>CM034149.1:79212926-80699115 GCA_019776745.2 Taxus chinensis
AACGATCACCAATACCTTTCTGAACCACTGACATTTCTTCCTCTCTTCTATTAGGAATAGGAGCTTCAATCTTTTATCAGTAATGGCTGAACGAAAGGACATTTCCCCGTTTCTGCCAGTAATGTATAAGAAAGACACTCTTGCGAAGTCCATTACAACAGAAAAGGAAAACTGGGATGCATGAGATGTCAAGGAAAACATCAATTAAATATCAAGCTCCCTCCCCTTGGCACGCGTCGGGCCTTTAACAATAATCATTCGCTTCTCAACATGTCATTTCTTAATAGGGATGCGAGGCATGTCCATTCTTCATTCCTCGAAATTGTTACTCATATATATTTTTTCAATTTGATCTATGTCTGAATTTACAAGTAGATCTGCGCATTTATTGCATTCCCTATATACATGATTCTTTTAATAAATGATAAATGATTCTTTTGATTCCTAAATCAAGTTGTCAAGAATGTGCTTTTTTATTAATGATAGTGTTCACTATCACTTGTAAATCCCCTTCGATTTGCAAATCCAAAAAATTATGAGAGATTGCCATATCTAAATCCAAATCCAAAGCTTGAAGCTCAACCATATTACAAGACCCATCCCTTAGTTTAAAATAAGCTTCCAAGACTAACTCACCATGGTCGTTCCTGATGATGCACCAAGCTCCCGAAGCAGCTGGATTTCCCCTTGCCGCTCCATCAAAGTTCAATTTGAAAACACCTGGATTAGGAGGAGACCATTTTGAGAATTTACTCAAATCAATAGTAGTGGAATATGATTTTAGAGCCCCATGGTTTAATAATGTTAGGCCAATGATTTTGAATCTCCCTGTCCCTCCTAGATAAGGTACTTCCTCTTTTCCAGAAAGAGGAAACCACTTCTAAAAGGGCCCAATCCAATCTTATTATTACTTCCTCAATAGAGTGGCTCTCCTCCTTGAAAATACTCTTGTTTCTCTCCCACCAACGATTCCATATGAGAAGATTGGACTGCTAATCCAAATAGAAATGTTTAGAGATGTTTTTACCTTTTTACTCAAATTAATGCAATGAAACAATAAAAAAATTGACCTTAGAAGATGTGGGGTTTAAGATAACCATAAAGACGTATGACGATGATGATGATGGGTGAAATGTCCTTCCTTTTTCCGCCGATGGAGGAACCTGCAAATCACAGACACTTGGGAGAAGATGGGATTAGACAGATATATGGTAGATTTCCTAGAAAAGGCCAGTCCCCGGAAGTCAATGGAATTCCTTGCAAGGATGTCAATCCAGGTTTAAGAAATTAATATGATAATGATAAGATAATATGTATAATCTGATATAAAATAGAAGCTGAAAATGTCGATATATAACGAAAGCACATGTCTACTCAAAATAGATGTAAATAAACAAAACCTATATGACTCAACGATGAATTGGGCTGCATGCAAGGAACTCACAAAACACACCTGTAAACTTTCTTGTTGTAGATGGAAGGATGCCAAGAAAATGGGATTGCTAAGGGGATCACAGGGGCATCAGGATGGTATGATGATACAAGTAGAACCACAAGGGAATTATGATGATATGATGATAAGTGGACTCATAATAATGCCAGAGTTTTGTTGTCACTTCTATCTTGTCTGAAAGGGAGGTGGGTAGGCTCTTATTTGTAGCCTGAGAAAGGGGGATTAATTTGGGTAATTATGATTATGAAAAATTACCTTGATTAGGTGAGTGGAGATTACTTTTGAATATTAAATTCAAAAGTGGATTTCCTGTGGATTATTTTTGAATATTATATTCAAAGGTCGATTGCATGTGGATTATCTTTGAATATTTAATTCCAGATTGGATTGGATGTGGAACTTGTTTGAATATTTAATTTATGATTGGATTGGATGTGGATTTTATTTGAATCTTTAATTCATGAGTGGGATTTGATTTGGATAATATTGGAATTTTAAATTAAGAAGTGGGGTGACATGGATTATCTTGGAATATTTAATTGTCAAGTGGGTTTATATGGAGCATATTAGCATATAATGGGGATTAGGGATTTAAAGGGGATCAATTAACTAATTAATATTGATTAATCGAATATGAATTTTTGGTGGCAAATGGAATTTATTCAAATTTAGGAGGGAAAATGGGTTCGAATGGGGGAAGCCTAATGAAGGAGAGTGATCACGGGTGAAGTGGAGGAACGATACCAAAAACTAGTGTCTACATTTTCCCCTTTTTGATGAGTGGTTCGTGTTAGGCAAGCCGCGAGACAAAAATGATGACGTAATGAAAAGATGATTGATTGAGTGTTCCCCCTCAAACTTGTGATTGACGAAATAAAGGAAGTCAATCATGAGTTTGAAAGAGATAGATGTTGAAGGTCGAGCGGAGGAAGATAAATGGGTAAAAATGATGAGGCAAGGCAAGATGCCCCAAGCAAAAAGGATTTCAATGACAATAAAAACTTTGGCGGTGAATCTGATATCATGTTTGTAGGGGACAAAGGGAGGTCTCAATGGAGACAAAAATAATGCTCTACGGACCAGTGAGTGGGTGAAAACAATTGCGAAATGGAGGGAATTTAATGAGAAACCTATCAAATGGATGTGAGATAGGAGGACCAATGGTTCATAGGAAAACATTAAACTATACACAACCAAATGTGAAAATAATGTGATATCCTTCATACACGAGGAATTGAGTGAAAGGTAAGCGTCCGCAAAGGATAGGGATGTGAAATAATGATTCCCCAGCACATGGCACAAATATGGTCAAAAGGCGAGATGTGAGAAAGTGACGATACAAAATGCTAAAAGGGGAAATAATTACAGCCACAAAGGTGGACTTCAAGAATAGAAAGGGATGGTTCCAATATTGGATAAAATTCCCTAAGGGGGGAATAATTATGGTTTTGAATACATGTTTCTTAAGAAAGAGTTTCCTTTGAAGAAAATAGAAATCATACCTTTTCTTCGAGGAATAGGGGAAGAATTTAATCTTCTTGTGCGAAGAAAAAAGTATAGTAGATGTTTGTTAGGGAAAATAATAGATTGTAACTGATGACCGTTATGGTATCCTACAAAAAAAAAGGCTTGGGAAGATATGATGAGGGATATATATGATGATGCCCCCTTTAAGAGAGGAGATGGAAACTTTGTGGAGAGGAGGACGAGAATAGGGTGAGATGGAATGGATCGGCTGTGGTACACAAATGGAGAAATATTTGAATGGGTGCTGAAGGATATAATGAATGAGAGAGTTCATCCAAAAAAAATAGAATGGAAAAGAGTAGTGGTTGATGAAGAAAAGAGAAGTTAGAGGCAAAGAAGACAAGGAGATGGAATAAAGCGGTCATGGTGGAGGAGGAGAAAAAAGAGGAATGAAAGAGGTGGAAGGATGATAGGGATAAGGATGAACAATGAAAAAGTAGAGGGTGAAAGTACTAAAAAGTGGGAGAGAGAGATGATGGAAAGAGCGAAAGAGATGAGGAAAGTGCAAAATGTAAAGAAGACAAAAGAGATCATTGATAGAATAGAGAAGAGGAAGAAACTATAATAGGAGTGAAGAAGACCAAAGTATGGAATAAAGCCGATGCAAGGGGTCTGGAGAAAAATAAAATAGAGATTAGTAGAAAATGATGATAGGAGCAGGAAATGAGGAAGTCAGACAAGAAGGAGAAGACGAGATGAGAAAAGTCAACATAGTAGAGGGTGAATTCAGGAAGAAGTGAAAAATGAAGGTAGTATAATAGAAAAGATGAAGTGAGAGAACTGGAGGAGATGAAGAATTTGAAGAATACGAAAGAGATGATATAACAGAGAAAAGAAAGAAACTAGAGAAGAGAACAAAAACATGTGGAGAAGATCAAAGAAAGGAAGAGATAAGGGTGGTAGAGAAAAGTAGGGGAGGGAATTTTGTTGGTGAAAATAATGGGGATTGAAGAGATGACAGAGTGGAGACCAAGGTAAGTAATATGGTATAGACCACATTTAAATGCATGTAGAGATACATGAGATGAGGATAAGAGGGATATGATGAGAATATAAAAGGTTGCATGATGAAGACAGTAAAGATATTGACGAGGACAAAGGGAAGATGGAGAGGTGGGGAAGAAGGGAAAAGGAAGGTTGGAGATGGAGACAAGGAGGGGGAGGAAAGAGGTAATGGATGATGGAGGAGGCTATGCCAGTGAAGGAATGTTAGGGGAAGACCAAAAATAATTATTGTTGGTGAAGGATGAGGGGAAAAGTGAAGACATAGAAAAAGGTAATGGGGAGTAAAGGAGGAAATGTCGGTAAAGGGACGTTAGGAAGACCAACAATAATTATTGTTGGTGAAAGATGGGAGGAGTAGAAAATAAATGGATAAGGATGAAGAGAGTGAGAAAGGTGATGTGAGGATAAGTAATTGGGAGATAAAGGTAATGTGGGAGGATGGATGCAGAAAGGACGTGTTAACCATGGTGGTCGATAAGGAGCTACAAGATAATGAACTCTCCTTGAGAAGGATTCTCAAGTAGGATTCACAAATTGTAAAGGAGATCAAGTAGAATTCCCAAAACAAAAAGTGTATTAGAGAAAGTGCTCATAGACGTTAACAAATTTCATGGATTTATGGATGATGTTAATAGATATCATACTTAAAAGTAACCATATGAATATAGATGTCATAGTTTGAAATTGGGTACGTAAGAATGCGATCTTGATAAAAGGTGACCTTAACGAGATGAATGACACATAATCGTAGCAAGGAGTATACAAGGAAATCATGATTCGAACCAGATAGGAGGTAAAAAAGAGAGAGAAGCACTGAAGGCATTGCACTTGCAGCCAATAGCATATGTTAACACATAATCAACGATAGTTAGTTATATCAAAATACCATGAGAAAAATATGGATGAAATAATCTCATAAACCTAATGTCGACACGACAAAGGGGTTCGAATAGTAACTTGTATGTGGGAGGAGGGTTCTCCATAGGCGGTTGTTCCTAGGACTAAGCCCCAACTCTGGGAAGGAGGAAGATGCAAACTGATCAATACGAGAAGTTTGCAATGTATATGAGAAAGATGATTGATGTAGGAAGATTTCTTAGGATGTCATGATATATAGAAGGTTGATCAATGTGGGAAGCCTTCACTACCATGATACAATAGAGTAGCCATCTTTCAAGGGTATGGTCTACTTTTTGCTTTTGTTTTTGTATTTTTGGATTTTTATTTTAGATGACAGGATAAGATATGGACAATAGTTGTCCTTTGGGGAATAATGCTATTTTTATGAACAACTATCCTTCAAGGGATTGATTTGTTTTTAGATAAGATAACATGAGATATGAGCATCCATAAATTTGAATTTCTTTTTTCTTTTCTTTTTTTTGATGGGGAAGATCTAGAGTTAGATAGGTAGACCACTTAGGAGGGGATGATGATGATACAAGTGACACCCTTGGACCCTTAGCGTGGTTATAATAGGTAAACAAGAGGGTGATGGGTGTAATGATCACAAAGTTCTCACCGAACAGGGAGAACCTATCCATAAGGAAAATGCTATGGACAGAGCCGTGGTGCCCACATTTAAGGTCATGTCGAGGAAGTAATGGTAGACCACATAGTTCCATATCATTACAATGATAGATGGAAGGGGATAATGATGGAGGAATGATATAAAGATATGAATATTTTCTCATTGGTAGATATGTTAACAATAGAATGACCATAAGTGTAATGCATTAAGAGGTTTTGTTCCTGGTTTACCATCAAGGAAAGCCAAACGATAGGCCCCATACCCATACTTATGCATGATAATGTAAGGTCCAATCCAGTTAGGAGAAAAAAATTTCATGTTGGCTCCTTTCTAGAGTGGTAACGTTTCAGTTTTCTTGAAGGAAGAGGTTTTCGACATTAAAGTTGCGTTAGGATAGGATGATAACGTGTAAATATGGGATGGGATATATGAGTGAAGATAAAAATTAGGTGCTATCTTTGAGGAAGTGAAGAAAATATGTGTCCCTAACGAGACAAATAGATGGCCACAAAGGCGGGCTTATGATGAAAATAAATGGTCCCCCTAAGAGGGGTATAAATGTGATCACAAAGGTGGGTCTTCGAATGAGGAGAAATGGTCCCCCAAGGGAGGGAAGAATATGGCCACAAAGGTGGACTTTGGGATAAGAGTATGGCCACAAAGTTGGAATTTGGATGCAAAAATATGGTGCTGCTAGAGAGACACAAACATTTCCACAAAGGTGGACTTATAAATAAATGGCCTGCCTAAGGAAGGGACAAATATGGCCACAACGATGGATTTAGGATAGGTATGAATGATCCCTCAAGGAAGGGAAAAATGCATCCACTATGGAGGACATAGGACGAGGGGATAGATTGGATGAAATCAGATAAGGTAAAATATGTACAAGATCTCAAAAACGAGGAAGCGAGAAACATGCGTACAAGATAATAACCACAAGAGTGGGCTTAGGATGAGAATAAATGTCCCCCCAAGAGAGGGACAAATATGACTGCAACGGTGGAGTTTTTATAAGGCAGTAAATAAGAATATTTGGACAAGAGAAATTTGGATTAGGCTGGATGAGATGAGTTGGGTAAAGATTATAAAATATGCGCAAAACCTCAAAGATGGGGAAGCGAAAAAAATGCATAATGGCCACAAGAGTGGAATTTAGATAAAACCATGGCATCCACCAAGGGGAGCACATATATGGCCACAAAGGTGGACTTAGGGCGAGTAGATGACATATAGATAAAACTGGATAGGATCGGATGAGCTGAGTTGGATAAGACAAGACAATGTTAAGGAAATGAATTAATATGCAATCAGACCAATCCTAGAATGAATTCTGATAAGATGTGTGGATGAGTAAGAGGATGTGAGAGGATAAATAACTAGGGAAGGAAGCTCCCCTAGAGATGTAGATGAGCTATTACATGTCGATGATGAATTTGAATTTGGATTGGGTAGATGATTGGGGATCATAGGAAAACACTGTTGATGAATAAGGGAGGACCCTCTGTATGAGGAATACTATTCGAAGGAGAGATGTTAATGGAGGAAGAAAGAAGAGACTTAACGACTTCAATAGATGAGGATGTAGAAATAGGAATTGGATTAGTTGTGGATAAAATGGTAGATGGAGAGGGATAACCCTTGAAAAGGCTGTAAATCACAATGAGATCATGGATGACAATCTGAATGACCTTACAACATTTAATTTCATGACCTGGGGTATGATGGTAGGCACAAATGAGGTGGGAATCAAACCACGATGGATTCTTACTATTTGGGTCAAATGCCTTAACAGGTGGAAGTGTGATGACATAAATTTGTAATCAGTGTTGAAGGACTTCCGCATAGGATTAGATTGATACATTAGGAGATGTATTTTCTTTGGAATCTTTAAACTTGAATTTGGATGCAAATGCTTGGGATGTGGATGTATGAGATGTATTAGAAGATTGATTCTTGTCATTTCATGGTTTCGATTCTATCTTAATGACACTAGAAGATCTAGAGGATGATACAGATCTTGAAGGAATGTTGAATGGTTTGGATTTTGGTTGGTTGAGTGATTGTGATGTTTTAAATGAAGGAGGTGGCCCTAGAATAGATGGATGTTGCTCCAAAATAGATGATGTAGATTTGATTTTTGTTAGAGGAATGTCTATCTTCTTTTGGGGACGCACAAGAGATCGTTGTGGAAGTTTACCAAGGTTCTTGGATTTGGATTTCAAAGGAGAAATCTTAGAAGGGATGACAATGATTTCAACCGAAGGGTCGGGAGGTTGTGTTGTGGTTGATACAGGTGGAAGGAGTAGTTTTTGCATGATGATGTTAAAAGAAGGCAAAGATTAGTTTGTGGAAGTGTCGTAGATGAGATGGGAGGATCATTCGAAGTTGTTTCAAGTTGAAGTGCTTTCCAATATTCTTCAAATGATGTGGAAGTAGAGGATGACGTGGTCATGGATACAATAGTTGATGCAGTTGGCACGAGTAGAAATGTGGAAAGAGGAACTGTGATTGAATCTATGGATGGTATGATAGGTAAAGGTGGAATATATGTGGATGGGGGAGTCTTAGGAAACTCGATGGACGAGTATATAGAAACATGAATTGGATTGGTTGTAGATGGGTGTTAGGAAATAAGGGATAAAATATGTGGAATAATCCCTCATAGAATCGCAACATTAGAAACTAATATACAAAAAATATTACAGATCTCAAATAAAAGTGCAAAATAATAATAACACAACACAAAGAGACAATATTTAACGTGGTTCACCCAATTTGGGCTACGTCCACCAAGAATCACTTGCTCAGATTTTATTACAAGCCACCGCTCTCTCAATACAATACCCAAATTTGTTTGGAGCTATGCTCAACAAACTCTACAGAGTTCACACCCGAATTCAAAACACATCTACAATGTCACATAATACCTACCATATGCACAAAACTACATAAGTAGACAACTACTTAAGAAGTTTTACAAAACCGTGGGTATCAAAACCATGGGCTAAAACCGTCCCATAAACCTATGGGTCAAAAATCTCGCCCATATGAGAAAAAACACATTTCATGGTATATAGGGCACGTTTTGTTTTAACCAATTAATATTGATTAATCAAATATGAATTTTTGGTGAGAAATGAGATTTATTCAAATTTAGGAGGGAAAAGGGGCTCAAACGGGGAAGCCTAATGAAGGAGAGCGAACGAGGGTGAAGTGGAGGAATGATACCAAAAATTGGTGGCTACAAGAAGAAAGAGAATAAGAAGAATTACCTTTAGGCCAAGCCAACAAGACCTCAGGAAGCGAGTTTGGTTGAACCTAAGGGAGATTCAATCTAGCATATAACCAATTCAGCCATTTCACTGCAAAGGTGCAATGCACTAGGAGGTGATCCCTATCCTCTTATGATTCCTTACACATAATACATCTAGAAGGTCCACACATACCTAGTTTTATCCTTCTATCTTGAGTTAGAATTTTACCCTTGAAATCCATCCAAGTATAGAACCCAACTCTTGGAGGGAAAAAATTCAATTAGGAATCCAGCCAAATTACCTCATCTGATCTCTCCTCAATAATTAGTTTTTTATACCCACAACTGGAGGAGTACTTTCCAGAAAGTGCAGTAGTCCAAAGAATCCCATCAACATCAATTGTGATGAATACCATTATGTTTTCCATCTCTTTCCTGTAGAAAACTTTAGAAACCTCAAGAACATTGATATGATCAATGTGTTTCCAAACCAAAGGGTAAGGGACTTGATCCCCCTTATTCCATAATTAATAACTTTGGATCCCCATTCTTCAACTAAGATTCTTTTTAAATCCTACAACTCTGGAATCACATCCAGGGTAGAGAGACCATTCCACAAGTCTTCCCAAAATCTAGCACTTTCCCCATAACCAATTTTCTAGGAGGTTGAATTCAAGAACATATTCTGACAATCTACCATAAAGTTCAAAATATGCGATCCAGGGATGATATTATCTATCCAGAGGATAGAGTCCGATAGAGGGGCACCTAAGTACTTCTTTTACACTATCTTACTCATGATATTTCTAGGATTAGATAATAGATGTCAGATCAATTTAGCCTCAAGAGCAAGATTATGCTTACCAAGATTAGGAATCCCAGCACCACCTGATTCCTTGGGTTTAGAGAGGGTATCCCATTTGATAAGAGAGATTTTTTATCATCTGTTGATCCTTGCCATAAAAATTTCCTCATAATGCTAACAATCTTATCTAAGATACCCTTGGAAATTTTCAAAATTGAGAGCATTTAGATGGGAGTAGCACACAAAACTATTTTAATTAATAACATCCTTCCTGCCAAAGAAAGTCACATACCTTTCTAGGATCACATTATGATTTCTGAGCCTGAGATAAGATCCTTCCAAATAGAGGATCTCCCAACACCATTGAAGAGGGGAACACCCAAATATTTCAAAGGAAGCTTTCCTCTTTTGAAATGGAAAATATTAAGAATTCTAGTTTCCAATCTAGGACAACTATTGAATAAGAAGATGAAAGATTTCGGAAGACTGACCTCTTGACCAACAGCTAGAGAATAATCATCTAGAGAGGATTTAAATTCATTGGCCTCTTGAATGCTAGCTGATCTGAAAACACAAGTTATAATTTTCAAACTTGAACTGTTCACAAGGATCTAGGAGCCCAACATCAATTTTACGGACTTAAATTACCCCGAAACTGATTAATTCCCTTTAAAACGTGCACCTCATCCTGATTTTCAATCACAACACTGAAATGTGTATACCTCATTCCGTTTTGGATTATGGATACCTAAGTCCATTTTCTCATTTTAATTGATGAATACTTAATCAAATTAATAAAAATCCATTACTAAAACTATCTGATCAAAAGCTTCATAAAAACAGAAATAAAACATCCACAATAATGAGATTAATAATGGAGTTCACCCAAATGGGCTTTGTCTCTAGATTCTTGAAAAGAGAATCGATCTATTTAATGCCCAATGAAGTACAATAACCCTTCAACAATGAAAAATAGATCACAAAACCTGCACATGGGTTGATACCAAACCTCATGGAACTTTGTAATTAGCCAGAAACCGTTATGAAGTCCATTCTTGGCCCCTACAATGTCTTCGCAATGTGTTCTCCAAAAAATGTACTCGAAAAAGTACCTAAAAGTGGAGAATCCTAAGAATTACATGAAAACAAATTGTATGGCTGGAATCCTCTTCGAAAAATGAACATTTTTCGTTTTTACACTAAGGCCTCATTTCACCTCTAAGTGCTCCAAAATGGAGGATTTCCATCACTGCCCTCTTAAGCCCTATGGTTATGTTCAGGCCAACTTCTTCTAACATTCAAATAAAACAAGCTCCCTTTATAACATTGTCAAGCTCAAACGGTACACTGGCGGGGCTTTATTATTTTTATGTGGGTGGTGGTGGTTCAAATCTCTCCACAATCCCGTGGATTTACCGAATCCCACTTCAGATTTCGTTATTTTTTTAAACCCCACTCGGGTCGCCTCTATTTTCTACCCACTGTCCATGTGGACCTCCATGTCGGCAGGGGGGAATACAACTTCTGTTTGCATATTTCGTCCACAATCTCCACGTAGCATCCTCGTGATTTGGTGGGTTCGGTGCAAGCACTATTGTTTTGTCCAACATACGTGGGAAATCAAAATGGAGAATATTTTTTAAAATACATAGCTGACCATGCAATCCATGGCATTTAGCAACTCATCACCCCTTTTCCGGGCCACACATCTATCCGTCGAGCTGTAGGAACATGCTATCGAGTTGTGTGTTGATGGTTTGCTTGCCACGTTGTGGCGGTTGCTATGGTAATCAAGCCCAATGTGTTGAGCGAGTCCCCGAGCTATGTGATTGGGATGTGCATTGCAATGTATTGTGGTTCCATCGAGTCATTTACCGAGGTGGATGTGTTGTTGGTTAGCCACGTATCGTGGTGAGCTGTGCATTGACCACCGAGTCATGGGTTCGCCGTGTAATGTGGAATTTGGTGGATTAATAGGTAACACCGTAGCATATAACAAAGAAGCTCAAACAATGTTGTAAATAGTGTGATCAACTCGGTGGGGAGTTAATCACCCCACCTAGATATTAAAATAGCTCACCCGAGCTCAATTTAAACCCTGCAATGCACAAATCAACTCTCTAATACAATAATCCCACATGGGCAATGTTAGAGATATATGGCATATATAAACAAAAATTCAATAATGGAAATATGAAATAGGCGGCAAATGCACCCCTCCTTTAAAAGAGTGTGTCGAACCTCGCTGAGGGTCCTCGACCAGCAAATAGCGGGGCCCACAATTTTTTTTTGCTGAAGACCGGAGGTGATCAAAACACGAACTTTCAACCTTTTCACCTTTTTCCAATATGCCAAGTGTCAAAGTGTGATTTTCCAATTGACCATTTTGATCCCATTTTACGCCAACTTTAACCTGCGATATCTTTTGCGTATGAGCTCTATTTTTTGATTTCTACATGTCGACGGAGATCTTGAAACACTCTACCACTTGGTCATGGTTTAGGGAGATTTAGGGAACTCCCGAACGTCCCAAAATGTCCTTCGGATCACTAGCTTTACCAAATAAGAAAGTTTCGTCAGTAAATTGTTGATAAAACACAAGCTCAAGCCGTTATGTTATACTTAAACCCTACAATCTGCCTACCATCACTTTTCTCTTGATGGATCTATTAAGTGTTTCTACAACCAGGATGTAGAGAAAGGAAGAGAGGGGGGCCCCCTTCCTAATTCCCCTGTTACCTTCAAAAAAACCTTCAACATAGCCATTGATTAAAACAGAAAAAGAAGGGCTAGCAATGCAATTGAAGATCCATTTGCAGAGAAGAGGGGAGAAATCAAACTTCTTTAAGACTTTTATCAAAATTCTTTAGTTAATTTTATCATAAGCCTTATTGATGTCCAACTTTAGAAGCATTCCTGAAGACCTATTATTAGAAAAATAATGAATTAACTCATGAGAAAGAAAAAATCCTTCATAAATGGATCTTCCTGGCATCAATCTTGTTTTCTCTGGCGAGATGAGGGAATCAAGGAGAATCTTCATATGGGAGGCAATTGCTTTGGAGATTATCTTCAGAGATATAGGTCTGAAATTTGTAAAGGATTATTGACGATCTTTTTTAGGAAACAAACAAATGAATGTGCAATTGAAGACCTTAAGAACAAATATGTATTTTTGAGATTCCTCCACAACAACCCAAACATATCTACCCAAACTACTCCAAAAACATTGAAAAATTTCAGCCTAGAAACCGTCAGGGTTAGGAGATTTATTTTTTTTCTAAAGAGAAAACAATATTTTCTATTTCCTCCATGGAAAACAGTCTATGAAGCTACTCATTTTGACTGTTAGAAATTGAGGTTTGAATTCTATCTAATAATTCATTTTGCACACTTTCATAGGAGAATTATTTGTTGCCAAACAGGGAGGAGAAGAAATGAATCCCTCCTTCAACGATATCCTTTTGATCAAAAATAATATCTCCATTATCCCTCTTTATGCTGGAAATGAAATTGGAACTTCTTTTTTCCTTTACAGAAGCATGGAAGAATTTGGTATTTTTATCCCCCTCTTTGAGCCAATTCTCTTTGGAATTTTTCTTCTAATAGATTTCTTCTCTGACCAGGAGCTCACCAAGCTCATCAAATAACATTTTTCTTTTAGAAACTCTTCTTGACCCATTCCGTGAGAAAAAAAGAACAAATTAAGATCTTGTAATTCTTTTTCCACTCTAAGTTTCTCCTGGAATATGTTCTTGAAATGATTCTCATTCCATTCCAGTAGCTTTCCTTAGAGGAGCTTGATTTTTTGAGCTAAAATATACATTTTTGAACATTTCATGTTGAAATAATTCCACCAATCTTTAATATTATCTTCTAGGGAGGGGTCTCCGACCTACATAAGTTTGAATTTGAAATGGAATTTCCTCGGAGACTAGTCTTGATTAGTGGAGAGGACCACAAGATAGTGATTAGAGCCAGACCAAGGCAGAACCTAATAATCTAGGATAATATTTCTAAAATCCTAGAGGGGGCTAGCCAAGAGCCTATCCAATCTCTCTGAGATATTACTGAAGCCCCTTCTTCTATTATTCCATGTGAACCATCCTTGTTTAGGTTCAATATCCATTAAGGAATCATTCCTAATGAAAGAGTAGAAGTCCTATTAGGACTAAAGATTTCTTCTGACACCATTGATTTTATCTCTATCAGAGGTTGTAGAGTTAAATTCCCCTCCCAGACTGAAAAGCTGATCATTCATAGCTTGAATGACGATAAACAACTCATGCCAAAGATTTCTTTTCATGATAATACTATTCAGAGCATAGACATTAAATAAAAGAAATAATATTGATTATATTTGGGGCTGACTTTAAAAAGGTGCCAATTAGGATTTTGGGAGATTAAATCAACCTCCACAAAATTTATCTTCCATAAGATCATCAGACCCCCAGAAGCTCCACTCAAAAGTAACCCTTCCAACCTTTATAGGAAGAATCCTAGCATTTCTCGAGATCCACAGCTAAAATTTTGGTTTCTTGAAGAAAAACAATAAAGACATCAAAGGATAAAATACAACGCTTGAGCAAACATTGTTTACCAGGGAAGTTTAGACCCCTGACATTCCATGTTAGGATCTTCATTGCTAACTAGGAAGGATTTTCACCTTCCCAATTTCAAACTTATCAAAATTAATCGTGCTCTTTTTGCTAGATTCCACTTCTTTCTGAGCAATCTCCTGTTTGGATTTTTTTATCCCTCTTCTCAGATGAGCCATAATTAGCCACTTTAAAGCCTTCTTTATTGGTAACAGGTTTAGTAGTAGGAGGCTCGAATACTAAAACATCTAGCTCAATTTCCCCATCTGAGACTTAGAAGCACCAAGGAGTTCTTCCTCTTGAATTTGAACATACTAGTCATTCAATTCTTGTATTGAGTTAGATTTATCTTGCCGCAATCCCTCTTTGATCATGGAAGCTAACATTTTTGATTCCTTTTAAACCTCTTCAGTATCCTTCAAAATATACTGGGGGGAGATGGAGACTGAGGGATTGATCTTCAAAATGGATATCTCTAGAATAACAAGATTCTTTTCTTTTCCTTTCCAAACTGAAGGCTTAGGATTGAAACTCGGAACAAACTTACGACACCCCTTGTTAGAATCTAGAAGATGGTTCGAAGAAGGCATATACCTTGATTTGAAATTTTTCTCCTTTCTATCCTCGGGAGGGAAAATATTTCCTCAAATGCCCTAACTTTTTGCAAGAGAAGAAATTAGTTTGAAGACCCTCATATTCAAGGGCCTGAACCCAAGATCCACTATGTGACCGAAGGTAAATAAATTGAGGGAGAGAAACCGAAATATCCATTTCCACATAGATTCTAGCAACTAAATTTTTCCATGAATTTAACATAGGGTTTTTTATTTCCACATAGACCCGAGTGCCTCTGCAATAGATTTTAGGGTGGAATCCCTCCATAATTCTGGTGGGATCTTAGGGAGACCGATCCAGAGAGAGGATTTCACTATTTTTTCATCAGAGGAATTGAATGGACGGGTCCAAGGATGAATATAAAGACTGGAAGAATTTAAAAACCAAGTACCACCCGTATACACTTTGTTTAACGCTTCAACAGAAGGAAAATATACTTGAAAAAAACCATTGGAAATAAAATTTACCTTCAGTTTTGCTTCCTTGCCCCAAAACCAAAAAATCTAGTCCAAGATTCTCCGCCTTGAAAATATCACACCAATGAATTTGCAGAAAATAGTCTCCTGATTTAAATCTTCACAAAAATATTTCTCTTGAATATGGTTCAAATCAATATTAAGTACCTTTCTTGAAAGCTTGATATCAATGTGCCCGATCTTCATTTCAGCTTCCTCCACTTGAACCAAATTATCTACCCCATTTTGAATTGAATAGAGCTGATGGGGGATCTCAACGACATTCGGAGAAGGTTGCTTCAAAATATCATTGTCGCCGATTTTCTTGTCCTCTCTATCCAACTCTGCCACCAAGTTTTAAAATGCATCCCTGCCATGCTTCAGGAAGAGAGCTTTAAACAAGACACCTAGACCAAATTTTTGAATGAAGGTCTCTTTTTCCAGCTCAAAGAGAGGAATATCAATAGAACCCCGGTTTTGCCATCCATGCAGGTTGCTAATTGGAATGACATTAGGTCTAGATAGCACCCCTCTCCCTCGCTCGCCTGAAATTTCAAAACCGAAGGGCGTAGAGTTTGAAAAGGGCGTGAAAATGAAAAGGAGCCTTTTTTTTGCCAGACTCTCTAGATTTGCTAGCCATCCTCCCTATCAATCTTAAAAAATTGGACGGTACACTCTTTTATTATACCAAATCTATGAATTGTAGTAGTGGAGGAGCACTTTCTCTAAATGGGACACAGGGGTGGGCTTGGGTCCTTAATGTTTGCCGAGCGATCCACATTTCGAGCACCCCGCTATGTTCCGCTTGGTCCATATGGAGAAGTTTGATCCCTACCTCAAGGTGTCCCCATAGCCACTTATTGAAAGTATCCAATGAACTCAATGTGAATTGAACTTGGGTTGATAATTACAAACTACTTGTCATGCACCAATAGCCCAAGACCTTTAGCTACAAAAATTTGGATGATAAATGCTTTTATTATACCAAAGCTATGAACTAGAGTGGTGGAGGAGCACTTTCTATAAGTGGGACATGGGGGTGGGCTTGGGTCCTTGATGTTCGTCGAGAGATCTGCATTCAGAGCACCCCGCTATGTTCTATGTGGTTCATATGGAGAAGTTCGACCCCTACCTCAAGGTGTCCCCATGACCACTTATTTAAAGCATCCAATGAACTCAATGGGAATGGAACTTGGGTTTATGATTACAAACTACTTGTATCTCACCAATAGCCCAAGACCTTGAGTTCAAAACTTTGGATGGTAAACGCTTTTATTGTACCAGAGCTATGAACTACAGTGGTGGAGGAGCACTTTCTATAAGTGGGACATGGGGGTGGGCTTGGGTCCTTAATGTTCGCCAAGTGATCTGCACTCAGAGCACCCCGCTATGTCCCATGTGGTTCATATGGAGAATTTTGACCCCTACCTCAAGGTGTCCCCATGACCACTTATTGAAAGCATCCAATGAACTCAATGGGAATGGAACTTGGGTTGATGATTACAAACTACTTGTAACCTACCTATAGCCCAAGGCCTTGGGTTCGAAATTTGGATGGTAAACACTTTTATTATACCAGAGCTATGAAATGGAGTGGTGGAGGAGCACTTTCTCTAAGTGGGACATGGGGGTGGGCTTGGGTCCTTAATGTCCGCCAAATGTTCCGCATTCGGAACATCCCACTATGTTCTGCTTGGTCCATATAGAGAAGTTCGACCCCTACCTCAAGGTCTCCCCATGGCCACTTATTGAAAGCATCCAATAAACTCAATGGGAATGGAACTTGAGTTGATGATTACACACCACTTGTAAGTCATCAATAGCTCAAGACCTTGAGTTCGTTAAAATCTAATAAATTATATATTTATTAAAATTTAATTTTTCTTTTAAAATTATATTAATTGAATATTGTTTTATGTGATTTTATTATTAAATTGATTTTAGAAAAATAAGAAATAAATAATATTTTATATTTCTTTTACTTATTATTTATTTTATTTTTAAAGAAATAAACAAAAATAAAATATATTTTTGTATTTATTTTATAAAAGTAAATATATATGTTGATCTAAATTAAATCATCTTTTCGCATAATCTTTACAAGTGTGATTCATCTATAATTTAAAATACTTTTGATATATAGTACATAAGTATTTTTTGTAAATTTTCAGATTAATTCTTTTACTCAAATTCACACTTTCCTATAACATATTAGGTATTGTATCAAATAAGTTCGATAAAACGAACATATCTTTGAAAATATGGACTACCAAAACAAAGAACCCTATGAAACTTCATAATTAAAATATATAACTTAACCTTTAAAATAGACATACTAGTACCATTGAACCCATTCAAATGTAAGTGCTAAGATGCACTAACACCTCATTCCATATGCCTTGAATATTAAAAGTCTCCACTTCCAAAAAATAAAATAAAAAGGATATTCCAAGGATCCTATACCTGTCCTAAGTACAATGAAATTCTAAAGTATGGATTTTATTCTTACGTTCACATGTATGGATAATAAATATATTATATACCAATATCATTGATTCTTACAACAAGAAAACCAAACCGATGAACTGAATAGGGAACCCAATGCAAAACCCAATGTAAAAAACGCAACACGAGTTGGTCAGAGAGAAACTCGCTTGAGTCAATTGAGGAAGAGGGGAGCTTGGTGAGGTCTGTGAGCAGCTCGTCGAGATGAGGCAGATCTCAGGAGAGCTGAGAGGAGCTCAGAGGGAGCAAGAAGCTGGGTGAGGAGAGGGGCATGCAGGGCAGACAAGGAGTAGGAGGGTAGAAGGCAAGGAAACAAATACTTTTCAAAAAAAACTTTTTAATGTAAAACCAAAAAACATAAATACCTCCTAAAGAATATTTCTACCAATGTAGCTGCAACTAGCCAGATATGGCGGGAAAAAACCTAAAACTCCAAAATAAACCTGGACATGCACCAAAAATAACCCACAAACCAACAAAACTCCACGAAAACTGATATAAGTCAAATTAATGCAAGTAAAGCACGAATGAGAAAATGATTACGAAGCTTGCATACGAAACAAGTAAGAACATGAAACCGAGAGTAGGAAGTGGAAGACGGAGAGTGGCATGGATCCCAACAACTTGCTCTAATACCATGTGAGAGAATGCAAGAATGAGGATCAAGCGGGATGATGCACACATCAACCAAGTTGCACTCGAATGACAACATGACAGAGTTCTATGTAGTAAGCAAGCATTTAACCATGAAAATGGGCATGCAAAAGAAAAGGGTCTACTCATTCTCATAGATCAGAAAAAGGATACAAATAAGAGTGTTTTGTAACTCACAATGCAATACCACCATACCTCCATAATGGAGAGGAGTTACATTCCAAAAATGGAAAGCAACTCATATATGACGCACTAACGCACACTGACATGTATGACGTAATCTATGTCAGAATTTGTGATACCCCCTAAGATACCTATGACCTATGATCTCACCTAAGTGAGATGACTCACCATGTGACGTGGACAATGCCCCAAGATGACAAGGCAAGTACACCATACCAACAACGACTTTTGCACTATTTTCTAGGCCTTCAGGATCATTAGTCTCCTAAAGTTAGTTCTATTCGAAAATAAAAGTACACCACAAGTCTTCTTCATTTTTTCCGAATGGTTGATTACAAGTATTCTCCCACACCATATTAGTTAGGTATTGATTTGATTGTTGACCACAAATCAAAATTTGTTGATCCTACCTTATATAGGCAATTGGTTGGCAACCTTTTATACTTGACACATACATGCCCTAATATCACTTTTGCTATCAACTTGGTCTCTCGATTCTCTAATGAGCCACATGAGATCCAATGGTAGGAAGCCAAGTGTATTTTACGTTATATTCGAGGCACGTTAAAATTTGGCATTCAACACACATTGCGAAGATATTTTGATATTGAGGGATTCACAAACTTGGATTGGGGTGGATGTGTGATACTTGTTGATCCACTTTTGGATTCGTCTTTCACCTTGGCTCTAGTCATGTTGCATAGGCATGCAAGAAGCGTACTACAGTTCCATCGTCATCAACTAAGGCAGAGTATAAAGGAATTGTTAAGGTTAGACAAGAGGCTCTCTAACTTCAATAGTTACTTGGTAAATTTGGATTTCCACAACATGATCCCACTTTGATTTGGTGTGATAACTAGAGTGCTATTGAGATTACAGGCAACCCGATTGAGCATCAACACACCAAGAATATAGAAATTCACATGCACTTCATTCAACAGCTAGGACGAGATGTTGTTCGCTTGGTGTTTTTTCCTATTAATGATTAGGTTGCTTAGATTTTCACTAAGCACTTGGTTTCTCCTCTTACCTTGGTCGCACCCGTATGAGGCTAAAATAATTTTGTTAAATTGTTAAATTGTTAGATTATTTGTTAAATTGTTTTAACAAAAAATGTTTATTTCTCAACTTGGTCGCACCCATATGAGGCTAAAATAAATTTTGTTTGAACATTATTCTACAAAGCCTATTTAATAGGCTTTCCTATGATATTGATAGAGTGTGTAGTTTGTAATATTTTAATTTGTTAAAGGAGTTTTTTGCATTATCTGCAAGTTGTGTATTGATTGAAGGCTTACATCCTTGTTCAGATTCCTGCTTGATCCTTTAGAATGCTATTTTCTATAAATAGTATACTCACAACCACCGTGTATGAATTTGACACATTGATGCATAATAGATGGAACGACTTACATGACATGGATCCAATGGTGACATAAGAGAATATTATAATGAAGAGTAATATCAATGATGTGAAATGTGGTGGGTAACATTTTAGGGCCAACCAAGAGATTGAAAGTAATAGTTCTTAAGGTAGTCCACATGAAATTGTCAAAGACCTACATAGTGATAGTAGTTTTATCAATTGTAAACACATAGAAATACCCATCTATTTAATCAAGGAACCAAGAAAAATATTGAGACCAGAGCCATTGTTGATTAAAACAAGTTTTATGAGGAACCCCTAAATTTTTGCAGTAAGAAAAAGTGGTGAGCATGAGTCCGCATCAAGTAGAGAAGAGATTTTAGCTGAACTAAAAGTGATTTCCTTATCCATAGTTTTGAATGTGTTCATGAAAGATGTAAAGGAAACATGTGGAGTATTGGTAGGAAAGTTAATAGATTACAAAGCCTCATATAAGAGATCCTTGTAAACAAGTGCCTTCTGAAGTAATTCCAAAAGAGATATCTCAACAGGGGTGTTACTTAATTGTTATAATATATCATACCCCTTAGAAGGAACACAAGGCTTTTACCAAGGGAAGTGACAGGTGGTGGAGGCAAAGATGGATTGCCCCCAACATGTTGTTTATCATGCCTAGTTGTAACAATGTTTACTTCATGAACTATGGGTGAAGGGCCATAGCGGGGTGGATGCTATATAGTAACATGAATGAACTCAATTTGTATATCAATGGTAGTAGGAGTCATAATAGCCATGATACAAGTAAAATCACGATAAGGCCCCCTTTCCGCACATAGAATATGGCAATTGACCTAGTTAAAGGGATGATAGCCCATATTAGAATGAAGGAGTGGACCCTTAGGCTTGAAGAAAATATTGTACAAGATAGGTTGGAGAGGCATAATGATGTACAAAAAAATACAAATCCCAAAGCTAAGAAAGGATCATACACCAATAAAAAGGATATACCCTACGACAACTAGGGTTTGAACAGAGTGATAGATTTAATCAAAATTTATGTTCACAAATTGTTTACACCCTAAAAATATATGTGAGAAATGTGAATGTATAAATATATATAGGAATATTTTGGAGATCCTTAGGTGTTTTAGTGTAGATATTTGTAGCAAGAGCTTATGAGAGTGTCAGGTAAGTTACGAAATGATATTGACTTGCTTATATAGGCTTCCATGGGTGAAATGTTATGTTGAGGCTGGCCCTAGGAAGATGAAATGATACATACAAGATAATCAAATTGAAAATAAATTTGTTAGATAAGGAGTTAGATCGTATAGGTAAGCCAAGACCACATTCCAATATGGACTGGAACTGTATGCTTTTTCCTAGGGAAATAGTGAGATAAAAGTTGAGGTTCAAGAATGATGCTTGGAGTTGAATTACTGCTTTAGTTAATTAATATTTGTTGGATGAATAACAAAGCAAAGTGTTGGGATGAGAAATTCAAGAGAGATATAACAAGATGCATTGATCAAGCTTAGACAGTGAGCATTCCTCTTAGCAAGGGAACAAAGCTAATCTTCCTATTGCTAAAGGATAAGTTACCAATTTTGAGTGTCTCAAGTGTGAAATTATATTAATTTAGCATGCATATTAACTTGCAACAGGAGCTTATGAGAGTTTCAGGTAAGTTACGAAATGATATTGACTTGCTTATATAGGCTTCCATGAGTGAAATGTTATGTTGACGCTGGCCCTAGGAAGATGAAATGATACATACAAGATAATCAAATTGAAAATAAAGTTGTTAGATAAGGAGTTGGATCGTATAGGTAAGCCAAGACCACATTCCAATATGGACTGGAACTGTATGCTTTTTCCCAGGGAAATAGTGAGATAAAAGTTGAGGTTCAAGAATGATGCTTGGGGTTGAATTACTGCTTTAGTTAATTAATATTTCTTGGATGAATAACAAAGCAAAGTGTTGGGATGAGAAATTCAAGAGAGATATAACAAGATGCATTAATCGAGCTTAGAAAGTGAGCATTCCTCTTAGCAAGGGAACAAAGCTAAACTTCCTATTGCTAAAGGATAAGTTACCAATTTTGAGTGTCTCAAGTGTGAAATTATATTAATTTAGCATGCATGGCCCATTTTAGTTAATTTGGGTTAGATCGGGTAAATAAAGATCTCTTAGTGACTTCTAATTATATACTAATTCCCCCCTTTCCAGTGTATCATCTAACTTAATGCATATTATTATGAAATTCCCCTCTTGTCATCATCCCACCTTATGTTTTAGACTCTTTGCGTTGACCCCTTTTTAATCAAATGTACTTGTATATACTCTTTTTCCTCTTTTAGGACATAACTATTAGAACTTGGCATGCGTGTGCTTATTATTTAATGTATACTTAAATGTTAACTAGTAGAGAGGTATAATAGTTCATTTACATGTGAGGTGTATTTTTTGAGAATGTACTGCTTGTTGTATCTATTGAATGAATAAGGCTTGGGAAACTTGTGTTATATTAGACTACCTACTAAACAATATTGTGTGTTATTTTTTTATTTATAAATAGGATCTTATATTATATTAACAAGTAAAATGATACAATATAATTCATAAAAAATTGGTTAGTATGGAAGTATGCCGCAAAATCATGTGTTTAGACTAGGCAAAGACAAAGCTTAGGAATACATCTAATTACAAAACATCAGAAAGCAGAGAAAACAAGAAAGTTAAGTCGTCACTGTGGATTGCTATTTTATGTTATTTTCAAGACTTATTTCCTAAATAAGGTATGATTAAGATAGATTCTCAAATCCACACCTTATCTATTAATATTTTTACAAAATAATATTAGTAGAGTGAAATTTAAACTATAGATAATAATGTAAACTCAACGTAAATATCCATATTACTTAAAGAAATAAAAATAATAATTTTTATTATTTATTTTTTAAAAATGTAAATATACTATAAACACTTAAAATTAATTTTTAATTAAATGTAATATAAAATTTCTACACAAAAATATCCACTATCCTTTTTAAGGATAAATGAATGGTGAATAAATAGTATCGATTTAAGTCCATCCTAATATCCACTAGGAGGATTATGTTTAAGCATCCAACTAGAAGAATGTTCAATAAAAAAACAAATATGTAATGGGATAACATCGACGAAGCATATGCCACACAAATAAAAAGGTTCTAAGTTTTGTTCCTCCACAATCCAAAATTATTCGGCACCTTTCATTATGACAGCACATATAGATAACAACCATTATTTTTAATAATTATCAAGAAAATAAAAATAATTAAAGTTTGGGATTTTACAGGTTGACTCATATTGTTTTGTGTGGTTCAGTTATCAAATTTATTTTTAAAACATATGAAGTAGAATATTGTTTTAATTATTATTAAATTGATTTTCAAAGAAGTAAAATAAAATATATTTTATGTACTTCTATGAAAACAAATGTATGTGTACCTTAAATTAAACCATCCTTTTTTTATATATGTAAATCTTGAATATAACATTTATTTTGATTACACACACACACACACACATATATATATATATATATATATATATATATATATATATATAATTGTCTTAAATTAAATTATTTTTTTTTAATTATATATATGTGTGGGGAATAAAATATTTATTTTTATTATTATTAAATTCATTTTTTAAAATAATAAAATATATTTAATAAAAATAAATGTATGTGTTATTTTAAATTAATTCATTTTTTTCCGTAATATTTATATATAATTTCTTGAAAAATTATATATATACACTACCACATCAAAAGTGTAACGACTTATCGTTATTTTTCAAATTAATTATTAAAAATTATGATTAAAATCTAATAATGTTTTATGTTTGTTAAAATTTAATTTTTCTTTTTTAATTAGATTCAATGAATATTGTTTTATGTAAATTTATTATTAAATTGATTTTAGAAAAATAAGAAATAAATAATATTTCAAGTTTCTTTTAATTATTATTTATTTTATTTTTAAAGAAATAAACAAAATAAAAAATATATTATATTTATTTTATAAAAGTAAATACATATATTGATCTGAATTAAATAAGCTTTTCACATTCTTTACATATAATTTAAAATACTTTTGATTTATCATACATAAATATTTCTTTAAAAAAATCGTGGATTTTCACAATAATTCTTTTACTCAAACTCACACTTTACTATAACAATTTAAACATTGTTATCTGATACAAAAAAAAACCTTTTTCAACTATAAAATAGACATACTTGTACCCACTCAAATGTAAGTGCTAAGATGCACTACCTAGCACCTCATTCCTTATGCCTTGAATATTAAAAGTCTCCACTTACAAAACAAAAATATTCCAAGGATCCTATACCCGCACTAGGCACAATGAAATTCTGGAGTATGGATTTTATTCTTACGTTCACATGTATGGATAATAAATATATTATATACCAATGTCATTGATTCTTACACATAAATAAGGGATCTTAAACTTATTAAAGAAATCCCTCTTTAAAGGCTATTAAAACGTTTGTGAAATTTTATTTAAACATGTATAAATTACACAATTAATGCCGAAGCAAACGAGGTAAGCAAACGAGGGAAGCTTTGGACTGTACTATTAAAGTCAATCGAGATAAGCAAAGTTTAGCATTGCTTTGTAACGTCAACAGGATTCCATCTTTACACACAAATTATTCCCTGCGTCACCATCATTTTCACAGCTCCATATTCTTGTCTATAAAATGCTGAAACAAATAGAATGTATCAACTGTGTTATCATGGATATGCTCAAACTAAATTATAGCCGACTTGGAAAGACTTTTAATGTTGTGGGGAGGAACAGCTCTATTCAAGGTTACTCAGCATTCAATTTTTTTTCATAGATACATTTCATTTGTTTTGTTTCTTTCTCCGAATTTTGATATATGAAAGTCTGGATGAAAATTTAATTCCATAATGTTAAAAACTGTACCTCATAGATTGTGTGTTACTTTCTCTAATTTAAATTTATACTGGTACAGCTATTTTCAATTTATTTATCTGAAATACTTTGGTATGAATGAATCTCAAAATACCTATTTCAAATTTATCACAGTTTCGTTCATTAAAGGTTCTTTATTGATTAACAGTTTCAATTTTTTAATAAATTTTCCTTTCTTTAGTGATAGTATATTAAGTCAGAAAAACTGTTTCAAAACAATTTAAAAAGAAGATCCAATTCCGCCAAACCCTTTTTTTAAATAAGAACAAATATTATTACATGACCGTCAAATAAACATCAAATTCAAAGTATATTATGTTTGTTCACATCTTACAATATTACACTCCTCCACTATAATTCTTAACAATTATCACTGTAAATTATATTTATCAACAACAAACATAATATTTTATTTATCAATTTAAATTTTTATAACATATTCTTATATATTTCATCTGTATAAACTTAAATTAATTGAAACTTACTGTTTTTTAAGCCAACATTTTTTCCATTAATTTTAAATGATATTTATAATTGAGAATCTTAAAATAAATATAATTTATTATTAACTTTGATAACAAAACATTACAAATAGTTGAAATGTATTTATATTATGTAATTTATTATTGTGGAATTTTTATATATTATATTGTTTGATAATTTTCTTATAAATGTTCATGTAAATATTTTATAAAAATAAATAGATATATTCAATTATAATAAATTATATTTTTATAAATACAACTTTATTTAAATAAATTATTGTGTCATATATCCTATACTTGAACATTATGGTATAAAATTAATTATATATAAATATTTTAATTAAATTGTATACACTAAGTCATTTATTAAAACAATATTCAAGTTATTATTATGAATTAAGAAAATCTACGTCCATATATGCTGTATTTTTTTAATTTAGCAAATATTCAACTAACGAGGAAACCAACTTTACTATTTTAAGTTTTCATATCAATGTGGCAAAAATACTTGGAAATCTAAGGATTTTCAGACATTTTGAGTATAATTTGGAAATGTTTTCTGTAAATTTATGTTTTTTTTAAAGGGGAAAGAGAGACTGAAATTGAGACAAATGCTAAACATTCCATTATATTATGAGAATCCTTCCACATGTATGTGTTATGTCAAAGTTACTTTGGAATCGTAAGAGGACATTGCTGCATTTGACTGATTTCTGTGATACTGTGTCATCATTCCGTTCAAAGTCCAGTGTATTTCTTTGGGCAAGATATGTTGTACGACATTGGTTCTGGTCTAATCTGTTGGCATATTTGGTTACGCATATTTTTGATGGTATTTATTAGATAGATCGGTTAAAATTGGGATCGAGTAATGACCAATTTGAAAGAAACCTTAAGTTTGGATTTATGATTATAAGGTGAGATCTTGATGGCCTCTATTGTTTTTTAGGTTTTACATCTATATCATCTATCAATAATAATCTTCAAAAATATTCAAATTTAAAATGGAAATGTCTGCCTCCGGACCTGATTAAATTAGATGGAGTTGATGGAGCTTCCAAAGACAACCGTAACATATGGGAGGAGTCTGTTATGATCATAATAGCATGCTCTGATTTGCTAATAATTTTGGTATTGGTATAGGTCATTCATGCTCCTAGCAAGTTTTTACTTGTGAGCCACTCAAAATTCCTCAAGTACAACAATTGTGGACTTCCTAGTCTAATCTAGCTCCCTATTTTTGAGAGTAGATTTTTTTTTTTTGTGTATGTGTGTGTGAGAGTGTGTGAGAGCTTTCAGCTCACTCTAGCTAACCTCTTTCGAAAGGAGATCATTCCACTTTTATCAGTAGGCGTACAGAAGAGCCTAATGATCATGTATGTTACGCGTGCGATCAATAAAATTTAAACTCCCAACCTATGTATATAAGACAAGTGCCCAACCAATGTGCTGCAATATATTTTTTTATTTTTTTAGTCAAAATTAAAATGTGACGTCAGCTGTGAACTCACATGACAGTTAGGCTGATCGTAGGCGCACACCCCTGTCGAGTGTGAGAAGTACCATGCATTGAACAAACTTAAATCCGGAGACGGACATCACAACGCTCTCCGTGCAAGAAACTTTTGGAAAAATTGTGCGCAAAATCTTTTGATCACATTTTGTGCAACTCTTCTTAATGCTAAATGACAAAACGGACGACGGATAATCCAGACTCTCCCACTTAGCAGCTTTGTTTTTCTTTTCCATTCTCGTTCAAATTTTATTCTCCATTCTCATTCAAAATGGACAATAAATATTACTATTCTCAGCCTGCATTGGACGACGATAATCACAAATTCTCCTTTGGATCTCTCTATAAACTGCCAAAACAAGTACGATCATAAGATGACCAGTGTTAAGGATGTATTCAAACTAAAACAATGTACTTGTCTTGTACCTTTGCCTGCAAAAAATGTTATGTGGAGGAGGAGCTCCCTTCAATGGCGATCATTATCAACTCCAGGCGAGTCATAGATACGTAATAATATATATATATATATATATATATGTTTTCTTTTAAACATTTAATGTTTTCACAATCCATATGACATATTGAAATTTCTTTTACCAACTTCAAAAATTACAGACGTGATCCAATATGAGAAAAGTAATAAAAAACTCTACACAGTTGTTTTTCTAAAAGCTCTTTATATTTGTTTGGTTTTGCTTTTTCCTCCGTATACTATTACATAAAAAAATTAATGGCTATTGCTGGACAAAACGACTAATATTTGACAAAGTTTAACTTTGTCAATCAACAAACTATATAAAAATTATGAGCCAAATCTTTCCATAAAACTCGTGTATTCATACTAAATTTTAAATTTCCTTCAGAATCCAGTTAAAATACATATATTTCTTTCTTTTTAATTGAAAAAATTACACACAATTCAATACTCAAAAACATTATTCCTTCGAATTTTTGCTGTCAAATATGTAGCATGAAAATTCATGGTTAAGATTCATAGAATCAAAATTTTGATTGAAAGCTATCCCTACTGTTAGGGATATACACAATTTTACTTGAGGGAGATGGGTTAGTTTCTCCAATTCAATTTTATTTTATTAACGAATCTGGGAGTGTCTCAGTGTTATCTGAATGTATGTGCTATAACGTTTCTATTACTCTGATAGGGGAGTGAATTCCTTAATTTTGACTCAAACGAATGTAAGAAACGTGATGCAAGCATTGAGCCCTGCGTCAATCCTTTATCATCCAAAGACCCATGCAGGGGACCCCACTAAGAGAGGGGCACTAAGAATCATATCGAATTCAGTTTGAAACCAATTCCAAATGGACTTGGCTGTTGTGCATTTCCAAAATAATGGTTTCTTCTGTGTCATATCACCTAGAAGTAGAATCTGTAATACTCAACTTCTGAAGCCTTTTGAAAACTATTCCAATGTTTTGGGATGGTTATTTCCCGACTGTTTATTAATTTCTCATAATTAGCTTTTAAAATTTCTGATATATTGCAATCTTAAAAAACCGTAAATGTTTTCTTATATCAAACAAGTGAAATCTAATCTCTTATTTCAAGTTATCAGACTTTTTATCCATCTCACCCGGAAGGTTCCCAGATAATGCTGCAATTTTATCTACCTCTGATAAGGTTCGTGCTCTTCTCAAAAAATATATGAAGGAGAAACCTAGGAAAATTATGGATATGGTGGTCTTAATAAAAACCTGACAAGTAAATAATTGAAGTTCATATTTTTGAGGGACATGTTACTTTTTCATTACCTTTTAAATATGATATGATGATTATTTGAGGAAGACGGTCAAGCATCTGGGATAACCATTTGAAACGACACAGGAGACTGATATAATTGTATTTAAGTAAACATTAAAAGTATTCAAGGATGTGCAAACACTCAAAATTCATAATATTAGCATACATGTAACTGGTGTTCGGAAAGATTCTTGGGGAGTGCCCTACTTCACGCACTTGTGGACACTACCAGATCTTGTCTTCGCCAACTCACCCTGCTAGAGGTTCCATTGGTTCTTCTAGCCTTAGCCTTGCCACAGGTGTGACAGCGCTTGTTTCCACACATGTCTAATAAGCCTTCGTCTTCAGCTTTGATTTTTATCGGCTTATTTTTAATTAGGGGGTCCTTCCATCACAAAACTATTTGTACTTGTACTTGGATGGTATTGTTTGGAGTTTTACTGCTTTCAGTTCACCCCTTCTAGTGTCTTTCTTATTAAGTTGGTGCTTATTGTTAGGATACTTTTTAGAACATGGTGTCCTTTTCACCTAGCACTTGTCTAGGGTAACTAAATATACTTTCTAATCCTATTGGCCTACTGATTTGGTCATTTGTACATGTTCATATAAAAGTTATAAGGCTTCTACGAAAGACCGGATTGGATCACACTACATGATCCATCCTAAGGAGGAAGATGTCCTATGGATCATGAGTGTAATTGAAATTGAAAATGGTTTCTAAATTTGATCGCAGAAATTAACATAATTTATTTTTTTCTTTATTGGTTCCGTTGGGAGATTCATTGCAATCTTGAGTATATTTGTTAGATTCTCATATCATGCTTACAAAACAAAATGCAATGTATACTTTGATTTGATAGCGTTCAAAAAATTGGTTATATGACAGATGTAAATATTAGTGCATTGTTTGATGTACGTTGATTCACCCATTTCACCTAGAAAGCATGTTATTCAACTGATTCGTATATAATGTGCAGTTTTCTGTTTGTCTGACAGGAAGTGCTCTTCTCAAAATGTTAAAAAATGAAACAAAGGAAATGCCTCGATATGGTAGTCCTCACAAATATTACAAAGTCTGATAAATTAGGTTCATTTATTTGTTGATTTGTTAAAACCAACTCTACATGAGGAAATATTTTTGTTACGCCTTTGATTTGGAAATCTTCTTGGTTCAGGCTTTGGATCCAGCCCAGTCAAGTATCTTTCTTGGACCATTCCAAGAGCAGCTAAAAGCAGGCATTCTTTTTTCGCATCACCACTACCTCCGGGAAATGAAGGTTTGATGGACATATTCAGGCCACCAACTGTGAATATACCTGTAGAACAAGAATTTGGTTTACTTGAAACATCAGAAGATGAGTATGGGGGTGTGATCATTGATATAAAGAACTTACACTTGAGCGTCGCTACTTTTGTTTCTTCCCTTCGTGCATCACTTTCAAGATGGAAAAAAAAGGTAGTTGCTCATTTCATGAAAAAAAATGGATTTAAAAAAGTAACATTTTGTTTTTTAAATATATGTGATACATATTTATCATACCTTCCACTAGTACAGTTCTGAGGTTATTGAAACTTTGAATTTTTACAGTTAAGTTCTGTGAAGAATTGTCAAGGATGTTCTCAATTCAACCATTCATATGAACTTGCTTTTTTTCTCTTTTCCCTAATTATTGAAGATAATTTTTAAGCAGATTCTCAGTATATCCTTATTAAAAATTTATAATCAGGTTTCCTCAAAAATCTACTCTCTGAACATAGTTTCTACCTCCCTTGGGAACATGGGATCACTGATCCTGGGGATGTCACATCAAGTCTTTAGACTGCAGTCCAGTTTATATTAGCACTCTTCAATGATTTTGGGAAGCAACAAATTCATGTTTATTTCAAAGGTCGCTCTTTAATTGTACGTGATTATAACTTCAATAGATGATTGGAGATTTTTGGATCTTATTTTCATTGCTCACATACCATTTCCAGAAAGACAGACTTTTAACCCGATTGTTGCAACTTCTAATGCTCACAAAAGAGTTCAAAAGCCCATAGCACGCCATTTAACAAAATGTGTATGGTAGTTTTATCCAAGAATAAATTGCTTTGAAAGTCTTTTATCTCTAGGCTTTTAGACTTAGCTTCCATAGAACTCATACATTCACGTTTGACACTTATGGTGCCTCATTCGCAAACAAAAAATGTTTAAGTTCTAGAGCAGGACCAGTTATCTTTTAGATATGACATAACCGTAGATCTCTCGTACTTGAAGGACACAATTGTGCTTTAACAGCTTCTAACACTAGGCTCGGCTGTTGAATCCAACCAACTTTAGAAACTCATAACAGAATGCTGTTTTAGCCTTATTCTCTTTGTCCGTAGCCTTCTTCAGATTGTCATAATGATAGCAACTCAGGAAGAGATCTAGAACACAGGCAAATGATGTCAGCACTGCATCTGCCCAAGAATCATGCATAATCAGATATCTCTCATGTGATGTGACTAACATTTCAACCTGAACATGGAAAGCATTGGTAAAGTAAAATGCAAATAATTTTTTGTCAGTACTGGAGATTGATTTTGCCTCCTAAATGCGAACTGATAAAGAAGTTTCTTTTTACTTTAAATTTTAGGCACCTCATTTTCTGGGAACCACGTAGTGAATATACTGACGAAAGGTTTCTGCATAATCATATGATAGATAGGTCTTTATTATAAAGTGTCTAGTCCTTGTTTAAATTACGTAGGCTAAAATTCCCTGGTCTCATATATGCCATACATTTGGTATCTTATGCATGTACTCTGTCATGTATCTGCAATTGCTAATATCCAGCCTGTTTGGCTACCTTTTATTTTGTCAGTATTGAATTTAACCCTTTTTGTTTCTTAGGAATTAATATTCTTTTTTTATAATAGCTGAAAAAAGAATTAATTGTTTTTTAACACATCTCTTGCCACGGGGGGAAAAACACGAGAAAATAATATGTAATGATCAAACAAATATTATTGTTGCGATTATTTTACATCAGCGCAGGATGGGCAATTTTAACATGTATTGATCTTACAGGGAAAAAGGGGAGTTTGGCTTAAGCTGCGAATTGAGAATGCAGATCTTGTTCCTGTTGCAATCAAGGTGAGATTTCTTTTGCTTCCATGCCTCTCTCTTCTTGTTCCATGGGTATTCTTCCTTTGTGGATGTTCATGAAAAGATTGTCATTTTTAATCTCTTACTTCAAGGGGAAGGAATAATGAAATGGTAACCAAGAAAAAGGAAAATTTTGATAGAGGTCCTGAAAAACTAAAAGTCAAGCACAGAATCCGGCTTGATGAACTTTACGTCCAAGCCTTTTGGCAAATATTTTGAGGATGGTTCATACATTAAGAAATCTACATAGAAAAGTAATATCAGTATTAGAACATTCTAATAGTTTTCATAATACTATAACATTATCGAAATTCACACGCCCCACATAGGATTTTACTGAAAGAAAAATTACAGCAATGGCTGTTTCGAAATCAGGAGAAGCTGTTCATTCTGGACTCAATTCAGGTCAAGACATCAGCAGAGAAAAAGGGGTAAGCCTCTCAACAGGAGACTAGCTGACCAATTAAGTTCCTTATTGAAAATGATTATTTGGTACATCTAGAATTCAACCAGGCCTTGAATACATGTGTAATGTGCACAAAGGCAACTACCACATTGATGAAAAACTAGATAGCCTTCGTCATTTAAAGGAATGGACTACTGATAGATGGAAGATCAGAGCCCGTGTGTGGTGGTAGATCATGTAAATCATCAAAACCCAAGAAAGAACTTATGAAACGCGTGCAATAAAACACACACGCCAATGCCATAACTTAGAAAGAATTGACTATGCAAGAATGGAAAGGATGTTACAGGGGAAAAAGACAAGTAAAACTTATTATGCAATACAAATGAAAATTAACAGAGAGCTTTGGGAACTGTTAGTGCTGGCACAGAGCACCCTTCCTTCCAACAATCCATAACATGATCTCTTTTGAATTGTCCCTTAGACCTCTCACAAAAGGTGAACTTAGGGAAACTGTATCCTTATATTTCATTGGCAAATCAACTATTACAGAATGAAAGCTTGATAGAGAATAATATCCTTATATACATTGCTCAGAAATAAGATCGCTTCATCATCTCAGAGGAATGGATTCATGATAGAAGGAAAATCCTAGCCCATGTGTATGATCAGACATTCTCAAAATACAAGAAATAAGAACCATAAGGTATTCTTCCTTCAAATTTCATAAATATTAATAACACATTATGAAATTTATCATATAATCCACGAATGGTAGGACGAAGACAACTCAATTTAGGGATATGAAATGTACAATCTTTTTGTGGGTATGCAGAATGCGTTGACTCTTAAAGTAGAACCTCAAAGTCCACAATAAGGATTTCGTTGGAAATATATTTCAGAACCTACCTGAAGTACAACTGAACTAGCTGAGCTCCACGTGATAAGACTTAGCACAGGATAAATCATGGAAGAAGAACTACTACATATTGTTATATTAAATTGACAAAAACTCGTAAACTCGTACAATAGAAATGTCGCCATTGTATTTCATTGCCATCATCCTCAATCTTAAATATGCTTATGAGGTGATTTTCATACGGAACCCAACTAACTACACCCGACATTTTAACCCATAACTACTAACACTCTATATTAATGAGTAGCACTAATATAAATTGGCTATAACATAATATTACTCTAAAGGAGTTGTCTCCTTCAAGATGCATGTCTCATACATACTAATTAATAAAATATAATAACAAGTATAAAAATGCTTTAAATCAAATGACCCAACACACCCCCCTTGATTCAAAGGGGCCTAGAAGATAATCTGGAGCACATGACTGTGAAGTTATCCGATAGTATCTGCAGCACCTATAAACTGACACATTGTATATCGCGGTACTGATCAATTGATGTCACTTCACATAGAAGCTTGTTACCCTGCGAGTTGTGACATGAATTATGAACATCTTGCTGGCATGCTCATCCCCTCTGACCATTTGTACCCGTATTGTAGTATAAGCACAATCAAGATTGTCTCAACTACATCGATCCACAAAAGGCCTCACACAGAAGCCCACCTAGTGACTACCCCGTATCATGGATGGAACATCTCCCTAATGTCTAATAATGGTGACAAACCTTTGTTCAACACTATTGTGCTAGCAACTCCCCTTCTAACTCATACAATCACCAACGACTAATCAAAAGTCAATGCAATATTGTCTCCTCCATTAGGGGAGAGGTCAGAAGTTTTCGCAGTGCAAAACATCATCAAAACAATTTAGTCTACTCCTCATCAATGATATCAAAAAACTGAAAACCAAAATTTGATAAAAAACAAGACATATCTATCTATCAAAAACTACCACTGTAGCATAACCCATTCTGGGACCTAGCAGCTCGCTCAAGATGGGTGTGTCGTTTGCTCTTTTAACCCGTCAACTCCCAAGGGACTTGTAAACCCTGAAGTGCAACCTTGTTGTCTTTGACAACACAAGCAGTGGGGAAATAGTATTACATCCATGGTTTTGAAATAAATCAACCTCTGAGCAAAATCAAGGTGTCGGTTTCCACCAAAAATGCACCTATTATACAATAAACTACCCTTATTTCTCCGAAAGATGTGGAAAATATATTTAGAAGAGCCAAAATAAAAAAATGTCCACGATAAATCTCTCAAAATTTGCATTTGTGAAAAATGAGTGGTCATAAACCAAATTTGACCTTCGTATACAAAAGTTATGCCAAATACAAGTTTCCCATTAATTTCAATCTAGATATACCCCTCACCAATGCAATTTCAGCAAAAAAAAAAGTTTTACATGGATTAAAACATTCTATACTTACAACTTGTGCCCCTTGCTATATATACTTGTTGGAAAGTTGTTTGAGTCTAGTTTTTAGAAACACAACTTTTACAATAAAATATGGTTGGACAAAAAAGATATGATAACAACTGACTGTGGACAATTAATTCAATTTTTTTTTCCCAAAAAATGATTTTTGGCACTTGGTAGGTTTGAACTCTTGACCAATGGGTTGGTAAGAAATAGTTTTTGCAGAGGAATAATAACCGACTCACATAAAGCAATGGGTGAAGCTTAACTTTCATCAACTAATGTTTAATTTTGACTTTTACCGAGTTACCAAATTAAAATGTGTGTGTGTGTGGGGCAAATAAATGTACCGGACAATGTGCAGTATTAAAAATAAATTTCATCTGGCTTGTGGCAGTAATAAAAGGGCTCAACAAGCAATTTTATAACAGATAATGGGTTCATACGCCTTTTTCAAGCTCAAAAAAGACAAAATAAAGCATTATCAAAACTTTGTTTGCACCATGCTTCCATACTACAGCACTTCAACACCATGTGCGGATTTAAAAGCATTTGGAACTTTTCCAATGCCTCAGCATAGAGCATCACACACCTAGTCAGTTTGAAAGGTTTTTGTAATATATTTGAACACCTTTGCCATGCTTTTCCATGCTTTTACAAACAGATTTAAACTTTTCTCACTCCCAGCCAAAATTCAATGCCAAAAAAATAGCTTCCAATGCCCTCAGGTAGATGGTGCTCCAATCAAAACAATGATTTTTTAATTTAATTTCCAGCAGGCTGATGGCAATTCAAGTAGATGGATGGTGTTTTATGCAATAAATCCAGTTCCAAGTGGAAAAATCACGCTCTCTAGTAGCTATTTGTCATGCCAGGGAATATTCAATACTTTTCAATGCTCTGGCTGAATTTTCAGCACCCCAAGCAAAGGATTTTCAACGCTCCAATCACAAAAATGCATGCCCAGCTCTTATTTCCAGCAACCTTTTTAAGAAAATAAACAGCAATTTGCAATATTGAATAGCACTACAGGAAGAAGATCAATGCTCCAGGAAGAATGTTGTAGACAAAAAAATTCAGACAAAGATCACACAAAAAATTCTTCTTTTAATAAAAATAAAAACTTCATTAAACTTTTCCAAACAACTTTTTCACACTCACCGTTCTTCCATATTGCTTTCCTCCTCATGGATCATAGGCCCATTGGTTTTGATGCCATTAATAAGACTAAGCACAAGGTAAACTATGGAAGAAGAACAAGTACATATTGATATATTAAATTGACAAAAACTCGTACAATAGTAATGTCACCATCACATTTCATTGCCATCATCCTCAAGGTTAAATGAGCTTATGAGATTGTTTTCATATGGGACCCAACTAACTACACCTGACATTTTAACCCGTAACTATTAACACTATATTAATAGCTAACATAATATTAATCTAAAGAGGGTGTCTCTCTTGAGATGCATGCCGTGTACATACTAACAACTAATAAAACATAATAACAAATATAAAAATGCTTTGGATCAAATGAACCAACACAAGGCACAAGTTAGAGATGTCGCATTCATGCAAGAGATGGCCTTTCAAGAGCAAAGACCAGTAGGACAGCTCTCATATTTACAATGACAAGAGGAGACTTATTAACAACAGAAATCTAGAGCCATCTTGATAAGAGAAGGTGGGGAAAACACCAAATTCTTCCACAAGTCAGTTCTCAAAATGCAACATATCAACAACAATAAGTGGCTTAAGAAACAAGCTGGAGAAGCAACAGAAGGCCAAGGAAAAATTCTCTCATTGACTGAAGACTACTAGAAAAGGCTCTTATCAATAAAAAACACCAAGAAGAATGCATGCATGAGTAGGAGATTTCTCAAATTAACAAGGTAATTGCCACACAAAATGAAAATCAGCTGATTGCTCTAGTGACAGAAGAGGATCCAAGTGGAGAAGTGATTCATCGGTAAAGAACAACCCTCTGAATCTAATGGTTTATTCCAATTTTATTGGAAATTCTAGCCAATTATCAAAGAAGACCACATGTGGCATTGAAAGAATCCCAGATAAACATATTGATCTTGAGGTGATTTGACACAACTAATATGGATCTGATTCCCAAATAGGAAGACACCAATAGTGTATAAGCTTTCAAGTCCATCTCTCTATATAACACTGTATACAAAATCCTTTTTAAAAATATAAACAAATAGAATCCAACAGTTATGATCATAGTAATGAGACTCGGACTCGAGGAAAACTTGGCAAGCAGATTTTCAATTCAGACTTAAACTTGGCAACAAAACTCTGCCAAGGCTCGCCAAATTTTAATAATCATTAAAAATAAAGAATTACAGGGAAAAAATATTAAAATGCACTCCATGTAAAATCAACTTAAACTGCACTCAATTCTAATCAATTACATCTTAACATACATATGTATACACAAAGAAGTAAATAACGTGATATTAAATGTTTGAACTTTGAAGTTGAACAATTAAGCTTGAAATTTGGGAGTCGATACTAAATAAAAGTTTCTTTTATATTCATAATATTGTTTTTTGTACATGTTGATGAACTTGAGAACAAAACAAATTGAACTCAGTTAGGGCAATGTGAGCTCCTCCAATGGCCTATGAATCCGCCAAGCCAACTGCTGACTAGTTTCATGGTGCTCCATGCCTTCTTTTATCCTCCTTCCTCACCCAAGCAGTGTGTAATGTCTCAACCCTCATCTTCAACGGATTTGTTATACTCAGGGTTGGATCCTCTTTCTAATCTCCAAGGTCCTATTATGTCCTTCAGAGGGACCCTAGAGCACCAAGATGAAGCTTCTAGGTCATCACATAATGGCCACTTCTTTGTTGATATTTTAATTCAACCCTCGTCATCGAACTATGAAAAGAGTCTATTGATCAAGAGAAATTTTAATAAGTATCATTGATTTGCCTTCCGGTTCAACAAACTCTATCATGAGTTATTAACCAATCGAAGCTTTAATAGAACCCCTTTCAATCATGCTGGAGGGGGAGACCCGATTTTATACCAGCATCCCCCTTGGTTCCTCGACCATCCAGAGGTGTATCTCTTGATTCCGCCTAGATTTAGTGTTGGCAAACCTTCACAAGTGGGTTTCCTCCTCTTGGAAACCCTTGCTTCTCACAAAATCTACATTTTTCCCTATGCACAAGGCTTCTTCGCTGCAGAGTTTGATGTTGTAAAGGACAAAAACCTTATCCTCAAATCCCGGCCTTGGTTTTCGGGGGGTGTTGGGTTATGTATGTAGCCTAGATATTCCTCTTTTGATACCTCTAAGGATATTGTTTCTTCTCCCCTTGTTTGGGTGCGACTCCCTAACCTCCCTCTTCATTTTTAGTCTCCTTTTACCTTCTCTTCTATTGGGAATGCTCTTGGTTTTTTTCAATTTTTCTTTGATGAAACTTCTCAGTGGTATTTCACTACCTTTGACTAAATTTATTGTGGAAGTAGACTTCACATGAGGTCTACTTGACAAGTTTGGCTTAAGATTGAAAATCAAGTCTAGAATCAAAAGTTGGACTATGAACAAGCAACGTTTAGGTGTTGGGCTTGCTTCTCCCATGGCCACCTTGTCACTAATTGCCAAAATAAGAAGAGAACAGAAAAGAAGAGCCAAAGCTTATTCTACGTGGTGAGGTGGCACAAAGGAATGCCATCATCTACTGGGGCCAAACCTGCTTCTTCTCTTTCTCAGATTGTTGCCTCAGCCACTAGTCCCTCTAGATGTTTGCCCCCCATGGCCCGAATCTATAGAGAACTTTTTGAAGTTTATGTTAATTAGGGATGGATAGAGGTTATGAAAGGGAAGGAGCTCAGTAATTCTTCATGACGGATGAAGCTAAGATCAATGAAGTAATTAAGATCCGAACTGCCCTGTTAATGGGCTTTTTGTAATATCTAGTTATTGGTGTTCAGTGTTCTTCCCTCTCATTTCTTTTCTTATTCTTCCCCTTTAGTTGTCTTTACCCTCATTTTACCAATGAATAAAATGTTTATTGTACACCAAATATGGATTTAGAAACCCACGGGAATGGCATCAACGAACAAAAAAAAAAGAAAAAATAATACGGTTGAGAAGAAGATGCATCACTTGCCCCAACACAAGACACACTGGGTTAGACCCTGTGACGTTTTGTGTACATCAAGTAAAAGCAGTCATTCTTCTTGCCCTAGAGGTATGAACAAGATCATACTCTACAACATATTAATCTCTATATGTACAAGCTCACTCCTACTCCCCCAACACTACAACCTCTGCCTCGTGATCAATCTGATCTACCCATGCATGGTCCTCTGTAAAGTGTAAACACGGGATTGTCATCCTTGGTGATCTTCTCTAATTGTGGGTCATACTACTCAATGGGGGATAAATCTTCCTCAGCCCCTACGATCTGCTTGTTGTGGAGGCAGAGGTTGTAATAAATAAATATAGGGTCATTTAACCTTTGCATTGACAACCTATCACACTTTTTGGAGAGTTTTTAAGTTTTTTTAATTTTCGATTTTAAATTTAGATTCTTTAACATTTAAATACAAAAAATAAGGATGATTGAATGAAGAAGAAGAAAAAGATTAAAGAGCCCACATCGCTCATCCCAACATGAGGTGCACAACATCAAACCTTGCGACATTTTGTGTACGTCAAGGAAGAAACTATAACCATTCTATCCTTTAGGTATCAACAAGATCATCCTCTACAACATTTCTATCACTAGATGTGTGGGATTGCTCCTCCCCCAACACTAAAATCCCCGCCTCGTGATCATCCTGGGTGACACATGCATGGTCCTTTGTAAACATGGGGTTTTCATCCTCGGTGATCTGCTCTGAGTGTGGATCATACTACAACTCAATGGGGGATCAATCTTCCTCAACCCCTACAATCTGCTTGTGGCAAACGTGCGGGTTGCAATGCACAAATACAATATCATTTAACCTTTGCATTGAAAACCTATTGCGCTTTTTGGAGGGTTTTGAACTTTTTTCTTTTTTAAGTCTTAAATTTAGAATTTAAAATTTAAATAGAAAGAATGAGGATGATTGAATGAAGAAGAGGGAAAAAGGGTTAACAGATGAAGGAAAGAAAGTGAGAACTGTTCCAAAACCTTTGCACACTGACAATCAGCTCATTTGAAGAAAAAACAGAAAATTAGAATGATTGCATGGCGTGTGAGAGGGAAGAAAGTGAAATATTGAATGAACTCATAAAAATTAAATTTGAATGAGTGCGTGGGTGTTTGAGTGTGCTAGAGTAGCTTTTAGTTTCAGGTTTGCATCTTTTTTTTTGAAACTTCATTGTGGCTTTTTTTTGTATTAAAAAACATAATTTTTTTTTTTTATTATGGTTTTTCCTGCTTACCTATTCATCATTTTGGAAAATGGTCTAAACTGCCCATTGGAAAATAGCAAAGCAGCCAACCAAATTCATAGCTTGGCATTGATCTCTCAGGGACAACGTATGCCACTCATGATACAATCTTATTCTCTATTGCAACTCAATTAGAAGTGAGGAATCTGAAGGAAATCCTTACAATCTTCATCAAGCTTCTTGTTAATGCATTGATGGAGCAAAATTCCTGGTTTTCTTTCAAGGGAGTGAGAATGATCACACAAATATTAGAGACTCAAAGAAGCACGAGTGGCCAACAAATATTTTGGATTTTCATTGATCCCTAGTAAACACAACGTAGCAGAGAGTGATTTGATCACCCAAAGCAATGTTAAATTTACAAATATTGATAGCTAAGTAGTTGACATTAGCAAGTAGAAAATAACTCATCAAAGTGCAACCACAAGCAATCCCAACATATCTACCATCACTGCTACCAATACCAAGGATGATGTCAGAGGAGCTGATCAATGTCCTATGGAAATTCTCCTGGAGAGGGTTTTCAGTCAAATTCAAGTACCCATTAACATCATGGCATAAATTAACTTGACCAAAGTCAACAAAACGTCTCAATGTTAAGGACCCTTGCTTGTTCAATTAGGCATTGGCACTATAAAACTAGCATGGAGACTCGACAAGGAACAAAAAACGAAATTGGAGCTGAATAATACAACAAATTACATTATTAAGACCAAGGAAGGGAACATATATACAAGAGCATGGAAAAGGGACTGTCCATATGGAAACATATCAAAATGGGATAACATTTGTTTAAGCAAACAATATTTTGGCAAAGGTGGTTCAATAGATTTTTAGATGATAGATGGGACGGTTATGACCAACTTAGTGATCCCACACTAGCCTCTAATAGGACATGGGATCAAGATTGATAAAGGTCAAGCATTATAAATGCTAGGACATCCAACATGCATTGATACAAAAGGGAGTGAAAACATTTTCAAACAATTTGAAAATGGTAACAACGAAGCAATTAGACACATCACCAATGAGCTTCAAAATAAAAGAATCTTCATCAATGGTGCTAGGGATACAATAAGGTGGGCCCCACATTCTAATGGTGGATGTGCTACCAATTTGCACATAGATCACAGCAACTAGGAAAAACAAGTGGCAATGAGAAAACAATCTAGTGAAGGATTTGGGAAGACATGAAGTTGCTCATACACAACAAGATCCTAATGACATACATGATACAACCAAAGCAAGACGGGATAAGTGGGACCCTCAAGGTGTCCTAATTGACAATCCAACGAAAAATTATCTATTGTGTGTTCCTTTTTTACCCATTTGCTATGACCAGTTTGGACGCCACCCAACACTGGCCTCACCTTCAAAAAACACCTCTACAACACTTAGTGTGGCTACTCCTTGAATGGATCGCAACCAAATCCAAGTCAAACTACATCCAACTCACACACCCACTAGCACCCTTGTTTGTGTGTTTGACATATGGTTAGAGAGAAATGGAAGAGTTTTTGCAAATCAGATCACCAATGCCGACACTCAAATTTATTTACTCCAATATTAGAACCCCATGCCTAGACCACACCCAAGGGAACTTACATATATTGACAAACATGCTAGACTAAGCACAACACTCCTGTAAGTGCTATCCATTGCACTATAGACTCCCCTTTTCCACTATTTAGCCAAAACCTAAATAGAAGCCACCACCATCCAATTCTTCAAACTAAATTTTGAAGCAGCTAGTAAGTGCAACCTAGGGAAGGCAGGATTATCTAACAAGCATATATTGGATGAGCAACTAATATTATTATGGAGGTGTGGTTCTTTCTTTAATGTTTAATGTTATTCCTTTGTCGTTGGTCTTGTCAAAAATTAAAATAGAATGCAAAAATCAACATCTTCACTTACAAAACTCATGAAAATTAGAAAACCTCACTGAAAATATGAAGGCACAATTAAAACAGTCCGGAAAAAATAACCTTGCTCGCCGCCAAAGGTCCTACAATAAACAAGCTAGCTTGCTTTCTATAAGCATTGAATCTAGGCATGGAAGTGATTACCACTATCAAGCTACAATCTTTGGAGAATCATCTCGGCCTCAATGAACTGGTATAAGCTAACCAGCTCTTGCATCGACCATTAATACATTGCGACTCTGTGAAAGGATGATCTAGTTTTAACATAAATATGACGGATGACAATCATCAAATCATGCAAGTAAATTAGAACCCCAAAGAAGAAGATTACGCATGCTAGATTCACAAGAGAAACAACACTGAGAAGCAAAGTGCCCCATCTCATATCTGTGGTAGTTACAACAAATTAGAAGTAGCATTTTCCAAACATACTTTCCAAAATGCATGAATTTGAAATTCATTTTTTATGCAAAATCCACATAAAGGGCTGAAACCCTCCTCAAAACATGGGGGAATGAGATATTCCTCCGCACCAACAAGGGGAAGACTTCAGTGTCTACTACATATTGTAAACACCTGCACTCGACCCAGCTTGGAGGAATTTTCATTCACCAAGGGCGCTAGTACCATTTAGGCCAAGAAGAATGTTTTTAAAGTAAAAAATATGCTTCATGATCTGTAATAAGTGTAGATATTCCGCTACTAACTCATCAACATGAATCCTTATACACTACCCTAGCATGCTTGATCACTAGCTTTCTATTTTACTTCATTAACTAGCCAAAAACAATCATGAATGTGCTTAGAAATGTTCCTGTCATAAAAGAAACTGAAAACAACATGAAACTACAAAAAATAGGAGATACAAGATGAACAAGAGACCAAGATTACCCTAGAGAAACCCAATGTGGGAAAACTCTAGAAGAGTGACGGTTCTCCTCTTAACACTATCTCTTGATGCAATGAAAAAGTTTACCACCTACAAGAAGCCTCTATGAGCATTCTATACAATTCAACAAGCTCAATCCGCTACCTACTACTCTCACAACTACTGCAACACACTTTCTCTCTCACACTCCAACATATACAATCAAGAATGAACTGCTAGAAGCAGATTTGAATACAACTCATGCATTTGATGCTTACAACCACCACCATGGGCATGTTTATACTCAAAAAAACAAAGGAAAATCTCGGATAAGAAGTGGAGAAGTGGGTAAGGGAAACTTTTGCAACCATTCCTCTACCTCTTTCTTCAGATCAAGGAAAACTATCAGTCTAAGAAGGGCAAAACCACCGTGGCGGTCATACAACTGCGAAAAGAGACACAATTTGGGTAAGGGAAATGTTTGCAACCGATCCTCTACCTCTTTCTCCGACTTGGGCGAAACCACCAGTCCAAGTAGAGCGAAACCACCAGTCCAAGTAGGGCAAAACCACCATGACAATTGTTGAGCCAGTGGCATTAGTGCAACCGCTGCTTACTTTTACCAACGGTTCTGTAATATCCCTTTTGAGACTTAAGACAAAAAAATTAGAGTTCTGGGATAAAATTGCAGCAGAGTTACTTTATGAGAAAATGTGCCCAAATTTTCCAACAATGATTATTAAACAATTATTAATAAATATCAAATACTATGCAATTGATTTCAGACCAAATCGAAGTGATTTTAGCCCAGATTGTAGTGCTGTTATAGACTAGAATTTATGGAAAAACACAGTCTTGGGAAATGGGTTTGATTTGCATGAAAATGTCTCCGGTTTGTGTGTAAACTGTAAAATAAGCCTTCTAATGTCAAGCGACCTATTTAGGAGCAGATTTATGATATTATTTGCCACATACAATTAATTATTCCAATTCAATGCAAGTCGTACCACTGGAATTCACAAAATAAATCTGAATATATATATATATATATATTTGGAATTCAAATAATATGTAATGATTACAATGTTTAAAATCAAATTCAATGGGGTTTTCGTCCCAAGGATAAGACCTCTAAAGGGTTTTGCGTCCCAATAGGAATTGATGAGAAACACTCACACAATTTTTCAGATTTCCATATTCATAATGACATCCTAAAATGATCCCCAAAAACCCTTATTTATAATATCCCATGCTTGGCGCCAAAGGTCAAAAGACATGACTCTTCATTAATCGACCCCTTCATTATGATTTGTCTTTACATTAATTGTTGTTTGTCTTTTGCTTGGTCGACCCCTTATTATTTAATAATTATTAAAATATGATTCCTAAGTCGATGCCTTCTTCTTTTATTATTTTCTTTCTTTATTCTTCTTTCTAACCATGGAGAAGGTCCGCCCGGAAATTCCAGTTGTCTTGATTTTTTGGCGGAAAAGGGACATTACAGGTTCTACACCCTTCACAGAACTTCTTCTTTTGAGACCAGATACCTACAGATTCTCCATGTTGGGGTGTCCGAATCACCTCATCTATGACCATTGAAGATTTCGGGGTTTGTCTTCTTGATTGTACTTCATGGTAAACATATGAAAGATACAGTCTTCTAGATAGATATGTCTTCTTGAGAATAGTGCATTAGTTAGCCTTCCAAGCTAACACTTCATGATCCGATTTGTATCACTTCACCACCACATGGAGTTTCTAGTACAACACAAAACAAGGATGTAAAAGCTAGTTTGGGAAATCCAAAGAGATATCCAAACACATCTCCACTAAGAATATCTAAAAACCTAGTAGGAGATTCAAAACCTCATCTTCATAATTAAGATTCTTCGAGTACATGTGACAGAGCTACAGGCAGCCCACTTAAAAACAAACTAGATTTTGTATCCCAAGAATTTTGCATGATGGGAGATCTTTGAAATGGCCACACAAAATTGTTGTTTCCCAAACCAGTAGTACAAGGATTGAAACCTATCGCGGCTCCCTCAAAAGTTCCAAGTAAAACAACTGCATCTCATACTGAGACAATTAATGAAACATGTGAATATTTATTGAGAGACTAGCATTCTACACTCTGCTCAAAACATGGAACGAGTTTGCACTTAAGGGAACCAATAAGTTGCATTTTCTTACGTAAGGAATTGGCTTCATTTTTGGCTCTCTCGTCCATATTCTAAATAATATTTCCTCCTCGAACATGGTTGCTAAGAATCTGCTTATGATCATGCGTTCTAGGTGTTTGTCAATAAACTACACAAGAAAGTGTAATCGATTTCAGAGCTTCATCAATTACTAATATAACTCAATGGATATATGGAAGATCATCCAATAAATGTTGTTTTCAAAGACCATACAGGTCAACCCATATGGCTCATTGAGCATGGTCTCTTTAAATAGACATTCCCCTAGTATTTTATTAGTTTGAAATCCCTTGGAATGTTTGGCTCTTCTCAGTGTTTGCATAAATTCATAGCCTATTTTCTCCAAAACTACCATACCTCTCCTTTGCTTAACATCAAGCAGTAAAGGTTGTCTAGGATTAACTTCAGCGGCAAGCTTTTGAGCACTTGAAGAGGAAGATCTGCAATGCTTTGGTGTTAGAACTGCCCAATCTGCAAATTCCATTTGATATAGAGATGGATGAATTAGGTCATGCAATGGAAGAAGTGTTGATGTAGGAAGACCCATATATTATTAGATCAAATTATTGTGAGGGGCAGTAATGATTTTGCCCAATTATGAAAAGGGGTTGTGTGCAAAAGTACAACCATGAAGAAATGGAAACGTTGAAAAGAAATTGTGATCCATATGTATTGCCAACCATTCGAGATTTTCAATAGTCTTATCACTTGTTGATTAAATACAAGGAGATAACTAGTACAAATATCTTAAATACATCTATTTGAAATACGTCGCGAGATATCAATTCCAAGGTTTTTATCTAGGATTTCTCAAATACCACATTTTAATAACTCCACTACCTTCTAAAATGGCATCCAACTAACAACACCCTTGTGTCGAGTTCGAAAAAATCATTTCGAGAATAAAATAATGGGCCCCGAGCTCCACCTTATGGCCAAGACAGTACGATTTATTGGTGGACTTCTCCATGCAAAAGGAAAAAACTTATAAATGACAGTTAAATGGACGTCGAATTGAATGTTTCATTTTTCTTATGAAATTCACCGATAGATATCAGTTTCAAGGTTCTTATCTTAGATTTTTCAGATACCAAAATTATTAGTAACTTCATTACATTCTCTGCCAATTTCCCACTGATTTTTGGCAAATGGCATCGATTTAGCTGCACCATTGTGTCGATCTTGAAAAAATCAATTCAAGAAAAAACGGCCCAAACATTACCATATGGCCAAGATATTACTATATTTTGTTTGACTTCTTCAAAAAAAGAAAGAAAAAACATTTAAGTGATGGTGAAATGGATGTCAGATTTGAGGATCAATCGCCATTTGACAATCAAATGGACATAAAAATTTATGTTGAAAATAAAAGTGAACTCACGCCATTACACAAGTGACTACCATTGTAGGAACGCCTCTCGGCGTAATAACTAAGATTGCGAACATGTCTCAGCCACCATTGGCTAAGATAGTTGCACCAAGTACCATGATATAGTTAGAGCCCTTCAGCCATGAGGAATACAATTAACAGTATGCAAAAGATGGAAAGTTTAAGATTTATTCAGCATTGTAGGAAGAACATACGACGAACTCTAAGTAAATGTAATATTCCCTAAAATAAAGGTTGTATAAATAAACAAGTTGGGCATGCCACAAGGAAACATGGGATTTGTTTCATAAGAGAAGCTTACCCTGCAAAAGTAGTTAGATACTTTGGAAATGGAAAACATTATTTTAGCTTACAAAGATTAGAAGTTAGGACTGTACAAACTACAAACTGCTACCAGTACCCAACTGTCTGTGGGAGGGTATATACATGGATTGTCTGGGAAAATTTATAAAAGAATGAAGTTAATGACTATTTGTTTGTAGTTGCAGACCATTTCAATTAGATATGCGTGTTCATTCCCTATAGAAAAATTCTATCGGGACAAGAAGGCACATATAAATTTTCTTCCATATGTGGGTACATTTTGGTTTGCCAAATTCCAGTATTAGATATTGATTCTCGATTCTACGCAGCTTTTGTAAAGATGTGTGGAATTGGATGGAGACCAAGTTGCAAAGATCAAAACTTTCCACCCAAAGTTAGATGAACGAATGGAAGGGGTATATCAAGCTCTCATACATTAGTTGCAGGGATATAACAAAAAGAATCTCAAATTTTGGGATATAAGTTTGCCATACTTTCAGCAGTGCTACAACTGAGAAATTCACAACTTGAAACAGGTTTATCTCCATTTGAGACATGTCTAGGATTCTTACCACCAACCCCATTAGATGCGTGTAAGTGGAAAAGTTCATTGAATGGTGCAATGAGCTTAGAAATTAGTAAAGCTGTTTGAAGAAATGAAAATGAAAATGAAATAATATTAATGTCCACTCATGACCAAAAGTAGGTCATTGGGACTTGAGGATACAGCAGTCAATAATAGAAAGTTCTGGGCAGAGAGAATCCTAGAAGCAAAATAAAGGAACAAAAGTACCCAAGACAAAATGAAGAAGTGTGCCACTAACAGAAGATGTGATGAAATCGATACAAATAGGCTAATAGCAATGAAGAGTGAACAAAAGCCCAACAAAGTAAGTGCTGATGGAGACTGAAAGGAAATCTTGTCAAATACCTTTGTTTTTGCATGAAGTGGAGGAGTTGTCTGAGCCATCATCAATCACTGTGAAAGATCTGATAATGCTTTTGAAGAGAAGATCAAACAAATTTCCTAGGTGTGGGAGCAACTCTTCAAGCCTCATGAAAGTATAGGCTAAATATTATCAACATAGAGAAGCTCACAATCTTCCAGGTAGACACCACAGGCAAGGCAAATAGCTGAAACCAATTTGCTATGGACCTTTCTGTATCTCACGACAAATTAGATCAGATGCCTCCAAATTGAAAGTCTCTATATATGCATGTTATTTATTCACCAATGTAGAAAACTTGATGTTGTCTGAATAATCTATGTTAGACGAGGAGGATGGAACCGGAAATATTCTCCCTTCAGTAGAATACCTAAACATTGAATCTCAAGAACAATACTATGAAGGAAAGTGCAACCAATTTGACAAGGTGGACAAGAGAATTTGAAGATCTGTTTGAGGGGATAGTTTCCAAGCAAGGCCAAAAATTTTCATTAGAATAGATGAGAGGAAAATTCCTATCCGGTTTTTGTGGGACCAAAAACCTCCCCATTAGGGAATTATGATACCAAATGGATCATGAGAAAAATATTAAAAAAGGAAAAAAAAAATAGAAACAACCCAGCGGGATCAGAAAACCCAATAGAAACCAGTGCTGACAAAGCTGGCAAAAGTGACTAAAGCAAATAATCTTGACAGAAATAAAGTGAGTAGACATCATTGCTGCCATTTCCATTTGATCAAGCTCAGTTTCCATTTCAATTCAACTGAACCCAACTGACCAAGGGAGTACACGTCATGACCGATTTGTGAAGTCAGTACCAATGTATGTGCTAGGAATAGAAGCTATGACTGGACAGTTTTTAACCTGACATATAAATTCAGGCCTTAAACAGAATATAATTGGACTTGGCATAGAAACTCAGGCTTTAGTCAGCATAGAACTTGATTTTAAATCATCATTGAACATGAAATAGAAATTCGGGTTTAATGGGATAGAAACAAAGGCATTACCTGGCATAGGAACTTGAGTTTAGAAGATCATCAAACTGTCATAGACACTCTTACCTTGCCTAGAAAAGATCAGGTGGCAAAATTTGGGTCCTTAAAGAGAGTATTCAACATTTGAACTACAGCATTTATTGGATTATCTACTACAACATTAATTGTAGCATTGATTGCTCGGGACCATTAATTGAATCTATGTCACAATCATTAATTATGGTCTCTGATTACAGAATTTTTCTATGTAAAGACCTTGAAAACTAGCGTATTTGCTATTTAGGGCTGTAAGTCATCAAATAAGTGATTTGCATGAGAAATGTCACAGTCCTTATTTGGTTTAGATCCAGGCATTTCTATTGAGACAATGAATTCCGATCTCACTATATCTGTAAAGATGACGTCACAATGCTTATCCCCGTCTTTCTAGAGAGATCCTAAAGCAAGATCAGAGGCAGTCCCATGTGAGAAGGTAGAAGCTGATTGGGGTATTTCTATCGAGTCCTTGAAGCGAACAGAGGCAGTGTCTAATGGGACTCTTGAAATACAACCAATAATTATTGCATGTTGACACAGCTCATGGAAAATGAGCTCCAGATTTTCTAATCGAGCTAAAAGACAATGCAAGTTTTACAAGCTGAGAGCTTACAACAACAGATTCAATCTAACCAAGAAACTTAAGGGGAAAAACCGTAACAATGCTATCCTGACGTCACCTTGAAGGGTGAGTTGTAGACAGGCAGCTAGGGGTTTCTCATCAAGAAGGGAATCAAATACCTAAAAAAATCCAGGCAGTAAATGTTGCTGAGGTCAGAAAAGAGAAATCACCCCAACTTTGGTGACGATAATATGTTCGTCAATGAAGGAGGAAATTTAGTACATATAATAAATTCCCCAATGTATTTGCTAGGTTAAAGGGTTTCACCTTGAAAATCAATAAATATGTTTCACATGTACTTGTTTCCCAAAATAGGTTGTGTCTGAAAGGATGAGAATTCAAGGGATGTTTTGGCAATCATGCTTCCATCCTTAACCTAGTATGAGACTTGCAAGCTATGGATGTTATTATAGAAAATGTATACATAGCTCTATATTCTAAGAGCTAAATATTTGTTTTGCAAACTACAAGCATACGAGCAAATGAATAGATTCAATCTAACAAAAACACAGTAAACCCTAGAAGAATGCTGCTGATGTCAGGTGGTTGTATTGTTTAGAAAGATTGATTTAATGTGACTCCAGTTCAAGGTTTCACAATAAACTCTGGCCAATTCTTATCTAATGATTGTAACTTGGTTTAAGATTTCATAAGAGACTAGGCATATCAGAAGGAAAAGCACATCTATAACCATAAATTCAATAACTATATACACACCTTCTATGGTGGTTCTATGATGAAGACACCGGAGGTGGGAGTGAACGAGAACACCCAGAACTACTTCAGTGTTTTGATTTGCCATCCTAACATCGTAGGGCACACCTTCCAGTAATTGCTTTGTTCCCAATGTGTCTTTGAGATGGGTCTATTCCAGAGTCATGCCAAATCTTGACATTAAACCTTGAAAGCTTACATAGTTTTTAGCGGATTGAGGTCTAAAGAGTCATGATGGTGCATCAGGTGGTTTTCAAGAATTTTTAATAGGTGCATGATAAAAATAATATGGTAAAAACAACTAAATTTTAAATATTTAAGCCTAGAGAAGGGAAGAAATGGTCTAGATTTCATTGTGAATTGACCCATGGAGCTAGGAATACATAGGTGGAGTCTCCCCAAGCTCATGGCAATCTGCTGCCTCCAGTTTCAGATGATAGAGTACATTCCGTTTATCGCATACTTTCAATTCATTCTAAAATTTGTGTACCTAATGTGAGAGGGTGTGCATTTGGAGACTTCTACCCAAATCTTGTTATAACAAAACATGGTCATTTAAATGACAACATTCATTTTATACCACTACCTTAATTCCAATTCCAATTCTTCAACTACTCCAAAGATCAATACCAACAAACATAGCGAAGATAACAAAGCAAATTAGAGAGAGAGACTGGAAGTAGATCAAAATTATAAAACTGAACCTCCTACTCGTAGAGATAATCCTGGTCGAAATAATATCTAAATATGTCGAAACTTTGTAGCCCGTGTGGCACTCAAATAGGGAAGCTTGGCGCAATAGATACATTACTTATTTAAAAGGCTAGTTTACGTATTATTATATAATAAATATCTATTTAACCAGGAGGAAAAGCGAAGAGCCATAGTTGAAAATATCGTCTAGAGAGTTAAAAATCTTTGGTGGAAAAAATCACCACATTTGACTTCTATGATACTAGGGTCATTTAACACCTCTTATATGGGCTTTGTAGAAATTTGAAATGAACGTTACTACAAACTAAAATCCCTTATCCACAGAACCATGACATGTTCAATATGCATGTTCTACAGTCGATAAAACCTCATGATTCAAGGATTGTTTGTTCTGGATTCAATGAGATAGGTTAGGAGACCTACATACATACGAGGAAAAAGTTAACTACGGGAATTGCTATTACAAATGGCCCATGGTCACTTTCTCACGCTAATCTGCACAATTCCCCCTCCTACACAAGTTTACATGGGGATGATACTTTTCATATGTCTAAGCCTATAAAAGTGATGGATCAGATTGTTATTATATGTATAAATTTACATCCAATGCCACGGCCTTTAATAGGTCCCACCTATGTCACAAGCATTCTAAGTTGCGACATATGTGACTTTGAGGATACAAATCGGAATTGCAAGATTAAGATGCAACTTAAATAGACAGTTCGAGCAGCTGTAATTGCCATGTCATATTTGACCGATACATAGCAATGCATAATAAAAATGATAAAAAAAAAAATGTTCAATTAAATTTTAAAACATTAAAAGGGGGAGCTAAATAGTAGGAATTATTTTTTAAAAAACTTGAAACTTGTTATTGTTCCATTTTAGTAATATGGTCCCACTTAGATTATTTGCAATCAGATTTGAAAATAATAATTAAAAAATCATTATCATAATACTTGTCATTAAATTAACGTTTTAAAAATAAAATATAGTAATAAAATGAAGTTTAATAAAACATACATAAAAAGTAAAAAACATATATATATATATATACTATATGCATATATAAATAACATCTCCCCTGTCACTGTCTCATCAATATTTTCTATTAGTTCAAGTAGTGCAATCGACTTTACATAGTTTGCATTTAATAAACATAAAATAAAAAACCGTAACCTATAAACCTAAAATCGAATATAATAAAAAATATAAGTTCACTTGGACCTAAAACTAAAAGCACAAGTATGCAGACAAATATACTTGACCCTTTCGTGACGGGCTTGCATGCAGGTTGACAGGTGGACATGGATTTGCAAGTTTTGATTTGGCTTCGCGTAGGTCATAGCATGATGCTCATTACAGATTTATGTCTTCAACGCTCCACATTCAACACTCACAGGCGACCTTGAGGGACATGCATAGAGTCACTCTTGACAAAAACCCTCAGGTAGTTTATGTTTAAGGTTTCACACAATAAGATTATATTTTTGTTTTTCAGTCAGATACTACCAAATCATTCTCATTCTCCCTCAGCTGGAAGAAGGCTCAGCTATCACTTGCCTGTGTTGTGGGTTCACTATAAATCAAGTTTGTGCTCCTGCAGATTGAAATTAATGTCATTTTTCCTAGCTAAGTTTCCAAGTAATGATTATCAACTCTTGCCTTGCAGGAAGGTTTCAGATATCATCATGCAGAGCCTACATACACAATGCTGACCTATTGGATCCCTGATGGGGATTGTATGCTACCTCCCAATGCTTCCCATCAAGTTGGAATCGGTGCTTTTGTCATAAATGATAACAGAGAGGTGTGCATGTGATAGAAGTGCTATTTACTTTGGTATCTAGATTCTTTGCACTACTCAAAGGATTTCGTTTGTTTGCATACTATAATTCACTTATTTATGCTTGATTTCATATCTGACAAGCAGTTGAATGGCATCTACCATTAGATGAATCTATTAAATTTTCTTTTCTCCTGCAATCATTAATGATCTTGCCATTGTTGACAAGGGCTGAGTTTTGGATAACTCCAAATACAATTGAATTTAAATTTTATGCAAGTTTAGGTGTTAGCTGTGCAAGAGAAACATGGTGGCATAGAAGACTCTCAGATATGGAAGATGCCAACAGGATTGATTCATCAGGTAATTTTGTTAGGCTGCATCTCAAACAAAGATGTAGCATGTCGTAGCATACTTGCTTTTGAAAAAGAGTTTTGTAATTATTTCTTGCTTCAGTTTCATGCACATGTTTTGTATTTACATCATTAACCAATGAATGTACATGAATGAGTACTGTTGTCCAGCAAAACTGTCACAGCAGCTTTGGGACTGCCTCCAAAGCTGTTGGCTCTTATCCTAACTAAACTAATGACTAACACCTAAACTAGCATTGCACGGGAGAGAAATAACTCAAACAAAAATGGTGATGCACCAGAATAGAAGGGATCAGTCTCTCCCTGTCATGAAAGACACAATGCAATAGAACCCTACAACTATAATCCACACACAATATAACTCATAATGAACAGAAGGCAAGGAGACAGTAACACAACAATGAAAGGCATATATAAGCCACAATCATGCTCATACTAGTGCTAAAGTATGCACAATTTGTTACAGAATAAGGGGTAGAGGCATTAGACGAATTGCAGAAGCTCAACATAGGCCAGGGATACTTAGGAAAGGTGGGAACCCAAAAGGGCAGAGTTTCACCACATCCAGAATAGAGAATCCTTTACAATGAAAACACTTTGCATTTTATAAATCAGAGAGTTGAACTTGGATGCCCAAAACCTGCCCAAAATGTGGTTGCAGGCAATAAACACCCAAATCTTACTCCCAACAATAAAATCCTCTGCATAAGGAATGTCAGACCTCAAATCCTCTGAAAATGGGCAGTGCCTTAATGTAGAATAGTTCTGCATACTAATCAAGGTGTTGAGCCCAAGAAATGGCCTCCATTGAGCTTTGGATCCTTCTTTGACTTGCATTAAATGAGAATACAGCTCACAGGAGCTTTAAATGCACTCTACTCGCAAAACACAAAGGTTCAGGGCCCAAGATGTGTTCCATTTGATGGTATTCTTCAAGAGCTTTACAACAAATCCAATCTTGCGTGATTTGATGCCCTAGATCAAAAGATATGGCTAAAAAACTAGAGATTTGTCGTTTGCCCGCACCATTAAAACTCATAAACAAAAATTTAAATCTTCAACTATAGTCATGTCCCCTTTTTCTCGTTGGGTCGCATGGTAGGCTCTGGTTGGTTTCTCGTTTGGTGCCACATGGTAGGCTTTGATTGGTTACAGGCTCCAGGATCATTTGCGTTGTCTCAACTCTTTTCTATTTTCCCCAGCCTCGATCTCTACTATCCCCAACACATGACCGCCTGTGAGTGGTGCCACGTGGTAGGCCATGGTTGGCTACGAGCTCTCTAGATGGGTAGCACGTGGCGGGCTATGGTTGGCTACGGGCCTTTTGGAAAGGTGCCACATGGCGAGCCATGGTTGGCTACAGGCCTCTTGGAATGTGCCATGTGGCAGGCCATGGTTGGTTATGGGCTCTCTGAATGGGTGCCACGTCGATGAACCTCGGGGTCTGAATTCCTGCCACATGGCACTCATTCAGGCACTCGTATTTTCAGTTGTTGGGCCGCTCAATTTTGTTTTCTCGAGACCCAACCTTCCAGTACCACACCACGTGTCGATCTTTGGTTGGTTACAGGATTTGGGCTCTATTTTTCCTTATCCGATTTTTGCTCTGTGCTCGGCTCAACTTCCCGTCATTCGCCTTTCCAAGAATGCACCATGTGGCGCAATCTTGGGTTTCCCTGATTTCGGGCTCAACACTCTTGACTTAGCCAAAATTTTCACATGAGTGAACACTTAGTTGATTTCACACTTTGAAAAAGTGTTGAGTAAGTGGATCCTTAGCTCCAAAATAATAACAAAGTGCTTTCTTATTTAAACCCTGGCGAGACCATCTCCTTGGCGAATGTGGGATTAATCCCTCAATGTAAAACCAAAGGTGGTCATCATTGATAAGGCTCGAGTGCAACTATGTCAAACCAAGCGATAACCTAAGTTCCCCCAAGGCAGAAATCGACTGTAGAGAGCATTGTAAGGCTTGAAATTGACTTAGGCCGGTTGTGAATGTGTGCAAGGACCCAAATATGTCCCAAAAGAGTGTGCAAGCCGTGTAAAGCTTGAAACCACCCCAAAATTGGTTATAACTTCCATGGAAAGAGCTCAAAATGCCACAAACTGGACTATAGGCCATTAGATATCTATGCAAGCCGAGAACAAGCTGACATAGAGTTGTGAAGACATGAAGGCACTTAAATCCCAACTGCAAGAGCAAGGAAAGCTTGGATCCATCACAACACCAATGCACATATTGCTAGAAGTTTTGCAAACCATGAAATGTCCTAAAAGAAATGTGAAAGCTTTTGAAAACCTGAGAAAATAGGAGAAATGTGATCTAGTTGCTCAAATGAAGAAAGAGACATATTTTGACAAGTACAAAAGATGATAGTCTAGCCGCGGTAATGAAAACACTCCTAACATGGCAAGAAGCACTAGCATATCAACTTCAGCTCTAACAATCAAAGAGATAACTTCTTTTCTAAATTCATCTATTCTAGCTTGCAGTATGATAATAAGTCCACATTAAACATCACAACTTCCCGCAGATATAGGTAGGCAAGATCTCCATGGTAGGTTGAAATGTATTTACATTTCCAAAGGTGATAGACACCAATGATCTTGATGGCATTTTGTACGGCCTCACAATGTTGAATCTTCCCATTGTCATCCAGCATACCCTTTTCAGGGTTTCCCCCAAAAGAGGCTAACAAAGAGGAGATTACATTTTGACATTGATCTAATCCCAAGATGATCCTGCAACTTGAAAAGCTTTGACAACATGTCTTCTTGCGAAAATATTCGATCTAAAATTTAAAAATACCATAAGACACTTTACATTGTTTATTTTGTTAACAAATCACAAAAAATAGCTTGCCATGGCTACATTTTCAGTTTTTCAAATAGGACACAAACCATCTAATTGCATTTTAAACAAAACAACATGGAGAATCATTTTGTAAAGCTCAAGGAAGGTTTTTTTATTTGCAACTGAAAATTGTCGTGAGCATTTTACCATTCTCTAACCGATTCAAGTGTGTTTTTACTTTGTCCTAGGTCCATCAAAGACAATAAGTTACCCAACCTTTTTTTTTTGTCAATCTAAGGATATATCCCAGCTACCCAGGGGGGAGGAGAATTCATATAGAGCACAATAGCAGCAAAGCCAAATCCCACCTAGATCAAGGATCCTTAAAAACCAACTGCTATTACTTGAAGATTATTTATAGTAAAAACCAACTTCTTTTTGCAAAGTTAAAAATTTGAGGGTCTAGCCTTCAACGACACATCACACAAACCAAATTTTCCTTTAATGTTAACAATGTGGGAGGTTGTTTGCATTTAGTGTCTAACATGTAATCGGCAAGGGTCTAACCATCTATACACCTTTAAAAATAGATCCTTGTGTTTTAACTTTTAACCATAGTTCACATACTCAGTACTCGACAAATATATGACAAACTCGAAAAAAATGATCAGCAATATAAAAAATACCTAAATTTCTATAGAAAAAACAAATTTTATGCAAAATATAACTACAAAATGTATAAAATGAGTCGGTGAAATGTTGAGGAAGTGTTTTCTATTATATTTGAATACAAATAGAGTACAAAATCACATCATTATGTGATTAGAACAGCCAGCTAAGAAGTCTTATAAGTTATAATGATCGTCATTGAAAATTACCATCATAAATTGCATATCTATTCAAGTTATAAATTACAATAATTTACAATTTCCTCTTCCCTATTCTACTAAAACCTCGGGGAGGGGTTCTAGTGACTCCACTAGTCCCCACATTCAATTGTGACTACTCGCTCCTAGAAGGTTGCGACTACGGCTCCACCATGGTAGTAGATGGAACTGAATATTCGACATCATCTACAAATATGTCGCCAATCCAATCTCTTCTTCTTCTTCACCCTCCATAGCTTCCCTATCAAAAATAACAATCTCATCCTCTGTGAACATAGGGATCTCTTCTTCTTGTGCAATCCAGTCACTATTTGGATCAATCTCATCCAAATCAATAGGCACCTGCGATGTGACCTCCACCTTTCTTATGTGGAGCCAATGATTGTACTGCACAAAAACTAGGTCATTGAGGTGTCGTTGAGTCAACTTGTTGCACTTATTCGTGTGAATAGCCTCAAATAAACTCTTGTTGCGTTGACATCTAAAAGCGCTACAAGGTTGAAATAAATATTGGAGGTCCAGTTTTTTAAAATTTGGGGTATTTCCACCTCAATCTTCTCACGAAGAACCTATAAACAAGATAATCAAAAGTTTGAGTAAATAATAATCGTAAATTTGTAACCTCTAAAATATAAGTAAATACTTTAATTTTTGTTAATTGGTGGCTACGACATCTCCTCTGGACAACAAACGCCGAAAATAGAGTCTCCCTCTAGCATGCTTGTAATTCTGCAACTCTAAAATAATGAGGTCCCTCACTTCAACCTATGGTGTCATCCTCTCAATACACATTAAGAGGCCTTCCATAACCTCCCTATTAACATGTGAAGCCAACAAAGAAGAAAACTGTAAGTTTGTTACTTTAAAGTTTAATTTTTTTGTAGGTGTCGGAGCCTTTGATGGGGAGCAAAACCCATCAGGATATATTTATGAGGCTATGGATAGGACCAAAGAGGCCATCAAAAACTATTAAACGAAGCCAAATTTGGTCCCTTTTAGGAGCTAATTGATTTGAAGCGGAACAGTCAACTCCGCCAACCCATTCCTGCAGTGGAGTACTATCTCAACCCCTTTTTCTTCTTCAAGGCTTCACAGATGTTTACAAGGAGGTTATAGAGCACCTCTCAATATGCATTGAGAGGATGACATCGGAGGATGAGATGAGTGACCTCATTATTTTAGAGTTGCAAAATTACAAGCATGTTAGGGGGAAGGCTCTTTTCTTTGGCCTTAGTTGTCAAAGGGAGATCCACCCAACCACTAGGTAAGAGTTTATTTATATGTTGCAAGTTACAAATTTACAATTATTAATTACCTACAAACTTTTGATTATCTTGTTTATAGGTTTTTGGTGGAAGATATTGGTGGAAATACCCCAAATCTTCAAAAGCTATGAACAAGAGTAAACAATATTGATAATATACTAACTCCTTGGTACCTCATATCTACTTGAGACCTCGTGCACAAACTTCAAGAAACCAAGGACACTTTGACCATAAACACCAACTTCTTGAGACCCAACAGTAAGTACTTCACATATCATGGAAACACAGACTTCTTTTGATGGATCAACCTTAGGGACCTTTACACAGTAACATCAAACCTTTCTTCATATCATACTTGGACTCGTGACACATGACAAAGATTTTTGGAAAAAGTAGATTGTTCAAAGATTCTTTTCATCAACTGAGAATGGTAAAATCATGACAAACACACACATACTCATACTGACTCTCATGATGCTAACACTTCCTTTTGAAGACTTGCATATGCATACTTGACAACACAACTTCATAGACCTTTTGATTGTATACACAAACTTTTCATTGCTTGGATAATAAAATAAGACTTGATAAACTGATCAAAAACATACTGCATATACCTTGACAAGACTAACTCAACAAAAATACAAACAACTTCTAGGGACTCAACACCCATGCTTCCTTCATAAGATGAATGTCTTCTAGAAGCCTAGAGAATACACTCCAAGCTACTTAGGACACTAAAATATAATGTAGTCATCAAATGAACCCAAGGACTCTATCTTTTCTTTATCTATTTTGTTAATACCCTTTGAGAACCTCTCATTCTTCTTGGATGAATTTTTAGGTGTGATAATTTCATATGCAAATCCTTCACCTTCTGATTGGAGACCTGATAAATACATATGGTTAATTTCATTTACAATTAGGTCTAATAGTCCTCTACGAATTGTATCAGATTTAGGCTTGACAACCCTGATTTCTTCCTTCTTGGATTTGTCAATAGCATTTTACATCTTGATTGAGCTTGACTCCCCTTTGACTAGATTTTCTATCTTTTTTTCTTTCTCCCTTACACCATTAATACTTTCTACCATCTTATCATGCTTTGGCTCTTCAGATCTTATACTCTCCTTTTCAAACTTAGAATCAATTTTCTTGACCGCATGTTGGCTAGATTTTCTGCATAGCATCAAACCTAGGCAGTCATGAGATAAATCTCCCTCATTTAACCGGTGAGGCTCCCATGTCAGATTTGTCAATAAAAATGTGTTATTATCTATCAGGGGTTTTACTTTAACCACTTAGTTCATGAACCATAACTAAGAAGCTCTGCAACAAGTAAGCAACTGTTTAAGAAAGGAAGTATTTTATAGCAAAAGGAAGTAAAGGAAATACAGAGAAGAAATGGGGAAGATGTGCATCCCAATTAGTAGATAGCAGAGCTAATTGCATGCACATAGAAGAAACTTAATAGATATGAACACACAAAATTATCCTTGAATTTCATAGTCTAAGATTAAAAACAAGAAACAAAGTACACTGTGACACAAAGTTCTCCGGAAACCTGCTCCTTTGTATCCCTTTGCTCCAAGTTGCTCTCAGGGGTCCAGCACAAAGTCTAGAACACAAGATTGCTTCTTACAAATTCGGATCCCTTTTTTAACCAGAAGGTTCTTCCTCTACTTATAGAATGTAGAGGGGCAATTACAAGTTGGAAGCTTTTAGTTGAACTGGCACATGTGAAAGTTGGAAAGAAACAACTGGCAATCTTCCTCCTGGAATTCCTCTTTGCATGACATGTATGATTTGCAACTGAAAATAAAACCTTCTATTTTGCACGTCCGCCACCTATCTCCAAGTAGTTGATTTCTTCAAGTAATGGCTTTGAAACCAATCACTTAACTTGTATAATTGAATTGATCGCTCAATTACTTTGTCAGAGGAAAGAAGGAAGAGGAAAGCTGAGTTTGTCCTTTTTCATAGCTGCATGCAGCTAATTTTTGTTTTTGATTCTCACCAAACTGGATCTGGGAGTAGCTGGATCTGAAAACAAGTTGGAATTGCAAGTAGCTGGAATTGGAAGCAAGCTGAAATTTTGCCTTCGCATTGTCTTCTCTTTTATCCTTGAAGCTTTTGCAGTTCTTCTCTAGTACATGCATCAGTGCAACGTTTGTCGTAGATAACTCATCATCCTTATTTTTAATTGCATATGAGCAATTAAAAATTCTAGAAAGCACTCCGGATGAATGAAAATTCAATGAAAGCTTCAACTGGAAGATGAGAGCACATGCACAAGATCTTGGAAGGAATTTTCCACGCACTGACTTCTTCACGGGCTGCATTCAAAACAAGAGGATGAAGCCTTTGTGTCGGAAGCTTTTGCAACTATGAGATCTGGATCTGGATCTGCATCTGCATCTAGATATGGATCTGCACCTGCATAACAAACTTTGGTAACTAGGCTATGGGTGGAAAAACTGCAACTCGAATAATTCCACTGCTTTTAATCTGCACGCATGAGTGAAGTTTCTCCTGCATGCATGAGTGAATTCTTTCCTGCTTTGGATCTATCTATCAATTCAGCAAGAGGTTCCGAGCCTAGATCCGTGTCTCCAATATCTGCAAATTTAGAAGTGATGCACGACTCCGTTGTGCTTTCTTTTTCATCTTTCTTCGCCATAGCTTTGTCTATCTTTGTCTGAAAAATTCTTTTTCTTCTTATTTGGCCGGATTTCTTCAAAACTAGTGTAGATTTGGATAATCCTTCAGATTCGGAGGAAATATTCAATGTATTGGACATTGATATAAATTCTTTTTCTTTTAAAAAACACCTGTAATGAATTCCTTAGCACCTGTAACACTTATGCAAACAATTATGCAAACAAAGATCAACCTCCTTCAAAGCATGCGCCAAATTTGGAAGCTTTTAGCCTTGTTGCCACCTTGCCTAAGCAAAATCCTTCTTCAAATGCCTTGTCTCCACCGTGCCTAAGCAAAATCCTTCTTCAAATGGGGGCGCACTTTTCCTCTTGGCTGCAATTCTTTACCTGTGAATTAAATAATTCACCCATATGGCTGCCCATGCTTATATAACCCTCACAATTCTATAATTAATAATTGCCCTAACAATTAAAGGCAATTAATTAATTAAAAATCATGCTCTTCTCTTTTAAATATAGCATGTTTAAGGACAGCCATCCAATCAATTAAATTAATTCAATTTAATCATCCACACTTCACTTCACTTAAGCTTCACAGTATGCTTTGACCATAGCCACTAAAAATAGCAATTAATATAATCATTTAATACTTTAAAAAGTATTAATTCCTTCTCAAAAGGGGCTGCATTAAATAAATTAAATTTATTTAATTTTGGAATTCTATTTTTAAATTCCTTATGTCCACTTCCCTTTGTTGACTTTTCCACAAGCCTGGGTGCCAAAATTGGGTGAATAAATATTAACATATTTATTTAATGCATTATTATTCACCCAAGGTGGGTCGCACTTTTTTGCACATATAATTCTATTTTTAAGAATTTTTCATAATGGGATTCTTTACTCTGCAAGGCATGCACTAAAATCCCATGATCCACTTAAGTGATTTGACTTTGACAATGGGATTATTTACCCTGCAAGGCAGGCAATAAAATCCTGTGATTTCACTTAAGTCACTTTTCCTCCGGGCATAATGTGCGTATATGTTTTCCAGCTGCTCCAGGCCAAGAATAAGACTTACCTGACAAAGGAATTGTTCTAGAGAAATTTCACAGAAAACGAAACAAGACAACACAAAAACACAAAAAATTGTCAAAAGACACAAATAAAGCCCAAAATTTATTCCAAGTTAAAACCCTTCTGGTACATAAGAGTAATGACATATTCGATCATAACAGAGTTAAAACGGAGCGCAAATAGCCTCATATGGGGCTCAAAATAATTAAATACAAATTTCCCATAGACAAATCCCGACAACAGAATATAACAATTTTGGGCATCTGGGTATTTGGCGAAAAAGGCTAATATGGCTCTTTGGGAATATCTTGACGCAATACAAGAACTTTCAAGCAATAAAAACACAAAACGACCCATTATTTTAAAAGTATGAATTTTTTTTGGATAGGGTAGTCGCAGATTTCAAAATGAAATCTGGGTGACACCACCGCATCTACTTGATCAACATCCTTGAATTTCATAGTTATACCTTATTCTTCTTTAATTGATTCTATAGGGTCATTCTTCTTGATTTCTTTAACTGTACTTGGCCCTTGGCATATCTTCTAATTCTAAAATCTCAACCTCTGTAAGGCATGCACGACGGTAATCCTCTTCATGCACAAGGTGTTGGAGGGAAACAAAAAGGGAAGGAAGTTTGATTTTAATGAGTATTATGGATTCAGATCGATATACTAAGGAAAATGGGGTAGGTCATGTAGGAGTGTGGAAAGATGTGTTGTGGGTCGTGTGCCTTGGTTTCTACCAAGCGCATTCCCTTCCACTTGTAGGGCACAATTTCAGCACAACAGTCGGTCCTCTTTTGGGACGCATACTCCTTCAGCGACATCGCATGCACCCCAAACGAGGGGGGCATCATTTGGGTGAATCAATCACCCCATACAATGTCATACACAACACAACACGGTACCGGTAAAGCATAGTTTTCAGTTTCAAACAGGCTCATAATCATACTTGGGTCCTTAGCACAGTGGCCCTTCCTGGATCCCTAAAACTAGGAGCCAATTACACAGCGATTGGTAGTTTAGCATAGTCTATATAACTCCACACACAATGGCTTTTACAGGGCTCAAAATCAGACTTGGGTCCTTAACATTTGTGTTTATACACACCATCTGCAATGGTGTTCTACATTGCGGGAAGCAGTTAAAGGTTGGAGGATGACACTAAACTATTCTCCCTACACCTCTTCCATTTCATTGGCGTGAGATCGCCTGAAAAACTAGCGCGTCGAAATCATCTACAGGATCCTTCTTTACACTCTTTCCTCCTCATGAATCAGGTGCACATGTTCCTTTTTCACATTTTCAGAGTTTTTACACACTTCTTTACATGTTTTTTACACATATGCATGTGTATTTGACTACTTGATCGTCTTCTCTTTCGCAAGTCTGTCTGTAAGGGAAGTCGTAGTCAACATCACTCAACATCAACAATATCACACACATCGACATCAACTACAGGGACATCACGACATCTACACATGCATTTCTACCCTACATTCATTTTCATCATCACTTTTTACACTTTCTCCTCCTTAGCATCCACACTTCACATTTTTATCATTCCACGTTTGTAGTGCTTCCGGATGTGAGCACAACTAGAGTTTGCTTCAGGTCATTCACACAGAAGTGCAACAAGTTGACAAATAACGACTCAAAGACCTAATTTTTCTGCAATACAATCTTCGACTTCGCACAAGAAATGTGGACACATCATAGAAACTTATTGATTTGGATGAGATTGATCCATACGATTGTACTGCGCAAGAATAAGAGATCTTCGCGTTCATAGCAGATGAGATTGTTGTTTTTGAGAGGGAAGCTATGGAGGGTAAGTAGAAGCATGGGAGATTGAATTGGACAGAATCTTTGTAGATGATGTCAAATATTCAATGTCATCTACTACTAGGGTGGAGAAACAATTGCAGTCTTCTAGGAGGAGCGCGCAGTCGTAACCGAATGTGGGGACTAGTAGAGTCACAAGATCCTCTCCCCAATTTTTTAGTACAATGGGGAAGAGGAAATTGTAAATTATTGTAATTTGTAACTTATAGAGAAATGCAATTTATTATGATAATTTTCGACGACAATCATCCTAAATTCAAGATTCACCAATTGGATGTTGTAGTCACATAATGATGCAATTTTGTACTCTATTTGTATTCAAATCTAAAAGAAAACACTTGCCCAACGCTTTACAAACTCATTTGATACACTTAATAACTATGTTTTGCATAAAATTTATGTTTTTAAAGAAATTCAGGTATTTTTTATCTTGCATAGTATTTGCCAAGTCAAATAAAAATTGGTCTTGTCGAGTATTTGACAAGTATCGAGTATGCAAACTATGGTCTAACCATCCATCATCTTCAAAGATAGCTCCTTGTGTTTTATGTCAGTCATACCTATAGTTACTGAATCCAGTTGGATTTGCACAAAAACTGGACGGATCCAGTTTCAGCTGACCCAGATAAGTTTAGTCTGGGTTGTTTCTATTTGTTTTCAATTTTTCTTTTTCTTTTTTATAGTTTTTTTGCCAAAAAAAAACCCAGCAGCCTTACATAGTATCTAATATTAAATATATTAACATTTTAAATCACTTTATTAATTATTTTCATTGTATTCGTCAATTTTGCATATTTAATAAAATAATGTTCTTCTAGAATATGTATATATTTCAAATCAATTTTTTAAAAAAGTTTTTCAACAATTCCAGAAATTTGGATCTTTTTCCCTCCTAAATGGACCCGGATTTCCGAACATGGTAACTATGGAACTTATACCACACCCTCCGTTTTACTCATCTAGAGCTCACATTTCCCAAGCTAAAAGAGCCTTCTTAACATTAATCCTATTTTCTTTGATGTGCCATTAGCCAAAACAACAAGTTCAATATGAAAACCAGTTCACCTGCAAGTATTTGATCAATTACACTCATTTTCCTAACAAGGGTAAGTTCACTTTAGATGCATTTACGAAGCTTGCTTTCAATTATGATCTGTGAACTTGCCAAGCTATGCTTCCAATGAATTCACAAGAATCCCTTTGCTGCTGATTCAATGGAAAGGCTATTGAAACTCAATATACATAAGCTGATATTTGATGTGTGATACAACTAATAGCCGCCACACACATCCATTATTTATAATAGAATGTGTGAATGTGCACATGCATCTCCTACTCGCTCATAAATTTTTACATTACAAAAATAGTTCAATTGCAATTTCCCAAAGAGTTGTTCTATGCCAAGAATGCATTCATTTGATGTACAATTACTATAACAACATGAAAGTAGTGAATTCAAATGCACACACATACATGAACTCGCAACACATAGATTACCCGAGAGAAACCCATTATGGGAAAACTCTAACATGGAATGAGGCTGTGCCTCTATTCTTTTATTGATTCCCTATGCAAAATGCACAGAAAGCACTCAGCAATGGAGCATTTGTATCACTGTGGTCCACATATTAAGACTCATACAATAATCTTCTTTCTGGTCTGCAAAAAACCCGAGAAGCGACTGAAAGGATATATTTAACGAGATTTACATTTTGGTTGGGTTTCCAATCTTTCATTTCTTGGGGTTTTTCTTTTTTAGGAAGAAAAGCAGACCTTGACTGTTGTTTTGATATTCGGGATAAAACGGATGACTCTTCATCTGATTTTCAGTGGGCATGTGTCATGATGCTCCAGCTTCAATTTCAAAGCATTTGGATGTCATTTTCTCCAGTTAATTTTTTTGTGAACATGTAGGGGTATGTTTCATGGTTCAGCAAACCATAGTTAAAAATTCATTGTTTTTACCTCATATGTTAGGACCAAAACTGAGTCAACCATTCACATGTTTTTCAAGGTTATATGATAGAATTTTGACTTGAAACCAATTGTGCACCTTGAAATACAACATTCAACGCTCAGGTTTTTTGGATGCAGTATTAAGATTTTATGGCTCCTATACCTTTTGCCCATGGTTCTGCTAGCTAGCTGACCGGGAATCGTAGTTGGCTAATAAATATTTCTGTTATGTTCTTGTAATGAGAACCGAGCATGGTTTTGTATTGGTTAGCATGGCCATATTTTAAGGACTAATTTGGTAGTACAGCTAACTCCATCATATCCAACCAACCTTTCCTATAAACGTATTTATAATCATGAATAGTATCCCCCTAACTGTCTTGATCATAGGATATTGCTCACAATGAAGTGACTCAATGATGCCCTAATTCCCTAGCAGAGTGTCTCAAAGTTCATCCAAGATAGGAGTTCTTTTAACTAGAGAGTGACTTCACGATGGCCAAGTCAATAGCAAAGTGGCCCAATGTGAAGCGCAAATAAGTTTAATGTTGAGTGACTCAAGTGTGTTTAGTTTGGCTAGCAAAGCCTCTCAATGTCTAGCCAAAGTGTATGAATAAATACTAACATCTTTGACTAAGTGACTCAATGAAATTACATCTTCTGACCATGGAGTGCCTCAAGAATGGTCGTGTCAGCTAGCAAAGTGACTCAATTACTAGCTCAAGTACTGGATAATTCAATGTAATGACTTAAGGTAATACGGTTGTTAATTATTATATTGTCTAATGCCCCCAAAACCCATAGGCATGCTCTCATAAGGCAGATTGGAAACTAGAGTGTGTGCAGTCCTTGCTTCTGGTTACATGGTTTTCTCATGCTGCAAAGTGTACATCCGCGGTGATCTTGGCTACCTATGCATGCACTCTTGGGCCAATAAACATATATCTGGAAGTTTGCAAGTCTTACTGATCTTGAGATAACCAGATACCTAGAAAACTCATTGCATGCATATAACTTATCAATCTTATGAAATGGTACCTCTGTCAGAAACTACTTTGTCATTTGATCTGCATTTCAAACATTCTTTCTTTGTAGTTCCAGGTACAGTTCCTTTAATTCAAGATCTTTTGCATAATGGTCCTATGGGTATGTTGTTGCTATTAAAATTTGTTATCTAGAAGCTAGTTGCTTCTGCTACTAAGATGGCTGGTGGAAGGTATCTCCTACTTCTAACTCCATGCATTCAAATAACAGGTTCTCTTCTTTTGGACAACAAGATTCTCTTTAGACTTTGAGCATGCTCTTGAAGTGTTTACTATCACAAAATAACTTCACAAATAAATAATCATCTAAACTGGTCATGCTAGTTTGTTGATGCCCAAACAGAAAGCAAATCACCTGCTACTTGCGGTTGTAGATACTGCAAGTTTATCATGGGATATTATGGTGTTCTAGATCCTTGCAATAATAGATAACTTGGGAGCATGTAATCCTTTAAGTGGGGTGAAAACATCACTTTGTCTTGGTGGAGTCACTGGAGTGATCCAATTGCAATCATTTTTCATATACTTAGTTTTATTTCGAGGACCATTCTCAAATACCAACCTCTCCTTTGAAGACTGTGGCCTTCTGTTGGTGGCCTATTATTCCAAGTTCCAACACATAGCTGCGTAGTGCATGTTTTCCTCACAAAGTGTGAATGATGTAGATTCCAACAATGGTACAATGTATGACCTCCTCTTCTACAATAGTTGCAAACGACTTTGAATTAGGGTAAAATTGTGTGTATCCTTTAATAGGGCGGCCCTTATCCTTTTTTGAAAGCCTTTTTGAACACACAACTGTCTTGTAGGTGGAGATGCTTTGAAATCTCCTTTTCTCGTAAATTGGCTACACACTGGAGCTGGTCTGCATTCCTTCTTATTGGTTTCCTGATGTTATCACATCCTTTGTGCATTTCTTGATGCATTAGTACTTAGATTTCTTGTGGATTGACCTGCTATAATTCACAAGGTTTGGGTTCGGCAAAGATAAAATTTGGATCAAGTTCGGTGAGGATAAAATTTGAAAGAAAAAAACATGATTAAATTTTAAAGAATTCGATAGGAGTTCGGCAAAATCAATGAGGCACACCGTACAACAGGTATTTCATCGGACCTCTTCAAGAAGGAATGTAGTCTGAAGGCAGAACTCAATGAATGGGAAATCCGTGAAGAAATTATGAGCAAACAAAAATCTAGAATTCAGTGGCTTAAGGAAGGTGACAAAAAATCAGCCTTCTTTCATAAGTCACTATCAACTAGAAGAGCTCATAATTACTTCCATTTTTTATCTAAAGAAGGTGGTGCCAAGGAATCTTCAATGAAGGGTATGAAACATGTAGCTACTCAATATTTTCAACAATTATTTACGGCACAAACTCTGGATGGAATCGCTCAACAAAAGCTTTTAGATCTGCTTCCCAAACAAATCAGCCGGCATGATAATGAAAAGCTGACCCAACCGGTCACTGAAGAGGAGGTTAGAAAGATAGTATTCACCATGCAAAAAGGGAAAACACCGGAGCCAGATGGATTCCCGATAGAATTTTTTCAATCCTTTTGGGAAATAATTAAATCTGATCTACTACAGGTGGTGGAGGAAGCGAGAACAGCCAAGACCATTCTCAAAGAGTTGAGTAAAACTTTTATAGCTCTCATACCAAAAGCTAGAGATGTTGAAGATATATTTGGTTTCCGGCCTATAGCTCTATGCAATGTGGTGTACAAGATAATAACAAAGATTATAGCAAAGAGATTGAAACCTTTTCTTACAAAAATTATATCCCCTGAACAAGGTGGCTTTGTTCCAGGTAGACATATTCATGATGAAATTGTGCTGGCTCAGGAGATTTTACATTCAATGGAAATTCAGAAAATGCAAACAATGTTCATCAGGTTGGACTTATCCAAAGCTTACAACCGGGTGGATTGGACTTTCCTCGGCAAGGTTTTGGAACAATTTGGTTTTTCTCCAGAATGAATACAGTGGGTCACATCATGTTTTTCTTCTGTGTCCTTTGTTGTTTTGATCAACAAATCTCCATCGGAATTTTTTGGTGCACCAAGGGGTATCAGGCAAGGTGACCCTTTATCCCCTTTTCTTTTCATAATTCTTGCGGAATGTTTGGGGAGATTGAGCAAAAAAACATGTCAGGGAAAGAATATCCATGGAGTGAAACTGGCCAAAAATGTTCAACCCTTATCAATTCTTCAGTTTGTGGATGACTCTTCTATGATGGGTAGAGCTAATACAATGGAAGCTAGGCAATTTCAAAAGACTGTTCAAACTTTTTCATTGGCTACAGGTCAGAGTATAAATAATGCAAAATCCAATATTTACTTCTTCCATTGCTCTGCAAGACAAGAAGAACAAATTTTGAATATACTACAATTCTAGAAAGGAACACTACCGGTGAAATATTTGGGTATTCCTTTAGCACCCAAAAAGTCGAAAGAATGGCAATGATTAATTGATAGAGTTGAACAAAAAATCCAAAAATGGACAAACAAATGGTTGTCTACATGAGGAAGGATGACTCTAATTAAGTCAGTTCTCCAAGCGATGCCAATTTATGTGGCGTTTGTGTTGAATATACCAAGTACTATTTTAAAGAAGATGGACTCCATATATCAGAAATTTATCTAGAGCGGAGCTCAGGAAAAGAAAAAGTGGTCACTTGTTAAATGGACATCTCTCTGTAAACCAAAAAAATGAGGGTTGGGCTTTCGGCTATCCACTCAGCAAAATATAGCCTTGGCAGCCAAGTTATACTGGAGGTTAATTGTTTTTCCTGACAATCTATGGGCTGCTAATTTCAGAGGTAAATATATGGAAAATAGCCGCCCAGAGAAGATAATCAGGACAACCCTTCCTAAAAATGGATCTCCAGCATTAATGTTTATTAAACGTGGAGAAACTTTGATTAAGAAACATCTTTTTTGGATTGTTCACAATGGTCAATCTGCCAATTTTTGGACAAACTCATGGAAGGCCCAGCCCCCAATCCCAACGACCTTCCCTCAACTTCGGCCTATAAAGGAGCAAATGCATGCTCAGGGATGGATTAAGCTAAGCCACTACATTCAAACAACCATTCAGCCTTGGGGCACTGAGACTTGATGGAGACCTCTTAGTGATTGGCCCCTGCGGATAGAGAATGAAGATCAAATTCTATTGAACAATATTCTGGCAGGATGACCTCTTCTTTCTTCGTCTGAGTCTGACGAGTTAGGATGGGGAGGTAGCTCTTCAGGGGAATATGATGTTGCCTCGGGATATTCATTCCTCATTAAAATATGCCCTCATCCCCAACAAGCTTTGTGTCAGAGAATATGGCAGCCAGAGATATGGCCTAAGGTAAGTTTTTCCTGTGGCTTATCATTCACAAAAGGCTCTTAACCGGAGATAGGTTACAAAAATGAGGTTTCAAAGGTCCTTTTCGATGTTAACTTGGTACTCAAAAAGAGGAAACATTGGATCATCTATTCTTTCAATGCCCATGGGTTTCTATATTGTGGAGACAATTGACAGGGTTGTTCAAACTTCAATGGACCAGCTTGGGATCCCTTGCACAGATTAATGATATTTGGAAGAGAGCTATTCCTAAAGGACAAAATTTGCTCCCAGGTCTTAGGAGTGGTATTTCCCTACTTCTATGGAATACGTGGAAAGAGCGAAACTATGGAATATTTCGACAAACTAATAGAGAAGTTGTATATGTTTGGGAAAAAATAAAAAGTAATTTGACAGAGAGTCTCAAACATAAGGTTTCGGTACCAGCTCAACCCTCTCCACTATGGGATTATATTTACAAACAACTTTCTCTGGATCCAAAGGAAGACACAATGCCTCCATTCACAAAAAAAAGAGCAGGGACTGAGACTCAAGTGAAAATGGGATTATTTATGATGGACCGATCAATACAGATGGTGCTTCCAGGGGTAAACCTGGAAGAACAGCAATGGGAGGGATTGGCCGTAACAGTGAGGGAGAAATCCACTTCCTCTTCGCTGAAAATTTGGGAATTTCCACTAATAATGTGGCAGAAATTAAAGCCATTTGTCAAGGAATACAGGAAGCTATTAAAATAGGATGGCGGAAGATCAAGATCGGAATCATGATGAACTTATTGAGTACTTCTAATAGTGGATATCCTCCTCAGTGGTGTCTTGCTAAGGAAGTTTATGAAATACGACATTTACAGCAGAAAGTCCAAGAAATTCAGTTTCACTACATCCCCAGACAGAAGAACAAGGTTGCTGACGGTTTGGCAACTTCGGCTCTTGACAACAATGATATCATTTGCTATGGGTTACCTCCTTTATGATGGTCTAGTAAGACTCAAGAACAAATCAGGAAACTCATAAGCCTTGACTCTTGTCCACGATTGCTCATTTTACTATTTTTGTTTATCAGGCTAGAGATATGGCTAATAGCTTCCATGCTTGGCATTATAGAATATGTAATTGAAGTTTTCTATTAATATAATGGGTCATTGCTTCTTTTTTTTTTAATTGACTAATATAAATTTCCAATATTTTTTTATATAAGTAAAGTGAAATTATTTGAAAATTTAAATATGATTGTTAAATGAAGTACTATTACATCGAATTCAAAATAATTATAATAAATTTAAAAATATTAAAATATAGATAAGTTTTAAAAAGTCAATATGATCCATCAATTATAAAGAAGTAAATATTAAAGTAATTATAAATAAGTAAATTGACATTATAATATTGATTAAGGTTATAATATTGCAGATGCAGATTACAATGTTAATTAAGTTCGTAGGATTATAAAGAAGTAAAAAAAATATAGAAACATTATAAAACTATTAGAATATGTTGTATATTTTGCATATTGTATACCCAAGAGTACTGTACACCTCTGCCACAAGTGTTAGTGGGGGTCTTGGGCTAGCCTCAGCTGGGGGGTTGGCCCCCGGGAGGGTTGTTTTGTTAGCCCATGGTTTTGGTACCCATTGTATTGTAAAACCGCTTTGACGGTTTCCTATTGATGTGCTTACATATAGTTGGACATGCAATAGGGTAGAGCAGAACTTGGAAGTACATTATTGTATTGTAAATGGTTAAGTTAATGTAATAAGAGAGAGAAGTTACTGCGCTGGGTCTTTTTCCCAAAAGGGTTTCCTAGGATAAATCTTGTGTATGTCATTTTGGTTTCTTTGTTTATCTTGAATATTTTGTTAAGTATAGCTTCTCATTTATTTGTTTATTGGATCGATTCTCTTCATTTGGTATCAGAGCTAGGTTTTAGCTTTTATGTGAAGAGATAGGGTTTCTAAAACCTGTGATAAACTTTTTCGAGTGGGAGCTCTGTGAGTGAATTTTTCAAGTAGAAGAAAATGATGGGAAGCGCAAGGATCGAGATCAAAAAATTTAATGGCCAACATTTTGAGTTATGGAAGCTCAAGATGGAAGATCTTCTTGTGGATAGAGATCAGTGGATTGTTGTGTCTGGAGTCATGCCTATGGGTATGAAGGTAGAGGACTAGGAAAATATCGATAGGAAGGCAAGGAGTTCAATCAGATTGTGTCTGTCAGATTCAATTTTGTTGAATGTGTCAAATGAGAAATCCACTCAGGCATTATGGGAGAAGTTGGGGACTCTGTATCAGACAAAGTCTCTGGTGAACAAACTATTTCTCTAAAAGAAACTATATTCATTAAGAATGAATGACGAAGACTTTGTTGTAGAACATCTAAACATCTTTAATATTGTGGTAAGTCAGTTGACTTTTGTTGATATTAATATGGAAGAAGAGGATAAATGTATTACTCTGTTGTGTTCTTTACTTGAATCTTGGGATAATCTAGTTATGGCTATTACTAGTACTATGAAAAAATGATTAGTTGAAGATGTAGTTGCAGCTTTACTATAGAAGAAATGAGGCAGAAATCCATTGAAGATTATCAATCCAAGGATGTCTTGTATGTGAGAGGTCGTACCTAAGACAAAAGAAACAAGAGGCAAGGATAATCAAAGTCAGAAGTAAATCAAAGACTACAGAAAAAGATAAGAGGAAATGTTGGAACTGTGGTAAAATGGGGCATTTCAAGAAAGACTGTAGATCTAAGAAGGCAGAAAAGGGTAAGTCATTTGACGATGTTGGATCTTCATATACGAAACCCTCTAATGAAGACTCGAGAGATTTGTTCTTGGCAGCTTCCAGCTCGCATGCATGTGATGGTGCATGGTTGATTGACTTGGGTGCCTCTTTTCATATGACTCCACACAGGGAGTGGTTCTGTGAATATGAAAAGTACAATGGAGGTGATGTATTTCTGGGAGACCACTCAACCTACAAGATCATCAGGTCACAAGAGAATCAAGCTGAGGTTTAAAGATGGAAGGATTAAAACCCTCCCAGGTGTTCTGCACATTCCAGGTTTGACTAGAAACCTAATATTTGTAAGTAAGATGAATGATGTGGGTGTGCAGGTAGCATTTAGTAAAGATAGTTGCAAGATGGTTCAGGTGCAATGGTATTGGAAAGAGGCATCCATACAAGAACATTGTTCAAGCTTGAGGCAAGAATTGTTACTGATGAGTGCAATAGCTTTGTGGTTCCAGAGGATAAGAAAGCTTCAGATCCAACTCCTACATCTACTGCAATGAAGACGATGTTGTGGCATCAAAGGATGGGACACATTGGAGAGAAAGGACTTCATACTTTAAAAGTAAAAGGTATGGTTGACAGAATTTTGAGTGTCCTTTAGATTTTGATTTTTGTGAGCATTGTGTGTTTGGAAAGCAAACTAGAGTAAAGTTTCCTAGTAATGCTACAAGATCAGAAGGAATTCTACATTTGATACATAGTGATGTGTTTGGACCTGTAAAAGTTCCATCACTAGGAAAACAATGTTTTATGTTAGTTTTATAGATGATTTCTCAAGAAAGACCTGGGTATATTTTATTCGGAATAAGTATGAGGTTTTCAATAAATTCAAAGAGTTTAAGGCTCTTGTAGAAAATCAGACAGAAAGGAAAATAAAGGTTTTGAGAAGTGACAATGGTGGGGAATATTGCTCTAATGCCTTTGAGAAATTTTGTAAAGAGTGTGGAATAGAAAGGTAAGAAGACAACTCCATATACGCCACAACAGAATGGAGTTGCAGAAAGGATGAACAAAACATTGATGGATAAGTGTAGGAGTATGCTCAGTGGTGCCAGTTTGGACAGAAAATTCTGGGCAGAAGCGTTGGAAACTGCGTGTTATTTGATTAATAGATCACCGACATCCACACTTGAAGAAAAAACTCCATAGGAAGCATGGACTGGTAAGAGACCCTCTGTTTGACATTTACATGTATTTGGTTGTATTGCTTATATGTATATTCCAAAAGAGAACATAACCAAGTTAGATAATAAATATGCTAAGTGCATATTTATTGGATACTCTAATGGTGTAAAAGGATACAAGCTATGGAATCTAGAAACACATAAGGTTGTTTTTAGCCGTAATGTAATCTTTAGAGAGCTTAAGGAGATTCCAGAGCAAGAAGCAAAACCAAGAGGAAAATCATGTTAAAATTGAGGAAGGTGAATTTGTGTGTGAATTTGATGTGACTGCCGAAGATGAACCACAAAGAGGGTTGCAAGGGGAAGATTCAGATGAAGCAAATGAGGAACCAAAAAATGTTGAACCAGAAACTCTTGTCTTAAGAAGATCAGATCGACTGAGAAGGGTACCTGAGAGGTATAGTCCTCCTGATTTCCATTTTGCTTCTGTTTTATCAGTTTTGTCTGTTACTGATGATGAACCCAAGACTGTGAAGGAGGATTTTGGATCAAAAGAAAGTAAGTCTTGGAAAAAGGCTATGGAGGAAGAAATGGAGTCCTTATATAAGAATAATACATGGGACTTGGTGAAGTTACCTCCTAGAAGAAAACAAGTTGGCTGTAAATGGGTGTTTAAGAAGAAGTATAATGTAGATGGGAAAATGGAGAAGTATAAAGCTCACCTTGTGGAAAAGGGATTCTCTCAGGTGGAGGGACTAGATTTTGGTGATATTTTTTCTCCTATTGCTAAGTTACATTCTATTATATTTCTTCTAGCTATTGTTGCTTTCAATATGGAAATAGAGCAGATGGATGTTAAGACAGTGTTTTTGCATGGTGAGCTTGAGGAGGAAATCTACATGATGCAGCCAGAAAGCTTTAAGATCAAAGGAAAGGAAGATTTGGTGTGTAGGCTGAAAAATTCATTATATGGCTTGAAGCAATCACCAAGAATGTGGAACTAGAAATTTGACAGGTATGTGTTGAGACTTGGGCTTGAAAGAAGTAAAGTTGATCCCTGTGTTTATTTTAAACAGGAAGGTGAAGATTATGTTATCATTGTATTGTATGTAGATGACATGTTGTTAATTGGTAACAGTAAGAAAATGGTCAGTCATGTTAAATCTCAACTCTCATCTCAATTTGATATGAAGGATATTAGTGCTGCAAAATTTATTTTGGGCATGGAAATAAAAAGAGATCGTGTAAATAGGAAACTGGTGTTAAATCAAAGAAAGTATCTTGAGATGATATTGCAAAGGTTTCAAATGCATGAAAGTAAACTTGTTAGTATTCCTTTTCCTATTGGTCAAAATTTGTCTTCTGAACAATGTCCTAAAACTGAAGAAGAAATAGAGGACATGTCTCAGGTGTCATATGCTAGTGCAATTGGTAGTTTGATGTATGCAATGGTTTGTACTAGACCTGATATTGCACATGCAGTGGGAGTAGTGATAAGATTCATGTCAAATCCTGGAAAGGAACATTGGACTATGGTGAAGAGAATCTTCACGTACCTGTTTGGGACATCTAACTATGCAATTTGTTATCAAGGTAAACTTGGTGAAAGTAAAACATTAGATCTACATGGTTTTGTGGATTCAGACTGGGGTGGAGACTTGGATATGTGCAGGTCTACCAGTGGGTATGTGTTCAACTTGTTCAGTGGAGCGGTAAGTTGGATGAGTAAATGTCAAACAAGTGTTGCGATATCCACCATAGAGGCTGAGTACATGGCAACTACTCATGCAAGTAAAGAAGTGGTTTGGCTTCAGTGACTGATCTCCACTGTTGGGTTCACTCAAAATGTTTTAAGGATCGATTGTGATAGTCAAAGTGTAATTTTTCTAGCAAATAACCCTGAGTATCATTCAAGAAGGAAACAAATTGATGTTCAATACCATTTTGTAATAGAAATGGTGGAGGAGAAATAGACACTACTAAGTAAGGTGGACATAGAGGATAATGTTGCTGACTCTTTAACAAAGGTTGTGAGTGCTGAGAAATTTTCTTGGTGCAGAAAATTGATGGGCTTGACTACCCTGAGTTGTTGACTATATGGCAATGTAGCCCCCTTTTGCAAAGTATCCAACAAGTGGGAGAATGTTAGAATATGTTGTATATTTTACATATTGTATACCTAGGAGTATTGTACACCTCTGCCACGAGCGTTAGTGGGGGTTCAGGGTTGACCCTGGCTAGGGGGGTTGGGGGGCCAGACGTTTGAGGGTTGGCCCCCGAGAATTTTTTTTGGGATCCCTATTTTCTAGGAGTATAGATATGTGATTTTTTATCTATACATGTATATGGGTGGTGTCATAACCCATGACTTATGGGGAACCGTTATGGGTTGTTTTGTTAGCCCATGGTTTTGGTACCATTGTATTGTAAAATTTCTTTGACGGTTTCCTATTGATGTGCTTACATATAGTTGGACATGCAGTAGGGTAGAGTAGAACTTGGAAGTACATTATTGTATTGTAAATGGTTAAGTTAATGCAATAAGAGAGAGAAGTTACTGCGTTGGGTTTTTTCCTGAAAGGGTTTCCCAAGATAAATCTTGTGTATGTCATTTTGGTTTTTCTGTTTATCTTGAATATTTGTTAAGTATAGCTTCTCATTTATTTGTTTATTGGATCGATTGATGTTCGACAAGCCCTATGACTTAAAGACTCCTACTTCAATTGCTTTAGGGCATTCCCCACACTCCATGGTTTCGCCTGTGTAACAAACTCTTGCATGCTTGGGTGTTGCTTCAAACTCCAAAGGGTTCTTAATTCCTTTGGCTTCCTTCCCAAGTACTACTATGTAACGCATTTTCTTTAAAATTTTGGCACTGGTTCCTTTTGTGTGCAACTCAAAATTTTGAATGACTCCAATACTAGATCATTTTGAGACAAGATAAGGTTGACACTTCAGAGGTGCTTATCACACTTTCGACGATCATTCTAGAACTTGGCCAATAATTTTTCCTATACAGCCAATTCTTGTTGCAGCTTCCCTGTGCCCAGGGTACAATTGCTCTATGTCTGGCTAATATTTCAAAGATGGTGCAACCAATATGATTAAGCTAGGACATTAAAATTTACATCTTCATGAGATGTTTGACAATGTCCTTGAGAGACGAGCTCAGTCTGAACCTGTTGGTTTCTTCCTCCAAGCATTGGATCTCTTAGACTAGCTTCTTATTCTTCTCCTAGAATTCTCAGAAAGTTTATGTATTGTTTTCCTTTATGCATTTGTTTTTTGTGACTGTAGAAAGCCCTTCAAAAGGCCTGGAATGTTTGCTCTGATGTCAAGTTTGATCCTTAAACCAATAGTTTTTGTGAGCTAGCACAGGCAAATGTTATACACTTTTACTTATCTTCTTCTAAATAAAATACATGCATGCAAGTACACATTACAAAATATGTTGTGTGTGTAATTAAAACAACTAAATAAAGGAAATAAAGTTACACAATAGCAAATAATATTCACCCACAAAATAGAAAATATTTTAGATGAAGAAACCCTCTCAAGAATAAAACTCCACAATATAAAAATATTTGCTTCTTGTTTTATTCCTCCCTAGAACAAACTGCAACAAAATTAAGATATTCATTCTTTGTGGAACATACAATGATGCGATTCAGAAATGCTACAACAAAGCTGTAAAACAGTAGTTTATTCCCTCGTGAAACAATTTTGACATCAGGGATACCAAGAAATGTTCTCTGTGGAACATACCGAATTTTGATTCCCTTTCTAGAACACAACCCATCATCTGAACGTTTCCAAAGTTGCTCTTCTATGATACATATTTTATATGAAAACAGCGCAAATATGTCAAAGAAAATCTTGCAATTGGCAAACCTACTTTTTGAAAAAATTGTGAAATTTTAGGTAAGTGATGAAAAATAGAGCATAAAAAATACCCTGCTCAACACTTGTCCTCATTGGATTCAATTGGGAGTGAAGTAGGGAACTAAACCCCCTTACTCCATGGATTCCGTCGAGTGAGAACACTGTAAAACTCTCCCAATCAAATTCGTCAACAACAAAATTTTATAGTATTTGCTGATGTCTCATATGGACTGCCACATGTCAATCGTCTCCTCTGCCTTGAAATTCTCACTTGACCAAATGTAAATTGGTGGTTATTAAAGAAGATCATTTCTTAGATATATGAAAATAAGTAATGAGGGAAAATCTAGAAACTGAACTTCAAAATTTCAAAAAATCCATTACAGATACAAAAATGATATCACATGGTGATGTCATAATATAGTATTGCAAATATTTAAAAGAAAAAATGTCAAGAGACTTCAAACTTCTGCAATCCGTAGTGTTAAAAAAAACAGCTTTCGCATAAAATTGTGTACAAAATAAAAAAAATCGAAGTGACTTTTCAAACCACAATATGGTTCATCATGACAGACTCGGGCTCCTAATATATATAACCAACAATTACAATGAATAACAAAGGCTGCGTTGCAGCAATAGTACCTGACGTGTGAGCGGTAGGCAAATGGTGGAGTGCTATTGTGGGAGTACAGTAAATGTTTGTTTTTGCTGTGAATTTGTAGCCTTATTTTTGAACACGCAATATCAATGTAAGTGTGTTTCAATGTTTCATTATTAACCAGTTCAATGACAGATAAGATTTGGCCTGCAAAAAGTTTTAGGCAAATGCCATGTGGTGGTGGGAATCCACTATCCAATGGCTATAGACACATGTCAAGTGTCAGGTAGTGGGCAGGAGGAGTCGAAGGAAATTTTAATAAATGCAATGATGTTTGTTTCCTTAGAAGTAGCCGAACATAGTTCAAGAGTGACAAGAGATTCACAAACTATTCATAGATTGGATTTTACAGATTTGAGCGCTGCAAAATTCTTGAGTACAAAAATCATTTTCCAGTATGAATAATGTGTTTTTTGATAGTAAACAAGCAAGGGGAAAGTAAAGCAGGACGAATGCAATACAGAAATGGAAACTATATATTAAAGACAAAGAATTGCAATTGGCATTAGAGGAAGAACGCATGGAATATTAAAATACAAATGGTAAATTTGAACTTCGCAGTGCATGAAACCGTGGTTCGATAAGTATAAGCATAATCATAGAGCGTTATTGTCTTGGAGAGAAAACACGAAACACAGGTAAAGGGATCCTTAAACATGATGGAATCATCATCTTCTTTATGTGCTCATTTGATTTTGATAATATAGGAATAAAATTAGAAATAATGAAAATATAAAAAATTATATATATAATATTCAGTAGGGAAAGTTCTGATGCAAATCTCAAAACATTTGTTTTCAGGCATGTATTGGATTGCGGTGCGCTCTTGCCATACACACAAATATTTATTACATATACATGTCCAAGACACAACCCAGTCTTGACAATGATCTTGGATTGACATTTACTTTTGTATTAGCAGAAAGTTGCAATCCATATATCTGTCCAGAATTGAAAGGGCTAAACGTTTGCCGAAGGTGTACAAATTTAGCTTTAAATATGAATTAAGTATTTTCATGTACCAATTGTGTCAACCAATTGGCACAGGTGTCCATATATAGACACATTCACTTCAAAGGAAAGATGTAAATATTTCAGAAGGAAATAAATTATGCATGTACCAAAAATTTAAAATGCATAGAGCTTTTATGACATTTTTGTCTTGTTCCCAAGCCTTATATCCATGTAATTACTCCTTGATCAAAAAATAAAATGTCATATACATCTAATGAAAAGATATACAATTAATTTATTCTCTCAGCAATTCTTGATTAAGAGGAAAAAATGTATGTGAGTTTACTACATTGACAAATTTGCCATCATTCAAGGTTTGATGACAGCTCTGAACAAAATGAAGGACATTTCTTGCTTGTTAAAATAATGTTGAGCGATACCAGTTATGCTTTATATGTTTCCTTTTTAGTTTGTCAATGCATCCTGCTAGGTCATCTTATAAACACAACTCTTTGACAATTCTTTTTTAGGGAGCAGATAAAGAGGAGCTAGCATTTGTTCACATATGTTCAGAGGGTGATTTAATTTCTGACTTGTTCCCAGGCATTCGCAATAATACTCCAAGAAAAGGTGTGTCAAAGCACATGCAGTTCTATCCAGAGCATGGACAATGCAATTAGCTAGAACTGACTTTAAGAGAAGTAATATCAAGAGGAAAATCCTAACTCCAGACCATGTGGAGGTCCATGCATATAGCCAGTGACCAAAAATATGATGCCAAATGAGACTGGAAGATCATGTATATCGTAAACAACAACTAAAGCATAGATATGCAATTATTTCTGACAAAATAGATACTATCAATGGCCTGTTGATTTGATGATAGATCCTACCAATCCCTCACTTGGCTAATCTGGTAAACCCTAGGAAGCATTTATCAATCAGTTTCTGAAATCCCTTGCATGGCCACAGCTCGAAGATAGTGTAAACAACGGATGTGTATGAAGCGCCTATAATCCACCATATGCATTTGTAAAAACGGGAGGAAATGGCTTTTAGCAGGTATTATGATAAACATTGCGATTAGTCTTTTTAGTGAAGGGTGCAAAATAATTTGGGCACCTAAATGCTTAGCTCATCAGATTGTAAAGCAGTGATGCGACTTTCCCCAAATCTGCAGGCATTTTAGAGCTATAGCCTGACACTGGAAACCCTAACGAAGAGACTCATTGATGCCCCTAAGTTGGCAGTGCCAAAATGTTAGGGTGAAATGCTTGAAAGCAAGATTTTGAAACAATGGCTTAAAAAAAGGAAATTTGGCCAAATCTCCCAAAGCATCTGATTTATCCATGGCAAGAAATAAACACATGATCAATATACGGATAACAGAAAACAGGAAGCCTGAGCATAGTCCTCTCACCATATCTTCCATATAGACCTTGGCAAACACAGTTTTATGTGGAGAAAAATGAGATTTCTGAAACCCCTACAACCATGTCATAGAAGAAAAAACAATTTACCCAATATTGAAGAAAACCTTCAGCTGAGGCAATAAGAGATCATGCATAGACCCAACTATCTATAGCACATATGAACAATAGTCAGGTGATAAAAAAATAGAGATTCCCAGAATAAACACTATAAGGTCGATCAATGAAGGAAAAACTTAACTACTAATGATTGAGCATAGAAAATAAAACATTAGCCCACTATGCAAACTATGAGTCTTCGCAATAGAATTCTTAGGTGCATGACCTCTAGAGAAAGCCAAAGCATCTCCAAAAAATTAGCCACTAGTAACCCACTGATTCCACTGCAAATGGAATTCTAGATAGAAAAAGAAAAAAAAATAGTATCATGTAATAAGGACCTTAAAGCATAGCTATCAATACATTTTTGAACCTATCCTTCTTCATGGCAGCACAGTTAGAAGATAGGTGTCTACTTCAATGGTTGGGATTGATATTAATCCACCAAAGTAAAAATAATAGTCTTTTTATAGGTTTATATGATAAATAGTGCGAGTAGTATTTTTGGTCTTGAAGGGTCTTAAATCAGAATTGTCTGCCTAACATGTCTTAGCTGCTCAATAAGTCACAGCGATGCATCAATTCCTAAAATCAACTTCATCAATGTTAGGAGAGAATACAGCCAAACCAGCTGGAAAAACAAACTATGTCCCCCACATTGCAACGCCAAAATGTTAGGGGTAAATTCCTAAAGCAAGAGAAATGACGGCTTAAACAAAATAAAAAGGATAGGCATCTCCCAGTAGCATCTATTTATCCATTGCAATACAATTCTAACCATGATAAATACAAATAACAGAGCCTTAGTAAGCCTTGAGCACAATCCTGGTCTCCATCATCCATCCATCTAGACCTTGTAACCATAATTCCATGGAGAAAATAGAGATTAGTCTGAAAGCTCCCATTTACAGCCCACGTTTTGTGAGCACTAAGCAAGAAGACCGTCCACACAATTACAGGAAGTTTAACCCTGGGCATGATTATGGCAAGTTTGGAGGATCCATGCATAGAACCGAAAAGATAATCCATAGACAAAGAGAAGAAAAACACCTCAAGTAAAACAAATGAATCTCATGAAAAAATATATGACCGAACTATCTATAGCATAGAGGAAAAAAAAATCAAGTGAAAACAAATAAATGCAGAATTAAAATATAAGACCCGACAATGAAGGAAAAGCAACTACCAATGAAAAGCACAGAAAATAAAACATTAGGCATAGCACAAACTATAGTCTCCGATGAATACATGGAGTGTGACGTTAAGACAAAGCTCAACGCATTCCATAAAAATTAACCACTAGCTAGCCTACCACCCCACCACTTTGGAATTTAATTAGCAAAAAGCTAAAAACAATAGTATCCTGCCTCGGCAGGTACTAATAAAGATCAATTAATTAATATCTTTTAATTAATGCTTCTATCGAAAACATCATGTCATCTACTCGTATATCTTGATGATGAACCATATTGTGGTTCGAAATCGCAATTCAAAAAAAACTTTTGTACACTATTTTATCCAGAAGATGTTCGGTTTCTTTTAAAAACAAAAACATTCTCTCTTTCTCAAAGTGGTACTGGTTCATATTTTGTATGATGTCTCTAATTTCAGGCTTTCCTCTAAATAGTTTAAAACTTTAAACATCAGTTAATGTTTCCTTTCGAAGAGGAGGTGCAATTAGGGCTGTAATATGCCAAGCCTGTCAAATGAAAGAGAACTGAGTTGTTATGTGTCATTAATGATGTGCATTTATTCTATTTATACAAAGTCGAGGGAAAAAAGGGTTGATGTGGCACGAGTCATTCTATTTAATCCAGTTATAATGCCAAACTTTCTAGAGGAGATAACATAGGTTATTAATTCTTGAGACATCAGAATATTTATTTTGCCGAGAGGCATCCTAGAGTGGCAGTGGTGTGTGTAAAGGTGTGAGTTGTTCATTTTCATGACCAACTTATAAAAAAATTAAACATTAAATAAAAAATAAAAAAATTAATAATATTAATTTATTAAAAAAAAACATTATATATATATATTTTAAAAAAATTAAACATGAAATAAAAAATAAAAAATCAATAATGCTGACTTATAAAAATTAAACATTAAATAAAAATATATGTATATATATAACAAATTAGTTAGGAGTAAAAATTAGCGAATAAAAATATATATTCATTGTTGAGATTTGTTAGGTTTCCAAGTCATTTGTTAAAAAGAGGTTTGAGATTTATTATACTTTTGATTTCAAGATTAAATACGGTAAATTTTATTTTATTTTATCTTATAATAATATAAGATAGGATCCTATAATAAATATTTAATAAATTATAGTAGTGTATCCATAATATATATATACCTATTTAATATTTGGTTAAATATAGGGTATATATTATTATATAAATAATAATATATAATTGATTATATGCTAATATTTGGTATAAATAATATAAATATATAATAAAATTAAGTATGATTATAAACATATTAACTAATTTAATATATATACTACATAACATATCTATTTAATACTTGGGTAAATATAGGGTATATATTATTATGTAAATAATAATATATAGTTAATTACATGCTAATATATGATATAGATAATATAAATATACAATTAAATTAGGCATAATTATAAATATATTAACTAATTTAAATATTATTATACTAGTTTAATACCTATATATTATAGATTATAAATAATATATAATAATTATAAATAATATAATATATTGTTTTCATAAATCATAGCTTTACTATGAATGCAATAAGACTATGGAATCCACATGTTTGAACACATTGGACGTGTGTTATAAGAATATAGATAAAATTAGATAAAATACAATATGAATAAGTTGGTTAAAAAGTGGCTATGCTCACATAAGGTGTAAAAATAAACAATTATTATGTGACTTATAGTAGAAAATGTCATTTATGAGTACATTAAGATTGAATATGTTGATTTATTCAATTTTTTTAAATTTGGAAGTGAATTTCAACTACCGATCATTCATTGATTAAACTTAACTCATTCCTTGATTCTTTTCATAAACAAAGGAACTGTAGAACAACTTTAGATTAAAAAAAAATCCAAAGAAAATAAATTTTAGAAATTTATTCCAATCATATTATTTATTGAATTATCCATGAAACCATATAATTTATCGTAGAAATATAATAATTCTATAAAATATTAAATAAAGAGAAATATAATAATTCTATAAAATATTAAAATATAACTTATTTTAAATAAATCTAAGTAGCATACCTATCTTAAATAAATCTATGTAAAATATGCCGAGAGCTATTATTCTCGAGCCACCTATTCCACCTATGTCTTAAATCTAATATGGGCACCTCAAAAAAATACCTCTTTACATATTTTACATGAATTTATTTTAAATAGATATACTAGTGGTAAACACAATGGTGATAGAATGATGAAGTTAAACAGTGAATATTAATGAAAAATCAATTCAGTAGCTCTTTCTCAATCTAGTTTGCATGTCTTATTGTGTCTGCAGTTCAGGCTTTCCTCTAATAGTTTGAACATCATTCGATTGTCACATTCCAAAGTGGAGGCCCACTTAAGGCTGTAACCTACCAAATCGGAAAATCCTCTTAAAAAAATCCAGATCTTGTTAGTATGTAGGATGTAGCCTCTCAAATCAGATCACACAATCCAAATGGCCCTTTCATATCAACATGAGTGGCCATCTTACGGCTTTAATGATTACATGAGTTTCCATGAAGCATCTCAGTTAATTTCTCTAATCACCCATTTGGCAGCCAGGATTGTTCCCTAAGGCTCTAATATCCATCAATCAAATCTGGTTTCCTTTAGAAGAGCAAATAACACCCAGGAAATCACGAGGGTGGCAGGAGAGGGGGTGCAAAAGCGGGAAGGGGGCAGAGCCGGGGGTGCTCTTGAGTTCTATCCTTGTTCCCCACAAAGAAGTTCCTGAAAAGCACTTTTGAGTTTTGTCCCTAATATTAGAAAGGAAAAGACGGGGATTAAAAAACATGGCAGTATGTAAGAGCTAAATTGACTCCAGGAATTTTCCACTTTTTCTAAATGTCTGATATGTAATATCTTGCTTACCTACCTCTATGCATTCGGCATTCTTGAAGAAGATTCTTATCTCCAACTTTCAAATTAAGATTATGTTTTCAATGAGTTATACACCAAATCCTGTTGTAAGGCAGGTCAATAGCAATATAGCATAAAAATATATAACATATATTTGGGAAACAGAATTTAATCTCTTTTTCAAAGGAATTGATAAAACCCACCAAAAGGTTCAAGAAGGAAGATAGCGCGTGGCATACAATCAGTCTAAAGAGACTATAACTAGACTATTGAGCATTCTAATTCATGATAGCTTACTTATGGGGTGCTTGTACGTATAAATGATTGAGCTGACACATAACATGTACAAGAGGGAGGTAGTTCTGAGCAGCTGTCCCTAGTTCCCAATTGTCCCTAATTCTCCTTTGGGAGCTTCTACTCTCACATTTCCCTTGTGATTTTACAACTTGGATTTTATCTCGTGCCTTTTTGATTGTGCTGCAAGTTGAATATTTATAGATAATGTTAGCAATCAATGGCTGAAGTGCTGACATGTGTACTGTGTTAAATGATTTCCAGTCTGAAGATATATTTACTGGAGCTGTAAGAGAAGTCAAGGAAGAAACAGGGGTAAGAAGTATTTAGTTGCGATCCTATAAAATCATTTTTGGTTCTACTTTGTGAGTTGATCTTGTATGTAACTTTTTGTTGTGCATGTTTATGACTTTCAATTTTGTTTTGTTATAAATTATATCTATTCACGTAATATATTGTGTTGTTATCCCTTATTTTCCAAATATTAAATGTTTTCAATGGTTTATGCTGGTGCCATTTGCTGCGTTGGCTTTCAGATTGATTCAGATTTTTTGGAAGTAATAGCATTCAGGTAAATCCATAACATCACCTTTATCTTCGTTTCTTTATATAATTTGATGATTTGGACATGACAGTAACTTTTACATGGTTTTTCTAATATTTTTCAAATTTATTTGTACCTAACTAGCATATCTATCTTAGATAAATTTATGTAAAAGATACTGAGAGGTATCATTCTCGAGCCACCTATACCACTTAAGTCACAAATCCATTATAGGCGTTTCAAGAATGATACCTCTTGTCGTCTTTAACATAGATTTATCTAAGATAGGTATGCTAGTGTATTTTGTAAACTTACAAACCAAATTAGATTTAACACTTACGTGGAATAGACGCTGCGAGAATGATACCTCTCAACATTTTTTACATAGATTTATCTAAAATAGTATGCTAGTTATATGAGTTAACTTATATTTCTCACTTGTTTAGTGATTATAAGAAGTGAAGATGTCACTTATTTTTAATTAATACTTTCACTCAAATATAATTTAAAAATGTCAATAGATATCAATCTCAAGAATCTTAATTTGGATTTTACAAATATCACATTGATTAAAAATTTCATTATACTATTTTCATATTTCTCAAAGACTGGTGATAAAAAAATCTTCCCAAATAAAAGGGCCCCAAATTCTACCGTATAACCAAATATATTACTATTTGTTTGATTGACTTCTCAATGTCAAATAGTAAAAAACTTTGAAGTGGCAGTCAAGTAGAAATCAAATTTATGGTCAAAATTACCTTGTGATAGTCAAATAGACGTTAAATTTAATGTACAAAATAAAACTTCACACGGTCACATCATGAGATCTCACCCCTTGCTATCATTATAGAACGACTATAAATGTAATAATTATAGAAACAGTTGAATTTGACATTATTTGACCATCACAAGATAATTATAACCTTAAATTTGAATTCCATTTGAGCAAAACGTAAAATAGCCACAAGTAGAGTTTGCGACCCTCTTTCCAAAAAAAATGTTTTCGAAATGACACATTAATGCAACAAGATGGAGGACATTTTTCACCGATAAAAAAGAAATTTTCTGAAAAGATAATAAAGTTATTGATCATTAATATCCTAGTTCTAAAAATCATGATTACTCGGACGATAATCGCAATAAATCGTTTTTCACATGCAAAACGATTTATCTTTCCATAAATCACGATTTATTTATTGCCGATAAATCGGCGATTTTCGACACTAAATAACCTGAAAAATGGTGTGAAAAATCACTCCATTTCCTCCTACTTGAATCGTTTTTTGCTTTTGCGATTTTTTCTCTTGTTTTCTTTTGCTCGAATCGTTTTTTGCTTCTGCGACTTGTATTTCCTCCATTTAGACTCATGTAGGAGGGCATTCGACGTGGTTTTGTGGGCATTCACCCTAGTTTCGAGGGCATGTAAATACACTGCATTCGCCGTGGTTTCCATATCTATTTTCTAGCAACTCGTGGCCATTTCGTGGCCCTAGCAGGGTAAATATTACAATATTTATTTAATAGATTAATTCGTTTTAATAGTTAATAGTTAATACTTATAGTTATTATTTATTTCGTGGCCTATAACTTTACACTAAATAGTTAATACTTAGTATTATTTATATAATATATTAATTCGTTTTGTTGTTTTGTATATATTTAATAATTAATATATTAAAATCTGTTTTAATAGTTATAGTATATACAACTTATATAGTATACTGTACATTCTATACATTTATATAAAATACATTATTTAATTTTATACAATCTATAACATACACTATAAATTCAATTTTATACGTTTTGCATATATTGTACATTATTATAAATTTATAGTTAACTGTATAATATACACTATAAAATTATAATAGTATTCTATATAATGATTTAACATTTAACATCATAACGGTTTAACATTTAACATCATTTAACATTATAATAGTATACAGTATAATAGTATAATGTATATTGTATACTGTACAGAGTCACTTCTCGCATCATTTAACATTGTTTTTACATTTAATTTAGTATATTTTATGAATTTAAATGTTTTTAAAAGTAGCGATAAAGTTGCCGATTAATGCCGATAAATTGCTGATTCCTGATTTCCGAGTCAAAATTTGGCCTGCTGATTAATCATTATCGCCTGCCGATTAATCGCCGATAACGATTTTTTGAACTATGATTAATATATACATAAAATCAAAGATTAATATATTAAAATTAGTATCTACGGAAGTTTTTTGGATAAATTTGTTTAAAATATCTTAATTTAAAACAAATGACTCAAGCATAAGTTTAATTACAAAATAATATATATAATTTAAGATGTGTATGCCGATATTCTAATTAGAATTAATAATTTTCCTATAATTTAATTGAAACGTGTAATTTGAAGTTATAATATTTAGTCTATGAATTTTCTTTCATAAAATGGGAGGGAGAAACAAGTAACCATCCCGATAAGGGTTTCTTACAACCAAGATGAATTTTAGTGGTTTAAATTATATCAAATAGTTATTACGCCAAAAGGCGTTGCCCCTATAAGAAAGAGCTCTTGGTTGTCCACGTCAAGGGCTTAAATTTGACGAACATTTAGACGTTTTTTTGTGTTTTGTGTCGAGATGGATTCTAATTGAAATAGTCCTCTTTGAGTTTAATGAAATCCTAGGAGGTGAGCAAGTTGTCTAAGCCAACCTGATGAGCAAAACCTGCAATCCTCTCTACTTTAAGCTGACTCGCTACCGTTGCGAGGCCTCCATACAAGTCAGAACAGAACCTGATCAGATACTTGATGTCGTACAGACTCAGAAAATATAATCTTAGCATGTTGAAAAAACCCTCCTGCCTGGATGGCAATGTCTATAATGTAAGAATCTTGAGCAGGTACCCAAAATCATAGGCACCCAGGAATGTAATCCAGTGAACTTGGGGATTTCTAACAATGTCGGAAGGCATCAACTGTAATGAACCGTTACACCAAAACCTCGAGGCGTTAGTGAAATCCGCACATGAGGATCATAACATCTCATGTGCGGATTTCACTAACGCCTCGAGGTTTTGGTGTAACGGTTCGTTACATTTGGTATCAAAGCGACCACCCAGGTTCAAGTCCCGGCACGGGTAGCTACGCCGGCATTGCAGTGTTCGCCCGGGGCTCGTATAGGGCAGGGCAGGGTCCCGCTATACGGGCGCAAATCTAGCCGGGGGTCCGGGATACAGAAGCGTGGTGGGATGTTATGATCCTCATGTGCGGATTTCACTAATGCCTCGAGGTTTTGGTGTAACTGTTTGTTACATCAACTTAGTAGCAAAGCTCCTGCAATCGATTACCTCTCTTTGTTTTTTTGGAAAACCTCACATACTAGAATTGGAATATTGGAGAAGTTTCTACGTATCTTCAGTATACGGTCAAAAGTTGTACTAAAATCTAGGACAAAGGAGACTGTAGATTCAAGTCAATCAATCGAGTGTAAGCATTCTTATGATGGAGGGTGATAAGGGAAGAAGTGTTTTGGTTGCAGTGGATGTGAGTAGAGTATGTACGCATTGAAATGGGCTATGGATAATTCACATCTGAGTTGTGCTGATACGCTGATTTTGTGTCATTCAAAGTGCCTTCCTGCGGCTTATGAAGGTCTTGGAGGCCAGCATGTGTGAAGGATTTCAAACCCATTTTTTCTTCTTTTGTTAGTATGTGTTATATTTCATTAAATGCTCCTTGATTTCAACTAGTATTGGTTGTGGGTGTAAAAAATTTGTGCTCTCTTTTTTGGGATTGAATCCTTTCCCAACAGTTCCCCTAACCCACACTTTTCGCTTGGGGCTCGTAGTTTGGGTCTGAAACCATATTGTTTTTTACATAGAACAAGTAGAACTCAAACCTAATACCTTACCTCCCATAAGCATGTAGGGCACTCTCCCACTGGACTACTAGCCTCTTGGTGGTCTAGAATTGGAGTGTGGATTGTTCATGCCATATATCTTACTGTTGGTCATAAAAATCAAACATAAGAGCTCTATTCATCTTCAAAAGATCCACAACATATATACCACCATATCTAATGTTAATCAGAAAGATTTGAAATCTATGTTATAGAACAATTAATCAAAGGCTAGGCAAATTCCACTAGCATTCATTTATATGTTCTATATTTTGTTTTCTAAGGTCAAAGTGGAGGAGAAAATTGTATCAGGGGATTCAAGAGATTGTCTCTATCAGGTAGTCAAGAAGTTTGAAGCAGATTTCCTTTTTATTGGGAGTCAAGGCTATGGTACTTCAAAAGGTATGCATCTTCCTTTGTGCTAACTTTAATGAAACATATTTGATCTTGTAATCTCCAAGCTTGAAGTGGGTGATCAGGAAGATGATGACAAGACAAAATTGTTTTCACAGGACTTTTCTAGGGAGTGTACCAAGAAACATCAAGGTAGTGGAGATTCATACACTCACAATTTTTGTGAGGTGTACCATTTATTGCATCTAATTTTCAGATGTTTTAATTTCCTGTTGTAAGATCTTTTAGATATTCGGTTGATCCAAATGCAAAATTGGGTTGCTTTTTAATGGATGCCCAGTTAAGTGACATTCTTTTTGTGACTTCAGTTTTTGATTGAAGTCATCTCCCTGTTTTAATTTTTTTGCTAATTTTAGAAGTGAAACTTGTAGAAGGGCTTGTCGGAGTGATTAGAATTTTGGAGCAGTGAATATATCCATGGAGATATAAGAGATGTTTTGAGGATAAGAAGCAGTAAATAGTGATTAATAATGAGTTTTACTACTGAAGTACCATTCTTGCAGATTGAAGAGGAAATATGTAGCCCTATCGTGCATAAGGCAGGCCTAATTCAGTCTCACATATCTGTTCTCATGCGACATGAGCCACAAGTTTTGTGTTTTATTAGATGTCAGGTTGAAAGATAGGAATGGCTACACACCTACTAGTTATTGTTTATTGTCCTTTCCATAATAAAATGGGTAGCTTGGAGTTTGAAAGATATGTTGTACGATATACAGCAAGGGACTCTTCCAGTCATTTATCTCCATACAATTATACTCTCAAGTGGCTTATCATTAATTCTATATTCCTTCTTTCAAAAATTTAGTGGGATCGAGGGGATATATTTACACCGAAGGCTACCAAGGGGGAGGTGAACCCCTTGGTTCTGACAAATGTCAGAGTGATCTACGACAGAGCGGGGGACACTTGGCATGCGACGACGTACGGAAAAATAGGGGTTGTTGATTGCCCGAACTCCTTCCTCCGCTACAGTTATGACCTCTTTTTTAAAGTTTTATTTGCCCCTTGCGATTTTCCATGTATCTGCAAGTCTAATTGTTGTTGTGTCATTGCGTGTCCACCTGGGTTCCTGCATGCAAAGTGCAAGAGACGAACTAGAGAGGTGTTTTCAATGCGATTGTGTTTGCAGGGTCCAAGGCAGTAAATGTGGCAGGCAAACTGTACTCAAGAAGGGTTTCCTCTCTGCTTTCTTCTGTTCATTTGTACTGATCGTGGTTTATTTTTCCCGTAGATAAATGGATGTTTGTATTTCATGCGTTGTGTTTGATGCTTCGTGTGAGGTTTGGAGCTTTTGTATTTGTTTATCCCATCATTTCTCCTGCTTCAGCTAAAATGTAGGGCACTAGGAAGTTGTTTTTGTGTGTGATCGGTATAACCATATGGCCTGCGGATTTCGAGAAAAGGGGCCGTTGTGACCCTTAAAGGCTTAGCTTCATGCTAGACCCAGAAACAAAATTCCAGTGCATATATGGAAAGAAAATCATATACACATATTCTTGTACATGTTACCTTGGTTGGTCCTCCTTGAGGAAGGGGATTTCTTTTATAGTGTTTCTGAAAGAAAATTGTCTAGATTCCATGACCATGAATTTTTTTCCTAGATTAATTGTTTTGTTATGCAGTTTTCTTATCCAACTACTATCTTCATTTCTCATGCCATGTACGATAGTACATCCTTTGCTTATTATCTTTCATTGCATTAGAGTCCCTTGTTTTAGTTTAACATTTCATTGTGGCATATATATTAGTTCCTATCTGGTCTAAGGCATGTTTTCACCGTTACTCTTTTCTATTTCATTTGTAGTAATATTTATGTAGGGGTTGTTCAGATGTGTGTGATGATTTTTGAGACATTTGGCAAAAACATGTTTCAATCATGTTTCAAATATTCTGCCAAAGGTCAATTGAATCTGTGCCAACATCTTATGAAGACATTTGATGAAATATTGATGGATATATATTCCTTGCTCCAAAACACCTATTTCGGCATAGGCTAAATTGATCCAATTTGACTCCATCAAAAGATCCCCTTCGGCATTTTTGTGTTTTTAGCTATAAAATACATGTATTGCTTGACCATGGAAAGAGATAAGGGGCACTGGTTTCATGTATTGGGATATATATTTATTAGTGCTCCTTTATTTGTGTAATTATTATTATTGTTATTATGAATTGTTATAAACAACTTAATAACAATAATATAATATTAGCATTATATTGTTTGTGAGGTAGTTTCTACTCACCTTACAAATATGGTTCACGAGATAGTCAGTTTCCTATATTTTAGGGAAACTATTGCCTATGTATTAGGATATTATATTGTGTGAAGGATATTGGAGCATATTGAATATTATTCGTAATTGTTGTGTAATACTTGCAGTTTGATCCAAATTTACATTTGGTACCAGAGCAAGAGGGATTCGTGATGGAAAAACGTGTGTATTTTTTAATTATTCGTGGGGCACTTGATTTGTTCTTGGTTCAAGATGCTATCATAACTGCCTACTCCTGTCAGTTTTCATCACTAAAAATAAATAGAGCAACGGGCTTCATCAAAGTGTTTTCATTTGGAGATTGACGGCCTAGTCATGCTCTGTCAACGTGCACTATGTTCCAAGTGTTGAATCAGACCACATTATACACGGGTCATTTTTCCTTGAGGTAAATGTGACCAAGCATTATCTTACGCTTCAGGACTGTATTGTTTGTCAATAAAGGATTGATAGAGCATTGTTTGCATTCAACCCAGAAATAAAATGAAATTGCTATATATCTAATACAATAAGGCGTGAACATATATTAATCTTTTGTGGATTTATCCTATGTGTCACTATTGATGGAGAGAATAAAAGCATTTGAGTTGGCTGTTTAGATGGATACATTTTTCCGCAGACCTGGGAAAATATACGGCTTTCAAAGAAAAGAAAGCATGATTTTTTAGTGAGTTGGGCGTCAAAATTAGTCAATAACAGATTTTAGATTTCTTAATGAAATAAAAAAAAATTAGTACCATTGCGAAGCTATCGAAATAAGCTTTCCGGCGCATTAAACGGTTCGCAAGTCGGAGCTCTAGTTCTCCAGTTATGAACAGCTCTATGATCTCTCAAATTCATGTGAATTTTTTGCAAAGCAAACTCTGATTGGGCAATTTTTTTTAAATTTTCATGAAGACTATAGTTTTGAAAAATTAATTTTTCTATAGTTTTTGTTTAATAATTGCATTTTGACGGAAATCAATGATGTTTCGCCAATATAGTTTTTTTTCAATGTCAGTTCTATGAAATATTGGTATTTTTGGAATCCTCATTTCCTCTTGATTCCAACAAATGGTCACACGATTAATTTTCTCACCATTTTGAGAAAAAAAATTAATCATTGTATCAATTTTAATTAAATTAGACCATTTTATAGGAAATTGCAACCTCCATAACTTTTGAACGGTAACTCAAAATCGAGCGCCGTTTTTTGCAAAAGTGCCTATTTTTTTAATTCTTGTTGCATTAGTTATAATTTTGAGAGAAAATACCAATTTTGAAAATACCTTCTTTTTTGGCCATCCAATGGAAGTTCCACTGGAAAAATTCAATGGGCTCAACTTTCATAATTGGAAAGTGAAGATCCAGATGCAGTTAATGAATAAAAATCTTTGGAGGATGGTAGATGGAAAAGAACCAACACCTACAAATCCGACCAAATTGGCAAAATGGGAAACGAGAGATGATAAAGCCAAAGCCATTATTGGTCTTGCTCTTTTAGATACTGAGCTACACTATGTTGATATCGAGAAATCATCTCATGAAATGTGGGAAAACTTGAACAAAACCTTTGGTGCTAAAGCAGTGAATGCAAAATTTTCTCTTAAATTACAATTGTTCAAGTTAAAAATGGGTGAAGGAGCTACAATGTCCAGCCATATTAATGATTTACGGTCTCTCCTTCGACAGCTGGCAAAAGTAAAAGCCCCAGTAGATGATGAAGATGAAAAAGCTATTCTATTGAATAGTTTGCCTCCCAAATACAGTAATGTTGTCTTCACACTTGGTCAGATGCCTTCCAACTCATTGGAAGATATGATATCAACTCTCCTAGCTGAGGAAAAACGGACCAAAGAAGATGTAGAAGAAGAAACAACAATGTATGTAAAAAGGACATACAACTTCATTTTGTAGAGCTCGAACTCAAGATATACTTAGTGGAAAACTCAAAGGAATCGAGGCCAATTTCATTACTGAAGAAGGATCAGAGAATGGGGAAGCACAAGTACACAAAGACAGTGGATTTAAAGACTTCTTATACTGAGCATGACACTGGAGGTAGGAGGAATCGGAGGTTGGAGGTCATTCAGCGACCTCTCATCAGTTGCCAACGACAGGGCCGCATACTAACTTTGGTGACGTGTGTGTGTGCAATTTGATTTTAGTGCTTCCAATGTGGTACAGTTTACAGTTTTCAATAAGTGGAAATTTCACGTTGAGGGGGGGAACATGATCCAATGTTCCATTTCCATTATGTTAGTTTTTTCTATGTATGTATGAGCAGTAGATTTCAGTAGAATTTCTTATGTTATTCCCTGCAGTGAGATGTGATGAGGGCTAAGAATAGTACTTGGCATATCATGATGTGGTTGTAGGTAAACTACTTGAAAACCTTGATTTGTGGTTTGTGGTAAACCTATTATAAAACCACCATTCTTGGTTGTTGGTAATCCATTCGCAAAACCATCCCTTTGTGGTTTGTGGTAAACCAATTACAAAACCACCATTCTCGGTTTTTGGTCAACCGTTTGCAAAACCATCCTTGAGGTTTGTAATCATCCTGTGAAAATCACCAGATCATGAGCAGGTGCAAGTACAAAGGAAGGTTTTCCCCATGTTCACACTAAGGGGGCAATGTTGGGAAATATATTTATTAGTGCTCCTTTATTTGTGTAATTATTATTATTGTTATTATGAGTTGTTATAAACAACTCAATAACAATAATATAATATTAGCATTATATTGTTTGTGAGGTAGTTTCTACTCACATTACAAATATGGTTCACGAGATAGTCAGTTTCCTATATTTTAGGAAAACTACTGCCTATATATTAGGCTATTGTATTGTGTGAAGGATATTGGAGCATATTGAATATTATTTGTAATTGTTGTGTAATACTTGCAGTTTGATCCAAATTTACATCATGTAATGTGAATACGTGGAGAAATAATTATGCATAAAGCAACAGACAATACTTTGTTTGTTTTGCACAATCAGAGAGGGGAGCGGCTATTGTGGTATTTATAGGTGAATAACATCATATCTTCATTTTCGGGAGAAAAAGAAAGAATGAAGTCAAGCAAGGAAGATGATCGCAAAAAAAGAAAGCAACTTGAATTTGGACTAGCGACTCAATCAAACTCTCAGAAATGTTCAAGGGTAAGCAACATAAGTTATATACTCAACATTAAATTTTGTAGTTATGTTCACAGTCGTTACAGATCTGGTTTATAGGCTTTGGGAAACCATGCCCAAAAAAGCTAAATTTTCTTCATCTAGTCGTAAGTATCAGAAAAACCAATAATGCTAGATGAGAAGTAAATTTTATTCTTTATTTTGTCGATCAAGTCAATGCTAGAGTTTTTGTCATACTAGCAAAGAACTGAATTTTAGGTACAAAGTTAGCCGACTTAAATTTCATTCGTAGTGTTGAATTAGGCATAAACTGGTTTTATCTTTTGAGAATTGGGCCGAAGTGGGTTTCATGTAGTGGTTGGTGGGTGATTACCATTTCCTGATCCTTGTCAATGCCCATAAACTGCAGTGGTGCCCAATGTTGAAGGTGAAGTGTAACTTGTATGGATTTAATTTGTGGGTAGAACCTCGGGTGTGAAATGTGGGATTCAATCAGTTTTAAGAGTTCAAGGTTAGCCTTTTTGTTAGGGATGCTTTGCACTTTTTTTGGCTTGTTATAATGCGGGCTTGTTGATTATGGATCTCAGATTGAGGAGACAAATCATTCGTTCCAGCCTCACCGGGTTTTCCTGTGATTTAAATCATCTTTAAAGGTGCCCTTGGTGATTTCCCCTGTGATTAGGTGTAACCACAAGGTCACTGGGATCAAGTAACCTATGGCAACCTGTTTTTGTCTCCTGCTAAAGTATTCCTCTACAGCCTAGATTTGAACTTGGGCATCCTAGTAAGCACAAGGTTCATGTTTAAAACCTGAAAGTCACCAACTCAAATTTGAAAGAAAAATGTGTTGTAGTCAATTTTGCGACATTGTGTTTTGATGGTCACAATGCTTTTAGTTTTTAGGTTTCTTGTCCCAGTGATGTTGTAGACTCAGGGTTTATGTTTAAAACATGAGCGTCACCAACTCAAATTTGAAAGAAAAACGTGTTGTAATCAATTTTGTGACATTGTGTTTTGATGGTCATAATGCTTTTAATTTTTAGGTTTCTTGTCCCAGTGATGTTGTAGACTTGGGGTTCATGTTTAAAACCTGGGCATCACCAACTCAAATTTGAAAGAAAAACATGTTGTAGTCAAGTTTGCGACGTTGTGTTTTGATGGTCACAATGCTTTTAATTTTAAGGTTTCTTGTCCTAGTGATGTTGCAGACTCTGCAATCATGGTGACCACTAGCAAGGCTTGTAAATGCCACTACGTCATTAACATATACCGGTTTTGTATATTGTATAAAATGAATATTACTTCATGAAACTTGAACTTCTAGCCATTGGCTGATCAATGTATGTCCAATTAGGTAGGGAAAACCCTCTTGTCGTGTATAGGTGAGATTATTAGGATGTTATCATTCAAGGACATAGGTAATTCCTCGTGCAATTGGGTCATTTGGATCACGCACCTCTGATTAGTGATGACTGGTGTGTATCCCCTGCTAGATAATTATTCTATTGCTGAGATCTAACTCTACCATCTTAGTAAGTGTTGGCTAACATTTGAGCCCCGAGTCTCACCAATTCAAAAACTCAACCTCCCAAAAGTCTAGACCAATGTTGTTCTTTCTTTTTGTTGATGATCTAACCGTGGATACTTTACTTACATTGTCAAAAGCTTTAGATAAACACAGGGAACACACCTGTATTTTACTCTCACCGAGCTATTTGTGCATGTTGACACGTCCCACGAAGAAATATGGGGAATACCATTGTGGAACTGGGAAAATAATGCATCTTGGGTTTTGAAGATTTGTTTTTATTGAAAATTAAAATGCTTGCATATATTTGTTTGTTAGATTCCTTCATTATTCGAATTTGGTGTATAGTTGGAAATTTAAATTTAATTTAAATTTTGATTGCAAACGTAATGTTTTTATCTGTTATTTTGATGGAATGAAGGAATGAAATATTGTAATAACATCCACGAGATTAAGTAATCTACAAAATGAGGGTTGCAATAAGCGCGTTCTAAGTTAGTAATTTCATCTGTGTACATCATCTTGCCTGGATCATCCTCTATCACCATTCTAAGCCATCCATGACTCCATGTATTGTGCCTTGTTTAAATAACTTTATAGTTGAGTCATCACTAAAACTTTTAAAGAGAAAGTCCTTGTTTTAGCTAACAAAACCTCATATGGAACTAATGCTTTAATTTTAAAGTTGTTTGTGATTAGGTGTTTTTGGATTCCTTTTGATATTTGATACATTGTTTCCCTAAACCTCACAGCTATAAAGAACCACTGGTGTGACAAGTAAGCTGAATAATTTTTTATAATAAATTACAATCCCATAATTTTATATTTTTACATGCATTTTGTAGCAAGTATAATGTTTTCTAACCCTTTATATTCTTTTTGTCTATTCTTCCACTAATTCCAACAAAAAAATTCAAAAATAAAATAAATTTTAGAGCCCTAAGTGTAAGGGGAATACATCTATAAACCCAATAATTACACGTATAACCCCTTACGATTATAAATCCTCTACCTTGTTGCCTAACATCAAAATGAAGCTCCTCAACTTGTGGCATTAATTTCTTGTGTGGTTAACATCTGTAATAGACATGCCGACTGTATATAGCTCACACCTCACTCCTTATAAAAGGCACTTTATTAAATGCGTGGCACGAGAGATACTTACAGGCTTACAACTGGTTAAAAATCATGCACATAATTTCTACGTGCTTAAATATTTCACCTCATTAGTTGAAATATTGTGAACACTCCACATATTTCCATGCGTGCATGTTACTTTTAGCATTCAAATCCTTTTGATCTTTTTTGATTTCATCTTTACGTACTTCCTCTACCACCATAACTTCTCATCCTTTACTTAGTTAGCCCTCACATCCATTTCGGTGTTCTCATCACACAACCCATGTGTGATTGCTAGTTAGACACCTCATACATGGAAAGTATGACCATTTACTTATCTACTATTTCCCAAACCATTTTTCAATCTTCTACTTTTAGATCATAAATTAATAATTTATCATCAAAATTTAAGAACACTAAACTTTAACAATTTTGTTAGTTATTTAAGATTTTCAGAAGTTTAAATTGTACAACAATTAATTCGGCACATCAATTAATTCGAGAAAGTATGCTGCCAACAAAAATGATTTCAGAGCCAGTAAAAAATAAATGTGCATATACTTTTTAGTTTGGCATGCATTTTACATTGGCAAGATTGGCTCATCTATGAATCTCAAATTCCATATTCCCGTCGGGTTTTAAATACGTAAGTACTTACAAAATTCACATTCAATATATTGATTCCATTTCCTAAGTCACTTTTTGAGCCTATTTCAGTTTGTCAAAGATGCCTGATTTGCTAATGAATTATTAGGGTTTGATTTATCTACTTCTTTATTTGTTTGTTCTTCACATTTTACATATTTTCAATATTTGATGTTTATCCAGCCAAACATCAGTCGGCAATCAAAGGGTTTTTTATTTCGAATATCACGAATCAATCTCTTGTCATTGTGACGATCAAATGGACATCAAATTTAATGTCAAGAATAAAATTGAACTCGCACCCCTGGCTGCCATTGCAGGAATGCCTCTCAGTGTAACAAGTATCTAGTGATCTGATTTGGGAAAAAAAAAATTTGGTTGAAATATATGACAATCGAAAACTAAGGTGTACCCTTAACCATGACCAAAATTGCACTATATTAAATAACTTGTAAATTACAGATGTGCCATTATATTTAACATCTTGCAAATTAAGAACATCACATGAATGACAACTACAAGCTATAGAGGTCCCACAAGTCATAACACCAAAATCCGCAACAATGTTAGTAACAGAGAAAGAGAGGGTGCATTTCTGGATGAGGTCCAACCTCCAGAGATAGCATATTCGTCACAACCAAATTTTGTGAACTTCAGAAAACGTAATATCCTTACAAAACATAGTTCTATAAGATCTTAACATCTGAAATATTTTTTAAATTCTAAACTTCCAATTTACTAAAAATAAAAATATATTTACAATATTAGACTATTTTAGGCCTCCCTAAAAACAAATTACACTACATCTATTTTCTTTTCTTACAGTCATCTTTACAACCACTACAGAAAGACAAGGAGCCCTATGCAGAATAGCTCATTTATTAAAATTTTCTTTTTATTTCAAACCTAAACTTGCATCAAGTATTTTTTTTGTTTTTGCTGACTATTTTTATTATGATAATTCCAGACACGCACACCATGAGCTTTTTGACAAGTCTGATTTATTTTTTCTCTGCGGTCTTAAACCACGGACTTTGGATATTGTGAAGGATGATACAGAAATTCAAGCAGCACAGGTAAATTTTTTAATTTGTTCAATTCCTCTACAAAGAATCTAGATTGTTGTTTTGAATGTCTTGAGCATGATTGTTACTGGATTTTTTTTCTGTTCAGTGGATGCCACTACAGGAGTTTGCATCACAGCCGTTATACCAAGAACACAGCATGTCAAAGAAGATGCTTGATATTTGTATTGCTCATTTTGAAAAACGCTACAAGGGGTTTTCTACGTTTCAAATGTATGGTGCCTGTGACAGGCAACCACCCTATTTCTACTTCAATGATATGGATGTAAATTAGTTTGATTCCTCCTCTAGAGGTCAATGTATTATGCCATATTTTTTATATACTGTAAATTTGTGAAGTATAGCTCTATTTTCCTCTTTGGTTTCTTGTATATATTATGAATTTTCTGTGGAAGTTGTAAGTTCCTTACTGAAGACCCAGTTTGATATTTGTAGTGGATTTACACTTACAAGAATATAAATTGTTGTACAATATCATAAACCTTGGAACTGCCACAGGTTCTCATGAATTTACCACTACAATCATTTTTGTAATGGACTAGGATTTCAACCCTGTATTTGTAATATAGTGTTATATACATCTGAAGTACTGAGTAAATTTGTGTAGCCTTTTGAGACTTTTGAATTACCCTAAAATCTCACAGTGACAATTGGACTGCTATTATTTGAATGGCCGGATATATGATCCATATCACTCAATTCTGGATGGAAGTACCAATAAGCACCAATTCACAATTCTGACCAGAATAGTTTTGGGTTTACATGGTACAACATCAGCATTATATCTTGGCACACAAATCATCATTTCATGTGCATTTTTGGAAGACAACTGTGGATACCTAATAACTTTATTCTTTCACCACTTCCTTTCTATGATTTCATTTATACGCATTTTTAAAATCCTCTAGAGCTTTGGTTGGTCCTATACCCTATAATATTAAAATATGTTGAATGCACTACAACATTAGGCCCATTTTCCAACTGTTATTCAACTTTCAGACATCGAAATCGAGGAGGAAAGAATGCAACTTTTCTGTCTAAAAACAATATGCAAAAAGGTTGAAATTTCGACTTATAAATTAAGACCAAAAAAATTTGACGTGTGAAAAAAGGGTTAAAATTTCGATGTATGTCAAAAAACATTTAACTGTTTCCGAAGGCCAGATCTCTTTGAGCATTTTGTCAACAATTGGCGTGCCTTCCCTAGGAGTTATTTTGTCAAACAATTCGCGTGCCTTCCCTATGAGATGTTTAGTCACCAGTTCGCTTGCCTTCCCTTTGAGGCATTTCGTCAAGCAGTTCGCTTGCCTTCCCTTTGAGGCATTTCGTCAAGCAGTTCGCATGCCTTCCCTTCAAGGCACACGAACAATTCGCATGAAACCAAAATACAAACTACTAATTTTTTTGTAAATCAAGAGAATGTATTTTGCTGAAACCTACCGATTTATTTTCGAAACATTGAGTCGCAAACTCTCGTTTTCAAAACCTACTACACAGGCTTGCAAAATACGAGGATTTTGTGTGAAACCCTAAGAAAAACCGCATTAAAAATTGCATGAGATTATTACAAATTTTGAAGTTGTAGCGGCATTGCAAAAACCCTGTTCTAGATTTGATGAAACCCTTGGCCTTGTAGTTCTATGGCAATGCAAGGCTAATTGCCGATCTTTTTACCAAGCTTGCACAAAAATATTACACACAGGACGACAAATATATCACAGCAAAGGGTTCTTAGGGGAATACCTGAGCGCTATTTTGCCATTCGCAATGCACTCGTCTTTAAAAAGCGCTCTCACACTTTTTGGGGAGCTAAAAAAGAGTAATAATATATTATTACGCCTGAAAGGCGTTCATTGTGAGCTTGCGAGTTGGCGGCGAGTGTCCGTGTTCTCCAGTGGATTTGCCCGGAAACCATTTTTTTTAACAGTGTTTTGTGGAGGAGTTGGGCTGGACACCTGTTCTCTGGAACAACGTTTATTTTTAAAGATTTATTATTCCCATCTCAGTTTCCTCTGTTGAAACAGTGTTGTTCGCTGTAACAGTGTTTGCATTTAAAATAGTAGGTTAAACATGGTCATTGGTGACTACACTGCTAAATATCTCCCTCAGCCGCCACACGCTGTGCAAATACGTAGCTTCTTCTATATTTCTATATATTCGCCCCAAATTCCTGCTGCACACACGGAAGCTTAGGTAAGTAATCAAATATTTTTTCTTTGGAAGCATATTTATAATTGAATATGCAATCATAGGTATCATAGTAATTTGAGGTTGGGACACACACTTTCGTAATGGATTCTTCAATCCATTACAGTATTATTGTTTTTGTTTATTCGCAATCGATCTTCTAACATCCTTAGCCCAGATTTAAATTTCTCCAATTATAATCATTTTGCATAAGAAGCTTAAATATGTCATAGTTTTTACTGCAGAGGTGGCCAATATTACCTGTAGAGAGTATTTTCATCTCTCTGATTAGCTAGGTAGAGCTGACCTTGGCACATCAGCCCTAAAATATTTCATTTAATGCACCAGATTTTCGAAGTTCAAGTTATTACTAAGGAATTGACTGTTTAATTGAATTGGAAGCTTGATTCAAAGTAAGGAAAATCTCCAGGTTTTTCACAAATACTGAAATAGCAATTGCATGGCAGATCAGTTGTTCAACAATTTCTATTTTCAATGCAAGAATTTAAAGAAATTGCTGATCTCCCTTTGAATATTCATTACTTCATTTAACCGGAGAGGGCTCACAACACTGACTGCCATGCTTAGTGTTCACTCACAAAACATAGTAAATAGTATTCATGATGGCCCATGTCTTTTTCTGTTTTTGATTCAACTGAATGGCATAGGTACTTTTGATTCATCTTTTTCTGTTTTCGATTAATCAGTTTTATTGGATTTGACACTTTCATTGGGGGTTGGCGGACCTCTCTTTATAAAAGGACGAGGTTCTTGACTTTGACTATGCAACATTGTGAGATGGATTGCAATCAGGCCTGGAATTTCAAATTATTTGTGCCTGTCAAAGTAAAATTTGTTGATTGTCTAGCTCTTTCACACGACAGTAATTTCAAGAAATTTTTATAGATATATGTATAATCTGTTCATATATATATATATATATATATATATATATATGTTTTTAAATAAATCCCTTTTAAAAATTGACTGTTTTCAAAATTTTCAGTTTGTTATTGTTTACGGTTCCTAAAAACTTTTGTCCAAAAAATATGGTTAAAATCACAAAAAACGGCCTACAGCCTGTTAATTTCCAGGCCTGATTGCAATTCTTCAATTCTTTGTTTTAATGCAAATATTCATGTTAGTATTCTAAGATTGCTTCTCATTTGCATAACTTTTATTTTGAATCTATTTGACTTCAAATTTGCATCTAAGCACTTGATATAGTCAATTCAGGGCTTTCTTTAACGAAAACAACTTTTATTTTCTCCAAACCTATCCAAATTTGTCTGTCAATTCTTGGTAATTGTTTTTTTAATTCTTTAAAATTAAAATAAAAGACACTGGAACACATTTTCTTAATTAAGGGAGGTTATGTTTACCCTTCCCACATCAATCACTTTTTGCCCATCTTTTCAGTGTAAATTTTAGTGGCTAATCTTCATTAATTAACGAATATTTGGGTTTTTGAAATTTAGATTTGGCTAATTTTTAGGGTTTAGGTCACTTGCTATTTCACCTAAATTTTCTAGGTACAAGTTAATTGTTCGTGTTGATTCGCCTAGCGTTTACAGCAAAAGCCAAAATTTTATATTCAAATCACCTTTATCACATGCAAAAAAGAATTAATTTACCAGTTGCTAGCCTAATGCTACCAAACAACAATTGATATCAACTAAAAAAAATCTTTCAATTCGTGGCATTTGCCAAGATTTCGAAAGTCATTTATAAAAATTCGTCAAATAATATATATGGTGTTTTTTTTTTTTTTTTTTTTTTTTTTTGGGGTGGGGGGGGGTCTTAAAATTTACCGTGCATCATCTACAACTTTTTTCTTGGCCTCTAACTAATGCTCTTTACTTGGCCTCATCAAATGGTAATTGATATGCAAAAAAAAGTAAACAATATATTGCAATAACTTGATGAAAAAATAGCAGAGACTGAAATAAACATAGGTCCACTCACATGTGGTTGTTAATAACTTGTCTAACTTAAGACTTTTGAACTCATATTGCCCTATGGTACAATTTACCATGCCTATCTATCTCATAAAAGATCCATTTTGTTGATGAATGGACCAAGATTGTTTTTGTTTAACAACTACGTTTTGGAAGTACTGAAGGACATTTGGTTCTCTTATTTTCTAAAAGAAAAATTAGAGTGGTGGAAACTAAGCTTCTACAAAGAGATGATGATGTTATGGTTATAGGTGATTGTCAAATTTAACCCTTCCTCTTGAGGATGACCATGTCTATATCTCCCTTCATCACGCTGGTGATTTTTTAAACTCGGATTTGAGGCTATTTTCATTGATTTTAGGTATGAACTTGTTTTCTTTGATTTTGGTACAAAACCGTACACGTATTAAGTACATGTGAAACACATTGCAATGATTGTATTAATTTCTTTGATAGGTATAGAATGGAACCTTTGTTGGAAAACTATAAGTTGATCATTATATCAGAAACAATGTTGACTCCAACGTCCAACATTTCAAATGAGCTTCCATGTTCGAGTGACTACCCACTTGCAGATACTACAAGTTACATGAGTGATGTTGCCCCCTCCATTGGAAGTAACAACTACGTTCATGTACAGGAATTGTATTTGCATTGGATAATCAACAAGTTCTTGTGGAAAATGTGGAATCTCTTGCATCAATTGTGACTACTACATGCGCCAACATTTCTAATGTTATCTCAACCACTCCTTTGAATACACATATAGTTGAAGACAATGACCTTCTCATCATATATGACCTTATGGATAAGGTCAAAAAGCATGCCTCCAACTGCACGGAATGAAAACATTTCTACAAGAACTAGGTTATGACCAATACCACAAAGGGAATGGAGTGATTAAAATTGTAGCTACATTTAAAATTTACCTCCAAAACATGTAGTTTCACATAACATAGTACTTATGTAATCTTATCCTCCAAATTTTGTGTGTTCTTGGAGTTTTTGACCCCATCGCTACCATAGAAAGGCATTTACCGATCTACCCTTTACTATTTTGTACCCTTGTAGTGTTAAGAATGTAAAATATAAATAAAGACACATCTTAAAATACATGGTTTTATACTAATAATTCTTGTTTTCTCATTGATATTTTAAAACATTTTCAACAAACCAATGTTGACTACAAATTTTTGCTTCACTCTTGTAATTATCTAAAAGAAGCTTACGCTTTTGTATATTAAAAAAAACAAAAATGTTATCTGAAAATATCGTATGTGCTTTACTTTCCCAAGGTACTTACAAAATGTTTTTATATATTGCTTTAGCCCATGTTACAAATTACACTGGAAAGAATGCCATTTTGAAATTTGTGATAATGTTGTTTTCATGTGATATTTGGGTCATATATTTGTTAGTCGTGTTTTGTTTTTATATCACCATTAGAATAGTTGATGCTTGATGTACAAAAAAGAATGTATAGGATGGACATATCTAGAACAATGAAGAATTTAGAAACATGACAAAAATGAAGGAATACATTATTCTATACACATGGTTAACATTATCAACATTGGGTTGTTCTTTCACAATCTTACTTTTACCATCTACACCTACCTCACATATTACATATGTTTTTTTTTCAACAATATGTATTGTTTTTAATATTGTACAAGTTTGTTTTACAAAGTAGATGCCTCCACTTTTTTTGCACCAATAAAAAGGCCAACATATGCTTGTGATTTATTTTCCCAACTCAATTCCCACTATCTTATGCCAAAATACATGTTGTTCTACAAACATCGCAACTAATGTACTTAACTCATTTCCCCCTCTTGTATAGGAACAAAGCCTAACATTCCCTCAAGTCGTCATTCGTTGTTGGTCATTGATCACATTCTCTCGTCTCTTTATGGAATTAACTGGTGAAACTACTTCTGTCAACAAGGCACCAGTACCTACATAGGCATCTACCCATACCAAGAATGCACCAACTAGCATAATACAAGCATTGAATCCTTACAACCAGCACTGGTGTATTGAAGGTAGAATCATTAGAAAGGGTGTCTTACATAAGTACAACAACAAAACCATTGTTGGACAGGTTTTCAACTTTGATTTTATTGACAGTGATGGAATAATAATCATTGTAACTACTTTCGATCTAGTCACGGAGGTATTTCATAGCCAGACACAAATAGGGAAGTTATACACAATTACAAATGACACACTAAAGCATGAAAAAAAAAATATAGCAATTCTCCAACTTCATGAGAGATCATCCTGGACTTGAACTCCCCTGTCAAGCTCAGTTTAAACCAGGAAACAAGCATTCCACTATTTGATTTTCACTTCAAAATAGTCATGGAGACCAAATATTTTCCACCAAATCCCCTAGTAGACATTATTGTAGTGGTTATATCTATTTCTACAACCTTGACAATTACGAAAAGAGATGGAACATATGACTAGAAGCGAACAATAGCCCTAAAGGATAGCTATGGATATTACATTAATGCAACCCTTTGGGGTGTTTACAGTAATGAAGAAGGAAAGATTTTGGTTGATATGTGTGTATTGTAGACTTCACAAAAACCAATTATTCCGGTACAAAAAGGTAGAGTACCAACGTAAAAGGGCATAACCATAGGCATTGGCTCCAAGACAATGTTCTTCATCAACCCTGATATAGTTAAGGCTCATGGACCATGAGTTTGGTTCGAGTTGAGTGGTGTAGAACTAACATCTCCATTAGTATATGTTGAGAGTATTAAAATAAATAATATTGAAGGAATTAAATCTTCAACAATTATAGATGAATCAAAGACATTTTCTGATACACTTATAATAATCCACTTCAACACATCATCTTTATGTTATCACGCTTACATTACAGTTACCAACAACCACTAATGTAAGAAAAAACTTTCTCAAAATGTAGACTTCACTTGGCATTGTCAAAAATTTAATCTGGATATATCACAAATTATGAATATAAGTATGCATTACACTTCATAATACAGGACGCTATAGGAACAACTTGAATCACTACTTTTGAAGATGTTGCAGCATCGATCATGGGCATCATAACACAAGAATTGTATCTTCTAGAGGTAGAGGCTGAAAATCATTGGCTCTTTGTTAGGTCATCTCTCTTCTGCAAGTACCGCTTCACACTATCACATGATTGGAGCTCTACAAACACAAATAATGTATCGAATGCACCATTATCAACACATGCATTGAAGAGGCCTCGTTCAAGATTATAAATTCACCATAAATATCCACCACATCAGCCTAGATATGTGAAAAACCATGTTGTTTTCTCCAAATATGGATGCACTCCCATCGCTCAATTTCTGTACAAAGAGTTTTGAAACTTGAATGTCTTACTCACCCTTAAGCCCTCAAGACTATAACTCACTATGTTCCAAAGGCTTTCAAGCAGAATTTCACTGATCAAACAACAATTCAACTATTCAAGACATTGAATTAATTTGTAACTCGCCTTAATAACCTCCTTGAGGTATATCATCAACATTGGAAAGGATACTAATTCAAGAAGGTATAACCATATTAGACAACCTAATGTAGTAAAGTATGGTGTTTTTTTCAATGGATATTGCTATATTTGTCATAATTTTGGACACAGAGCTAGATATTGCAAAAAATGTCTCTTATAAATGATGAAAGTGTATTCAAAGGTGAATGTTTTTAATGTTTTTATTTTGGTCATAATTCCAAGGATTTTGGTTGGGATATAAGTGTATATGAGCCAAGAAGAAAGAAGGATTTTGTTTTCTTCAACTGTCAAAAAGTGAGTCATATAGCAAGACTATGCCAAAGTAAAAAAAGTTCATTGAAAGGTCTGATCCTAAAGGAAGAATCAAAGGATCTAATCATGGAGGTCAAACTAAGAAAGATGCTACAAAATAAAAAGTGTTCAGGATGAAGATTAATCAATTGAATTTTTTCAAAGAGGGTTCTAATGTAATCAAGATGGAAAAAAAGGTCAACAAGTCCAAATCAAATCAAGGAATCATGTTTTTCTTAGTAGAAGAAGCAAATAATGAAGAATATCATATGTGCCTAACTTTTATTCACTCTCCAATTCATGAGAAGTTGATAATGCTAGGATTATGGGATAATTTAAGAGCTTTAAGGTATGGGAAGTGACATGTCCATGTTTTTGAGTCCTTTCAATTTACAAGTGTTTGAGTTTGTTGTTTTATCTATCATATTGTCATGAAAAAGTGTGGCAGTCTCTTTCAAAGGTGTTTAAGATGGTGTCATGATGATAAAATAGTCTTGAAGTATGGCCTCATCATGTTAGGTGCTCTAAATAATTTGTTTAGTCCAAATTCTAGTTGAAATTGAAAGTTCAACATCAAGATAAGAGTCTTTACTAGTCTTGTCAAGATGATGAGGTCTATAGCATGAGGTTGATAGTCAAGAATGAAAATGTTCCAAGGTTTTTTGTAGTGCCCCGAGTCTCTATGAATATGTATATGTTTCCATGAGTTTTTTAAAGGACCAAGTCATTAAAAATCTATGTATCAAGGGTGAAATGGATGAGATAGATGTAAAAGTGTCAAAGTATCTATAGAAAATATAAATTATGATCTAAGTCGTGTACTATCAAGGAAGTTATTTCTGACTTATCATGAGGATTATGATGTATCAAAAGCTAGGGATAGGTAGTAATGATGTTTGAGGTCTTGAGTCTATGTATTAATAGTTATATTTTCACTAGAATTCTATGTTGTCTTAGTCATGTTATAATAAGTCATGACATGAGAATAAATGTATTAAAGGAACCAAAAGGTATGAGTCAGAGCTTGAAGAAGATCCATCTAATCTCTATAAGTGTTTTATAAACATCATATGAGTTTGAATCCATGGAGATATTATAGCTTGACAATGGGGAAACTAAAATGTGTGAATGTCAATTATATGATTGAGTGATCTATGAGTCATACAAGTAAGTTTGTAAGGATCATAAAATGTAGCAAGAGTGTTCATGAACATTGAAAGGTGTTTAGTGAATTCTAGGACTTAATGGTGTGAGTGTGATCAAATAATCAGTGTGCCTACCTATACTTGGTAGATTGGAGGTCCATTATTGTGTCTTGAAGAATTTAAATTATATACTCAGGTATGGTGATATCTCTAAATGTGTGGATGCATCAAAAGTTTATCTTGTTTGAATTTGAGCATGTTAAAGGATTTTTTTATGGCTTAAAGGGACCTGTCAGATAAGGAATGGTATTGTCGCAGTAAATATATAGAATTAAGGGTGTTCTCAATTTTTTTCAATCTTATACATGATCATTGCCAAGGAGTTTCTTAGAGAAAATGGGACTCGTATGAAGAGTTGATATGTCTTGAAGGTCAGAAGAATCAATGTAAAAATATTTGTTTCTTGATTTGATCTTGTACACTCATCATAGAAGTGATTTATTATTGAAGAGGTCTATGGATGCTTCTAAAGGCAGGGAAGCTTATGTTGGTCTTGGTTCAAGGGTTAAGGAAACTTAAAGTGATTTAGAGAAAAAAGGTTAAACTCGTAGAGGAATAGCATAAATTTCATTGTACATTGTACCTCAGAGGATCCAAAATGGGATGTTATAGGTGCATAGGATGGTGTGGTTGGTCGATAATTTTTATAAGACCAAGTGTATTATAGAGTATAGAGGCTATGCATAAATTAACTTTATGAAGACATGTGGGAAGAAGTGAAACCATGTCAGACATCCAAACTCTAGTAGAGAGACCTTAGAAAATATTTGTCTTTCTTTAACTAGTCTCTAAGTGACTTTTTTGAAATATTTTCATTCTTAAGTTTTGCATGAAACCCTCTTAGGGTGCTACACCCTTAACCTATTGCTTGTATTAGGATATGAGTAGCCGACTTGTGGCTTACCATATCATTTTATTATATCATTTATACTTGATCATGCTTGGTCAGCCTTGGTGATGGCCATAGCATATGAATAGTATATATAGGGGATTGTAGGTAGTAGTTCATTATCATTTGAGCATTTGAGTCTTATTATATGGGTTGGAGGTTGCCCCCTCAAAGTGGTGTAGCTATTATAATTGCATATTGAGATCATTTTTATGAAATATTATGTTATTTGGTGTTCTATTTCTTATCATAATCTAAATTATACTAGTAATTTCATTACAAGTGGTATCAGAGCTATGATCTGGGCAAAAATTAGGGCAAAAACCCTAAATTTTTGTTTCCACAATATATTTCGAACCAGAGAGAATTGGTGTGATATATTTTTATGAAAGCTGTGAAACATTTGAAATAAAGTTCCCTGAAAATTTTGGACTTTTTAAATTTATTTTGCACAAGTTATTATAAATTTATATTTTTTCATAAAATCACTCCCTAGGGTGTAAATTGTGGAATGTTTTTAATTTCTCTACATTTTCAGAAAAATATAAAAAAAATAGTATTAGTATCTTCTCTGTGTTTTTTCCTGTTTGGTGGAATTTGTATCAAAACCCTAAACCCTAAGGTTTGATATCATGGCGGGGCCTTCCACAAGAGCATAAAAGAAGCCGGTTACTTTGGGTAAAACCCCAGATAAAGATGGGATAGTGATTGAAGAGATGGAGTCATAAGGGGTAAATATAGATTCCTCAACACTAGGGTTTACCTCAATTGATCATAAGGTGATCCAACTTGAGTATGAGCTGTGAAATGTACAATCTGAGATGGCCTCTAAAGGAGACATAGCCCGAATCAATCATCAGTTGGATGATATCATGCAACATGTAAAGGGTAAACATTATGGCCCAAATCTGGACCATATCAACTAAGGAGGATCTTCAGTTCGAAATCATGGACAAAATAACCATGTTGGATCACTTTTCCAGCCCAATCAGAATCCAACTTATTCGCAACCACGAAACATGATGCCGAAAGTGGATATGCACAAATTTGATGGTAAAGATCCCCTGAATTGGATAAATCAAATGGAGAAATTCTTTGAGCTACATCAAACACCATCAGGACAAAAGGTGACATTGGCATCCCTATATCTTGAACCAGACCAATTTGTTTGGTATCGATGGTTATGTTCTTAGAGGCAGAAGAATGGTCTCAGTGTCACTTGGATAGTTTTTACCAAGGAATTGCAATTGCACTATAGTTACAGTGCTTCAGAGAAATAATTTAGTCAATTAGCAAAGTTACAACGAATAGGATCAGTCAAAGATTATGTGCATCAATTCTAGAACCTATCCGTAAGGGTGGAGAATATACCAGAATAGAATTTAAATGACCTATTTCTTGGGGGTCTTAAGGACCACATCGAGCCTGAGGTATGTATGTTTAATCCACTCAAGCTTTCTAATTCTATTATCATGGCACATCAAGCAAAGGAAAAAGTTCTTTTTAGTAGGAGGCCACCTTTCATTAACACCAGAGACTGCAGTATCTCTTCCACTTCATTTTCTAGGCCAATTAGACTAACTCCTCAACAAATGGAAGAAAAGAGAGAAAAAGGATTATGTTTTAACTGTGATAGAAAATATGGACTAGGAAAAAAATGTGCTGAGAAGAAGTTGTTCTATATTGATGGAGGTAATGAGGATGATGAGGATGCTGAAATTATAGGAGAGGCTGAGGAATCAGTAGAAGATCACCAACCTACAATTTATTGCCATGCATTTTTAGGTATTAGTACTCCTCAAACACTCAAGGTTATTGGCTATCTCAAAAAATAGAAGGTGATAGTGTTGATTGACTTGGGGAGTACTCATAACTTCATAAATAGTAAGTTAGCTACCCACCTCAATTGTTTTATTTACACAGCTCCAGAAATGCAAGTTATGATTGTGGATGGTGGGACAATGAAATACATAAGAAAGTGCCATAGTATCAAGCTTTCTATGGGATACTACATGTTTGTTATTTCTATGGGAGGGGAAGATATTGTTTTGGGTGTGCAATGGCTCACAACCTTAGGTACTATAGAGATGAATTTCCAAGAATTGTTCATGAAATTTCATTTAGATGGAAGGCCAATAAAATTAAATGGGATGGTAGCTAAGTTTCCACAGATTATTAGCTCTCATCAGATGCAGAAGGTTATCAGAAAAGGAGTAGATGGATTTATAGCAAAGTTATTTTCCATAGAAGTACAACATACAGAGTCTTCAATGCCACACGATCTTCAGAACATTGTTAATTCTCACTCATCTATTTTTGATGCAATTCCAAAGGGACTAACACCAGTTAGGGATCATGATCATTCCATTCAGGTGATTCTAGGGAGATAAACACCTAACATCAGACCATACAGATAGCCATATTCCTAGAAAAGTGAGATCGAGAAAATGGTTCAAGAAATGTTGAAGGCAGGTATCATCAGGCCTAGCCAGAGTGCCTATTCTTCACAAGTGGTCATGGTATGTAAGAAGGATGAAACATGGAGGATGTGTCCAGATTACTGAGAGCTCAAAAAGTACACCATCAAAGATAAGTTTCCTATTCCACTAATTGATGATTTACTTGATGAATTTCATGGTGTTATTTATTTCACAAAATTAGATCTTCATTCGGGGTACCATCAAATTAGAATAAAAGAGGAAGATGTTCATAAAATGGCTGTTATGACTCATGAGGGCCATTATGAGTTTTTGGTAATTCCTTTTGGTCTTACAAATGCACCTTCAACCTTTCAAAGCTTGATGAACACTATTTTCAGGCCATTTTTAAGGAAATTTGTATTAGTTTTCTTTGATGACATATTGATTTACAGTAAGACATGGGAAGAACACTTACAACATGTAAATAAAGTGTTGGAAGTTTTAGAGAAACATACTCTCTATGTAAAGCCATCCAAATTTTATTTTGGTGTACAAGAGGTAGAGTACTTGGGTCACATTGTATCCCATGAAGGCGTCAAAGTTGATCCTTAGAAGATCAAAGCTATGGTGGAATGGCCAAGGCCCAAAACTCTCAAAAATCTTCGTGGGTTCCTAGGACTAACAGGGTACTACAGAAGATTTGTGTGGGGATATGGTAGAATAACAACCCCACTCACTGCATTGTTAAAGAAGGATTCCTTCCATTGGAAAAACTTAGCCACTAAATCCTTTAATAAGCTGAAGGAAGCCTTGTGTAGCACCCCATTTTTGGCCACTCCCAACTTCTCAAAAACCTTCATTGTTGAATGTGATGCTTTAGGATCAGGATTGGGAGAAGTTCTAATGCAAGAAGGAAGACCAATTGCATTTTAGAATCTCCAATTCAAAGGAAAATATCTACTCAAACGTATATATGAGAAAGAAATGATGGTTATTCTTCATGCGGTCAAGCAATGGAGGCCCTATCTCATGGGTAGACACTTCAAGGTAAAAACTAATCATGATAGTCTCAAATACTTTTTGGAGAAAAGGTTATCATCTAAGGAACAACAAAAGTGGGTAACAAAAATTTTGGGTTATGATTTTGAAATCATATACAAAAAGGGTAAATAAAATGTAGTAGCTGATGCGTTATCCAGAAGGGATACATCTACAGGTTCCTTACTATGTGGAATGTCCATGTTGATGGCCGATTGGGTGGATGAAGAAAGATTGGAATGGGATTAAGACAAGGATACACAATCTCTAATACATAATCAAGCAAGGATATATGACATCTAACAAATTCAAGTGGAAAGGTAATGCACTATGGTACAAGCACAAGTTATACTTGAGTAAAGATTCTGAGTTGAAGCATAAGGCATCAAAGTTGATCCTCAGAAGATCAAAGATGTGGTGGAATGGCCAAGGCCCAAAACTCTCAAAAATCTTCATGGGTTCCTAGGACTAACAGGGTACTACAAAAGATTTGTGTGGGGATATGGTAGAATAGCAACCCTACTCACGGTATTGCTAAAGAAGGATGCCTTCCATTAGACAGACGTAGCCACTAAATCCTTTGAGCAGCTGAAGGAAGCCTTTTACAGCACCCTAGTTTTGGCTACTCCCAACTTCTCAAAAACCTTTATTGTTGAATGTGACGCTTTAGGATCAGGTTTGGGAGTAGTTCTAATGCAAGAAGGAAGACCAATTGCATTTGAGAGTCGCCAATTCAAAGGAAAAGATATGTTCAAACCCATCTATGAGAAGGAAATGATGGCAATTCTTCATGCGGTCAAACAATGGAGGCCCTATCTCATGGGTAAACACACTTCAAGGTAAAAACTGATCATGATAGTCTCAAATACTTTTTGGAGCAAAGGTTATCATCTGAGGAACAACAAAAGTGGGTAACAAAAATGTTGGGTTATGATTTTGAAATCATATACAAAAAGGGTAAAGAAAATCTAGTAGCTGATGCGTTGTCTACAAGGGATACATCCGCATATGCCTTACTATGTGGAATGTCCATGTTGACGGCCCATTGGGTGGATGAAGCTAGATTGGAATGGGATCAAGACAAGGATACACAATCCCTAATACAGAATATCAAGCAAGGCTCTATAACATCTAACACATTTGAGTGGAAAGGTAATGCACTATAGTACAAGCACAAGTTATACTTGAGTAAAGATTCTGAGTTGAAGCATAAGATTCTTGCAGAGCTACATGCCTCACCTATTGGAGGAAACTCTGGGTTTTTGAAGACATATCATAGAATAAAAAAGAGAATTATTTTGGGAAGGACTCAAGGGGGATGTACAAAAGTTTGTATCAGAGTATTTAGTGTGCCAACAGAACAAAGGGGAAACAATTAAGATATTAGGTTTGTTGTAACCCTTACCAATTCCCTAGCCAGAGATGGGAGGAGGTCTCCATGGATTTCATCACCTGGATTGCCTTGTTCAGAGGGTAAGAATGTTATTTTCATGATTGTGGATAAGCTCACAAAATATGCCCATTTTTGTGTCCTATTCACATCCATTTGCAGCTAGTACAATCGCAGCTAGTTTTTTGGAGACAGTTCAACGGCTACATGGAACTCCAAAGATAATTGTAAGTGATCGTGATCCTATTTTCACAAGTAATTTTTGGACGGAAATTATTTTCATGTTTGGGTACTCAGCTAGCTCACATTTCAATCTTATCATCCTCAAACTGATGGGCAAACGAAAGTGGTCAACAAATGCTTAGAGGGGTATCTACATTGTTTTGTATCAGATAAGCAGGAAAGGTGGATTAAATGGCTACCACTTGTAGAATGGTGGTATAACACATATTTTCATACCTCTTCTCAAATGACCCCATTTTTAGCATTATATGGTTACCATCCACCTTCTATCACTTCCTCCTTGAGGGTGCAAACCTAAGGTAAGAGATATTGAGGAACACATTCAACATCAACAACATGTTTTGGCTAGTTTGAAGGAGAATTTAGCATTAGCACAAAACAGGATGAAACAACAAGCAGATCAACACCATAGTGAAAGACATTTTGAAATTGGTGACTGGGTTTTTATACGTCTCCAGCCTTACAAACAGATGTCTCTAAAGCAACAGAAAAAGGACAACAAACTTGCTCCTAAATATTATGGACCTTATCAGGTTCTACAAAAAAATGGTAGTGTTGCTTATAAACTAGAGTTGCCTCCATCTTCACACATACACCCAGTATTCCATGTTTCATGCCTAAAGAATGTTATTGGACATAAATTTGAAGCCCAATTAGAGTTACCAGAACTTGACGAGGAAGGAAGAATCATTTTGGAGGCAGAGAAGATTCTGCAAACGCGTCATAAGAGGCTGAGAACCAGAGACATTAAGGAATATCTGATCAAGTGGAAGAATCTAAGCATAGAAGATGCAACCTGGGAGGATGAATGCTTTCTGCAGCAACATCCAGGATTATTCAATGTTGAGGAAAAATTTGGTTTGAAGGGGGAGGGCATGTTATGCCCTTAACCTATTGCTTATATTAGGAGATGAGAAGCCAACTTGTGCCTTACCATATCATTTTATTATATCATTTATACTTTCTCATGCTTAATAGGTCGGCCTTGGTGATGTCCATAGCATATGAATAGTATATATAGGGGATTGCAGGTAGTGGTTCATTATCATTTGAGCTTTTGAGTCTTATTATATGGTTTGAACGTTTCCCCCTCGAAGTGGCGAAGCTCTTATAATTGCATATTGAAATCATTATTCTGAAATATTGTGTTATTTGGTGGTATATTGTTGATCATAATCTAAATTATACTAGTAATTTCATTACATTTTCTGTCAAATTTCCATGGTTTTCCCAACAAAAGATGACATGCATCCATGGGAAATATATCACACAAAACCTGATCATGATACCTTCTAACTTGAAAATCAACCAAACATTGTTCATTTACCAATACCTGATGATCTTTCTGAATCCAATACACCTTGTAAAGATGAGGATGTTTCATTCTTTTCAAGTTTAACTTTTCAACCATCTTAGATGACACTAGGTTATTATTACTACCATTATCTATGATGAGTTTGCATCACTCACCTTTGGCCTTGCATATAGTTTTACACAAAATTCTTCTCTGAATTGGTTCTTCACTCATGCTTGCATTCACTAAGGCTCTTCTCATCATCAATGTTTCTTCAGTTTCAAGTTCTTCTCCTTGAGTTACTGAACCCACACTTTCTTTTTCTTCACCTTCCACAACCTAATTTCTTGTTTCTTCTCTACTACTGCTCATTTGTGAATACTCTAGACACTGATATGCCTTATAATATGCATACCTGTTACATTGAAAACATCTTCCTGTGAATTCTACTCTCCTCCATTCATACTTACTTCTCATAACACCTTATGCTTGCAAACTATCCTCTTTACTTGTTTGTCTTTGCTCTTGTTCTTTGCTTTCTTTTTGCCATGTGCCTTTGACTTCCTTTCCTTTGTACCCTCTAACCTGTTGCATTTTCCTTCTATTCAACTTATCTTCAACCTTCAATTCTAACTAATAACACTCTTCCAGTTTCCTATGAATAGCAAGGCTTAGTTCATCTTTTATATTGTACCTTAACCCATTAAGATACCTAACCTTTTTATCCACATCATCTTGCATATGACCAAATCTGATTCTCAACTTAGAAAATTCTTCAATATATTCTTTCACACTTAACTCCCTTTGCCTCAAATTATGAAGTTCTCTATACAAACTAGTCATGTAATCACTAGGCAAACACTTACCTTTCGGTTTGGCTATCATTCTATCCCATGAGTTGATTTTGGATTTGTTCTTCTTTCTCCTCTCCTCTTGAATATAATCACACTAGAGAGATGCATGACCATTGAGCTTTGTTCTGGAAAACTTTACCTGTTGGTCTTCAGGTACATTTTTAAAATCAAAGTATTTATCCAACTCTGTTATCTAGTCAAGAAGTTATTCTCATTCAAACTACCTACATACACTGGTAATTCCAAGTTGGGCTTGGATCCTTCACTTTTCACTGCCTTCAGCAATCTTTCTAATCTCAACTCTTCCTCATCTCTCTCTTGTTCAAATGCTTCTTGTGGTCTTTGAGCAACTTCTTCTTCTTAGTCACTCATGTCACATGTCTCTACTCCTCTTCTCTAGTTAGCCTCCATCGATGCAAGCCTAACATCATAACTATCCCTCATATTCCTTAATTCTTGAAGAATGACTTCACTTATCTGTAATGTAGTTGCTCTCTCTCTTTCTGTTGCTGCTCTCACCCCTGTTGGATTGCTTGTTGCATTCCTTCTTGTTGGCATCTTGCTTAACTACTTCAACTTATCTCACGTCCCTAAGCTTCTTATTCCTTTAACTTCCCAAGTGATTAACCTAGCTCTGATACCAAAATGATGCATAGAGGTTTGAAAATTGAATATCTGAAAAGTTTGGTTCAGATATTGCACAATGTATTTGGCTAATTTATAGCCATTACAATAGGAAAACCACTTCCTACGAAATAGGAAGTCTTTTAAACAACTTACCCGTTTAATGGTTTTACAGGTCTAAAAAACTAACCAATAAACTTTATGAGTTTTTTAAATAATAACTCATTTACATCCTCACACTTAATGTAATAAATATTACATTTACACATAATTACTAGTCTAATGTGGATCACTAATAATATTTCTTAACATTCCCCCTTAGTGCAAACATGCGAGAAAAATAGTCACACTTCCTTCGCAACTTGACACCTGTGTGTGCTCATGATCTGGATGGTTTTTTAGGACAGCCGATAGCCTCAACAAGGATGGTTTTCCAAGGACAACCAACAACCTGCAAGGATGGTTTTACATGACAACCAACAAAACAAAACATACAAATGGTTTTACAGGACAACCAACAACCCAAATATCATGATATTGTTTTTTCTTTGTGCTTTCATATTCTCCACCATGTTTTTCCTTCAGGGAATAATGTAGGAAACATTGCTCACTGAATACAAATCTAAATAGTAATGATCTTCAAACATAACACAAAAACAAGTGGAAACTATAAACCAAAACACATTGCAAAACAAGTACTATGAAACTGAAGCACACAACTAAAAGAAAACTCACACCACAAAATGCAACCATAGCTCTATGCAGCCTCATCGTTGGTGACTGACGAAAGGTCATTGATTGAACTCTAGCCTCATGTGCCTCCATCCTCCAGTAGACATGTTGCTTACTCAGAAAATGTGATCTTAAAGCATTGTTTCCACATTGTGATTATTCTCCCTCTGTAATGTGAAACCATTTATTTTCCGGACATCAGGTAACAACGAAAATGCATCCGTAAGGCAATTTTTTTTTAATTTTAATTTTTCTAACTTTTTACAACAACACAATTGACAATTTTGACTCTTTTAATACTTTTGCAATGACTATTACATTAACGACTAACGATAACAAAACTACTATTTTGACAACAAGACAATTAAAATGATACAATGACACAAGAACTCAAAATACACAATTTGTTGTGACTAGAATGGGCTAACTTGACAATTATTAACAAAGACTAATTAACATTGAGAATTATTTTGATAACACTAATGAACCTAAGATTTCTAAAATAATAACTCATCCTTTTTAATTGGAAAACTTATTCTAACCTTACAAATGAGATGTTAACATTAGATCTAAACATGACTTTTGAATAACATTCACACTTAAGGTATACATATAAAGTCCCCACTAAACAGGAAAATGACTATTTACCAGAAACATATTATATACCTGATTTATTGGAAGCTATGGCGTGGCAGACATGCATGGTAGTGAAGGAATTTTTGGCTAAAATGCATGGCGAGACTGGTGAAATGAAAACTATAATCACTCCACCATCAACCGTGATTGTGTAGAAGGCACTTGCAATCTGAATGGTAGACGAACGAGATCTACGATGAGTAGAAGAATCACAGAGGCATGTATGTGAGGTGGACGGCTTAGACACGACGTATTTTAATCTATGTAAAAGGTGTTTGGTCCAATGATTCAAATACGGAGGGGGGTTAAGCCTTAAGAAAACTAGTCAGTTGCCTAGGGCGCCAGCAGTCAGGGGGCGCTTGAATCTAAAAGTTTCCTTTTTGTCGATTAATTTTAGAACTTAACTTTAAAATAATTTATCTGAAGATTTAATATTGATCAACCCATTTATAGATATTATTGTATAGTAACACAATTTCACGCATAAACATAAAAAAGTTTTGTAATATTTTTGCAAGTAAAAAAAATATCACATTTTTATTAGCACATATGATTTTGTTGGTATTGTTACCCATTCTCTGATGTAGCTCCAGATTATGTAGGTGTGTAGTTTGTTCTAAGAAAAGGTTAATGCATTTTTTATAATGTCACTGGTGTATCTAGTAGAGGTGGGTATAATTGAAGGAAAAAAGTACTTTATTTTCTATTCTTAATTTTTTGGGAAAAAATTATATTATTTTGTTATGGAGGAATTCGTAGGCCTAGTCCAAATACAACTTCACAAAACCATGGGAGCTACATAAACATTTTTGTTTCTTTGCAAAGAAATGGTGCTTTATTTCAAGATAGAGTTATTGTCACCTACTTGATATGGCTAAATCAGACTTGTAAGAGGCCTTGTATAAAATATTGACTTTTTTGCATTCTGAGCATCTGCTACAATTAATGTTTTCCATCCACGAAATATTTTTCATTCTTATGTGATAATTTATTAATATATTTTTCATTATTATTTTATTATGACCATGATGTAAATTTAAAAATAAAAGAATATAGACATATTTTATTTATTTACTTTATGGAAAAAATATATTAAGTAAATTTGTGAGGAGGACGTCCACTCAAACTATTGCCTAGGGCGCTCCCAACCTTTAATTCGGCCTTGTTTAAATACGGATCCCAACAACAACGCAATGGCCCATTTCAAGTTCGACATATCCATGGAGATTTACAAATGCAACAGATAGGGGAAGCCCAGTCAGTAGTTATTTTTCGGTAGACTAGGTAGTGTTAGATTCCTCCAGTGTCATATTGTGCAATACCTCAAACTATTCAGGGTGGCTTTGAGGAAATTATAGATCGTTTGTACTAGAAATTGAAACCACCACGCCAGGCAGACAAACTACAAAATATGAATCAAACACCAAACAATATACTAGGACTTGGAATCCCTATTAGAATTTGTGTGCAGCCATATAAACAATAGATTTTATCCACACAATATAATAGACGTAAGTTAGAAAATTACAGGTGCACTGAACTCAAACAATGTAGAGTCTGAGATAATCAACTGACAATACGATCTAAAATACTAGACATCTCTTTGAGGACTAGAACCAGATCCGCAATCTAGACAATAGAGATATGCACAGGTCCTAGAGTAGACTTGATAACAGTTGGCAGGTAAGATCAAACCAATCATACCAGACCAAAGCGATCAAACCTAAAATATGAAATTTTCATTGACAGGGTGACGATATAGATTTTTTTCCCCTTAAGAATATTAAAACTTCATAATAATCCATAGTCTAATCCACTCTAGCACCAAATGATTAGTTTGGTTCAGAGATTGCACAATGTATTCAATGGCTAATTTAGGCTAGGTCTATCTCTCATGCAAGTTCTCACAAAGGCAAAAAGTATTTTCCATCGAGTCACTATTAGTTTTGTCATGTTGCCATTAGTTTTGACGGAATAGGTAACAATGTAATACGTTGTTACCTATTCTGTCAAATTTCCATTTGCATTTTTATAAAAAGAATCGGTGCCATACTATTTCATACGTGAGTGCGCAACAGGATGGTGAGGCACAAAAAATAGAGCGCAGGTGTCACGGGTTCGAGGTCGGATGGGTGCAAGGATTGATGCCCCGGTCAAAGTTATGTGCAGGTTCACGTTGACTGTGAACCTGCGTGATGGATAGGTTGATCTGCTAATTTATAGCCATTACAATAGGAAAACCACTTCTTACGAAATAGGAAGTATTTCAAACAACTTACTCGTTTAATCTAGTCTAACAAAGTAACCAATAAACTATATGAGTTGTTTAAATAACAACTCATTTACATCCTCACACTTCATGTAATAAATATTGCATTTACACATAATAATTACTAGTCCAATGTGGAGCACTAGTGATATTTCTTAAGAATATCTTACTAACCCTTAGACCCCTAAGACTATAACTCACTATGTTCCAAAGGCTTTCAAGCACAATTTCTCTTATCAAAGAGCACTTCAACTATTCAAGACATTGAATTAGTTTGTAACTCACTTTAATAAACTCCTTGAGGTATATCATCAACTATGGAAATGATACTAATTCATGAACTTACCTCATCGAGAATAAAATGTTGATTAATAATCACAATCTTTCCAAACTAGATCTCTACCAATACACTCTCAAGAATAAGTATTCAAACAACTACTTTCAAAACCAATCACCAAGATTTCCCAACACCCATTTCCATCTTCTAGTTATGTTTAAGGTTTCAGGGTTCCCAATTCACTAGAAATGACATTCCCTTTGCAAGCCACTATGATTTCTAAACCCCCAACAACAGCTATAGAAGAATGTCACAAAATTTTCCCTCAAATCAAAGTAAATCGAATTAATTATTTTTGCAACTTGTTCATGATCTCTAGATAATCATTTCTTCCAATTTTGGGAATTTTCTACCATTCAAACTTCAAGATAAATGGTTTTTCAATCAAGAAACCCTATTTGCAGGGTTTTGTTGACTATGTTAGGAATTATATTATTAGTGCTCACATTATATATTTATGTGCGTTAATAGTTTGTTATTATTCAACTCATTTTAGATTTACATGAGAAAGTGTATGATATGAGTTGTTAGAACAACTCATTATATTAAGTGAGTTGTTATTTGATCTTTGTTAGGCCTCTTATTTTATAGATGTAATTGCCTATATAGTGGCATGCTTGTCTATTGAATAATAAATATGAAGAATATGTTTCTGGTGTGCAAAACTTAGACCAAAATATTATTTGGTATTAGAGCATCCGAGGTTACATGGAGAAATGAAATAAATCATGGGGCAAATTTAGAGTTTCTATTGCCCCAATTATGAAAGCTCATCACGGAAATCTATTGTGCATTAGAATAGTGCATTTCAAGTATAGATCAACTGTGTTATTTTTTCCTGAGCATGGTCATTTCTAAGCACCAATTTGTACTCTATCATGCATCTTTGGATGGGTATAGTACAAATATTTGAGAAGGGTCAGTTTCCTGAGTGGAGATTGAATTGACATATAATCTTTTATCCATCCTGTGTGCCATATATACCATTCACCGAGTATCTAATTCAATAGATACAGGTGTATAGACGTGTCATACCTGGAAGTGGTATATTCTGATAAGGGATAGATTTAAATGTGGCCATTTTAAATGTTTTATACCAATCATCTTGAACATCTATTAGAAGCACGCAGTTGTAGTATTCCAAAGGAGATATTCTAGGTGAAGACATCAGAAGGAGGTGTTATTATTATAAATAAAATTTATAGCCATCACGGTCTGCGGAAGCATTCAGATCTTGGTTGATGGCTTCCTGCATTGATATTCATCATATAGTGTGTCTTTGGCTTCTTGAATTGACACTTATTTATTAAGCCATGTCAATGTGGAAAGCCAAAAAATTGAGCCAGAACTGATTTCAGGGTCACAGATCAAAGTACCCAAGGAATGGACATTGTCCAAAAAGTTTTTGCAAACCAGTCAGCCAAAATTAGAAAATGACATAGCCGTGAACGAATCCAAAAATAATGTTACTTTGTCTTTTAGAAATAAAAGTTCTTTGTCTAGTCTTCCTAGATCTAGTTCTATAAGATCTGATAGTTTAGTGTTTTCTCTTGGTGAGTCTTCATCCAATAAACCTGCTAAAGAACAGGTCTATCTTTGCAGTCATAATAGCCTAGGACATGATCCTAATACTAATTATTTGTGGTGCAATGACTGTGAACAATTAATAAAGCAAAAGTATGTTCCATCTAATGGTCCAACCATTAGCATGGCATCAAAAGCATCTCCTAGTTCTTCCTCTTTTCCATCATTAGAAATTACAGAAGTTTTATCTTCAGATCAGTCTCAGAAAGCCGTATTCTGGTATCAGAGATCTATAGATAGACAAATAGATCCATCTGATTCGTCCAAGATGCTCAATTGGACAAATAAAGCTATCAAAAATGTTCATGACAGACTGCAGTCACAGAAGTATATACTTGCTGAAATGGAAAGGACCCTTAAAGCCATAGAATTAAATAAAAAAGGAGATGTATCAGGTGCTTTGAGATTATTAAATTCTAAGATTGATGATGTTAGTCTGTCTGTAAAAAGAGTTGAAAAGCATGTTGAAAATACTACTGCTATTGTGTCTACCTGTACAGATATTCCTAATGTCATAACTCAGAATGTTGTAGATATTGTTCAACCCCTTGTAGATCATACTGTAAGTATTAAGAGTGATGTGTCTTCCAAATTAGGAACCACACATAAACTTGTCCAGTCTAGTCTACATCAACTCCATGAATCCATTGAAGAAATAAGTCATAAAATAGATACTGTCCAAGACTCTGTCAGCCCAATGCCAGTCTTAGTACCTCAAATAGAGTAGATATTGGAAAATACCAAGAAATCTGAGGAAGAAAAATCTGATTGGTCAAAAGTTGTATCTTGGAAAGAAGTTTATGAGCTTCCTGGAACCTCTTCCTAGCATAAAGATATTCTATCCCAGTATAGTCCTTTTTTCCACTCACATTCAAAGGATGATAAGAAATCTATTGGGATGGTGAAAATCAAGCCAGAAGAAGTCGAAGGAATGATTCTTGGAGAATCATCTAGTACAAAGCCTGAGCCACTACAAGGAATGGCAAGAACTCAAACACTCCAGCCTAATTGGTATAAGATAGAATGTTAGTCCATAGATGAGATCAAAGAGATGGTCCATGGAATGATAGGTTGGGGAAATGCATAGTTATCTTTGTATAGAAAGGACCCACACTCCATAGTAGAATCAATTGCTAACAGTTTTGTTGGTGATTTAAAAGAATGGTGGGATTCCAATCCACATAAAGAAGAAATTTTGCAATCTGGATAAATGGGATTAACAACCGCCATTATTAAAGAATTCATTGGTGATGTAGATAACAATAAGCTTCATAATAATGCTTTGTTTTTAAGAGCAAGATTGTGTGACATGAGTAGGTTAAAGGAATACCAGTGTTTTATGCAAAAACTCTATTATAATTCTGGTAATATAAATGATCCTACCATGAGGTTAAGATATGTAGAATCTTTTCCTGCATATTTTTCCACAGAATATAAGAAAGCCATGCATGGGAAAAATCCAGATGAACTGAGCTTTGGAGTTATTAATCAGATTATTGATGAAACTAATGCAAGGCTTTGCAGAGAAAAGCAAGAAAGAAAGGAAGCCATTAAGGCTGAAAAAGCCTTAGGCCATAAATTTTTCCAAATGTTTGAAGCCGATCCTTTTGGTTGTGATACTCAGAAGTCTCCCAAAAAGAAGGTATGTACAGATTGTTCTTCTTTTTCAAAAGGGAAGGGTTGGAGGAAGTATAAAAATTACAGTAAAGGCTATAAGAAGTATAATAATTCTTCTATATACAGAAAACTAGATAGAAGATTTGTTTTCAGAAAAAAACAGTATGTAGGTAAGAAGAAAAGATTTGTTCCTACATGTTTTATATGTAAAGGTAAACATTATGCTACTGAATGTCCTCAAAAGAATTTAGAGAAAGGAAAAGCTAAGGTAAACACTCTTGCTTGTATTATCTCATATCTACATCAATAAATTTGGCGTTGATTGAGTCCCAAGTGAATTTCATTCCAACAAGCCACAATTTTTCATTAGACTCCTCTCGTCACGGTTACACCTCATTTCCCTTCAATGATCTACACATGCACATTCTTGGTCTCTACACCAAATCCAAATCTGAGCATTTGCATCTGTGACTGGAGTTCTTTTTAATTTCTTGGAAAAGTTCTCTACGAACTAATACTTATTATTTGATCCCCATCTCAAAACAATTGCAAATCAACCTTGGCATTGGCAGATCCAACTCAAACTACTGCATTCAAGGTCTCTTCCACTCAAAATTTTGTCATCATCTTCAAACTTGGAAGAAAATGATGAAGCCATGCAACAACAAAAACGTGATTCACATTGCAACATTGAGCAAACAATCACTATATCACTTTCGACATTCACATCGTACATTTCACGTACGATTGCTAGTGTAATTAAGAAATAGAATGACAGGTGCTTTTTAACACCCTGTAACTACAACATCTAAAAATGTATATCTTTCAAAATGCCTTTATTCAGTGCATTAAAGCCTGCCATAAATTATAGTGTATACGACTCATTGCCATGTATTATATTTCTTGGTTGCATTCCTGTATTCCTTATTTTTATAGTTAATATTAATGGTTGGCTTGCAATATTATAAATTATATAAATGCAAAGTTAAAATAAAAAAAGAGTTTATAATTAAAAAATATAAAATAGTGTACAATTAACTAGTTAATTGTTTGAAGTTTGAAATATTCAGTCTTTTGTACTGTGGACATACAAAACTGTAAAGTTATCGGAAATCAAAGTCATTCCACCATATTTGATGACCATGCCTTCGATCTTCACTATGAAAAAACACTAAAGGATAATAAAAAATTGTTCACCTCTATGATTATTATGTCGAGAGGCATCTACAGTTGTATATATGGAGTGAAAGAGTCTGATGTCGTACCCGTGAAATTAATTTTTTTTTTTCCGTGAAATAAAAATTGGGGCCCACTTACCTTTATGCGCATTGAATAAAAATTGGGGCCCACTCACCTTTTGAAAATAAAAACAAATACAAATGTAATTTTACTTTGCACCTAAATAATTACATAGGGAAAAAAATACAAAAGTAATTTTTAAAAAAAGTGTAATTTTACTTGAAATTACTGGACGCCCTTAAATACATACATAAACTAATACTATAAAGTATAATAAATTATAATATATTTATTATAATAATTAATATTATTACAATAAAATTTACTATAATAAACTACCTCACCATATTTTACATGGGTTTCTATAAGATAGGGAAAAAAATACAAACATAATTTTACGTGTTGCACTTAAATAATTACATTGAAAAAAAACAAACACAAATGTAATTTATTACATAAGAAAAAATACATACATAAACTATAATATTATAAAGTATATTAAATTATAATATGTTTATTATAATAATTTATATTATCCCAATAAAATTTAATATAATAAACTATACCTCTTGGCATATTTTATATAGATTTCTATAAGATAAGTATACCAGTCAAATATAATAGCTATAGCCATTATTACCATGATTAGTTGTTGACTTGAGTGATTTTGTCTCTGCCCTTTCTTTCCCCCATTTTTGCTTAGCGCACACTAACCTTTTTTGGCAGACTGACAGCTAACCCATTTTGTTACCTAGCCGCCGCTAGCCGTATTTGGCTTAAGTACCAATCATGTATACCAAGAATAATGACCAATCAAATTTTCATAATAAAAAATCTTAAAAACTATGTTTTACATGTTATGTGTTTTATGTAGAGTTTTATTGCTTTTAATACACAGTATTGGTTTTTTTACAGCATCTACATATTTCAAATATTGAAATGCAAAACAACTCTATCTATTATATTTTTTAGTTTTTCTCTTTCTTTCCAAATGCATTTTTCTTGGAAGTTTTTTGTCTATGGCAATTTGTACAATAACATGTGAACGATTGATATTCATAATGACTTTTGCAGATTTTGAAAAAAAAATGACCTTTGCAGATTTTGAAAAAAAGAAAAAGAACTGAAATGCTCCATCTGGGACACCGAAAAACGCTCCAAACAGACTAAAATTTTAGAGTGAATTTTTTTTTGAAGTGCTTAGTTAATACTATTACATCTTTTAGAACCTTCCCTGATAATCATGAATTTTAACACTGTTTTAATTTACCCAATTAAGTGGAATATTAGCCTAAACCCGATTCTTTTATTATTTACTTACATTTTAGATTTACTAGGGTCCAAAACAAAATAATAAATAAATAAATAAACCCACACCCCTTTTAAATTTAATCTACCATTTTTCCAAATATTCTCATGACTAAAAGTGTGAAGGATTACATGTGGGCCCTAGGATCTGCCTAATCCCAACCCTAGATCTCATTGGACCTAAATTTTCCCTAGATATCTATATCCCCCTTTTGTTTTTTGTTTTGTTTTTTAATCTCTTTCTTTCACTTTACTTTCTTCCATTTTTATTCTTCTGGTTTATTTTCCCTTGTATGAAATACATATATTTATACTCTTTTATTTTATGTTGGAGCAGATGAGAGAGGGGGGGGGATTTGTAGAGGGGCTTGTGTGAAAGGACTGTGTGGGAGAGGGGACAGGCGGCGGCGCGTGTGGGAGAGGCAATAGGGAGGCCGCGTGGGGGAGGCGAAGGGACAAGCGGCGGGGCAGAAAGGGGGACAGGGTGTGCAGGGGCGCGAAGGCAGGGTGGTCGGAGGGGCTGAGGGTTCCTGCGCAGGGTGGGGGGCGGCATGGTGCAGCGGCGGCGGCGGTTACTGCACAGCGGGCGGCGGCGGTTGTTGGGGCAGTGGGTGGCGGCGGTTGTTGGGGCAGTGGGCAAGGGTGTTCGTGGGGGCAGTGCCCTGCACGACTGTTATAGTGATGCGGGGGGGGGGGGGGGGGGGGGGGTGAGCCCCCCCCCCCAACCCCCCCCCCCCCCCCCCCCCCCCCTCCCCCTCCCCCCCGCCATGTTTTTTTTATATATAATTCTCAAAGGATGCGCAGGGGTGGGGGGGCCGAACACCCACCCACCATTTAGATTTTTTTTTTTATATATATAAAATAAAATTCGTTTTATTAATATACAATGTATTATATATATATACAATATATACAATGTTGTGTCTTCTTTGAACAGTAAAAGTGCAAATGAAAACAGCATATACAATATAAAATAAACTTATAAAAATTACTTGGTAATAGCTGTATATATAGATATATATTTTTATTTTTTATTTTTTTTGACAAGAGCAAACGATTGTAGCAAACCTATTTCAATTAAGAGAAGATGCTTGGAAAAACAAGTTTTACACTTAGAGAAGGATGATGAACAATCACATTTTTCTTATTATTAAAGCCATTAGTTAAGCTAGCTAGAAAACAGATTGATGCTAGTTTTATTTTAATCATTAAATTGTAATGTTACAAGGAGAGATGTACTTCACAAAAAGGTATTTTATGTCTCATTCAATAATGTTACAAAAATTTACAAGGAAGTCCAAAACAAGAATACTAGACATCTACAATTCAACCTTTCTTCAACAAGGAGGTTCCATCAATCCATAAAATATCAACTATTTTCACAAGTTTTCTTTTTAAAGGTTATGGTTTCCAAGAAGGTCTACATAGTCCCATAACATTCCAAATATTCAAAGGAAAACTAAACAAGGTAACATACTAATATTAAGGGTACATTTACTAACACTTATAATACTAGGTTTGCATGTAACCCAAATACAAGAGAATGTTTTACAAGACAATGAAGGCTCACACAAGCCATTCTTTCCAAGATACAATGAAAGAGAAATCCATAAAATGGTGAAGGAGACAAGAAGTAGTTCCAACTTGACAAGTGTCTTCATGTGTCTTCCGATGGCTTTCCAACTCCAAAATCTTTCAAGGTCAACACCATGAGAAAGGGCTTGTTTATCCACCCAACCTTTAGGCATCATCACATGCCTATCCCAAGGTTGGGATGCATGCTAGCCTCCCCCAAGCCCATGGGAAAGAGGATAGCTAACCAAGACTTGCACAAGGTGAAGGGTACACTAACAATTATACAAGTATGCAAAGATAAGACTCATACAAACAAGACTTCCAAAAATCTACAAGGAGGAGAACCCATGTTCATCCTCAAAATGGGGAAGAGAGGAGAAAGTTCTCCAAAGTTATACATCAAAAATTCTTTGCACATAAAAACATCTCCATATCCTCCTTATTTCTCCTAATCAAACCAAGCCCTCCTTATTTCTCCCCCTTTCTCCAAATCCTTCTTGGAAGGATTTTCAAACCCCAAAGGGGTTTCCTTACCAAGAATGGGGAAGGAGATTCAAGTCAAATGAATCAACTTCCCCACGTCAACCAAGGAGGGGAAAATAATAAGACTCCTCAAGGCTTGTCCATCAAGCCTTGAGGATTGAGAGCGAAAATTCCCTCTCTCTTCCCCCACACTCCAAAATCCATCATGCCATATGATGGAGGGAGTAAACACAAGCAAGAAACCAAAATCTACCTTCAACAATTAACAATTCCAAGCAATCAATCTAACAACAAAATAAAGCAACACAACAATAAGACATAAGATCCTACCTCAAGGAAAGCTTTCCAAAAAGCTTCCTAACTTCAAGTTTTTCCACTCTTGACTCCAAGCAAATCCCAAGCTCTCAATCACCCAAGCATCCAAGCAAGAAATTCCCAAAAAAAAAAGTTCCTTTCATTTCCCATGAATGAGAATTTGAAGAGGAGCAAACAAGCATCCTCACAAATGGGGGGGTGACATGTGTCACCCCTCTCCCTCCTCATGGTCAAAGATGCCAAAACAAAAGAGAGAAAGGGTAAAATTATCTTTTTGCCCTCTTCTCCCAAATTCCCTTAAATGTTAGCAAGACAAAACTAGTGGCACTTTTGATAAACACACAAATCCACATCCCTTACATGGATGTGACAAAACAAGGGGTAGAAAGGGAGGGAAAACTCCCTCTAGCCTTGAAAACAAGCCCCCCTACCCATTAGGTAGGGTCCAAGGGCTCATTTTTGTGATAGGGGGACTCCCAAGCTACAAAGGGGTCCCCAAAAATGCCCAAAATACCCTAATTTTGGGTTTTGCATTTTTGGCACAAGGGTAGAGGGTGTGGGGACCACCCAAGGGTCTCACATGTGACCCTAAACCCTTGTGATTAAGAGACACATTAAGCATAATCCACAATTCAAATGAAAGAGTTATTAACTCCCAAAACAAGTTTACAACTTAACCAACTACCCTAACCAAAATTAATAAATCAAAACACAATACATTACATACATTGGGGTCACTCATAGTGCCCAAAATTAATAATCATCTATCCTAAGGCTTCACACAGTGAACATGGCTAGGACTCAGCCCGTGGGCTGCTTGTGCAAGTTTTGAGTAGCTAGCATGAATCCCACGTTCTCCTGTAAACTTGTCACCTGCACACTCATTGCACACATTACCCGCACCTATCCGATACAATATAATTAAATGACATAGTAAGATATCAATGCATGCTAAACTAACCTAACATCCTACTGAAATCAAGATGCGACAACGTGCACAATTATATTCCATATTCCAAAGGTTAGACAAGATGAATAAGTGACATATAATCCCACCATGCAACAACTATCCATCAATATAATTAAGTTCCAAGCACATCATATTCATTAGTTTCCATGTCATAACAAGAAAATGCGACAAATAAAGAAATTAGGCTAAATTGGCGCTATACGCCTGAATGTCACACATGTCTAATAAAATCAAATATCTAAATATAGTGTCCAAGATATCACCAATCACTGTCAAAGCATGTCTCTGAGCAAATAAACAACAAGCTACTGAGCTATAAAAAGTTTGGGCACTACATCCCCCTCTACTAAAATTAGACTTCCTCCTGGAAGTCACTGAAAGAGGTAGGGATATCTAGCCCTCAAAGGTATCGCATCCTCCTAGGTAGTTGTTGTCTCGTCGTACCGGTCCAATTGTACTCTAACCTGGTCCAAGTCTCGACCCCGAAGCGCCAACCTCTGGTGCTCCAGTATGCATACGGGCTCCAATCTCCACTGTCCTCCATCCTCTACCTGTAATGCCGACCAATCCAAGACATGAGAAGTAACAGGTACATATCTACGTAGTACAGAAACGTGAAAAACATCGTGGGCCCGTGCAAGGCGTGGTGGCAAAGCTAGGCGATAGGCAACTGGACCGATGACCTCTAAAATATCAAAAGGCCCCACAAAATGAGGCGAGAGCTTAGAACCCTTTCCATAATGGATAGGACTCTTATGCGGACGAACCCTCAAGAAGACTTTGTCACCCACTGAGAAGTGACGATCGGTCCTCTTGGTGTCTACATACGCCTTTTGGCATGCTCTGGTCCGCTCAAGACGATTTCTAATCAACACAACCTGCTGCTCTAAATCCTGAAGGTAGGCTGGTCCCAGAATGATCCTGTCATCTAGTCTATCCCAACTCAAAGGAGTCCTGCAAGGTCGTCCATAAAAATCCTGGTAAGGAGCCATACCAATGGAACTATGATAACTGTTGTTGTAGGTAAACTCAACTAGGTGCAAATAATCTTCCCATTTCCTCTGCTGATCCATGACATACATCCTCAACATGTCCTCTAACACCTGATTAACCCTCTTTGTCTGCCCATCTGTCTCTGGATGATAAACTGAACTGAAATTGATCTGAGTACCCATAGCGGCCTGAAAAGACGTCCAGAAAACTGAAGTGTAGATGGTATCCCTGTCATTAATGATGGTCTTTGGAATCCCATGCAGCCTAACAATGTCCTCCATAAATACCTTGGCGATGGCCTGTGCATTATAGGTGACCTTGGTTTGTGAAAAGTGCGCAACCTTGGTCAACTTATCCACGGTGACCATAATGGCGTCATGACGATAAGATGACATAGGAAGTCTGACTATGAAGTCCATGGAGATCACATCCCATTTCCACTCAGGAATATCATGAGGGTGTAAAAGTCCTGCGGGATGTGAATGCTCTGCCTTGACCCTCTGACACTCAAGGCAACGTGTAACAAAATCTGCTATGTCCCGTCGAAGACCTGGCCAATAATATAACTCCCTCAAATCGGCATGCATTTTCTTCACTCCTGGATGTGCCGCATATGGGGCTCGATGAGCCTCTGAGAGGAAGAAGCTACACAAATCACCTGACTTAGGCACGTAGATGCGCCTGTGGAACCGAAGCAAACCATCTGTCTCTAGAACACACCCCGAATATCTGCCCTCTAAAGAACCCTGAGACTCTAACATCTGTTTAGCTCCCTCATAAAATCTGTCCTCTAGAAGGTGCTCAAGAATCCTGCCTCTCAAATCTGACTGAAGTGTCAAAGAAGCAAGCACATGTCATCGTCGACTAAGTGCATCTGCAACCACATTTTTCTTCCCTTTGATGCACTGAACCTCCATGTCATACTCGCATAGGAACTCCATCCAACGTTGTTAACGAGCGTTGAGGTTCGGCTGTGAGAAAATATGCTGCAAACTCCGGTGGTCTGTCCTCAAAATGAAAGGCCTACCCAAAAGGAAATGTCGCCAACGCACAAGAGCATGTACAACTACTGCAAGCTCCAAGTCTTGAGTAGGATAATTAATCTCGTAGTCCTTTAGCTTACGAGACTCAAAAGCAATAACCCGACGCTCCTGTATAAGAACTGCTCCCAAACCCTTTAGTGATGCATCAATACAAACAACAAAATCCTCTGTCGGGTCTGGAACTGCTAAGATGGGCGCCGTGGTTAACCTTTCCTTAAGCAACTAAAAGGCTTGCTCACATTTCTCTGACCAATTAAACTTCTTCCCTTTCCTCTGAAGAGAAGTAATAGGGTGAGCAATCCTAGAAAAGTCCTGTACAAACCTGCGGTAATACCCTGCCAAAACCCATGAAACTCCTCACCTCAATAACTGATGTGGGTGTTGGCCAGTCCAAGATAGCCTGTATCTTAGAGGGATCTACCCTCACCTGAAATGATATGACCCAAGTACTGAATCTCTGTCTGAAAGAAACTACATTTTTCCAAGTTCCCATATAACTTCTGCTCTCGCAAAACCTGAAGTACCTGTCTCAAATGCTCCTCGTGTTCCTCCTCGGAACGAGAATAAATCAATATGTCATCAAGGAACACCAAGACAAAGCGATCCAGAAATGTCCTGAACACTCCATTCATGAGGCTCATGAAGACGGTTGGGGCATTGGTCAAACCAAATGGAACCACTGTGAACTCATAATGCCCATATCGTGTGCGAAAAGTTGTCTTATGAATGTCTGCATCTGAAATGCGTAATTGATGATATCCTGACTTGAGATCAATTTTGGAGAACACTCTCACTCCCCGCATCTGATCAAACAAGTCATCAATCCTAGGGAGCAGATAACGGTTCTTTATCATGACTTTGTTAAGCTGCCTGAAGTCTACACAAAGCCTGAGAGAACCGTCCTTCACAAATATGACTGGTGCTCCCCAAGGAGATACACTAGGGCGAATGAGACCCTTTTCCAACAATTCCTCTAATTGAATCTTGAGCTCATGAAGCTCTGGGGTCGTCATCCGATAAGGTGCCCTAGAAACTGGTGCTGATCCAAGTACTAAATCAATGGTGAAATCCACCTCTCTGCGGGGTGGTAACCCTGGAAGCTCTCCTGGAAACACATCTGCATACTCCCTCAAAACTGCATGATCATCTAAAGGTGAATGCTCTGGAATGCTCTCAGATCGATCACTGATGGTGATAGCAAACAACTGACAACCCTTACGCATGCTCCGCTTGAGTTGCTTAGCCGATATCATGCGCAAGGAGATAGGCCTCTACATCCCTGATATCACAACTGCACTCCCAAGATCATCCTGACACTCAACAACCTTATTTCTGCAATCCACCTTAGCTCGATGAGACTCGAGCCAATCCATACCAAAAACTACATGATAGGAACCTAGAGGGATAACTCGGAGGTCAAGAGTAGTGGAGAAGGCTCCTAAATCAAGTACGCAACTCTCCACATATGAGTCCACGGCGAGTTTGGCCCTAAAGGCCAACTCAACTTGCCAACTATCTGGTTGCCTAGCCACCACTAACCCACATTGGTCCACTATAGAAGGTGATATAAAGGAATTTGAAGCACCTGAAATAAAAAGTACTGAGACAGAAATACCCCTGATAGTACCTGTCGTCTCAATGACTGTGGCTTGATGCTCGGCCTGGTGGTTGTCAACCGCTGCATAGACACGATGAGCGCATCCTATATCACCCACCGTCTGCTCGGATCTAGCAGCTCTCTGTGCATCCATGGTATTGGGTTTGTGCGGGCACATGCGCACATAGTGATTTGGAGATCCACAAATAAAACAACATCTTGTAGCCCTATGAGATGGGGTCCCTCCTGTACTCTGGTGTACTGATCCTACCGGTCCAACCCTAGCAAACTGCTGAGTGCGAGCTGGCTGTGTCTGCTGAGTGCCCTGCCTCCTATCTCTGGCTCCACCAAAACCTCCTCTAGTAACACCTCTCTGAAATCCCTGTGTCTGTCTAGCCCCCTGCTGCGGGTAGCTCTGCTGCTGTGTCTGTCGCTGTGGGTGAGGTGGAGCCCTCGTGGCTGCTGGCGGAGGCCAAAATCCTCCTCTAGGGGGTGGTGCAGTACCTCGTGACCTCTGACTCTGAAAGGCCTGTATCCTCTCCTGAAACTTGCTCTTGTTCCTATCATGGTGCTCTTGTGCCTTGGTCCTATTCTCCTCAGCTAAGTAGGCCTTCTCAACGGCCTTCTCAACTGTGGGAGGAGATAGCATCCGAACTGCTCCTGCTATGTCTGCATTAAGCCCTCCGATGAACCTGTTAACCTGCAATTTCTCATCTTGCAGGTAGTCCACATACTTTAAAAGATCCAGGAACCTGCTCTCATACTGCGCTACTGTGCCAAATCCCTATCATAAGTCGTGAAACTCATCGATCCTCTTCTGCACAAAATACTCTGACATATAACGCGCCCTGAAATGCTCCTCGAACAACTCCCAAGTCACTGTCTCTCGAGTCAGATGGAGCTTCCGCTCCTCATTCCTCCACCATACGCCTGCTGCGTCTCGGAGGAGGTGTATGGCAAACCTCGCCTTGACGTTGCTCTCGTAAGAGTGCAAGCCAAAGCAACTATCCAAACTAAGGAGCCATGACTCAGCCCCAAAACCATCTGTAGAGCCGGTGTAAGTGGGCGGCTGCAAGCGAAGAAGATCCCAGATCACACTTCCTGTATCTCGATCCTGACGATGCAATCCAACAGGCGAAGGGAGTCACCTATCCTCGAATGGTCCCTCGAGACTGTGTGAGCGGCTACGACGGAATGAGGCTACCCTCTCGTGATGAACGGAAGGGCTACGTGACCTCTCCCACCTCGGTGTATCATGCTCTGGCAGCTCCGAATGCGCGTCCTCGCATATTGGCTCCTCGCCTCCCAATGGTGTCTCCACTCTCATCTCCTGCAGCTGTGGTAGGCGCTGCTCCACAACGCCTATCAGCTGGCGCAAGGCGTTTAATATCTGAGGCCCAAAATCAGGCGCCGACGGCTCTTGCGTAGATGCACTATGCCCCATACCTCTAGCTGATCGTCCTCGCTTGGGTGCCATCCTGCGCACGAGGTGAGTGAGACATTTATTAATTTAAAATTTAATGGTGGTAGATGATTTATTTTAACTGTTTATTTTTTATTCATTTAGTTAATTTTGGGATGTTAAAGTTAACATTAACCATTTTAACTAATTACCCAGTGGTCCGCGAGTGCGAACCCCAAGCTCTGATACCAACTGAAATGCCCCATCTGGGACACCGAAAAATGCTCCAAACAGACTAAAATTTTAGGGTAAATTTTTTTTTTGAAGTGCTTAGTTAATACTATTACATCTTTTAGAACCTTCCCTGATAATCATGAATTTTAACACTGTTTTAATTTACCCAATTAAGTGGAATATTAGCATAAACCCGATTCTTTTATTATTTACTTAAATTTTAGATTTACTAGGGTCCCAAACAAAATAATAAATAAATAAATAAACCCACACCCCTTTTAAATTTAATCTACCATTTTCCCAAATATTCTCATGACTAAAAGTGTGAAGGATTACATGTGGGCCCTAGGATCTGCCTAATCCCAACCCTAGATCTCATTTGACCTAAATTTGCCCTAGATATCTATATCCCCCTTTTGTTTTTTTTTGTTTTTTTAATCTCTTTCTTTCATTTTACTTTCTTCCATTTTTATTCTTCTGGTTTATTTTCCCTTGTATGAAATACATATATGTATACTCTTTTATTTTATGTTGGAGCAGATGAGAGAGAGGGGGAGCGGATTTGTAGAGGGGCTTGTGTGAAAGGACTGTGTGGGAGAGGGGACAGGTGGCGGCGCGTGTGGGAGAGGCAACAGGGAGGCCGCGCGGGGTAGGTGAAGGGACAGGCGGTGAGGCAAAAAGGGGGACAGGGTATGCAGGGGCGTGGGGGTAGGGTGGTTGGAGGGGCCGAGGGTTCCTGCACATGGTGGGGGGCGGCATGGTGCAGCGGCGGCGGCGGTTACTGCACAGCGGGCGGCGGCGGTTGTTGGGGCAATGGGCGGCGGCAGTTGTTGGGGCAGTGGGCGGGGCTGTCCATGGGGGCAACTCCCCCCATGGCTGTTACCGCCATGTTTTTTTTTTTGTATAATTCTCAAAGGATGCGCAGGGGTGGGGGGGGCCGAACCCCCCCCCCCCCCCCCACCATTTAGATATATATATATATATATAATAAAATCCGTTTTATTAATATACAATGTATTATATATATACAATATATACAATGTATATATATATATATATATATATATATATATATATATATATATATATTCTGTTGTGTCTTCTTTGAACAGTAAAAGTGCAAATCAAAACATCATATACAATATAAAATAAACTTATAAAAATTACTTGGTAACAACTGTCTATATAGATATATATTTTTATTTTTATTTTTTTTTTGACAAAAGCAAACGATTGTAGCAAACCTATTTAAATTAAGAGAAGATGCTTGGAAAACAAGTTTTACACTTAGAGAAGGATGATAAACAATCACATTTGTCTTATTATTAAAGCCATTAGTTAAGCTAGCTAGAAAAGATATTGATGCTAGTTTTATTTTAATCACTAAATTGCAATGTTACAAGGAGAGATGTACTTCACAAAAAGGTATTTTATGTCTCATTCAATAATGTTACAAAAATTTACAAGGAAGTCCAAAACAAGAATACTAGACATCTACAATTCAACCTTTCTTCAACAAGGAGGTTCCATCAATCCATAAAATATCAACTATTTTCACAAGTTTTCTTTTTAAAGGTTATGGTTTCCAAGAAGGTCTACATAGTCCCATAACATTCCAAATATTCAAAGGAAAACTAAACAAGGTAACATACTAATATTAAGGGTAGATTTACCAACACTTATAATACTAGGTTTGCATGTAACCCAAATACAAGAGAATGTTTTACAAGACAATGAAGGCTCACACAAGCCATTCTTTCCAAGATACAATAAAAGAGAAATCCATAAAATGGTGAAGGAGACAAGAAGTAGTTCCAACTTGACAAGTTTCTTCATGTGTCTTCCGATGGCTTTCCAACTCCAAAATCTTTCAAGGTCAACACCATGAGAAAGGGCTTGTTTATCCACCCAACCTTTAGGCATCATCACATGCCTATCCCAAGGTTGGGATGCATTCTAGCCTCCCCCAAGCCCATGGGAAAGAGGATAGCTAACCAAGACTTGCACAAGGTGAAGGGTACACTAACAATTATACAAGCATGCAAAGATAAGACTCATACAAACAAGACTTCCAAAAATTTACAAGGAGGAGAACCCATGTTCATCCTCAAAATGGGGAAGAGAGGAGAAAGTTCTCCAAAGTTATACATCAAAAATTCTTTGCACATAAAAACATCTGCATATCCTCCTTATTGCTCCTAATCAAACCAAGCCCTCCTTATTTCTCCCCCTTTCTCCAAATCCTTCTTGGAAGGATTTTCAAACCCCAAAGGGGTTTCCTTACCAAGAATGGGGAAGGAGATTCAAGTTAAATGAATCAACTTCCCCACCTCAACCAAGGAGGGGAAAATAATAAGACTCCTCAAGGCTTATCCATCAAGCCTTGAGGATTGAGAGGGAAAATTCCCTCTCTCTTCCCCCACACTCCAAACTCCATCATGCCATATGATGGAGGGAGTAAACACAAGCAAGAAACCAAAATCTACCTTCAACAATTAACAATTCCAAGCAATCAATCTAACAACAAAATAAAGCAACACAACAATAAGACATAAGAGCCTACCTCAAGGAAAGCTTTACAAAAAAGCTTCCTAACTTCAAGTTTTTCCACTCTTGACTCCAAGCAAATCCCAAGCTCTCAATCACCCAAGCATCCAAGCAAGAAATTCCCAAAAAAAAAGTCCCTTTCATTTCCCATGAATGAGAATTTGAAGAGGAGCAAACAAGCATCCTCACAAATGAAGGGGTGACATGTGTCACCCCTCTCCCTCCTCATGGTCAAAGATGCCAAAACAAAAGAGAGAAAGGGTAAAATTATCTTTTTGCCCTCTTCTCCCAAATTCCCTTAAATGTTAGCAAGACAAAACTAGTGGCACTTTTGATAAACACACAAATCCACATCCCTTACATGAATGTGACAAAACAAGGGGTAGAAAGGGAGTGAAAACTCCCTCTAGCCTTGAAAACAAGCCCCCCTACCCATTAGGTAGGGTCCAAGGGCTCATTTTTGTGATAGGGGGACTCCCAAGCTACAAAGGGGTCCCCAAAAATGCCCAAAATACCCTAATTTCGGGTTTTGCATTTTTGGCACAAGGGTAGAGGGTGTGGGGACCACCCAAGGGTCTCACATGTGACCCTAAACTCTTGTGATTAAGAGACACATTAAGCATAATCCACAATTCAAATGAAAGAGGAGTTATTAACTCCCAAAACAAGTTTACAACTTAACCAACTACCCTAACCAAAATTAATAAATCAAAACACAATACATTACATACATTGGGGTCACTCATAGTGCCCAAAATTAATAATCATCTATCATAAGGCTTCACATAGTGAACATGGCTAGGACTCAGCCCGTGGGCTGCTTGTGCAAGTTTTGAGTAGCTAGCATGAATCCCACGTTCTCCTGTAAACTTGTCACCTGCACACTCATTGCACACATTACCCGCACCTATCCGATACAATATAATTAAATGACATAGTAAGATATCAATGCATGCTAAACTAACCTAACATCCTACTGAAATCAAGATGCGACAACGTGCACAATTATATTCCATATTCCAAAGGTTAGACAAGATGAATAAGTGACATATAATCCCACCATGCAACAACTATCCATCAATATAATTAAGTTCCAAGCACATCATATTCATTAGTTTCCATGTCATAACAAGAAAATGCAACAAATAAAGAAATTAGGCTAAATTAGCGTTATACGCCTGAATGTCACACATGTCTAATAAAATCAAATATCTAAATATAGTGTCCAAGATATCACCAATCACTGTCAAAGCATGTCTCTGAGCAAATAAACAACAAGCTACTGAGCTATAAAAAGTGTGGGCACTACAAGAACAAAAAGACACCTAAAATAAATTATGTATTGCATGCTTTTGTTCGTCTTGTTGCCATAGTTTAGGTATGATACTCATCCTTCTATATTGAAATAACAATAGTTAATGAATCTACATTTTATACTCATTCAAGGAATAGATTTTTGAAGATATTCAACAATAGTCAATTGTTTTGTCTATATTTTTTCGATAAAAAACAAAAAATGCCACCTAGAAAAAAAACAAAATAGACAAGCGAATAATACTCTCATGCACATCCCTATTAATGTAGAGGAGTACACATACAACAATCATAGTTATCCTTGTATTAAGATTGTCTTATCACAATTTAATCTCTGCAAAGAAAATACATTTAAATATAATGTTGGAGATTGCTTTTGTGATGCCTTTATTGTTCTGCTACATTTTCGATATACTTCCATTAAAATAAAGAGTTGGCATTATAAACCACTTCCTAGCTTTCTTAGTCAAAGGGGATTATGGAGAATGGGAATCTATAGAACTAGAACTGGATTTAGAGACTCTTGAAACTTTACATAGAATACATGATCCCCAAATCTATTTTAGTCGAATGAAATTGTTTGTAGTTACTAGTGACCGTGATGAGGAACCTGGATTATGGGGTGACATTTTTTACATAAAATGGCTATCTAAGTGGCTTGACATATCAATATGTGTATGGTTAGCAACCAAGTCCAACAATTGTCTCCAATTTAATGCATCATCCCATACCCTTCCATATTGTATTTTTTTTTTATTATTATTGGCAAATAGTTTTTTGAAAGGGACTATACCCTTGAATACAAAAGAAGGCCTGAGAGCCGGAATAAGAGTGAGAAATAGAGAGAATGGATCAAAATCCAAGTGTTACAACGAAGCTCCAAGTAGCTCAGAAACAGCTACTCAACCGAGACAAAACAGCACAACAACAGCAAAAAACAGCAAACCGACCGCAAAGAAACAACAGAAAAACAGCAAAAAATCAGCAGAAGCTCCCAGAGCTACTTCTTGGTGGCTTTATCTATACTGATCTTGATTCCATATTGTATTTTATTCCATGATTCAAACCCCCTTTTTGGTCATTATGAGCCACTGCTTTGGAAAAACAAATGACAACTATACCATAAACCATTCCTCACTATCAAGTATCTTTCTCTTCCATATCTAGTGAGTGTTATTGGATTGATATATTAAATGAATTTGATAAATTTCACATGTCCCATTTTTGAGACAACAATGACACTTGCATCAATAGCTTGTTTGGTTCTATTTATACTTTCTAACAATACATTTAATGTACAATGTTTTTTTCGCTATGCTTCACAATTGTTTTGCAGCTCTTATCTTTGTGGATGTGAGAAATCAAAGAATTGTCTCTCTAATTGGATTTACCATAATTCTTTAGGAAACATCTGAAGCATTGAAAACTATGGAAGGGATTGTAATAAACATGGCCATGACATACCATCCTCACACAATAGAGGAAGATGAATTTTATTTACAATTTTTTTCTATAATACTTGATACAAAAATAAAATTAGGGCAACCAAACCCATTTCCTATTTCAAAAATCTATGTTAATCATCCAATTCCTTCTGTAATGTATAACATGATCCACCTTTAACAAATGTAAGGTAACTTTAATTATCAATCCTTGCCTAAAAAGAGTTCTTCTCCACACAATATATCCACTTAATGCACATTGTATGCATTCATTTGCACCTTCACATATAAGCCTTAGAAAAATGAAAAAATCAATTATAGAAACATCGTTATGTTTGGCAGGAAAAAAACATGAACAAAACCAAAATTTAGATAAAAACATGCATTGCCTAAACCATTAATAATTTATCTAATTTCCAATCTAAAATCCCTAGGGAAAAAATCAAAACAATTGCCTTCTCCTCTCTTCATCATTTAAAGTGCACAATCTGTGAATGTGGAAATTCCACAATGCAATCTTCACGATACATCTCCTTGTTTAACTCTCGAGTAAAAGACACCAAATAATGAATGTTGGATTTGTAAGCATCTCCATTTCAATTTTAACATGACAAAATTTACTGAATCTGCAAAAAAAAAAAAATCATTAACTTCTCGTCAAATTCCTCCCCAAAAAATGTCAATACTTTGTCCTTGTTTTTTTTATGTAGCTAGTGATGCTAGTGATGTCAATATTTCCATGCCTATTGTTATTCCACATGTATCAATGGTCACTGACCTCGAAGAAAGGTTAGTTTCTCTTGGACATACATTTGCACAAATTAGACATCAATTCTACAAGAGTCCTCAATTTTCATTGAAAGGAGAAATCATAAATGTACCAACAAATATTTATATTGTGCAAACTGCATTTCCCTAATTTGTTGAAAACCTTAGAAAAAATAATTGTTATTGCACTTAAACGTTTAATTAAATATAAAAACCCTTACACATTAAGAAACATGTGTATCAAAATTACCATGAAAGAACTTAAATAATTATGTAGAACCACACTCTTCCAAATACAACATGTAAAACTTAACCATGGATAGGCACACTTCCTTGCATTAGACCCTCAAATTTCTCAAAACATGGATGCATAAAGCATATTTAGCCCCATTGATAGTGATTCTTCAGATGATGATGGTGGAATTACAATGGACTAAGATTTAGGGTGAATAAGTCCTACAAAACTTTCATTTCATTTACCATCCATAACCATTATCATTCAATCAACCATTTACTCAACCATGAATCATATATGTGTTTACTTAAGCATATAAACAACCATACACAAGATAAATTCAGATCAAGAGATTACAAAACAACACCCAATATATGTGAGAAACCCTCAAGGGGAAGAAACCCCACTGATTTTTTTTATATCACACAACAAATAAATTTAGTGAAGCACCAACTTCATAAACAGCACCAACCCCTAGTTTAGTAGAGCTCCAACCCTACATAGAGCACCAACCCCTAATTTAGTGAATCGCAAACTCCACAAGGATGCTACAACCCCCAAAATATGACCAAGAACAAACTCACCCACCTCAAGATGTTTTTATCTCTTATATTTCTTCTGCCACAACTGATGGAGATCACAAATTCGGCACACAAACCCTAGGTCTTTAACCTTGTTCTTTCTTCTTATTTTTGAAATTGTATTGCCTCTAAATTATTGATAATATGGTGTCATATATTCCTCAATATGAAACATATCTGATATTCCCTCAAACCATTCCTTTTTACCTACAAATAACTCTCCTCTATGTCGCACTACTCCCCAATGCAAGCCTAACTCTCAAAATGAGCTCAAACATCACTTTTATATGCATTTATTCTTTATAACCCAAAGGAGGTCGTTACCTCATGATACATTCAACCCATTCATCATTAAAAACATCCCATAAATTTTCCATAACAGCTACAAGTGACCCAATTTGGTCAGCCTAGCAAAAACCCTTCATTTCATGATCCTAAAATCACTAAAATACAACATTGGGATGCCAAAATTTTCCTCATTTAAAAAACATGTTTATTAAAGACCTCATATTCATAAAACATGATTAATACATAATTTAAACATTTACCTTTGTTGAAAATTTATTGAACCAATCAAATTAGTTCATTTAATGGGCCTAGTAGTATATGTATTACTTAAAATAGTGGTTTCCTACACCCTTCAAGAACCTGGAAACATCTTTAGGCCACCATATCACTTAAAAACAACCAAAACATTTCATGTGACCACTCAATGGAAATTTAGATACCTGTAGAACATATCTAAAAAATTTATATATCATGAAACATCCACTGGTTCAAACCACAGAAACATTTTCCTTCACCAAAATAAATTGTCCAAAAGGAAGTTTTCCAAAATGAGCTGATAAGAACTCTTTATGTCACTTCCAAGACATGAAAATAAATTAAATAGATGAAAAATTCATCCCTATTAACATTATATGAGGTATAAAACATCAGCTCAAACATTTTATGCTCCAAAAAACTCAATACTTCAGCAAATATAGTTTTGTCCTTCACTAGCAAAAATATTCTTGTCCAAATAATTACCTATAAACCATATAAAATAACATAATCATGAGTGAAATTATCATATAACTAGAAATATCTCTAAATCACATTTCCAAAAAAACTTGAATCGTCTTCAAACTCTACATGTAACTCAAGTTATACCCATTTTATTGAAGACTACTTTTTATGGCCTCAAGACCGCCCTTTGACTAGTCAACCTGAATGGAGCTCAACTTATACGTTTTCATCACAAACATGATCGGAAACCTCCATGGACATATAGAAAAACTCACACACATTCCACAATGTCAATTTAGTCCATACCTCATTTGTCAACTTTCTCCTCAAACTTGAACTCTTCAGAAACTGTCATATGTGGGCCCCTCACCTAACTAATGACCTCAAATATGCATCTAACATCTTAATTATGATAGATTAAACTCACCATACACCTAGCAATGCTCACTGTCACCATGTTTTAAACCATCCTTAGACAAGAAATTTGCACAAATTCACACCTCCTATAAACCTCCTCAGTTTTCCTCGATAGGATCTATCACCAAATGAACCCACCAACATGATATTGATATTGACTACAATGCATTACCTAGATGTATTACTCAGTACAAAAATCATATGATTGTAGCACTTAAATGACCTCATGAAATATAAAAAATCTTACAGAATCAGGCAATGTGCATATCAACATGCACTATGACAGCACTAAGAGAATTATATAAAACCACACATGCAATACCAAATGAAAAATGAAAAAGTTAATATGTTGGGACATAGTTACTTTCATTAGACCCCAGATTTTCCATCAAACTACCAATGAAATCAATGCATACACAAACCCTCCAATGGATACTTCTTCTGATGATGACATGAATATGATATTGCATGTGACACTCCAATCCATGCATTTATCAATCCCGCAACCATACATGCTCTTCAAGAAAAAATAATAGAAGTTTCTCCTCTTGAAGGGTTTAAACCACTCGGTATCTTCCAAGATAAATATTCTGAAGAAATGAATTTTCCCACATTGTGTTTTGGTGAACCTCGACCTCCAACAACCTTGCAAAGATTTTCATATCATAATGTAGCACAATGGGAGTTACTAAATTTAGACCATAGATTTTCTTATCACATTACTGATATTTTCTTCAAAGCAATGAAAATAATTGTTCAACAAGTTACTCTATTCCATGTGGGTGCGTATTAGGAAAGGCCAGCTAAAAGGCTAAACACTTACTGCAAAAGATGTCAAATATAAACCCAACTTAGAAAGTCTTTCCAAAATCCACCCCCAGGGCTACATTGATTTTAAAAAAATGAACCTGCCTAGACTATTCCTTCAAGATGGAGCACAGAAAAAATGTGTTATTTAGGGAAAAAAAAATAGAGTTTTGGGTACCTCTAATTTTCTTTCCTCTAACATTCCCTAGTGAAAGATATTAAATCCAACCGGAGTTAGTAAAAAGCCCTGTAAAAATATGTACAAAAATGATGTCGACAGGGGCTTGTTCCCTTCGATGCATTGCACAATTTGGAGGTTGCAACATGGTGACAAGTGTGGATAGTGAAAAAGGCCCCAGTCGTACATGCACATTTTGGGGCTATAAGCATATACTAAGTGGATTTATAGTGACTACTTGTGGGTTTTTTCGAATACCAAGTGTCCCAGGCCACACAAGTTTAATCGGGACCTCAGTTGGGTTGCTGAAAATGTCCAAAATAGAGGCAATGCGCATAGGAACAAGTGGTTAATGTGGCAAATGTGAAGGAAATATACCTATCTATGGAGACAGTCAAGCTCAAAATTTCCAAAATCACCGCACAACAAAGGAATTAGTTAAGTTGAATTTTTTTTTTCCCAGGCGATCCACGAGATAGTTGAGACCTTGGGACGTGCGGGACCCGGAAACCTGAAATCGCCGCAGGCAAGTGGGATGTAGCAAAAGCGGAGGTCAATAGCCCCAAAGGCTTGATCAACAACGGGACAATTTAGATAGGAAATCCTAAATCGGGCGATGTGGAGAAAGGAGTCCTAGACCGTCCGAGTATGCGCGAGACATGAGTTCCCTGAAAACCCGCAATAGTTGCAATACAAAGGAAAATTCAATACCTGAAAACCCAAAATTCAAACAATCATAATTTTAATGAGTTGCAATATAAAGGAAAATTCTATACCTAACCCCAAAATTCAAACAATCAATAATTTTAATGAGGGTAAATATATGAAAATAAAATAAATATCTTCAGCTTCAGTCAATCAAATGCTCATTCTTGTTTAAAGACAAAAATCCCCGACAAACCCAAAACAACTACCTACAATTAGAATGCCATATCTTTTGCAATTTCCAACAAAAAAACAAAATTGGTACCATTGGAATCGTAGTTATGAGACCAATGTAAAAAATCAATAAATCTATAATTTGATGAAGAATTTATGGATAGTTTTCTAAAAACATGGCCAAGTTCAGAACAATGTTTTATTTGGTAGTTGGGATGCAATTCAATGAAGCATGGGCAAAATTTTCTCACTACTGCAAGTTATGAGATAGTATGGGGGGGATTTTTCAAGTAACATAACATCATTTCAATCCATTTATGACATCTTGCAAGTGGTGGGAGGATATATTTCAGGATTTTCATCTCTCTCTCTCTCTCTGCTCTCAGAATTCTATAAATTGGAGTACTAGGATCATTGTAAAGGGATATAGTTTTGAGTAGAAAAACTCTGTTAAATTGGAGGATAGATTTCAGGATTTTCATCTCTCTCTCTCTCTCTCTCTCTCCTCTCAGAATTCTATAAATTGGAGTACTGGGATCATTGTAAAGGGATATAGTTTTGAGTAGAAAAACTCTGTTAAATTGGTTTTTTGAAGACCAATGTGCTGTAGGCCCTTATATTGGACTCCTTGCATGGTGATCTAGACCCTTATTTTGTAATAGATTGAACTGTGCATACCAATGAAGCAATAAATACAAGTTGGTGGATATATCTTCCCCTATTGTGTTTGTTTACATTATTATTTCCCTTTCAAACTCATTGCAAATATATTGTGTCTATTTATGCTCTTACAGGGATTAATTATCATTGTGTATGTATGAGATATTGTTGTGAATGCATTTTGCTAGACTCTGGAGAATTGTTATCACCCCTTCTAGTATGCACTTTGCTCCTATTTTTCACACATTGGAAAGCTATCCTCATTCCCTCCTTTTCTGGTGTATCACCACTTTAGCATAGGCTTTATTTTCAGACACTCTCTCTCCCTGGTCTCTTGGCAAGTTATATTAGGACAAGTTAGTTTTTTCCTTCATTATAGTAGATTGTGGTAGGTAGTTTTTTTAGACACTCTCTCTCCCTGGTCTCTTGGCAAGTTATATTAGGACAAGTTAGTTTTTTCCTTCATTATAGTAGATTGTGGTAGGTAGTTTAGGAGCAAGAACTAGCTTTCTTTGGAGGTCTTTCTCAAGTAGCAAGTCCCACAACTTGGAGATAGTACCCATATTATCCAATCACACACACTTGTGCAAACCATAGGGTGATGTGATTTGGTGATAACAAATAGATATTGAAATCTTATATTGGTTACATTGATTATAAGAGCATTTGAATTTTCCCAGACTATTTCTAACAAACACAAAAAAAGTATTTGTTATGATTCAATAACTTGGACATCTAAATTTTTTGCTATGTTTTCTAGTGCCATAATTTGTTCGCAACCACTTCCTACTTCCCTTGCAAATATTTACAAACGTTATGAATAATATATTCCCGTGGGAAAGCCACACTCACCTAATTTACATGATGACAACTTTCTTGTGAAAAATGACCCTGTCACATGCCCAGGCTACTATAAATATATGTTGAATGCATTGAAACAACTAATTTTCCTAGAAAAGACTATTTGTCAACATGCCCAGGCTACTATAAATATATGTTGAATGCATTGAAACAACTAATTTTCCTAGAAAAGACTATTTTTAGAGAGATATTTGAACTATTTTTGGGTTATTAAGTTCCAAAAAATAAGTAATGCACATTCAATAGTTGATATGGGTTAAAATGCACCTATTTATGGAGGACAGTGACAATATAATGATTGAGAAATTTGTATTGTAGACAAATACATAACATGTAACATTGAACCAATACCTCCACACAATACAATTTTTAAATAACATCATCATACTATGAATTGCAAAACAAATATTATATAAAGTGTAGATACAATTTCCTCTTCCACCAATGAAATAAACAAAAATCATTGGAACCTTGTGAAGATGATATCCCAATCGCTATTGAAAATTCCCATAGCATTTTCTCTTATCTTGAAGAAAAATGATATGAAAACTCATTTTCATTTGAAATATTCCTCCAAATAGCTTATGAATAAAGTTCCTTTTAGAGACAGTGAAGAGTTTATTTAAATTAGTTCCTCTACTTAAATTAGTTCCTCTACGCACAAAATGCATATACATTCCATGAAGAAGCAATACATCACAATGAATATTGATTTTTTATATGTCATTAATAAAATATGGGGTGACATGCAAACAAAACTTCATGACTTAGAAGAAAAAAATAAAGGCCACCACCTCATGTTCTTCTATTCCTAACCAATAAAGAAAAAATCCATAAAAAATATGACATAAAATTTGACTTGTCCTCATAAAACTCTTAAATAATCCATTATCCAAGAGTAAAATGATTCAAAATTGGTAAAAAATCCTGTCATTCAAGACAATGGAACATTATACCAAAATGTGTGAATCCTAAGTGCAAAACAACAAGCTATTTTACATGACCTTACATATTAAATAACACAAATAACCTATTAATCCTTTGTACCTATTCACGACTGGAGGAGATACTATAGGTAAAACAGTCATAGATAAAATGATATTTGAAATGTTGTTACACATTTACAATAGTTCAATCAATAGTGACCATTTAAAAATCAAAGGATTAATCCTATCTTTCACAAGTGAAGTTTCTTACAATGTTGGTGGTATCATGTTTCATTCATATTTTACACTACGTTTTAATCGATCTAAGCTTCTTCCACTAACTTTTGAATTATTAGATGCATTGGTAAAACATCATCAATAATTGTAGTTTTCCCTCATACATGAGGTTTCCTAAGTTGGAGGGGAAACTACTATACTTAAAACTAATAATTGTCTAAGAGAAATAAAACACATGCCAACTTCATTCTTTTGAAACATTGACATGATATTTTTGTGGTGATTTCTACAAGGAAAAATTTGTTAATGATTTATTTATATTTGATAGGTGTAAAATAGCTAGAGAAATATTGCCATATGACATTTAGAAAGAAATAGTAAGGCTTTTTCAATCTAATTGAAACTATGTGACAAGAATACGAGTAGTGTGTATCTCTACTAAATAGAATCCACATTGGTTCTCACACCATCTTTGATATCATGTATTTATACCTAAATTTTTATCTTTCTACACCAAAAACCCCACATAATTCCATATCTGTTCTACAAAATATGATGTCTAAAATCACAATAACATGATGCTTCCACTTACCCCTGGTGACAAAATTGTCCTCCACTCACTTGATCAACAAAATGCATCTTACAATGAAAAAAAACCTAATAAAAAAATAGAACTACCCAAACAAATTGAACTCAAGTACGATATACTTGTTGATATCTTTACTGGTAATTATACTATTCAAGATGGGCTGGTGAATGGATGTGATGGAATTTTCAAATCTTACACACCAACTGATCTTGATGTGGTATGGGTTCAATTCAATTATGCAAACATTGGCCATAAAAAATCTCAAAGTGTGCACCATATCTATACAGATCAAATTGGACCTATATGGGTTATCATTTCTCTAATATATAACCCTTCATAAAATAACATACTAAAATCCAAGTATGATTCAAAACCAATTTCCTATTCAGTTATGTTGTGCCCACACAATTCATAAAGTATAAGGACTAACACTAGATAGCGTTATATCTATCCCTCATGGAGTTAGAGGACATGGCCTAGTATATAAATCTGTTATAAGCATGACCAATATGTATTTACTATATCCTCTTACACAAAAAAACTTCACCCTTAAAAAAAATGTTGCAGAAACGACATGATTTAATGTTGAAGCAAAATGGGAACTTTAAAATGAATTTTCCTAAATTTATTTTTCTTCTTACAGTCTCTTCTCTTCACTAAAGGAACGAAGTATCCACATTCACAAAGAGTACATTATCCATGAGCATGATTTAATGCTATCAAAAATTATTTTTTTTATAAGAAACGCGACTATATTCTCTTACCACAAATGAGTTTCTTGCAGGATACCATTGTCTCTTCACGCGCCATATACATGGTGTTGTGATATTACCAAGAAAAATATACCCTTCTTACAAACACTTTATTTCCATAATACAAAATTTGAAGTAGTATTTGGAAATTTTCTTCTTCATGGGAAATGTATAATGATCATAAATGTCTATGCATCTCCAAAAGCAAGCTTCAAAAACATACTTACTATTTTAGAAAAATATTTTTCAAATGTCCATTTTGATAAAACTTCATACTTATTTAGAGACTTTACTATTGATATGCACGTACAAACTAGCCAATCAAAGCTTCTAAGGAAATACATGCAACAAAATAACTTACGTTTATGTATTCCATAACCAAGTGTGTTTACGCACAATATCATTGATCATGTATGGTCAAATTTTGTACAATATCTTTGTCAATCATATGAGAGACATGTGCAATGGAGTGATCATCTTGCTATTTTTCTGTAGGACTCAAAAAGGACAAAAAAAACATACATTGGTAAGATTATTTATTTTTATTTTTTATTTCTCTACTTAAATAACATTTACTTAACTACAAGTTTTTACCTTTTTATCCACTTACATTATTATTGGTTTTATATCATGTAGATTTCTAGCTTTTTCAGTATCTTCTTCTCCTCAAAAACAACAAATAAAACATTCGTTGGTAAGATTATTTGTTTTCATTTTTCTCCTCTGCTTAAATAACATTAACTTAACTATGACCTTTCTATTTTCTTCCAATTACATTCTATTGATTTTACAATATGTATGTTTCCAGCTTCTCCTAAATATGGAATGTGTCAAGAGTAAAAAAGGAAAATTTACTCAAAACACAGAACCTGGACATTCTCATGACATATAGGCAAAAGATGGCAACAATAATTTTGATCAAAACATTAAGACGACATTGCCTCAGGATTCCAAATGGCAATTCTTCACTACTTTGATAAGACATTAACTTTCTTACATTTCATGAGGTCGTAGGGCCTAATTCAAATATTAACTTTGTTACATTTTATTGACATACAACATAGAAACTGATTCAATTATTCCTTGCACAATACTTCAATTTTGTTCACTAAAACCAGCATTTTTTTTCGAAGGAGATGTCCTCGGTGTCTATGAGCCAGTGCATACCAAATCAACTTTTCCTTCAAAATCTGAAATTTTGCATGCAGACCTTGTCGAAAAAAACGGACAGATGAAAATTACCATGAACATTAACAACAACCTTGTTGAAGTATTTTCACCACAGGTCATTCCGGGAACGGGTTTCTACATCACCAATTTCGTAATGAAGGATAAAACAAAATACGAAAGAGGCGACATCTGATTGTTGGATTGTAGTCAACTCCAAAACCAGAATCGAAACCATTTCAACTGTTTGTGAAACAAGAAGACTAACACCTATAAACGCAATACATTCTCATGTGCATTCACCTATTACATACTCAGTTGGTTCCTTTGCTACAATTATTACAGGAACTCATCACTCCAATGACAAATATATACTTTATGTTAAGGACGATGACATTAAACATGGTATAGCAGCTGTAAATCATTTTCTCCCTTTCTTTTGTTTTAATTTATATTCTTCTATCTACCTTTCTTTTTAGAACTTAATCTCAATGCCACTAACATTTACTACTTAATTAATTTTTGTTATTCAATTAGGAAGTCTTTTCCTCCCTCTTTACCGCATGATACAAGAGAGCCTTGTTACTGGAATACTACCACTCTTCCTATTTAGATAAATTTACAGACAACGACCACAAGGATCACATACATTTCGTGTCAGCCTTTCTTCTTTCATTGATCCTCTCAATGTTACATGTAGCAAACAACATTTACATTCTCTTGTAAATTCCAACACAAAGGTATTTATTCATGGTTTCTTATTTTTTACATCAAACATTTACTTTCATTTTCTCGCTCTTCCCTATTCTTTGTGACAATAACCATACTTTATTTTTCATGCCCAGATAACAGGTTTGCTAAGACCTAATCTACCTTTCTCCATTCCAAGCATTTTGTGTTGATTGTGCTCATACAACTGAAGCAGACTTGGCAGAAGAAGAAACCATCTCTTTTTGCATGATTTGCAATCGTAAAACACTTTCAAATATGAACACATGCTACAATGTTTGGTACAAAAACAAGAAAGCTCCATCGATTGCACTTTACGCTAACCCCTTCTTTGCACAGTCTTTCCCAAGTTGTGTGCAATCACATATGAACAACATCAAAAATACATCTCATCTATTGTTTTCCTCCTCCGCCAATTCAAAATCAATGGAACATTCACTATTACAATCAACAACAACATTACCTCCATCAAGCCATTCTAATTCATACACATATCCTGGTAATGTTACATATTCTTTCTACACCATAGAAAAACTAAGTCAGTCCTTCAAATTTTTCTTTGCAAAATAATCTAGGATTTTCCATGTTTAATTTTATCCTTTTCTTTTAACAATTCTCTTTTCTTTGTTTCAAGTTCACGTATTTTTCTTCCTCATGTCTATTCATTTCAACTTTTGGCCTTCTCAATTTTGTTGCAAACAACAACTCTTCTTTCTATTTCTCCAATGCTCAACCTACTCATGCTTTTGTTTATATTATGTCTTTATAGTTACAACATCAACATGTATACAAAACCAGCACTTTCAATAAGTTGGCAATGATGGCTAGATTTCACTTTTAATAGGTACATATATTAAATACAAATAAGACACCAAATAATGGTTCCGTAAAATGTGTTGAATTCATATATACTTGCAATGTTAGCACAAAGGTTCATGTGATCAAATTTGTTATCATAATATCTTTTTTGGTCTTAATAAAAAGTTTAATATTTCACCCTTACAATAATTCAAAACCTAAAATCCATCTTCTTCGGCAAGATTTGCCATATCATGGCTTTGTTGGTAAAGCCTTAAATATTTTTTAATATATAAAACATGTAGGGTATAAATACACTTTCACATATATAATAGAAATCATTCTTATGAAAGGTTTAGGTTTTGTTTTAACATTACAAAGTTTCAGACTTATGAGTCGATTTTAAATACACTATATATTGAAAATGAAACATATATGGTATAAAGATATTAGTGTAGTTTCACATATGTGATTGAAAGGTTTTATTTTTGTTTTGACATTTCAAGTTTATTAAGGTATTATCATTCTTACCATTTTTCAAAGTATCTAAAAAAATTTATTGAGGTGATAAATTATTGATAGAACATTTTATATTAAAAAATGTATAATTTTATAAAATTGGTATAGTTACTTAAAATATATTTATTTTAAAAAATTAAGAGATACAAATATGAAGGTCTTTATATTGAATTTTTAACATAACACAATTATAATTATTAATAATATTGTTTTCTTGTGTTAAAAAATCTCATTGAATGGTGACAAATGCTATCAATTTAGATACACAAATATATTATTATAAATATCTTAAATAATTCTATTTTAAAATGTTGATAGATATTGATGTCAAGACTCGTATCTTAAATTTTACCCGCATCACATTGATTAAAAATTTGATTTCATTGTTTCATGTTAATGAGTCTGGCGTAGTATCTCTCTCACAGAAGATAATTAACAAGAACAATGTCAAATGAAATCCCCTGTCCAAGTTAAATTATGATGGGGCTTCAAAGGGAAATTCAGGGATTTCAGGGGTTGGTTGTGTCATTAGAGATTGTGTTGGTTCCTTGATTAGGGTCAATTCTTTCCGCCTCGAGGATGCATCTTGTAATGCGACAGAGGCTTCAACATTAATCCATAGGTTGTGGATGACCCTAAATTGTGGTATCAACTGAATATGCATAGAAGGGGATTCAATGATCATCACTGATACTATAAAATTAGGAAAATCCAGGACATTAAGAATTGACAACATCCTTAGCCAAACCCGCCACCTACTCTCTAATTTCCTAGAATTGGACATACAACATTGCTACCAAGAGGCTACTTCCTTCCAAATCATGGGACATCCCAAACCATTGATGACTTGATCGATAGGGAAGAACCTTGGCATAGATTATGGGACTTGTTATTGCATACAATTTCCAAGTGGAAAATGATGGCTTATATCACGTTTAATCCCATCATTCTTTTAGCATGGCTTGGATTTCAATATCCCTAGAGTGATTTTCATACGCTCTAAGGATGATGTATTAAATCGTCACACGAGTCCCTCGTTCCATAAGGATGCTTCGCCACCTCGCTTCTCCCATCAAATTTTTACATTCTAAAATGTTTGTTGAGCTGAAAAGGTGCTTTAATTTGGTTAAATTACTGTCATGACAAGGATTTTGCAGGGTGCGTGCTTCCCAACTTAGACATGGCTTCTCTGTGGGATCCCATTATTCATGTGACTCCCAGGTTTAGAGAATTAAAAAAGACCTCGCCACATGAATGGCTTGGCTCAAGGGGATAGAAAATGGTTCCTCTGCCCCTAACAACTCAATAGACATCGGTTGGTGTGGAGATTATGAATTTGGAGGCAGAGGAAGATGCCTCAAGGCAATCGATGGTGGTTGTTTTCCTTTTTTTGTAGCAACTCCACATTCCCTCCCTCTTGAGGTTTGCATTGTATATAACTATATTTGTAGGGATGACTGTATATTAGTCATGCGAGGGTTAGAAGGTTAGATGTAATTTTGGTTGCCATGAGTTGGTTTTAAGTTCCATATCTAGCATCTCAAATTGTATAAGCTTTAATGTAATTCTTTTAGAATATTAATATAATTAGGTGAGCAGCCCTTCAACCCTCTTTTACGCATAAAAAAAAAAAATTGATTACATTTTCTTCATATTTTCATAAAAGAATATTTCTATATAAACAAAAGGCCAAAAATCATATAGTCAAGATATTACTATTTTTTTATTGGCTTCTCAAATTTTAAAAAAGTCCTCTTAAGTGATGGTCAAACGGATGTCAAATTTAAAACAAATAATAAAAGTTTAGATGGTCACACCATTAGTCACCACCTCTTGTTGTTATTGTAGAGTCCATGTTGGCATAATACTAACATACATGTCTTAGATAAATCTCTGGAAAAGATGTCAAGAGGTATTATTCTCAAGACTTCTACATTGGATTTGTGACATACGTGGAATAGGCTTATTTAAGACATGTATGCTAATTATTTAAATAATTAAAAAAATTATAAAGATGTAATAAGCAATAAATATAAGATAATATAATGTAAAAGACATAAGTAGAATAGGTGCCTATTCTAGTTAATTTATTCAATGCATTAAATACTTAAAACACACAATTAAAAATTTAACAAAATTTAATCAATTAATTTACTTATAATCTTTTGATTTACACATCATACTTAATTATCTAATTTTTTATTAAACTCAACTTGTGACCTGATATAAATATCAAAATGAATAAATAAGTTAAATATACGTTAAAATAAAAACACTAACAAGACCATAATGTATGTTTTAAATTTGAACTTTCATTAATTTTCGGCATTTCATAATTAAATAGTCTATATATTTGGAGACACCTATGGTCTAGCAACACCTATCTATATCTGTATAAAATATACTGCATATAAAAACAACATAAGCATTTAATATTGGAAACATTTACTTAAAGATAAAAATATTCTATCTTGAAAGAAATTCCAAAACACATTTAAACTTTAGGATAAAATGTGAAAAACATTTACTCTAAGCTAAAATTATTTGAAAAACATTCGCGTCAAGATTAAAATATTTGTATCTTCGAAATAAAATATTTCTATCTTTAAATACTTTATATTATGTAAAATTAATCATGTCATTAAATTGTTGAGGAGAGGTGCAAAATATTATATTTTATACATAGCAATTTCTTACTCTCTTTTGTAATATATTTTTTGCTCCGTTTTTCTTTGCTCTTTATATTTTTATGTTGTTTGTTTTGTAATTATTCTTCTTATTTATAAACTATAAGTGTATGATATTTTTATTTTTAAATGTTGAATCAGTTGATATGAATTTTAAAAAGTAAATTTTATTTGAAATAATATTGACTGGGACGATAAGATGAGAGTCCTCCACTCCATGCTACTATTATAAATGCCTCTAAACATTTTCAGAATATCTCCTTTAATCAAGCACTAAAAGATTTAAAAATACTAGAAGACAAACTTCAACTGGTTGCAATTAAAGAAACTATTTTGTCTTAAAATTTGGGTGGAGTAAGAAAGGAATAAGATGATCAACCTTTTACTGTGGTTGACCGCACGCATGCTTGAATTCATTTGCTTCCTCATTGCCATGCTTATCTTTGACTTTGGGTAAAATCTCTGTGCCTTAATGTATCCATTATGGAGTTTGTATTAGCATTTTCTTGTTTTAGGCAGCCCAGTTTACCACTCCATTTTTTTTGCAAATTGTACGTTGGATTTCAAACTAGATCTAACCATATATACAATCACAAATATCCATCAAAGCTTGTTTAGTTTTCCAAAGCATTCATTTCTTTGATATTCTGATTGTATTGAAGCTGTTTCATTGAGTTGCTTGTGTTCACATTTTTCCTCAATTATCATTTTACGGCATAAACACAACAGATTGCCTGACTGGAATCTTAATGAACAAAATCAAAACAAACACAATGTATAATTGTAAAACTGGAATTTACAAAAAGTTGAGTGAAAATGATTCATACAAATATGAAAAGGGCAATCCAAATAACCCTGGAAAGAACTGGATGTTAGACCAAATAATTTAGAAGGTCACAAAATATTGAGAAAAGAACAGGAATCCTCAAAGTTAAACAGAGTATCTGCATCAGCAAATCCGTCAATATGCTAGGAAAAGACGACTAATAACTTTCACATTTGCAAAAAAAAATCCTATGATATTTCATCGGTGGTAAACTCTGGCACACAATATGTAAGCACAAATACGAATGCAAGGAATGGAGTACATTCACTCCAAGCATGTGCGACAGTATCTACACCATTCTGTACAGCACCCATTTGTGTTTACTTAGGGGAGAGACCAATAGTTGAGCGGGGTTTAATTGTGGATATAGTGTATTGAATACACAACACCCAATAGTTGTCATAAAAGTACCTAGTGATTAGTCATTTTTGACAATGACAACACCTAATCACATCATGCCATATAAGATTTGTCTTTTTAAAATTTTAAATGTTCAACCATTATCACCCATGATCAAATATGGGTCCCAATCAAAATGTAATGTAACTAAAATTTATTGTTTTAAATAAAATTCAAAATATATCTTTCCCTCCAATTCAACACTCAAAAAAATATATGTAATTTAAAAAAATCTTGAACTACATGTTGGTGAAAAAATCAGGTTCCCACATTTTATAGAATTTATTTTATGGGCCCCCTAACTTAGGGTGCACCACTATTGGTGTCTCTCCCCTAGTCAGTTTGGCAAATTCCAACACACACAACTATGCAAATTGTTTGTTATAAGAAAAAAAGAATTTGAAGTTTAAACAAAGTAAACTATCTATTGGAACTCCAGGCACATCCACAAAGAAAGATCAAGTTGCTTAAAAATTATTACAAAAAGTAACCACACCTCTCATCACATATAAGAAGCTAAATCACAATCAAATTCGACCCTAATAAAAAAAACCCATAGTTTAACAATTTACATGTATTGGTTCAACATGGAACAAATCAAGCAGGCCAAATACAGAAATATTATCAAACAATGAAAATATACAGTCTTTAATAATGAATCAAAAAGCCACATGATTTACAAGACTTCCTTGATATGATTCATGTTTGTTCCACGTAAAATATCCTTTGTGAATGATTGAGCGTCTCCACTAGAAGAAATTAGCAATTGATGATCTTGCTCTCCATCGCTCTCTCCGAACCCCTGAGTAGACTGTGTTTCCGACTCATCTTCTGTAGTAGTTTGATCAATTAATTAAAACTTGCTCCAAATTCTAAACTGAGCTTTTTTTCGCTTTATTGAAGATATCAATCTTAAAGGTCGTCTTACTTACCTGAAATCCCTTGATCTGAAAGCTCTTGATACTCTGGTATATGCCTTACAGCTGTAACCTGAATACTTTCTGGAAGCAAACAGTTGCAGAAAGAGCCTGAAATAATAAAATCAAGGAATGCAGGGATCAGATTATGACTCAACTTTCCTTCATATCATAGGGAAGATGCAAAAGGGAACTCTATTCTTCAGTGACCAAGGCTTTCTTTCATATCATTGGGAATATAGAAAAAGGAATTCTATGAAGTGGAATTTTATGGAATTCAGTGATACAAGCATAATAACTTGATCTGTGGATAAAAATAGGCTTTTCACCTAGGAGGGTTTGCCTAGGGGGTGAGCAATCTGAAACTTCAGAAGGAGCTGTAAGAAATTCATCATTCAGAAGCTGAGATGGAAGGTGATCTATGGCAAGAAGGTGGACTTTTGGGAGGAAAGCCAGATCAAGGACCCCTGACCTAGGATGAAGAATTTGCAGCAGTCCGAACATTTTTGTGTCAGCAATGGGGATCCCAAGTGTCAGATTATGTCACTACAGAAGGAGGGGGATGTAGGTGGAGTGAGCTGAATTGACCGGAACTGGGGCTCCAGGAGAGAGGCAAAAAGCTTTCCCTTCTCTCCTGCTACTCCCTGGCCACTGAAGAGGAAGAAGATAGATTGGTACGGGATGGTGCCAAAGATGGGTAGGGAACAATCAAAGAGGCGTACTGAGAGGTAATCAGACCCTTGATAATGGCTATAGAGTTATTTCCTTATAAGCCAGGTTTGGATTGGGGGAAAGCTGCCCAAAGCCAACATTTTTCTTTGGTTGGCCACCCTTGATAAGCTGATCAAGAGAGGGTTTCAAGGACCCTGTATATGCTTGTTGTGAAGGGAAAAAGAGGAATGAAGCAACCACATTTTTATCTATTGTTCATTTGCTCAGGAGATCTAGGAAAGATGGGAGCAGAAGTGGCAGGTCAGCTTGGTAATGCTGAATTCAATAAGATCTTTGTTGGAGCAATGGCATCTAAAAATTGAGAACGATATGCTTAGAAAAATATGGCATATTGCTCTGGCAATAATTATATGGAATATCTGGCCGGAAAGGAATCGTAGAAATCGCAAAGAAAAATCCCAATCTGCCCCCCAAGTACGGATGAAATTGAAGCTGTAATCTCTGAAGTCTCCCTAGTAAACACAAAGGAATGGAAGAGGTGCAAGAGGGGGAAGGAGAATGGTGTAAAGCTGGCTCCTTATCTCATGGAAGTATAAGAGGCTGCTCCTTGATAATGGAGTGAATCAAGAGGGCGGCAGAAAAATGATAACCTTGTGGCCTCTACCAATGGAGGGATGTATTAAATTAAATTTCAATGGCGCAGTGAAAGGCAATCCAGGGCAGGCAGGAGGTGGATGCATGTTGAGAGATGCAGCGGGGCAGCCGATTCTGATATTTGCAATGGATATTGGCTTCGGGACACATAACCAGACGAAAGGACTAACCTTGCTAAAGGGGCTGGAGGCAGCAGCATTGAGGGGATGGAAACACCTTATTGTCGAAGGGGACTCACAGACTTCGATTAATAGGATGAACAAGGGTAAAGATTGAATCTTGACAACTAGAGGCTATTCAAGAAGAAGCCCGGTGGCTAGTGAATCAGCTAGAAGAAGTAAGATTTGTGCACATAAAAGGGGTGTGGAATCAGGCAGCTGATGAGGCAGCTAACTTTGGAGTGCAACTCCTATCTTTGAGTGGAGTTCTGAGTAAGTTTTAGACGACTAAATTACCTGAGGCGGCTTTCATCTGTGTCAGACAGGAGTGGATATGAGGGAAAGGGCATAGAGTGGAATGGGAAAAATCAAGCACCTTGAGCCATTTAGCTAAGGGCTTCCCGTATCAAGGTCGTCATCTATTTCCCCATCACCATGATACATGCTGTGATGGGCAGGAGTGTCCAATCATTCGTCAAGGTGAAAGGGGAGTGATAGAGTCATTAATGTTTCGGCTTGTGTGAGAGAGGAGGCATCCCTAAATCATCATTACCTTGCTACATTTGGGCAATCCATGGTTTAAGTGTATGTATGAGAGTGTGTCCTTGTGAAGTGTGCATGTGCTTCCAAATTACCTAGCCCCCTTAGAAAGAAGTGAGCATGGATGCAGGGGCTGGCATGATCATTGAGGAAGTGGAAATGCAAACAGATAGGGTAGGGAGGAATGATAGAAAGGATAGACCAGAGAATAGGAAATGGAAGAGAGCGGTGACAAGTGAGGATGCGGGCATAACCTTTGCAGAATTTCTGCATAAGAAAATCAAGAACCCAAAAATAAGAGCTTGGTTGAGTTGGGAAACCATATGCAAGGCATTATGGTTGATCCAAAGCAGTCTTTGGGAAAAAGCTATGTTGCCAGGATACGGGTACGAGTACCGGTTCGGGTACGGGTTCAATACGCGGATACATCAATTTTAAAAAACCTTTGGCTACGATACGTCTTGGATACGTCCATACATATATATTAAATATATATATATATATATATATATATATATATATATATATATATATATATATACGTACATATACTCATTTTACTCATTTTTTAGTCCATAAAAAACTGAAATAGTAATACAAAACTTGAATCAATGTTCAAAGCATTTTCGTTGAATTCAGATTATGAGCAGCAATAGAACACCAAATAACACAATATTTCAGAATAATGATCTCAATATGCAATTAGAATAGCTTCACCACTTCAAGGGGGCAACCTCCAAACCATAAAATAGACTCAAATGCTCCAATGATGATTCATCTACTACCTACAATCCCCTATATATACTATTCCTATGCTATGGCCATCACCAAGGCTGACCTACTAAGCATGAGAAAGTATAAATGATATAATAAAATGATATGGTAAGCCACAAGTCGGCTACTCATATCCTAATACAAGCAATAGGTTAAGGGTGTAGCATGCCCTTCCCCTTCAAACCAACGTTGTCCTCAATGTTGAATAATCTTGGATGTTGCTGCAGAAAACCTTCATCCTCCCAGGTTGCATCTTCTATGCTCAGATTCTTCCACTTGATCAAATATTCCTTAATGTCTCTGGTTCTCAGCCTCTTAGTACGTGTTTGCAGAATCTTCTCTGGCTCCAAAATGATTCTTCCTTCCTCATCAAGTTCTGGTAACTCTGTCTGGGCTTCAAATTTCTATCCAATAACCTTCTTCAGGTAGGAAACATGGAATACTGGGTGTATGCGTGAAGATGGAGGCAACTCTAGTTTATAAGCAACACTGCCAATTTTCTGTAGAACCTGATAAGGGCCATAATATTTAGGAGCAAGTTTGTTGTCCTTTTTCTGTTGCTTTAGGGACATCTGCTTGTAAGGCTGGAGACGTACAAAAACCCAGTCACCAATTTCAAAATGTCTTTCACTACGGTGTTGATCTGCTTGTTGTTTCATCCTGTTTTGTGCCAATGCTAAATTCTCCTTCAAACTAGCCAAAACCTGTTGTTGATGTTGAATGTGTTCCTCAACATCTCTAACCTTAGTTTGCACCCTCAAGGAAGAAGTGATAGAAGGTGGATGGTAACCATATAATGCTAAAAATGGGGTCATTTGAGAAGAGGTATGAAAAGATGTGTTATACCACCATTCTGCAAGTGGTAGCCATTTAATCCACCTTTCCTGCTTATCTGATACAAAACAACGTAGATACCCCTCTAAGCATTTGTTGACCACTTCCGTTTGCCCATCAGTTTGAGGATGATAAGATGAACTGTGAGCTAGCTGAGTACCCAAACATGAAAATAATTCCGTCCAAAAATTACTTGTGAAAATAGGATCACGGTCACTTACAATTATCTTTGGGGTTCCATGTAGCCTTTGAACTGTCTCCAAAAAAATAGCTGTGACTGTACTGGCTGCAAATGGATGTGATAGGGCACAAAAATGGGCATATTTTGTGAGCCTATCCACAATCACCAAAATAACATTCTTACCCTCTGAACAAGGCAATCCGGTGATGAAATCCATGGAGACCTCCTCCCATCTCTGGCTAGGAATTGGTAAGGGTTGCAACAGACCTGGTGTCTTAATTATTTCCCCTTTGTTCTGTTGGCACACTAAACACTCTGATACAAACTTTTGTACATCCCCCTTGAGTCCTTCCCAAAAGAATTCTCTTTTTATTCTATGATATGTCTTCAAAAACCCAGAGTGTCCTCCAACAGGTGAGGCATGTAGCTCTGCAAGAATCTTATGCTTCAACTCAGAATCTTTACTCAAGTATAACATGTCCTTGTACCATAGCGCATTACCTTTCCACTCAAATTTGTTAGATGTTATAGAGCCTTGCTTGATATTCTGTATTAGAGATTGTGTATCCTTGTCTTGATCCCATTCCAATCTGGCTTCATCCACCCAATCGGCCATCAACATGGACATTCCACATAGTAAGGCATCTGCGGATGTATCCCTTCTAGACAATGCATCAGCTACTACATTTTCTTTACCCTTTTTGTATATGATTTCAAAATCATAACCCAACATTTTTGTTACCCACTTTTGTTGTTCCTCAGATGATAACCTTTGCTCCAAAAAGTATTTGAGACTATCATGATCAGTTTTTACCTTGAAGTGTCTACCCATGAGATAGGGCCTCCATTGCTTGACCGCATGAAGAATAGCCATCATTTCTTTCTCATAGACAGGTTTGAGCAGATCTTTTCCTTTGAATTGGCGACTCTCAAATGTAATTGGTCTTCCTTCCTGCATTAGAACTGCTCCCAATCCTGATCCTGAAGCGTCACATTCAACAATGAAGGTTTTTGAGAAGTTGGGAGTAGCCAAAACTGGGGTGCTGCACATGGCTTCCTTTAGCTGCTCAAAGGATTTAGTGGCTACATCTGTCCAATGGAAGGCATCCTTCTTTAACAATGTAGTGAGTGGGGTTGCTATTCTACCATATCCCCACACAAATCTTTTGTAGTACCCTGTTAGTCCTAGGAAACCACGAAGATTTTTGAGAGTTCTGGGCCTTGGCCATTCCACCATAGCTTTGATCTTCTGAGGATCAACTTTGACACCTTCATGGGATACAATGTGACCCAAGTACTCTACCTCTTGTACACCAAAAGAACATTTGGATGGCTTTGCATAGAGAGTATGTGTCTCCAAAACTTCCAACACTTTATTTACATGTTGTAAGTGTTCTTCCCATGTCTTACTGTAAATCAATATGTCATCAAAGAAAACTAATACAAATTTCCTTTAAAATGGCCTAAAAACAGTGTTCATCAAGCTTTGAAAGGTTGAGGGAGCATTTGTAAGACCAAAAGGCATTACCAAAAACTCATAATGGCCCTCATGAGTCCTGAAAGCCATTTTATGAACATCTTCCTCTCTTATTCTAATTTGATGGTACCCCGAACGAAGATCTAATTTTGTGAAATAAATAGCACCATGCAATTCATCAAGTAAATCATCAATTACTGGAATAGGAAACTTATCTTTGATGGTGTACTTGTTGAGTTCTCGGTAATCTGGACACATCCTCCATGTTTCATCCTTCTTACGTACCATGACCACTGGCGAAGAATATGCACTCTGGCTATGCCTGATGATACCTGCCTTCAACATTTCCTGTACCATTTTCTCGATCTCACTTTTCTGGGAATATGGGTATCTGTATGGTCTGATGTTAGGTGTTTGGCTCCCAGGAATCAACTGAATGGCATGATCATGATCCCTAACTGGTGGTAGTCCCTTTGGAATTGCATCAAAAATAGATGAGTGAGCATCAACAATCTTCTAAAGATCGGGTGGCATTGAAGACTCTGTATTTTGTACTTCTATAGAAAATAACTTTGCTATAAATCCATCTACTCCTTTTCTGAGAACCTTCTGCATCTGATGAGAGCTAATAATCTGTGGAGACTTAGCTACCATCCCATTCAATTGTATTGTCCTTCCATCTGAATGAAATCGCATGAACAATTCTTGGAAATTCATCTCTATAGTACCTAAGGTTGTGAGCCATTGGACACCCAAAACAATATCTGCCCCTCCCATAGAAATAACAAACATAGGTGAGTCTAACAGGTAGTCTCCCATGGAAAGCTTGATACTATGGCACTTTCCTGTGCACTTGACTGTCCCACCATCCGCAATCATAACTTGCATTTCTGGAGCTGGGTAAATAAAACAATTGAGGCGGGCAGCTAACTTACTATTTATGAAGTTATGAGTACTCCCTGAGTCAATCAACACCGTCACCTTCTATTTTTTGAGGTATCCAATAACCTTGAGTGTTTGAGGAGTACTAATACCTGACAATGCATGGCAAGAAATTGTAGGTTGGTGATCCTCTACTTCATCTTCTACTGGTTCCTCAACCTCTCCTATAATTTCAGCTTCCTCATTATCCTCATTACCTCCGTCAATATAAAACAACTTCTTCTCAGCACATTTGTGTCCCGGTCCATATTTGTTGTCACAGTTAAAACATAATCCTTTTGCTCTCTTTTCTTCCATTTGCTGAGGAGTCAGTCTAATTGGCCTAGCGAATGAAGGGGAAGAGATACTACGGTCTCTGGTGTTAATGAAAGGTGGCCTCCTACTACAAAGAACTTTTTCCTCTACTCGACGTGCCATGATAATAGAATCAGAAAGCTTGAGTGGATTAAACATACATACCTCATGCTCGATGTGGTCCTTAAGACCCCCAAGAAACAGGTCATTCAGATTCTCTTCTGGAATATTCTCCACCCTTAAGGATAGGTTCTGGAATTGATGCACATAATCTTTGACTGATCCTGTTTTTTGTAACTTTGCTAATTGACTAAAGTAGTTCTCTGAAACACTGGAACTATAGTGCAATTGCAACTCCTCGGTAAAAATTGTCCAAGTGACACTGAGACCATTCTTCTGCCTCTGAGCACATAACCATCGATACCAAACGAATTGGTCTGGTTCAAGATACAGGGATGCCAATGTCACCTTTTTTCCTGATGGTGTTTGATGTAACTCAAAGAAGTTCTCCATTTGATTTATCCAATTCAGGGGATCCTTACCATCAAATTTGCGCATATCCACTTTCGGCATCATGTTCCGTGGTTGCGAATAAGTTGGATTCTGATTGGGCTGGAAAAGTGATCCAACATGGTTATTTTGTCCATGATTTTGAACTGAAGATCCTCCTTGGTTGATATGGGGTGGATTTGGGCCATACTGTTTACCCTTTACATGTTGCATGATATCATCCAACCGCTGATTGATTTGGTCTATGTCTCCTTTAGAGGCCATCTCAGATTGTACATTTCGCAGCTCATACTCAAGTTGGCTCACCTTATGATCAACTGAGGTAAACCCTAGTGCTGAAGAATCTGTATTTACCCCTTCTGACTCCATCTCTTCAATCACTACCCCATCTTTATCTAGGGTTTTACCCAGAGTAACCGGATTCTTTTTTGCTCTTGTGGAAGGCCCCGCCATGATGTCAAACCTTAGGGTTTAGGGTTTCGATACAAATTCGGCCGAACAGGAAAAAACACAGAGAAGATACTAATACTATTTTTTGAGAGCTTTCTGAAAATGTAAAGATCTTGAGAAAATTCCACAATTTGCACCCTAGGGAGCGATTTTATGAAAAACCCTAAATTTGTAATAACTTTTGCAAAATAAATCAAAAAAGTCTGAAATTTTCAGGGAACCTTACTTGAAATGTTTCACAACTCTGGTAAAAATATCTCCCACCAATTCGCTCTGGTTCACAATATATGGTGGAAACAAAAAATTAGGGTTTTTGCCCTAATTTTGGCCCAGATCGCAGCTCTGATACCACTTGTAATGAAATTACTTGTATAATTCAGATTATGAGCAGCAATAGAACACCAAATAACACAATATTTCAGAATAATGATCTCAATATGCAATTAGAATAGCTTCGCCACTTCGAGGGGGCAACCTCCAAACCATAAAATAGACTCAAATGCTCCAATGATGATTCATCTACTACCTACAATCCCCTATATATACTATTCCTATGCTATGGCCATCTCAGTGTGTCGAGTGGGGCAAATATTTTGTCAAACTCAGCTGGCCAATTTCACCTATACTAGGATCATGTTGCACTAGATGCCTCACCGCTTGCATTCAATGATGAATCATCCAGTCACAACCACTATAGTTTGAAGGGCACCAAGGCTATCATACAAGGGCAGAAACAATTGGCAATGGCTAGAGGAGTAAAACTCTCTGCAACACAAGAGTGGCGACTCCAAAATGGTGTATTGATATGTTCAATGAGAGGGAAAGCGTGCAGCCATGTGGGTGTCCCTTTGGCCATAACCATGTAAGTCTAGGTAAGGCAAAAGTGGTAGTTTTAGATTAGATTGTGTCTTGCATGGAAGTTTTTTGTATATATAGAGGTGATAGGGGCCTGTGTAATTTTCCCAAGCCAACATAGACACCTTTTTTGAAGCTATGCATAGGCAAGAGATAATGTTATAAAACCATAGGTACCAAGTCTGGAAATCCATATCCATTAGGGACGGAAAAAAATACAAAATTCCAAAACACTTGAAAATGTTTTGAAAATCTTGATATGTAATATATACATATTATATAATAATTTATAAATATGCAAAATATGATAAATACTGACAAAAATCTCTGTTACCAAGAAACGCCTAGGGCCCCCCCCTGTTTCGCCCTCGAAACGTTTCCGAAACGGAAACTCCTTTGAAGCATCCGAGAGATAAATATACATATAATAATGTATTATTTCAATGAATACAAAATATTTCGAGTGTTTTATCAATTATACTTATCCCTTACGGTCTATGGAGTACAATTTTAAAATAAGGACTATATATATATATATATATTGTACAGACGTTTCCCGTAACGTTTTGTACCCAAAGGTTTTTTGAAAATTGGCATTTCCGTGTTTCGTACCCGTACTCGTATCTATACCCGCTTCCGTTTCCTAGCAACATAGAGAAAAATATTAATAATGTAATATAATATGTTAATATATTTAATATTTAATTATATAAAAGAGTGTTGGGTCTCTTCTTAATGCAAAAAAAAAGGGGAAAAGCAAGACCAACCCAAACTGAATTTATCCGGGCCGCCTGAAAAATCTGGATCCAACCGGATTTTGTGCAGATCCGGCCAGTTTTGGTAACAATGTATAAAACCTTTTATATTATATGGTCATACCAATGATAGATACTAGCTCATATATATAAAGAATATGGCTTTATAGTGAGGGTAGTCCATATGTAGTGTGGATGAAGACTTGACAAGTTTTTCCTTGATTTTTCCATTAATTGTTGTTAGAAATGTGTGAATGTCTACTACCAAGGATGAATCAGTGGGCTGGTTTTAGGAAAGGCTTGCGTTGGTAGGCTTTCTAAAACAACATTGCACATATGGCACTAGGTTGGATGTATGGGATTCTGGTATAATGAGAGGTTTCCATATATGAATGAAAACTATACACACACGGTAGGTATGGTTCCATAATACGTGTAGCAATGGGTGTAAGTGGCACTTTATATGCGTATGCACTATATGAGTATGGGCACACACAATCCTTAGCTTTTCAATGCAAAACACTTTGACAGAATTCTACTCATTGCACATCCAATTGAAGCATTTCACACAGAAAGTAGAGGGGTTGGTTAAAGACATAAGCTTAAGACATTGCACTCCGGCACCACCAATAGCATGTAGCGTGTGAAGTTGATGGTCGGTTGAATTCTTGATTTGATTTGATTTTGAGCAGGTGACATTCAGGGACAGCACTTGCGCCGACTTATTCATCCTCCGATTTCAATCCTCGACTGTTCAAGGGTCACCCCAAACAGTGCTACCACTGTGGTCACATTTCGGCTATTCGCGATCCCGTTGTCTGGGGAATGCTCTAACGCATAGAGGGCATCCACCCCATTGCACCCGAAACATATGCCATGTAACACCCATAATTATTGTCTCCTCTGTGTACCCAGCAAGAGAGTTTTCCCTGCCCGACTAGGCGTTGGCTCATTGGTAGTAGGTAAAAGTCTGTAGAATCACAGAGAATACAATCTGTAGAATCATATAGATCAGGATAAGCCTCAGGGTTCTGGAGATTGACACATCACCATTAGACCTGAGCAGAAGCACAGATACCTAGGCAGCAAGGTGGAGTTGTACCTAGGAGGGGAACTATTTAGCCCTGGCAGATTGTGTGTCCGTGTAGTGATCTATTATGGGTGGAATGGGAGAACGTCGGATGGTGGAGGCCAAATTCTTATTGACTTCCTTCTCCTCCCTTAATTGACATGATAATATTCGTCTGTCAATTGTGATATTATTGAGCCCTTTTGTGCGAATAGTCCATCTGTTTTCCATGTATTTTCGCTGGGCTGGGGCCCACTTCCTCAGTGAATTCAACCCAAAAATAATAATAACAGAGAAGAGGTAACTAGAATATCCGGAATATTAATAATAAATGTTGACAATTTTAAATCTTAACAATACTCCCAGCATTTTACTACAACAATGAGCAAACCAATGATTTTTTTTGTTATTTGGTTCTTAATATTAATCTCGCATTCTGCTACTAAGATCACCGTTCTGCGGAATTTTGTGAAGAAAGCACCAAATGTATCACTTCTTGAAGAAGTCCTTGAATATGAACTTTGCAGTGCACAAAAGTAACGACACTTGCAAAGACGCTTTTTGCACAAATGTGCAATATACTGTATACAAAACTAAATGCAAAATAGATCAGAACCCACAAAACCATCTGAGGGGCACAAAGATATTTTCACAACAAGGTAAACGCTAAGACCATTTAAACGCACAATATTGGCCTGCACAATAAGTAACAAACTGCTGCCATCGCATAAAAGAACTACTTATCTGTTAAAACATTGATCAGCTGTACCACCTTAAAGAATCCAGGTGCTATTTAGTATTAATCTCCAATGCCTGCAAGCTGAGCTTTAAGATTTCTCAAATGGATTTTCCTATCTGTTGTTCAGCATTATTAGTATTTACAAAAAAGTTCATAAATTTCACAAGACTTGAAGTGATTGTCAATCTCTCTAGGGCTTGGGCTAATTTTGCACTATCATGTGATATCCATTGAACTTTATGGTATATTTTTCTCATACTGCCAACCTATGTCACCCCATTTGCCGAATTAGAAGGGGAAAAATCGAAATTCACCGATTTAACAAGGCAAAAAAAAATTCATTCAAAATCACGAAATAATTCGTAATGAAATCAGACAAGAATTTTTTATGGAATATGTTGTAAAATTGCATTTGAAATTCATTGAAAATCGTTCCAAAAAACTTAATTTGGTGTAGGGTTTTAACTGTTCTGATTTCAAGGTTTCCATCTTCAGCTTCCGCGACTGTTAGTGTTTGCCGCTATTTCTGTCACTGTTTGCAAGGTTGAACTCGACGTCAGTGTTAGCAAGGTCGTGATGTTTGGAGTTAGGAAGGTCGTGATGTCTGGAGGCCAGTGTGAATTGTGCAGTGTGTAAATGAAGTGTGAACCAGTCCACTGGTTTGGAGGCCTGCTGCCTCATCGTGCCTTGCCACTTGCCACTCACCACTCGCTAGAGTCACCACTACCAGTTAGGTTTACAATTTTTGTTTTGTAATTTTTTAATTTTTTTATGAGTTTTTAATTAGATATTAAAATTTTCATGTTTTATAATTAATTAAAAAAATTAATCTTGTTAAGTTTTAAGTTTTGTTTAGCTTTAATATTTTAAAGTTTTAACTTTTAGCTTTTAAGTTACATAAAATCGTTGTTAATACATTCAATTTTATAATAATAAATTGAATGTATTTAATATATAAAATGTATATATCTTAAATTTTATAAAATACATAATATATAAAATTATATATATATATATCATAAAATACATATTAATATAATGTATTTTATAAATATATATATATATATATATATATTATATCATTAAACTATTTTCCATTTTTATATATTTAATTTAAATATATATTTCTTATAGTCGAATTTAATCACTAATTTTATCGGTAACTTTTTAGCAACGAATTTAATTCTCGGCGAATTCGAACACGAATTTGAATGCGGCAACTTAGCTGCCAACTATACTTGGACCAAAATCATGGCAAATATCTTAACAAATTTCCTCCAAAAGGTCAAGCCACCTCAGACCTTTTCATTATATTACCTTCAAGAACAAAGATATAACAATTTATGATTCTATTTAACTAGGCATTGATAGGCATATAGACAACAGTTCAATCCCATAGGGAATGATTGGTTTAAGTCATTGCAGTGAAGCTAATTAGCAGAGAGAAACCTAAAATAAGTTAATAACCCCTTCAACAACAGAGTACTATAGACTGTTAAATACCACAGCTTAAATATGTTAAAATGTATATAGCAAAGTTGAAATCTGATATTAAACCATAATGTGTTTGAAACAAACAGCAAGATAACTTGATCCAGAAGTTTGTTGTTTTTTATTTCCTTGTAGTGATGTCATGTCAGGTTTCTCTTATTATGCACCACTTTTGTTTATCAAATCTGTCGGAGATTGGATTAAGACTCTAGCAAAGTTCATCTTGGGGGGCCAAAAAAATCTATTAATGGGGAAATACAACAAATAAATATGACCAAAGGCCTAGAGAAATTCCTTCAAAATTAGAAAATAACAATTTGTAATCAATGAGAAGTTTAGAACAGCCTCCCAATGGATCTACATGGTGAAAAATGAAGTTTCACCATTTCTTACTGGTGAACATATAAAGAATGTTGACATTAAAATCTGCAGCAATAAACCATTACCCACATGTAAAATTTATTCACAAACTTCGATAATCACGGTGGAAAATCATTTTTGTTCACCCTGAAACCATTGTTTTCTCTTCGTTAACTTGTCAAGAGAGAAAAAATGAGGGAGGGGGAAAAAATTAAGTGAATTTTATGATTCTGTTTTGGCTTTTAAGAGCTAGTAGAGTATTACCATTGGGCTTATTAAATCTTACTAAGACCAAAAAGTCTGGCTTGATCTCAGGCCCTGAGTGCCCTAAAATCATTTTTATTGACTCGGACTCGCAAGTATTTCCAAGTCCAAGTCAAGTCCTGCTTCATTGTTTTCAAGTCCTCCCTTCTTGTGAAGGACTTATCCCTCTTTGAAATTTTGGTAGCTCTACTCTCACCAATCCCTCCAACCTTTTCTTCATTTCGTTTTTGGAACATTGGAAAACATTAAGAGCAGTTTAAAAATATCAGGTGAGTACCATTCACCCTTCGCTTTGTCGTTCCTGGTCAGAGAAGTGACCTGCCTACTTTTGGTGCCTCTTGCTGCACAACAGCTAGTATCACAGTTAGTTAAATGAAGTTAGTCTCTGCAATGGCTGATCTTTGATGGTTCTTGCCCCATGATTGTCAGCCTTTTGGAGTTCTTTTTCTGTCCTATGGACCCTCCCAAAAAATCTCATCTGTTCTTCCATAGGCATCTCTATTTAGAAGACACGAATTCACTATTCAGAGTTTGTGGTTATATACCCATTGTTTCAGCCTCAGTGACTTGATGCAATCGGACCTCTCATTGGGAATTTTGGGTTTGCAGACACTTTCCTTCTGATTGGTCTTTTTCACTTTGCCCCTCAAATGAGCATTTTCGGGGCAAGTATGTTACAACTTGATGGATCTACACCAGTTTGAATGCTTTGATTTGAGCCCCTCCTATAATGGAGATTGCTACCTTCCAGCCGAGCTTGGGTCTGCAAGAACCCCATACCCAATATGACTAAGGCCCCCATTTTCCTTGCTCCCAAAAAATCAAGTCAGAAGAACACATTTCTAGAGAATTACAATCTTTTCATTTACTGAATAGATGTTCATTGTTACAGGTGACCTGCAAAATGGAGATCAGTATTCCAAATCCATCAGATTTTCTGAGAACAGAGCATACAGCAAATTGGAGACACTACAGACCAGAATTCAGTAGTCTTGACAAATCCAGACTTGTCGTATTTTGAATTCTCAATTCCCACCTTGGTAGGAAAAAGAGGTCCCCCTATATTCCTGCATAGCATGTGAGCATTTCAGACTTAGGCATCTTTTAACTTTTGAATTATAACCCCATGTAACTGAGCAACATGGCGGCACTCTGATTTTCAGGCAACCTTTAATGGTTAGCCATTGGGCCTCTCATATTTTATTAGTCTAAGAAAACTTGAGCTGTTTAGTTAGGAGGCCTTGAGATACTATTAAAAAAACCTGGTTTTTTAGTGCCTTATCCTAAACTGCTTTTCTTTTTCTTGGTTTTAGTCTTACTGATCTATGCACCCAAATTGTATCAGGCTTTTGTAATATGTATCTCAAGTTTGACATTAATCAAGTAGGTGGGTGGAGTAAAAAGTAAAGAACAAATAAAGGCCGCAATTAACACAACAAAAAGGTAAAAATAAATTTAATTCCATAAATGCCATAGTAGTGGAAGAGCTTTCAATTATTTCAAATTCTATGCTTAGACATTTAGAATATTTCCAGATCCATCTATTATTGCAAAGATCCTGAATATGCTTATTTAAAATTCTGATGGAAAAAAAAAAGATAGGAAAACTTGCAGTTTTGCAGCTGATGCTAATCCTGTTCTGTTGCTTTCAAAAAGCATAATAAATGTAACTCTGACTCTGACTCTTCATGTAAAATAAATGGTTTTCCTAATAAATGGACTCATTATCCTTTTCAAACCAGTCACAGGGGATGTTGTGAAAACATTTACTCGGTGCTCCATCTATTGTTGCAAATGGAGACCCTGAATATGCTTATATATAATGCTGATGGACAAAAAGACATTAGAAAACTTGCAGTTGTGCAGCTGATGCTAATCCTGTTCCATTGTTTTCAAAAAGCATAATAAATGTAACTCTGACTCTGGCTAACCCTTTACTTAGAGAGATTCAGGTACATGCAATGCTTTTTATCATATCTTGGCATGTCCAAACAATAAAATAAAAAGTCAGCCAATTGAGTCTTTTTTAATAACAAACATACCTATTCTTGCAAGTCGATTCACCCATCCAGGTATACACCTTCCCGTCAGTCGTGTGCATACATCATTTGTAAAATGATTACAATTTTTAGCAATAAGATGATAGGAATCACCATAGTAACTTCCTGCCATGTGTTCTATGAACTGCCGGAATCCAGAAGAAGACATATCAGTGGTGCCCAATGAAATAGAACGCCTGAAAAGAAAGCCTGGGCAACTCTTGGGTTCAACCTCGAATACTCCACTTGTAGGGTAGTCATGTGCTCCAAAGGCATACTCGACACCATAAGCTGTTTATCATGCCAAGGATCACTATCAGTTTACCTCTCTCCCCACCTCTGCCTCTTCCTCTCTATGTGAAATAAATAGGCATTTAAACAAATATACCACAAACTTATATTTCTGAAGGATACTAAAAAGGATTAAAAAACCCCCAAAACTTGATTAAGATATCCATAGGAATCTCTACAGATTAGAACACATTATGATACCAATAACTGACATTAGTATTATCTGCAACTATCTCACAAGAACTTCTACACATGGTGGAGGTTTGATCGAACAGAGGATGACGAAAATCGCACAATAGTGGAGGAAGATCATGAACTTTGAAAATCAAGTAAGGTCTATCCAATCATAATTGTGAACTTGTGAGGAAGACTGTACATTGTATCATAATTCACTAATGGATTTCTTCAATTGCAACTTTGGTTAAGATTGCCCAAATGAAGCTGATATGTTAGATGATAATGCTATGGACTATTATCGTAAGGGAGCTTTCACAGTATGCAGCTCAATCTGTCTGGGGTAACAAACATTTGTTAAGTTTCACTGCAGTTGAACAAAAATTATATGAAACCAATTCAGGCTGTCAAAGGAATTACATCAATCTCGGCTATTTCAGGATGTAACAGAAATTACATATATCTCAGCTATTTCAGTCACTTCACTTCTTCAGTAATGAACTAGAAACATGCTGTTGTGAGCTGAAACATGCACCTGTGTTAAGATCACCAAATTTGGAGGACTTGATTATCTCAACAACATGGGAATGTCCCAAAGGTGTGGGACCTTTTCTACAGGAGACATACCTCCAGAGAAAGCCGGCTTTCTATCCTAACTAATCTAATGCTACCACTAACCTACACCTAGCTAACAATTGTAGGAGAAAAGGGAGAGAAGAAAGCTTGGAAATAAACATAAATGGTGATGCACTAGAATAAAAGGATCACACTCCCTGAGCATTAGTGACACAGTGAAATGGAATCATGCAAATATAGCCCACACACATCATGCAAAAACAGAACAGAAAGGCAAGATAACAATACAAGAAGCTAAAGGTACGAACAGAGCCACAATGAACATCATATTTATGTCTTAAAGTATGTCCAATCTGCTACAGTCATGGGGAAGAATCTGGACGCATGACACAAGTTCAAAACAGAGGTCTGCAACTCAGAATGTTGGAAACCCGATCAGACAGAGTAACCTTGCATTCAAGAGAGGATCTTTTTATAATAGAGTTTGGCTACCTATATATAAGGGTGAAGAGAGAAGAGAAGAAAAGGATCAAGAGAATCATGAATATGTTCTGAATATCTCCTTCTTCATGTTTATTCCTTCCACTTAGCTTGTAGAGGTTTGTACAGGTGCCCAATTGAAATGATCCGCCCAAAACCACCTCCAAGCATATTTTCAGGATCTCTGCAAGTGATAATGGCGATACATAACCATGAATCATAGCTTGGGAGATATTTCGCAACAAACCTTATCAAAATCCTCATGGGATAGCCAATTGATGTGATTCTTGTTTATTAGATGCCTTCACTTGCAAGGAACGAGAAGACATTTTGTTTTAATAATCTTTCAGAAAGCATAAATGAAAATATATGGGATGGAGCCCATAAGATCAGGAAGGTGAGGAGAGATCAAGCTGCTATTTGCTCAAAAGCTGTGATTTCACCTTTGGGACCATGTAACAGCTTATCTCTTTGATCTCAAGTTTGTCTTTGGCGAAGCTATGAAGGGAATATCCAGCTAAGAGGGCATCTTTAACAAACCAAGAGCATCTGAAAGTGATTTAGGGAATCATTAGATTTGGTTCTGTGAGCAAAAGGCATCCGGATACTCTGTCATGTATTTCTCCCAAGTCTCTGAACTATTCCTTTTGAAACTATGTTCAACGTGTAGCCCTCTGAGAGACCTTTCTAATGGTACTGGTTGCAAGCCAAATGGGTCTCTCTATCGAAAGATATGGGTGAAAAACCAATGCTCTATCGTGACATCCTCAAGCTCATTTTTGCATTAGCCAAGCCGTCAAATTTAACTTCGTGCCCAGGCTCTCTTAGTGAATCTTAGAGCTCATAGATTTTCGCCACATATTATCTTGCCACATGTTTTCCATCGGTGGCTCAGCATTGCTTGGAGCAAGGGGGCGGAGGAAGAATCTTCAAAAGAGTGTCTGGAACCGAATGTTGCTAGTTGTCCTCATTACCACACATCTCACATCAGGGGCCTGCGAAGTCTGGGAAGCAAGCCTTAAACTTTAGACAATTTCGAGAGGATGCTGAAAGCCGATGGCTGCCACCTGTTCTCCCTCGCCACTTGTTATTCATCAGAGCACTGTGAAGTATAAATGTTTAACCAAGGCCTTGGAAGAGTCTCCCTCGCTGATCATTGCCATGTATCTTTCATGACACGTATGCCTAATCGGGACTCTCCAATGTTTGGGGGCCAAGGAAAAACTTAAGAGTCTGTGGGGTGTGTGAATGCTGATGAAAGCCACTTGTCACTCATCCACTTGAGGTGCAAAAGACTAAGTCCAAGGTTTAGAGATGTTGTTTGATGACATGTGCCCCTGTTTAGCTCCATTTAAGATTGACGGTTTGCTCCAGTGATAAATCAATCGCATTTGAATGTTTTTTAACGTCTTAATGGCAAAACACATGATTTTCACTCTGATTTCTCTGTTTTGGCCTGTATGCAAGTTGGCAAATTTACAGGGGGTGAAATTGGCAGCACATGCCTTTTGCAAACTATATTGGTCGGCGCAGTAACAAAATAATAAGTTAATAACTATGCATACACAAATTTCTGTGCTCTCCACATTCATATGAAACTGGGCTGCAAGCATTCTGTCCATTTCACCCAGTTCAAATTTTACCAAACTTCGTCATATTGACTAGTTACTGTTTATAGGTTACTGATCAGATAAAATGAAATACATTATCTTACAGATCAGATTTATCTAAAACTATAATCTGTATTTGTCCTACAGTTTTACATCCACTTGAGGCAGTTTTTGTAGAACAGCATTTTGCAAATCATACATAAATAAAAGAATTAGCATTTAGCTGTTCACAGGCAACTATGGATGAGTTCACCACCTCCTCCTAACATTTCATCTATTGCAAATTGGATGTAACAGTTTGCTCTACTTAGTATTTTCGCCCCGATCTTTAAGTTTGTGTAATATATAATTGTATTTTATTAATTATGGGCAAAACCATGTAAAAATACATGACAGATTTCTCATATTGCACCAATGGTTGTTACAGCAAAAATTTATCAGGCTTTAGAAAATAGCAGACGGATAGACATGCATTACACTTAAGCTCGGCAATATGGATTACTGAAAGTCAATTCACATTGTTTTAAACCACTCAATCAAAATTCACCATTGCCCTTCCAAATGGGGGTGTTTGCCAGCATCACAGCAAAGTCAGGCAACGTGGTTACATCCTGAACTAAAAGGGATCTGCTACATCAGTAATAATATAGCTTCACATGGACAAGCCACATCATTTCACTTGACCAATCGTTTGGTTGAAAAAGTCTGCAATATATTTGTCTAAATGAGATTCATAGTATATTCCATAGATTTGGTTGTCTCTGATATGCAATGATTTCTTTGTGTCCATATCCATGAGACAGTGAAGAAAGAGACTACAACCCATAGGCATGGAATATTTTTACCTTCAATGTTCTCAAGTAGTTGCTTACTAAGTTTACCGCTCTAGTATTTCAACCAGTTCTCATCAAACCAGGAGTTGATACCTTTCCATGTCTTGATAGCATAGAAATTGGAATAAAAGATGATCGCCTCTTTCTCCATTTCTTAGCCAAGCAAATGCAATGTCAGACACTGAGTGTACTGGAGGCAGAAAACTTAAATAATATGGATCTGTAAAGTGGGGACAGGAACACAAGTATTTTCATAAATCTACAGTATAGAGGAGAGTCACTAATACTATGTCCAAAATTCATTGCCCTGATGAACAGGTGGTGTACAGCAAAAGAAAATTGGAGATATCACTAAAGATTTACTATATTTTCTTCATTGAAAACAATAATAAAAGAGAGCTGCCAGACTTAAAATCCAGGAATGCTGAAAGACCTGTATATGAACAAGGACATGATAGAAGTAACTGGAGTTTCATATGCAAAATCCTAGCTCGGTATAAATTTGCTCAAGATTGAGTGGAATGGGTCAGAGCATCCATTTCGATATCTCGGTGGTATTCAATGGGTTGCGAACAAAGGAAACTCATTCACATCACCCAGAGAACTCTCACAAGAACCATACTTATTAATCTAGTTATAACAGTGGCTGAAGCCCTATTTAATCTATTTATAACAGCGGCTGAAGCCCTATGCAATTCGGAAGGCAAAGAAAAACATAAAAGCTACAAGGTTTGCAAATTGCTAACCCCTTCCTGCCCAAACTCATCAGCAATTTTCCACTCACACAATTCTTCCAGCCCACATTACCAAGAAAGAAGCAAAGTTCTTACATCTATGATCTCACCCTTTCAGGGTAAGATAAAACCTTGGGCCAGAAAATAAACCTTGATAAAAGTAGGGTGATTTTTTCTTAACACATCCTTGAAGAAACAAAATCTGCACATAAAAAGCAGAACTATTTACCACGTCAATACTATAGTTGATACCAAACATAGGAGAACCCGATGATTTGAACTTGTGAGTTGAGTAAAAAAGAATATCCAAACATAGAAAAATAAATGGTTAACTCTTGCAGGATGAATACAACTGAATAAATCAGTTCTAAAAAATGTCCCTATATACACAAGTTGACAACTGATTACATCAGTTATAAAATCTGTCCCCATCTACACAAGTTCCCTAATTTTCATGTTCCAAAATGTAGTGGCAACGATAAATCAAGTTTTTCTTTGGTTCGTAAGGAAAGGGTCCCAAGATAAATATAGAATTCCCTTAATTCCCTCAGAGAAGGTGTGACTCTCTAAAGTAAACATGATCCGGATCCCAGGATCGACTGGGTGAGAACACACAAATCCTGTAAAAACCCAATGTATTATAGGCAGAAACAGTTTCTACTGATACTTATGATTAGCAACCAGAGTACATACGCATAGACAGCAGGATCAGAAATGATTTCGGAAACATGAAACCATGTTAACAATCCAAGAAAAGATGCAAGAAATAGAGGTGAAACTCCAAATTGATGTTACTGAATAGTTCTGTGCAAGATCCATGAAAACCAATAAGGGTGTATGATAGAACCTAAGGAGGAAGAACTGGTCAAGACTGATATCACGTGTATTTATACAATTCCCATTGACGAACATAAAGGATTACTGTTATAGAAAGCAGAACGGTCCACATTACATAGATACAGATTCTTAATGTCGCTGTTGGGCGTTGTTGTCATTTGCAGATATTGGCAGCAGGGTGTCCCGACAGTGGAACCACATGGCTTTAGTTCAGGCACTGTAGCTGAAGCTTTTGTCGACAGGCTGGTGCTGACAAGGAAAACCCATCAAATACTGACACCAAATAGAACTCATGCTGCCACCTGGATCAGTCACACCTCTGCACTGGCTTCTATTGCACAGAGCTGAGAAACCAAGTGTGGGAACTTCTTCTCAACCCGAGCTTTGGCGAACCAGTTCTCTTGGTAAGGAATCTGACCTGCTTTGACAACTTTGTAAATGGTTATGGCTCGATTCCTAAGTCCTTGCGTGGATTTTCATGTTCATGATCTGATCCACTTCTATGGATATAAATCAATCAGGACTCAACTCTTCTACCTGTAGTTGTTCTGAGACAGATGGTGCATCTAACAAAGGCAGAAATAAGACACAGAAGTTCAACATCCTGGTGGAATTTTTTTCTGCTAGTGTAGCCAAACTCTGACACCAACCATGTATTGGTTAAGCGCCCATTGTCTCATGGTGAGAAGAAACTCAAGACAATTAACATTTTTTTGGTATGAAATCTGCTGTCAGGTCGGGTGTGTTTAAGATCAGAATGTGGGAATGGCAGATGGGAGTTAGGTGATTTCTCAGTTCTAAATTACAGATAATCACATAAATCTAGAAGACGTTAACTGTGTAGTATACAACTTTTGTAAAGAAAACAGTCTTCATTTTCTTAATTTTCTACCAACTTCAAATCAGACAATTTTGAATAATACTCTAAAACCATTTATACAGATACTACGCAACATTTATTTTCAAGTATTAGATGAAGATCTTCAAATTTTGAAAGCAATTTTCATCTAATGATTAGTAGGTCTAATTTCCCCAAGGTGTACAGACAAATTTAGTTACTGGGTTTGACCTAGCGGTTAACAGGACTGATTACCTTAATCATCAATGTAATAAACTTCTCACACATGCCAATCGTGACCCCAATGCCCTTTTAAATGCTACGTCTTTAGATATAATGCCAATGACTGGTGCTAAAATGGTGTTATGATTGAATATATCAATCTAGCATAGCATATAGTATTGCTGTGATAAACAGACTGACAATCTCCCCAATTCCAAAAGTGGGTCAGTTATATGCAAGCTGATTGCATTTTTGAGGTCCTGTTCCAAGGAGTTACAGAATGGGAGAATACAGAGAAGATAAAACTATCAACATAACAGTGATGATGATGGTAATACTAATAGACACCTATCAGTCCAAAGGGTTATAGCGTAATAGTAAAAGGATATTAATATGAAAGTGACCCAAGTTCAAACCCCCACACCATACTAAGTTGTCCCATTAGGTGACCCAGCACCTCGAGGAGATGTCATAGAGGTTGTGGATTTCTGAAATAGGGGCAAGTGTGATTATTAAGCATTGGAATATGGAAAAAATAGATGGCTAAGTGAGGCCATGAAGCATTGAAATATGGGTAAGTGAGGATATGGAGTATTCGAATATGGGGAACACCAAATGGGTGAGCGAGGTTATGGATAATTGAAAGATGGTGAACAAAAATGGGTCAGTCAGATTGTGCGGCATAGAAATATGACGAACATATGTAAGTTTAGCAACTAGTTTCAACCTCGCACTAAAATATAGCAAAGCAATCCACAAAATACAACAGTCCAGAGTCCCAAAGCTGAGCAGGTAATAATAAAAATTATCAACACCCGTTATGAAACAACGGTAGTACACAGAAAACATAGGCCTACACACAGTGATACAGAAAAGGAAAATGTAGAGTAAATCTGGTTATTTAGCTGCTATTATATCTTTGAGATTTCCAGAGTTAGCATTTTGGCACATCGATCTCGAAACACCTGTGTTATATACCCTTCAATATGCCTTAACACTTTCTATTCAAAACTTATCGCCTGGTTCTTGATTAATATATCTACTTCTATATGTTTGTATGGTCTTTGGGTGTGATGTTAGATGTAATAAATGCACAGATATCTCTGTACAAGTGTGTTATTTGGGTGTGATGTTATGAACCATATTAAGAACATTCATTCACAGAGGATCTATCCAAACAGAGAAAAGAAAAATAGAGCCCAAGAAAGCAGCAAGTACCTTCAATCCCTGAATGAAAAATGCCCACTCCAAACCAGTACATGTAATTGTTCAAATGGGTGAGATCATAAACATTCAGATAAAGCTGGGCAGGGCTACTTGAATGACTCTGATCCGAGCTTGAACTGGATAGAATTGATCTCATTTTCACCCTTCAAAACAAACTGGGCATCCTCCCTATTCTCTCTTCTCAACGAAAAACTGATACACCCAATCCCTCCGCCTCTCCATCCATCCTCAAGGAATCATTAAATGTACTGAAACCCGAAAATTAAAAAAATAATAATAGTTGGGCCAAACTGTATGTAGATTAAAAAACCTCTTTTGTAAAAATCTAACACTGGTATAATAATGATAATCAGTCCCCAATAGGGACTATACTATCTATGATGATGACCTGTTAGGTACTGTAGATAAATAGTGTTCAAAAGTGAATTGATTTGTAGCAGAAAATTTGTCAGAAAGGCCAAATTAGAGGCATGAATCCAAAGTGTTACGTGAAGATGAAAAGTCTTCCAAATTTAGCCACGGATTAATAGGGTTTGCCTTGTGTAGGCCCTTGCCGCCTCCTTTAAGGGAGGCATCAAGATTTTTCAGTCTTAAAAACATTTGGAAGATTATGTACATTTTAACGTTTTTGACTTGTTTTATGTAGTATTTCACACGTAGTTGGTTTTTTTTATAATTTTCAAATAGAGAAGGTAGAATATGCGAATTGATCAATGGATCGAGACATTTTATTTTTTTAAGGGACCAACTAGAATCTATTGAAAATCTTCTTCAAATGAGATAAATACAATCTTTTTTCACATGAGTTAAAAAGCCCATTAAAATAAATTGTAGAAATATTTAATAAATAAATGTAAGGTGAGTTATCTATTTTATTTTATTTATATATTAATGTCTATAATAGGTTAAGATTGGCCTATGGAATTTGCAAAAGACATTGTATAAATAAGGAAAAAGGAGACACGTTCAAAATAATGTATAAGAGAAATGAAATCAAAAAAAATGTCAGAGTGGTCTCATAAAGATATCACTAGCAATTGCACCCGATGGTGCAATGGAGACGCCAATAAGGAGGTGTTGAAGAAGTAAAATTTGAAGCGGTGAAGGTGAAACATTGCAAGAGGAAGAGTGGTGCGACACATGAAATGAAGGGCATGTTATGGTACAATGTTGTTCAAATACAGAGAAGAGGCTCTAGATGGAAAATACAAAAATAAACCAAGGAGAAATAAACTAAGAGAAACAAAGTGTGTGCCTCTACGTATATAGGTTAATTTCCACTGATATACTCAAACTCAAAATGGAAAGGACAATGGGAAACCAAAATATTCAAACTATTATGAAAGTTGCCTAGTATTTTTATGATTATAGTGCTTAGAGCATTCTACACACTTGGCTAGTTAAAAACAAATATTAGTCGCAAGAGTTTTCCTTTTGGTTTAGTTTGGTACAACGTCCTTAGCATTCCAAGTTATAAATAATCATAAATTTAGAGGATTGTCATGTGTATTGTGTATATTTCTATGCCTTTTATTTCAAAATTTTGATGTTGTGTGGCTTTGTAGTATGAGGGACCAACTAAAGAACATGAGAGAGGCTCAAGTGTATGTGTATTCTCATAAGTTTTATAAGTAGTTTATCGAAATATGATTTTTGAAAATTAGATGTAAGGATTACAGCTACAGTAAAGGACATATGGCAAAAGTTGTTGACATTGAGATCAATGGTCCATATTGGGCCATATTTTATACATTGTCATCCTTCCTTCCAACAATCAACGACGAAAATGGATTCGTTATTACTGTTGTTAGCCATTATACTAGTTGACATTGAAATGTGGGACTTGAAATTATATGGATTTGATAAGGGACTTACAATTGTATGGATCTATCATTTTAATGTGGGACCTCAAATTATATGACAAGATTTTCCATACTAATAACGTGGAAACATATAAATAAGAGTTGTGAGGCTTCCTTAAAATATCCACACTTAACAATTGAATATAATTTTAATATAAAATATTTCAAACTATACAGAAAAATACAAATTAAAAAATCACTAAAGATGAAGATATAAACACATAAAATCAAAAACAGGTATATCAATAATAAATTAATATATGTGTCGTCAAACCAATAATACAAAAAATCATTCAAATCGTAAGCTAGAAAAAAAATGACCCAATTGTTTCCATCACTGCACCACCTTAATTGACTTATAATAATTTACTTCATATAAATTTTATTTTTATAGCAACTCATTGTATGCATGAGCTTTAACAATCAAAACATACAATATTGTTGGAAATCCAAGTTTTCTAACATTAAATCCGACAAAGATAGAAGCAACAACATATATAGGCACTTGTTAGTAGACCACGATAAAAAATTTTATGAAATGACTAAGAATTTGCACCTCTAATTATATTTCTAATGAACCCTCACATGTGTGGCACACGGAGAGCACAATATGAGAGGATTCGAAGGATATCCAATAGGCAAAGCCAAAGGAGATGGTTAACCCAAATGAGAGCCCCCTACAACTCAAATCTCTTCTCCTCCATTCTCAAAGACCACATAAACACATAATATGAAGGTTTTTGATGTGGAAGGAGTGCTAATCAGATCTAAAATACTCTCTAAATGAAGCCAGTGATCATCCAATCTTGCCGAGAATAATTAGCAATTAAACTAATTTGTTTGTATGTGAGATTGAATGACAAAATTATGCATTGTATAACTCCACATAATGAATCCAAATCTTATTGGTTTGTATTTAAATACATGATAAATAATTCAGAGCTAAACACATTGTAAAGATCTCAACCACTTGGAAAAATCCACCCCACTTTGTGTTAAAACAATTAAACAATAAACAAGGCTAATATGGCCATAATAATAAGACTTGTCTCAACTTGCATGAAAAATAAAAGACTAATTGTAACTCTTACACCTCTTAAGTGAACCAAATTCAACTAAAGAAGACTAAAAATGGACTCGAGATGAAAAATATCATCCACTACTAATATATGGTTAACATGGAAGAAGCAAAAATTAGTTAAGTGACACGTGCACACCTATCATGCATCCTAGTGAGCCTAGGCACCCCCGTCTCTTCTAATAATATAAATGGGTCAAGATTAGACTAAATGTATTCATCTAAACATATAAATGACACCCCCACCTCTTGGGGATGAATGAATAATGATCCAAACTCAGTTAAGTGCACATTCGGTGAACTGCACTCTAATTGACACTCCCATTCTAAAAATATATTTTTTACATATTTTCCAAAAAATTCTAAACACAAAAACTTATAACTTTCCATGATTAATCAGTGCATGTATTGGCATTGTACTCAATATAATGCTCAAGAGAATACATTCAAGTCCAGACATCTAAACAAGAGTTGTGAAGTTTCCTAAACATATGTACACTTGACAATTGAAATGCAACGTTTCAAAATATAATTTTAATTTAAAATATTTCTAAATTTATGGAAAAAAAAAATTAAAAGGACAAAAGACAAAGACACAAAACATATCAATTCAAAAGAGTTATGTTAATAATAAATTAATGTATGTGTCAACAAACTAATAATAATAAATAATAAAATCGTAAGTTAGACAAAAAAATGACTTAATTGTTACCATCAGTACATCATCTTAATCACCTATTAAAACTTAAAATAAATTTTATATTTATAACGATTCAACCATATGCATGAGTTTTGATAATCAAAAACATCAAATATTGTCAAAAATCTAAGTTTTGATCCTAAAGCAAACAAATATGTACACATTGATGCAAAATGACATTGTGGCAACAAAATTACACCATAGAAAAAAGATATTTGACATCTCCTTTCCAAGGACATTTTAATCCTTATATAGCCATAGAATAAACTTCCTAAAAAGTAAAGGATCCAAGACAACATCGCAGTTTAACAACACAATGTAGTAAAAGCATACAAAATTTTGTATGAGGCATTCAAAAACCCAAAGGGATGTGGTCATAACCCTCCTATAGGATTTATTTTGGGTATAAAAACATACCATTGTGTAAACCATCACTACAATAGACATTAGTGAATTTGAAGAAAAAAAAGAAAATAAGTTGCATTAAAGACTATAAAGTTTTGTCCCCTATTGGGAAAACCAAATGACCCGCACAGAAAGGGGCAAGCCTCAAGTTATCACCCCTGATATGCACATTCTTTCTACCCTCGAAAGAAAGGAACCTCTATGCTAAAAAATGCTAAGGGGAAACTCAAAACTACCTAGATTATAATGTACTCTAAAAACCTTATATCTTTATTTCCCTTTTAGTAATTTCCTTCTAGTTGGTCATTTTAAAAACAAATATGTACACATAGACGCAAAATGACACCATATTACTAATGTTTCACCATAGGAAAAATGTCTTCATCTCCTAAATCCTAGGGAAATTCAACTTCCAAAAAAGTAATGGAGCCAAAACAATATTGCATTTTAACAACACAATGCAGTAAAAGTGTAAAAAAAATCCGCATGAGGTAGTTGAAAACCCTAGGGATGACACCCATAACCCTCTTGTAGGATGGCTATTTTTTGGGGTAGAAATATATGTCACTATGTAGACCATGACTACAATGAACATCTTTGAATTTGAAGGAAAAAGTACATAGTAAGTTGCATTGAAGAGTAAAGTTTTGTTCCCAATTGGGCAAACAAGGCAACCCATGCAAAAAGGAGTGAAAGCCTTAATTCGTCGCCCCTGATATTCAAGTTCTCCTAACCCTTAGAGGCAAGAAACCTCTTCGCTCAAAGTTGATCAGGCGAATCCCAAATATTCCTAGACTATAATGTGCATATTAATATTTAAACTATAATTAATTTATAATTTTGTCATTACAAACTTAGATGTTAATAATTGATGCAAATGAATGGCTTAAAAAGCCTTATTTTTAATGGTTTTGTAACTTTCTTAGGATTATTGCAATTACATTATTACCATGTTTTAATAACAAATGTTGAATCAATATTGCACCAAATTTAATAACTTTAAATATTATTAATAAAATATACATTGGATAGTAGGGAACATTAACTCCTGACACAAAACCAACTAAAAAATTACTATGAGTGTTGCAGTAGAGAAGATGCCAAAGCAACATTTATAAAATTAAATCTTTAGCATTGCTTAAAGCTTTAGAGGACAAAACATGTTTGCACTTATTCATTGTCCCAATAACCTACATAAATAATGTTTCAAAAAACCATTAAAAGGATATATATCTAAATATTAAAAAATAACAATGAAACGACATAAAGCCTTTGTTGATGCCTTCTCACAAGACAATTGGAGGGCCTGAGATATATCCACGATTTGCGGATGGGGAATCTAAAGGAAAGGATGCAGCACCCAAAGGTAAATGGTGGAGAGTTTGAAAACATTCCATCATCCATAGTCTCTTGGGTGGAGAGGCAAGGCACACGATAGGAGGAGATCAGGGGAGATGCATCCGCTTCGACCTTTTTCACCATCACTTGTAGATAATGGGAAGGTTGCATATGTCTTAATCCCTCATGCTTATGTGCTTGTCCACCAAGCCACCATGCTCTCCAGTGTACCTTGTACCTTGTGGACTTCTTGGTGGTCATAATTCTAAATACCAACACACACTTTAAAATGTCTACACCAAACTATGACTTCGCCACTTGTGAATGAGATGTGAGTGTCAACTTGTTCTCTTGAAAGAGAGGTCATAAGTTCAAATCCTACAAGGGTAGGATATATACGCATCATATTTGAAGCATAGTTAGGTGCCTCCTGCATGTTGGGAATTCGAGGTAGTCCCATATGTTATAAGTTGTATGCACATCCAAAAACAAGCCACCCAACATTACATACTATAAAACCAATTGTTATTATTATTATTAATCATTTTCATAATACTTTAAAATTCCCACCCACTTAAAAACAACCCAACATGTTTGTGATTGGTGAGACTTCCAATGATTTTGTAATTGTTAAAAGGAGCAAAAATTATCATAATCAGGGAAAAGTCCAACATGCATGGATAATTATCGACAATTTCAAATGATTTATGTAAACATGTGGAGGATGGTCATAAAGCGTGATATCCCAATATGTTTAAAAATTGTCTCAAGAAATAGTGATCTACTCGAAATAAGTCTCAATCACCTCGAAAAACCTCATTCTCCATAAAGCTCTGAAATTTTCACTTCACATGTTGAATTGATAAATACCTTTGATACTTATCTAAGATTGAGAAACATGGCGAGTTCCTAAACACCATCTCATCCCATCAAACATGTTGAATACCACATAAAAGCAAAGAAAAAAAGGAGCATGACTCTTTGTTATGTGTTATTCAATGATGGAGGAGTTAGAAATTAAAACACGAGAGGAATCTAAATACAGGATTGTGAATATGGAGATATTTGCATGAGAGAGCTCAAAATAAATGAATGAAGAAGTGAAAATGAAAGCACACTCGTGATTCTAATTTGAAGCTTACACATTTGAACCGACGTAAAGGAAAGAGAAAAGAAAAAATTAGTTGAAGAGGGGAGCACCCAAGCCAACCATTGAGTACCCAAAGAGCCAAGAAATAAACACCCAATGAAACCTAATTCATGATACATGAGGACTGAGGAGGAAGTGAGGCATTTGAGGATGCAAGAGGAGTTCTCTGTGAGTAAGAAGCCAAAAACTATTTTGATCTCAAGTTCAGATTAAAGTTGATAGAAGGTATCTTTTAAGTTAACACAAGCCCAAGACAGTAATTTGGAAGTGACTTAATTCACAAATCAAACTGCTTACTTATACCAAAATCCATTAGTTTCATTACACAACACCTCCACCTTCCCCTTGGTTACCTTTCACAGACCAAAAACCTAGTCTAGGCATACCAACTCTATGACCATTAGTTGTTGCATTCAAGGGTAGCTTAAATTATGAACAATCGATGCACGCAAATTATTTCACAACAAAACAAATATTTCTTACAAATCATGATTATAAATGTAATCATTATTACCTAATTTCAAACAAACAGTTATATTTAAGGCCCACTTTTAACTTAACATCAATGCAATGTCTCAAGCCCATTTCAACCCTCTATATTCCCTATAAGATAAAGTAACAATTCACATCTCTCATAGAAACACCAATTTCATGAAAGTTAGATGACTAGTGATTCACTATACATCAACGAATTTTTCAATTGCTCGCCATGTCATTGATATTTTTGCAACAGCCACCCTTTGAGATGTAGAGGAGTGATACAGAGTGCCTCCCTTAAGAACCTCTTAAATCGTTTCTTGAAAAACTTATCATTTTATTGTACCATCTATTTTGCATCACCAGCTAACCTGTGAGCATTCTATGAACATCAACAATTTTCTTGCAACTATGCTTCAATGCATGTAACACACACATATGAACTATTGTTTTTTTTCATTTGTTAGATGTATGGACCCTTCATCCAATAAAAGGGCATACATATTGATGTAATAGAGAGACGAAAGAAAGGGGTCCCATATAGTAAGTTGAACCAACCTTATTACCCTCGAGAAACACTTCTAATACTCAATGTGATGAAGAAATGTATAACATGTGTGAATCCATGTGATTTATTGAGTCTAGGACCACTAGCTATCTACCAATAAGTAAATCTAAGATATTATCACGAAGCCTCATCCTATTGATAATGTGAACAGGTTGGAAGTAAGATATAATTACCCTGGTACAAGCCTCCTTTATATTTATTAAAATTATTAAATTTAAATTTAAATAAAAAATATGATATAAATGTGAAAACAAAAAATTGTGATAATTATTGTTTCAAAGTTATTCTTAGATGGTAATACATTTAGTTAAGTGAGACTTGAATAACCAATGACAATACCTTTAATAATAAGGAAGGAACAAATTAAAAAATATATTTATACTATAAATTTATATGTATCTTAGTAAACATCTTTTATAATTTGAAAATTTGTTTTTTCATAATCTATAAATTTTATTTAAAAACTTAAAATTTGCATAAATAAAGCGATGTTGAAATGTCAGTTTATTAATTATTGTAATACAAGAAAAGACTAGCTTGTGAATATTAGAAAAACAAATAAATTATTCTCCTACTCTAATATTCTCAAACAAAACCTCAGATAGACCACTCGATTGAAAGGGGGAGAGAGATAAATCCCTGCACTTACCTACAAGTTGCAAATATCCTCATTTGATGAATTGGATTTTCTCTTGGTTGATTGATTTTTGCTTCAGATGTTGGTGGAGACATACGATCAACACCTCCCCTTGTAACTTGATGATTTTTCTTGAAGAATGCTTGATGAAGGATGAAGGATTAGAAGATGATAGATTGTAGATGAATGATGGATTGATTGAATGATTGAAGAAGATAAAATGGAAGAGCTTTGTTATGGATTTCCAAATTCATTGGCTCTCATAGAGGAGTGCTTAATTTATAGTTGAAGGGTGGAGGATTCAATGGATAGGATGAAGCCATGTTGGATTTGGATCAATGGTGGAGAATGCATGTGAGGATTAGAGGATTCTAGGGTGGAAGACTCTAGAATTTGAATTCAAAATTCATGGAGGGAAGAAGCTTCCATTGAATTAAAAATTCAATAGAAGGAGAAAGTTAGAGAGGCTTCTAGAAATAAAAGCCTCTGGATTTAGAGGTGGAGCATGTGATTAAGATTAGAATTAGATTAGATTAATAAATATGATTAGGGGTGAGGTTATATGGAAAGGCTAGGTGTAGGGATGTGTAGGGTAGGTGGGTAGGTAGATGTAGGAATATTAAATTCCTAGAAAATGCTATTAGCAATTATTAGTGGGATGATAGGATAATATGATATAATAATGAAATAAAAGTGATTAATGATAGGATGGGGTAAAATAATGAATTAATAGGATTAATGGAGGAATGATGGGATAAATGATAAATAATGATAAAAGGTAAATATGATAAAATGGATTAATAATAATTAATCTTGCAATTAATTATTATATGGATTTTAGATAATGACGATGCGGGATAGATTAATTGTAATTTAACAAGTCAACATTTTAGATGTCTACATTTTTCCACTCTTTGAATAGTTATTGTGTAGCAATGAACATTCAAAGAAAACTAAGAAAAGACGTTAGGATGGTGATATGATGCCCCTTGAGGAGTTAGATGGGGAGGAACGAGGCAGGTAATCGCTCGAAAAGAGGAGATGCCCAAGTTAGTAAATGAGAGAGGATTAGAAGATGAGAAGATTGAGGATTTAGAGGATTAGAAGATTGAGGATTTAGAGGATTAAAAGATTGAGGATTTAGAGGATTATAAGATTGAGGATTATATGATTAGGATTTGAGGATTATAAGATTGGAGGATTTAGAGGATTAGGATTAGAGGATTAGAAGATTTGAGGATTCGGAGTATTATGATTAGAGGATTATAAGATTTGAGGATTTAGAGGATTAGTATTAGAGGATTAGAAGATAGGAGGATTCATAGGATTAAGATTTCAAAGTAGAGTATGCCCCAGTCAATGATGTCTAACAAGGGTGAAGATTTTGGATTCGAAGATGCCCTAGTCAAGGGGTTAGGTTTTGCGGATTTGGAGTATAGGATACCCTAGTTAAGGGGTTAGGATTGAAGGGATTTAGATTTGAGGATGTTGGATTTGAATATGTTAGATTTGAGGATGTTTAAGTTGAGGTTGTTATATTTGAGGATTGATTGACTGGATAGGAATATATGGTATAAGATGTTGGATTTAGAGGATTAGAAGATTGAGGATGTTTGCATGAGAGAATAAGAATCGGTTTTTGGATTGATTTGGATGAGAGGAGAGGATTGGGATGATGATCAAGTTTGAAAATTTCTAAGTTAAACACCTTTTCTGTTGTTTTGGTAAGGGGATAAGTTGAAAATTTTAAAAAATCTACGTTTATGGGTCATTCTGTGTGATTTGTGGGTCTATTAGACATTTTTGTCCCAAGTGTCCCAAGTTCATTCGGGCTCCCTGTTTGCCGATCAGCCATTTTACTCGAAGTCTGTTTCTTTCGATGCTAGATGATCGTTTTAAAATTTTTTGTCTCAAGTGTCCCAAGTTCACCCAGACTCGATGTTCACCTTTCACCTGATTCAGCCGAATCCCGCACTCCATGTACTTTCGTCCCTCATGTCCTGAAAGCATTTCTGCATCTTTTCCTCGTGTCGCCCGCATTCGGCTGAATCGTGCTTTCGCGTCCCACGTGTCCCAAATGAACCAAAGGCCATCCTGGCTAGTTTTTCCCGCTCTTCACAAATATCTTTCTTTTTAAGTTGTTAGATGTGTATTTAATGCACATTTATTACCTTTCTCTCTTCTAAACGGCTATTTAATGAGCTTCCCCCTTACACATTTTTGCACACTGCTTTCTTGTTATCAATTGCTCACAACCCCTCGCAAATAGAATTCCTGTGGGTATACTTGATTCTTCTACAATTCCATCAAGAGATCAAGACTGTGACTTTGTTTCTCAAATCAACATGAAGATCAAATTTCAAGGTCAGGAACAAATTTCACCGCTCGAGTCTGCCATTCCTGATATCGTAGAGAGTGAAGTTTGCCACCTTGACTTTGGGGATTTATGGGCAAGGATGACATACTCAAACCCCTCTCCTATGGAACAAATGATTCATGATAGTGGCTTGGCATTAGCCGCTGGTTTCCTAATCTCAGTACAGTGCGCAGATATAGTACTCTCCTGCGGTGCTCATTTCAATCCCAACTCAAGTGAGCTAACAAATGTGCATGGGGATCTCATCACCAAGCTCGATGCTATTGCCATTATCACTACCCTAAGGATTCTTGAGATGGAAAATTATATAGTAATCTCTCAGAACTAGGAACATCCCCTCTTCGATCAGGAAAGTGAGAAATACAAGGTGCGGGTGGCAAAGTCTTGGCTTAAAAACCATAAAAAGGGGGCATCCTGTCTATCCAAGGTTCTGTTTTGTGTCGATTTTAACAAGGAGTTGTCATATTTTATAATCCTGCTAGCTCAGGTCATGGGCTTACCCTCTACCAACGAATTCCATTTCTAGATGTGCCCCCTTATCAACATGGTGTGTGAAGGAACTCAGAACATCAATTGAGCAGAAATCATCAGCATGAACTTAGCAGAGCAACTATCCAATGTACAATAAACCAAGAAGTTCTACATTACTTCATACCTAATGTATACCCTAGCAGCATTGAGGCAATGGTTTGGATTCTCATACATTGATGCTCATAAGGGTGACACTGTATATGCCTACTGCCCTCAATTCACCCTGGACACTAGAAATCTTAACTTTAGGAGGGTGACATGATGCTTTCACCATGTACATTGTAAGGCTTTTGGAGAGTGAAACTGCAAAGAGGTTCTCGGATGAAGCCATGAGCCTAATATCACACTATGGTGCCTACTTCATCCAGTTCATGATATTCTCCTATATCAAGCTTGTAGGCTATGAGAGCACCCCTCTTAGGCTCCCTATGTTCTGCAATGATAAAATGGCCTAGATAGAGATATGAAGGCAATTTGACAAGTTGCACAGAACCTATAGGGATAAGAAAATAACTGGCCTGCACTTCCCCATATCTTTGGGAAACTACACCTGCAAGACGGCTTTAGATGTAAAAAATATAGAAAGATCCCTAGTTCCATCACTTTCCATTTCTTCAGGCCAAGAACTTTTTTTTATTTGAAGAAATTTATTAAACAGAACATCAAGATCAATTACTATCATAGGGCAGACACTGAAGACTATCAGGTTGGATGTGTTGATGATCTTGAGGCAAGAAGGTGGCATTATGGTAGTTTTCTCTCCAACTAATTCAAGAGCTTAACTTGTATCAAGTTATAGAAGGGTTGCAGGATGATAATTCTGACCTATTTTCATATGAGTATGACACCATGATCAAACACAATCCCTTGGAAGATTTGGATTGGTTCAAGAAAGAAAAGGATGATCTAGCTGAAATCTTAGCCCCTTCCTAGTAAGAACCAAAATCTGGTTTGATAGGAGAGTCCGTGAACTTAGAAGGCATTCAGGAGAGTCCTCCTCCAAGGATACTTCAACGCCAAGGAGGGAGGCATTGACACCTAGTTCGGAAGCACCTGTGCAGACTCCTCCTGCCTCATCAACTAAAGGTCCTACATCTTCCACTCCTTCCTCATCCACTCAAGTATATCAGAAGAAAATCAAAGAGGTCAAAAAGGAGCCTATTGAAGAAGATCTTGTGATGAAGCATTCGGAATTGCCGTCAGGTCCAGAGAAAATTATTGTTCTCAGTGAAAGTGAGGAAAGTGAAATGCCAGTATCTACAAGTGCTCCAGAGGCTCCAATGGATAAAGAAAAGGAAGTTCAAAGCACTGAGCTCCCGAGCACCATCAACTCCTCCGCACTAGAAGCTCTGAGTGCCCCACTCATATCTCAACTAGAAGCAACATTAGTGCACACCCTAAGTGCTATGAGTTCTCTATCTCTTGGTCCTCTTACCCCACCTTCTTCTTCCTCCTCCTCTTTTGCATGGGTGCAGCCTCTCGTCGATAGTAGGAAGAGAAAGTCCTCTTCTCGGATCTCGGGACCCAACTTTGATGTTGTGGTGGCCTTGTTAGGCATTACTACTCCTACTCCCACCAAGAATGCTAGGACTACCTCAAGAATAGTATCTGATGCTTAGGGCCAGTAATTCTTGGAGATAGCCAAGCCCAAAGTGGACAAGCTGGAGCATGATTTGCAAACATCTGATCTAGAGCTCTCAAGGATTCCCATGGGAGAGTCCACCCCTGAAGGTGAGATCCAAAATCTTCAGGAAACTATCACCAGGTTCATTGGGAGGGTAGAGAAAGGGCAAAAAACCATAGAGTAGCTAGAGGAGTAGGCTCAGGTTCTTACAGGTTTTATCAAGTCTCTGCTATCCAAGGATAAAGTTTTAGATCCTACCCCACTGACTACTCTTCCACCACCTGTGATTCTCAGCCAAGATGAAGTCCAAAGTATCAAATACATACATAGATATTCTATCTATGGAAGGGCTATGGAGGCCATGGTAGATGACATGCTCATTGTAGGGTTGAATTTCATTGGTGAAGCCTTCAAACTCAATGAGAAGGTGAATAATCTGCAATAGAAGCTCTCCTCCACTATTAGAAATATAGATAAAGAGCTCAAACTCTGGAGTAGCTGTATAGTAGACCTTCACCTCATGGGACAGACTGATGAGAATATTTTAATGGAAAGCAAAGTCTTCGACGATGTAAAAGATAACTTGTCAAAATCATGGGTATACAGCATGGAATGGAAAATCAAGGTGCTAGAAGAAGCTTTGGGAGAACTGAAAAATAGCTAGCAGAAGGGTGAGGCCTTCAAGACTTTAGTGGTATCCACTTTCAAAGATATACATTTCCACCTTCATGATGAGACCTCTGGTGTACCCCTCTCCTTGCAAGAAATCAAAGCTCAATTCAGAGCTTTTGTCAAAGATAATTTGTTCAAGGAGGATTCCATTTCCAAGGAAAAGATGAAGGAGATCTGCTCTCTCCAGTCTATTATTGAAGAAGCAAATAAAGATTATCATACACATGTCGAATTTGACAAAGATATGGAGAAGTGCCTTCGATTTTGGACCCAGTCCACTACCAATACATCGGTACCACATGGCAGAGACATAGTAGAGGCATTGAAAAGATTTAGACAGTGGATCCTAAAATCAGTGGGCCCCTCTCAATCATGAGTGCCTATCTTCTTCTCCTGATTCTTCTCCTTTCTTCCTTTCTTCATCGAGATTTATTGTAATTAGTTGGGGTATTGTGATTAACATCCCTTTAACTAAGCATTAGTTAAAAAAAGTAGTTACCAAGAGTAACTGATTTGTAAACTATATAATGGTCTCTCTTCACCATTGTGAAGGGAGGAACTTGGCTTATCTATGAGAGTGTAAGAAATAATACGGATCAATCAATACAAAAAGGATCTTCTTTCTTTGTTCATCTGATTCCTTTATTTCACAGCTATCTGTTAAACATTATTAGATCATTTGTCTGCATTATACCTTGAAGATTTGTATTCTTGTGGATGTCGTTTATGGAACTGTGTGTCCTTCTAAATTGCATCTCAGTAATTCAAATACAAATGGTTCAATTCTAATTCATTGTATCCTGGCACGCATAAAGAATTATTTTGTTATTTATAATTCTGGAGAATGCTTTTCTGCTTATTTCCTGCGTCTTCATTCCTTTATGCCTTTGTGATTGATAATCTATTCTTCACAACGCTTTCATGATATCCTAAGTTCCACTATCAAAATAATTTGCTGTACATTTGTAAATAAGTCTCGCTTTAAATAAGGGAACCTCTCCCATCAAAGAGGAGGGACTTCTTGTCCCTTGACTGTTGCTCTCATTAGGATCTTCTTTTGATGACCAACAGGATGATGATCGAGTTTGATGGATGAGAGGATGTTAGAAGATGCCCCTTCCAAGGGGTGAGGATTTTGGATGTTGGATGCGAGATGATAAGATTTGGACGTGGATATTGATTGATTGATAAAGGATTGATTGGATAAGAGGCTGAGGAGGTTAGATAGTTAGTTAGATGATGACGAGGATTAGGTGTGGATGATGATTAGGCTAAATGATAATGATAGAAGGAGGGTGTGCTGCCATAAAGTTCCCATTGTTATCATCATTAGCAAGTTGTGATTGATGTGGCATAGAGTAAAATGCACAATGGTATAAAGACCATGATGATTGAGTTTTTGAATGCCTTTGTCCTCGTAGCATTAGAAAAATTAATATAAAAAAGATGGTCCTCATATCATCAAAGTGTGTAAAAGAAAAAGAAATGAAAGGGGCCTCATATCATCATCCAAAATGTAAATGCAGACAAGCAAGCAAACACAGAGAAGCAAAAACAAACACACATTACATCTATGGATTTTTTTTAATGTTATGATTTTAGATTTTTTAGATTTTTAGATTTTGAATTTTAGATGTTTAGATTATTTGATTTTGGATGTGGAGATTTTGGATTTAGGATGTGGGGGAATTGGTGAAGGATAGGTAAGATGAAAGGATTTAGGATAGGGATAGACTCATGCAGGGATAGGAAAGGGATGCAAGAGTGGGATGCGAATTTATCCTGATAAGTCCCAAAGCAATGTTTGGGTAGGGTGAAAGGGAAGGATTGAGGGAAATTGGATAGGTTGGACAGGATAGTGATTGGTCGATAGGTTAGGATTAGATCAGATGTGGGATGGGATATAGATGGGATGTATAGGAAAAGATTAAAAAGATATGAAAGGTGATAAGATATGCCTCCAATTATTGGGGGGATGGATTGAGGGATAGATGTGGTGTACCCCCAAGTGAAAATTAGGGTGTCCTATGTGGATGTATAGATGGGTTTGATTTTTTCCCCCAGGTGTAGGGTGGGATGGGAAGTGAGGGGTATCTAAAATGGATGATGTCCTTAAGAAGATGATAGTAAGGTTACCCTCAGTCATGATGATGATGGTTGAAAAGGGACATGAGGAGGATTGGATGAAAGGAAAGGATCATCATCTGCCCACAGATATTTGATCCTAAGGGAAAAAGGATGTGGGTGTGATGGATGACATTAGTGATGAAAAAAAGATGAGTCGAATGACACATGTTGTAAGGCAAGAGTTGGACTAAAACAAAAGTGTGACAAAGGTCTAAGCAATACCTGGTGTTGGTTAGATTTTCTGAATAACTAAAAACCTAGGCAGTCGTGAGATAAATCTCCCTCATTTACTGGTGAGGCTCCCATGTAAGATGTTTATCAATCTAGTACATATGAAATTTAATAACTATTTGCGGGGGTTTTACTTTAATCACAAAGCTCATGAACCATAGCTAAGCAATTCTGCAGCAAGTAAGAAGTTTTTTATGAAGTTTTTTTAGAAGGGGGAAATAATGGAATTTGGGAAAGAAGAAAGGAAGATATGTAATTCAACCAATAGTTTACAGAGTTGGTTTCATACACATGGATTAATTAAACAAGTATATCTCACAATATCCAGAAGTAAAGGAAAAGAAAAGCTTCTAATCTAAATCTCAGATAACACAAATTTTATCTAAAGATCCACATAGAAGTAAGAAGAAAATGCACCATGGACGCAAAGTTCTCTAGAAATATGCCTTTATCTAATTCCTCAGGTTTCACAAAAATGACATCAATGGCTATAACACAAAGTTTGGAACTCAATAATGTTGATTAACAAATTGTGATCCTTTAACCCGTAGGCTCTTCCTCTATTCATAATGTATAGAGAGCAATTACAAATATGAAGTTTTTTAATGAATTGCCACACGTGGAAGCTATGAAAAGGGGAAGCAACTAGCAATATTCTCCCCTAGAATTCCTCTTTACATGACATGCATGATTTATAACTGAAAATAGAACCTTCTATTTTGCATGTTTTCCACCTATTTCTAAGTAATTGACTTCTTCCAATAACTTGAAGTAACAAATTTTATAGCCAATTACCTAAGTTTTACAATTTTAATTGATTGCTCAATTGTTTTGTTGGAGAAAATAAGTGAAAGAAGAAGAAATTAGAAGAAAGTTGTAACACTCTTAGTCTTGTTCTTCTTCCATACTTTGCATGTTGATCCAACCTGTATTGTACTTCTGCTTCATTCACTTTAGCAATGAATGATATCTCTACCTTGAATCTGAGATGCCTTTTTCCCCCATATGTTGTTGAATCATTTCCTTTGATTCTCACCAAACTGGATCTGGAAGCAACTGACTGTGATTTTATTTGCAGGTGTTGCCTCTGACCTGTATTCCCTCTTATCCTTGAAGATTTTGTAGTTTTTCTCCAGTACGTGCATCAGTGCAATGCTTGTCGTAAAAAAATTAGACAAAACTAATCATCTTTTATTTTTAATTGCATATGAGCAATTTCAAATTCTAGAAAGCACTCTGGGTGAAGGAAAATACAAGTAAATTCAATGAAGGCTTCAACTAGAAGATTGGGAGCACATGCACAAGCTCATGGAAGAAATTTTCCATGCAATGACTTCCACTTGGGTTGCGTTAGAAACAAGAGGATGAATTTTTGTGGAAGCCTTTACAATTATGAGAGCTAGATCTATTTCTTCCTCTGATTCTAAAGAAATATTCAATGTATCAGACATTGACTTCGCCTTCTTTTCACTAATACGAGCACCAGTGAAGTATTCCTGCAAATAATTTAGATAAGTATGCAATCCATAGCATGAATATCTAATTTCTTCACCGAGACCTGATTATAAAGCCTGTTGCCCTCTATTTTTAGACTTTTTTTGCATGCCAAGTAAGTTTAAAATATTATTTTATTCACATGTGCACTCACATCAACATGTAGATAGCCAAAATAATAAAAAAGGAAGCCTTTCCAACCCTAGGCACCAAAACTGGATGCTTCCTGACAATTAAAAAAAATCAGCTTTTAGGCATTTAGCTATGCCACAATGGGTCACACTTTTGGCTAGAATTCAAGTTTAAAATAAGAAGGCAAGGAAATGGGAATTTTCACCCTTCCAAATAGCCCTAAAATTTTCATCTTTCACTTAAGTTATTTAACTTTAATGATAGGAAAAAACAACCTTCCAGAAAGGCTCCAAATTCCCACCTTTCTTCCACCACCAGCATTCCCATTGGCACTTAAGTGATTTAACTTTAATGATGGGGAAAAACAACCTTCTAGGAAGGCATCAAATTCCCACCTTCCTTCCACCACCAAAATTCCCATTGGCACTTAAAAACCCTCCTTCCAAAAAATGTAACTTGCATGGAAAAAAGCTTCTCCCCAAAAAGTGCAACTTGCATTAAGAAATTGCTCTTCCCAAAAAGTGTGACTTGCATGACTTATGCTTTTAAAGTTGCGTGAAAACTCATCAGAAACATTTTATTTGCAATTTTGGATTTTTTTGGAAAGGGTCTGGGAAGATGTAGCAACAAAACTTGCAAGTCCATAACTTTCACTCAGTGGCTTCGTTTTAGGTGTCGTTTTCACTAAAAGTGCATATTTTCTCGAGCTCTATGCATTGATGGCAATATTTTTCTTATTTTCATAAAATCCATTTTTGCACCTTTTTGGACCAAGCAACTTCTTGTAAACTCGTAAAAGAATCTTGAACTTTGATCACCTTTAGACATATTAGTAATTAAAAATATTGGATAGTTTTTCAAAACCCTAGGCTTGGGGAAAGGTCTGACATGAAGAATGAATAGGCTAGGGAAATTTCTGGATAAAACAAACCAAAGCACAAACAAAAAGAATTAAAAGAAAAACAAAAGAAGTTGCGGGTAATTGCTAAAAACAATTCTCTAATTAGCTGATATGCAAAAATTATTCCCCACGGGAGAATGTTTTGGGGTAATAATGATGGGGTGAAGTGTTTTATATAACCTAAATCCTCCAATTTTAGCTCAATCTATTTTTAAAATAAATTTTTTTATTTAATAAATAAATAAAACGCTTGCAGACAAGGTCTGATGAAGGAATTGAGTGAGCTTTAACATGTGGGTATTTGTCAAAATTGGCTTTTATGACTCTTTGGGGATACCTTAGAACAATGCAAACAAACAACTATAGGCAAAATAAACACAAAACGACCCATTACATTGACAATAATGATTTTTTTAAAAAGGGGTAGTCCCAAATTTCAGGGTGAAATATCAGGGACACAACCTGGCAACATGCGAGCCCTCTCTCTCTACGAGATTAAAGTGTGTTTGATTGTGATGGTTAATTACCGCTTGAAGTGAATACTTAATGGGTTATATGTGAAGACAAACTAGCCAATGTATATGGAGTGATAAAGTCAAATAGGTGGATGGAGGGTGAAATAAAGGCTAAGTCGTGCATTTCTCCACTGCTAGCTAGGCGTCCATAGCCCTGACGGAGATGCATCTGATTCTTGTCACAACATTTCTCTACTGCCAGACAGGCATCCATAGCCTCGGTAGAGATGTTAGAAACACCCCTAGAGAGAGTCTTGAGGCAGATTTTATTTGGTATATTCATTTTTTGATATGACTTTTTTTGCTTTTTTATATTTGGATTTTTTTTGCATAAAATGTTCCACTCTCTTGAGAACTCTTAAGCGGTTAAGAATCACTAGTGGCTCGATGGGGGAGTGTGGAGATGACATTGGCTAGAGTGTCAATAGGAACGCCCAAGGGTCTTCACCACAAGTTTATTAAGTGTGTTAAATTGTGTGGATCTTTATGAGGAAAATTGTGCTTGAATGTTGGAGGCAATGATAGATCAAATTCACACGGTTATAATAGATACTAACATGTGTGAACAAGTTGATCAAGTGTTCAAATGAATGGATTGGAAAAGGATATGAATGGATGTGATGATAGGAATGGATTAGATGTAAAGGTATTTGGATGCTGGATGAAAGGAGGATGAGTGGGAAGGAATGAACATCTGTGCGTAGGCAACAAATTGTGTGTTGAATCCATTTTTAGGTGTTTGGTATTTGTAGGGGATTGAATGATTTGTGATTGGGTTGAGTGGTTAGGATGGTGGGATCAAAAAGAGTGGTAGAAATGGGTTTAGGTTTATAACCTAAGCCTAAACGACCTGGATTCTAATGGAGGGAGATGGATTCGTGAATTCCTTGTTCATGGACACCCAAGCCTTTGCCTCGATGTTTAATATTAACGAACATATTTTTGGCTATAGGATATGAAGTGGATGGGGAAGATTGTGCCATGTGGCCATCATGAGACTGGGGGGTTGTATTTTTAGCATCCGCTAAGAAGGCAGACTTATCAAAGGATGGGAGGTGAGATTTGTTTTGGTTTTTAATTGGTGAGGGATGTGTGGATGTACGATGAGATTTGGATAGCTGAAGATGTTTGGATGTCAAGTGGGATTTGGATGGTGGAAGATGGTTAGGGAGAGGATTGGGATGGAAAGGTGGTAGATAAATAGATACACAAATTAGAATTACTTATTTTATGAGGTTTTGGACATAAGATCGAAATTACATGTAACGATTAGTTGAATGTCTATGGGTGCGATGGAAGTCACCATAGTAATGTTCCCGATACCAAGATGGTTTGGGAAGGTTTTGATCATGTGATTTGATGGGTGGATGGATGATCATGTTGAAGGTTTTTAGATGATGGAAGATGGTGGTAGAGGATTCTCCTAAAGGAGTGAAGTGGTTTAGGTTAAATGGTGTGGAGGGAGTAGGAAGTAATGGTGCAAGATTATGTAGTTAATGAGATGTTTTGGTTGATTTAGATTTAGGTTTTGGATTGGATTGGATTGGTGTGGCTTAGAGTATTAAGGGGATGGGTTAGGCTTGGGGGCTGAAGTGGATGGTTTGGGCTTGAAGGACGAAGTAGATGTGGTTGATTTTGGATTAGTTGGAGTACGTGGTTTTGAGGTAGATGATTTTGGATTAAGATTAATAGATGTAGATGAAGGGGATGGGGTAGATTTAGATGAATGGGAGGGATGTGATATGTGGGTCATATTGGATTTTGGTGATGTTGGAAAAGAGTTTGTGACATATGATTTTGGTGATCTCCACCATCTCCTACCCAATCTAATGAGGCTCATTAGATTTTGTGGATTTAGAGGATGATGGTGGCATGTGAGCCTCATTAGATTGGGTAGGAGATGGTGTGAGGAGAGGGTTAGGTTTGGGAGTTGGTGATTCAGGAGTCACATTAGAAGTTTTAGGATTGGGGGATGATGGAGATGAAATGGGATTAGAGGATAGGATAGTGTTAGGTTTAGGTGACGAAGGGGTTAAGATATGATTAGACGTGGATGAATATGATGAGGGTGGTATAGGAGCCACATTGGATGGTTTAGGATTAGGGTAGAAGAGGAGGAGGGTGACGTATAAGTCACAGTGGATGAGATAGTATTGGGCTTAGGTGATGCAGGGGATGAAATAGGCCCATAGGCTGAATTTGATGGTGGATTAGAGGATGTGGGACTATCTAGGAGAAATTATGTAGGATTGGATTAGGGTGATGAAGATGACGAGAATGGAGGACTAAGATGAGATGTGGGGGATAATAATTTTGGATTAAGTGGTTGGGATTGTTGTTGATACATGTATGGGACTCGATTGTAGGTTTGACAATGATTGGATTTAGGAGTTGATATTTTGGATGAAGGTGGATTATCTGCATAAGCTTTGGTGGAAGGAAGGTGTAGGTCATGATGATTGATAGGGGATTTTGAGTTTGGAATTTGAGATGGTTGTGTGGGCTTGGGATTGGTGACTAGATTAGCAAGGATATAAAGGAGGTCCTCTTGCTCTAGATCAAAGTTAACGATGTTGTCAAAGTTGATGAAATTGGCTTATGGGGGTAGTGGTTTATGTTGATTAGGTTGGGGTGTGGATTGAGATGATATGGGTTCCTCAAAGATGAATTTAATGGGTGAGGGGTAGGGATCGTAGGAATGGGAAATTTTGGATGGGGTTGGTTGGGAGATGATGGTTTAGGAGTTGATTGGTTGATACATGACTTAAGATCAGATATTTGATGATTGAGTTGTTAAGTGCTTTTTAGGATGTTAGGATCAACATGGGATGGTTGATTTGGATGACAAGGAGGGGATTGATTGAGGTAGGATGTGAGATTTGAGATTTGTTTATTAAGGTGTTGGATAGTGTGTGGGACTTCATGGTCAAATCATGATGGTTGACTTTGATAGGTGGGAGATGATGGGATAGTTTTGTTGATGGATTTAGAAAAGAGGTAGGGGTTTGGATGTTGGTTTGAATAGGATGGGGATGTGGGATTAAAATCCATGGTTTGATAAGATGTGTGGGTGATGAGTTTTGGATTATGATTAATGGTGATGTGATTATGATTTGGATTGTGTGATTTAGGATGATTAATTATGATGATTTTTTATTGATTAAAATTTTAAAGTAATGGGATGGTTAAGTGAAAAACATGCAACACACATCCTAACTAGTCAAGTGGGTTTGCAATCAAGTTATAGCCTGCTTTCAATTCCACACATCGAAAATGGTGCCACAATTGGCTCTCTACCTATGTGTCAATGTGTAGTCGGCTAGCGAGTAATCTTAGGGGTTGTGGCCTCCTTGCACTATAGCTCGACATGCGACCAAATGATAGCCTAATCTAGTTTATACAGGTTTAGTAGGGGCATCCCTGATATACCTTGCGGTACGTGGGACCCAATTATGTGTTATAAGGATGTTGTCTAAGGCCTGAGTATTGGGATGTGGAAGCCCCTCGTTTCACACCACTCTTAAAGCAAGTAAGTGTTTAGCCAATAATGATAGTTGTCCAAGAATTTGTATACCTCGTCAGAACACGGGGTGTGTCTACGTGCGTGGAGATGAAACCCACAATCACGACACCCCTAGGACTATGACAAGTGCATGGATATCACGTCCACGTCAAGTTGCCCCTACAAAAGAAAAATTGGGAAGGATAGTCACTTTTGATCCTCAAGATTGTCCTAGGACACGAGAGGAGAGCATACATTGTTTTGCCTCCGGGATGAACAAGCAACAATGTAAAAAAACAAGGAAAATGATAAATGATAAATGTAAGATAAAAGATGATAAAATAAAATGATAAAGATTAGTAGTTTGATGATTGGGTCTTCAAGAGGAGGCCCTACAAAGCAAGGGTTAGTAGTTTGATTTTTGAACCGAATATCTTGGGCTAAACGAGCTGCAAAACAAAATGATTAGTAGTTTTCAATCCTACAATAAAAAAAAGGTTGGATAAATATCAAAATGGATGAAATCTCCCCTTGTTGCTGTAATAAACCTGCAAAAATAGAATGTTAGACCTGTAAAAAACCACCAAGAACACTTGAAAACAAGGTTAGACTGTTAGTTGTAAGCAAAAAATGTGTTTCTGCTAAAGCACTAATTGATAGGACATAGGCGCCAAAGTATGGAAAAGGCTCCAAAATACAAAAAAGGTGTCGCTTTAGAGAAAAGGTGTCATTTTGTGTGCATAGGCATCAATGTATGACAAAAGACTGGGTTTTCCATACTATATTTTAGTGTAAAAACTTTAAATTACAGAAAAGGTAATTTAGTGCCAAAGTATGGAAAAGGCTCCAAAATACAGAAAAGGTGCAAAAAACTAGGTTTTAGTGCTGGAACAAAGGCTTTGAAGTCTCAGCAAAGGCACAAAAGTTTTTGCATGGGCACTACTTTAGGGAAAAGGCATCATTTCAGGGTAAATGCACCTTTTCAGGGTAAAGACACCATTTTGTGTGTATAAGCGTTGAAGTATGAAAAAAAGCCGGAAAAATGCCAAAAACATGCAAAAAACAATGTTTTAGTGTTAGAACAAAGGCTCTAAAGTCTCAGCATAGATGTCAAAGTTTGTGCATAGGAAAAAATTTAGGGAAAAGGTTCCATTTCAAAGAAAATGTTCCATTATATGTGCACAGGCTCCAATACACAGAGTAAAGGCGTTGTTTCGTGTTGGAAACGAAATTTGAGCCCGAAAATTGTGAATTTGAAGGGGCAAATGGCAACGAAACTTCTTGAAACTTGGACAACATGTTCAAGGGATCAAACAAGATGGCAAATGATTAAAAATGGGTGGTAATCCCCATAGTGGGAACTTAAATGTAATGCAATAAAATACTATCTTTTGAATGCAAGAAAACAAAGAAATTGTTCTCCTACTCTAATCTTCTCAAATAAAACCTTAGATAGATCAATGGATTGAAAGGGTGAGAGAGACAAATACATGCAATTACCTACAAGTTGTAAATCTCCTCATTTGATGTGTTGGATTTTATCTTGCTTGATTGATTGTTGCTTCAGATGTTGGTGGAGACACGCGAGCAACACCTCCCCTTGTAACTTGAAGAATGCTTGATGAAGTGAGAAAACAAACAAAATTGATTCTCTAATGTAATCTTCTAAAATAAAACCTCAGATAGAGCAATGGATTGAAAGATGGAGAGAGACAAATACCTGCACTTACCTACAAGTTGTAAATCTCCTCCTTTGATGTGTTGGATTTGCTCTTGATTGATTGTTGATTGCTTCAAATGTTGGTGAAGTCACTTGGGCAACACATCCCCTTGATTGCCTTTGGATTGTTTTATTAAAGATGATGATAGATTGGGTTGAAGGAATGGATTGATCAAGTGATTGAAGATGAAAATGGATGATTGATGAGAAAACTTGATAGATATTTGTTATGGATTCTATGCTTGGTTCTCATGGAGGAGGAGTGCTTAATTTATAGTTGAAGGGTGGAGGATTCAATGGCTAGGATGAAGCCATGTTGGATTTGGATCAATGGTGGAGAATGCATGTGAGGATTAGAAGATTCTAGAGTGGAAGGCTCTAGAATTTGAATTCAAAATTCATGGAGGGAAGAAGCTTCCATTGAATTAAAAATTCAATAGAAGGAGAAAGTTAGAGAGGCTTCTAGAAATAAAAGCCTCTAGATTTAGAGGTGGAGGATGTGATTAGGATTAGAATTAGATTAGGTTAATAAAGATGATTAGGGGTGAGGTTACATGGAAAGGCTAGGTGTAGGGATGTGTAGGGTAGGTGGGTAGGTAGATGTAGGAATATTAAATTCCTAGAAAATGTTAATAGGGATTATTAATGGGATAATAGGATAATATGATATAATAATGAAATAAAAGTGATTAATGATAAGATGGGGTAAAATAATGAATTAAGAGGATTAATGATGGAATGATGGGATAAATGATAAAGGGTAAATATAATCAAATGGATTAATAATAATTAATCTTGTGATTAATTATTATATGGCTTTTAAATAGTGATGATGCGAGACAGATTAATCTAATCAATAATGTCGACATTTTAGATGTCTACAAAATTTTACTAACATTAAATATAATCTTTTAAAAGGTTTTATTGTATTTTAGGATTAAAAAATATAAATACAAATATATAATTATCAAATTTAGCCCTTGCCTTTTGTATTAGCATTCCTCCTTAAATTTTCTCATAGAATATGTAATGTGTTGTCGTCTTTATTGATGTCAACCTTTCTAATCTTTAAAATCTAAATTAATTCATTATATTTGAAATGTTTTAAATAATAATAAATTATAAGTATTACAAGCATATCGAAACATAGTAGTAATGCTTCTACATTAATATTGAATTGTTGAATTGTTTAAAAGTATTTAGTATTGTATTATTGTAAAATAATTAGAATGAAATTGTTTTAAAATAATTAACATTAAATCGATTTAAAGTAAGTAGGTCATAACAAGTATATATGAATTGTAAAATTTAACATAAATTTGTTATTGTTAAAGAAAAATTAAATAGAAACGACATGTGTGTGTACTGTAGGTTTTTTTGAGCTCTCAGAGATTTACACAACATTTATATTAATCTTGATTATGGGTTGTAGCTCAACCTCCATTTAACATTTTTTCCATTTTATTTGTAAGTAATTCGTAGTTAGAAAATGAAGTAAAATGTTAGAATTTTAAAGTGTATTGTAATAAAAGTGTTTTTATTTAACCCGATCTAAAAGTTTGTTAAAAATATCTTATATATACTCTTTGAAATATATAGGATATAGTATGAGAGGATGATAGTGTATCTATGTAGATAGCATCCATACATATATATATATATCTAATAATTTTGAAATAAAAAATGTAAATATTTAAGAAAAGTAAAATAATATTAAGAAATTATAAATACAAAATGGATCAAATTTTTAAGATTAATTAATTAATTTTTCAATATGAATAATTAATTTCTTTAGTGTAATCCAACACAACCATTTCAAAATATACCATCTAAGCTTTGATTAAAATAAAAATTTATATGCATAAAACTTAACCAATATAATGTAAATGTAAAATTTAGAAAGACAGTTAATTGTAAGTGTTGAAGCACTGTAAGTTGGTGGTCACTCTATCCAGTATTTCATTTTATTTTCTTTTTTGGTAGACTGCTAAGCAAATGACTATTGTTAATATTTGTATTTCAAAATATTATAACTTAATCAACACAATAATAGTTCCTATAAAGACATTTAAAAAGTTAATATATGAACTAGACATGTAGATTTCGTATATGATATTTATTATAATTTTACATTGTTCTAGTACATTTATGTGTTTGTAGATTATTAGTTTAGATTAAGTTCTTATTGACACATGTTCCTTATTTTTATTCCTTTTCTAATATATTGCCATCTATTATTCTCTTTATTCTCATATTTCTCTTTCCTTTTTTGATTTCTCTCTTTCCATTTTGTTCATATTTTTAATTTGAATTCAATATGTTTATAAATACATAGGTGCATTAATAAATTTAGGACATAATTTTGATAATAAAAAAGTATTTTTGTGCCAAAAACAATTACAAACATTTATATAAATTTAAAAAGTATATAACATTTATTGTTGTATTTATTTGGTCATTGAAATTGATGACATTTGAGTACTTGCATTACAATGAGTGTGTCCCATTGTGGGGTTGATGCAAGAGCATCGAGGTTCACAAGAAATATCGTATCAATGAAAAATGGTTGAATAATTTTGAATTAGTTAGGTTTGCAGTTTGTGGAGTATTATGTAGGTTGCACATTGAGGAAATATGTTGATGATGAGTAGTGGAGTACAATGTTGTATTTTGTTGAGTGTGCAAGTCCATTGCATAATGTTTGTAGAGTGTGCAGTTTCCCCATGTAATGTATGTGCCAAGTGCACAATATTGTTTGTCCAATCTTGTTCAAGCCGCGAACTTGGAATAATTGAATATTTGAAGGCATAAGTTTAAGAGAAGGGAAATTGGTTGTGTGTGGGCCTTTGTTGGGTCCTTTGGTCTTTTCATTTGAATTTCATAAAATTAAGAGTTTTATGAGGTGGCATGAATGACTATATAATTAAATTCAATTGCCTTAGGAAATCAGTTCAAGTTTTGGGGAACTATGAGTGCTTAAGAGAAGAGGATATAGATGCGAGCTTAATGTTCAACAAAACATGATTATGGATGAGTAACCATAATAACGGTGTACAAATTGTGATTGTCGCAATGATCGAAGGTATGACCTAAGTGTTGATTTATAGTACATGGAGGATTTGTCATGTATATATGTTGTGTAGAAGGTTGAATGGTTGATGATCAGTCTGATGTTTTTATTTCTCTAAATAAGATATCCCAAAGCTTTGTTTCATTCAAAATCTACGTTCATTCGATCTTTATATCAATGTATGTTATCTTTCTTTCTAACTTGTTTTTCCATGCATATTTTATGGGATATGAGATATAGGTGGATATTTTTTGAGAACCCTCACACCATCTACGTCAGTGGAAAAAAAAATGATTTTCAAAGTACTTATATTTTTCTAAAAAATAGTTAACAAAATTTAAATGTTTTGGAAAAAGACGAATGCAGTCCATCTTTGTATATGATATTTTTTGCTAAATTTTTCTAGGGAGAGGGCCCTATCCCGACAAAAAAGATCTTGTCAACCCATTTTACCTATTAGCAAAATGTCAAGGGTATATCAAATAAAAATTTCATATTATCGTGTTTGATTAAGATAGAGATGAGGAAGAGGGTCAACAAGACTTTGCCTCTAACTTTGTTGTTTGTAGACCACCTCAAGAGACACTTGTAAAAATAATGTTTTGCTTCCTTCTCAACAATTTCAAGAATTTGTGTGTGAGATATAATATTCTAGAAACCATACATCCAAATGACCTATAAGGGTGTCATGTTTACAAAGTACCTTCTTCATAGACCACAGGTTACATTATTTGTGAACCTAAACATTGTCCTAAATTAATACTGAGGGAAGGATGCATATTGACCATAATAGCTCTAGGAATGATTGGAATTATCATCCCATATAAATCTACCAATTCAACCCTTACGTGCCAAACCAGGTTTTTCCTTTATAGCTCCATCAAAATTAAGTTTAATAAATCCAATTGGAGGGGACATCATGAAACACCAATTTTTTTAGTGCAAATAGTCATTTCCAGGGACAACTTTATATATAAGATAAGAAGTTATATATGTTTTCATTAATTTCAAATAACTCAAGTCAAGTTTTTAATCAGAGAACATAATTATCTGTTGCTCCTTGATGCCAAAAAGTGGGGCACACTATTATATTTTCTCTGCCTACTAGCTGGCACTTTACTTAGTGTGTCAATTTCAAATATTTATTTTCATCAGGGGAACATGAATATTGGAGAAATGACACATGTCATTTAAACATTCTCATTACTTATTAATTTTTTTAATGTGTTGTTGCTACATTAGGGTTATAATGAGAAAGAGTTATTTCTTAGAGATCCATACAAAATTATGGAAAAACGGGTAAGGTTTTTGGAGCTCTGAAGTAGACAAACATAGTTATAGAAACAAATTCACTCTTACAAATACTTCCTAAAACCATAATACCATGATTCTATCCGTATCAAATAAAGAGTGTTATGGTTCTAGTTAAGGTTCTTTGTTCATTTTAAATTTTCAAGATTTTAAACCTCCCTCTTGTTAATAATTATTACTTCAAAAATATTATTTTCTACAATTATATTCAAATTTTATTATATGTATATGGTTAGATGCATTGAATAATTAATGTAAATCCAATTTGAAAATAACCACCAATTTGACCCTCTTACATTTATTATTAAAAAAATATAATTACAAGGTTTTTAAGAAGTGTGTGCCATTATTAAATCATGAACAACATTTGAGCATGATGCAACAACACAAATCTTATGTATCCAAATCCTATCTAATATTATATTAAAACATTAAGGAAAACATGTGACACCACCCAACACTAAATAAATTTTATTATGCAAATGTGTGTGCCACGCCTTTAACCCTAGTTCATATATCGAGATATGGATAGCTAACTTGTGGCTAACATAATCTCTTATCATGTCATATCAAAATTATTTATTCTTTCATATGCTTAGTGGGTTGGCCTTAGGGATTTGTATAATATATTAAAGTATATATAGTAGTTAGAGATTAGAATATTATTATCATATTGAGCACTCGAGTCTTATTGTATGGTTTGGAGGTTTCCCCCTTGAAGTGGCTAAGTCATTCTACTTGCATATTGAGGACATTTCTTTATTGTTGTTAATATTCAAATATATCTAAGTAATTTCATTACAAGTGTTATCAGAGCTTGATCTCGACCAAAACTACAACAAAACCCTAATTGTGAAGGTTCAACTATATCTCAAAAATGGTAGCATTTTTTTTGCAATTTTTTTCTTTGTGTTTGGAAATCACTCAAGTAAGATCCTCTCCAAATTTCAAGAGTTTTTTCTTGTTTTGAAAAAATTATATTAGTTTTAGGGGCTTTCATAAATTTGCTACCTAGGCTACTATTTTGGGAATTTTTCTAAGTTTCTTATAATTTTTTTTAATGAAAGGGATCTTATATTATATTAATTCAATATGATACAAGATAACTTTTTAGAAAATGGGCGGAATGAGAGCACGCCCCAAAACCACAAACAAAGCTAGGCTGATCCCAAAGCAACGCGACTCAAACTAGGCCAAGCCTAGGAGAGTACAAAATATAGGCATAGCCTAAAAGAAGACAAAAAACAAATCAAGCAGCAACAACAAACATGCCTGAGGCGGGTAAATCATGATCATCTGACCACCCCAAACCAGGTAAGTCCTTGTAAGCATATGAAATTTCCCAACCAGCAGCAATTTCTTCCTCCGGGTCCGCTTCCCCGTGAGTAGGGATGGCGAGGTTGAGGTGGGGGAATTTGTCTAGTGGTGACAGTTGTGGCGATGGGTGCCAAGTATCATGATGGTGGCAAGAGGTGAGCCCTGACCCATGACGAGATGGCGATCCCCAAACCTACTGGTGAAGCTGACTAGGCCGATGAGCTCTAACCACTTGGAGAGTGGTAGGTGTAACTGATGAATGGGCTCGGGGAGCAGTGAGTGTGACTGAAAGCAAGACGCTGAGACCGGCTGCATCGGTCACCACGAGCGGAAGGTGAAGGGCGTCTGGTAGGAGATAGGGGCACTCGAGAAACATTAGACGGGGCTTCCCCCAAATGTTTTAGTAGAGTCTAAATGTGGTCCACCTCCAAGCTCCACCTTGTTTACTTGGATTTGGATCTACAGGAGCACATTGGAGATCACCATAGATTTATTATAAATTGAGAAAGATTGATCAAATACAGAATTAACAAAGAAAAAATATTTCTTTCTTTCACATATCCAAAATAAAATCTCCCCTCTAAAAACATGCCAAATCTGGGTGAACATAGGAAGGAATTGGGATTGTCTCCCAAGAGGATATATTGCCAAGTGAAGCAGTGGGGCCGTGAGGGGAAAAAAAAATGAATGGATCTAGTTCCGGGAAATTTGAGCTTTGGGATATAACCAGAAGACATGAAAAATCATTTCCAGATGCCCACAGAAAGGGGTATTTGGGAGTTGGAATATCAATTTGAACAAGACTGGCCCCAATAGGAAGGCCTTAGTGATAGAATGCACCACAGGAAAGTGAGACAATTTTGGGATCCACACATAGAGTCTCAAACAATTTCAAATCACCTATTCCAGGTAGACAGAGTGGTGTGAATTCCCCAACGTGAGTATTAAGTGTGTCCACCATGGGAAAATGAGGTGAAAGCCAATCGACAACCTTTGTTGGCTTTATAGTTATAGATAATGGGGGTATCAGCATACCACTTCCAGTCCATCCACCAAGGGCGAGTAGGAGTGCAAAAAAATCTTATGTAGCATGTGATCAAGAACCAAATTGATCACTGTATTGAAATTATCCTGATCTTGGTTAGAAATCTGAAATAGAGATTTAAACTCTGGCCAGGTTAACTAGGATTGACGTAGCCCTTGTAGAAGAAGTCCTCGATGGTGTGAATTCCACGCTTGAAGAATTTGAGCACGGAGATTCCTAGGACCTCTACTAAGAACTTGATCTTGGGATTGAAAAATCGGTGACCACTAGAGATATTGCTGGTTAATAGATAAGCCCATTTCGAAATCCATAACCCTTTCCATAAAATCTAGGGTTTGACACATTCTCATGCTTTTTAGATACTTTTGAGCACAAAAGTGCCAACAATTTTGATAGGCACAGGAGTGATGAAAAAATTGACAAACCCTAAGCCTTTTCGTGCAGAGTGGCCATAAGGAGAGCCTTCATTGCAATGCCATGTCATATGAGAACTTTCCAAGCTTCTTGGATAGTGATGCTTATGATAATCCACTTAGCACAGAGAGCTTTCCCTTGACGTGCTGAATGTGGATAAGGCTCGAGGCCTCTAGAGTTACAAGGGAAGACAACATATATCCCAAGCTACTCTGATGAAAACCTTTTCCAGTGTAGAGCCATTAGCCCAGAGGAAATATTTGAGAAAGTTTTTCCAGCTTTTGGATGGAGGCCTTGGAAGGAACCTAGCAAGACAAGTAGTAGACATGGGTAACAACTAGAACTTTAGAGAACAATCTAGAATTTTCTAGCCAGAGACAAAGGCTCTAGTAAATCTAGATATTCCAAGTTTTTTGCACCCCCATTGAGTGACATAATTGCCAATTGATCAGCTGTAGAGGATTGAAAAGAAAAAGGAATACCTATGAATTTAAAAATCTCACCATGTTGCAGAATTTTCCAATCAAATTTGGCAAGCCAATCCGGCGTGGGAAGGAAAGATTGCCTATAACATTGAGTTTTTCACCATTGAATGGATGAACCAAAAGCTAAGCAGAAAGTATCCAAGCATTGCATAAAATTTCCAATGTTGGTTCTCATCCTCAATAAGCATAAGGAAGGAATCATCTATAAAATTCCCATTGAGGAGCTGAGAAGTCAGGCTCATCAGGTAGCGAGATTCCACACACAATACCTTGAGCTTTGGTAAGGGCTAATAGATAAGCCAAAACCTTCAGTTGCAAGCACATACAATGCAGGGGCAAGAGGGCAACCTTGTCGAATAGAACAAAAAATCCCAAAGGGTTCTGAGCTGAGGCCATTGATAGAGATCTAAGCAGAAGCATCCGTAAAAAGCATATTGACAGATTGAATAAAAATGGGACCAAAGCCAAGGGATTGGAGCATGGTGAATATGAATGGCCATTCAATCCGATCATAAGCCTTCTCAAAATCAATTTTGATAAACATGACAACCTGATTAGACCTACAAGACCATTCCATGCCTTCCCACACCACAATGATGTTATCCAGGATGTATTGTGCTTGTATAAATCATGTTTGTTCTGGCTAAACAACAGCTAGCAGAAGATTGTGTAACCGTAGAACTAATGCTTTGAAAATGATTCTATAGGAGACACTCAACAGTGTAATTGAATGCTAACAGGTAATTTTCTCTGGATCTCCTTGTTTAGGGATGAATTTGATGTTTCCCTTATTAATGTGTGGCCCTAAGGAGTGTTTATGGAAACCTTCAAGATAAACCTGAAACAGGTCTTGCCCGACCGAATCCTAGAGGGTTTTATATAATTCACAAGGGAACCCATCGCAGCCCGACGCTTTATCTTTGGCCATTTACATGGTGGCTTCATGGAGGTCTTCAGTGGTGAGCATTCTCTCGCAGATCACCTTTTGAGCCTCTAATAATTTACATAGCACAATGCCCAAACATTGATCAAGAGCAGCTTGGTGAGCTACAGAGGGTTGTTGAGCTTGAAACACGAGCTTGTAGTGGCACATAAAGGCTTGCAACATAATTTATGGGTTAGTGATATGAGCTCTGCCATCCATAATAGCCCAAATATGTTGGGAAGGTTTTCTGGCTCTAAGAGAAAGAAAGAATTATTTCAAAACCTTATCTCCAATTTTGAGCTAATGCATTCTAGCCTGGATCTGTGTGCCCCTAACACTGTAATTATCCATTATTTGGATTTGGTGCAGAAGCGTTGCAACTTGAAGTTGTAGGATTTCAGAGAAGGGATCATCTTGAAATTCCACCACCGCCTAATTGAGAGATGAGGTATAGCGGAGTATGAACGGCGCCGAATTATTGCCAATTTTCGGTCAGAGAGTCTAAGAAAGCTTATTGTCTGAGTTAGCGTGTCCTCCTCCCACCACTAAGTCTAGCTAGCTTGCATAGGTGGATGAAATCACTGGAAATGACTGGGTTGTGGAATTAAATTCCAAACACACTTGATATGATTGATGGTGGGGCCATAATGCATCAAGGCATTATTAAGAAAGAATTGGCCTTTATGACAAAACGGGTGCGCATCATGCTAATTGATAAGAAATCGTATTGGAGAATGATTCGAAAGGACAAAGTCAAGCATGCCCTCCACTGGGATAGAATAAATCCTATCAAACTCAAAATAATATTGAACTGATAACATGGCCCTGTCAAGTCATTTAAGAGTGAGATTTTTCCCTCCACGTAGATTGGTCCATGTATACTAAGCTTCAGAGGTGAGAAAGTGAGATGCGTTAAGATCAAAAAATCTAAATTTATTACACATGAAATACCACACTTCCCTTTTGCCAGGTGTCCTCCTCATATGAAAGTGGCCACATTTATCATTAAGTGACTCAACCATATTAAAATCTCCACTTATTACCCAGTAAGCGTCAGGAATGGAGTTGGCAATTCACCGCCACAGGTCGGCCCTTTCGGCTACATCGTTCAAGGCTTAAATATTAATGAGGCCAAAAGGGCAGCCGTCCACATTAAAGAGGACCCATATGGCATAGTTGGCAGGGTTGATGCCATGGTCAATAAGTAAAGGCCACCATTTGGGAGTAAAAAGTGAAATTAAACCCCCACGTCTTGCTTCATGATTGATATAGAAAGCCAAGTTGTCAGGCAAGATGGATTTGGAAACCATATGTAACTAAAAACATGTAATTTTTACTTCCTACAAAAACAAAACATCAAAATTTGTACATTGTTACTGAGTTTCACACACAACATATTTACGACAAGAGTCTATAAAACCCTGAACATTCCAAGATAGACAATTCATGGGAAACGATGTTCAAGAGCCATATCCCCATCCTCCAAGCCATCAAGAGAATCATATTGATTTTGCAAGAAACGAGCAGTGTTGTGCTATAAAAAAATCTTACAAATCAACTTTTTTCTAATTGGTGTACTCAATGTTGTACTCTACTTCAATGGAATCAATGTTGCAAGCCGGGATATGGTCTCAAGAGATGAGAGAAGGGCTCTGGGGCCTTTTAGAAGGGCATTGTGAGTTTCTTAGAAGGAGTAATGACACTGATTTTTGGATGGGAACATTATAAACAAAATTCGACTGATCCATGAGAACCGATGATGCAAGGGTTTTGTTGGAGTACTTTGGCAATGGGGTAGCTCAGTTGGCAGCGACAGTTGGTTTTTTAGCAGCAGTCGTTGGCTCTTTAGCATGCACATTATGTAGTTGTTCCTTAACAACTGGTTCCTAGTGGCCATTAGAGCCAGAGGCCTTGGATTTTTGGGCTTTGGTCTTATTGCGCTAGCCTCTGAAAACTTTCCAACCTTCCTCCTACGGGGGTTTGACCGGTTCAGGAGCTATGTTGGCCACAGGGTGGTTTTGGGGTATATAAAGAGGACAATATTTGATCTTGTGATCGGAAGCCTATCAACAGAAGCATGTGTTAGGTAGATTGATATACATGACCCATTGAGAGTAGTGTTTGTTCCTCATCTGGATATCCACAAATTCCTTAAGGTATTGAAAGAGATCAATCTCAACACAGACTTGCTTTTGTAGGCGAGCATGGTAAAACCTTTCGGCTTCAAGACAAGTAACTCAGACAAGAGAAGCAACAATTTGTTACAAAAAAGGCACACATGACAAAAGAAGGCCAAGAAATTCAACCCATACAAGAACTTTAAGAGTGGTATATTTAGATACCATGAATTCCTTGTGCCGTGGGGTTAATACAAGCAGCTAGTTGCGAACACACCAAGTGGCTTGCTTAGCCAAAATATTGGGTGCATTAGTAGGGTCAAAAAAGTGAAATTGAAAGAAACCCTTGGTCATGTTTTGAACACTTTCCAGTCTAAGTCCATGAGGGGTCCAGATGGTGTTCACCCAAGATTTGAGCATGCTTTCAAAGGGGATGCAGCCCACAAAATACCCAATGAGACAAAACTTCTCTAACCATTGACATGCAACATTAAATTCAAGAATGGGAAAAACCATGTCAGGAGGAGAAATATTACCTCGTGGAATACTTTTGGAATGAACTTCCTGGGTCGCTTCGCCAGCGGTGCCATTGCTTAAATCTCCATTATCTCCAGCCACAGTTGAAACAACCGGGATGGAATATGGCAAGGACATTATATAGGGGATGCCCAACATGCGAGAAAACCTAGGAGAAACTATAATAATAAATTCCTGCAGAGCCCGAAAAGGCTGTGGTATGGCAGTGCAAATTGTAAAACCCTAGAAAATTTGACTCCAGTTTTTTACTAGAGTTCTAGAGCCCTCATTTTTCTTCCACTTTTCTTTAGTTTGAGATCCAAAAATCTTGCCAAAAATTATTTAGGGTTTGTTCTCTAAGTTTATCTCTATTTGGCCAATAAGCTTAAAAATCCTAAGCCCTAAATTTCTACCCTAACCTTGGTATCCCAAGACACAAACCCTACATCATGATAGGGAGATCAAATAGAGTCCAAGGGAAGGGTCAAACTCCTAGTAAGGAAGATGTGGGTTTTGAATCTTCAGCTCTAGGGGCATTAGAGATAGTCTACCAACTTAAGGACATGGTGAACAATGTGCATACATAGTTTGGTCATAGCTTGAATGAAATGAAGGGTGAACTGATGTCAGAATTGGACAACAGATTGAGTGAAGGGTGACATGAAAATATAATATGAGTCATTAAAGGATTTTATACAATTGATCTCATGCATGAAGTCTAGAAATAATTTTCATTCAAGCTACATTGGTTCCTCAAGCAATGCACACTTCGATTCAAACCACACCAACCACTCGTGCAGGAACTCAATCTAATCCTCGATGTCTTCAATGTCATTTGAAAACCGAATAACACATAATGTAAGTTCATGAAGGATTTTTATTGTTCCCAAAATAAGGGCTGTTGAGCAAATGGGAGGTCGTAGATGCTTGTGATAGGGTGAGACTAGCCTAGGACTGTCATCTAAAACAAATCCATGCTTGCAGATGACAAGTTAAACCCATAAATATTAATAAAAATTGGTATGAGACTATGATTAATTGAAAATAAACTCTAAAAATAGGGATCACGGGAGATTCAAAGGAATCATAGGTGATTGGACATAATCGTGGGTGATTCACGAGAATTGCGGGTGATTCAAGTAATTGTTGGTGATTACTATAAAAAGAATTCATACTTCTAAAAATGATATTTTGATGAAGAAATATATCAAAATGATTGATTTGGCAAAGTTTTAATACTATAGAGACAACGATAAAGTAAATGTAAAATACCTTAAATTGATGAGAAGGCACAAAATTCCTACAAATGTTGATTTCAAGATGATATGGTTGATTGTTGATCTCTTTAAAGAATATTGAGGACCAAGCTTCAAAGTTGATAACCTAAGACTTCTTGGAGAGATTTTTGATGTTTTAGATTTTTTATTTGTCTTGAATATCTTTAGGGTGACATGGCTTTGATGTTTGAAGAAAAAAAAGTGCAAGAGCCTGTAAAATATTTCTGAAGATCCTTGAAAGATGAGTGAAAGATGTTATTTATAATCACTGGCAATTTGTTAGAATCGTCGACAATCAGGAAATTTTGGGGAAAACATTTAGAAGTGGTTGAAACCACTTCCTAAATGGTATTTTCGGGTAAATGATGAGGTAAAATGGTTGTAAGGAGGTTACACGAGTTGAGGAGGTTAGGAAGTTAGTGTAAAATGGGTTATAAATTATTTAGAGATGGCTGGGTGGCTTTAAAGAGGTTAAATTAATTTGGGATGGGTAAATAGTAATTTGTAAGGGAGTAAAAGTTGGTTTATGGAAGGGAAAATGTGACTTTAGAAAAATGTTTATAATGATACATTTTGATTAAATAATGTGTGTATAAAAGGAAGTAGGAGGGTAACAAAAACCTGATGTCTACAAAACACCACTTGATCTTCTAACCTATGGTGTAGCATTATTCTTAACGTGGATATGCACAAATTTAATGAAAATGATTTGATCAATCGGATCAACCAAATGGAGAATTTTGTTGATCTGCATCAAGTTCCAAATGGACAAAAGATGGTAATGACATCCTTGTACCTGGAACAAAAAAATTCATTTGGTATAGATGGATGTGTGAATAAAAGAATAATAAGGGTCTCTCTGTTACCTAGTCTATGTTCACTGATGAGTTCTAAACACACTATAGTAAAATTGTTACAATGAACTATTTTAGCCAGATCACTAAGTTACGAAAAACAATTTTAGTTAAGGATTATATCCAATAGTTCCAAATATATCCTTATGAGTGAATGACATCTCAAAGGATCATCTAAATGATCTCTTCTTGGGTAGAATTCTGAACGTGAGGTTGATTACATGGGTAACTCCACTCATAATCATGTGTTAGGTTATTCTAAATTGGGACGATATCCTTAGAAGAGCTTGCACTAGTATGGTATTTTGTGTTCAAGGGTCTAGGGTAACCTATTTGGCCTTTTCATTAGGCATTACATTGATAAGGTTATTTATTTGGCCGACACGCTTGATTGAGAGACTGGTAAGGTTAGATTTGTTGGTGTACTTTCCTCTTTATGGTCCCCGTTTCATTTCCAATATTTTGCAACATAACTCATTAATGGGCAATGTAGGAGGAATTGTCTAACTGATTGCTTGAAGAATCAATGCTAAAAGAGGCTACATTGGGAGGGGTTTTGGAAATAGAGGCATTGTTGATCTAGGGGATATCTTGCCAACTTGGACTTAATAATTTCCAGCTCTGGTAGCTATGTCATAAGCATATGGTAAGATGGTCCCTCCCATGGAATGAAACATAACAACCACATCACTATTCAATGCTCTCAATAAACATAGAAATGTGGTATTTGGAGAGGGCTTAAATAGAGGGGGAATTCTATCCCAAGTCTTTTGAGACTTGATATTAAAATCTATCATAACTTCATGGGGGGATATCTTAATGGTACTAAGTTGCTCGATGAAGGATATGTGGTCACTTTTGTCTTCAAAATGCTTATAGATTTTATCCCCCATCTCATCCCATGTGTGAATAGAGGTTGGTCACAGAGTTCTATACCATTGCAATGCTTTCCCCTTAAAATATGAAGCTAGTAACCTAAGTGCTACATCATATTCATTGATAAAGTGGAAAAAAAACATTTGCAACATCTAGAATGTGTTCAATGGGGGTGGTTAAATTCTCTTCAATAAAGAATGGGATCCTCTTAAGGGTAGCTACTAGGATATCGTGATGTACATTCAAAACTAGGGGGATACCATCATTAAAAGTTAAAAATGGTTAATTCCTTTGAAGGGCCACAAAAGAGGTGGGTTTTAGATTCCTATGAGTAAGAGAGGAAGGTCTAGAAGAAGAAGAGGTTGAATAGACTCTAGGTGATGGGAATATAGACCTTCTAATTGGTTTTACTCTTCCCCTTGGTAAAAGTTACATGTATTCAAAAGGCTCACCTCTTTCTTTGATTTTCCGTGTTTGTATTGTTCTCATGAAACTGAGACACTCGACTGTTGAAACCAATAGATGCGTTATTACGAGTCGCTAGATGTGTTTTTGTGAAGCCTCTAAACGTTGGATATCACCAAGGCATACACTAATCCTATTGAAATGATATAAATTTCATAACTCTTAGTCCTATTGAGAGTGCCAAAAACTATTGTAGCTTAGAATTGCACCTTTTTCTAGATCATGAGAGATTTTATAGAATTCTGGGCCAAAATAGGATGATCTCCACAATTTGGGACTTGAATAAGTGAGAACAACCTCAAGAGAAGGTCAGATTCCTCTTTATTCCCCTAACCAAAAATACTTCTACTCCTAAACTAATGTTAAGAACCAAGTCACAAATGAAAAGGGAGGAAGAAATTTTCATGAAAGGAAACTAAGCTAAAAGAAAAGGGGTGCGATGTGCCAGAAGAAGGTGATCACTCTCTCTTGAAGTCTCAAATAAGTAAGAAGGCTAAATACAAGACTGAAGGGGAATATGCTTGCCACAACCCAACTCTGCATCTAGCTCAACTCACAACGTTGTTTATTTGACACAAATGACATGAAAGTATGCAAAACATAGTTGATACATAGCACAAATGAAAGAACATAAGGCAAGAAAATGATAATGCAACACAAAGGGTAGAATCTAGTGACAATTGATATTATATTATTGTTGTAATTATGCACAGACTACTACAATCATTCAGAGGGTAAGATGCATTATAAAACACATGTCATGGGTCTGCAACTCCTTGAATCTATCAAAATTTTGGCATAAAAGTAAGAGAGGATGCTTTAATGAAGAAACACATTACATTTTATAGAAAAGAGGAGAGGAGAGGGGATCAAAATATGTTGGAGAGATGATCAACCTATTAAACCTTGCTAAAAACTTCTAAACCACCTCCAACACGTAATCTCCATGCATTATGATGGTTCGTGTTTCTGGAGTTGCTTTTGCTTGCAAGAAAACTCCCAATATTTTCTATGGAAGAGTAATAACTCATAAATCAATGGATTTCCATGAAATATAGAAGATGGAGGAATGTAACATTGCCAAATGTACACTTTTATTACACAAAGCACCATTCCTCATCATTTTGGTTGGGCATGAGAAGAATATGATCTTTTGGAAGTATTCAAAAGGATCTCAAGGTGAGGGAGGATCAAACAAGAATCTTACAACTAAAAAATGACATCTTCTTACTTCTTAAAATGATGTGAAACATCCCCCAAATCCTCAACTTTAATCTCTTGAAATGCTTAATCATTCTTTTAGAGCTCAAAATTGCACCCTGGATATGATCATGAATGACTAAATTTTTTGAGCCAACATGGGACTGTCTCTCATATGTGGGACTTGCAAATTGAGACAGACCTTCGGAGAATGTCGACTTCCTCTACCTATTCCTACTGCTAAAACAACTTGTAGGAATTTAAATAAAATTGTCTAACTCTACTCTCAAACTCCATGGGACAAAGGTGAGAAGGAGATGCATAAAACATAAATCCTAAGCTAGAGAGGTGATAGTACTAGAAAGAGGGGTGAATACATTCCAATGAGCAAAAAATGGGGAGAAAATTATGAAGGAGAGGGCAGAAAAGAAAGCCAGAATCCATTACAATGTTCAGACCACCATTTTCTTGGAGCACAACACATTTGAGACCCTGCAAGGAGACACAAGATGCATAAAACACCTGCAATTGTAATGAAAGGAAAACCAATGTAATAAAACAAAGATAGGGTAGAAGAGAGACACAAAACACACATTTTATTGCATCAAGTATACACAATCTATTACATAAGAGGAGAAGAGGCAAGGATCACCATGTAAGATGTACAAACATGATGTCTGCAACTCATTATTGTTCTAGAACCATTTTGACATATTTCCATTACAAAGAACACCCCCCCTTCTCAAAATAAGAAGTTTACAATATATAGAAGAAGATGAGTAAGAGAGAAGAGATGAGAATCCTGAAATTCCCCCTTTACATGCATGCATTAATTTTCTAGAAAATATCATAATAGACCATCCAAACCCATTCCCCAATGTCATTTTCCTTATGGAAGAATAAAGAGGACCATACTACATTAAATTTTGGATGCTGGGAAAACTAGAACTACACTTTTGATCCTATACTGTTTTTTGATAATTCCTCCCACATACCCCCACAAAAATTTGATTTTTTAAATTTCATGGTGTAGGGCTTGATGAGACGTTTCTAAAAAGTCCAAGAGAGCACCTGGTCAAAACTTATGGCCATCGAGGTTTACGAAGTGCAATTATTTTCTTTCTTCTCTGTGGGTTTGCAAGGTTCCATTACTACCTTTCTTATCTACTGGTTTATGAGGTGCCATTATTGCCTAGTTGTGTTACATCACATTTCCACATTACTCTTTGTTTTCCATTTTTCTTTGTAGGTTTTGGAGACTACTTTACTGTGGGTTTTTGAATGTGTTTTACTTAGAAGTTGTGCCCCATCGTAACTCTGGGTTACTTCTTGTATTTTGTCCTTCTTCGTGAGGTTTTGCATGTGCTTTACTTGGGTTTGAGAGTGAGCATTACTTCATAGTAATGTCACATCACATACCCACATTAATCTTCTTTCCATTTCTTTGTTGCGGGTTTTTGCAACTCTTTTACTTAGTTACTTTTAAGAAGTAAAACAACTTTGTATTCCCACATTACTCTTTGTTTTCTTTCTTCCCTTTACATTTCAGGGTTTGGGATGTGCTTTTCTCACAGGATTTTGGGGATCCATAAGTTCAGTTCACCCAGGCCATTTCCCTGCACAACTCCTTATCCACAACACTTCGTCCTTTGCAAATGCAGGCCAAATTCCATTGCGGGGAACAAGGTGTTCGCAGTAACTTGTTATGGGCCAAAAAGTTCCATCCACAACCCATTTCTCTGCAATACTTAGGATGCTTTGCATTTCGGCTCTTACGAGGATGCAGGGAACCAAGGACCCCGCATAACTTGTACCTGTCAGGCTCTATGTTCCTGAAATCAACCCCGAACTTGCATAACACTGACTTCAGTGTCCCCTTTGTAAATCAACCTCCAAGCCCATGTGAGGAACATCGAGTTTGATGGAACTAGTTCCTTCGGGCCCCCATCTATCCACATCTCCACATTACAAGGGCCTCACTCCACAAACTTAGCACTTTGGCAAAATTAGGCATTTGGGGAACTCGTGACCCAAAAAAACTCATGATTAACTAAAAATGTAAATATAGATCACTATAATTAATCTAAGCTATGAACAACTATAAATAAAGTAAATAAATGCAGTAAAGAAGTATATAGATGATCCAAGCAACTATGTAAAATGAAATTCTAACCCTAATATGCAAGAGGGAAGAGGAAAGAAATTAGTTTAATAGAAGATGCTCATGGGACCATGTCGTAGAGGTGACTGGAAAATCTGGAAGTAGGAACGACCATGCAGAAGCCCTGAAAAGTATGGATCTAGAGTATTTGGTTCGACTGGAGCACCTGAAGAGGGATTGGGGTGCCTACGGGTGCTCTAGTATGCAAAATGGGTGCCCTGGTCCTTGTAAAAGCTCTGAAATTGATCTTCACAAGTTCAGTAGATGGTCTAAAACCCTCACTATCTGTCACATTAGATTTTTTGTACTACCTTAGATGTTGCTAATATTCCAAGATGATGAAAATACCTACAAAATACCAATGAGTATCGAAACCCTGAAAAAAAGAATGCAAATGATTAGGTCAGACTGACCTCATCTGCCACAACAATGGGCTTACTAACTAAGCGTTGCACTACATTTTGGACCCAAATGTAGTTCTGGTGAGTGTGTGCATAATGTGCCCTAGGTTCTCTTGTGCTAGTAGCACTTTGTGAAGTAGCGAGAAATAACTAGATGTATAAAATTTAATAGAATGTGTGCATGGAATAGAATAGAATCCTCCCCCTATGTTGTGTGTGACGCAGATCACCTAGCCCTGTGCCTTGTGATGGAGCTATGTGGATGCAAGTGATCTCCAATGCAATAGATGGATGCAACTCTAGATGGGTGATAGTAGTGACTAGTTCTTGGTCCCTCATTATGGCCTCATAGCTTTATATTTATAGGGTTATCTTGATCTAATTTTGTAATTAACCCCGAAATGGTCGACCACAAAAAAGATAAGAACTGATTAACTAAAATGTGGATATGGGGACTAGTTAATCGAAGCTATGAAAAACTATAAATAAAGTAAATAAATGCAGTAAAGGAGTATGTAAATGACCCAAACAACTAAACAAATGGGAATAGAAACCCTAATGTGCAAGAGAGAAGAGGAAAGAACTCAGCTAAATAACATATGCTTACAGGATTATGTCACAGAGGTGATTGGAAAATCAGGAAGCATGAATGACTGTGCAAGAGCCTCGAAAAGGATGGATCTGAGCAATATGGCTAAACTGAGGTGCTTGGAAAGGGATTGAGGCACCTACGTGCGCTCTGGTTTGCAAACTAGGTGCCCTGGTGTGTGCAAAATCTCTTATACTAGTTTTCATAGGTTTGAAAGATGGTTTGAAACCCTTGTTATGTGTCGCATTAAGTTTGATGCACTGCTTCAGATGTCGCAAATATTCCAAGATGAATAGAAATACCTACAAAACCCTAAACAAGCATCAATCCATAAAAAATAAAAATCCATATGAAAGGGTTAGAATGACCTCAGCTGCCACAATAATGGGCTTACTAATTAAGCATTGCACTACATTTTAGACTCAAATGTAGTTCTAGTGAGTGTATGCATAATGTGCCCCAAGTGTTCTTGTGTCAGTCACACATTGTGAAGTAGCGAGCAATAACTAGATGTAGAAAATGTAATAGAATATCTGCATGGAATAGAATATAATCCCCCCCTATGTTGTGTGTGATGCAAATGACCTAGCTATGTGCCTTGTGATGGAGCTATGTGGATGAAAATGATCTCCAATGCAATAGATGGATGCAACTCTAGATGGATGATAGTAGTGACTAGTACTTGGTCCCTCATTATGGTATCATAGCTTTATATTTATAGGGTTCTCTTGATCTAAGTTTGTAATTAACCCCAAAATGGCCAACAACCAAAAAGATAAAGAATTCAAATGGCTAGAAAGATCCCAAAAAGTGGCAGAAAAGTTCAAGAAGGATCGGGGCGCCCATGGTGGGACCAGGGTGCCCCAGTATTAGCCTAGGTGCCCTAGCCGAGGATAAAATAATGCAAAGTGAGGAAAGTTGACTGGGCATGTAGGTGTAAAAGGTCGGGAAATGACAAAATAAAATAAGAGAAGATGACCAAAAGACGAGGGTTAATTAGTACTTTCTTCACTCAAGAACCTTCTAAATAGTAGTATGAAACTAGGATAAGTAATCTAAAGTGCATGATTTAGTGACTACATTTTCCCCCACTTTATGTTGGTGAGTGAAAAGCTTGGTAACATAAAGTAGATAGAGATGCGTACCTAATGCTGATGTAGAGTGACGAAGAAAAGGTGCGCCGAAGGACTAGAAAAATTGTGGAGTGACAAAAAAGACAATGGAGCATGGAAACTAAAGATGAAAATGCACAAAAAAATTGATGAGAGTGAACCTAGGGCGGAAACACGTGTAGCTATTGATGTGTGTAATGTACTTACATGGTTAGTATGAGTGTGTGATGTACCGCGAAGTGTTTGTTGTTGATGTTGTTGTTTTTCCCCCATTTGACTGCTTGTTTCTCATACGGTCGGACCTGTAAGGAGAAAATGATCAAGTAGTCAAATATTTATGTATGTATGTGTAAAAATGCAATATGAAGATGCATGTAAAAGTACATAAATGTAAAATATGCCCATGAAAAAAGTGTAAATGGAACATGTACACTTGATCCATATCAAGAGAAAGAGTGTAGAAGGATATCCTTTACTGCTAGGGTTTTTTGGGTGATCTGATTCCATAGGCTGAAGAAGTTTAGGGAGGAAATGATATGTGTCCTCCAACCTTTAACTGCTTCCCTAAACTATGTGCAAAGAGATCTCTGTATTATCCTACTTTTTTGGGCGATCTGATTCCAACGGTAGAAGAAGTATAGGGAGGAATTATTTTGTATCCTCCAACCTTTAACTTCTCCTTCAAATGCTAAGGACACCATGTCCTATAAAATCCATTGTGTATGGATTTCATAGACTGGTCTGAACTCACTCACTATATGTAAACCCACAATGCCAAGGGCGGAAAGTGCACTGAACTGAACCGATGTAAATGCATTGTGTAGACTGTAAAACCCCAAATGATGCCCCCCTCTTTGGGGGCGCATGCGACATCGCTGATAAGATAATGCGGCCCCAAAAGAGGACCAACTACATGAATGTTAAAACTTGGCCCTGCAGGTGGAAGGGAATGCGCTTGGTAGAAACCAAGGCACACACAAACAAAGATGGCTAGCTAAAGACAAGTGCTAGTACAAATAAGAATTCGTGTAAAAGACAATGTGTAATCTATGCAAACAATGTATAAGTTACCGAGAAAAGTAGTGTAAACACGCAAAAAGATAAGTAAGCCACAAAAAGTGGGTTGCAAACATGGGACATCACTTACAATGTCGCAATACATGAAAGGCCATCATGGCTGGAAACATAAACAATTGTGCACACCAAACATAGGGAAAATCCTACATATAAGAAGCAAACAAAGACAAACAATGTAACAAACAAGTATGGAAGCAAATATCCCTGCATAACAAATGTTGCATATGAAGCACCCATTAACATGTTAGAAAGATAACTAGTATGTCAAATGCATGTATAACAAAGCAATGTAAAGTGCTAAGTACAAAATGAAACAATAAAACCTATGAGAGATGAATGTGGATACCCCAAAGGACCAATGTAGGAAGGGTAGAAGGTGAGCATCTATGTTGCATGTAAGAGACATGTATTTGTGACCAAAAATAGAAAAAGACATGACCGCACATGTGTGGGTGGTATCGATAAATGACATATAAGTAATCTAACTAGAATATGTAATAAATAAAACATAAAAAAGAAAATGTGAGCAAGAGTAAAAGCAACCATGAATATACAATATGTTGTGGATGGGCGGTATGGAATGCAAGATGAAGTGATAATGATCTGCATGCCCCCTGAGTGAATGGAAGTCTATGTAATGAGGTTAATTTATTTTACCCCCTTAGCATTCAAGAATGAATCATAAACAAGGGTGTGTGATTAGGAAATGGTCGAAGTATGTGTTGTGTCTAATCGTGTTGTGGTGAATGTGTATGTGTATTGATGAGATGTGACCTAGAAATGATGTTTACGCGAACCCTATAGCTAAAGCGTATATCACGTCATGAGATTAATGGATGAGTGATGACTTTATCCGTAAGCGTATATCACTGTAAGATGAGATAGTAACAAGTGGTAACATAACCTAAAGTATATACCATTACCAGATCATAGAATAGGTGAAAATTTAGCCTGAAGCATATGACACTAGGCCTAGGAACATGTCGCATGATGAAAGGTTGAACAGTGAATGTGTGATGTGTGTAATGTCCATTTGATTTTTAAACCCTCAAAAGTCAAGTATGGACTAAGGAACTAAAGTGTGTCATAGGGTGGTGAGTACAACACATAGAAGATATGATATAGTAGTATGCGATGAAAATGATTAAAGATGACCATGTGTAAATGCGCGGTATGTAGAATGTAGCATATGTACGTATAATGTGTATAAATGGAATAGTAATGTAATAGTTTAGGACTAAAAGTAGTATGTTATGATGCATATAGTGATGATGACTTGTATAGTATGTATAAGTATGCTATGATTTAAATATGCACGGTGTATGATGTAAGGCATGCAACACTAGATGTAGTATAACAACACTATGTATAAAATCTAATGTGTGCAGATAACATAAGAGTTTGAAATGTGTAGATATGCATAATGGATAGTATGATGCGTAGTATGCAATGATTATACAATAGAAATGTGATATATGCATAATGATAGACTAATGTGATGTATGATGTATTATGCACAATGTGGTAATGGACCACAACCGTGTAAGTGTGATATGGTAAAACACATGAGTGTGGTTCATCAGATAATGAAAATTCCATCAACAGTCAAGTGTATAACCGAAGCACAAGATTGTGATCGTCAGGTAAATACAATGTTAGAATGTGTGCATAAGTATGCCTATGAGTAGTAGATGGATGTATTAGAATGTAGAGATGATGAATTTGTATATGATCTGATGGGTGAGTGTAGATGTTATGCCCCCCAAGTATATGAAGTGATGGAGGTCTCTAGTCAAAAGACACTAAGTGGATCCACATGTAGGGAGTAGTTTCCTTAGCAAAAGTGATGGGACAATGAGGTGGTAATGTCGTAGACAACTTGAGTGGAGAGGTATTTACTTTTACAAAATGATTAGGAAACCGAAGTGGAGTAGGATGGAAAGAAAGCTTGAATGGTGGAAAATTTGGTGTTATTGATGATGTTACCAAAGGAGAACGTGCGATTGATTTTTAGAGGCAATTCATGTACTTTGACTTGGAAATGTTATAGACGTGTTGGGAGGAAGAAGTGCTATATTGGTTTTTATAGGTGGTTGCTTAGGCAGTGCTTGTATTTTCAAAGAAGGTGCATGAGAAATGGTGGTGTGTTGATCATTAAGTGGAGGAGAAGTAGTATCAGAAATATGAGGATGATGTGATGGAACTATAATAGTTGTCTAACTAGGAGAAGAATCAATATGCACATGTCAGTGATTATCAATAGCGAACATATAATCAATAAGAGGATCATCTATAACTTTCTTATAAATATTAGAAGGAGGTGCACTAGTAGCCATATAACATGGTGTAGCAATTGTAGATGGGCATGCATTGAATGAGATAAAACCCTAACACTAAAGATGTTTGATCCTACATTGTATAACATAACAGTTATTGTCATTATGTCCATTGATTGTATGATAGTTACAATATGGATGGCCTTGATATTTTGTAAGCTGATAAGGAGGATAGTAATCAGTAGATGGTAGTGTGATCAACTGATGAATAAGGAGCTAATTGAGAATATCATGATGCTTAACATTGCTATCCAAGATGAGAGGATTGGGTAATGGTATGACTTGAGGCTCACTAATATGATAACATATAGTAGACATAACATGAGATGTAAAAGGAAAACAAACATGTGCTTGAGAAGCATCCTTAAGTTGTTGAATTTTAGATTTGAGAGATGTGATCACAGATCCCATGGCCTTAATTTTATCTTGGAATAAAGCATGTAGAGCTTGAATTGAGTCCAATATGGGTTGATTAGATTGACGAACACTAGGACTAGGGTCATCAAATACATGATCGAATAGAGGACTTATTTCGTGTAGTGACATATTGCCATCAAGAAAGTTGGTGTCTAGAGATTTTTGTAAAACATCTTGGCAATGGGGATATCTTTTTAGTAAATCAGATAAAGAAACTTGACCCATGATAGAGGAAAAATGAGGATCCTAAGTGTGAAGATCGAGTACGGGTTCACCAAAACGATTAACTAAAATGTGGATACGGGCACTAGTTAATCTAAGCTATGAACTATTGTAAATAAAGTAAATAAATGCAATAAAAGAGTATGTAAATGACCCAGTGATAAACAATATCTAAAGTACATGATTTAGTGACTACAAGAACTTGAAACGGCTAGAAAGATCCCAAAAAGTGGAGGGAAAGTTCAAAAAGGATCGGGGCACCCCTGGTGGGACCATGGTGCCCATGGATGCCCCAGTACTAGCCTGGGCACCCTAGTCAAGGCTAAAATAATAGAAGATGATAAAAACATACTGGGCATGTGTGTGGTGGAGGTCGGGAATGATGACATAAAACAAATTAAAATGACCAAGAGATGGTGGTTGATTAGTACTTTCTTCACTCAAAACCTTCTAAATAGTAGTATGAGACTGAGACTAAATAATGTCTAAAGTGAATGATTTTGTGTCTACATTTTCCCCCACCTTATGTTGGTGAGTGGAAAGCTCGATAAGATACAGTAAATAGAGATGCGTACCTGATGTCCCTGAAGATTGTAGTAGAAAACACATTGATGGGCTAGACAAAGCGTGTAATGACAAAAATATGATGGGGCGTGGAAACTAAAGATGAAAAAGCACAAAAAAGAGTGATGATAGTGAACCTAGGGTGGAAACGCGTGTATAGTTGCTGATGTATGTGATGTACCTATATGGTTAGTATAGTGTGTGCTATCGTGAAGTGTTTTTTGTTGACGTTGTTTTTGTTATTGCCCCCATTTGACTTCTTATTTCTCATACAACCGGACCTGCAAGGAGAAAATGATCAAGTAGTCAAATATGTATATATGTATGTGTAAAAACACAATGTGAAAGTATGTAAATGTAAAATATGCAAATGAAAAGGTGTAAATGGAACATGTGCACCTAACCCATGCCGAGAGAAAAAGTGTAGAAGGATATCCTATATTGTCGGGGTTTTTTGGGTGATCTAACACCATAGGTCGAAGAAGTATAGGGAGGAAATGCTTTGTGTCCTCTAACCTTTAACTGCTTCGCTTAACTGTGTGTGAAGAGATCTTTGTTTTGTCTTGGTTTTTTAGGAAATTTGATGCCAACGGTAGAAGAAGTATAGGGAGGAATTTTATTGTATCCTCCAACCTTTAACAACTCCTCTGAATGCTAAGGACACCATGTCCTATAAAAGCCATTATGTATGGAGTTCATATACTGGTATGAACTCACTCGCTGAATGTAAACCCAAAATGCCAAGGGTGGAAATTACACTCATCTGAACTGGTGTAAAAGCATTGTGTAGATTGTAAAACCAAAAATGATGACCCCTATTTGGGGGCATATGCGACGTTGTTGATAGGATAATGTGGCCCAAAAAGTGGACCAACCACATGAATTCTAAAACTCTTTCCCTGTAGGGGGAAGGGAATGCGCTTGGTAGAAACCAAGGCATGCACAAACAAGGATGACTATCCAAAGAAAGTGTTAGTAAGATCAAACATGCATGTAAAAGACATTGTGTAATCTATGTAAACAATGTATAAGCTACAAAGAAAAGTAGTGTAAACACACAAGAAGATAAGTAAGCCACAAAAAATGGGTCGCAAACATGGGACATCACTCACAATGTTGCAAGACACGAAACGCCATCATGGCCTATAGGTTGAAAGATTTGAATCTTGATACAGGAAACATTTCAGGGGACAATAGTCCTTGCTCTTTATGAGAGAGGTACCATTATTTCACACACACTACTTATTTACAAATTTACAAACTATTAATATCTGGATGAGGATTTTGATGTTGAAATTATTCCCATATCAATAATATTATCAACATAGAAGATAAGAAGAGAGTAAGAATTCATCAGAGGAAACAATACCATCAAATAAGCAAGATTGGTTGGAAGGAAATCCTAAGTTCACTTCTCACCTATCAAGAACATGAACGCTCCCCTTGGTTACCCAAGATCACCAACTATTGCAATGAAGGAGAAGGGAGGAAAGAATCACTTTTAGCCAAATAGATGGCAGAGAAATACCATACTAATGCATGCATTAAGCTTTAAGAATTATATGAATTTGCATATATCCAAATAACCCATGGGATATAAATATTTCAGACACAAAGTTCTTAGTACTACATCCAATAGGTTGAACACAATTTTTCTCACTTTAATATAACAAAAACACATATGTAGATCAAGGAATAAAATAGAAAGAATATGAGAGACAAAGGCAAGAGGAAAGATCTTCTTTTGTATTGATTAGAGTTCTGCATATTACATTCCAATCATCAAAATCCAGCCATTTACAATGATATGGAGTTCCTTTTTATAGCCACCAGGGCAGTTAATACTAAAGTATTTTCAGTTTCCTTTTCTTTTAATCAAACATTAACACTTAATCAAAAGTATTATACTTTGAGTTGGCTCTAATTACAAATTACATTGCCACAACAATGCCAACTTTGAAATACATTTAAAAGAAATGCCTATGCACTAGATGAAGGAATATTTGAGGAAGGAGCTGCCATGGTCTTCATTTTGAGAAATTGATTCCTGAACTTTACAAGTGCTCCAATGATCCCCATGCCCTTTGGAATAGTTGTATTGGTTGTTGCATTAGTCCACCTACTTAGGAAATCTTCCACGTCTTTTTCAAATCCTGCATTATGTGAATAACCTTTATTTTCCTCAATGACTACAGTTTCCAGTGCACTTACTTCCTCCATATTTTCTCTAGTTATGGTGTCATATTTGAACAAGTTTTCTTTGATAAGTGCTTTGAATTCTGCCTTAATATCTTGCACTGTATTTCTACTCACAGAGTCTTCCTTGAAGAATTGACAACAAAAATCTCGAAACTCATCCAATACACAAGCTTTGAAGGCATCACCTTTATGGAACATATTATTCAATTCATCTATTTCTTCTTCTAGAACTTTTATTTTCCAATCCACAATATACACCCATTTATTTGAAAGATTATTCTTTGAGTCATCAAAGATCTTGTTTGCAATGAGAATTTTCTCATCATTATTGCTCATTTGCCTTAGGTCTTGAATGCATTCTTTCCACAACTTGATCTCCTTCTCTAGGCTTGCAATAGTTGAGTTGAATCTTTGATGGATTGAATAAATGTTATCATATGCTTTATATGCTTCCTCGATGAAATTCAGAGCAGAAATCAACATTCCATTCACCATGGCCTCAATTGCCTTTCCATAAGATGCATTCTTGTGAATGTCTTTGATGTTTTGTACCTCCTCATTAGTCAAGACAACAGGGGGTGTCATTGAAAATAGAGGAGTTGGATCTAATACCTTTCCACTTTCCAATAGAGAGTTGATGAAATCAAAAAGGGTTTGCACCAGCTCTTCAAGTTGTTTCTTGCGTCTGCTTCCCTTTCTCAACTCTTTCAATGACTTTTGACACAGTTTCTTTCAGGTTATGAACCTCACTTTCAGGAGTGGATTCGCCCAATGGAATTCTTGTCAATTCTAGATCAGTCAAAGTCAAATCTCTTTCATCCTTTCTCTATCTTTGGTTTGGCAATCTCTAAAAATTGTTGTCCCTCTTGAATCAGACACCAATCTTGAAGTAGTTTTAGATTTCTTGACAGATGGAGTAGGAGTTGTGCCCAAGAGAGCAGCTACAGCATCGAATTTTGGTGAACAACAATTTGAGATGAAGATTTTCCTCTTCTTACTATCAACGAAAGGTTGAACCCAAGTGAAAGTGGTTCTAGAAGGTGAGGTTGACATAGAGGGACCCAAAACAAGTGTGCACATGGAGCCAAGAGTTTGTGCAGCATGATACTTCTATAGTGGATATGTTTCAACACTGGAGGTAGGCATTTCTTTGACAGGAAGTCTCCGGGATGCTCACTGTTTCAGCTCCTGATTTTACACCTCTCTTGCTTATGTCCTCCACTTCATCCTCTTTTTCAGTGTCCACCTCCTTCATAATTGCTTCCTTCTTCTTGGTCCTCTGTTTCCTTCTCCTTCTTCTTAGAGGTCAATAATTTGCTCAACTTCATGGACTAGACTCTGTTTACTTAGGTGAAGGAGGTTGTTTGCTTTCCTCGCCAATTAACTTTCTTTGTCCTCTCAACCTTCTTAGCCCTTCCTTTCTTTGTGTACACCAGAGTTGAAGATTCAGGAGGGGAGGGAGCTGATTGAGTATGTGCTTCAAGCATTGAGGTAGGAATCTCTCTACGATATGTAGATGCTTCTTGAGAAGGGGACCATATCCTACCCATCTTATATGCTTTCATTTTTCTGTCAAACCAAACTTTTGTTCTAACCATGACTGGGTTTTTGATTTCTTGCAAGTCGTCCTTCTCTTTCTTGAACTAATCAATCGTGTCAAGAGGAGTATGCATGATGGATTTATTGTATTCAAGAGACTACAAATCTTCATCATAATCCTGTAGATCTTCTGGTACTTTGTAGACTCCAAAATCTCTGATTTGCTGCAAGGCGAGCCTGCCATAGTACCTTCTTCTTGCCTCATAATCATCTGAGCAATGTGCCCAATAATCTTCTAGATCAGAGAGGTGATAAAAAGACATCCTGAATTTGTTGGAAATGAAGCCTTTGAGATCAAAGCAAGTCCTCTTCTGAAAAGAGTAGAAATTGAAGGCAGCAATAGTCCTCTCAACATTTTGCGCATTAAGGGCAGTTTTGCAGGTGTAGTTACCCAAAGTAATTGGAAATTGAATGGCAGTTATCTTCTTATCTCTGCAGGTTCTGTACAACATATCAAGTTGCCTACAAATTTCTACAAAAGCAATTTTATCACTACAAAACATTGGGAGTTTATGAGGTGTTCTTTCAAAACCTGCTAACCTGATGTAGGAGAATCTTCTGAATTGAATGAAATAGCTACCATATATGGAGATTAGTCTCTTTGCCTCAGCGAAAATCTTTCAGCTATGTTGCCCTCCAGAAGTCTGACAATGTACATAGTTAAGGCATCATTGATTCTCCTAAAGTGATGGTTGTTGTTCTTCAAAGTCAATTATGGGTAATATTCATACACTGAAGCACTTTTTTTACCGTCCACCAGAGAAAGACCCAATCATATTCTATATGTTGCAATAGTATACATTAGGTAAGAAGTCATGTAGAGGACTTTAGTTCTCTACACATTAGCCAGTTGTCCACTAAGGTTGTCACAAATGATTTCTCCCCAATTTAGACTTTGTTTTCCTTGATAGATGATATTCAGGTATGGGCACATCCAAAAATGGAACTCGTTAGTTGAAGGAAGGCCCATTATTCTGGCTAGGAGGGTAATAACATCTGAAAGCTCTTCTTTAAAATCAACTCTATACATAGTCTTGGGCAACTTGGAGGCTCCTTTCTTTGGGACTTTGAACCAAGACTTGGCCACCATGTGCTTGTATTTCTCTGGTTCTTGATCAAATAGATGTTGAGCTTGAGCCAAAGTAAGGATATTTGAATCTCTCACTGTAGGAATCCCAAAAGCAACATTGATGCACCTAACATCTAGTTTAGTAATAACCTGGCCTTGAGGGTCTCTGATTTCCTTCGAGCTTGGATCAAAACAAGAACCACAAGCCAAAACTGTATCTACACACTGAACTGAAACTGGAAAACCTCCGGCATAAGCTATTCCACAATCTTTGATGAGTTGAGCCATAGGAGTGGGATTATCACTGTTGATTCATGCCTAGAAATCATTGAAATCTAGATGTTGCACATCAATGTCCCCTATGTTGGGTATGGAAGTCTCAAGAGAGGAGAAATGTTCATGGCCCTTAAAGTGGATTTTCATAATGGAAAATGGACTGAAAAATAGACACTCAAGTAGAAAAAGGGAAGCTTGGAAAGTGATTTTGTGAAAATGGAAATGTAATAGGCACAAGATAAAATTAGCTCCAAATTCTCACAAAGGGCTTCTGAAACAACTAACCTTGATTGAAGGATGAATGACGACCTTCCTAGGGGCACAACACACTTTGAAATTTTGAAAATGGTTGAGGAATGTTCTTACTATGGCTAAAAATAGCTTGGGATATGTGGGAACAAAATGCACAAAGCTCAACGGTAATTTGTAATGGTGAAAATGACCAATTTACCCTACTTTACATTACCCTGTTTGGAAAAGGTCGGTGGGACGCATTAAATGGAGGATTTTAATGCATTACACAAAACGGAGGTGTTTGCAACACAAAATGTCATTTTGGCCTTTAGAATGTAGGTATGGTGGAAGAAAGAAGCACAGGAGGCCCAAGATTATATGGGACTTTCGGGACATAAGAAGTTGACATCTCCACAACATAAGGAAAACCATCTCAATGTGGCAAATGTGGGTCTGTGGAGAATCGAGGGATGGGATGCACTTGGAAAATCTGGGACAAGGAAAGCTGAAAAGTTTGCAATACACCAATGTTTAATGGAAAGTAGGTAAGTCAGGTGAAAAATGCACAGAAGGCCCTATTTCACCAAATTGTTGTGCGACAAAACAAATAAGGTAAAAGGTCAAGGACGAATATATGTGATTATATTAGCTAGCAGGTTGAATGTGTGCATTACTAACTTTATCCAAGCTGATCATAGAGAACTCCTTTTTGTCTGAGAAGGACTACATGTAGATATAAAGAAAGACCACCAAATGATATTAAATAGCAAGACTTAGAGGACTGCCTAGCAAGGCTAGATCCGGGAAGCGTGATGCTTCCTTGAATGGTTGTCAATCCTTTGTTTTAATCAAATTAATGAAATTAAATATGAGAAATAAAGGTCCTATTGTTAACACTTTGATTTAGGTATCTCAAAACGTTATCAAAAAACTAGATTAAGAAAAAGTATGGAAATCTAAACTAATCTAACATCAGGAAAGGTATGTTTCTGGTTGGGACAGGTCACAGGGGTGTTAGGTAAGGTCACAGAGGTATCTGGTAAGGTTTGGGTGGAATTTAGGTGATGTTAGAGGAAGTTTGGTGAAGGTTATCAAAAAACAAAGTGACCGATATCGGTCTGGTGATCGATTTCGGTAGAGAGGGGAGACCGATGATGGTTAAGGTGACTAGCATTGGTAGGGGAAAATTTGATAGTAAATTATTAAACAAAGGTTTTTAGGCTCTCTGTGATTGCATAGAGAGTGAGGATGGTATGGTTTGGGTCGTAATATGGCTGAGAAGACTCAGGGATACTAAGAAGGAGGTTTAGAATGGTGAAAAGGCTTGGGATGGTTGAATAGTGGGTTAGTGGGAGGAAGGTGATGTACATGCATCACAGGAAATAAACTACTGAAAGAAACCCAAGATCTACAAAGGGAATAAACAAAATGATTAGGATCACAATACTTACTTGATGTCTTACAGATCTTGGGAGTTGGGATGGTTGATGGTTGATCGGAGAAGAAATGCTCGAGTCCAGTGCCGAAGAAATATGGCCTCTGTGCTCCCGTGAGTTTTCCAATGCTTTGGAAAGATGAACTGGATGCTTGTCTTACACTGTGGTTATGTGTGTTTTTCATCTGGATACACGAGGGCTTGAAGATTCATGCTTGAATGTAATCAGGCTCTAATAACTAAATGACCAACCTGTGTAAAGAGTTTTGAAAGTGTATATAAGGTGACTGATGACAGTTAGGTTAACGTCGGACGGGATAACCGATGTCGGTTAAGGCGGGAAAGTCTAGGTTTACCAAAAATAAGTAGATCTTTACTATTTTTGGTGTGATTCTGATTGAGTCCACTTAGGGAAGTAGATTTCACATGATAGAAGGTAGGAATGTCATAAAAGAAGTCTAATTAGGTTTTAGGAAGAAGTCTTAGTTAGTTAGGTTAAGTGGTGACTCAACACTGGGAGTGATGACAGTGCTGAGAGTGATGACTCAGTGCTGAGAGTGATGACTTGGTCAATGTGAGTTAAATGCCCTTGGAATGGATCCAGGGTGAGGTGTAAGGATGAGGTGGAGGTGTGAGGGTGAAATTAACTTAATTCAATTAATTCAATTAATTAATAATGTGAGGATGAACATTAATTAATTATAAGTAATTAAATTAAGATGAATGTGGGGTAAAGGGGTCATGGTTAAGTGAACACGTTATGTTAATTAATTGAAAGGGGACCAAGGGGAGTGTGACCCAAATTTGGTGTCTACATTTTCCCCTTTTTATCACATAGCTTGTATTCATAAGTAATGCTGAACAAAAATAGGGAGTTGATGTCTCCAGGTATGAGTGACAGAGTTAGGTTTCCCCAAGTAGGGTTAAAGGTGATACCCCTCAAACTACGAATCAATGAAGTTGAAAAAGTAGTCAGGGAGTGGTTTGATAAATAGGTGATTGATGAAAGTGGGGGTCATTAGGTAAGGGTATGGTCATTATGGGTAATGGGTAATAGGTAATGGAAATCGAATGCACACACACATATAGATTGTGATACGGTACCAGGAGGAAGAGCTTGTAAACTCTACATTGTCAAAAGGGTGATAGGTTTATCCAAATGAGGTTGAAGTGATTCAGGTATCCAAGGTATAGGATATGGTCATGAAGCACAATGAGGTCTGGTGTAGGAATGGGTAATAGGTTTTTGTTCCATGGCACCAAAGGTATGGTCAGGATAAACATCACGTCATTAGGCAAGGTAAGGTCATTAGGCTAAACAACACGGGTAACAACATCACAAGGTATAGAAAGTACACAAAATCAAATGTCAGAAAAGGTGATTTAGGTCAGGGTATGTAGTTTAGGGCATAGATAAGGCTAATTATAGGTAAATAACATGTCCCTAAATGTAGTTAAGGAAATGTATAGGTAATGTAGGCTTACATGTAGGGTGTAATAGGTGTTGGTAAGGATAAAAGTGGTTTGATCAATAATGGTTTTAGGAAGAATGGGCATGGGGTGGGTCAAATGGTTATGTTGGGTGATCGATGCCAGTTAAATCTTAACCGACGTCAGTTGGCTAGGGCACAACATGAATGACATTGGTCATGTCGATTTGGGGTTAAAAAGGAAAATTCTACTTTTTACAGATTCATTTTGACGTTGCCATTTTAAGAAAATGACAGAGGAGAAGTTGAGGAGTGGAAAATGATAGTACGAGATGGCTAGCTGAGTTGGCAAGCAATGTAGCGCGTGATTGGCATTCGATTGGTGGGTCCACGAGATCTATTCGATTGATTCGATTGGTTTAGAGGTGACAAGTTGATTTTGGGCATGGCGGAGGCAAGAGAGAGAGCGGGTGGACCACTGGTGTAGCGGCTATACATGCCACCACAGAGATGGCACCGAGATGAGGTAGGATTCAATTTGAATCCGTCATTTGGTTGAAAATAGTTTGTTGAAATTGGTTTTGTTTAACATTTGGGTGCAATGTCAATTTTTGAAATTGTGGGTAAAATGAAGGAAATGAGGGGTGGGAAGGTCCAATTTAGGGGGGCAGAAAGGGGATATGAGAAGCCAGACATGACATGGTATCTACAAATTTATTTATATCCATATACTATATTGTGATGATTACAGGTGGTTAGAGGAGGGTATCAGGTGGGGTGATGATTAATATCCCTATATTATAGTGTGTGATTTTTTGATATATATACCGGCTTGCGTGCCAAGGATGTGAGATTGTACATGAGAGTTTTTGAGAAACTGATATTTATTGTATATCTATGTATATAAGTATGGTGATACATTGACTCTCCCATTTATATAGTTGATGATGTTGACTGGATGGATGATGTACTCATTTTTAATTTCCATTGTTTTTGGTAAAATGGAAACTAGTTGAATTGGGTAGGATTGAGTCGAGGGCATAGGCATGATGGAGTCAAGGTAATTTTAGGCATGATGGAGTCATGTTCATTTAGGCATGATGGATTCAGGTAACAACATGATGGAATCAGGTATAGGAATTCGAGGTCATGTAGGCATGATGGAGTCAGGTATAGGCATGGTGGAGTCTAGGTGATTTAGGCATGATTTGGTCATGGTTTTACGTTTGATTTAATTTCCAAGTTACTATAATTGTGTAAAATAAATGATGATGTATATGTATGTTACCCTGATGTAAATTTCCAAATATTTGATATCATGGAAATGTGAAATGATTGATGTATGATATGGTGATGTTATTGAAAATGGTAGGTATGTATGTTTGATATGATTGTTTAATTTCCAAGTTTTTGTGTAAAATGGAAACCAACTAAGGTAGAATGTGAATATAAAGGGGGAAAATTAGTTAGGGAAAAGAGTGGATGAGCTAACCTCCAAGGGCCCCATGCCCTCAGAGTGCTACCTACATAGCCCCGACGAAAAGGGGCCTCAGACCGATGTAGTTCTCCCATAAGATAGGGAAGAATATGATGAGGTAGAGGAATGGGATGGTTGGTTTTAGGCATGATTGAGTCTAGGTCATTCATGGTTGATTTTAGGCATGCATGGAGTTTAGGTCATTTAGGCATGGTTGAGTTCTAGGTCATAGGCATGGTTGAGTTGAGGTTGAATAGGCATGGGTGATTATTGAGGTCATAGGCATGGTTAGGCATAGGGTTGAGTTTAGGTCAAATAGGCATGGGTGATTTTGGTGAAAGAGTAATTCCTAAAATGTAGGTGTCAAAGGTCTGGTCATGTGTAGGAGAATCAAATAAGAAAAAAGGTGAATGGTAAGAGGAGACAAAAAAATCACCTAATTGATAAGAACCATTACGAGTCTATCATACCAAAGATGGTGTATGAACATAAAACCCTAAAGGCATTGCATGATTGACTGTTCTAAGGGTGAAGAAGGTCACATGATCACGAAATGTCACATTTGTGACACGTCCCTTGAGTAGGTAGAAGGTTAGAAAGGAAAGGCGGTGAGGTGAACGAAGTTGGTTTAGCGTAACCTGGTGTGAGACAACATGCCTCTTTGGTAAGAGACCTAAGATCAAAATAGGCAAGTCCATGATGAAAAAGTCATCTTTTTCTTTTTTCTTTTGCTTTATAGATTGATCGATGTGGGAAGTCTATGTGGGATGAATAGAATATCTCCTTGAGGTCTTCATGAAGTTGATCGATGTGGGAAGCTTCAGAATATTTTTATTTTATTTTTACAGGAATAGTCTTTCTTTTGGTGATAGACTATGTACAATATGGCTACCTTTGTATAGCTTTCCTTTGAGGGAGCAATCTATTTATAACAGCAAGATAGAAATATAGATGTCCTTTTTGAGGGAGTCATCTTTTTACTAGAAGTTTGACTCAAGGAGTTTTGAATTGGAAAATACCATATATTACTTTTGAATTATTTTTAGACTTTTAGGTCATGGAAAAAGACTATAGAGAAGTATAGGCTTCTTTTATGAAGACAAAACCATAACACACAGGGGTTAGCTATGAAAGAGAGGTTTTAAGTGATGAACGACCATGGGATTTCATCCTGAAAAGGATGAAAAGTATCCATGAGAATCATGCCATGAGTAGAACCGTGGTACTCATATTTAAGATAAGACTGAAAAGTGACGGGTAATCACATGAGTCTTGTTTAGTCGTTGATCCTTAAAATAGGTAAGTGGAAGGTGAATGGTGCTCAAGGGACAAGCATTTAATAGACATAAGGTGATCTAGGACTTGATTCAACAATAGAATGGTCTAAGATGCAAGGTATTGAGGGGATTAGGTTTGGGTTTACCTTCGAGTGAAGACAAACAATAAGCACTTGATCCATAGGTATGAGTAACGATATAGGGTGAAAGCCAATTAGGAGCGATTTTTCCCTGTTTACTTTTCTCTGCTTTAGTTACATGTTTCTTTTATTTTAGGATGAGGTCACTGACTTGGAAGGTTTTAGTAGAAGGAAAGGTAGGATGTAAAAGGTATGGTTTTAGTGAAACATTAAATAAAAGAAGTGGAAGTGACAAGTCCCCCCATGGGTATAGGGAAGAATGAGATGGTGATAGGTGAGGTTGGGTAAGATTGGGCAAGGGTGAGTAAAGTTGGGTAAGGTAGATGGGGCAAGGTTGGGTAAAGTTGGGCAAGGTAGGATAAGGTAAATGAAGAAGGTTTGGTTTGGAAGGGAGGTATAATAGAAGAAAAGGGAGTGTCGAGTCCCCTATAGGATAAGGAAGAATAAGGTGATGATAGATATCATTGTGTAATATTGGGAAAGGTTGAGTGTGGTGAGGCAGGTGGTGGGTAGATTAGGTAAGGTAGATTGGTTGAGACAGCTTGGGAAAAATTGGGTAAGGTTGATTAGGCAAGGTTAAGCAAGGTTTAACAAAGGTTGAGGCAGGTGGTGGGTAGATTAGGTAAGGTAGATTGGTTGAGACAAATTGGGAAAAAATGGGCAAGGTTGATTGGTCAAGGTTAAACAAGGTTAATGTAAGGTTGAGGCAGGTGATGGGTAGATTAGGTAAGGTAGATGATGAAGGTTTTGTTTGGATGAGAGGTGCGAATCGAAGAAGAGGGAATGTCGAGTCCCCCATAGGGTAAAGTAGAATAAGGTGATGATAGGTAACGTTGTGTAAGATTGGGTAAAGTTTAGGAAAGGTTTAGGCAGATGGGGTAGAAGCCTTGGTTGGGACAATGAAATTGTTGGGGAGATTGATGAAGCTGTTGAAACATGGAGTGGTGTGTGACTCCATCAGAAATAGGATAGTTCGGCCCACAAAATGTTACCGTGGGGGTAGGTGGATGTTGGATAGCGGGTATAGGTGGACTGGATGGGCTACCGATTTTCTCCTTTCCTTTGTTCTTATGGGCTCGAGTGGTAATGTTAACCATATTAATATGTGGTAAAGGAGCAAGTGAGTCATGATAGGTGTAGCGATAAGACATGAAAAAACATGGTGAGGGAATATACTAGTTTTGTGAAAAGAATGTAGTGCATTGGCATTTTGGCAAAGGTTTGGCTAGCTCTCTTATGCAAACCATATTGATCTCAAATGTTGGAGGGGGACAAAAGGGTTGTGGAGGTAGAGATGAAGGTTGTTGAATAGGTAGAGGGATGAGGAGGTGTGGTGATAGATGGAGGTGGAATATGCTCCTCATCTAAAATATCATCATCCTCAAAATTTTCTTCGGGAGGACATAGTTGGAGAAGAACAATCTTAAGAGCCTTACCATTTTCAACATCATGCCCTGGCACATGATGGTAAGTGTAAATTTTTGTATCATCAAACCCTTCTGGTTTAGGTTTGAGTGGGTCGTAAGGTCTAAGTGGTGAAATGTGATGACAAAGGTTTCTAAAAGGTTAGCTAAGATGTTGGTGTAAGACCCTGCCAATAGATCACAATGTGAAGTAAGTGTCGGTCTAGATGGAATTGTGGGTGATTTTGGTGGGAGAGGTGCCATGAGAGGTGGAATCAGAGGTTGAGTCAATTTGACCACCTGTTTGGTAGGTAGTATGGTTTTAGGTTTGGATTGCACCTTCTTGGATAAAGATGTAGCAGATGAGCTAGCGGTTGAAGGTGGTGTAGGTTTAACTACCTCTTTAGGGGTTAGTGGGTTTTTGGACTTTGGTTTCACCTACTTGGGTAAAGGTGAAGACAAAGTGCGTGATGTAGAAGGGAAGGTAGATGATGGAAGGGGATGGGTTAGCCACGGTGATAATGGAGGTGCGGTGAAGGTTGTGGGAAGAGGCAAGGTGGAAGGTACTAGTTGAAGAGAAGGGAATATCATAGGTAATGATGAGGATACTATAAGTGGTGTAGGTATAAGCTGTAGAAAGGATGCAAGTGACGGTGAAGGAGTAAGCTATGTAGGTAATTTGAGTGTAACTGGGGATCGTGACGAGGAGGTGGGTTGTTGGGATTTTAGTTTACCTTGGGTAGGAGGCTGTTTGGCCAAGGTTAATGGGTGGGGCCCTAGGATAGATGGAAGTGGTGATGGTGATAAAGGAGTGGTAGGCAATGCTGGTGTATGGGCTCTAAGAGGTTGGGTTCTACTCTTAGGTGGGGGAGTGGTTTTGGCGATGGTTTGGGAAGTGGTTGTTAGATTGATTTTAACAGGAGGATGGACTAGACTTGATGTCAACATGACTCCAAAGGTACATGTAACTTTGGATACAAGTGAAGGAGTGACTAGTTTAAGTGCAGGTAGTTGTAGAAGTAATGGTAGAGGTGTAGGTGTGGGTGAAGGTGATGTGGAAGATGTCATCATGACTACCTTAGGTATGATATATTTTCTTACTTCAAATACTTTGGGGTAAATGGTAAAAGTATCAGTGAATGAAATTTGCATTTGAGTTAAAACATGCATTCGAAGGTGCCCCCAAAGCATGGAATGATCAACGTAGTCTAAGTGGTCTGCCAAATGTGAGAATGGCGTGGTAATAGAAGGAACCAATGTTGATTTTGTGGTGACTCCCGTAAATAAATCCGGTGCTTGTGAAATGGGGAAGTGATTAGATTCTGACTCTACGAGTAAAAGAGGTGAGAGATAATCAAGGGGATCCTTGAAATATAGTAGAGAATTATCTTCGATCGAAAGGGACACTACCAATGAGTCACCCACAGGTTGGGGAGGAGGCAAGGTGGATGAGATAAGGTCTTCTTTTGATGAAGGAAAAAGCAAAATAGACTCTTCTGTAGGTAGGATAATAAGTATTGTGGGTTTCTCACTAGGTTGGGGAGTAAATGGGGCACTTATACTGGTGTGTGTAGTAGTCTCCTCCTTGGGTAGAGGATAAAATGATGGGGACTCCTTCATGGATGAAGGATTTTTTGTAAGAATTTCCTCAATATATGAAGTAGGAGGAAACAGTGCGGAAAGAGCTGGTAAGATGTTAAAAAATTATGGCCTCATGATTACCTTCAATTGGATAATTATCTGATACCAGTTGTTGGGAATTTGGGACTACAGAATATTGCTATGATTCAATAACAAACCCAATCATGCACACAAGTTCTCAACAATTCCCCAAAATCTACAGTAGTGGAAGTATAAACTAGAATAATCCAAATCAAAACAAAGTACACACACATAACACAACATGTACTGTGGTTCACCTGATGTGGGTTACGTCCGCCAAAGATAGGGATCTCATATATATAATTAACAAGAGTACAAACCAACTCTTCAATACAAGAGTACAATGCATCTCTCCAAGAGTATCTCCTCTCCTCCAGATCTCTAAATAGATCTCCATGAGTGCACTACAACCATGCCTCCAAACACCACCAGATCTCACATACCAGGAACTACTACATCTCCCACTTTGCAACCAATCCCTCATGTGAATCTGTAAACAAGACCTCTCACATGGGTCTACCAATGTGCAACCATATATGTGCACCATGAAGTAAGTATCTCCCCCATCTCACTGCATATGCCACTACAAACAAGAAGACAACCTCCTCTACAATATCTAGATACTATTTGTATCCACAAGCTCTCCAACGAGCTACAATACTAGATTCCTATGGATCAAGAATACAATATGATCTCATGGATCTACAATACAAGATCTCACAACAACTTGTGGATCTACAATACAAGATATCACAAAACTATCTACAAGATGAAAGACTATGTGCTTTGCATACTATGTAAGCCATTACATTTAGACAAGATAATACAAAGGAAATACAGAAGAAGACATAACCACCTTCTCACCATTCAGATGTACCTGCTATATCATTTTGTCTAGCTTCTCTCTATTGAATCTTTGTCTTCATGTAACCTTTTTCTTCTTTTTCTTCTTCTTCATTTTCAACCAAGGAAAATTAACATTATTCCTCTATCCTTATGTTATAACCCTATTTTTCTAGCTTATATAAGCTTAGAAAAACTTAGGGAACCTTAGCTATGCATTTACAACCTTTAGATAAACTTTATAACAAAGTTAAATCTAATTCACGTGAGTTAAATATAAACTTTCACGCACATGTAACTGGTGCTGGTTACCCTGATGCTAATTGGTGCCAATTACCTTGACTGGTGCTAGTTACCCTAACCATTTCTGGTTACCCTGATGCTAACTGGTGCCGGTTACTAAGTAAACCAACAAGGTGCAAATCATGCTAACCGTGAAGCAATTCAACTTCACAATCCTAGAAATCTCCCACTTAGAGATAAATTTCTAAACTTGTACATGTACCTATACATCACCATCCTCTACATACCGTGAAGACCATCTATTATTTATATCAATAATTCTCTCAAATGAAATCAGGAAGATTAAACCATCTTCTAAAACCAAGAAGATAACAAACTTGTGACTTACCATATACCTACACGAAGCTACTCCTGATCTGTGATACACAAGCTATCCATACATCAGGCTTCCAATGAATCATAACTCTAAGCCTCTCATGCAACTAAGAAACCATGTCTAACACAATTGCAAGAGCTCCCACTCAAACTAAAATACTGAGCGTCTAACGCAGCCATATCCATACCTCTAAAACAAACCATGTTCTCCAACCATCTATCCATGTCTACATGTAACCACCAATGCAACTGAGAAAAGACAAGTCAAACTGGAATATGTGTAAGCAAAACAAGATCCTAGGTCAAGATAACCCAAATGAGTTCTACATGTAACCCGTGGTTAATTACTCCACAACATCTGCACAACTCAAAGTATCCAAATACTGCATTTTGTAAATCCAACCTTGCATAAAAAACTACCATGTCCAAGACAAGCATCCATAGATAACATATGTATCAAGGAGTAACATAGTAACAAGAGGAAATAAAAACATCCCCTACTCATGCTCAAGGCATCTAAACCGTGCTCATAAGCATCCATGTGCAAAAAAAAATATCTGCATCATTATAGACTCACAAAATAGAATCTATCTAAATGTATAAACTTACCACGTACATCCATCCATATCATCAGGCTCTCCAAAAGCTCCAAGTCTCTTACCGACTTTCCAAAGCCATATATGAATAGTGCTCATCAATGTCAACAACAAAAACCCTTCTAACCATGCTACTAATAACTACTGCAAATACCAAAAAAAAATGTCATCAACCTACTGCACAACCATCCAAGATGAAAGCAAACAAGGGAAATATCAATAAGATGTAAATATACACTGTTATCACACTATAACCTCACTAATGACTATTTTCCTTAGGTTATCCTTCAATGTCAATGTATTGCTCATCTTCTTCTAAACACATCAACTGAAATCCCATAGGGATAAAGTTGCAGTAAATAAAACTACAAGTGACATCATCATGTAATAAACTCAAAATACCTGTAAAATTGTGATGTCCTCCAAAACAACATGTGCCTCATGACATTTGAATGTAGCATGCTCCTCTCACTCCGCATGTGCATATATGTCCAACCTACAATGCCAATGTAATCCCACTTAACCTGAACTCCCCTGCACTGCTTCTAATACCAAATCAAAAGCTATATATGGTGAGAAATAAAATATATTATGAAAGAAAATATAAATTGATTCCCTTCTTATCAAAGAATACTTCTACATCACATAAGTTTGGACTTCTTGTGAAGTAGGTGAATAAACTTATTTTCATCATGTGTACTCAACATCTTTTGTTACTGCAACTGTGTATAAACATGACTTTTCATTGAGGATCTCGTATCCTTGTCCTCAAGATTCCAACATATCCCGGAATTAAAATTCAAGCTCACAAAATATGCATGGTGCAAATTTTAATTGTGCACACAATCCAAACATAATATCAGTTGTTCCAAATCAAGTGGATCCTTGAAATCCGGTGGAGAATTATCTTCAAATAAAAGGGACACTTCCAATGGGTCGCCCACATGTTGGGGAGGAGGCAAGGTGGATGAGATAAGGTCTTCTTTTGATGAAGGAGAAAGCAAAGTAAACTCTTCCATAGGTAGGAGAATAAGTATTGTGGGTTTATCATCAGGTCAGGGAGTAGATGGGACAATTATACTAGTGTGTATAGTAGTCTCTTCCTTTGGTAGATGAGACAATGATGGGGAATCCTTCATGGATGAAGGATTTTGTGTAATAATTTCATCAATAGATGAAGTAGGAGGAAACAGTGCGGAAGGAGCTGGTAAGATGTCAAAAATAGCATGAACCTCATGGATATTATTGTCATTGTCTAAGGAATCACCTGTTTCATTGGATGAGGGGGTGTGATTTGGGAATGGCTTCTGGAAATTATTAAGGTTTTGGTTAGTCGGTGCATTAGTATTGTCCAAGACGAGATCCCCTTTATCTAACATTTCTTGGACAATATATTTGAAAGTGATACAATTTACCATCACTATGACCTCAAATGTGATGGTAATTACAGTAATATTTTTCATTGTACCATGTAAGCACAAGGCGAGAAAGGTCAAAACCAGTATGTGGTTTGAAGGGTGGAAGGGTAATGGCTCCAAATTTTAAGAGTTTTTCCACAACATGGAAAATTAGGGCTCTCTTATGGGGATATAATTTTATTTCTCCCTTCTAAACTGAAAGGTTTAGATGAGGGGAGAGGTTATACAAAGGTTTTTTATTGGTTGGATGGAGGAGATGGGTTAGATTTCAAAACAACCGTGTTGGCAGAGCCCTTGGTTTTATAATAGGTATTTTGGGGTTTGGAAGAAGAAGAAGTATCATTTGATTTTAACACAGTGTTTTTGTTACGTAATTCTATCTTATTTCTTATAAGGGCACAGATTTCCAACTTTCGGGCCATAGTAAATGCCTCATCAAAGGTATGCAAGGTTTGGACCTAGATATTTGGTGATATATGTCTAGCACAATCCTTGGTAAACAATTCTATTAACTTTGTCTGAGGTAATTGGAATGTGAGTTGGTTAATCAGGCTGCACCACAGAGCGAAAAAATTTGTGATAGATTCGTCTTCATACTAGTGCATGTGGCATATAAGTCATTCATGGTGACTTTCGTGACAATATTGATAGAAAAGTGGTCAAGAAAATCCTAAGAAACCTTGTTAAATGAGAGGATAGAATGTTTAGGTAAAGAACTATACTAGTACGAAGTGGGTCATGTCAACGACATTGGAAATGTCCACATGAGCAACACATCATCATGAGCAATCAGGTAGCAAACATGTTTAATTGACCATGCAAGTGTTGTTGCAGATATTCTTTGTCTATTGGATCAATTGAACTTTGGCAGTTCCCAATGCGTAGGGTACGGGTGAATAGGAATGGATGGATGAATGGGCTCATTGTCAAATCTCTTTATATGTTAAAGAGTTACACGAACTTGAGACACATGCTTCTAATGTTTGACATCTTGTCCATCATCATTTTGATTAGGTCATTGGTGGTTTTTGATGATGGGGAACATCCTCAAGGTATGACGGGGGTAAATAAGATTGGTATAATGTAGACGTCATCCCAATGTGTGCTGGTGTCATGTACAAAAATTGTGATGAAGGGATATGAGAGGGAATGGAGGTAGAGGGTAAGTACCCAGAGTAAGTAGTATAGGAAATAGGTGGTTGTGGGTAATAGGTATCCATAGGTGGGGTAGATGTAAAGACCCTAGTAGCGAAATTGGTGGAAGAGACTGGGGGATAGAGAGAACAAGGTTTTGGAAGGGAGTGTACCCTTTCGACACCAAATGTGGCTGGGATGTAATAGGTATATGGGTAATGGAAGACATGGGAAAGCCTATGGTGAGTGTGGTGGATGTAGGCATGGTGGATGTTATAGGGGCGATGGATGTCGTGGGTGCGATAGATGTCATAGGTACACCAGATATCAATGAGGTGGGGTCAAGCTAAGAAACAACAGGTGGTAAGGTGGAAGCAGTCAAGGCTATGTTGGTAGTGGCAGAGGTAGAAGTGGCTGCAAGTGTAGGTTGGATGGATATGAGCATGTCGTAGATAAGTGTTCCTAGATGAGTCACGAGTAGATGAATGAGCTAAGTAATACTGTAAAGTGGTAGGGTTCTGATAAAGGAGTTTTGTGAACTCCTTGTCACCAGTGCTGATGGTGATAGGCTTGACTGGGATTCACATAGGTGATAGAATGGAAGGTGCAGCAATGGGCTACACGGGAGTGGTTGAAGGCTAGCATGGAATACGAGGGTATTGGCTTGGCTACAAGTCAAAACCATGTGAATTATAGTAGACCTAGTAATCTAATCTTTATAGATGACAAAGAAACACAAAAGGAATGGAGAAAATAGTTCTGAGAAGGTGAGAACTGGTCACTATTTTAATTGAAAAGTTAAAACATAGAGACCGATGGTGGTTGAGTAACTGGTGTTGGTGACAGAGGGTAGCCGATGATAGTCAGAGGGTAATTGATGTCTGTCATAAGAACAATACCAATTACTGTGGAAAATTTAAAAAAATGGTAAATATGGCAATAAATGATGAAAATGAAGCAAATATGGACTTTGACAGTGACTTCAAAGACAAAATAGATATGGTGAAGTATATGAGGAACCCTAGAAAGAACAGAAATGTGATGAGTACTACTTTGGTTAAAATGACCAAAATAGCAGGAAACTGACAATGCTTGAGTAAACCAATGATAGTGAAATGATTAAACTGATGATGGTCACTGGACTGATGCTGGTCACTATGAAATTTGTGAAAAGATGGAAAATTTTGAATTTGGTAATTTACATCAAATAAAAGACCAACCCAGAAACCTGAGTATGGCTATGTTTGACCCTAAAACGCTCAGAAAGAGTTCGGAATACACCAGCTATGATTATGGAGTGTGAAAGGAAAGAAGAATGGAGAATACGATCTCACACCTCAAAACACAGATCAAGAAAAAAATAGACAAACACGAAATCCTACGTGGTGGATTTTGTGTTACAGACTTATGTCATTTAGGACTGACTTGTGAATAGAGAAGATTTTTTGGTTTGATAAAGGTGTCTTACGAAAAGACAACAACTAAGGATGGTTTCTAGGTAAATTTTTGGCGAGGGAGATCCTTTCTCTAAGATAATGACTAGACAGAGAAACCAGTTTAGAGCCCATTGTCAATCCTCTGATCATTTGATCATTGATAGCTTCTTCCGGGTAGGATGTTGTTTAAGAAAATGAGTACTTTATTTTAGTGGTTTGGTGTAGAGAAGAGAGTGTGCACTACGATTTAATTTTTTCAACCATTAGCTGGGAATGACTTCCAGTGTATGGCGTCAGTCAATTAGTTAGGTCAAGTGGTGACTCAACACGGGGAGTGATGACTTAGTGCTGAGAGTGATGACTTGGTCACTGTGAGTTAAATGCCCTTGGAATAGATCCAAGGTGAGGTATCTAGGTGATGTGTAAATTAACTTAATTAAAGTAATTGAATTAAGTAATAATGTGAGGATGAACATTAATTCAATTATAAGTAATTAAATTAATACTAATGTGGGGTAAAGGGGTCATGGTTAAGTGAACATGTTACGTTAATTGATTGAAAGGGGACCAAGGGGAGTGTGACCCAAATTTGGTATCTATAGGCCCATGGGACATAGGAACATAAGTTCTCTGCCATCCCAAAAAACCCACGGCACAAAGAGGACTTCAATTTTTTTTAAGAGGGTTTGCAAGTTGGTAATGCGTGCAGAAAAGGTGGGGAAACAGGGAACACGAAGCCTGCAAGAATATGGGACATATGGGACAACAAAACCCGAAATACCTGCAATTTAAAGGAAGATACCCCAAAACTCAAAAGAAACTTTAAAATTGACCAACTGTTGGGATCATTTTCTTTCCCCAGACTTCACAAAGGTAAACAAAGACCTCATAAGAGATAACTTACTCAAAATTTTGAAAATTTGACAAAAATACCCAAATTTTTGGGTAAGCGACAACATGGACACAAACACAAACAAGTGTGCACACCAAACATAGGGCAAAGCCCGCATACAAGAAGCAAACAAAGACACATAATGTAATAAATAAGTATGGAAATAAATATCCCTACATAACAAATGTTGCACATGAAGCACTCATTAGCATGTTTAGAAAGATACGAGTATGTCAAAAGCATGTATAACCAAGTAATGTAAATTTCTAAGTACAAAATGAAACAATAACACCTGTGAGAGACGAATGTGGATTCCCCTTGTGACCAGTGTAGGAAGGGTAGAAGGTGAGCATCCATGTTGTGTGCAAGAGACCTATATATGTGATCCCAACTAGAAAAATACGTCAACATGCATGTGTGGATGATATAGATAAATGACATACAAGTAAGCTAGCTAGCATGTGTAATAAAGTTATCATGAACAAGAAAAAGTAAGAGAGAGTAAGAGTAACCATAATATGCAATATGATGTGGATGGATTGAATGGAATGCAAAATGGAGTGATAGGAGCAGTGTGCCCCCTGAGTGAATGGAAATGTATGCAATGAGGTTCATTTTGTTTTATTCCTCAGCAGTCAAGAATGAACCATAAACGGAGTGCATCATCGGGAAATGGTCAAAGTGTGTGTTGTTTCTATTGCATTGTGATGAATGTGTATGTGTATTGATGAGATGCAACCTAGAAATGATGTGTGTGTGAACCCTATAGCCGAAGCGTATATCATGACCAGATGGAATGTATAAGTGATGATTTAGCCTAAGCGTATATCACTATGAGATGAATGGGTGAGTGATGATTTATCCCTAAGTGTATATCACCACAAGATGAGAAGGAGTGGTGATGTAACCTAAGGTGTATACCACTACAAAATGATAGAATGAGTAATGATTTAACCTAAAGTGTATGTCACTAGGTTGGAAATGTTGCATGATGACAAGTCGAATAGTAAATGTGTGATGAGTGTAAGGTCCATTTGATTTGTAAACCCTCGAAATTTGAGTATGGACTAAGGAACTAAAGTGCATCATAGGGTAGTGAGTGTAATGCGTAGAAGAACATGTAGTATGTGTAATCATGAAAAAGGACCATTTAAGGAGTATAATGTGTAATTTATGATGTATAAGATGTAATTTACAGTGTAGACTAAAAGTAGTACATATGAGGAGTAGTATGGAATGCTAAATGCAAGTATGTATGATGAAGACTAGTATGATGTGAGATGCGTAAATGTCAAAATTATGTAGATAAAATATAGAATGTATGGTGTATGATGTGTAATATGTGAGTAGATGTAGTGTGTAAGTATTATAGTGCAATGTGTGGGGTTTATGTGTAGTAATCCCTCAATAGTCAAGTGTGAATCGAAGCACAAGAGTGTGTCATTGGGTAATGATGATGCTAGAACATGTGACGAAGATGCCTATTTGCAAATGAAAATATGATAGATGCTAGGGAAAGTTGGGGGGGGGGGGTGTAATAGAGACAATTCTCCCCAAGTATATGTGAGGGAGTAAACTAACCAATGATAGTGAAGGACGAGGGTCCTCCATATTATGTTGGTGGTGGTGAAAGCATAGGACCATGCTCTAACAATAGTGGTATGGTAGACAAACATTGTACTGGTGAATGAATTCTATGCATATGTGATGGACTAATATATAATGAAGGTTGTGGCGTAGTAAAATATGTAGGTGATGGAGATCTACGTGATGCTAAATACGATGGTGATGAGAAACCACGTGGAATAAACCGGGGTGGGAACCTATGTCTCGATGCAGTGACTGTCATAGGAATGGGCCTATGCCAATGTGTAGGACTAACAGAATGATGCGGTCATATAGATGATGGTCAAGTAGGTGAACTAGGTGTAGACTGTGCTTTGAGTAACATGGAGTGTGATGTGCTAGATAAAGTAGGTGGTGTGCTAGCTACTGCTCAAGGATATGACGCCCATGGAGTAGATAGAGGGACATCATCAATAGAGATAAGCTTGATTATTATGAATAAATTTGAGTCACAAATGATTCATTGAAATGATAGATTGAGAGCGATGAATCCAATAGAGACCGAGAAGCATGTTGTAGCTGTCAACAGTGTTTCCAACGAGAAAAGGCATATGCATAGTAAGAGGACCAACTATAACGTGCACCTTAACAACACCAAAGGTTTGTTGAAAAGGGTACTCAATTTGTGAAGGAGGATAACCGATAACCTTAAGAAGTGAAATAGAGCATGCACTAACATGCCATGATGGGTCAAATTTAGTATTGTTAATGGCGTTAAAGAAAAAAGAAGCCTTGATATGTAAATGATTATATGTGAAATTTGCATGATAATCGTGATCAAAGAAGAAAATTATCGGTGGCGAAGTGTCAGTGTTTGCATCTAAGAAATCAAGAGATCCCGATTCAGGAGGCGGTACCACATGATACATATGATTGGCAGAAAAACTGGGTGTCTTCTTGTCACATTGTTGATATTCATTGTTAAAGAGCTTCAGTTTACCCTTATTTTTGCTCGGTGTAGAGTTAGCAAACTTTGGAAACTCTAGTTTGTTATCATCAATTAGATCTTGGATGATTGTATGGAGTTTGAAACATCTATTTATTGAATTTCCCACACATCAATGGTAATGGAATTTTTCATTGTAGTTCTTACCTTTTAGTCATTATGGATCTAACTCAAGTGGTGGGGGATGAGTAATAAGGTTGTTGTCTATAAGTTGTTTCAATATAAGATGTGGAGCCATTGGAAGGTTGTTAAGCGTGTGCTTAGGTTGTTGTGACTGAGTCTCTTTATAAGGAATAACATCGTTGACAATGATCTTAGTGTCAACATGCTTATTTATTGATGGTTTGAATGGTGTCTTGTTGGGAAAATGAGTGGAGGACGAAGCATGTTCCTGATACTTAAGCTTGCATATGGATAGGATTTTGGTCTCATGAAGCTTAAGAGTGTGAGAAAGTTGATCAAATGAAGAAGAGGTTTAAAAAATAACACTCTCTTAGAGAGGTGGTAAAAGACTCTGAATGAACAAGTCCTGAAGTTCAGATTCCACAATTACAATTTTTATCTTAGCTAGATTGTTCTTATATCTCAAAACATAGTTAGCGAGGTGTTCATGTGATCCATGTTTAAGTTGTGCTAGCTGAGCATAATAGATACTAGAGCCTATATTAATGAAGAAATGAGTAAGGAAGGCATCGGCTAGATAGGTGAATGAACTTACCGAGTGAATAGGTAGGTCATAAAACTAATGCATCGCATAATCATGGATACTACAAGGAAAGATTTTAGCTAACAAAATATTATCGTCAGCAAAATCTAGAAACTTGACATGAAACACTCTAAGATGCTCATGCGGGTCACCATGCCCATTGAAAATGGGAAGTTAAGGGGTGACAAAGCTAGGAGGAAGTGGATAAGTAGAGATGGCAGGTGTGAATGGAGTATGCAAGAATAAGGTAGAATCTAAAGACAATGATGAATGTGAAGTAGCCCATTGCAGCTTATGAATTTGAGCTTGAAGATCATGATAAAGAGAAGTTAAGTCTTGATTTCCAATAGATGAAACTTTTCATATATGAGAAACTAAGGGCAACGTAAAATGATTAGTAGGTGTAGTAGCAGAAATGGGAATAGTATAAATAGGTGGAAGAGTAGAAGTAAGTGATTGAGTGGCAAAAAAAGTGGGTATGGCCGCGAAAGCATCGAGTTCTGCCAAATTAGTAGCTTCCTCACGAGCCACATATAAATCTAAGTCTAGATCTTTTGGATGTACAACAATACGATCATTGATGGCCTTAAGATGTTCTTCAGTAAAATCAGTATGAGAGTGAGCCATGGTGGAAGGAAAATAAACCCTAGAATGGTAAAGTATGAATGAATAATTTAGAAGCGTGTGTGATCAAGTCGTGTTCACCAAAATAATTAAATAAAAATGTAAATATAGATCACTATAGTTAATCTAAGCTATGAACAACCGTAAATAAAATAAATAAATGCAGTAAAGAAGTATATAGATGATCCAAACAACTATGCAAAAGAAAATTCTAACCCTAATATGTAAGAGGGAAGAGGAAAGAACTCGGCTGAATAGAAGATGCTCACGGGACCGTGTCGTAGAGGTGATTGGAAAATCTTGTACCAGGAACGATCGTGTAGAAGCCCTGAAAAAGATGGATATGAAGTATTTGGCTGGATTGGAGTGTCTAAAGAGGGACTAGGGTGCCTACGGGTGCTCTGGTCTGCAAAATGGGTGCCTTGGTTTGTGTAAGAGATCTGAAACTAATCTTCACATGGTCGACAAATGGTCCAAAACCCTCATTTTCTATCGCATTAACTTCATTGTACTACCCCGGATGTCGCTGATATTCCAAGCTGATGAAAATAATTGCAAAATACCAAGGAGTATCAAAACCCTAAAAAAATGCAAATGAATGGGTTGGACTGGCCTCAGTTGCCACAAAAATGGGCATATTAATTGAGTGTTGCACTACATTTTGGACTGAAATGTATTTCTGGTGAGTGTGTGCAGAATGTGCCCTAAGTGCTCTTGTGTCAATCACACTTTGTGAAGTTGCGAGCAATAACTAGATGTAGAAAATGTAATAGAATGTGTACATGGAATAAAATAGAATCCTACCCCTATACTGTGTGTGATGCATATGACCTAGCTTTGTGCCTTGTGGAGGATCTATGTGGATGCAAGTTTTCTCCAATGTAATAGATGGATGTAAATCTAGATGGGTGATAATAGTGACTAGTACTTGGTCCCTCATTATGGTCTCATAACTTTATATTTATAGGGTTCTCTAGATCTAATTTCTTAATTAACACCGAAATGGCCAACCACCAAAAAGATAAGAACATGAAACGGCTGGAAAGAGCCCAAAAAGTGGTGGGAAATTTCAAAAAGGATCGGGGCACCCCTGGTGGGACCTAAGCGCCCATGGGTGCCTCAGTACTAGCTTGGGCACCCCAGTCAAGGCTAAAATAACAGAAGATGATAAAAACTGACTGGGCATGTGTGTGGTGGAGGTCGAGAATGATGATATAAATCAAATAAAAATGACCAAGAGACGGGGTTAATTAGTACTTTCTTCACTCAAAAACCTTCTAAATAGTAGTATGAGACCAGGACTAAATAATGTCTAAAGTGCATGATTTTATGTCTACAAATCGTACCCATAGGAGCCGAAAATTCCGCATTACACTACCTTAGGCCATTTTCTCATTTTTCTTGATTTTTCACTAACTATTTTGAATTTTTTTTGGATAGGGGAGTTAGGAGAAATAGAGTGAAGTGCCCCAAACCCAAATTTTACCATTTTATCCCAAAATTTGGCTAAGTGTTGAACCTTTGAAGCCTAGAGAGAAGGAGATTGCATCTAAATGGTCCTAAGTGCCCAAAAAGCATGAAATTACATGACACTCCAGATTCTCCATTGAAGCTCCAAAGAAAGTGCTCAAGTATAATTTTCCTCAAGTTGTCCCATTTTTGCAAGGGGTGCAAAAATGGACAACATTTTTGGTGACTTACGGGTGACATCTGTCTGCTAGTTGAGTTGATTAGTAGCCTTGAAGCATCCATTAGGCATGGAGTCAGTCCGATAACTTGAAATATGATCTGAAACTTGAAGAACAACCCCCTGAGACCGCTTGAAGTATTGTTGAACTTGGAGCTGATTTGTTTCTTGCTCGATTGACCAATCACATCATAATAATTCTTATGAATAATGTTTTATGTGAGTGGAAATTTGTCTTGAATATGAAAAATTCATCTTGTTCACTCTACAATAGATCTGTTGGGATGAAAAATGAACATCTAAACTTGTCCCAAATCTGATAACTACCATGTATGAAGAGATGAACTGAACAAATTTATTGCAAAATGAAGCATTCTAGATTTTTGAATCACATGCACTTGGAGCTTCCTTAACACCTTGCTTTCCCAAACACTACCTTGTCTGAAATTGACTATGCAAGAGTAGCAATAACACAAAATATATGTACAAGGGGAAGATCATACATGTTCCAAGTGGAAACATGCATAATGTGCACAAGAAATTCTTCTGTTGAAAATAAACCTACCTACTCTACTCTAACCCAAGGCAAAGGAAACTCAAACAAATCTTGCAACTGGCTGGGAGAAGTAACTTCCCGTTCCTCACAAATTTTAGACCATGTGATTTTATTTTGACACTAGACATCGTCCTTATGTGAAGAATGAAAAATTCAATGTGAAGATTAGTTCTTCCACTCTCAATCCATCAAACTATCAATTGGAAACAAACAAAATTATTACCTCCTTTAGTTTCTTTTCATTTGGATTTGATAGGTGTTACAAGTTGACCTTTGGTACTCTACAGACTCTTCCTCATGCTATGAATTGAGCATGATTGGTGGTACAAATCTGGTCTTTGGATCCAAACTAGCTAAGATATCTTATTGGGACACAGGGGACCTTTGGGAACCAATGGGATTGATTTTTGTGATTTTACCATATCTTTGAAGCTTAACTCCATGAGTGGAGTTATCCTACAGACTTTCCTGAAGAAGGTGATTGCTTGCAAGTTGATTTGAAATCAGTTACTCTAACCTCTATAAACAAGTCTTCCTCCTTCAAAACTACCTTCCCCATGATGACTTCTGATTTTAAAAAGGTTTCATCATCTTCCTCCTGATAAAGTATGAATCTTTGAAAGATCTAATTCTTATTCACTTCCTTCATGCAGAACATATTATTAACAGGATATTTTCGTCAATTTTCTCCTTGATGGATGACTCTTGTGATTTTTCTGCAACAAGAGTCTCTTTGTGTGGAAAAAAGGATGGCGTGATTGAGAAGGTAATGATTTAAATGGGATCCTCCTCACAAATATAGTCCTCCAATTCTGATAAAAAATCCTCCTCTTTGTTGTCTTGATTTGCAACACACTCCTCTTGGAAATAATCCTTCTTATTTTCCTCTTCTTGAGCTAATTCTTCCTCTTCTTCTGAATCTGCAGGATGAGATGAATCAACAACCTCCATAAACATGGTGCCAACATGCATACTACATTTGGAGCAAAGATATTGGTTGTCATCCTTTTTTTTTTGTTTTCTCTTTTGTGAATTAAGCCTCCACCTTGTGCTCCTATTAAGCTCCAACCTTTCCTGAAGAATTCACTAGCAATGGTATTTTATTAGACTAAAAATTTAAAGCCCAAACCTTTCAAATTTAATATAATTTATTCTCTACTAATTTCTTCAACGTACTAGCCTCTTTGACTTGATTTTCTTATTATTGTTATTCCAAAAATGGGTTTGGGAGTACAAGAGAAGGAATAGACTTGGGTTTCAACAAATATCTTGCATTATTTGAGGTTGAAGGGAAAGGTTTAATGATTATTTTTGTGGAGGGGATGGAATTTTTGGAAGGGAAAAGGGCATAGAATTGAAGGTGGGATGGAAGGAAATAATACGGAGAAAAGGGATTCTCATATGGGAGTAGCAGATAGAAAAAATATCGGAACATGGAAAATTAGGCTAGAGATGGAATAGCAAGTTCGAGAGGAGGGAAATGGGAGGGCTATATGATACTGGTTTAGATTTTCCCCATTGACATGATTTCCCAACACTAGATTAGTAAAGCCTCCATTTCTTGAACACAATATTCAACTGTGAGGAATTATCTCAACTAAGAACTATATACTTTTAGTGTGGGATGAACCAAGTTTGGTGCAAATCCTTGTCCATGAGGTAAGGACTTCCTAAAACTCAATCATAGTTTCCTTCATTATAAATGTGATTTCTGGTCTACAATATGTTCATCCTCCATCTCTTCAATATACCTCTGGAAATCAACATCTACCATGGAAATGACACCATCACCTACATAACCTTGTTCTTCATAAACATTTTGGTTAGGAAAATAACCATATGGGTTAGTGGAGGGTGGCTTATATGCATGGTCTTCATAATAGAGCTCATAAAACTGATTTAGAGGAGGGGTTCTCAAAATAAGGAGATGGAAGGGAATCGATTATACTGCTATAAATACAAGAATCCCAAGGAAGGAAATGAATTCATGATTTCACAACTTCATGAATGAAAGAATATGGAAAGATATGGAAATAAAATATGAATGGAACATAAATGGAAAGAGAAGGAAAGATTTGTAACTAAGATAATGGCTCACTTGAATCAATGGAGTCACCATATATGCTATAAAATTCCTCTAGAAGGCTGATATCCACCAAGAACATATCAAATTGATGAAATGAAGTTACAAAACGAGATACACCCCTCTAAAATATATTATTTCTATGTTTTCCCATCAGCATGTGCCAAAACTATTGGAGTAGTGGAGAACCAAGGTAGATAGGATGAACACATGTTAAATATATTAATTCTAATTTTTCCCACCCAATGTGACAAAAATGTTGGAGTAGTGGAGGCACGAAGGTGGCTAGGACGAACACCTTTGAAAGATATGACTTCTATGTTGTCCCACCGGGCATGCCAAAACTATTTGAAGCTCAAAATTACACCTATGGATGTGACCATAAAGGATCATGAATTCTAAGGAAACATACGTCTATGTCTCTCAGTTATGGGACATAAAAACTAAGACGAACCCTCTAGAGATGGTTGACCTCCTCTACCTATTGCCAACTGCTAAAACTACTCCTAGGAATTGAAATGCAAATATCTAACTCTACTCTAAAACTCAAAGGGATCAGGGTGAGAAGGAGATGCACAAAACAAAAATCCTAAACTAGAGAGGTGATAACACCAGAAAGAAGGGATGAAATATTCCAATGAGTGAAAAATGGGGAGAAAATGATGAAGGAGATGACAGACAAAAGAGCCAAAATCCATTATAACATTTAGACCACCATTTCCTTGGAGCACATCACATTGGAGACCCAACAAGGAGATAAAATATGCACAAAACACCTACAGATGTAATTAAAGGAAAAAAAAATGCAATAAAACAGAGATAGGGCAGAAGAGAGCCACAAAATATAAATTTTATTGCATCAAGTATGCACAATCCATTACATGAGAGGAGAAGAGCAAAATATCATTATGCAAGATGTCCAAACATGAGGCCTACAACTCACTATTATTTTGGAGCCATTTTGACAAAGTTCCATTACAAAGAAAATTCCCCCTTCTATAAATGATAAGTTTACAATATATAGAAGAAGACAAGAAAGAGAGAAGAGACGAGAATCCCAAAATTCCCCCTTTACCCACCAAAAACATGCACTATTTTTTTGGAAAAGAGCATGGGAGACCTAATAAAACCTTCCCTAATGTCCTTTGCCTTATGGAAAAATAAAGAGGACCATACTGCATTAAATTCTAGCTCCTGAGCAAACTAGAACTGCACTTTTAATCTTGGACTAGTTTTTGCTAATTCCTCCCAGCTACTCAACCAAAATCTGAATTTTAAAATTTCATGGTGTAGGGATTGATGAGACATTTCCATAAATTCCTAGATCTAAAAAAATGGAGCACCTGGTCAGAAGTTATGGCCATTCAGGTTTACAAAGTATCATAACTGCCTTTCTTCTCTGTGGGTTTACAAGGTGCCATTACTGCCTTTCTTCTATGTGGGTTCACGAGGTGCCATTACTGCCCATTTTTGTTGCATCACATTTCCACATTACTCTTTGCTTTCTCTTTTGCTTTGCAGGTTTTAGAGACTGATTTACTACGGGTTTTTTGGATGTGCTTTACTTCGAAGTTGTGCCCCATCGTAACTCCGGGTTACTCCTTACTTTTTTTCCTTCTTCGTGGGGTTTTATATGTGCTTTACTCGTGTTTGCAAGTGAGCATTACTTCATAATAATGCCACATCACATTCCCGCATTACTCTTCTTGCCCTTTCTTTGTTGCAGTTTTTTGCAACTGTTTACTTAGTTACATTTAAGAAGTAAAGAAACTTCATATCCCCACATTAATCTCTATTTGATTTCTTCCCTTTGCATTTCGGGGCTTGGGATGTGCTTTGCTCATGGGATTTTGGGGCTCCATAACTTCATTTTTCCCAAGCCATTTCTTCACACAAATCCTTATCTGCAACACTTCATCCTTTGTAAATACGGGTTGGCTTCCATTGCGGGGAACAAGGTGTTCCCAGGAAATTTTTCTGGGTTGTGGCGTTTCATCAGACCCCAATTTCTCCACACTACTTAGGATCCTTTACATTTCGTCTCTTGTGGGGATGTAGGGAACCAAAAACCCTGCAAAACTTGTACCTGCTGAGATCTCTATGCCCAAAATCAACCCCGAACAAGCATAGCACTAACTTCGGCCTCCCCTTTGTAAATTGACCTCCAAGCCCATGCGGAGAACACTGACTCTAATAGAACTTGTTCCCTCGGGCCCCCATCTATCTTCATCTCCGCATTACAAGGGTATCGTTCCATAAAATTAAAACTTTGGCAAAATTAAGCATTCGAGGAACTCATGACCCAAAAGAAATCGTACCCTCTATACCCCCAAGAGTCGAAAATGCCGCATTACACTACCTTAGGGCCATTTTCTCATTTTTCTTACTTTTTCACGAACTTTTTAAAAAAATTGTTGGATAGGGGAGTTAGGAAAAATAGAGTGAAGTGCCCCAAAGCCAAGCTTTACCATTTAATCTCAAATTTTGGCTAATTTTTGAACCTTTGAAGCCTAGAGAGAAGGAGATTGCATCCAAATGGTCCCAAGTGCCCAAAAACCTTGAAATTACCTGAAATTCTAGATTCTCCATTGAAGCTCCAAAGAAAGTGCTCAATTCCAATTTTGCTCAAGTTGTCCCATTTTTGCAAGGGCTGCAAAAATGGACAACACATTCCTTATAAAATTTCTTCCTTTTGAAAGGCATCTCCAAACAATTCTTGATAATCAAATTTGAGGTGGAATGGAGCTCCACAACAAAATATATCACCAAACAGTGAAACCCAACCTCTTGAAAAAAAATTCCGTGTTCTACAGATTCGATTGTTCTTCGCCTTTGTTTCGTGGGTTTTTAATTGCTCAGTAGATTTGGTTTAGGTTTCTAAGACCTCCACGACTCTTCTCCTTATTTGGAATTATTCAAATTATCTTTCTTATTTTGTGGCGTCTTTTTGAAATGTGGTTTTCCAATACTTATGTAGGTTTAGTGTTTGTTTGGTGGCATTTCTAAATGCTTCGCAACGTGGATTTTTAAACTACCGCTATACCATAGAGGCATATCTCCATGTTTTTAGATTTTAAAAACATGTGGCCTTGTTCCCTTATTTTGTAGACTTGGAGAGTCTGTAAAACATTGTTCCATAAGAAGCCCGAGGAGCACTAAAACAATGTTCCACGGATTTAACCTTTTTAATGGTTAAACCTATCTCCTTTACCATGCAACACTATTTCCCCATGTGACAGAGGATCAATCTCTTCAAAATCCACCCAATTCCTAGCCCATGTTTCCTTTGTTTTGTGGTTCCTATCTTCAGACCAAATACAATCCCAGCTCCAGACCAGATACAAGACCAAGTATAGACCAATTCCAAAATCCACCCAAGTCTAAACGGATGTTCCTTTTGTTTTGCGGGTTAGGAGAACTCACAAAATACCAGTTTCTAGATTCTACATAACACTAACTATGAGTGTTATGTGGCTTTCAAACTCAAAAAATTCCTAAATCCCATAAATGAATTTACAAGTTGTCAAAATAGTTTGTGGGTTATTTTGGACAAAATGACTTAAGTAATTTTTACAAAAGTTGGAGGAATAAAATAAGAGAGAATATGTATTCAAGTGAAGGTGATCTAGGAGGGAATTTTGTTCTTCATTTATAAATAATTCTCCACATATTATCTAGAATGATCATCTTTATCCATGCCTCAAAATTTTTCTTTCAACTCTTTGTCTCTGTAAACAATGGTGAATATTTCAGACCACACAAATTACCTCTTATCACAAACATGATCTGTTGCCTCCTACTCAAGTACAATGAAAGATCATAAATGGTTTTGTTTAAGGTATCCATTCTCCATTTTATTTTTTAGAGCCTCTTGCATGAGAAATTACCTCACATGAGAAAATGCTTGTCTTGCAAATATCAAGAATAGTGTACCCTATCATTCATGCCTCAAAGTTGGGAAGAAGACTTTCACAATGGGATCTCAGATTTTATGGTATTAAGAACCTCTAAGAATTCTTACTGGCACGATTAGTGAACTTATGAAATATATAAATCCTTTGAACGAAAAACACCTATTTATGAGATGAAACCAAACATTGATTAAGTAATCTTTATCTTTCACTGAATGAGATGACTTGTTATTATGTAGTCTCAATGGAGAATTGGGATAGTCAAATTGAATGGAGGATGGTGAGAGAATAAATATATGATTGATTAACCAAAAATGGAATATATGATAGTTAATTTAATCTAGAACGACATGTAAATGTAGTAAATAAACACAAAAAATGACTATGGAAAATGACCCAAACAACTATGAAAATGGAAATGCTAAACCCTATAGTAACAAGAGAGTTAGAATGAACTCAACTGATTAGAGAAGCTCATTGGACTGGGTTGTAGAATGAATAGAATAATATGGAAGTAGGAAAGACCGTGTAGAGGTCCCAAAAAGGACAAATCTAGACTGATTCTCTGGACTGAGGCACTTGGAGAAGGACTGTGGCACCTACGGGTGCTCTGGTATGCAAAATAGGCACCCTGATCTGTGCAACAGGTCTAGAACTGAGTTTCACAGGTTTGATAGGTGGTCTAAAACCATCATTGTGTGTCACATCAAATTCGTTGCACTACGCCAGGTGTCACTGATAATCCAAGATGAAAAAAAACATGCAAGAGACCCAAGAGGAGTATCAAAACCCTAAAAAAAAGAATGCAAATGAATGGGTCAGACTGACTTGAGATGCCACAACAATGGGCTTACTAACTGAGCGTTGCACTACATTTCAGACTTAAATGTAGTTTTGGTGTGTGTGTGTGCATCATGTTCCCTAGGTGCTCTTGTGTCAGTCACACTTTTTGAAGTAGCGAGCAATAACTAGATGTAGAAATTGTAATAAAAAGTGTGCATGGAATATATTAGAATCCCTCCCCTATGCTTGTGTGATGTAGATGAACCAACCTTTTCCTTATGATGGAGCTAATGAATGCACATGATCTCCAAATGGATGCAACTCTAGGTGGATGATATTAGTGACTAGTGTTTGGTCCCTTATTATGGTCTCATAACTTTATATTTATAGGGTTCTCTTGATCTAATTTTATAATTAACCCCAAAATGGTCGACCACCAAAAATATAAAGATCTCAAACAGCTAGAAAGAGCCCAAAAAGTGGCAGGAAAGTTCAAAATGGATTGGGGCGCCCCTAGTGGACCAGCGCACCCATGGGCGCCCTAGTCAAAGCTAAAATGATGGAGGATGATAAAAATTGATTGGACATGTGGGTCTAAGAGGTCGGAAATGATGAAAGAAAATAAAGTAAGATGGCTAAAAGATGGGGGTTAATTAGTACTTTCTTCACTCAAAAACCTTCTAAATAATAGTAAGAGACTGAGACTAAATAATGTCTAAAGTGCATGATTTTGTGTCTACATTTGCCCCCACTTTATGTTGGTGAGTGGAAATATTGGTAACATCAAGTAGATAGAAATGCATACCTGATGTCAATGAAGATTGTAGTAGAAAATGCGTCGAAGGACTAGAAATAATGTGGAATGGCAAAAATATGGAGTGTGGAAATCATAGATGAAAAAGCACAAAAAAGTGATGAGAGTGAACCTAGGGCGGAAACATGTTTGTAGTTGTTGATGTGTATGATGTACCTGCATTGTTAGTATGGTGTGTGTTGTTGTTGATGTTGTTTTTGTTGTTTCCCCCATTTGACTACTTGTTTCTCATACGACCGTACTTGTAAGGAGCAAACAATCAAGTAGTCAAATATGTATGTATGTATGTGTAAAAACGCAATGTAAAAGGTGCATATAAAAGGATGTAAATGTAATATACGTAAATGAAAAATGTTAATGGAACATGTGCACCTCATCCATGTCGAGAAAGAGAGTGTAGAAGAATATCCCTTACTACAAGTATTTTGGGCGATCTCACACCACCCTAGCCAAAGAAGTGTAGGGAGAAAGATGAATTATTCTCCTTCCTATAACTGCTTCCCTAAATATGTGTGAAGAGATCTCTGTAATACCGGTATATTTGATCAACCGTGGCCCCGCAAGTGCACTGTATGGTGGAATACCAGAAGAAGCGTGGATTGGAAAAGAGGTGGAATACTAGAAGAATTATTTGGTTTATATGCTTTTGTGCATGTTGATAAAGAAAATAGGAAGAATTTGAATGCTAAATCCAAGAGATGCACTTTCATTGGTTATGGTTTTGGTGATTTCAGATTCCGGTTTTAGGATTTAGAAGATGCTAAGATTTTTAAGAGTTGTAAAATTGATTAGAATGAAAAGAGAATGTACATGGATCCAATTTTGGTACCCAAGAATGAATCGGGTGAAGAGTTTGTTGAGAAAAGTGCATTCTCATATTTAAAATAAAAATCCATAGACACCGGCGTCGGTCAGGGTGACCAGTGTCGGTTAGGTGAATCGATGTCGGTTATAGAGGAAATGGCGTCGGTTATAGGTGATCGGTGTTGGTCACTATCAGAACTGGACACAAATGTCCAAGAGGTACAAAATGAGCCTTCGACACCCCAAATTTCTATAAGAAGGTCTCAAAGAGTAAGTTAACCTCCAGAAAGATTTACTCCTTCATTATTTTATCTATTATTGACTGATAGTGGTGAACCAGAAATTTTTTAAGAAACAATGTAGCAGGATACCCACATAAAGTAGGAGAATGGACATGGACGAGGAGATGGATTCGTTGAAATAGAACCGGACATGGGATTTGGTCAAGTTGTCCAGTAGAAAAGATGAACATTGCAGAATACAAGTGGGTTTACAGGATCAAGGAGGAAGAGGGTGGACATAAAAGATACAAAGCAAGGTTTGTGGTAAAAGAATTTTCATAGAAACTAGGTATTGATTTTGGTGAGATATTTTCTACCTGTTATTAAAATGACTTCCATCTCATATTATTATGAGTTTATTTGCAGTAGAAGATGTACATTTAGAACAACAGTTGATGTTAACATGAATTTCCTTCATGGTGATTTGGAGGAAGAGATCTATATGAATCAGGCCTGTTCTGTTATGAAGTCAAGGGTAAGGGGAAACATGCGTGCATGTTGAAAAAGATGCTTATATGGACTCAAACAAGCTCCAAGGCAATGGTATATGAGATTTGATATTTTTATGCATAAGCATGGTTATATGAGACATGAATCTAACCATTGTGCTTATTTCAAGAAGATTGAAAATAGGAGCTATATTATTTTTTTACTGTATGTGGATGATATGTCTTATTGCAGGATCTAATATGCAGAACATTGGCGAGCTTAAAGAAAAGTTAGCTCACACATTTGTAATGAAGGATTTTGGATTTGAAAAATAAAATCCTTGGCATACAAATTCGCAGAGACAAGAATAACAGGAAATTATATTTATCTCAGGAGGATTATATCAATAAGGTGTTGAAAAAATTTAAAATGCAGGATGAAAAAACTTGTAGGTACACCTATGGTTTGGACACTTTAAATTAAGTAAAGATCAATATCCTACATCACATGAAGAGATCGAATACATAGCATGAGTTCCATATGCTTCAATATTTGGAATTCTTATGTATGTCATGGTTTGTACCAGACTAGAAGTTCTACAGGCATTGAGAGTTTTTGAGCAGATTTGTGGCCAATCTAGGTAAAGAGCATTGGAAAGCAGTCAAATGTATTCTCAGATATTTAAGAGGGACATCCAACATGCAGTTATGTTATGGAGGGTCATATAATTCTTTATGAGGACTATGTTGATTTATGATATGGCTAGAGATTTGGATGGTAGAAGGAGGAGCACCACTAGATATGTATTCACAATAGGTGGAATGACATAGTTAGCTAGATTTCAAGATTGCAGAAGGTTGTGGCCTTGTCTATTACAGATGTTGAATATGTTGCAGATATAGAGGCTAGAAAAAAAGATGATATGGATGACCAGGTTCATGGAAGAGTTGGGAAAGGAATAAGAAGATTGCAGATTGTATAGTGCTAGTCAAAGTGCATTTCATTTGGCAAAGAACTTAGTGTTTCATTCAAGAACGAAACACATTCAGTTGAGATATCAGTTCATACGAGCAGGTATTGGAGGATGGACAGTTGAAGTTGGAGAAAATTCATACAGAGTGAGAACCCTGCAGATATGCTAACGAATCTGTTTGAAAATTAGAAGTTGGTGCTACACTGCACTTCTGTTGGTCTTCACAGTTTGAGAGTTAAAGAGGGATAAATAAATCCAAGGAGAAGGATCCAAGGATGGAGATATGTGGTATAGTGCAAAAATTTATCTCCAAGTGGGAGATTGTTGAGATTGTGGAGCTGAATTGCTTCACAAAGGAGCTTATTTACAACTTACAGGTTTATACAATAACCGGCATCGGTCGGCTGACCGACGTCGGTCACATAACAGACTAACCGGTATCAGTTGAGACAAACCGACATCGGTTGGGGTAACCGGCATTGGTTACATGTGCGTGATTGTTTATATTGGAACGTCACGGGAATTAGATCTAAACGTTCGATTATAAAGATGATCTAAGGGTTGTAAATGTATGGCTAAAGTTCCCTAAGTTTGTATATGGCTTATATAAGCTAGAAAACTAGGGTTAGAATGTAAAATCAAGAACATTTAAGAGAATTGTAAGAAATAATTCTTGGAGAGAGATTAGAGAAGCTTACGAGAGGAAAAGTACTGTACATCGTGTAAGGTGTGCAAGATTGCAGATATTCAATTGTATAACCTTTGGAATAATATATTGGTTGTTTCTTAGTGGACATATCCCACACTAGGTGAACCACGTTATATCTTGTGTATTTTCTTATGTTGGTTATTTATGTGTTTATTGCTTGTATGCTTTAATATGATATATATATGTAACACCGGTCTATTCTAACCCCAACAAGTATGATAAGGTCCATTTTATTTGCAAACCCTTAGAAGTCAAGTATGGACTAAGGAACTAAATTGTGTCATAGGGTACTAAGTGCAGTGCGTAGAAGACGATGTAGTATATGTGTGGACAATAGACGACCATGTGATACATAAAGTGTGTGATTTGCGGTGTATAGAATGTAATGCTAGATGTGTATATAGTTTAATAATGTGAATATGTGTGCTATGTGATATATATGATAAGTTTAATGTAATGCGAGACTCGTAGACTATAGAAGTGTGACATATGTATGATGAAGAATAGTATGGTGTATGACGTGTACATGTGTAAATGTCAAAATGATGTAAAGTAACTATAGAATGTGTGTTGTAAGAGGCGTGATGTGTGAATAGCCATAGTGTGTAGTAACTATTGTGTAATGTGTGGGGTTCATGTGTGGTATTCCCTTAACAGTCAAGTGTGAACTGAAGCGCAAGAGTGTGTCATCGAGTAATGACAACGCGATAACATATGTATGACTATGCAAGATGAGATGACTATAAGATGAGGTATGCATGAGTGCTAGGAGCATAATGTAGTACGATGTAAGGATGTGAATGAATGATAATGCAAAAATGAGATATGTGCTGATGTTAATGTGATGGGGGGGATGTGCGAGATGTTATACCCCCCAAGTATAGAGGATGAAAAATACAAATCATGTGATGTCATCTAGAAGATCATCACTTTTGGGATCAAAGTCGAATGGATACGCATTGGTGACTTGATAAGCAACAGTGTCCGGTTGATCACGTAATGAGACATTAAGACATAAATTGTACATTCCCATTACATATTCCTCATCAGTGAATGGAGGAAGTGGACAACTGTGTGCATACCAACGAGTAAGATTATGTGTATAGCCAAGAAAGGAACTATTGCAAATGAATATGCGACTGAAAGGTATAGGAAATTAAATGTCTATATGATCCAAATCTAGAGTGCCCCCAATGTAATCAAGCCATGATTGTCCTAATGTAAGTGACGAAGGGCGAGGAGTGTACAAGAGATAAAATGTGAGATGGAAGATACGTAAGCCATAAACAACAATGATGTGAAAAAATCCATAATAAAGAGTAGAAGCGTGAGGTGCAGGATAGAGATCCTCAAAATTAAAACCTATGGGAGTGAAACCCTTGTGTGTACATATGGTTTCTTCGTATGTAGGATCAAATGGAATATGTTGCCAATAGGAGTCATTCAAGAATACTATGCAAGTGAATGGTGGGCGTGCTAAGGTAAGTGGTACATGTGAAGGTGTAGGTGATAGAGCGATGTCAATAGACTGTATATGTTCTTGATAAGGAATCATAGCAGTAGTAGTAGCAGGTGGCACAGAAGAAACTACATCTATCATAAAAATGGTAACGTCAAGTGGTGGTAAGCGAGGTGGTTCTTCGATAGGTTGGGGATCGTCTATAATATCTATGAGTGGAATAAGAAGATTAGTCTTAGGAGCCCGGTCGCAATACTGGAATGGATCAAGGTCATGAAAAATGGTGTACTCAACACTTTCATATAAGAATTTTACACAATTATGTACAATAGAGGGAACAACTTGAATGGCATGAAGCCATGGCCTACCAAGTAGATAGTTATAGGAGACTGAGAAATCAACAACGAAAAAGATAGTGTGGATAGTATTAGGCCCAATAGTCTAATGTGACTGAGACATGGACAGACATAATCATCATAAGCATGCAGTGAAATACTAGATGGACTAATGTCACGAGCAAAAAGACCTAAAGCTTCAAGGAATGACATAGGACACAAGTTAAGTTCAGATCCATCATCAATCAAAGTGTGCCTAACAACTACATTATGAACATGGCATATGATATGCAAAGGTGGGTCCTTATCAAAAGTGTGAACATCAACAACAAGGTTAGACTTGAATACTATGCGTGAAGAGAATGCATCAGCAAATGCTTGATAAACTGAGTCTAGATGCATGTCAGCACGAATGCGAGTGGTAGCAAGAAAATGTTGGACTCTATGTAGTAAATCAAGATTTGCAAGCAAATAATCATTGATTGAGGTACTCATGATGACAAAACCCTAGGATGGAAAGCAATGAATGAAGAACCCAGAAGCGTGAATGATCGAGTGGGGTTCACCAAAATGATTAACTAAAAATGGAATATATGATAGTTAATCTAATCTAGAACGACATGTAAATGCAATAAATAAACACAGTAAATGACTATGGAAAATAACCCAAACAACTATGAAAATAGAAATATTAAACCCTAGAGTACCAAGAGAGTTGGAATGAAATCGACTGATTAGAGAAGCTCGTTGAACTGTGTCATAGAATGAACAAAATAATATAGAAGTAAGAATGACCATGCAGAGGTCCCGAAAAGGATAGATCTCGACTTATTCTTTGGATTGGGGCACCTCGAGAAGGATTGGGGTGCTTGCAGCTGCTCTAGTTTACAAAATGGGCGCCCTGGTCTATGCAACAGTTTTGGAAATGAGTTTCACAGGTTCGGAAGGTGGTCTGAAGCCCTCACTCTGTGTGGCATCAAATTCACTGCACTACGCCAACTATCGCCGATAATCCAAGATGAAAGAAAGACCTGTAAGAGACCCAAGAGGAGTATCAAAACCCTTAAAAAAATAAGAATGCAAATGAATGGGTCGGACTGACCTTCGCTGCCACAACAATGGGCTTACTAACTGAGTGTTGTACCACATTTCAAACCCAAATGTATTTTTGGTGTGTGTGTGCACCATGTGCCCTAGGTGCTCTTGTGTCAGTCAAAATTTGTGAAGTAGCGAGAAATAAATAGATGTAGAAAATGTAATAGAATGTGTACATGAAATATAATAGAATCCCTCCCCCTATGCTTGTGTGATGTAGATGATGGTACCTTGTCCTTGTGATGGAGCTAATGGATGCAAATGATCTCTAAATGGATGCAAGTCTAGGTGGATGATAGTAGTGACTAGTGTTTGGTACCTCATTATGGTCTCATAACTTTATATTTATAGGGTTCTCTTGATATAATTTTGAAATTAACATCAAAATGGACGACCACCAATAAGATAAAGATCTCAAATGGCTATAAAGAGCCCAAAAAGTGGCAGGAAAGTTCAAAAAGGATCAGGGCGCCCTTGGTGGGACTGGGGCACCCATGGGCGCCCCAGTCAAAGCTAAAATGACAGAGGATGATAAAAAAATGACTGGGCATGTGGGTGCAAGAGGTCAAAAATGACGAAAGAAAATAAAGTAAGATGGCCAAAAGATGAGGGTTAATTAGTACTTTCTTCACTCAAAAACCTTCTAAATAGTAGTATGAGACCGGGACTAAATAATATCTAAAGTGCATGATTTTGTGTCTACAATGACAAAAAAGGTCTCCATTCATGAATACTTCAATTAAGATATGGATAATGAAATTTTCATTCTAATATTATTTTAAGGAGGTTTGTTGACCCTCCTTCACATATGTGCTTAATATTCTGATAGTTATTCTACAATTGGTCACCTCTAACACTAGCTCTCTGTGCTTTTATACAAAGTAGAGGTTATTATTAGGCTTGGAGAGTGGCTTCTTGCAAAACAAGTATTCTTAAAGATAGAATTTGAAGTAATTTTCTATTAATAGTCAAAATCAACTAATTCAATTACTTAGTAGAAATTCCTCTCTATTAATAGCATATGGTTAAGTGTGCACACCAATGCGCTTATTCATATTTACAATTAAATAATGAAAGTGCACCTTAAACCATACAATAGTGCACGAGTTATTAGATACACTAAAAAATGTAGTAAGTATTATATGATCTCTAAATATTTAAATTCTTCTTTTGGTATGGGGATAATTAATAAATAGAATAGATTCTATGCTCTTACAACTTCAATAGATTCAATTGTGATCATTATGTTTGTGTCGCTAAATGCACTAATGCATGCCTATGTAGTTATAAACATCTTGATTTCAAATTAGGACCCCATTGATGCACATGTTGACAACCAATGAGCGGGAAAAGCCAAAAAGAGGGGGAAATCCTTAGGAGACTGAAAATAAGGGTCAAAGGACTATAAAAAATGAGGAAAAACCATAGCAATGAAGTTCTATCATATCATAATCATAGCAGTATAGTTAGGGCATATCAAAATTGTACTACTATGTCTATAACACCAGAAAAATGGGGAAATAGTGTTTATAAAAATATTGGAGCATCCAAAGTCATATCAAGGGGATAAAGTAATTTAATATGTTTGTGGATGTTTTGAAGTCATTGAAATGTTTAGTTCATATTTAATCAATTAATCACAATAGAATATTCATTTTCTTTCTCATTGATTTGATAGTGATGATAAAATTATATATATCAAATATCACCGCTATAAATGAGGAGTTTTTAAACCTACTAACCCCCTAATATCTATTTAAGTGTGATTAGTACTCACATAACAACAAGCATCCCAATTACTAATATTCTAAAATAACTCATAGTATAAGTTGTTATTACAACTCATCACACACACAATATTCAAATACATGTAATACTAATGGAGCACTAACCATATGATTTCCTAACCTTCCCCCTTAGTGTGAACATGGTAGAAAAACATTCACACTCTCAACTACAGTATGCCCGACTATGGTGGCATGCCCATTCTCGTGGCTCGTGATTTTGATAAAATATAAAGGCATCTCCTTCCATGGTTTTCACTAGGTTCACCACAAATTTGGACATGAATAGGACCCATCAACGGTTCACCTCATGTGGTTTTCTAGATATCCATGAACCTTTTCAAGAACCATGATCTGCATTACTTTGTGCTTTATGTTCTCCACTATGTTTTTCCATCAGGAGATAAAAAAGGAAACAATGCTCATTTATTACAAATGCAGACAAGAATATTGCATGCATTCTTATTTTCTAGCACACAAAACAACAACTCTGAAACTGAAACACGCTACAATAGAAAGCAAACATCACAACTGAAAAAATTCCACAACTTCATTGTGCGGCCCCGTCACTTGCAGCCTATGCCAGGATGTTGTTTTTCCTCATCCTCTTATGTCTCCATCTTCCATTATATGTGTTGCTTACTTAGCAAATGTGATCTTGAAGCATTGTTTCCCCCCTTCACCCCCTGCCGCCCACCCTCCCCCTCCACAATCTAAAACACATTATTTTTCATAAGACATCGAGTTACATCAAAAATGCGTCTTTGAAGCATTTTTTTTATGTAAGACATTTTTAAAAGATAACTACAATGACAACCGACTCACATTATTTTACTTTTGATTATCAATGAGATGACATATATAATTTTAACATTGACTATATCCAATTTCAACACTACAAACCTCAATAGGCAATATTAGATTTTCAATATTAACTTGATTGCAAATCGGTTGACTTTTAATAGCATGTGAAATAAGGGCTTTTGATACTACAAACAAAATGTTACAACTAATAACTTGTTTTGACTAAATACCAAAAAAAAAAAAAAGTGACTCTACACTTAAAAAAATTAAAACAACTATTATATGACTTAAGACTCATAACATAATGAGCGTACTTTGTATTAAATTAATCCAAAAATGGTAAGAACACTGATACCAAACTCTAATGATGTGAAGAGTTGTCGATTACTACCATGCACCAATTATTACTTCTCACGAGCACATTCAGACAAGATGTCTTGGATTTAAAGAAATGACATGCTTTGATGGTAATGAATGATCCAATCTCTACAGTTTTCCTGCGTCCTCTTCAGTGTACATGATCTAAACACTTTGAGGGAAGATTTTAACTATTCATGCCTCCATTCACTAGTCTGATCAACTTGAAATGCTAAACAGACTATGTTGTTGGTTCTACAAGAACAAAAGATTTGAAACCGTGGGCTAAGTGTGAGATATGATCTCAATATTCAATTTATAACGCAAATCTGGCACAAAGAAACTATTGTTTAAACCAATCAACGTGGAGGACTTTGTAGATGATAAGCCTTTTATTGAATTATAGAACCATGTACAATGTAATGTTGCATAGTTTTCTGGCTATCAAACTTTCCATAACATCCTCTATCTTCTCCCTTAAAAGTGTAATCTCGTTGAACACCTCAAGAGTACGGAAACGTTGTCCTTTATGTTTGTATCCAACTACACATGAAATTGTAAACTAGCTTGAACTGATCATATTCAAAAAAATAAATGTAAGTCCTTTCATGAGAAAAGTAACCATGAATACCAATATATCTACCCCCATATAATGCTTAGGACCTCATACAATGCTCTAATACCAAATAAAATGTTTGGTTCATATTTAATCAGTTGATGAAACTAAATTTTTTGTTTTCTTTCTCATTACTTCGAGAGTGATGATACAATTTTATATATCAAATACCACTCTTATATATGAGGAGTTTGTTTAACCTACTAGCCCCCAAATCTCTATTTAAGTGTGATTGTTACACTTGTAACAACACACATCCTAATTACTAATATTCTAAAATAACTCATAGTATGAGTTGTTATTACAGTGTATCACACAAACAATATTCAAATACATGTAATACTAATGGAGCACTAACCCTATGATTTCCTAATAGTCATTAATGATATGTTAAGGGTCCAAGATAAGAAGATAGTGGGGTTGCAAAGATGAACAAAATGGGGTCAAACAAAGAAGAACAAAGAGTCGCCAAACTGAAGATAAATCACAAAGAATAATATAAAGTCAATATGTCAAAAATTGCACACAATCAAGGGGAACGTGTTGAAATTAAAACAAGACAAGGAACGTGTGCCAAAATATCCTAGTTTGAAATATTAAATAATAAACACATAAATACATTGGCACCATAATAATTAATGACTTTCATATCAAAATTAGTAGTTTATAGATACAAATAAATGGATTTCAATTAAATTGCAAGGAAAATTCTTGTATGAATTTAATAAAGTCTAAACATATATGCATAGTACAGTCGACCTAGTTAACGAATTCTAAAACTAGTTAAAAGACGTGACATGCAAGGTTTATAAGTGTATCTTAAATATGAAAGGGATATGTCAATGGAAATGTTCATCCTAATATAAAACATAACTAACCCAAAAACACAAGAGAAACAAATCAAATTTGTTTGGATTGTTTTCAACTCGTGGAAATGTTCGAAGTTTCCTAACACTTCGGAATAAACTATTTAAATAAAAATTATTTTGATGACTACAATATCCTAGTCTTGATCTATGAAAACCTTGCTCATATTTCTTCTCTTTCTTTTTGATCACCTATAAAACAAAACAAAAAATGTGTTTCCCCAATTGGGAAACAATATCTAGAAGCTTTTGAGGAAAAGAATATGTTGTGGGCTATGTGTGGTATGCTAGATGTATTTTTAAGCACCATATAATTATCAAGACCCTACATCATAATAATATTGGAGAAAGTAAACTGGAAATTTTGCTAACTCTTCAGGTAGGAAAACCATTGGCATGCATAGTATGACCCATACATTCTAACTTTTCTTTTAGCATGATTTATCTAATGATAGTTTAATATAGAATGCTTCAAAAAAATCAACATACTTCTTGTTGGGGTTAGCACACACTTGTTGTACAAATCTATAATCAAAACTAAGCTTTCAAGCAATAAAACACATAAATATACCAGAAGATAATTACACAAGATATAACGTGGTTCACCCAGTGTGGGCTACGTCCACCAAGAACTAGTATCAGAGCTTCTTTTTTTGTTTGAAGGTTTTTTGGTTATTGGGGTTAGCACACACTTGTACAGATCTATAATCAGAATTAAGCATTCAAACAATAAAAAATGAAAATATACCAGAAGATAAATACACAAGATATAACATGGTTCACCCAGTATGTGCTAACCTCAACACTTCTTGAGTCTCTCCAAAAAAGTTGGATTCTCTATAGAGTGTTGAAACATCCTTCATTTGTTAGATGATAAATGACTTAGAATGCATGTGTATTTATACAAAAATGAATTCAAATTAGGACCCTAGTAACACCCAAACTAGTCGTCAATAACCAAAAGTGAAAATAGTGGGACCGAGAAATGAGGACACTTAAACCAAAAGAGCCAAAACAACATTAGCCAAGAGTATTTGGATGTTCCAAACATACCCCAAGATGATATAGACGCTCCTAAAAAATTCATTGGGCAGGGAACTCAAAGGATATAAAAAAGTGAACTTTGACACTGCTAAGAAACACGTCATGGACCATAAAATTTAAAAAACATGTTAGTAACATAGTGAATTAAGGATAATAATCATCAAGTACACAAACATGATAAAATCATATAATTTAACTAGAAAATTCTTATCCGTTACTCTTAGGTGTCTACATTTGACCCTAATTTGATGTATGTGTGTATACATGTATCAATTTAAAAGAATTCATAATACCTATATTTTAAAAAAATTGAACCTCATGAGAAAATTCCAAAGTCTGGGAACCTCCAAAAACATTCTTTCTTATCCTACACAAGCATGGGTGAGTTCCAATAAAAATAATATGATGAAATCTAAAATCTAAAATCTAAAAAAGATATACCTTATGTAATTAAGAGGTGTGTATGAATCCCATGTAGATCCATTTATATCCAACCCTTTGTAAATCCTACACACACTTATGGAAAAAAAATTTATATAAAATAAATTTAAAAATATGTCTTACTCCAAGAAACAATGTTAAATATTATATTGGATGCATCCCTTGATATGAACAGGTGGTATTTTCTGGGTATATCTCCTTTATGTGAGTGAACAAAATCTAAATGACTATCATTATAAGAGTAGTTATCATTCTAGAGTGCCTCCCCTTATAGGTCTAGCTAGAGTATGAGTAAATGTAATACCTGGGATATATGCTCCTATTTTGAGATTTTGGATGACCTTGCAAAGAGCACATCTCAAATAAATGAGTTAAACATTTCATCTATAAAATAACATATGAAATCATCAACTGTGTACAACAAAGAAAGATATAGCTTTGGTAACATGTACATCTTATGAATAAATTTACCTATATGGGCTTATATATAAGCAATGTAAGATCAGACTAATATGCTCCACATGGGTCTATAATATAAGAACTATAGTGTATGTAAATCACTTATATATAACATATAAATCCTAGGTGTAGAATAGAAGTTTCCTAATGTAGGATCAGGATATAAGAAATATAGTGCCAAGAAATATTTATTTTATATGGACATAAAATTTAATTCTAAAAATTATATGTTAAATATGATTCTTGCCCCAATAGATGTATGTTATAAATCATTGAAACATAGGAAATAAAATTTAAAAATTCATGATATGAATCGTGAATATACATAATTTTGTGACAAAACGAATACAACTTGGAAAAATAAGCTTAAAGTAAAAGAGCTCTTGAATGTAAAAGAAAAACAACTATGAAGAAAATTTAGAGAGAAGAAATAGATTCTTACAAATAAAATATTGAAATTTTATAATAAATAAGTGTAATAAAATTAGAAAGAAAAATAAGCAACTAGAGCCACATGAAAAAGATCCAAAAAACATGATGGGTTGGGCTCCTCCTTCGCCCTGGAACTAACCATAATGGACAACACCAAAAGGGTACAAACTATGCAACAAAATCATAAGAATAAATGACCAAAAAATTAATATAAAGAAACCACACAAACCTACTTCTACCATAACATAATGATATGGCAAAATAGAGAATATATCTAATACATAAAACTGCTCAAGGTACATAATATTATTTTAATAGTTTTATCTTCAAATTTACCATACAAATATTTGCTCGATCTAAACTTCTCGATAGTAGCAAATGGTCCTAATCAATTGGGCTTAAATTTTCTTTTGTTTGTTTGTTTTTATTGGTGTTTTGATGGCTTTCTTGTAATATTTTATCACCCACATTGAATTATTTTGATCTAATCTTCTTGGTATATTCCTTTTTAGGTGATTTTGATAACCTATCAAATGCTCACTAATGCATTAACTTTGTTTCCATCTAGGATTTACAATTGATGTAATCTCTCTTATCTATAACTTTCATCATCAATAATATATCTCAATGATATTGTCAAAGATGGAATCTCAAGCTCTAGGGGTAATACTTTCTTCTCTTGTACTAATGAATAAGTATTTTGCCTCATAGATGATATAACACTTGTATATGCCCATTATTTAATTTGTATATGGTCATGTCAATCATGATTATAGTCTTGTTAGAAGCCCAAATTATCCCATCTCCTTATGGGTAGCAAGGGATATACAATGTATGCATGATCTTAAACTTATCACAAAATAGTTTTATTTTGGTTAGAAGAACTATTATCTAAAATAATTGTGTAAGGGATGCCAAATCTAGATATTATACTAGTTCGCTCATGATTGAGAGAAGGGGAATTACTTCTGCCCATGTTTTCATATTATATTACAGTGATAATAAACATATATTCTTATATGGACGAAGTAATGACCGTACCAAAAAATCTATTCAAAAAGGTAAGGTGACCCTATTAGTTGTAACTCTTGCGAGGGAGCATGTATAAGTTATTCTTTGGAGTTTTTCACATATCTTAGCATATTCACGACAATCATGTTCAATTATATTTCGATAATAAACCATTCTAAGAAAATTGTATGACATGTATTTTTTACTTGAATGTCCTCCACATTTACTATCATGAACCTCTTGTAATACAATTCTAATTTCTTCATAGCCAAGACATCTAAGCAATTGTTTATCAAAAAATCCTATCAACAATACATCTCCAATAATGACATATTTAATTGCGTCTCTCTAAATATTTTTCTTATTTGAAAATTATGGAGAGATTCTTTCTTCAAAAATATAATTAAAAATATCAGCACGCCATTATGATTTTTCTACAAAGTATCACCAATCTAACTAAAATAAACCTTCTTTACATTATTGACCTCCGACAACCACATAAACACTATCGAAATACATAAAATGAGCTTCTACAAAAATATCATTTATCAATAATATGAAGGAGAGAACTAACCTAAGTTTCACATAAACCCTAAAACAACCTCGTCGTATTTTAAAGGGTCTTCATCCAACAAGTCATACTCAACATGATGTTTTCCCTACCTAGTGTTATCATACACACATGCATAGTCGTACCATCAAAAATTCAATGAAACATCAATGGTGGGAACCAAATGAAGCTATATATGGCATCCTCATGTTCTCTCTCGACCAAGGGAAAATCAAATGATCGCTCCTCCCACTATATGCATGATTGTACCATACTTGAATTCACAACAATCATCGTATCTTATTGAACATATACATTCTCTACATGTTGTGCATTATGGGCATGGATTCCCTCATATTCCTTCATATGATTATTGATTCCCATAATAACCCCTCTATAAATGAACAAAAATACCTAAACCATTTCTTCTTCTTGTATCTTTTCCTTCTAAAGCAATTTTTTAAAAGTTCCAATGTTGTGTTGTAGTAATAACATGTCTTATTTTACATCCCCCATTAAAAATATGATAAGATTCCCCCAGATATATTGATGAAATTTTTCATTGCAAGACTTTTGTGATGGGCACCCTCTAATAAACTCTTTCCAAATACTCTTCAAATTAGTCCATTTCTCATTCAAAGAATCCTTCTCCTTGAGAAGGGAAAAAAGTTCATGAGCAATGTGACTTGAATTAATCCCAATTACATTATCAACTTACTTTTAGAATGCATCTTACTTTTCTTCAGTGATGAGGAAATTTTCATCCCCATAGAAAATCCTCCAAAATCCCTTGGTCCTCAAGGAAAACTCTATTAAATCTTGTGTATGAAAACTATAACACTAGGACACCTAGAATCTTCCACATTCACCGACCACTATAGATTCCTAAAAGTGCAAAAAAAAATAGTAGCACTATGAAGAGATCAAAAAATTATTTCTTATTGTTTGAAAATGTACACACATGAAGTTGTATGAAAATGTTATAGTTTTTTAGTTTTCAAGCATGAATCTCCTACAACATGCAAAATTTCAATGGTAAATTAAATGATTGTGCTAAATATCACTCCCATATCTATTGACAAAGGAAAAATAATCCTCAATTCTCATACACCCAAAGTGCGCCACCAAAATTGATTTGTTGATGTGTCAGTGATTATTTCACCACAAACTATGACTACAAAATAAATGCATGCATACAAAAAAATGTCATCCAATGACACTCAAACATTGAGCCAACTTAAACTATTTTTCAAAAATATTTTCATTGTATAGATTTTTAGAATTTCCACATTGTTTGTACAAATTTAGGGCTTTCTATGGATCTAATCAAAAGGTGTCATGTTGTGCCACCAATTATCAAGTGCCAAGTTAGAATCTAAAATAAATTGCCACGTGTGCAAAACGCAACACATACGGATTCACTTCAATCAAAATCAAAGGAAGAAGGTTAGTGAGTTTGAACCGTTTACTAAATATATTTTTTCCTTTTTCATTATGTAAACCACCAAGCAAAGTAATCAACTCTATCACCACATGGTGATAATATCAACCTAGAGTAAAAATCTTCATCGCACCCCATAGTCTAATGATTATCCAATCTACGGCATAGCACTTTATAGTGATCTTCCTATGATCATGTGTTTCCCCCACATGACAAGTTGTGGCTAAGATCCACGAAAATTCCAAACTCAATTCGGAGGATCGTGTATACAAATCAAGAGATGAGTATAAAATGAATTCTTTTTTGTGTGTGAAAAATGCATTCAATGTTGCACATGAAGGGAAATTCCTTTAAAAACAAGAGTCGTAATGCAACTAGTCCCTGCCCCAACATTGAATTGTTGAATTGTTTAAGAATAAATGGTAATCAATTATTCTAAAATCATTAGCCTTAAAATATTTTATAGTATACAACAGTACATTGATTTTAAAAAGGCATAATAATATTATTTTTAGCTAAAATAAAATAAAGTATATGTAGGGTTTAATATAAGGACAAAATAGCATTATTCTTTATGTTTATAAAGAAGCCCTTTGGAATACGTAGGTGGATTTCTCTAGAAAATATGCTCTCTGATTTTAAAAGCACCTAAATGTGTACCATTAAGCTTATACACAAAAGACAATTTTTATTTTTTTGTAAATGTTATAAGAGACAAAAGAGTGCACAGTTATAAAATAGGTCAATTATTTTAAGCAATGAATTCCAAAAAAGTGATTTTTTTTGGAAAAGGTAGAAATGACAGTCACAATAAATATGAAGACATCATATTGCCTCAATTTACGCAAACGTAGGAAAAAGGGGTAAAAGTTTTTAGCCAATCACAAACTAGATAAATACATTTTAAAGATTTTTTGGGTAAAAAATGAGCATATCCAAATTTTAAGACATTTGAAAATCAATATAAGAAAATAATACTAATTTCTTATTGGTTGAAAACACGTTTAATAATAACTTGTTAAAATGGAGCTGAAATGTATAGTAACTTTACCAAAGGTAGGGACTAATAATATTTCTCCTAAATATACAAAACATTGAAACAAGAGAGCCTTGTGAACGCTTTTATATTGTAAGGAGTTCATATTGTGTTTTTAAATTCCCCAAAAAAGGGATATTTAAAGTTATAAAACATATTTCCCATCAAATAAATATATCTTTCTTTTTCATGAGAGATCAAATTCAACTAAAACCCCTTTTGAGAGATATTGTCACTCCCACAACCTTGCAATAACAAAAGACCAAATCCTAGGAAATTTTACACAATATCAACCATAAGCTTGAATGCCATGTAAGATTATTCACATATGTTCATAATTGAACAAATTATTAACTCCACAAGTGTAGAAGAAGACATAAATAAGTGGCAGTGTCAATAGAAACCCAAAGAATAATTACTCGATATGATAATTTATTGATACAAAAGATAATTGATTAATTGAATATGTGGAAGGCATTGGTATCATAGTTACATATCAATATTTAAGATTAGGTTAGATCAATCCAATACAAGACACTAACCTAATTATATTATAATTGCATTTGTAAAGTACACAATAAAATATGCAAGTACATATCATAAAGCATGAGAGAAGATTTATTTTAGCAACAACCCTAATTAAATTAACATCATATGAAAGTCGCATATATTTTATAACACAAGGATTGCATCAGGGGACATCAATATTTTTTTGAAAGGGTTTTTTAATTTAGGATCTCATTATCATTTGAGTTCAGGGGAGAACCCTTAAAGAAGGATCAATAGTAATATTCTTAGAGTTGCGGAGAGTGGGTGTATTGATATAATTATAAGCTCGATTTATATAGGAAGCAATGATACTATTAATATAAGAAGTAAAGGGAGAAAATTTAACAAGGATGGGCTTACTTGAATTTTATCAACATTTGCAGAGGTTTCAAGGGGGGATGTTGCTTTGGAACATATTGTAGTTGACATGAAGAACTATACTTCGAATTTAATAATTCCTATACCTGGCTCAAGGTGTGGTGGAGGAACTTCCATACTCAGAGGATTCACAATCACTTGTCAAGTATCTCTCTTATGTATGTTCATAAGGCAAGGAGAAGAATCATATTCATCAATATCCCATGACAATTTAATAAAAAGAATAATGTATATATTACAATCCATTAGTGTTTATCAATAACATGGTTATTGGGGAAATTGAACACTATTAAATGCATTTCTAATAGCATATTTTCGTCAACTGAACTATGCAAGTGCGTCTACTCATATCACATGTGGAATATTTATCCATATTGGTTGCAATGTTTTTAGTAAAATTGTTCGCAACACACTTTTACAATATCATGTGTCGATGAACACATGCCAATTTTGAAAGGCAAGTCAAACCACGCTTTAGTGATATGCACATTAATGTGTTTGTGGCTTGAGCTTTGCACTCAATTGATTTTTCATGAGTTAATCAAGTGTGTAGCCCAAACATTTCTAAGGGAAGGATGCCTACTAATTATTGCTTCAAATTTCTCAAGACATGTGTCAACATATTGATTAGAGAGTATTATCATTATTTAATTCTCTCCTTCATTAAACCTTAATCACATCTTATTGATGTATCTAAAATGTCTCCTTATGAAGTAAATACTAAATCCATCTACTTTTTGCAACATGAAAAAAGTTACTTTAAAAGAAATGATAATATTTGTTACCATTTACTACTTTAAAAGAAATGAAAAATGTGATATGATGTAAGGGCAATAGTTGATCCAACTCGAATGCTTTTAAGTACCATGGGCTACTCAAGTCTATTCAAATAATACAATAACCATTCAAAAAGGAGAGAGCAACTCGCACGCACATGTATTTCATAAATATATGAAATCCCAACAATTATTTATTTTCTTCTAAAATCAAAAACCCAAGAAAGCACATGACCTTTAGGCTAAGCTCCTATGTGGCATTTAATCACTTACCACACCATCTATGAATTCTCAACAATTCATTTTATTCTTATCAAATCACAAACCCGAGAAAGCACTTGAGCTTTAGGTCAAGCTCCTTTGCGACATTTATTCACTTAACTACACCACATATTGATTTGTAATGTGTTGGGTCAAGGACCTTTAAGCATTGTATGGATCACTTCCAACTTCAGCACTCAATGTGTTTTAGGATTATGGCTCACCACTTAAATGCTTAAGGTTGTGAGATTGTGTGTTTCACATGCCACTTGCACCATGTATCAAGGATAGAGATTGAAGCAATCATTGTCTACAATTTTATGTTTGAGAAAATGTGTTTTCGAGTCTACAAACACATGGAAGCACTAAAAGATAAGTAGAATAATTACATAAAAATCTTCGAGGTGCCATAAGTTTGATACATCTTAATGGTTTCCATTCTTTTCATGTTCCACATAATCATCAAAAGTGTTAATTTGACAAATCAAAAACTCGAGAAAACACTTGACCTACAGGTCAAGCTCCTATGTGACATCTATTCACTTCACCACACCACCTATTGATTGGTAATGGGTTGGGTTGAAGGTCTTTAAGCTTTGTATGGTTCACATCCCACTTAAGCACTGTGTTGAGAATTTGTGGCTCGCATACTGCTTAAATGCTTAAGTTGTAAGGTTGTGCATTTCACATACCACTTAACACAATATGTTGAGAACAGATATTTTAAATAAAAAAAATCACCTACAAGTTTATGTTTAAGAATATGTGTTTTTTAGTCTACAAATACATATAACCACTACAAGATAAGTATAATAATCACCTTAAAAACTCAAAGGTGTCTTACCTTTAATACATCTTAATGGTTTCCAATCTTTTCACGTTCCACTAATCATCAAAAGTGTTGATCAAATTATCCTCCAACATATGCTAAATGGCATTACTTTTCATGTCCTTATATCCATAAATGTGTATTTACTTGTCTAAAAACTTGTTTTAATTAATGCATATGTGAGAAAAAAACTCCATCCTTTCTCTTGCTTTAATATTTTACGTTCCTAGTTACGATTACAAATACTTGTATAATCGTGCCTATTATCTTGCAAATTAAACATGTTAAAATAAATACTCAATTTATTATGAACTTCATTTAAGTTACATATATTCATCGTCACCTAAATTCATAGCTCCCATGTTTCACTAGTTAGTTCGTAAGATAGTTTATAGTTTCATAATGACACATTCCAGCTCTAACTTAGTGTTATATGGTGACATGTTTTAACTTGGTGTTTTTATGGTGACATGCTCCAATGTTGTGTTTTTGTTACCATAAAAACACTAAGTTAAAACCTCCCACATCCCGACACAATCTGTTTGGCACTAATTATATCTCCAACCTCGTACCATTAACTTCTAGTTAATTTTATCATTCCAGTATTTCTTCCTATACAATCATTGTCTTGAGTGAAAAAGATTAATAAATATTCTTGATAAGTACTTCGAGATTGCCTCTAGGATTTTGAACGTACTCATAGCAATGAATGATCCCACATCCATATTGCTGAACTCAAAACAAAGAATGAGTTTAACCTATCAAACCTGGAATCCTTAATAAGCTATTGCTCAGATCATTGACTTGAGCATTACTAAATGAGGCCAACATCTAATCTCTTCTGATGCTGTATGTTGGGAATAAGATTTCGAAAGCTTGAAAAGAAAACCACAATCACTACAATACATGGGTAAAACATCTATCAAAAAAATTATGGGTAGCATATATATAAGCACATTGTATTTATTCCTTTTGGTTAAGTTGAATTTGTTTGGGGCGTCCATTGAGTATTCAAATCACATCTCCAGGAATCTCCAGTCCCTGATACTCAACTATGCTGATTACACTGTTGGAATAAAAAATATGCAAGTGGAAAAGATAAACAAATTGCAGCTTGAATCAACAAAATTTTACTAAGATTCATTTCCTAAGCCACTTTATTTTCCAGTTACCACAACCATGTGGCCCAGGATCGAAGCAAAGCCTATAAATCATCATAGGCACATCTTACAAGGAGGGCCTATGAATGATGACGATGCAGGGCATCTAAAAATCATACAACTCTCCTCGCCGCTAATACTTGAATATCTTGAACTAAAATCATTAAATATCAATTGTGCAACACAAATGTCATCGTCCATTACTTCGCATGAAAGAACCGACTGACGGCATCGTGGCTTGGGACGTTAACAACTGCAAACAAAGATGAAAACAAGCTTCACAAGTTGTAGAGTTACAAAACCATTGCCTGAAAAATGATTTGAATGATGTGCCCATCACTTATCATTTAAAAAGAATAAAATAAACAACTGTTATCCATACCATTCCCCCATGCTGCCATGGTTAGGGGAGTAGAAATAATTTTCTGTGCAATAGATGTAATGTCATCCAAATTGATTTCATCAAGAACTTTCAGGAAATGCTCAGCCGGTTTCCTGCAAGACAAATATTTTCTTAGCATTACCCAAATATAATACAGCATCAGTAGCAAAGCAAATGCCAACCAAAGAATTGATGCAACAATGATGGAGTCTGCCCCTCCAACCCACCTTCCCAAATGACAAGCAGCTAGAGTCGAGGCTTACAAATTACAATGAAATAAGTTTCAAGGAAACTGCATATCTCTTCTTCATGCCAAGTCTGGCTCTTCTTGTTCAGGAGGAAAGTTTCCCATTTTCTCTTACTCATGATAACTGAATCTCCATTAGCATACAGAATGGTGTTTATATTGTTGGTAATGTACTATTGTGCCTAGTGAATTTCCTAGTTGGTTACTTTGGTATGGTCCTTCATTGTAATTAAAATCTCATGCTCTGATCTCTGTGACCAGCTCTGTCGTGTTTTTTTGATTGCTACTCCTCCGTTTATTATGTTTTACAATTTTACCTTTTGTCAAATAAAAAGGCCCCAGAGAATGATCTAAGAAGTGTAAAAGAACAACATTTGTAAATCCAACACTCTCATTATTCATGCATTGTTATCTAGCTTTGCATGGTTCACGGAGAGACAATGAGTGTCCTTCCAAATTCCTTGTATGCTAACCCATTGCAGGTAAAAGTGCAAGCACAGTTCCATAAAATTAGATGACAGAAGCTGGCATATAAGGCATATCTACTAGTAATGCCAAAAGAGACAATATTAAGATAAAACATTAAGAGCTCCAAAAGTTTGTTTTCACTATTTGTGACGAAAAGAGGAAGAAACTCCAGAGACTTGAAGAAACCATATTCTAAAGACCAAAAATAGCGAAAATATAAAAATCCATGTAACATAATGGCTTTAGGGCTCTGCTGGGTTTCATGCCCTCATCCTTGTATTTAGGAGAGTCATTTCACATGCTTAAGAAAGCTTGCAAGTTTAAGCCGAGGGTTAAATTATTAAATGTCCTGTGGAAACTTAATTTTTCTTCACAAATTCATAAATCTTCAGACAAAACAGTCTTCTTTCAAAAATATATATCACTCTATGGTTTTTTCAAGCAGTCTTGGACTCTGCCTCCACTGCTTCAAACAGCCTTCAAATTCAGAGTACGAAGATCTTTAATTATTATGTCTCCAAAATGCAAAAAAGAAAAAAGGAAACTTAGCTACAAAACAAAAGTGCTAAGCATTTCCCATGTGTCAAAGCTAATTTTCAGTGAGGTGCTCCTAGGCTAGTCCGGTAGAAGATACTAAAGACAACTTTATAGAATTTGATTAATGACCAGGGAATGATGCCACCATTGAACCTTCCATTCCTGTGTGTTCCGAACATCACAGATTATTAGAAAAAATCGAATTCTTACAAACAAAGATGTTGAAGAACCTGAAATCAGTTCACAATATGATGGCAGATATCCATAGATGAGCCCATCTAGGGTTGTGCTGCTTATATACATGTCACACCCAGATCTGAGTAAGCCAATTGACTTCTATGATTTCATTCGTGCAGGAGATTATTCAGATATACCAAACCAGGTTTGAATGAGTTAAAATCTCCAGGGAAAGAGCAGATGGAATTTTATCCCTACAAATTTATAAGCTATATGAAGCTAGAAGAGAATACATCCTCTGCATATGGTTAAATAGTTAATATCATATTTCAAGAACTCGGAAGTCCAAAATTTTGAGACTGCCAAAACTTGACAATGTAAAACCTAGGCAAACATCAGTAAATATATAAATTCATAAAACAAAATTGAATAGCATGCAACATACTTGTAAAACGCATAAGAAATAATTTTTCAGAATGCATAGATCTATTTTCTATTAGATTTAGACAAAAAAGAGTACAATGATTATCATAATATTCAGTGTTGCACGGAGACTTGTTTCCTACCAAAAAATGTGCCTCAGAGACTAATACTTGTATAGTAGACTGGTACTTGTTGGAACTCATCTCGGAGACTTGCATTTCAGTGTTATTTTAATAAATATTTTGTACTCCTAATCCTAAATATGATGACATATCAAAAATAAATATCTATATAATTACTCGTCCAATATTTTTACTTCAAATAGTTATCAATGTTTTTCTTAGGCTATATTAGGTTGTATAACATTGTTTTCTCTAAAATTTACTTATATATGTAAATATATTTATATATGTTTTTGCCGTCTCCAAGTAACAATCTCCTATTTTACTGAAAAATGTTGTACCCACCTCCATCTTCTCGTACAGGTACCGTTACGTGTACCTATCCCTTGGTGACTATGATAATATCTACGTTGCCAAGATACGGATACGAGTATCCGTTTGGATACGGATATGATACATGGATACGTCAATTTTAAAAAACCCTTGGATACGATACGTCTTGGATACGTCCGTACATATATATATATATATATATATATATATATATATATCTGTGTGTGTGTGTACATCTACTCATTTTACTCATTTTTTAGTCCATAAAAAACTGAAATAGTAATACGAAACTTGAATCAATGTTCAAAACATTCAATATACTTGAGACTTTGCATTTTTATTGATCATGTGGCTGCCATACATATGATATACGAATATCATGTTAACATGAATACGAACAAAACTTGAAATTTGAAAAATATACTAGTAACTAGATCCATGTTCAAATTTTCAAAACAAACAATATACTTAAGATTTTACATTTATGATTTGAATTTCATTGTTCATGTGGCTGTCATACATATGATATAGGAATACAAACAAATCTAGAATATATCATCTAGATTTTCCTCAAAATCAAGTTCATGTGTGCCACTTGCGCTAGCTCCACTCTCATTAACTCCACTCTCCGCTCCTTGCGAACTCCCTTGAGCGTCATCTTCGCCATCAAATAATGAAAGTTGGGCAAGCGTGGCTACGAAGGCATCGAAGTATGTGGTCTCTGGAATAAGATCCCAAAGTTTGTGAGGCCCTTTAGCATACTCCTCAGACTTGTGTGACAAGAGGCGCAAATTGGAGTGCACATATACCAAATCCTCAGCTTTTTTAGATGCCAACTTGTTTCTTTTAGCTGAGTGGATAAAGCTATAAGTACTCCAATTCCGCTCTGCGGAAGAATTACTAGCCACCTATTACAACAAAGTTAGAAAATTGAAATTCAAAGACAAGTTAGTATCCTAAGTTCTAACTTACTAAAATTTAAAATATTCGAAATGATTCAAAATTTTAAAATTTATAAATGTTATACCTGTGAAAGAACTTTTATAGCAATAGGACGTAAGTACTTGGCATCATGGCCATGTACACGCCACCATGTGGTTGGAGTCAAGCTACTCTTGTCGAAAAGAGCCTCAATCGATCCCATGTTGCCTTATGAACCAGTAAACATGCCCATTTCACTTCTAACCACACTGGCTATAGATGGATCAGGAAAAATTCTTTTGAATGCTGCCTTGGTTCCATTTCCAACTTCGGAGTCAGAAAATGGTGCTTGCTTGTTTGGTAGCCCAAGTACATCAGAGCTATAGTACTTTGGGGTCAATGCATAAGCAAGGAGATGTAATGGGGTAGTCATTTTATTCCACCTCTTCATGACCACAGTCTTGACCTCACCATAGAAGGTCTCTTCTAGATCTAGACCTTTTTTTTGTATTATATCTCTAATACGCTCAAGCATGGAATCTATGCCATCATATATCTCTCCCAAGCATGCTTCATCATTATCTACATATCGGATCATGAAGAGAATAGGTTTTGTAAAACTCAACAAGTACTCAACCTTGGCCCACCAATCGTCATCAAGGACCCATGATTTTACCCTTGTAGCTTTCTCTGTATTTGACTGCCTCCGCATTGAACAAACACTGCTGATCACCATATTGCTTAAAGCCTCTCTCACCTTCACAAGCCGTCTCAAAACAAGCGTGTGAGAGGCAAATCTAGTTTCTGCAACCTTCAGCAACTCTAACCTTCAGAATTTCCTAAAAATGGCTTGTGACATATGATGGTTTGTGATAAACATTTGAATGTCATTTGCCTCAAAATAAATTTGCTCAATCCATGGGATTTTCCCAATCTTTTGGAGCATCGAGTTAAGGGAGTGGACAGCACAAGGGGTCCAAAAAATGTGCTCATATCTACCCTCTATGATTATTCCTGCTGCTTGACAATTTTTAGCGTTGTCCGTGATGACTTGGACAACATTCTGGAGGCCCAGGACTCAATTGCCTCTATTAAAATGTCAGCAATAAATTGTGCATCCTTGACTTGCCCTTCACAGTCAATGGCTTTAAGGAACATTGCCCCTTTAGGGCATACTGCAACAACATTTATGAGAGATCTATCTCTAGTATCTTTCCATCCATCTGAAATGATGGAAACCCCTGTTTCCTTCCATGAGTCTCTGATTGGCTGCAAAGTCTTGTGAATGTGTTCCACTTCCTTTCCCAAGAGCATGGTTCGAACAATTTCGTAACCTGGGGATTTGTACCCTTGTGGAGCTTCATTGATACCCTTCACCATTTGATGCCAATATGGAGATCTCAATACATTAAAGGGCGGCCCACATGCATAAATGCATCGAGCAACAACCTCATCAGCAACCTCCCTCTTTTCAATATTAAATGCTTTCTCCAATGCTCCTTTTGGCCTTTTTTGTGAGCTCTCTGGACTCTCTTCATCAAATGGTTGACTTTGAGTTTGAATGAAAGGATGAGAAGTAGGTCTAGGTGTGGGTGGTAGTGATGAAGGCCTTCTTTGCGAAGGTCTTCTTTGCGAAGGTCTAGGTGTGGGTGGTAGTGATGAAGGCCTTCTTTGAGAAGGAATTGTTCTAGTTCTATTTCTTTCAGCTTGTTTATCAGCCTCCTCTTGCTCTCTTAGGTACTCTGCCATTTTTTCATTTGATATTTTTGGGCACCTCTTGGTCCCCACACCTCCAACACCAGTCAAATGGATTTTCACTCGACTATATGAGGATCTGTACTGAGCTTGGCAACCATGACATATCCATACCCGACACCCACCAACAGCAATGTTGTCTACCACTGTCACATGTCTCCAAAGAGGGGAATTAGGATCATGTCTCACAGGAACTAATGTGTTTTCAGCTTGGCCTTGCACTCCACCCGAAGCAGAACTTGATGCCATCCTAATCTGTTTTTGATCACCAAGATCACCATAACGGCGCGAGGTGAGAGCATACACAGAGTTAGGATGTTCAAAAAATTAAAATCATTTTGCCTTAACATAAATAAATTAGTTATGTCATCCTAATCTATTTTTGATCAGCAAGATCGCCATAAAGGCGCGAGGTGAGAGCATACACAGGTTTAGGATGTTTAAAAAATTAAAACACAATTTGCCTTAACATAAATAAATTACTAATTAGTTATGTCATCCTAATCTGTTTTTGATCACCAAGATCGCCATAAAGGCGCGAAGTGAGAGCATACACAGATTTAGGAAGCTAAAAAAAAAACAAATACATTAACATTGAACAATGCATTTAAAATAAAAAAATGATTTTTTACCAATTAATAAATTAATAACCTTAAACTATGCCATCCTAATCTGTTTTTGATCACCAAGATCGCCATAAAGGCGCGAGGTGAGAGCATACACAGATTTAGGATGTGTTTAAATTATAAAATTTAAAAAAAATGCAACATAATAAATAAATAAATAACCGTAAAAAAATAAAACGAAAGGATGAATTAAAAATTAAAATAAAATTAAAATACGGTATACCTGTAGAGTGTAGTGTAGAATCGTAGATCCTGGTTGCCTCTAAAATTTTAAAACAATCTCTTACTCTCAAGTCTCAACAATGGCTTCTTATCCTTCTAAGTTCTCCTCCTTGCAAAGATGGAGTTCAAACAATAGAAGCAATCACTGCCCCTCCTTCAAATCTTTGCCTCCTCTAAGCTCTTTGCAAAACCTCCTTCCAATCTTTGCCTCCACTAAGCTCTTCACAACTCTTCTTTGGCTCTTTGCTCATTCACTTGCAAAAAGAAAATGAAATTGTTTGTGTGATTTCAAATGAGAGGGGTGTGTGCTTTTTATAACTTTTTGTGGGGGAGAGGGTGTATTATTTTATTTATTTAGTGTTTAGGGTTTGGTTTTAGAGAGTAGAAAAGTCAAACATTAAAAAAAAATGAAATAGAACTTTAAAAAAACGTTTTTAGAGCCGGATACGCCTTGGATCCGTACGGGATATGCCCAGATACGTACAGACGTATCTGCCACGTATCTCGTACGGATCCAGGGCATATCGGAGCAAATCCGAATCGTATCCGTATCGGATACGTATCCTGCCGGATTCGGGGGGGGGGGGGGGAGGGGGGGGTTTCAGGTATCCGTGCTTCATAGGATAATATCATATGATGATTGATCACATCATATGAAAGTACAAATACCTCACAGTTTATAGCTTCCTCTTCCCCTTCCTCATAGTAATCGACATCACCCTCGAACTAGATGCTAAAGATTCCTCCTCAAGAACAAATTCATCGTGTATGTCATCACCCAATCTTATCATTCCCACTACTTTTTCTTAATGTTGCCACAGCTCCTTCCGTTGCTTCCCTCTCAAAATCTGTGATTACCTCCTCAATAAACAAGTACTCTACATCCTCAAAAACCCAGTCAGAATATGGACCGATGTTATCCAAGTCAATCATGTCATGAGACTCCTTCACTCAGCTTTTTGATGAAAAGATGGAGATTGTATTGCACAACAACAATGTCAATGAAGCGCTAACAGGTCATCCTCTTGTGCTTCTTCATGTAACTCTCAAACAAGCTCCAATTGTGAGTAATACATGGCTGGCACAAAACATGGATAATTGGCCTCTTAATCTTACAACCACAAACCTACAAATAGGACATTTATAACTCTATAAGTGAACTAAAATTGTATTTAAAGAAGTCTACTATTAGAAGGCTAAATGTTTTCACCTCATTTTTGGGTCATTCTCCTTCAAATGCACAGAGTTGACAAATGGTGCCTCCCCTCTGCACCGTTGTAAATCTGCAACTCATTTAGAACTCTCTTTTCATTGGCATCCTCGGCATCATTTTCTCCATGCATGTGATGAAACCCTCCATAACCTTCCTCATCAGCCTTACAGGATTTCGAGAAAAATAGTTGGGTTTCAAGTCATACGCCGGTGCATGCATGTGTTGTTGGAGTTGCATATTTTATATTTGATCAATTATATGTCAAATGAGTTCATATTCACTTCCATTTTTTCCATAATAATGTTGGATGGCCTTCTTGGCGTTTTTCCATGGCCTCATAAAGCAAACCCATTGGATTTTTATCACCATCAACCAAATGTAGAACCTTGACCAAAGGTTCCATCACCTAAGGGAAAAATAAATGAATTTTGAAAATTAAAATTGATAGAAATTTCAAAAATGACCAAAAATAAAATAAAAGTCAAAGAATTAAAAATTCGCAAGTTTTAAAAACATGCATAATATTAGAGTTCATTGCTTTATAAGTTTGTAATTGAAACTCATCTTTATGTTCTCATTTATGTTCTTTGTACACACATCATCAAAAACTATCTCCGTGACCTTTTCCACTTCAACCTTATTGGAATATGTAGACACCTAAAATATGCTTACGCCTAGCGTTTCATCCAATTCAGTCAATTAACAACACTTCGTTAATCAACCCTTCTCCGCTTCATTCTCGGATGCCCATTCACAACACTCTTTTGGTCGTATTCCTCCTATAATAAGCTAATTGGGCTAATATCTCTCTTATTAGCTAAACATTCCTCCTTTCAACCATTCAGAACCTCCTTAGTTCTCTTTGAACCACTTCTGCAGGCTTCCTAGGCTATCTATCAGTCACAAATGATTAACCTGACCCCTCCCAATTCTCAATGAATCTCTAATCACTTGCTAATCAAGTTTAACTAGCCTAAACCTAGCTTAACTATCCTAAAGCATGTTTATCACTCCTAATCATAAAGTGCTTTTGGCTTAGCTTTAGTCCCACATGCACCAAAGTTCCAAACTCTCCCATTTGGAAATCTATAAATAGAAGGCTAAGCCCTCCATTTCAATTTTACTTTTTGATTATCAGATCAAAACCTCTCGACTCTTTGGAAAGGCATTAAACCTCATTTGTGGTAGTTTTAAGCTATAAGACATTTGATCTTGGCCATACTCCATTGTTAAGACCTCCTCCATTGTAGCTAATATCTTAATAAACCATCTACCATCCAAGCTTCAGTAAATGAGAAGAACCATATGGCCTTGTAACCATTAATGGTGAGCTCTCATTCTTAAAAAGCTTGAGATTCATACCAAACATCACATTTGATTGCTAGGATCGTCATAGGTTCAATGTTTTGTAGCTTTCAAAAGAGTAGAGAGTAGTATATATGTTAGGTTTTTATGTTTTTGTCGAAGTTATTATGCATGTATAGGAGTAACTCTTGTTTATCTCTTATCTCATAGAGTGTAGTTGAGTTAGTTAAGCTTTGAGGTTCTCTAACCTCATTTCCATAGCTTTTGCAACTTTTCCTTGTACACAAAATATATAGACTCTAAAACAAGTGCTCTCAAACATTTGTTTAAGACACATCAGTACAACTTCAATGTGATGAAATTTGTGGCTAATCGTGTGTCTCTTTATTGCACAAGCTCCTTTCCTTTGGTGTGTACACTCACATCAAGCTAAGCACCCTGGGGTAATTGTAGATATATTTGATTCCTTTGCTTCTTCAACCATACTTTTCACCCATCCAATTTTTCCAATGTTCTCAAGTAGGAGATGGATGCAATGGGTGGCGCAAGGGCTCCAAAAAATGGTAGTGTGCCTCTCTTCAAGAAGTCTCCCTACTGTTGCATATGTTTTTGCATCATTAGTCAAAACATAGACAACATTCTCAACACCCACTTTCTAAGACCACCTCCTACCTATTTACATAAAGTCTACATTCTTCACTTCATAGGAGGAATCAACAAATTCAAAAACAAGAAAAAGCCACTAGGAAGTTAATAAACCTTGAATTATGGTCATCTGCCTACCCATCAATCAAAATACTAGCCCTTTTTGTACCCTTTCCTGGCAAAGGTCATTGCAAGGAAGAAAGAAGCCTTGTGAATTCAATTGGTGTTAACTCTCTCTCCAAAGATGCACCCCAAATCCATGGGCCAATACAAGTTTGATGATTCAATATTTGAATTGGGAGGGAATTTATGACAGCTACATCTGCTTTTGGTGTCTTCTTCCTTTCTCCTACTTCTCATAGCAATCAAGAAGGGCATTCATCTTGAGTTACTTCATCATCCACTTCGCGACAAAACTTCACGTCTCAGCTAGAGATTCATGAAAGGTGGCAATTTAAGCAATTGATATCACACTTCCATCTATCTAACCATGTGTCCCATGCTCCTTGGAGTTAGCCTCGTTGCCTAACGATGACATTCTTGCAAATCACTACAAAATGCATATTACGAGCAAAACCTAGCAAAAAAACAAGAAGCTTTACAGCCTAGACAAGAAAACAAAAGTCAAAAACAAAAACAAAATCAAACATCATCACTTCATGGCAATTGACAAATTGTTTAATGTCTCTTAGCAAGACTCAAGAGAGCTAGAAAGACGAGAAATTGACAAAAAAATAAAATTACCACCTGATTGTCTTTCACGCAGCTCTAAGTTTCCCACTTGGGCTCTCGAGTTTTAATAGGGAGTACTCTACACACTTGGTTGTCAAGTTGTTTGCCGACCAAATTATCAGCCAACTACTCATAACTCAATTGAATACTCACCGCGTTTTGAATCTATGGTTAATATAATGGTCTTAGTTGTAGGCCATACGTACTTATATTATAGAATTACATTGACAAGAAAATGTGTGCAATATTATTTTTAAAAAAATTGTGCTTTCTAAAAGTTAGTAATAAATGATAGTGAGTACTAGGGAGTACTCTACACACTTGGTTGTCGAATTGTTTGCCGACCAAATTATCAGGCGACTACTCATAACTCAACTGAATACTCACCGCATTTTGAATCTATGGTTAATATAATGGTCATAGTTGTAGGCCATATGTACTTATATTATAGAATTACATTGACTGGGAAAAATGTGCAATATTATTTTTACAAAAATTGTGCTTTCTAAAAGTTAGTAATAAATGATAGTGCATTTAGTTGACCTTGTAATTAAAGTTTATTTGGCATTTGATTGTTTCAACTCAATTCATGTATTCACCCATTTCATTTTCTAATCATACAAAGAATAGCACAGGAAAGTTCTGTCCATATTTTGAAATTTTCTCCATCTTTGTTTGCCTCACGTGGTATCAAAGATGTATGCGTGTGAGGCTATAGAAAAATATATGGTGAGGTTTCGGAAAAGAAATGTACATTCAAATTCTCAAAGAATAGACCCTTAAACATAAAATTAAGGATAAGCCAATGACAACCCCTATGGAGGCTGGTTTAAAAGTGGTTCTATTCAGGAAGACGATGAATCGTTTATCCAAATTTGGTGGGTGGCCCAATATATCTTTCTTCCACTGACCCTAATATTTCCTTTGTTGTTAGGCATGTCAGCAGATTTCTTACTAAGCCCAATGTCTATATCCTAGAACTTGGGATGAGTCTTTGTCCTATATCCAGCACTCATATAGCATGGCAGCACACACATCTAGAAACAAGTCACCTTTTGAAGCAGCTTTGGGTCATTTGACTATTAATCCACCTGATGTTGCAAATGGGATAAGAAGAAGTGGAAGCCAATGACAACCCCAATGGATGCTGGTTTAAAAGTGGTTCGACTCAACAGGACAATGAAACCCTTTATTAAATAATGATGGATAGCCCAGTATATCTTTTCTGTTAAGCCTGATATCTCCTTTGCTGTTAGGTATGCCAATAGATTTATTAGTGAGGCCAATGCATATATCCAAGGACTTCGGATGAGTCTTTGGCCGATATCCAACACTGATATAGTATGGCAGTATAACACCTACAAACAAGTAACCTTTTGAAACATGTTTGAGTTATTTGCTTACTAATCCACTTGATGTTGCAATAAGACACTTAGAAGTAGAAGAGCACAATTCAAAAGTAATTAGAGCAGTGAAGTTTGTTGAGAGGATTACACAAACCCATCCCAAAGTAAAATAACAATTGGAGAAGCCCCGATCCAAGTACAAAGCTAGGCATGAACAACACTGCAACGAGCATACACTCAAAATGGGAGATAGGGTATAGCTGTACTTCTTCAAGGGCAAGCAAGGAAGCTCAAACCTATAAGGTATGGACTACTAACCATCTTGGAGCAGGTCATAGAGAATGCTTTCAAGCTTGGATCTTCCATAGGTAAATTTGGAAAAGGAAATACTTCAAGGGCAAGCTATGATGCTCAAACCTATGAGGTATGGATCATTCACCATCTTGGAGCAGGCTGGAGAGAATACTTTCAAGCTTGATCTTCCACATTTCATGATGATGTACTCGATAGTAAATTGTAAGAATTTGCACCAATATAAGCCCTCCATTTTGAAGGAGAAGAGAATCAATTGCTGCCCTCTATAGAAGATTGTCTTGGATTCACAAGGAGAGTTACAAGAGGATGTAGTGATGCAGCAAAAAGTCAGAGAGACTCATAGCGGACCAAAAGAATCTTGGCATGTTAGCCTTAAGGGCAAGACCCCATGGGGTCAAGCGAGATGGTACCTCAAGGAGAATGTATGGTCCATAAGGATCAAGAAAACCAGTTCAATTCATCATTCTACCAAGAGATCCAGTTTCAGTCAATACTCCAAAAGTAAGGATTTCTTGGCAGGATGTGACACCGTTGTTTCACATAGAGCAGCAGTTGCATAACCATGCAATGGTAGCATTGCAATCGGCAGTTTCAAAACCACTTATCTGGACAAACTGGTGATTTCACCCACTATGACCCGATGGTACCTCAAGGTGGACGTGGGAGAACTATTCCCACACTAAGCTTTTGTGAGATGAAAAGCCTTCTTGAAGGGAGGCATGATCCACAAGGATCTAGGAAAACCAGTCCAATTCATCACCCAACCAATTGAAATATGGTTTCAGTCAGCAGCAAGGCTCCAAAAGGGAGAATTTCTTGGCAAGATGTGAAACTGTTGTTTCACACATAGTGGCAGTTGCATAATCACTGCAATGGTTGCATAACCATTGTGGCAATTGTGTAACTGCACTAGCAGTTTCAAACTGTCGGTCTAGACAAATTAGCATTTTCACCAGCTGTGAGCCTGTGACTGCACAAGTCTATTAAAGCAGAAAAATAAGGTCTCTTCAGTTCAAAAGCAGTTGAGTTCCTCTAATGCACAAACAGACAACTCCCAGCATGAAAAATAGGAGGCATGAACACAGAGAAGGTCATCAAAGATCAAAGTTGGTTTTCTAGCGCTTGTAAAGAAAGGATTGAATTGAAGCAACATACGGAAAGTTGAGTGAACAACATATCAGGACTATTGTACTTGTTTTATTACTCTTTGTAATCCATCTTTGGCCTTATGAAGATAGGAAGGTAAGCAATTGCCACTTCCAAATGATTTTTCCCCATATTCGGGTTTTCTAGACCACAATCTCTCATGTATATGTGTTTTTTGAATTGATATAGTTGTTTATATCGTTAGCATTCATAGTTCACTAGTTTACAGTATTGTTAAGTTTCCAACAATAAATTACACTAATTCTCAGCATCATTACGTTTCAAATTTGTCATTTTGAAGTAAAAAAGCATTTTGTAATTTTATGAATTCAACAAGAAAGCAATCTTGGGAGTTTACAAATCACTTATGGTCTCAAAAAGAATACGGCTCTACCAAGCCTTCTCCATATGGAAGAACAATCAATTCACAAACTCTAAATGGAATACAATACTCTACAAATCCAATAAAGTTTTGCTCACTGCGCAACCACCAGGCCCTTGTCAATTGGATCTTAGGTGTGTTGGTGGAGCATGGAACTATGATTTTAAGGTAAAGCTAGGTTATTCTTGCCATCCTAGCTTTTTAAATTGAATCCAACCACCCTAACTCTGGCATACACTAGAATTTGGGCCAAAATAACAAGAATATCATACTCTTCTTGGTAAAATGCCTTTCAAGTTATCAACAAAACCAAGTTCAAATTACTATCTCAAACAAGCCAGATGACAAGGATATTATGCTTGTGAGGCAATCTTTCTCAAATTAGATCTCAATAGATTTTTCCTAGATATTATTGTTCTAACATTCTCAAGGAAAAATGCAAAAGGATTTCAAGAAATAAAAAACTTCACATTCAGGCATAGTTTTCTATCACAACTACAGCCATAATGCTTCAAATTGTCAGAAAAAAGATAAGTCAAAGAACAATGGGTAAAAGATCATGGTTTTAAAAAACTGTGATCAAAGGAAGGGCTCCAATTCTAATAAAGATCTCCAAATGAACATGATCCAATGAAAAGGTACTAAGGCCCTCCGGACAAAATATTGAGTTGGAATTTGACAACCTTCAACACATAGTTACCTAAGACTCTGGGACGGCGGGACGCGGGTATGGAGTTTTTGAGACTGCAAAAAAATTCCAAAATTTCGGGACGGCGGGGGTACGGCTATTAAAATAATATATAAAATTATAAATATTAAAAATATACAAATAAATTTTAAATTTTTTATGAATAACAATTCATATTTATATATCAGTCCACCATGTGCATACAGTCCACATTCAGATGTCCATATTAAAAACTCGCAGCATACATATAGCTATACTAATGTTATATGTCCATGTAACTTTTAATATTAATATGTATGCTACTGGTTTTCATAGCATGTTGTTACAGTCCATGTGCATTTGTGCTCAAAAATTTCTGTATTCATATATCACTCTTGTTGCTTAATATGTCTTTGTAATACAATACAGTCGGGTTATGCTTAACGGGTAAACATTTATAAAGAGAAAACAATAAACAACATAATTTTTTAAAAAAATATATATATTTTTTTTAATTATTAAAAAAAAAAACCAGAAGTCCCCGAAATGTTTTGGGGACTTCCAGCCGTCCCCACTGTCCCGGGGACGTTTCCTTTGATCTTTACATAGCCAGAAACGTGGGGGAAATGTTTCCCTCCCGTCCCACCATCCCCAAGACGTCTGGGACGCGTCCCCGCATAACTATGCTTCAACATAAGATAGTGGTGACTATGAAAACAAGGAGTTGAATGATCAATAAAATCTAGTAATTGAAAGGCCCGTTGAAGGAGTCAAAAGGAGATATCAGTAAAATCTTGGCTCTCAAGTATATATCTAAGCAAAGACAATGTTTGTATTCCATTAAATCTGTGTTTCTGATGCCAATTGTAATGCATTCTAAAACTGAAAAGAAAATCCAAAGTTACAAAATACATAATCTCCGAACCTGAGATAGTAGCATGATACTTAAACAGGACACATTGTGATTGTTTTACAATTACCTGTTTAAAACGGGAAAATCTCGGCATTATTTTTAAATAATATTAAAAAAACAAGAAACGGGTTTTTTGTGTTTTTTCTATTGTGTGAAATATTTTGGAACAGCGCACATGTTTCACCAAGTAATAGCCAGATTTGACCCGTGTGACCAAGTAATAGCCAGTAAAAGGCATTTTAAAAGTGTTTTACGATATTCTGTTGCAAATAGAATTTATATTAAATATATCATAATTATAGAACAAAGAAAAGATTTCCACAGGTCTATGAATACAAATACTTCTTGGGAATCACCATCTAGTTCAAACATTCAATTAATTTTGAGAGGTGATTGTTTACATATTTAAGGTTGTTATATGTTCCCTGCCTAAGGAGGGAAAATTGCATCTTTGGTAATGTCATTGCGAAAATCTAAAATCCTTTTTAACCCAAAAGAATTTAATTAGATCCTTTTATTTACAATCGCGATGTACCCTGATTAGTTTGAACTTTGAACTAGTGTCGCCAGATACTCCACCCCTAATGCCAGGGCGCGTGTATCCGAATACGGATACGGCTCGGGCACATCTCAAATATGGCTCGGATACCGTACCCAGCCGTAACGAAATACAAACCTGTAATTGTGAGATATTGGAAACAGCTGGATACGACAAGCAAGGCAACTATAGCCATATCTGATTTAACAATTTTAAAAAAAAAACCCTTCAAAAGGCTAAAAAGATGTTAAAAACTGCAAATGATCTTCTATAATGCATTTTAGTAGTAATGATTGAGGACATGGAGGTGAGTGTGTTGATTCACTCTTTAAAGTTTTACTTCAAACTTTCACATTGGCTCCTGTTCAGCATGCAATTCTTTTGATCTAGTTTCTTTTGGCTTGGTCTACTTCTTTGTCTTTCATTTTGTCTATTTTCTGCTGGCCTACACAACCTGCAATTGTTTTTAATCCATTGAATACCAAATTTCCTACCTTCTATGGGCTGACGTGTGTAGTTTGCGTGTAATTTTAATCTAATGTACAAAGTTTGTTTATAATTTAAATTTGATTATCATTATCAATATATTCTTAATTTATAATCTTAGATCATTATAGTATTTTAAATATTATATACTATGCTGTATCCTACCATATCCATATCAAGGGGCATTAAAAACTAGTCGTATCGTATCTGATAATGTATCCACATCCGTATCCGTATCCATGCAACTCCAAAAATGGTACTATTGAACCTGGTTTCCATAGAACCGATTGGAGACATGTTTGGGTATCTAAAAAGGCATTGAGAACTAGTTTACATACATGATGCTCTTGTAGCTTGTCCCAGAAAGAGAGAACGTACAATTGATGACATCATCTTATGTTGTGGCTATTCTAAAGAAACTGATTCATATGTAGCATTCTTCAAGTGACGAATTAAATACCTGATGACCTTAGGTTAAGATCTGTCGCCCAATATCCTCTGTGACAACCATCTGCATATATAGCAATCTTAGAATATGACAAATAAGTATCAACCACTTTCAACTTACCCAAATTATTTCGTGTAAAAAACTTGAGGTAACATATCTCCATATTTTGCTAAAGAATATTACCCTGTGATTCTCTTAAATTTTTATTTTAAAACAGCTGATTTAGTAGAATTTTTGGCACGATTCAGCTCCACTTGAGGAACTATCCAGGGAAAACAACTCGGCCATTAAAACTAAAACACTAATAATTCAGTACAATCCACAAACCAAAATGATTGACTATTGATTTATAAACCTTCTCCAGGAAATGCAACATTTATAAATGATGACTGCAGAATCGCTGCTAATTGTACAGTTCTTGTAAAACAAAGTCCTGGACCCCTGAAAACCTAGCAATCCCGTAACCCAGCACAGATTATTGCGGAACTCTTAGCACCATTTATACAAATTGAAATAAGGACTATGTACAGTTTCAATAAAATATGGTTCACCTAGTCAGTACTAGACAGGCAACATAGATGTACAGTAGTCCATAATATTTTGCCAAATGTGCCTTTCCTAAGTTTCAAATTCCAAGCTGCTCCATGTTGACACATTATAAATAAGCCACAGAAGCTTGAACGCAAGTAGAACCACATGAATCTCTATCTTACAAATGGTAAGTGGTAATGGAACAATGATGACAAACCTAAACATAGATGATTATTGTGTCAGCATTGCCAAAAGGCATGTTAGAATCTTGAGTTACCAAGTTATTACGATAGTTATTGTCATTTACAGGTTTCATTTTCGTACTTTCAGTTCTACCACAAAATTCCCAAAATCAAGTTTGATTGACCATAATGATATGCTTTTTGTAATTAAAACATAAAAGCCTTGCCACTACAAGAATCTTGAACACTTGTATACTAAATAGCGAAACACTAATACCTAAGTGTGTTAAGGATATTGTCTGTAAATGGCAAGATATCTCTACATTATGAAGGATGTGCTTGTATTTTACCGTCTGTCAAATACAATTTTTGTCCATATATACCATACGAGTTTTTAGAGTTATATAGGAATTTTACATTTGTAAATTGGCTAAACCCAACCTGCCACAGCTTTTGAACAATTCCGTACCTATTTTACACTGTCAATCCCCTTTCGAACTATCCAAACTCCTTTCGAACATGGTAAAAATTGTTAAAGCATGTCAATTAACAATCTACGGGACAGGCCAATGAATCACTTGACCAAATATTGACATACTTTTGGTAGCACTTTATCCTCACTAGCGTAACCCCTCTTTGGAACATGTAACCTGATATGTACTTACAAATATATTACAAATGGAAAGGATATCATCCCCATTTGCAACATGCAATGGTTAAAGAGGCTACCCACTACCCATATAAACATGATATACTATACAAATTATGTGAGCAGATCTTGCACATCAAGCATGTACATTGGCACAATGCAGTCTTCGCATTCGGTAGATTATGTCTCATTACAATCAGCAAAATTTGCAATCTTCATAGGGTGAATTTAACCATGATTTTTAGATTTGGTAGATAAATCTAGAACACCAAATCCTTCATCCTGCTCAGTCATTTTTGCATCCGTCACTGATCTTGTAATTTAGACATCAGTCAAGAGCACACAAAAAGGTACTTTTTTGCCAGGCTCTTGATAAGTTCTAAGAATTCATGTAATAATTTTGAACTTCGGGATATCTCCTAAGCAGCATAACCAAGGAGTGGTATTCCTAGTATGGTGTACATGGCACCTCAATACCAACAAGTCACCCACCTCCGCAATTTTTTCCTGCATGGCAAAGATCTGCCACAAATGAGCAGGGAATAAAATCTTTGGAACATTAACAAAAAATAAACATTCAGCTGCAGGCAAATGGGCACCTTAGAAGAGCTGTGTCCCTCACAGCCCAGGGCACAGTACACAAGCCCCTTTGATTCGGAGACCACTGGCAAAAGGAAGAAACTCTGCAAACTTCAGACCACTGCTTGACGGGCACAAAAAAGCTCAGGAGCAAGAGAGTGGAACAAAATAAAAAAGATGACTAAGAAAATCAATTTTTATTTTAGCTTTGACCATATTAAGAGTTTAAACTGATTAGAAATAAATTTAGTTTTTAGGTCTTTTCTGAATTTTGAAAGGTATGTTAGTCAAATATCAAGAACCTTATTTTGACATGTTTTTAAATGAAACCCGAGATTATTTAGAAATGCATTTTTATTTTCAAATTTTAACTTGGCCGAATTCCAATTCAATTTTTGAGCCCAGGTGACTGAGCAAACAATTGGAGATAAGTGATATGATAATAGATGCCATGGATAGCTACAGAAAGAATTGAGCTGGGAGAGGGAGTACTACATAGAGAAGCGCAAGCCTGGATTAAGTAAAAAAGAGATGAAAGAAAAGGACAGAAAGACCAATAAAAATTGGAAAAAACATTGCTTTAATCGAAGATGGCGACAGACAGAACAGCTTCAGAATTAGTGAGCACGCCACATTGTCCAAAAGTTGAAAGAACACAAGCAGGAAACAAATACGACAAGAGGTAAACATCAGTATATACTAAGTATGCCAACTTATGGATTTGGGCAGAAGTCCTACTAGCAGATGTCAATAAGGAATTCTATGATTCTTGATTTTTAAAGACGGATGCTATACAACAAAATATACATTAGTAGCTCTATATGGGATCCAAGCGGAGGAGAGCAATCTGCCCAAAAGTCTGGCAAGAACTTACATATGCACCACTTGCTGTCCCGATGAGTTAAGTTGTCAACTAATTGGAGAGCTATTCAACAGTTTTCAGTCTTCATAACAGATCAGAAACATGAAATAACAGGTAAGTTTTATCAGTAATAGAGTAGGCTATGAGATGATATCAATCACATTTGGTTCGGAACTTTAAAATAAATTCTTAGCAAGAATGAACAAATTCTTAACACCCCTCATGAGTGGTTCCAGAGCATGGATCGTAACAGCAGTCAGTGCAGTAACAGCAAGGTGACCTTGAGATTACAAACCTTGCCATTTGATCACATCCACCTTTTAATTACAAATATCAAGGCTACAGCAAACCAGACAAGCAAGAACTAAAAACAAATTGAAATGGTACAATTGATGTTTTACTACAAGTAAAAACAGCATGATAAATCCTCACCACAGGCATAGTAGGCCGTGACAATCATCATAATACATCTTGATAACAGATAATTAACAAGCTGATAATCAACGCAATAAGAAGATGAGAAGTGTTGAATAGGCTGTGATAATAAGTCTGCCTTGATTTTGAATTCTATGCAAGTATAATTAATGATCTTAATAATTTAATAGTGTCAGTTAGTTGCATACAAATATTATCATTAGCAGGATTTTGTCTTCTAAAATTAGTGCAATTCTCAAGCTCCAAAATAATTTTGCACCCAGTGGGAAAAGGCATAAATGAAAGTGGCATGTAAAAGTAGCATGTTATCTCATAATAAATGCCCTAAATTAATATGTTATAAGGAATGGTTACTTTGAAACTTGAAAGCCTTGTATCATTTTAAATGCAAGTGGCACTTTGGAAAGTAAAAGAGCAAAGCAAAAATCTCAGTGTGCCATGCATCTCGAGGATGGCAAAACATTTCCAGGATTTGGGGATGGTTGGGGAACAGGTATTTATGAATAATATTAAAATGTTTAAATTACACAAATTAAAAACAACTAAAGTTAGTTAAACAAACTATAAAGTAAGTAGAATAATTCAATAAAAAAACAAAAACAGGAATATAGTCAGAAACAGCAACTCTTTTTAGGGTGGGGAAAAAACTGCATTTTGAAATCTTACGCCTAAAAACTTAACAAAACGAGAAATTTTTAAATACATTGGAAGTGAAAAAGGGAGGGGACATCACAGTATCCCTGGCGTACTTTTTTTAAAACAAACCATACATGACAATTTTTGATGTATCCTGTGTCTTTCCAAATAAGGACAAATGTCATATTCTGGTGTAAAATATTAGAATTGGATAAGATAAGATAAATATATTAATGTCCAACGAATGACCACAAAAGTAGGTCAATGGGACTGCAGCCCAAACAATATCCAAAGTGCATGCGGGGACAACTCAAAACGAGTTCCCAAAAACAGAAGAAAGGAGAAAAAACAAAGCAGAAAGGAAACATGATGCCAATACTCCCACAGGTGGGGGCAATGGAGCAAGCGGGGGAGAAAGACGGGAGAAGCAAAGAAAAGAATGAAGGAGGGGGCAAACGAGGACCAATGGTCTACTCAGGAATGGTAGCCACACCCCTCCTAACATTAGAGGCCGACGAAAAGAAGCTCCTGATGGACTAGCAACCTGAAGAGGCAAAAACCTCCTCCCATGCTGAAATCTGAGATTGAAGCAATGGCCAGGGGGACGAATGAAGTTGGGCTGCCCTCGAGTACATGTGTGCATCCAATTTTGTTGGTGGTGATCGAGGGAAATGTGAAGGTCCAACCGGGGACGAACTGATCTATGCACTGAATCTGGGTTAGAAAGGCTCTGTAGTTTAGTTCCTCCCCCTGCAGGTAGAACCAGAAGGAAGGTTGTAATTTGTCTCGTGGGGATGACTCTTGGAGTGGGATGAAGAATCGGGTCCCAGAGCAGCAAAGACTCACAGATGTAGAGGGCAAGACACCGCTAGTCAATATATCTGAAGAAGACCAGGAAAGTTTGAATCCCTCTGAAGAGGCAGTGAAATCGTCCTCTTATCTCATAGTATATGGGCGGCGGAAGATGAAATGAGTCTCGATCTCCACCTCTTGAAGGCTACAGAGCCTATAAAGTCCGTCATCCCGATCAATGTGGTGATCAGTCTCGCACTGAAGTCTGTGGGAGCCGACTCGAAACTAACCCAGAGGTATACGGAGAAAATGCACCCAGTGACGAGAGGTGGACTAAGGACGGGTGATGAGTCCATCTCTGAGCTCAAGAAAGTGCTTTGCATCAAAGGACATCTTAGGGCGCAAACCCCCAGGAGGGCTCACCAAAGTCATCTGAATGAAGCTCCCGTAGATATCTTCCCAAATGTACTTGTTCAACACTTGCTTGGTGGGCAAGAGATGACTGGGAGTAGTCAGGGAATACTAGAAAGGAGGAGACGATCAATTTGGATACCAACTAAATCCAACAAGGCAGAAGTCTCCGAAAACCAACAACGGCCCACAGCCTGGGCAATACTCACAAAGGAACAATAAGCGATATTTGGATGCCTGTCCTGCCCATCGGAGAGATCACCAAACCTCTTGATACGGTGAAGAAAGGTTGATATGTCAAAATAGTCTCCAGACAAAGAGGTCGAGCTCCGAACTCCGCCAAAATAATATGTTGGGGGACTGTCTACTTACATCTAATGAAGCGGCGAAGGAGGAGAGTCCGAATCCTCTCAGCAGAAGCCCAATCTGTGTCTAAAAGGGACGGCCCCTAGACAACAGACCCATAGAGCACAGTGGGGCGGATGAGGGAATTCATAAGAAACATCTTGGAGGAGATGTCCTGGAAGTGGTGCCGAAAGCGCTGTCTCTCGAGAATGGCAAGAGACCCATACCATTTATTCACCCTCGGCTGAAGAGCATGCCTCATACTGAATCTAGGCCCTAAGAACTTGACTCCCATCTAGGTGTATGTATTAGTAATTTCAACCTCTTGCCCCTTAAAGAAGAAATGGAGGTGTGATGTCCTCAACCTGTTGACGACCATGACCTTGGTCTTACCTAGATTGACTGTCAAATGCCGAAGATCACAGAATAAAGCAAGTGCATCAAGTTGTCTCTAAAGCCCCTCGGGAGAAGAGGCGAGTAAAACAATATCGTTGGCAAATAGGAGAATATAAATCAAGGCGTGGTGAAGAAGGTAACCATCCCCTTCCTGAATGTGGTCCCAAAGAAAAGATTCCAGCTCATCCATATAAATGCCAAAGAGGGAAGGAGACAGGGGGCACCCTTGTTTAACCCCAATGATGCTACTGATGAAATCAGACAATATGTGTGTTGTATGAAGACGACCAAGAATGGACTCATAGCGGCGCATGATGGCGATAATAAGAATCTCCGAAATACCAATGTCTCGGAGCCACTGGAAGAGGGCCATGCGAGGTACGAAGTCAAAAGCTTTTCAAAAGTCTACAAAACAACAATAAACTTTTGAAGAGCGGTGACAGGCCTCCTCAATAATAACCCGAAGGGTGAAGATGTGGTTGATGGTGCGGTAACTAGGGCGAAAACCAACCTGACCTCTGGCTCTGAGCTGCTTCTGCTCCAAGATCTCGAACAACTTGTGGAGAACTATAGCATAGAGTTTGGAGAAAAAATGGCCCACCATGATAGTCCTAAAGTTGTTCGGATCAGAAATGGACCCAGCTTTGTGAATCGGATGAATGATATGATGAGACCAAGTAGGAGGGAAGCCCATGCTAACCACCTGATTGAAAAGATCTATCAAATAGTTACCAAAGACCTCAAAACCCTGCTTGAAGAACTCAGCCTGGAACCTTTCACATCCGGTGCCTTGCTACAATTCAAAATCCTTATTGCCTCTTTGATATTACAGTGAGTGAAGGGATTACCAAGCGGCGGGATGTCAATCTAAATAAGTTGTTGCCCCGGAACATTGTAAAGGGTAGAGGTGGAAAAAAATGGAGATAGGATCGATCGTCATGGAGGAGGGGGAGTGGCGAGGAAAGACTATGCCAGAAGGATCGAGAAATAGTCCTAAAGGAGGTGGAAAGCATATATCTGTGGTGGAAAATGAAGGATCACTTCTTACGGCGGAGAAGGCACCGGTAGGCAACCTTAAGAGTGGGGAAGGAGGGGAGAGCATGGGTAAAGGCCTGGCAAAGGCGTCGGTGAAGGGATTTGCACTCTACATCATACCATTGGTTCATGGGGCAAGATTTAGTAATACTAGTGGCCGATGGATGGGTAGTGGAGCTGGGAAAGGATCTCAGGGCAGCCTCCCACATGGCAGAGGAAAGGCATGTGTACTTGGCCTCCGCACTGGGCAGGTTATAGAAGTGGGGATCAAAGGGGAGAAGGTCGCGGATGTGGGATGAATAAGATCCGTAGTCCCCTTTATCGAACTGAAAGGATATGCGAGGGGGGTAGTGGGGAGGGGGAGGAGGGTTGGTGGTGGTAGGAGGACTGGCGACCAAAGAGAAAGATAGGACTACATGGTCGACAAGGTGAATGGGGGAAACAGAGGAGCAGAAGAGGGGTGGGATATTCGGGCTGGCGAGGACATAGTCCACCACGCTAGTTCCCCCGCCATGGGGATGACATGTGAAGAAACGTGAATCCAAGAAGTGCTCAATCCCGTTAAAGATCACCATCGCCTATGATTCCCCGAGCTAGAGGAGGAATCGTCCATAAGCTGTGAAAGGGCCATCTGTATCCTCAAAAATCCTATGCAGACCAACTGACACAAGGTCAATCCTCTGTGTGCAGAGCGTATCCTCAAATCTGTCATGGAGGGGGGCCTGTAAGTGTCTGGTACGGGCTTTAAAATCACCTAAAATGATAACCTCCCCTGCAACAAAGAATTGATTAATATTGTCTTATAAGTCAAAGAAAGGATCACCATCTGGACCATTGTGGATGGCATACGGGGAAGCAGCCGGAGGAAAGTAACAAACTACTATATAGAAATCCCTAGAGAATCAACCGGCCCCACTAATACGAATCCACATGTACCTGGCAGACTCATCAGAACCGACCATCAAGATCCTATTCTAGAGGAGTCTCTATAAAGACGGGCAACCCTACATGAGCCTCTGACACCACCCGAACCCCGAGTCTCCTGTCTGCAAGTTGATAGCCAAAGAAATCCAGTCATACCTGGGAGAAGACGAACTGGGCTCTCGTGTGTCTCTGTGATGAAGAGAATGTTGGCAGCCTTGAGAACATCTAACATAAGACCAGGGGAAGACCAAAGTGAACCATTCCCATTCCAACAACTGATAGATAAGCCTCTGGCCTAACTCCTCTCCCACTTGGCCTGTCATTAGGGAGCCCCTTGGCGGGGCTCCCAACCAAGAGGAGGAGAGTTTCAAATAACAACCCGGAGATTACTGAAACTGCTCATTTAACTGCTTTCCTCGCTGCCATAACTTCCTCTGTAGAGCGTTTGAGCTCCCCAACATGTGTCCTAGTGAGATCTTCATCAAGGAAGACCTTGTCTGGGCGTGAAAACAAAACCCTCTTAGCCCTGAGAGCTCACAACCTGTCAAAAGTTGTCCTGAAACGAATGAAAAGCGTGGAATCATAGCCAACCCAAGCTCTTTCTAATGTAATGTCAGAAATCCCCAAAGTATCAATTATAAAGGAGTTACCAACCGTCAATGGGTCCTGTGTCGGCGTGGGGGGTGGAAGACCACTCACCTTACGGTTTAATTCGCTGTCATGCCTAGTACGCTCCTCGATTAACTTGGCCTGCATAACGACCTCAACCGCAGCCAAAGAGGGTGAACATTGCCTTTCCCACTAACAACCTCGGTCCATGATTTTGTTTCCAGTTTTAAGGAAGCTTGGTTATTTCTAATTTCCTCCTGTTGAGACCGGAGGTCAACAATTTCTGCGTGTCGGGCATCATTAGGGGAGCTAGTATTATCCGTGTTGTTGGATAATTTTTCTCTCAAGATGGCATTCTCAGACTCAACATCCGCGACCCTGCCAATAAGTGTACGGACCTCAGTTTGGAATTGTTGGTTGGCATTTTCAACTTTCTAAATTCGGTTGAGAAGTTCTAATAAAATGTCTATTGTACTGCCAGAGGTGTTACCCAGGGGATTCCCGATCATGTCGCTGCTAGTAGGAGTTTTTGGGGCCATGATTGAAGCTGAACCGCTAGGGTAAACCACCTAAAGAGGGGAGAGGCTGAGAGGCGAACTAGAGAGCATACTACAACGATTTTGTGGGCCCCGACAGTGAGTCAAGATTGTGAATGCATGAGCACAAATATGCAGGCAGTCACGAGTATGCAGAAATTGTCACTAGTGGTCCACGAAGATGCTGGGAAAACAAAAAATCGTGACCACAAAAGAGCATACTACAACAATTTTGTGGGCCCCGGCAGTGAATCAAGATTGTGCATGCACGAGCACAAATATGCAGGCAGTCACGAGTATGCAGAAATTCTCACTAGTGGTCCACGAAGATGGTGGGAAAACCAAAAACCGTGACCACAAGAATCGCAAAAAAGGAGCACGAGCCACAAACGATTTTGCCAGAAACTCGGAAGCCCACGGTTTTGACAGAACAGGGGCTCCGAAATTGCAAGAGGAGAGCCACAAAATTGCAGAGAGGGCACAAACATGTAGAAAACCACGAGCCACTGTGGAGGGCGAGCCCCCAACACCTATGAAAATGAGCCACGAAACAGGAACGAGGTTTCACGACTGATAAAAGACCCTCGTGTCTATGCCCAGCGTGTCCTAGCATTGCAAAAGCAAGCCACAAAACTGCAGAAACAAACCACGAACTCCAAAAACCACAAACTTCAAGAACAAGCCACAAAACTGCAGACTGCAGCATGCAAAAGTGAATCTAGACTATCTCAAAGAAGGATCTAGACTATGTACAGACCTTTGCATAGTCGGACTAGCACATTCTAGAGTGCCAGCAAAGGGCATGAAAATTGCTCGAAATAGAGACCTCATAAATAAATTGATAGTTGTGAAACAATTAAAAAAATGACCATAGTTGGAATTCATAGATAAATTGATAGTTGTGAAACAATTAAAAAAATGACCATCAAAAGAATGTATAATGAAAAGGTTAGCTAAAATAGGTTTATCGGCCCTTATTTCATCTTGCAGATTATTTTGGTTTAAGTTCATTTATAGCCGTAGTCTGAAAGTTTTAGGCAAATAGTAAACAGTGTTTTTTTTTTGCATACAATGTCTTTTGGGATGAGGGATGCCTCCCATTAGTTTTTTCATTTTTGCATTTACAGCCTTCATATAGCTCAGTCTCTTGTTTGAAGGAGGATTCAGAAAGTCTTTTGTGGGTTTTATGCCATATCCGGAAGAGCAAAAGCTTAATAAGAATTCATTCAACATGATATTCAATGAAACATGTTACAAATATATAGGAATGAATATCTAACTTGTATAACCACTCCAAAAACAACTAACGCTAATCAAGGGCGGTTACTCTAACAACCTATATTCCTTCCTAATTTCTCTCACCTAAATCTCTACGTGAATTGTTTTTACAACTCACAATATTCCATACATAATATATCTCACATTAATATTACTAACCATACATGCTCACAAATATTATACATGTTCACACTAGATATTTCAAACATTACCCCCCTTAGTGTGACCGAGGGAGAAAGCGCCACAATATAGAACTGTAGCAGTGTCTTATCCACTGATTTTTGGCATTCTGCATTGTGATTAATTTCTCCCCTCACATTGCACAATATTTCAAATGTCAAGTTACACCAATAATGCATCCAATGATTACAATGAAGAGAATTTTTTGTTCCACAGTTTTTTGTAATATTTTCGATAAAGTCTCCATTTTTAAATAAAATCATCCTTCTACTATAAATCAAACCCCCCTTAAAAGACAAATTGTTCCAAAGTATGTTTATATATAGGGTGAAGGATTCAACCCCTTTACCTACCCTCAAACCATAGTGTTATAATTAAAACCTTTTCTTCCAATTGGGCAATTGAGCCCGTCAATAAGGCATATGGAAAGACATTATTTTGTATTTGAAGTATTTTTTTATTTTCAAAGAATGACGCTTACTCGCTTATAGTTGGGCTAGGGGGTAAACTGATTAGGGTTAGGGCGCGAGTTGCTTCTCTGTTGCATATGATGCATAGAGGTGAGACTTGGGCGCATTAGGAATTTTGCCGAAACTCATCTAAATGAATGTAGGGATCCGCTAGCTCATCTAAATGGTGAACGCCGAGTTCTGCAGAGTAAGAGGGTCGAGGCCAAAAGATTGAACCACCAATGCAATGAGGACCTAGGTAGTTTCAATGTCGAGGAGAGTTACAGAGAGTTGATTTATATGCAGGGGCATAGGACTTCGATGAGAGACCAATGCAAGGCCGAGAGAGGAAAAGTTAAGATCTAGATTCCAAACAAGGTGGGCTTCGATGGAACACACAGGTAGATCAGTTTTCCAAGTACGAAAATAAGAACCGACCCCAATGTGGAATTAACTCATGAGTCTTCGGCGTTGACCTCACCATTGTTGATGCATACCACACGAATAGCAAATCACAAACCAATCAATAATAGATGTACAACCAGCGGATGTGATTCCAATCAAAAAAAGTTTCGTGCCCTGAATTAAATGTCTTTTTTTTGCGTATAACTGCTCACACAATAAAAATAATTTCTAGGTTTTGTTCTTCTTTGCCTAAGCTTTTCGAAACATATTGAAACATTGAATTCCGTCAAGAGACAAAAAAAAATGCTAATTTTTGTGACGTTGTTTCAAACTGTTTTTTTGTATGAAACTATGAACATGGAATGAAAAAAGAATTGTGGAAAGAATGAACAGAATGGAGATGAGAAGGCAATGCAAATGAATGATGCCTTCCAAATGGGTTCACACAAAGTCCGCTTTACCACACCATCGACAAATTGCAAGAAAGGTGACACAAACAAAGGGGTTGCACCAGGTCCATGGTATCCTGCTAACCTTTGTTTACACATTTTGACATTACAACATGTGGATGAGCACAGACAAAGGTATCAAGTTTGCTGCAAGCTCTGTGGTATTCGCTCGCCCCTTCCCTGTTCTACATTTAAATCTCCCCCAAAGAATGAGGGGGAGTAACCCTAACCTATATAGAGAATATTCACTGTAGGCACTTACCCTTTACTCTACCCCAAACAAAACAAATAGAGGAGCAAGGGCGGTCTTCTTTGTTAGCGGCTTCCTCCCCTCCCAAGTAAAGAAGGGTCAGGCCCCTAAAGATCGATCTTGTCTTGAGGCCCTTCTCTCTTTTCCGACCCAATTAAAGTCTACTTAAAAAACTAAACATGGGTGGAGTGAAAAACAAAGAGGCCTCTTTCGAGAACCTGCTTTGATAAAAAATGAGGGTTTTACCCCATGTCTGGAAGAGCAAAAGCTTAATAAGAATTCATTCAACATGATATTCAATGAAACATGTTACAAATATTTAGGAATGAAACTCTTATAACCACTCCAAAGACCACCAACACTAATCAAGGAAGTTTACTCTAACAACCTATATGCCTTCCAAATTTCTCTCACCTAATCTCTACCTGAGTTGTTTTCACAACTCACAATATTCCATACATAATCTATCTCGCACTAATATTACTAACCATACATGCTCACAAATATTATACACGTTCACACTAAATATTTCTTTGTGTTTTTGTTGCCTGAGCAAATTCTATTAGCCTTCCCATAGTATTGGCAAAATAATCTCTCTTACTCTGACCTAACAAGAAATTCTAAGAAAACTGTGGGGACTTTTTAGAATTTATCAATGAACTTTCTGTCACATTTTCCATTTGGGTTTTGAACTGAGCGTAACATATTGATTAAAAAGTGGGAAAATCTTTGACTTACCTATTGCATTGACAACATGTCATTGTCAGCCTGCTTTCAGAATAAAATGTAAGAAAGAAAAAAAAAATTCTCTTGATGTCTGTGAATGCCCAAAGCATAGCAATTCATCTACACAGTTACACAGCGTTGGCACAGTGTAGCAAAAGTGTAAATGATATTCAATTACCTGGGTTCACAATGGGACAAACTCGGCAAAAACACGAGAAATAAAAAACATGTAATTTTCATAAAACGGGAAAGAAAAAACCTGATATTGTTATTTTATGTCAACTATAGTGTGTAGACATAAAATACACATAATATATTAACTTGTCAATGCATAGGTTAAAAGGTATCCGTTGTGGGTGCACAGACAACCTACTTGATAATTTCCAAGTAACAAAAGGGATCTATCTAGAAAACAACGCTAGAATTGCTCAGTCTCTTAAAAAGAGAAGGATGCTCTAGTCAACAACGGGTTGGAAAAAAAGACCAGATAAGGATCAATGGTCTCCTTTTACCTTCTTTGTGAATGAAAAATCAGTGAAGGAGAAATGCACAAACAAAATTAACATTAGCTAACAGCTCCACTTTGTCTTCTCTTGTTTGTGCTCTATTTTACATATTGTGAACTCTTAGGATTCTATGCTCTTCCGATTCGGTTAGCACAGGCACATACTCAGAGCTAGAAGCAATACATTGTGCCTATGTTACCCAGACACACCAACCAGGGCAGCATACCCGTGTATTGATGTACCAGGTACTGTACTGGCCCTGGTACTTGCCTGAACCGTTTCCAAATTCCTAAACAGTCCCCGGTACTGCTCTGTCATACCTGGGCCATACCTGGGATGTTTCTATACCATTTCAGGCCATACCTGGGGCTTTTTCTGTACCATTTCAGCAGTGCTTCTGTTTTTTAAACACCAAAAATAAAAAAACTAGATACTTCTGTTTCAGCAGTACTTCAGGAAGATCTAGATGATATATTCTAAAATCTAGATTAAATTTATGTACATATGAGGATTTAAGCATGTTGAATGTTTTGAACTTTCATGAATGCAAAGTATTAAAAGTGTTTTATCTTTTATGGACAAAAATGAGTATTATGCATTTTTTTATATATATTTATTATTTTTAGTAATATATTGTACGGATATTTCCGTACCGTTTCGTACCCAAGGGTTTTTTGAAAATTGGTGTTTCTGCATTTCCAACCCGTATTCAAAGTTCAAACCCGTACCCATACCCATTTCTTCACAACCTAGCATTGTAATTGATAGCATTTTCTGGATCCAAGAACAAGTAGTGTAGATTCAGAGGCTCTTTTTGCTTTGTTCCCTAACAGGATTCAGTCTCCAGCAGATGTAGCTATAGATCAGCATCACAGTTAATTTTGCAGTATTTTTTTTAATCCTCTGCCAAAACAAAACAAACAATATTAAACTTGCACATACTGTAGTAATAAACAGAATGTGTGTGTGTGTGGGGCATATCTTCATTAGGGGTGTTAAAGACTTAGAAGTGAGTTGGAAAGTCGATTTTAAAGGCATTCACAAAAGGAGTTTTAAAATCAGAGAAAATTGGGTTGGTCTATAGATCTTGCATTAGGTCATCCACTTCTAAGGCACCTATGTGTCATGACATGACTTGATATTTTTTTGACACAGTTTTTGTATTGACCACCTTTTATTCAAAGACTAACTTTGAAAGTCGCATCAAATGGCCATTTGTCAAATCATATAAGGCCCTCCACTTTTCAAATACCGTCACAAAAATAATAAAGTCTGATCAAGTATTGACCCCTCCCTAACTCAAAAATGCTTGAATCCTTAAAAAATCTATGAACTGTTGAATATCAGTGAGTAGAGGATGCACAATTGTATAAGTTGACTCAAACACTAAAATTAAGAACTTTGAAAATAGTGTCACCATTAAGAACTTTGTTTATCTTTTTACCTTTAACTTAAAATATATCTTTATGCTTTCTAATTATTGTAATTAAAAAAAAAATCAGTCTTATTCCTAAAAGTTGAATTTATACGGGACCCTATTAAATTAGATTTGCTCTCATTAAAATTCCATAATATATAACATTACTTTTAAAAGTTTAAACTCATTTTTAGTTTAAAAGGACACTCTGACCAAAAAAAAAAACATTTTACTTTGGGAGTACATTGCCATTAAAAAAGAATGTTTTTCTTTATAATTGAAGAAACGTAAAATATCCTATTATAGCATAGATATATATATATATATATATATATGTATTCCAAGACATCTCTCCATTGTCTTACGAGAGATCTCTATTATGCTATTGAATAAAAAAAAGAAAAACATCTCTTCGCACAATATTCGAATATCTATTTGATTAATCTACTTAACATATTCATTTAAATAGTGAAAACCAATTTATCTAACCTATCCATCTAAATTAAAAGACTGGGGTTTTTTTATTTTATGGCAATAAGAAATTAACTAGTACAGATATCTTAAATACATTTATCTGAAAAATGCCAAGAGATGTCAATCTAAGGCTCTTATCTTAGATTTTTAGCATACGACAATTATTAATAACTTCATTACTTTGTTTATCTTTTTTACCTTTAATTTAAAAGATATCTTTATTTTTCTATTTGTGTTACCAAGAAACGTCTCTAACCCCTGGCCCCGGTACCCTATCTAAAATGTTTCAGGCATAGTAGGAAAATCGCCGTTCGTTTGTTCAAACGAGTAAACGCCCATAAAACTCGCCATTTTGGCTCGCCGAGTTGTGGCGAGTACTCACCGAGACTGAGTTAACTCGGCAAGTCCATGAAAAAAACTCACAATTCGCTGTTAAAACACATATACACGGCTTTCACACTCAAAAAACACTGCAAATACACGTTTTTTGCTCTTTTTAAGGCCCTCCACTCCCTCATTTTCACTCACACAACCATTTGAGCTTGCATTGCTTGTGTTGAGTGGATTTTGGAGTGAATTCAAAGAGATGATTTGGAGAATTGCATTTGGATTTAGGTGTTTTTTTTTAATTCTTTCAAGTTTTTTTCAAATATTGTATATATTATTTAGGTTTTATAGATTCATATTGTGATTCTAAATACATGTAATGTAAAATTCGAATGCTTATAACTTTTTTAATACTCATTTGCAGCCAAAGGTATGTCTATATTTTTTTTAACGCAAATTCATTGTAAACTAGTTAAATTTTATGGATGTGTATTGTAATTGATTCGTTCTGTAATTCTAAATACATGTAATGTAAAATCGAATGCTTGTCATTTTTTTATCATTTACAGCCAAAAGTATGTATTTTGTTTTTTTAATGCAAATTTGTTAGTCAGGCATGTTTTTTTATTTATTTAATTAAGCTTATGCTTTTCTAAGTTTTTAAATGTGCATTGTGTTGCACATTAGAGCTTAACAATGACATCAGGCTTGGCATCAGGTTCGGCATCTAGGTTAGCATCACTAGCGGACTGCGAGTGCCCGTACCAAAGCATGGAAGTATGGTGTACGTGGAGCTGGTAAAAATGAAGTTATTTGCAATTTCTGTGGCAGAAAAATGTCTGCAAGCATCAATCATTTGAAATATCACCTTTCATGTATTGTTTGCCGAGATGTTGCGGTTTTCCCCAATGTATCAAAAGAGACAAAGCGAGAGATGAGAGCAGAGCTGACAAAGCTAGAGGAGAAGAATCTAGAAAGGGCAAGGGTGCAGGCAACCATAGCACATGTTATTAAATGTGCGGTTGTTGTGACAGAGGATTTAAAGGATGATGCGGCAACCATAGTGGGCTCTTCTCGTGGTCCATTCGTACGAAGCGAAAGAGTCGGAAGAGGTGCATCTTCATCAAGTTCGAGCAAAGGCATACAAAGTTTTTTTGTGGCAAGGAACACAACTGGAGCACAACCTTCATTGGGGAAGGTACAACCTTCATTGGGGAAGGTACAACCTAGAACAAAGATATGCACGAAGAAGGAGACAAAAGTTGTGCAAATTTCTGGTACCATAACAACCTACCATTCAATGTGGCAAAGATCCCTTACTGGGAGTTCTTGGTGACAGGGTTAACAGTTGCACAGAAAGGGTACAAGGCACCCTCTCCAAAAGATTTGAGTGGGAAATTGCTTGAGCGTGCAGTTGCAGATGCCACTACCATTCTAGTAGAGCAAAAGAAACAATGGCAAAAATTCGGATGCACCATTCTACTTCATCTAAGAAAACATCCACATTCAAAATCATTGATAAAGGATGCGATGAGTACCAATTTCAAATTGTTGAAAATTCTTCTCACATTGGAAACCTACCTTTATCACTACACAGTTATGGAAAAACAAATGCTTCCCATTTACGAATAGCTCCCATCTACAAACTTGGAAAAAGTGTTTTTCGACAATTCGGATACTTTGAAGATGAGAGAATTCAAGGTTCATAGAGCTCTTGGTGGTATGATGATTGGTTCGTTACATGTTATCAATCATTCGAACACGTCATAAGAAACAAAATCATGAAAAATATGACATGGAAGGGTAAAGGTCTTGGAAAGAATGAACAAGGTCGTCTAGATCCTGTTATCCCATCAGAAAAGCTTAACTCCCATGGTTTAGGTTACAAACTTGATGCTTCCGCGTGCTAAGTATGTTGACACAACGACTAATGGTGAAGATATTGAATTTGATGTTGAGATAGGTTCCACACATGACCTCTTCGAGGACCTCGCTGATACAATCCTTTTTTACCAACATTCCATTTGAACCATCCCCTAAGACATTGTCTACCCTACCCATATCAATTAGGACCAATCAAATCACGTCTCCATGGACCTCTTCCAAAACAATGAGGCCATCGAGGAACTCCAGACTACATACCCCTATCTGATCCCAAGAAGGGATTCCATATTAATCTGGATGCTACAACCTACTTCGTCGAAGAGCTCACGAACCCTAATCCCCCTAATCCACCAAAATCATAACATCACAAAGCAAAAAGAAAAAGAAAAAAAGATCTCCCATAGTGCAAACCTCACCGATGCAATATTCGGGAAAGAACAAAAAAATAAGAACCACCTATTTGTGGGTACTCTTTACACTGGGGGAGGCCGCTTGCACATTTATCCCATCTAGATCATCTAAAAACAATTCTAACCTTTTCATTCCATCGGCAAATATCCCAATCATGGCATCTTCGCAATTTTTCACAATCATAAGACAAGAATTAATATTTCTCCTATTGGGTATTGTGCATCTCATCCCTTTTGTGGTTTCTCCCATTTCGGATATTTTCACCTATGCTCTTATCTAGAAGCTTCCTGATGGCAAATCCTCCTTTCCAAGAAGCTCTCTCCTTAACAAGAAATCTATAAATTTTGCACCTGAATCTTTTGACTACCCAACTCAGTCTTAGGTGACGAGCCCTTACATCCTACTAGTCACGTGCAGCTGAGATTTGGGGGGCAAACGTTCATTCCCAATAGGCACAATGCAAAAACAAGGAAAAATATATCAAAAATATAAAAACATTTTTTTTGCAAATAATTACACCTTTTGTCCTTCACGGTCTTTGGTGATGAGCCCATGCTTCTTATTGGTAGTGTGAGGCTAGGAAAGGAGGAAGGTACCCTTACTCGCTTACGTTTTGTCTTTGGTGATGAGCCCTCGCCTCTTACTAGGGGCATGAATCAAGGGGAGGGTACAAAATTCGTAGGGGTAGGAGGAATTACCCATGTTTAACAAAGAAAGAAAACCTTACGACAATATGAATCAAAGGTCCTTAATCGTACAAAATTCTAAAGAAACAATTTAGATGCTCGTGTTAGGAGGAACACCCATTCCTTACACCAGATCTTGTCAATCAGTAGGCCGCCTATGGATCTAAATCTAGTCAAGACCTATAAAGTGAAAATCATCTTGGAGTCGGTCGGGTAATCTTAATTAGAGATGAGTCACAATAACCCACATGGACCATTGTAAAACCTAATGTCTTTGCATCCATTCACTATCTCATGTGTTGCATTTCCTCCTTGGTTCTCGATTGTGAGCCCTCGCATCTTACAAGTTGTGTGGAGTCAAGGGTGGAGTAAGACATCCTATCACTATATCGTCTACAATACATTGTGCCAATGGGATGAAATATTTAATATTGTTTAAAAATAAGTTCCCAACGTGCAACATTTATGTGTATGTTCCCATATCTCCTTTTTTCTATCCTATCATATCACCTCATGTCCTCTAATGTTCTATGTTCCAAACCGTCAGGACGCTTACCATCTTGAGACTCTTGCTTACGTGAGTCATCCATCTTCGCTCTATCCATCTCTACATCTCGATGAGACTCTTAGTTCTTACGTGAGTTCAAAATGGGTAAATGGTCCTTTTCACTTCTCATATCACAACTAGGTCCCTAACATCGATACCTAGTCAAAAATCAGAAAAAAAAATTCCAAACCTATAAAAAACATCTAAATCCAGTCAATCTACAAAACAATCGAAAAAACCATCCAAAAACACCTAAACATTTGCAAAAACCAAAAATCAACACATTGGCTCCTATCTTGGTGTCTGTTCCAAATATCCTACAAACATCAAAACATCATAATCCAAGTCCCTTGCGTGTATCCTCGCTTGGGACAATATCGTCTCTCATTTTCTCCCTTGCATGTATCCTTGTTTGAGGGGAATGACCCAATCAATCCTGAATCATCTTACCCCTTGCATGCATCCTTGCTTTGCGGCAAAACAAATCAATCAATTATCATTGTGGAACACATTGGGGGTAGAGTTAAATATCTTTATGTAAAGTTGTGTTGCATTGTCATTTTTTTGAACTGTTAGTTGTTGACCAATTACAAGTTTATTGTGTGCCATCTTGGTTCATTTGTAGCCATGGTGCATACATTTACTGTGTATATTGGGTTTATTTTTAGTTTTACTTTTTTGTTTGTTGTGTGTGTGTGTTTGTTTACGCACAAAATAGGTTACTCATCATGCTTCTTTAATAACCATGTCGCAAACTATATTGTGCAAAAGCAAAGCAAGCTACTCTAAATTACAAAATATGAATGGGCGTTAAAGCTACAAGCAAGGTCAATTCCATCATCATTTCATCACAATCAATATAAAATAAAAAACAATCATCATCATATGTCTATCATATATCATCTGCCATCATCAATTCAACATCTCAAATCATGAATAAAATGACTAATGAATTTTTCACCCTTCTTCCAACCCTAATTTATGTCCCAAAACCCTAATTTTTACCTTTGACTCTGAGCTTGTTTTGCCTGTCTCTCAAGTCACAGTCTCTAATTCCTTCTATCAAGCGGTTGTCCACCGCTTTATCACATTACCCATCTGCTCGAGGGGGCGCTCCCTTGCCATAATCTAATCTAGCATCCAAATGCTTCATCCGTCGACTTATTTGCATCCGGTCCATTCTAAATCACATCTCATTTTCTCTCTTTAAAATTCATTACTCTAGAACACTTATTAGTCATCCGTTCAATAAAGAGCAAATGCTATTACTTTTTCATAACACTTTAAAGAGGGGCAAATGTAAACACCTTAAAAATACCCATTATGCATTATAACCTTTCGAAAACGCTCATATCCTCTCATAATTGTTGCACAAAATTCACAACTAATATTTGGCTGTGAAGCCAAGAAACATAGGGGGGGCCACGATTCCCCTTAGAAACATTTTAGAAACGTTTCAGGGACAAGAAACGAGGGGGAAACGTTTTTGGCGTTTCCAATACTTTTAAAAAAAAATACTCACATTAAATGAACCCTAACCCTAATACAACTACCTAAACTTGCTAAACACACTTCCTAAAAGCTATATAATGACCTCTTGGGTCCATTCTAAATCACACTCTCATTTTTCTCTAGCTAAATACAATTTTCATTAAACTAGCATTTAGCATTGTGAAGAGCAAAGAGACATCAAGGAGCAGCTTGAACGAAGAGTTTAAGACGTGTTGCTAAAAGCTAAAGGCTTCAAGGAGGAATTTCAAATCAGATTTGGAAGGTGGGATTGACTTCAAAGAGGAAAAACCAAGTATTTTTCAAGTTTTTTTTTTTTTGCTAAAGAAAATGTTAATGTGATCAATGATCATGAATGATGTGTGCATTATGCACACATCATTCGTGATCATTGATCATGATGTCAATATGTAGGTTTAATTTAGTAATTTTAAAACTCTATGATTAAAAAAATAAAAAATGTAACATTTTCTTTGCATTTTTAAAATAAAAAGCATATATTCTTTTTTTAAATTATAAATATCATCCAAACTTTGTGTATGCTCTCACCTCGCACCTATATAGTGACCTTGGTGATCAAAAGCAGAATAGGATGTGTAGGGTTTTTAAATTTAATTCTTTTTTGTTTTTTTTTTAAAGTTTATTTTGTTTTTTTAAATTAAAAAATCCGAACTCTATGTATGCTCTCACATCACGCCTGAACGGGGAACTTGGTGATCAAAAGCAGAATAGGATATGTAGGGTGTGGTTCTATTTAATAATTTATTGTTATCTAAGTTTATGTTTTTATTTTTCAGTGCAGGTTTGATTCAATGGCATCCAGTTCAGCTTCAGTGCGAGGGCATGGGGAAGGGGAAGAAAGCCAAAGTGGGGGTGTGGATCCTAGAGCTCCTCTTTGGAGACATGTGCAAATTGTGGAGAACCTTGTTCGCGGTGGCTCTCGAGTTTGGGTATGCAATCATTGCAAAATACAATTTAAATCCTTTTATACCAACTCAAAGCTCATTTAATGGGGAAATTAGGAACGGGGATTAGAAAATGTGGCAAGGTTGAACCGAACCATATATTGGCATATCTGAAAGAGCAAGAGGAGACTGATATGGAAGCTTCAAGAGCTAGATTTAAAACTGCTCCTTTGCAAAATAGGGGTTCACAAATACCACCCAACCCATCAAACCATCCTTTTATCCAAGTTGCAGTTGAAACTCGAATAGAGGGAGAGTGTTTGTCACGAAAGAGAATTTCCAAAGGCCTGTTAGAGCAAGCATTTGCAAATGAGAAAAGGGATGTTGCTAATGAGTTGGTTGCTCAATGCATTTACGCATGTGGATTGCCCTTCAATGTGTTGCGCTCACCTTATTGGCAACAAATGGTGAGAGGTATTAATGATGCACCGAAAGGGTATAAAAGCCGTAGTTATGAGAAGGTGAGAACCACATTGTTGGCGAAAGAAGTGGCCCATGTACATACTTCTTTGCAGCCAATTAGGGATTCATGGAAGGACTTAGGGGTATCTATCATTTCAGATGGATGGAAAGATGCCAGAAATAGACCCCTAATCAACATTGTTGCAGTGTGCCCTAAAGGGGCAATGTTCTTAAGGGTTGTTGATTGTGAGGGTGAAGTGAAAGATGCTCAATTTATTGTTAATATTTTCATTGAGGCTATTGAGTCAGTGGGCCCTGCAAGCATTGTCCAAGTCATCACGGACAATGCCAAAAATTGTAGAACAGCAAGGATGAATGTTGAGGGGAGATATGAGCACATTTTTTGGACACCTTATGCAGTACACTTCTTGAATTTGATGTTGCAGAAGATTGGCAAAATACCATTGGATTGAGGAAGTTTACAAAGAGGCAAATGAGATCCAAATGTTTGTCACAAATCATAATATGTCCCAAGCTTTCTTTAGGAGGTTCTCGACATTGGAGTTGCTGAAGGTAACCAAACAATTTCCTAGTTTCTAATTTTTATTTGCTAACTTATTATAAAATATCAAATTATCAATTAAATTCCTTTTAAATTTAATTTTATATTTTATTAACTTGCTTTAATATATTTTAATAGCTTGTTGAAACAAGATTTGCCTCTCACGCACTCGTCTTGAGACGACTTGTGAAGGTAAAGCAAGCCTTAAGGCTTATGGTAATTGATGATGTTTGGTTCGTGTGGAGGCAAGCAAACACAAAAAGAGCCATCAAAGTAAAATCAGTGATACTTGATGATATTTGGTGGGCAAAGGTTGCATACTTGTTTAGTTTTACTAAGCCTATTTTATCTATGATTAGATATGCAGACACGGATAATTCTTGCATAGGGGAGATCTATGATGGCACTGACTTTATGCTTGAAAAAATTAGAGACATCAAACAACAAAAAGAGCAGGATCCTGAAGAAAACTTCTACAGTGAAGTTAAGACCGTGATCATGAGAAGGTGGGAATAAAATGACCACCCCATTGCATCTCCTAGCCTATGCCCTGAATCCCAAATTTTATAGCAGTGAAATACTTGCACTACCTGGTAGACAAAAACCATATGATGACCCTAGAAGTTGCAAGTGGAGCTAAAGCAACATTCCGGAGGCTTTTTCCTGATCCAGATGTAGCTAGTACGGTCCACTATGAAATGACGCTCTTTGTCTCTTCTTCTAATAGTAGCATGGGTGAAATAGATGTAGTACTTGACAGGTACAAGATGACCCCATCCATGTGGTGGTGTGCACATGGCCATGATGTCAAGTGGTTGCGACCTGTTGCCATTAAAATCCTTTCACAGAGTATCAAATATTAAAATGAAATCAAAAGTTTTTGTTTATTAATTAAGAATGTATGTTCTTACTTCTTAGTAAATTAATATTATTAGTATTACCAATTGAAAATTTCTAACTTATTTTTTGTAACAGGTGGCTAGCAATTCTTCAACAGAGCGGAATTGGAGTACATATAATCCACTGGAACAAGTTAGCATCCAAGAAGGCTGAGGATTTAGTGTATGTGCATTCCAATTGGCGCATTCTATCACACAAGAGTGAAGCCTACGTTAGAGGTCCCAACAAACTTTGGGATATTGATCCTGAGACTAGCAACTTTGATGCTTCTTCTGCAACTCTTAGCCAACTTTCACAACTTGGTATTGATGAAAAAGAATTGGGATCTTTTGTAGAAGGGAGGGAGAGTGGAGCTATTGGGAGTGGAGATGTCGATGCTAGTGCATTACATGGAGATGATTATGAGGAAATCTAGATGATATATTCTAGAATCTAGATTATTATTATGTATATGTGAATCATTGAAATTGTAACCATGTTGAATGATGACTCTTTAGAAGTTCAAATTTCAATGAATTCAAAATATTTTGAGTGCTTTATCAATTATCTCTTATGGTCTACAATTATAAAATGAGTACTATGCATATATATATTTATTTTTTATTTTTTAATAATATATTGTATGGACGTTTCCATAATGTTTCGTATCCAAGGTATTTTTGAAAATCAGCCGTTTCTGCATTTCGTATCCGTTTCCGTGCAACATACCCATTTCTTGGCAGACTTGTAGCTTTTCTAGAACTATTATGCATTCCAAGAAAACGGTAACACATTGCTTACTCATTGAAAGTTGTACTATATAGGACTCTATCATAAATTGAATTTGCTCTCATTGAAAATTCTATCTAAGAATAGGAACAGTATTTGTTACAGCCAAATGGGTTGTGAATTTAGCAAGAACATGCAAGACATTATAAAAACATTCAACAGCAGGTAGTAGGTACTGTGTGTGATAGGACGAATGAATGGTATTCATAAGGAACACTTGACAGAACTGTAACCACTTTGTTGTTGTGTACATTATTCAAGCATTTGTGTAAGGTAGAAGGGATGATTCTCTCATCGTGCAAATTCATGTGCATTCCAGTAGCTAAGTGAGTTGAATCATGTTCTTTGGTCTTACAACTTGTAAAGGTAACACAATTCCCTCTAACAACGAATTCTAATAGTGTTGTCCATCAAAGCCTTGTCCTATATCTATTGTATAGATTGAATGTCATGTGTGGTGTATCCCAAAGTAGTAAGGAGTGTTAAAGTGAGAAGGTTCTTGCTAGAACTATTTGTCTAGGGCAGAACATTGTCAGATTAGATGTGAATCAATATGAGCTGTCATGAACAATGGTCTATGTAGCATCCTTGTCATTAGGAGCATCTTATGAATGTGTCAAAGTTTTTGTAATCATAGGTGTTGATTGTGTTATTTCGTATAGGTAATTTTTTTTGTGATGTCAATCTATTAAGGTGAGCAGTCACGTCATTGTAAGACTGTGAAGGAGGCACCAAGTGCATATGCCATGTGTACCTTGTAGCTCTTACGCCTCTTGGCATTTTGTATGAATTAGGCAAGGGATCAATAAACACCATTTAGTTTAGAATTTAGTTGAACAACTACTGTATCAGTAGGGTTTTCAAAGTTTTGCATAGAAACAATGTTGTCAATAAGCTCTTGAATCTTAAGATGTAACTTGTAGCATATGTTGGTTGTATGTCGGTCGCATATATGGTAATTGCAATATAAATTGTTATCGAATTTTGGGTGCAGTGGTTTAGACTTGTTGACCTCACGGGTGGAGTTAATGACATTGACCAGTTCTAGCAGCTTTTGTAATATCTTATGAGGAGTCCGTTTTTCCAATTGGGTCCATTGTCTATGTGGAGCTGGTAGAAAGGACAACTGGTGCAACCTGTTGTGTAGGCATTGACAATTTTGTCATCAGTCTTTTCATCATAGTTATCAATTAGGGAAATTTAGAACTCTTGAAAAAGTTTGAAAAATTCGATGCAGAGTATTTCATAATATATAAGCATAATTTATAAATATGCAAAAATGGACAAATACAAAGAAAAAACATTGTAATAATGTAAATATCGCAAAATGTTAATATATTTAATATTAAATAATTTATGAGGTTGTGGGAGTCTTCTTATCACAAACTGTTGAAATTTTAAAAGAAAAAAACAATGCATGATCCATACATGAATTTATCCAGACCAGCTGAAACCAATCTGGATCTCGGCAAATTTTGAAACCAGATCTGTCAGGATTTGCAGTAATTATGCTTTTTATTGTCAAGTGTCTAGCCTTTATTATAATGGTTTTGAATGGAACTGTTGGAGGCCACAAGAAAATGTCCGTTCTGTGAAACTATGTTGCACTTTCAACAATAACATGGGAACACTTCTCAAGATGTGCTGACTTGCGACTTGAAGCTAACCTGTGTTAGAGAAAGTTGGTTCTTTCGATTTTCTATTCCAGCGTTCTACTAACCTCAAACTAGTCCTAAACTAAATTCTTGACTGGGGACAATAAGGGGGAGAGAGTTGAATAATGAAAAGGCATGTGATACAACTGAGGAATAGGGGTCTTGCTGCCTTTCTCTCTGAGAGTATGTTCTTGAGGATCAACACCATATATTAAATGATTGTTCAAGTATGGTCCACACACAAAATCTTATTATGAATAGTAGGTAAGAAAATGATCTACAAGAGACTTTGGAAAGGCAATAGGAAAGAGGACATGTATAAGCTACAACAAACTTCACTATTTCTTAAATATATTGTTAGGTACACTCCGAAAATATAATAATATGGAGTATGATGTAAGATAAATGTTATAAGTAGAATATTTTGTATAAGATTTAATCCACATTAACCATGCGATCCAAAATATAGCTATTAATATAGTAAACGATGATATGACGATGAAACAATAGTGTAAAACACAAAAAGGGATGAAAACTTACCCGTGTAAAAGTGATTTGGGTGTGTAGATTGGCTGGAATGGATGATTTGAACCAGGAGATGCTTTGTTCTCGAGGTTGTGCTTGGAAAATGCTCATGTACGGAGCCGCAAAGATCTTGGTGGGTTGTAGTACGGTATGGTCGTGCTTCGTGTGGTTTCGAACTTGCAAATGGTGGAGCTCAGTAACTTCCTTTTCTTGTCATTGGTTGGGAAATGGTTGTCGTTGTATTTCACTACCACTTGCAATGACCTGCAATGAATAGAAAACCCTAGATGCCTGCTACAAACTTCATCAAATGATTAGATAAGAAAAGGAGAAATTCGTGTGTGGGCATGAGGCTGGATTGACCATGGCTCCTTAACCTCCCAGTGTTGAACCAATCCAGGTGTTGCACTAGATCTCTATCAAGTGGGAGCAAGATTCATGTAGTTCTCATTAATACTGGTGACATATGTAGTGTAGGGCATCAACTAAGCCATACCTCCATATGTTACCCTTGCATCTCTTGACACAAAGAATAACATTTCATCCATTATAGCCTAAAATAGATCATGTACCTAGCGCGGGTAGTAGTGTGCTACGTGATGTGCTTGTAAATGCTTAAAAAAATCCCCGTTCGTTCCCTTAAGGACTTTGACAATGCGTGGACTTGACAATTGTGTCTCGCTAAGATATAGCTGTAACCACCTTTGACATGCAATGGAAATGGAGGAAGCTGGAACTCTGTGAATCTTGCAGTTTGAAGGTGAAATTAGACTTGTGTGGTGGCTCCTCTAAAGGATGTGCATCTACTTTAGGAATGAATAATAAACGTGTAGAGCCTTGAGAAGCTCCAGATGTTGATATTTGCAATAGGAGTGCTTGAGAACGGTTTGACAAGTGAGTTATGAAGTGCATATGGGGCACTTGCAGAGATATAGGCATTCCGGTGAGCTTTCAGATGTCACACCTAAGGCTGACCATAGGGAAGAGTTGAAACAATGCACATAATATGTCTTTAAATTAAGCTCTAAAGAGTCACTAGAATTGAGGTGGGACGAGACTGTACAGCAATCGAAACTCGAGATTGGAGTGACATCCTAGTCTTGTTATCCTGTGAGCCCCAGGATAGGGATTTAGTGACAAGAAGAGCTAGAGTTCGGGAATGATGCTAGGGGACCAGAATACCTTGTCGTACTTGTTGCATACATTAATACTGCCATGCGACCCAGGCATGACAAAGCAATGTGTAGAAATTAGTAAGTCACTGCGAGAGAGAGAAGGATATGCCTTTTTGTTAGACTTGACCAAATATGAGGCATTCCTGTCTTAGCAATCAGGAACGAAAATTATCAAACTTGTAGCACTGTTAACATTTCAGAGTGTCTACATGTATACAATTGTATTACATTGTAGAATGAGGCCAATGAATAACATTACATATCATTCCAATATAATGGCTAAAACATCTGATGTTACAATTAGAAGATGATTTATCATCTTACCAACAAGTTTCTACAATTCTACATAGCCACATTGTGAAAAAAGTAAGCAAGAGTATGGTCCAATATAATAGACATCAAATGAAGTAGAATCTAGCCATAGCAAGTCTCCAGCACATGCTCTTTATCATACCGTCTTACATGAATAAAAGAATGATTGGTTGTCCCTTAATCGCCAAAAAATCTGGAGTCCACAGAGTAGCACGAAGATGATGACTTTTAGAAGGCAATTGCAAGAGTTCTGACAGTGAACACTTAAGATGTGGAAGGGGACAGACAACATCACCAAAATTTGAAGAGGCATAACTCAAAATATTTTGAATCATAAAATCTTGTATAACTGCTCCATTGTGAGTGATGGATCCAATCTTAAGACTCTACAACCATCACAAAACAAAAAATGTGCACAAGGACACAAGGGCTCCCATCACCATGAGGAACTGCAAGGAGATACTTTTAGTTCTTACAATACTAGTATTTGAAGCTTCTGCCCATTACATCGACCACTTATACATTGATAATTCGATACAACATTTGGGTGGGTTAAATAATTTTACCATAGTTACCTAAGTCTCGGAGATGGGGGAACAGGGAGACGGAGGGACAGGATTTCTGGGACAGGAAAAAATTCCCAACATTTGGGGACGGAACGGGGGCGGCTATTAAAATAATATGTAAAATATTAATATTTTAATATTTTAATTTTATTTAATGAAATTTAGGGATTTAAACTCTATTCAGGTATTTTCAAGATTATAATTTAATGTTCTTCATAAAAATAACAGCTTTTTAAAAGTAAAAACATCAGAAGTTTTTTGAAATATCTTTAAAAAATAGGGGACATCCCCTCCAAGTCCCCAAGTCCCAGAAATGTTCGGGACGTCACCAAAATCTAGGGGACACATCCTTGCATAACACTGAATTTTACCCTTCCAACTAATTCTGAGCAGTATTAAACTACACAATATAAGTGTGTGTTAATATTGAGTAGCGGTCCTACAACTTGTCCGCTTGTGACATCCTTCGGATATGTGCAAAAGTCAATGTAAAACATAGTGTTCCATAGGTCCACCTTGTAGAAGTAAATATTCCAAAGATAAATCAAAGGGGTAGTTTTGTTTTGTAAAGAGTAGATATTTGAGTAATTTCTACCTGATCCAGTTGGATATAGCACTTTGATAATCTCACAGTACAACACCAATGCTCTGTGCCACATGTCATCCATGCCACAAGCTTCAGGGCCTCCTCGAGCACATATGGTCAAACCATTAAGTCCTAACACCTCTTATTCTATATCGCACAACTATGACAATGTAGGCACGACTCCACACAACTATTATGTAAAGTTTCTAGAAAACAGTAAACAAAAGAATAATAATAAATAATAATAATAGGTTTTTACAGTCCACAATGCCAGGCAGCCTATTTTTGGGTCTACAAGCGGCTTATAGCATATGGGACTACCTCGTACTCACATGCGAAAGGCAACTAACTTTGCTACAAATAAGGCATACATACCCTACCCCCTGCAGGATTTGAACTTGTGACCTCTATTTCAAGAGCACATGTTCTTCACCATTAGCCCAATCTCCTCTTCTACTTCCAAACTTGTACATTAATTTATCTTAGCCATTCCTCCAATGGGCATGAAGTGGACAAGCATAGGCATATACAACACTCAGATCTTTGTACATAGACCTTAAATAATATAACTTTGTATTAGAGTTCTAACATGGTGTTCCATTGTTCTTTTCTTCTCTTTATGTAGGCCATCTGGGCATTTTCTTTGTCACGCTCATTCGCTTCTATTCATAATCCATTTGAATGTAATATCCCTCCTGTCGCCTTTGGGCCCCAGATCAATGGTATCAAAGCACCATTCTTCCCTTATCACACTTAGTGGTATTAAAGTTTTGGTTTGAATCCTTCTCTGCATTTTGCATGCCTACTCACACAAGGTCTGACTACAAGAAGTTTGATCTTGAAATGTGTGACCCTTTGACTTACCTTCCTTCACAATCGCAATAGATGTCAGGCAAAACAGCTTCAGAGACACCGACTTCAAGACTGTTTCAAAAAATGATGAGAGAATCCTTCGCAATGACAAAGAGATGATTTTAAGCAACACCGCACACAAGAAAAATCTAGGGTAATTAATCACTATTCTCAACTTCTACAACATGTTCGGTCCCCTTCAAACTCGTCAACTTCATCAACACATGATAAGTCACATAATAAGCACTCCACATCTACAACAAAACCAAACTTAGAGCAAAAAGAAAAAGATCATTTACATCATTCCCAAAAGAAGAACACACCACCTGAAGAACAAAAGGAGCAATCTAAATCTTGCAAATGGTACACACTACAAAATTACATCAAGCACTTTACCAGGATGAAAACTCACTAAAACTCTGCTTATATTACACAAAGCAAAGACATTTAGTGAAGCACCAACTTCACAAGGAGCACCAAGCCTACAAAGAGCACCAACTAAACCACCTGTAGATGAAAATCTCTGAATTTTGGTGTTGCCACAACTGATGGACATCACAATTTCAGTTCACAAACACTACTTCAAGCCCTCATTCCTTCAACTCGCTCTTTCTTCTTCTTGGACTTGTCTTGGTCTCACCCTTACACACATGCCCTCTAACATTCTTCAACCATTTACAAACATCCCCAGTTCTAATTTCATGCCCTTGATAAGCTTTCAAACCCTCACCTAGGTCGCATTTTCTCTATATGCTCAACTAGTTCAAAAATGAACTAAAACATCACTTATATATGCATTTCTTCTTTCAAACACAAAGGAGATCAGTCCTATACAATCAGCTCGACCATTAATACTCAAAAATACAACACATTCATAAAAATATTCATAGTGGACTCATCTAGGTCGGACATGCCCAAACGCACCAAACAAGCACAAAACTAGCTCAAAAACCCATCACCTGGATGAGCTAAAACCACAAACACCATAACCATAATTAGTCAAGCTCCCAAATTCACCACACGTCAAATATGACATAACACCACCTTCCATGGTTGTTAATTAGCTTGCAACAATCAAATTTATCAAAACTTACTCAAGAAGGCTCATATCCTTCACTAAACAATTGTTTTCAGGACCCTGTCATCACCTATGGACCTCAAGCACACACCAAAACATCTCAACTATGGCATGTAACCACTCATTGGAATCCCCTAGACCTATAGATAACATCCATGCATGTTAGAGCTCGTGAAACATCCATATGTGCAAACCGCACCAACTTTCCTCTTCACTAAACTGAGCTGCCCAAAAAGCAGTTTTACAAACTCAACTCATTTGCACCCTTATTTCCACTTTCAAGACCTCCAAAAGCCTTCACTAAGAACAAAATTCATCCCTCCAACTGATAGCAAACATCAACTAATCCAGTACATGCCTCATCTACCTCAATCTTCTAGCCTGAGAAATCATGTCCTGAAAACAAGGAACCTTCTTCTTCACAAACTGAGCTAGATGACATATCAAATCTCATCACCATAAGACAAACCAAATACCATTGGAAAGCCCTCTAAATCCTCTTTCCAAAACAACTTACATTTCCTTCCAACTCCAAGTGGAAGGCCTTCAACCAAGTCCATCTCTACAACTACTCATTTAGCCTTCTAGGACTCAAGAACTAAGCTTGAGCTCTACTTGCTCCATCACCTCAAAACTCACTTCTAAGCTTAACCAAAGCATGGAACTCCCTTAGACATGATGCCTAAGCACTCGGCAACCTTCACCAACCATGACAAACTCAGAACCACCTTTCTTCGTGAAGCTACTCAAAACCCTGCTAAACTAGGTTTCCTCCAGATTTGACCTTCAAAGAATAGGTCATAACTTCTTTATCCCTTATCAAAAACACAAGTTTGCTATGTCATTGGAAAGCTCTCTGAACCAGGATCACAACACAACTTGAATCAAGTTCTAACTCTACCTATAGCTCCTACAATTCCAATTTTACCACAAGCTACACCAGAAACCAGTCTTCTTAAATAGGGCACACTATGCCATTTAGAAGCTCAACCATGATCTTAAACTATCATGGACATCTAAAAAACTCCAGGGCTAAAAACAATGCCAATTTAATTCTCACCTTCTTTGGAGAGCTTTGCTTTAAACTGGACTTCTTTAGAAACAAGCATTTTCATGTGGGGCCCACAGACAAGCACATGCTCTATTATAGATTGCCAGAAAGTTGGAGGAGTCTCTACAACATCCAATCATCACTTTTGCAAAACCAATCAAAACTGGGTAGGTACAAGAAATTTTCTCTAAGTCGCTTTTAGCTAGGGTTTAACTACGGTTTCAAAGCAACTTATCTTCTTAACGATTGTTTAGAAAAACGTGACAGTCAAACCACCTCATTCTTTTTGCTAAACCTTCTTAGTTCCATCTAAAAACATCCCCCAAAATCTCTGGGTCCCATGCAAAGCATACAATTCATAACGAGCATCAGAATGTCAACTTTTAGCACAAAAACACACTCTAAATCACCTCGTTTTACCAAAACTGATATATCTTGCAAATCCTTCTTCAGAATGACCTGAAACTTGTCATAAAGCATCATAACAACATCCTCTAACTTTCCATACTCACCACCTAGCCCAAATAGCTCTGAAACTCTCTATCCATTAAGACTTACCTATGTCATCATGTATGTTCTTGAACTGCTTGCTTCCCAAGGACCATGAAACATTGTCAAACCTTTGAGAGCTAACCTGAAACTCACCATACACCTCATATAAACTACCACCGTGTTGCTACCATGCTCCATCATGACTAACTGGCTCCAACTCTCATACATCCATCTCATTTTGCATGCTCCAAGGCTAGGAATAGGCCTGGAATGACCTGACTCAACCTTGACACCCCATGAGCTAACCATGCTTACCTCATGCGGACTCTTAGACATTTGTAACACACCTCTATGACCATGAATGACCTCATGACAACCTTTGCTCTACTTGGGAGGACTCATATTGTGGTTATACAAGCTCAACCATGCACCAGGACCTCATAGGACGTCACTAAACTTGGTCACTACCGATCAACCTTCACGTTTGACCTTCATTGACACCTCATGGAGACTCATACAACACTAGACACCCTTTGCCATCAATGGACTTGACATCAATGACAACACTAACACACAATAGCCAACAAACACTTCATTGTTGACAATGGCAGTCAAAACCAAAGACTAAACCAAAGACTCAACCTAGCACGGACACCTCACCCACAACTGTACACCATTAGATAGTTTAACCATAATTTTGATAAGCATGTCAACAAAACCAAAGACTAAACCTACCACGGACACCTCACCCACAACCATACACCATTAGATAGTTTAACCATAATTTTGATAAGCATGTCAATTATCAGTGGCACTTAGTGTACAAAATCAAACCTTTCCAAAATGCAGTCCTTTGTAACATAGCTTTATTAGAAGTATGTGATATTTTACTTTGGAAATCATATTTGTATCATCCACATGCAATCTATGAAGCAAATCCTATGAATGTTGTCATAGACATAAGTGAGAATGCATGCCACATACCAAACATAACACCTAAGCTATCACTCATAAGCGCCAAGCAAGTACAAGAAGCTACTCAGTTTAATAAGAAATCCGTGTTCTTGATGGTAAGACCTGAACATACAAAAGAAATCCTTGAGGTATAAGCCAATGTTGCACCTCCACCCAAAAAACAATAGTTGAACAGAGTATTGAAGGAATACAAGAATCTTTTCCAATCCCCTTTTAGAATGTCGAAGCATTGCATTATGAAGCATAATATTGATCTAATTATAAGGCTATCTCTTGCAAATACCTCTCTATGCCACTGCTCATTCCTAGATAATGAACAGATCAAACGTTATATTTGTGATCATCATGATCATGTGGATAAAGGACACATCAAGGCCAACTCTTTACCTTGCAACAATCCCATTGTTTTTGCACCACAAAAGAATGGTACATGGTGGTTGTGCATTATTTACAAAGCTATCAACAAGATCACGGTGAAGAACCCTATTGTCTTCCCGATGTTGAGGACCTACTAGATGGGTTCTCTGGTGCCAAATTCTTCACAGATATAGATCTAAAGTCATGGTACCATCAAATTCTTTTTGAACCCTCAAAGGTTTGTTTAAATAGTTGTTTACGCCCTTTGGCTTGATTGACACTCTTGTATCATTCATGCCGGTGATTAATGATATTTTTTGGCCATTGACATCTACATTCGTTGTTGTCTACCTTGATGGCATCCTCATCTTCAACAAATTACAGCAATAACATATATGCCATATTTAGCAAGTGCTCAACACTTTGTGTTAGCATAAGTTGTATGCAAACATGAAGAAATATTATTTTGCCACTAACGAAATTTCTTGGGTATAATGTTGAACATGAAGTACATGTGGATCCAACCAAGATTTGTGTCATTCAAGAAAGGCCTACACCAAAGATTCTCATGGAACTTTACATATTCTTGAAGTTGATAACTTTGTATAGGAAATTTGTATTTAATTTTTCTCACATCAAAACTTGGCCATTAAACCAAGTAATCAAGAGTGGCAACAAAACAACTACCACGTCAACAATTGCACAACAAAAAGCATTCAAAAAATTAGAATGAAGACTTTGTTCAAAGTCAATGCTCATGTTACCTAATCTTCAATAACCATTTGAGATTCAGACCATGTAATGAAATTACTTAGATAGAGCCGAATATCAGTGGCAATATAACACTAAAGAACACCAAAAAATAGAGAAATGATCACAATATGCAAGTAGAATGATTTAGCCACTTCAACAGGGTAATCTCCAAACCATACAATAAGACTCGAGTGTTCAATATGATGAACATATACCACTTACTAACTCCTATATATACCATACTATGTTATGTCAAGCATCAAGGCCAACCTACTAAGCATATGAAAGCATAAATAAATATGATGTGACATGGTAGGAAATAATGTTAGCCACATGTTTGATATGCATATACCGATATATGACCTAGGACTAAGGGCATGACATGCCCCTTGTTCAAAGCAACATCGTCCCCAATGTTGACCATTTCAAGAGGTTTCTTCAAACAAGTATAGTTCTCAATGTTGATGATCTCTGAATGTCGGTACAAGAAATCTTCCTCCTCCCATGTTGCAACTTCATTGTCTTGATTCTTTCACTTGATAAATACTCAGTAATTATTCTCTTCTTCACCCCCTTAATGTGCATCTAAAGAATTTCCTCATCTTCCAAATTGATTTGGCCTTCTTTATCCAACTCTGGTTACTCTATCTAGGTTGAAACATTTTGTGCAATTACATTCTCCAAGCCAAAAATGTGTGAGGTATGCGAAAGTGGAAAACCCTCTTTGAGAATGGGGAGCTTCAAATAGTCAAAAAATGGAATCTTCTTACCATCCACTTGAACTTCCTTTATATTCTTTTTCCGATGGATGCACTCTTGAAATTAAAATATTGAAGCTTCCATCTTTGGAGCTACACTATATTAAACTCTTCTTCCTCTATCTTCTTCTTCAACTTGATCCTCTTCCTCTCCTTCTCCTTCCCGTTCTCCTTTTTCTTTTCCTACCTCTCCTTCTCCTTCTCCTTGTTCTTCTGCTTGTCTTCTCCTTTTCTTCTTCTTCATCCTTATTCTTCATCTCTCATCCTCTTCTTTTCCACCTGGCCAAGAAACTTGTTTCATTTCCTCCCAAGACCAATCTAAACTCTCTCTTGATTCAATTGAGAGACCCACCTCTTTGCTAGACCACCAAGCCAAAATGAAAACCAAAACCATTTCCATCTAGATGGAAAATAATTCTTCTTAAATTCGAACAAACCATTCTCTAACATCAATCTCTCCATTTCCATAGAAAGATTGCATCCACAAAAATAGGGTTTCAAGAACAAACTCCTTTAACCAGGATTTAAGTATCTAAATTTAGAAATCTTTCGACCTGAAATCAGAAAATACAAAGAATAAACCCCCTTTTATATGTTTATATGTTTCCAAAAATGTAAACAACTTTGAAAAATTCCAAAACTTGCAGCCTGTGGAGCGAATTAATGCAAAACACTAATATTGAGATAACTTCCACAAAATGGATAACAATCAGCTGAAATTTTGTGGGTAGCTTGACATTAATATTTTGCAACTCCAGCGAAAAAATGGCAGAAAAATTCGCAAATTGTTGGGAGATATTGGCAAGCCCTTAAAATTAGGGTTTCAACCTAATTTTGGCCCAAATAGAAGCTCTAACACCACTTGTAATGAAATTACTTAGATTTAATTATCAATAGCAATATAACACTAAAGAACACCAAAATATAGAGAAATGATCACAAATGCAAGTAGAATGACTTAGCTCCTTCAACGGGGTAACCTCCAAACCATACAATAAGATAGCACTTGTAATGAAATTACTAAGATTTGAATATCAGTAGCAATATAACACTAAAGAACACCAAAATATAGAGAAATGATCACAATATGCAAGTAGAATGACTTAGCCGCTTCAACAAGGCAACCTCCAAACCATACAATAAGACTCAAGTGCTCAATATGATGAACATATACCACTTCCTAACTCCTATATATACCCTACTATGTTGTGTAAAGCACTAAGGCCGACCTACTAAGCATATGAAGGCATAAATAAATATGTTATGACATGATAGGAGATAATGTTAGCCACATATCCTGATATATGACCTAGGACCATGGGCGTAGCAAACCAATACATCTTAATATGCACTTGGAGCAACTGTCCTCAATTTAATCATCTTGCTTACCACAATGAAACATTAATTGCGATGACGAGGAAATATCCCACATATGACTTAAGAGTTTTATGGAATTGTCCAAGCATGTCAGCATTATAATCCCATCATATTGGGAAGGAAGGCTATCAACCACACTAACCATAAATTGTCGTCGTTCTTGCAAACACAACACAAAATTGCAGCAAGAGCATCATCACAAATAGTCTTCATATCATCAAGAGTTCCACTTGAACATCAATCATAAGAAAAGTGTCAATCCAATAGCAAATTGTCTGAATTGGCGTTTAGTTCAAACTCTCTTCTTTGAACCAGAATTGTTGGGTGTTGCACAACAATAAGCCAACAAACAAATTACTATTTGAAGGATGACGAACTATTGTATCATTTAGGGCACGTATGTGTGTGTTACAAGAAGCAAGGCACCAAAAATCGATATGGGAGGCTTACTTCAACAAGGTTACAGGTCATTTTGGAGTTGTAAAGACCCTCGTAATATTGAAGAGATATTTCATTTGGCCACATCTCAGGTCAAATGTTCCAAAAGGCATAAGATCTCGTACTCCCCGGGTTATAGCCAACCAGTGAAAGGAATGTATACCCCTTCGTTGGTACCAAGCAATTCTAGAAATCAATTTACATGGATTTCCTTGTAGGATACCTACTACCAAACATGGCAATTATTGTGCTTGTGTAATAGTTGATAAGTTCTCAAAGATGGAAATTATTGCACCTCATAAAAAGACTATCTCAGTTCTAGAAACAACTCAATTGTACTTTCAAAATGTAAGGGTTCACTTTGGATTACCATCCACCATCATATTTATAAACACTGGATTCTTTAGACAATTTTTAAAAGCACTTTGATCAACAAAAGACACAAAGCCAGCCAAGTTTACCACATTCCATCCTCAAACTGACAAAGAAAACGAAGTGGTAAATAGGATGATCATGCTTCTTCTCAAAATGTACAAATCCAAGAAGCATTGCAGTCGGGACAAAATCAACCTTTCATTCAAAACTTCTACAACAAAGCTTTCTCCTTTTAGGCTCGCTTGGTTTCCAACCACTGTCACCCATTGATGTAGCTTATCCTATGCTGCCATCAACAGCAGCAACTCCTTTGGTTCAAAAGGAGGTTGACAAAGCTATAAAGTTCATTGAGCACATTCAACAAGAAAGTGTGAACAATTCTACAGAAGACTAATGCAAAGTACAAGCAACTCCATGATAAACATCGAACACCACACCCCTTCAAGGTTGGTGAAGAGATAATGCTTCATTTACAAAAGGAAAGATGTACAAGACCTTAATGCACGATTTCTCCCCTTCGATATGGCCTCTACTAATGCAGGCAAATTCGGGTTCACTTTTAATCCTACATCAACCAAAATATCTATTTTAGAAAATAAGTTTAATCTAATAGTGCGTCAGTTCTGATTGCACCCACTCTTTGTCAGTAAGATTGTTTTAAGCTTACTTTTGTAGCACCCCCGTTTGTTTTTAATAATCCAGGCAAGTCCTATTTTGCGTCACAATGTCTTGTAATGTTGTATGCTATATGTTAGCATGCAAGTATCATGTTATTTTGCATCTAATTCGTAGTGCACCAATATTTTAATGTTCTGTGTACTTTGTTGACACGCGCAAGTGTTTGTGATAGTTTGTGGTAGTTTTTGTTTTGTGGCATTGTCAGAAAAACTCATCATGTTTGTGGTATCTTCTAGATTCAATAACATCATTCAAGAGATGGCACTATCAAGTATCTCAATCGCACAGTGCAGAAGACAGATGACAATAGAGAAGCCTATGTGCAAGGGATGAGGAGTCAAAACGCATTGCAACTTCTCCGCATTATGCATTTATTATCAAATGGATGGCGTGAAGCTTTAGATGAATAGCACAAAGTTTCATCACTTGGCACATAGGTCAAAAGACTTCAAGTCCATGCGCATAATCCCTCCTTTCGTGCACAATCTCGCATAAGCTTCATCCAGAGGCTCCCATTACCAATAGGCACTCATCTCAATGAAGCACATCTACCATTGAAACCACAAAGTCATTTGAGTTCATATGAGCAAGCACGCAAGGATTCCTTTAAGAGGCCAGTCCATAGTCTTATGCACAAGGGGTGCAATCGTGGCACGTAACTTTCCGAGTTTAAATATAGTTGAAGGAGATGACATGAATTCACTTAAATCATAATTGTAGCCATTGATCCAACTCAATGGTATCAAATTGTGTAGCGAATAGTTGGGCCCTATCTTGCATAGAGGATTACGATGTCTCTAATATGTATCGATTATGTATTCAAAGCAATGATGTAAATAGGTGGGTTTTACACATAACAACACACCCTCATTTATACTTGATCTGATTTAGATGTCCATAGAGATAAAACTTCTTAAAAAACAGCCCCATGCAAGAGCTTTACCATCCACAATTATCATTCAAGAGATCACAATAATTTAACAATCAAACCTGCATATAACAGAAAAAAAAGAAAAATACAAAACCCCAACCAGTTATAGTTACCCAAATCGATTCATTTGTGCAAATCGATTTGTATACCCAAATCGATTTGTTTACAGAAAACACGCAACTAAATTCCAGTAAACCAAAATGAAAACCCACTAGCACAAATCGATTTTAAACACACAAATTCACAAAATGTTTTTCCTTCTCGTACAGGAAAAACCCAACTCTTTTCCTTTCACGTACAATTTATCATAATGCAACGAAGGAATTTTTAACCTTTCTTCTACTTTATTTTTGCAAATCAAAACCCAAAACCCCATCTGCATTTTTTCTGAGTTTAGTTAAAATCACACAAAGAAACTAAAAAGAATACAACATCCATCAATTTCCTTTTCAAACTGCATCTCCAAACGATTAAATCAAAAACTGTCCACAAATTCCTTGATTGCCATTAAAAACAGAATGTGTATTTCCTCATTTTTTACCAATAATGCAGTAGAGAAAGTAGAAGATATTCATGCTTGAAGTAAACCCAGAATCGGCAACTTTCTACTCTTCCAGCTCCAACAAGTTGAATCCTTCTTTCCTCCAAAACTCACGCAGGTATTCCATAAGGGGAGAATGAAAAATAGACGAAGGAGAAATAACAGAAAAAAATATAATGAAAGAGTCTATAGTTGGGCAGCATAAGAATTTTGGGCTTCTCAATGCTGGTACGTGTACTAGTGCATGCCACACACTTGTGCCATGTGAAGGTGTTTCACTTTTATGAAACACATAAATTTCAATGTCTAAATAAAAACTTTTGGCTTACATGCCAAATCCCTTTAAAATATATATACTAATTAATATTTCATACACTTTTTTTTTTACTTTAGTTGTTACCCAACTTAATGGTCAAGTAAAAATTAACCTTCATAATACAAGCCCACATATCTCCCACAATATATTACCATAATAATTAGTTGAATTTCCAGGTTTATATAAAACATTCCAATAACGAAAAATCCCCATGTCCGTAAATCATAATTTAAATATTCTCATAAAGTTGGCTTAATATAGCTTAGTCAAATAAAACAGAGGCAATTATCATCGTAGTCATGCAAAAGTCGAACAAAACAAAAGACGACCAAAACGAATAAAATAAAATAACCGAAATACAAATAACAAAAAGATTCACAATCATTTATGAACCGTTTTACCTACGATTAAGGCCTAATCACATTTTAGGAAGGATCATCAAGGTGGGTGTGGGGTTATTCGTTCCGCAGTGTCATGTTGTGCAGCAAAAACTGTGGGTCATGACACGACGAACCAAATGAATTTTACACACAATGATGATCTCGTCTAATCCTAATTAGACATATCCGTAGTTAATTTAACTTAAAAGAATTTTTTGGGATGTTACATGGACGATGAAAATCGAAGAGAGAGGAGAAACTCGATTCTGCTCTTAAAATCCAACCACCAACCATCAATGCCCACCGCGAATCCGCCCACAATCTGTCAAGTCTGCCTCTTTGTCTGTCTGGCGTGTTCAAGGAGGAAGAACGACAAATCAAATCAAATCTGATCTGGTAGCTGAAGCAATCGGATTTTGCATTAATGGCCTGAAAGACGTTTTCCCATTTTTCACCCACCTAACCTCGTCAAAATTAAAGTTTCAGGCACCCATGGCATAGACGAGGTCAAGATCTTTCTAATGGTGCCAAATTTGTTAAATTTCGGGCACTAGATCGAAAGATATGTTTATTTGAATACTCGAGTCAAGTTCATACAAAAATGGCAAAAACCAGTTTAGCATAACGGGTCTGTGGGCCCAAAACTCACTTTGTGCCTTTTGGCACCAAAAGTACAAAATGCAAAAAATGCCCCACTGCCCCGCAGCCCCACAATTCATTTTTGTCAAAAAACCATCTTCGGGCCTGCCGGTCCGCATTTTCCATTTGGGCAAAAAGTCCTCCCCAGGCTTGTCAGCCCACAGGCAATTGAGGCTTGACACATGGCTCCTTGGGCATCAGCGGAGGAGCGGCTCACTTTAATACTTTACGCCTTTCAAGCCAAAAAGTTTGAATTGCCTCCGACGACCCGCCTTGACCTTTCAACATGGCCATGTGTAGAGCCGGCGCGTGTTTAGGGACCACTTTTGAATTTTGCTTTTGAAGTTGCTCCAGGGAGACACGTGGCGGCTTCCACGGCTCTACTTTGTTTTCTTATGTTTTGGCTAAGTCATTTTGCTTGGTGGGGGCATATGTCTGACCCTGGACACGTGGAGGCTTCACGCTTGTTTGGAAACCCGCTCCAAATTTTACTTTTGAAGTAGTGTCGTGCTGACACTTGGCTCCTTCCGCTGGCCTGCCTATGCTTTGACTATTCAAACCCCAATTCTGTCTCTTTTTGGACCTGGGACACGTGGCGAGCCTGCGCTTGTTTGGTGACTCGCTTTTTGGGGCGCGCCTTTAAAATTGCGCCGATGAGACACGTGGAGCCGTCCACCGGTTCTCTATACTTAGTCGTTTTGGGCCCGCTCAGTCCCATTTTTTTAATTTGGACCACGTGGCAAGCTCGCGCTCATTTGGGACTCCGCTTTGAGATTTATCTTTGAAGGAGCGTCGTGTCGACACATGGCTTCTTCCACCAACACCTTTATACTTAGTCATTTTAGGCCCACTTTGTTCCCCCTTTTGACTTTTCAGCTGTTGACTCTGCCCCTTTTCAGGCCTGGGACACTTGGAGGCCTGGCGCTTGTTTGAGGACTGCCTTTTGGGCTTGATCCTTGGAGATGCGTCGTTAAGACACTTGACAGCCTCCGCCGTCTCTTCCATACTTAGCCAATTTAAGCCTGCTTTGGATCATTTGTGAAGCCCGAAGACTTTGAACCTTTTCCCCATTTCTCTCCTGAGACCCTTTGGTTTCTTTGACACTATTTGCCTCCTTAGCCGACCCTGCTTCTCCATTTTCGAGCCCGTCTGCAACCTGATCGTTAGATTTGAAACATGGGCTCGTGCGACGGAAGCGACCCTTAGATTTCTTTTGTGCAAGGTTGTTTGATCCTTCGCAGACCCTGCTCCTCCATTGTAGAGTCTCATTGTTGCCTGATTGTTGGATTTGAATGTGAGTTCTCTGGTTTCTTCTGTGCGGGGTCGTTTTTGACCAATTTTACCCGAAGGGCAAAATTGGGATAGCAGTCTCTAAAGGCAGAAATGGCAGCGTTTTTAGCTTAAAGGAAAGAGAAAGTTTTCATTTACAAGTCGGGATATGAAAGAACCTCTCTTAAGGAGCCCGAGGATCATGTAGTTAAACAAATTATGAGGTACATTACTTTGGAGGGCAGATACAAATTGGTTTACAGGCCTCAACTCTTCATCCTGGCTCACTTTCGTAATGGGGGTAAGGTTAATCTTTCCAAGTTTCTTTATTAGTCTCTGGTATTATCCATCCAAAAGGCAAGAGTAGGTGAAGGTAATTTACTTCACCAAGGTCTTATTTATCTTCTCTTTAAACATGTGAATGCCTATGCCCTAATTCACTTTCCCATCGTTATTGGCTCGGCTCACCGCCGCCCCCCTCCTCCACCTCATCCCTGCCGTGTCACTCGCCGCCTCTACCGCCGCTTGAATCCCCCACCTTCCTCCAACCCGGAAGTCGAAAGTAATGGTCATCACGATGCTGCCTTTTCTCCCCCTGCTCGCTCTCTGCCCCCGCTCTTGGATTCTGCCACCCTGACGGCTGCCCCCCATCCTTCTCCCGTCTCCCCCTCTTTTGTTTCCGAGAGTGTTGTTACTCTTGGGCTGGATGCTTCGGATACTGTAAAAGATGACCCAATTCCCGAGATTTTGCTCGGAGTAACTAATGCCTACCTGGAATCCCCAACTCACTCTAGTTCTGGGGGAAATTTGGAAGTTTCTAAGGAGATGGAAGAGGATTATGGTTTCAAAGTTGAGGAAGATGCTACGGAAGAAGAAGACTATGTTGAGGAGGATGTCGCTAAGGATGTCACTGAGGAAATTGCTGAAGATGTTGCCGAGGAAGAAGTTGTTGAAAACTGTGCAGAGAATGTTGCTGAGGATGTGCCCACCCAGGATGCTAATTTGGAACCCAGTGCTGCTACTAAGAAGTGTGCGGAAGCTGCCGTGGAACTAATTCATGGCATTCTTCGTAACATTACCACTGTTTTTAATGTCAGTAAGAACTAGAAAATCACTACGGATGCCCCCTGGCTCCATCTTCAAAATAGTTGTAAGGTTTTGTTAAATGTTGTTGAAACCTTTGTTAGCAAAACCGAGGACTCTATTGTGAAGGATGGTATTAACAAACTTAAGAATAATATACCTATATAGCCCGGGGTGTGGGATTTTTGCGAACTTTTTGGATTATGGTTTACTTTTTTTCGTTAAGCTAGCTACTCTTATGTTATATCAAGTTTATCTGGCCGGTAAGGGCCGTATATAATGAGGATGTGGGTCCTATCAAAACTCTCACTTTTTACCATAATCCAAAAAACCATGCTTGCATGGAGACACATCTCCCCCCACCAAGGACGCATTTCCGAGATTTGAGAGTGTCTCCAATAAAGGAGATTGGTACAGAAACATCTCCCATGCCCGTAGATGTTGACTAGGGACATTCAACATCGCTTTCCAATTTCTTCTAACACTAACACTGTCCCCAAAAAATACAGTATAAAAAAAATGAAACACTAAAACGCTACAGGAGACAGATTTGGAGTTATAGGATGTCAAGGTTTAAGTTGTAGATATCAGATTTGCAGTTTTTCCCCGATGTGTCAATTTGCACTTGCACAAGCGCTTTGATTTGCAGCTGCAGAAGTTGCAAAAGGGCTTTTTAATTTTTCCAAGTATTTCACAAATGGCCATTGCTCAATCTTCCTGCAGTCATGTATGAGTTTTTGTTTAATATTATAAGAATATTGTTGTTTATATTAGGGCATTTTCAATGTGTTGTAGCATTAATGGCAATGTAATATACCTTGATTTTTTATATATTTATGGAACTTTTGAGGTTTTAAGCTTTAATGTTATAAATTTTTAATTTACAATTTTTTATTATTTATTTTTTATGATTTTTATTTTATTTAATTATTTTCATTTTTATTTTTTTATTTTTTATAAAATTTACATTTAAGTTCTAGATTTTTTTTATTTCAAAACTATAATATATAAATAGGCATGGACAACTTAAAAAAATAATAATAATAATAATCTTTAATTATTATTTTTTATAATTATTAATAATCTCTAAATTATATATAATATGTATTTTTTTGCCCTCTCCAAGTACCTGTCTCCTTTTTATGGAAAAAATGGCATACTAGTACCTAGCTTCGTCTCCCCATACATGTATCCATACCCATCTCCTAATAAGCATAGCTATGCAAATAACTTATATCTAGAGATCTATAGATTGCTTTTATCTCCAATTGGATCATGTTAGCCACAATAACTTATATGTAATATAGATATAAGCTAAGATGCATTTTTTGTCTATTATTTTATTTTCTATCCATTGAATATGAAGCACCTCCATACTTCCTCAATCTTATGCCAACTTTCTTTTGATACTCTTCTTATCCATGATATGCATTATTATAAAAGAATGAACATAACTAGGATGTGCAACAGTAGTTTTTTTAATCATATCAAAAAATTGACATCTCTACACCTCATTCTCTATCACAACGCATACGCCTAGTACTCTCCACTAATAAGGTTTCCATGATGTGATTCTGATCTAAATTTGCTCGAGGGAAATTACAAGGTATCTGTATTGTTGGACTCGATCGAGGATAAGACCCTTCAGAAAAAATATCTAAAAGGTCTAAAAATTATAATTTAGACAATATAGCTTGAAAGAGTGAATATTACAATTTGGACAAGATATCTAGCCTTATGTGAGAAACAAGGTGTCTCTAGCAACATTCAATCAAACTATCATTTGCCATGAAAAAGAAGCTAATGAGACACTATTGCACTCCTCTTTACATATTTCTCTCCTTCTCTCTATCTTTTGCCCTGCAGATCATGGCTGCCTCCTTCAACATAAGTCTTGTAGAGGAACCCCTCTACAATAGAAGGAGGCAGTCATAGGACATTGCCGCACTCCTCTTTAAAGATTTCTCTCCTTATCTTCCTCTTTTTCCCTACAGATCATGTCTGTCCCATGACTGCCTCCTTCAACATAAGCACTTTACAAGTTAATGGAGCCTAGGGTGCCTCCCCAGTCAATGTACAAAGATGTAGAATAATGTGATCAGACTATGCATCTCTAAAATCATTCAGAGGGTGCTAACAGAGATTCCCTTGATTTTAAACCATCAATGTCTTAAAACATGCCAAGGCTCAAGCAGGCAAAAACAGCTTCATTTTGTTCATATTCTAGAGGTCAGGATTAGAGGAGCTTCTTCCTTGACCAAAGACTTCCGGATTTGTGCACAGCCAAGAGCCCCCTCTTTTAAACGACAGACCACTAGGTCCACCCAGAGAGCTCGACATTCCACGGAACATGGGCGTCTCCAACAGTTTCCAGTCCCTGATACCAGACAGCAACACATCACCAATTTCTTTACAGTTGACCTTGGGTGACAGTCGTGAGGGTTGGTGTCGAGGCCTTTCCCTCCACCTTCCTCTCATCCCTTGTGCTCTCTTCTTCTTTCTTCTTCTTTTGTTGTTTTTGGAGACCCTCTTGGGTTTTCCCTGTTGTTTCTGCTTTGCTTTGTATTGTACAGTCCCATTGACCTATCTTTGTGGTCACTTGTTGGACATTTAATATATTTATCTTATCTTATCTACCATTCTCTTAAACTTGTCTTTTTTTGGCCCTAGACATGTCTTTTGATCTTGCTGTTTTTTCCACATTCTGTTACAAAATATCTAAGCTTCAAATGCCTAGTAGAAATCCATATTTTTCCAGGTTATCCTTGATTTGGAAAATTTGAATTCAAATGCAGGGACAGAAAGGAATGATTGGAACACCGACCTTTAGCTGACGGAGACGTGAGACACTGGCTCGTAACATGGCTGCAGCAGCTGTGGTAGAGAATATGAGAATGAGTAGATCTGAAGCTCTGTTCCTACTTGGCTGTGAACCCTGGATTTTTCTCCAACAAACAAAAATAAATATAAGATTTAGATTACATATGCCAGATAACGATGGAAAATATTACTAAAAGATGAAATTTACTAAAGAGATGTATTTTGTACCTCAGATTGTCTCCTGAAAGGAAGTGAGATAACATTATTCATAACTGTTATTTCAACTTTTAAAAACATGCAAAACCTATATCATACCCTAGGTGGTTGTATTTAACTGTCATTAGTTCACAAACAAGCATATTTGAGAAACAAATCCAGCATTCTGCAGAAAACTAATTGTATTAACCTTAATAAATGGAAAATTACAATTTCTATACTATGCATACCTATAAAGAGTGAATGGTAGCTTAGATTAACGTTGTTGTTCAATGACTATCTATTAGATTCCAAATATCTAGAATGCATAAATAATGAAGAATATAACAAATATGACATGCACAAGAAACATTCAGCATTCCAATATGCCCTAGTATTCAATATGTTCAAAATATAAGAAATACCCTAGAGAAATCAATCCACAAGATTTCTGTAGTTAGAGCCAAACACCGTATGCTACTCCACTTCTATCTCAATTCATAATTGTTCCTAGACTTGCTTCCTTCTTAATGAATGAAGGCTCCCTATTTATTATATATAATCAAATAGCATTAGGAATTACTATAGACCCTTACCCACACATTGTCCAATATAAGTGATCCTTATGTTCCAATACAACAAACCATTAGTTATGTGTGCCATATGTCAGCATCTCCATAACACCCATGCATATCACAATACCATGTGCATAGATGGATAACATTCCACCCCCCTTATTCCATAACATTTCACCTGCTTAAAATGTTTCACCCTCAAAACATGAGTAGATAGCAAGTAATAAATCTTGCAAAACTTTTGATAATTCATACATCCATATGTTATCTTGATAGGTGATGGTCCTTAATGTTATGATCCTCATGTGTGGATTTCACTAACGCCTTGAGGTTTTGGTGTAGCGGTTCGTTACATTTGGTATCAGAGCGACCACCCCTATTCGAATCCCACTCGATTGGTTACGTCGTGTAGCCAGGGCCCGTGGGGCGCCTAAACGTCAGTTAAGCAAGGCTCGTACGTATGGGAGTGCGGGCGCGAACCCAGCCCAAGTCGGGCTCTACGGAAGCGTGGTGGGATGTTATGATCCTCATGTGCAGATTTCACTAACACCTCAAGGTTTTGGTGTAGCGGTTCGTTACATATGGTATCAGAGCAACCACCCGTGTTCGAATCCCACTCGGTTGGTTATGTCGTGTAGCCGAGGCTCGTGGAGCACCTAAACGTCGGTGAAGCGGGGCTAGTATGTATGGGAGTGCGGGCACAAACCCAGCCCGAGTCGGGCTCTACGGAAGCGTGGTGGGATGTTATGATCCTCATGTGCGGATTTCACTAACGCCTCGAGGTTTTTGTGTAACGGTTCGCTACATTTGGTATTAGAGCGACCACCCGTGTTCGAATCCCACTCGGTTGGTTACATCGTGTAGCCAGGGCCTGTGGGGCACCTAAACGTCGGTGAAGCGGGACTCGTACGTATGCGAGTGCGGGCACAAACCCAATCCGAGTCGGGCTCTACGGAAGCGTTGTGGGATGTTATGATCCTCATGTGCGGATTTCACTAACGCCTCAAGGTTTTGGTGTAACGGTTCGTTACACTTAATGAATCTTGCTTTTCACTATGCTACTCTAATTCCAAACTTGTTCATAATTGTCTCACCTATGATGAAGACCATAGATGTAGTTGTTGCTTCTTTGATTCAATGTAGGTCCTTATTATTTGTTTTTTAATGTTCCTCATTATGCCTCCATGATTGTTGCCTCTCACAGTGATGTGGATGCCTATGTACCGCAACCTTTGTAGACTTGACCATCTTTTCTATTTCAACCTTTTCTTTTTCATATGTTCCTTCCAATTCTTTATTCTTTACATGAGATTCTTCCTTATGATCTTCTTCAATTGCTTCCATGTGATCTTATTTAGACTCTTTCTTGTGCTCCTCTTGAATGTAGTTCTAAAGCTCTTCTTCAACTACTTCCGTGCGCGCTTCTTTGAATTCTTCCTTGTGCTCTTGATCTCTTCTTTGAATTCCTCCTTGTGCTTTACTTTGAATTCTTCCTCGTGCTCTTCATCAATTTGCCTCGTGCACTTTTTTAGATTCTTCATGTGTTTTTATTCATTTCTCTAGATTTGTGATATCCTATAATGTAATTTTCTTTCTCTTGAACAACTTCATAAAAGTCTTTGTCACTATTAATATTAATAGTTCTCAAATCTCTTGCCAAGGATACCCAAGAACAATGTTCAAACGATCAATACCTAAAGCATAAAAATCAGAATGCAATACATAAACATCCATATTGAGCTTCAAATTTTCATAAACATGGGCCTGCTCACCATGTGTGTCTCCTTGTTTTTCCTTTCTTGAACCTACAAACCTTAAGCCAAGTCAACATTGATGAAGTTACACCTACTACTAGGGTTTATGGAAACAATAACCTTATGCTTTGGAAGACATCTATTAAACTACAAAATTGAGTCTTCATTAGTTGGAAATCAAGATCTGGGATTACTTTGTCTTTGCTTCATCTAAGGGTAGGATTTCCTCCTTTTCTGCAAAAAGGTCTTGAATACTAACTTGTGTTGTGAGAATCTCTTCATCTGTGTTCTACAACCCCAATTTGTAGACATCATTGCTATCCCTCTTTTTGTAGACTTCATTGTTTCCTTCAATTTAAATATTTTTGCATCTTCATTTTGCAACTCACTTTTGTAGACTTCATTTCTAAACTTCAATTTGCCTATATCAATATTCAATTTGAATATCTTTAGAACTTTGATTACCAATTTTCTTTTGTGAGCTTCTTGATCCACAATTTTACAATTCATACAAAAATTCGTTTCAAGAAAACCATAATTCTATGTATACAACACATGTAAAGCAAGAAGATCTAAAATTTCATTTCACATTGCAAAAAAAAACAATACTTTTTACCAAAATTGAAAATATGAACATTTCCACCTTTGTTGCTAGGGACACACCTCTTACTGCGGCTGTACAACAGTTCTTGAAACCCATCACCACTCTCTCAATTTTAATCAGACTTTCAATTGTGACCAATTTTTGGAAATCTCTTGAAAATAGTTTTCCTATGCTGGTGGATTCATCTAAATTTGATTAACCAGCCATGAAAACAAGTCCCTTAAAGTTGACTACTTATTCTGAAAAAAAATTCTGTCCAAAACAGATTTCTCCCACTTCGTCCAAATTGCTGCTCTGGTACTACCTTCTAAGGTCCAAATAACTATAATACATAAAAAAGGCAGAACATAACATAAATCACATGCACAACATATGTTTGGTCAGACAATGTACCCTAGTATTCAATATATTCAGAATTAAAGATATACCCTTGAGGTAGGGCAACACCATAGAATATTCCCTTTGGAAAGTATAACTCCTCCACAAGATTTGGGCTATGAAAGCCAAATCTGCTATGCTACTTTAATCCTATCTCAATACATAACTGATCTTTGATTGCTTCCTTTCTCATGGGTGATATGACTCTCTATTTATATATCTAATCTATGTTATAGGGTAAAACCCTTAACCCACATTATCCAATACAAGTGATCCTTATGTCCCAATACAATGAACCATTAGTTATGAACGCCGTGAATCGGCATCTCAATAAACTCCATACATATCACAATACCATTGGCCTAAGTGGATAACATTTCATCTAGATTCTACCTTATTACTTAACATTATCTACTTGACAAAAACAAAATTATTATATAAGAGCCACTCGATTTATCGTTTCCCAATTGATGAATATATATATATGGTATCATGTTCCAAAAAGACAAAATACACGAGGTTCATGATTATGCAAAATACAATTAAGCAGGAAAAAATGGTAGAAGAATAGGAAAAGAATTGTTTTCAAGCAAAAATTACAAAGCATGTACAACTTCCTTGATATAGGATATTTCAATTTAGGCTAAAATATGGTTAAGAGAGTGAGCAGTCAACATTCACCTCCTCTCCAAAAACCAAGGGTTGAGGATAAATGTGGTATATATAGTAAAAGACAACCTTTACCCATATATATATATATATATATATATATATATATAGCCAGTGAATCAGATGAATAACAAATAGGGACAAAGTCAAATTATTTTTCTTGTAAAAGAATTATTTTCAAGCAAGAAACTTTATTGAAGACCTAGATTGATGCATTTTGTATATTGATGTCATGATCAACAATTAAACAGTAGTGGTCTGTAAATAACAATTTCCCCATCTTCTTTACCTATCTTTGGTTCCTATGTCACAAGGTTCGCCGAATTTTTGGCAAAAAATTCGAAATTCGTCGAACTTCTATGGTGCCCTAAAAAATTCGTTTAAACTCGTCCAGTTCGCACTCTGTTAAACACATCCAATATTTTTTGAGTCGAATGGCAAATAAGACACTGTGATATTGGCGCCAACACTGTGGGCATTGGTTTAGGTTGAACCTGTTGCAGCTGTGTGAGAAAAGTCACGGGAAGAGCAGCGCTGCTGTGAGAGGCAAAAGAAGAAATCGTGGACAGTCAAGCAAGTTTTCTATTATTCCTCACACTGAAATTGTGGACAGGCAAGAGTCTTCCATTATTTCTCACAATGACTAAACAAAGCTGCAACTGTCGGCGATCGAGTCTTCAACAACCTTCCTCAATGCATATTAGTTTTAACATTCAACACAATATACCTATTAGGTTTCATTTTAGGTTTAGTTTTATTATGTTACTTTTTTGGTTTTAACGACTTTTTAGGTTTTGTTTTATTTGTAGTTTATATTTTATAATCTTTATTATTATTTCTAATTTTTTAATTATTTTATCTTATTTTCTTTCAAACGAGTTAATTTTTTAAAATTTGTTATATATTTATTTTAAATTAGTTTTAAAAAATTATTTCAATTCTTATAATTTAATTTATTTATGATATTTATTTTTTAAATATAATATGAAATAGCTTTTATTTAATTTTATATATATATTGGACTCAAGGTCTTGGTCTATTGGTAAGTTACAAGTAATTTGTAATCATCAACCCAAGTTCCATTCCCACTGAGGCCATTGGACACTTTCAATAAGTAGCCATGGAGACACCTTGGGGTAGGGGTCGAACTTCTCCATGTGAACCAACCGGAACACAGCGGGGTACTCAGTGAACTTGGTGATCTTCTTCTTAAAGAGGAAATTCACTGGAGACAGAAATCGCATGAAATTTGGCTGGCCGATGGGGACAAAAATACCAAATTCTTCCATGCTTCTATCAAAGCTAGAAGAAATGTTAATTATATCTCCTCCCTAAAGTTGGATGATGATACGGTATTGTCCTCTCAATCTCAGATTAAAACCGAGACGGTGTCTTTTTTTCAAAAGCTTCTGAATGATGATTCGGCCTCTCCTCTGGATGCACAACTTACTTTTTTAAATCAAATTCCTAATTTGGTCAATGATTTTGACAACGCTAAACTTCTATCTCCTTTTTCTAAGGATGAAGTTCGCAAGATCGTTTTCTCTATACAGAGGGATAAAGCGCCCAGTCCGGATGGTTTTCCAGCCTCGTTTTTCCAAGACTTCTGGGACGTCGTAGGGGATACTATTTGGCATTACGTGGAGGAATCTCGCTATTCAGGCAAGCTTCTTGGCACTCTCAATCACACCTTTATTTGCATGTTCCCCAAAAAGGTGCAGGTTGTTTCTCTTGATGACTTCAAGCCCATCTCCTTATGCAATACATCCTATAAAATCATTTCTAAGGCTATTACATCAAGAATGAGTGCTCTTCTTCATAAGCTTGTGGCGCAGGAACAAAGCAGTTTCATCCCAAGGAGGTCAATTACTGACGGTATAATCATTTCTCATGAAATAATCCACACTCTTCACACCTCCAACCGCTCTAGTATGATGATTAAATTGGATTTCAGCAAAGCTTACGATCATATTAATTGGAGATTCCTATGTAAGTCCCTTCTTGCCATGGGCTTTAGCAAGCATTTCTGCAATTGGATTTTCAATTGTATTTCTTCTCCATGGTTTTCTATTCTGGTTAATGGCTCGACAGAAGGTTTCTTCAACAGTAGTAGGGGCCTGAGGCAGGGAGATCCTCTTTCCTCCTTTCTTTTCATCCCGGTTGCTAAGGCTCTTAGTCGTAGTATCAAAGCTGCTCTTCAGAACGGGGTACTTAAGGGTATCCGTTTAACCACCAACCTCCCCCCTTTCACACCAGCAACTCGTTGATGATACTTTCCTTTTCAGTCAAGCGTCTATTCCGGAAGCCCGATGCTTTTCTTCCATTCTCGATTCTTATTCTTCTGCATTTGGCCAGGTAATCAACTTCCACAAATTTGTTATTTTCTTCTTTAAAGTCGCACCCAGGTTGCAGGGAAGGATCAAGGCAATTCTCGGCTTTGCGGTGGGCTCCCTCCCTCATAAATATTTGGGCATCCCTCTCTTCTCTGGCAACGGTAAGTAAATCTTTGGGATGGGCTTCTCAATTCTATGTCGTCAAGGTTGCTTTCGTGAAAAGGGAAATGGTTGTCCTTAGCTGGTAGAGCTCTTCTAATCAACTCCGTCCTCCTGGCGCTCCCGATTTATATGCTATATCGGTCTTGCTGATTCCAAAGACCGTCTTGCACAAAATTGAGAAATTGGTCAGAACTTTCCTTTGGCAAAGGAATAATGAAGAGCGAAAATTTCACTTGGTGAAGTGGGAGGCTGTCAAGTTACCCAAGCCTCTCGGTGGCCTAGGCATTTTGGATTTGACTCTTCAGAATTTGGCTCTTGGTGCTAAACTTGTTTGGAACTTTATTTATGATGCCAAGCGGTTGGCTTTTCAGGTTCTTTCACATAAATATCTGGAGGCAAGCCGCCCTGAGCTCCTGCTTTCCAGCTATGAGCTCCCTAAAGGCTCTCATATTTGGAACTTAATATGCAATTGCAAATCCATGATCGCTGATTCGGTCTCCTGGCAAATCAACAATGGTCAATTGGCTGCCTTTTGGGAGGATAGTTGGAATGGGTCTCACCCGCTTAACCTCATTCCCACTCTTAATAGAGTTATGAACGTCACCAGTGCTTCCTGGGGTACTAAAGTTGCCGAACTAGGTCGCCAACATCCGAATGGCTCACCATCCTAGCAATGGAAAAATCTTTCCACCATTGGTGCCTCCCTCCAAGAATCTTCTACTCTATCTGAAGCCCTTCGGGCTAGGCATGTGCACTTTAATGAAGGAGAAGATCAACTGTTATGGCTCAATGATAACACAGGCACTTACACGATGAAAGCCGGTTATGCTCAACTCATTTCTCGGTTGAGTTTGGGCTCTCCCTGCTCCTATGGTTGTTGGCACCCCAGTATCTTGCCTAAGGTGGCTATCTTCGGTTGGTTGGTTTTTAAAAAGAAAGTTCTTACTCAGGAGAGGAGAAGATCTTGGGGTTACACCAGTCCCTCCAAATGCGTGCTCTGCAATGAAGCCGAGGAAGATCAGGATCATTTGTTCTTTTGCTTCCAACTGTTGGCATTGGCTACTTTGCAAATTGAATCTTGTTTGGGCTCCCTATAAAAATATTATTGACACTCTCCTCTCTTGGCCTAGGTGTGGTCAAGATAGTTCCCTCAGCTCTATTTGGTTCATTGCTCCTTTTTTCCTTATTTGGCACATTTGGTGGGAACGTAATTTACGTTTTTTTCGGGATCAATCGGCAGAGCTCCCTATTTTTCTAAATAAGTTGGAAGTGGCCATTTTAGAAACTGTCAGCAAAAACAGTCTCTCGAATCCCATTTTCTCTTCTAGAGATGTGACAATCAGAAACTCTTGGCCTCTCATCAACCTCCCCAGTCCTGGTTCAATCATCAAAAAAGGCCTTTCCCAAGTTGAGAAATTAATCAGAAGAAAAAGGGGCAAATGGCGTCCTCCCCCCAGGGGCTTGTGGAAACTGAATTTTGATGGGGCCTCAAGGGGGAACCCTGGTAAATCTGGTGTTGGTTGTATTATCAGGAGTGATTCAGGCACTCTCATTTCCGCTGGTTCCTTTCCTATTCTGGTTTGCTCCTTTAATTTGGCTGAAGCTCAAGCACTTCTGGAAGGAGTCAAATTGGTTGTTCACCTTGGTTGTGAATCCCTTTACATTGAAGGTGATTCCCAAATTATAATTCATGCAATCACTAGTGGGTCTTCCCCTTCGTGGAAAATTAACCCTTTCATTTCCAATATCCTCTTTTGGCTAGGCAAATTATGCAGTTGGCACATCAATCATATTTTTCGTGAAGCCAATCAAGCTGCGGATCTTCTCGCAAATCATGCCATTGATTTCCCTGCCGCAACTGTCATCTCAGGACACGCAAAAGCTTGGCCTGGCCTCTCCTACATCATATCACACAAGCTGAAGGGTACTCGGCTGCAGCATGGATTTGCCCCTCCGTGCGTGTAATGCCTCTTTTAGGCCTAGGCGCGGGCTGGTGGTGGATTCTTGCCCCTGTTCCAATGTTTTCACGCAGCTAGCTCATTTTCTCTTTTGTTCATCGCATTCTTAGGCTTTCCGTTCGTTTTTTTTCGGAGCTCGATTCTGGAAGAAGTATCACTGTATGATATTGATAGAAATCGGCTATCTGAAATCTTTGGTTGCTCATCTCATGAGGAAGCCTAAGCGATTGAAACCATCTTGGGTGATTCCTATCGTTTCTGGTCTCGGCGTGCCCGTTCCAATTCGGAGATTGCTTCGGCCTTTGTCTCCTTTTGTTTGTTGTTGCACTGGGATACGATAGTTGTCGAATTTGTCGCCAATGACGAGATATACCCTGCACACAGGGTCGGTCTCCACGAAGAATTGCTCGATTTCTCCCTCCATGATCCTCTTTTTTGGGTCGAAGAGGTGGATGTGCTCGCTATTGGGTCTGGTCGCAGTATACAATGGCTTTGCGGGCAGTATAGAGACCTCCTTCGTTACGTTCAAAATGTACAGCCTTTGATTTTGGCAGGACATCTTGATCACAAGCTCCTCCCCGAAGTGCATGTTAATGAGGTTATGTTCCCTGTACACTCTGCTACTGAAAAATGGCAGGAGCTTAAGGACAGGGCTACTAGTGCCTTTCACTTCCTTTTGCGTGAGGCAAACAGGCGTGCAGGCACCCAAATCGGCTGATTTTTTGGGTTTCGGCCTTTGCACTTGGTTTGCTTTGTTAGCTTCGGCTCTTGCGTCTTAGTGTTTCTTGTTCCTTTCCTCTCCCTTGTAGACGTTGGACTTTCCTCTTTTCACCTCCCTCCTCTCTTCTTCCTTTCCTCATCTTCTTCTCCTCTTTTGTATGGTTGGGGCCTAACCCTCCAATTCATAGCTCCGGTCAAAAGCGTTTAATGATCAAAAAAAAATTATATATATATTTAATGATGTTTTAAATGATTTTATAATGTTTTTTATTTTTATTTTTATTTGTTTTTTAATTTTAATGTTTTTATGTTTTTCTATTCATCGAACTTATTGGCAATTTTTTTTTTCAAACTTTATCCATTGGGCGAACTTGAACTGAATTTTATCCTCGTCGAACTTAAACTCGAACTCGAACTTTGTGACTAAGGTTTTGGATTTGAATTTATTAAAACTTGTGACTGGAATGCAAGGGCTTCGCCTGTGTTTGGAGTCACATCGCCTCTCAATCAACAATTGTTGAGGCAGATCTTCTTCATTGAATCCACTGTTTAATTTCACTCCGCTTTAGTGACGTTTCTATGCATTGCTTCAGTATTCCTCGGTTTTATAACTAGTAATTGCACATGAGTTGCAAGCTACACCAGAAGGGATATCACTGTCTGCTTTACTAATGTTGTACAGAAAAAACTCACATAACCAACAGCTCTACGGTCACCAAAAATGACAGCTTGAAAGAAAACCATGGCATTCCAAATTGGTAACAGGACTGCAATTTCAAATCATGCATATTATTAAGCAACTACAATACCTTGATCATCATAATCAATCTCACCTAGGTAAAGATGAAAGCAGGTTCCATATTCTCGAGGGACCCCCGAAAGAAACTAATATTTAACCTGAAGAGTAAATGGAGAACACAGGCAAAAGCTGTATCAGTGGCAGCTTTTCCTAATGATTTCAATTGACTACACTGAAAGCCATACTAAATGTTTGTGTTTGAACAACCCTGTATTCATTTTTATCTCACCATAACTTTGTTTTCAACGTCACCATCATTGGTGGGAGGGAGTTGGAACCAGGCCCTTTTTTAACTCACTCCTCGAATACAAAATTTAAAAGAAGTTCAACAACTATGATGCAACGTAAAAGATTCATCAAAAATATAAGACTTGAAAGTGCACATATCGATTCTGAAGTAGCAGTCCATGGAATGGGTGGTGGAGAAGCCTTTAAAGTCACTGCTCCTCAACCACACTAGCCAAACATTGAAGTCACACCCTAAAAAAACACGGATTAAAACTATACCTATGAGTTGCCATGACCGTAATGTTTCAATCTACAGTCAAACCCTTGAAATCCCTTAAAGGCTTAAACACCCTTCGTGAGACCAAGTAACCAATCTATGCCCTTAACAGTCGTAATTATGAAATGGTTTTGGAAATTAATTGAGCCAAACGTTTAGACAAAAAATCACAAGTGCCCAGACGAAGACTCTGTACGACTACACCTTAATATAAGAGTAAACCCTTCAAAATTAAACCCAATGAAAAAAAGGCATCCATAACAAGACATTTTTTCCCAGAGAATTCTACTTCATAAGTTTATACCTGCAATCTAACCCTCTAAAACACCAAGAAAAAACTGCGGATGCTCGTATAAAATGGCTTTAAAAAAAAGCGAAAAAAACAAATGCAAGCCCTAATCCCGAATCCATATTACCTAAACTTAAAAAATAGAATTACGTAACCCTAGATACATAAACCCCAACTCACAGACCAAATCTAACAGAAAACAACAATGCCTGTATATAACGAAATTAGTCCAAAAAAAAATGAAAATCGAAACAAAGGAAGTGGTCAAACCTGATTTAAAAACTCTAAAAAGGCTGAAGCCTGCTTCCTTTGCTATTGTCCAAATTGTAGCCCAAAACTTCCCGACCTTCTGTGATTATGTGGATCAATGCTAGCAGAATGACCTGATCAGCCGACAAAAAAATTATGAAAACAACTAGTAAATAAAGTCTCATCTAAAAATTTATGACTATTAGCCATTCAACATTGCCGTACGAAGATTCATCTTTAAAATAGGATCATTAAAATAAAAAGATTCAACATATATTTAGTATAACCCCTCAGAAAATATGACAGTCCAACGGTGGAGAGCGCGCCTGATATTAACGTGAAAAGCAATGACCGCAGAATACAGCAGGTTACAATATGGAAGCTTTGATTATGGTGTTTTCTGCATAGAAGCACCGTCCGGTAAAATGAGCGAATGGTAAATTTACTGAAACAAATGATAAATTGACCATCAACTGCGCGCATACCTGTTACAAGGCGTTAATAGAGATGATGAATCGAGTTGGAACAGACGAACAGGCGATGTGTGTTGCGCTAGAACTAAATCGCCTGTCCACTTTTGAATTAGGGTTACTTATTGTGCATGACAACTTAATGAATTAAGTGAAACAAAAGTAGCATAAGTGTGACAATTAACTTAAAACCAAGAGTTTTAAGGTGTATAAATGTTTTTGTTATGTATGTTTGATTTATAGGTGCAATTTCAATTTTTTATAATAACAAATATTGATTGAATGTTTCTTTATTCATGAAAATAAATGTAAAAAAGATATTCGTATTTGTGTAATTTTATAAATGTATTGAATTTAAGTAAATTCCATACGAAATTTGTTAATCTTAGAGAGATAAATATGCATACAAATACCATGGGGCATGTGTAATTAGAAAAACTATATAAATATAAATGGATAGAAAAAAAAAAAAAAATTTAATGTCTAAAGAAAAGGGGGGGAACGAAATTATGATGATGTGAAAGTACAATAATTGTGAAATAGTTATTTTTTGTTGCATGTTAGTGGTGTCCAGTGAAAATAATGCCAACTGCAACATTAGTTGAGATGATACACACTTGTTGATTTCTTGATGAGGCCTGACCTTGCCGCACATGGTGCATTTTAAGGAGGCTCGAGCTATACCTTCAAAATGAACTCAGTGAACTATTTTCCCTGTTATGTGCACAAGGAAGTAAGCAGGGTATATTTATTGAAATCTTAATCTTCCATGGCATATTTTGATTGAATATATTGGTAAACTTGTCAAAATATCATGAGATGTGCTAGAAATTTGTGTATGTCTACAAAATATTTTAGGAGTACCTACGCTGCTTCAAAGCGCATTGGCAGGTTGTGCATGTGCAATCAAATAACACATTAAAAATCTACTTTTTTAGGTCGTGCAAGCTTCGTTGTGATTCTCCCATGTGAATCCTTCCGACTAAAACTATGCAATTTCATGGTATGACTGGTTGCAACCAATAAAAATTTGTCACAACATAACAAAATACATGAAACTTTTGTTTTATGGAAGCATCACGTGCAATTGTGGCATGAGGCTAAACCGTTAGGGGTTAAATTTGATGGTCGCTTATGTCACTCAAACAATTTTTAAGTGATAGTAATTTTTCAATATTGCCCTTCCAAAAAATACAAAACAGTCATGTCTTAGCTAGAAACATGTTTACCAAAACACTAAAACACAAGAAGCGGAGCTTTCGTCCTAAAATGCTTTTAAGACTCTAAATTTCCCATTCGTTCACATAATATGCAACTATTCTAAAAAGCATTTGTCATTATGAAAGGTCTTAATTATAAAAATAATTGTACCTTTCCATTGTGAATTAAAAGGTCACTGAGTTTTTTTAATTGCTCAGAATATCTATTTAGGTTTTGTAAATAATCACATGCAATTTATTTTGAGATTAATTTGTTAACTAATTTCTTATATGATTCTAAGTGCATTCTGAGTCAAATAGATAATTGGTACTCTGATTTACATATCTTGTGTTGGAGATCCTAGCTTCCATTACCAAAGTAATTCAACATCAACTAGATTGGAAAAATATACATTGATGATGATAAATAGATCCCCACAAATAATATTTTCCATGAAATTATTCAAGGATAATGATACAAAGATGAAGCCCAACATGATTGGATGTTTTCAACATAATACATGATCGAGGTGCACTTGTGATCATGTATTACTTCATTCATTGTGATCACAAATCCATTGTCATGTGCATCCCATTCCACTCTTTTTCACATTATAATATTTATGCAAACATTTATAACAATTCCTGCAGTTGAATCGATGGATATAGTGAGGACATGGTGGTCCTTTTTAAAATTCAACTCTAATAAATTATGCATGGTGAGTAGGAAAGGCATCTTGGATTGGGGTTCTTCTTCACCAATTCCTTTTTGTGGTTTTTCCACTTATAATCGTCTTCCAAATTGTCTGATTCACATTTGGTTTTAAACGCATATCTCACAACTTATTCAGAAATTCTCTTACTAGCTTGTTGGCTACTGCTTTTACTGGGAAATGAAACATGTCAAGAATATAATAATAATAAGAATTGCATAGTTATTCTTTAGAAGTTATGGAATTATGACGCCTCCTATACTGTTTACTTCAGGATTTTCCCCCATAGAAAATCGTCAACTGGGCACTCCTGGATTGCTTCCCTAAAATGGTAGACTCGGCTAGCTTTCAAAAATTTAAACAAAAATACCTTAATTAAGGAAGATGAAGAAAGGAGATGGAGGTAGATTAATTACAATAAATTTTCAAAGTAAACGAGAATATTGGAAAGAATTTGTGGGTGTTTTCAAGTGATGTATTTACCCACCTGAGCAGTGGGTGCGAATGGGGGTTTCTATGTTAGACCCCTGCTGCTGCTGGCATAGGTAAGGGTGAATTGAAACCAGATTTTTGGTTGGAATCTAGATCCACAGGTTGATGTTGTACCAACATTTGCATAATATCATATCTTTCCTAGTTCATGTGGGTCATTAATTTGGGATTCAAGCTACCCTCTTCATGAAAATCTTTGGAGAAAGAGATCAAAACCAGTGTTGTGCATGTTCAGATGTTCCCAAAATGAAAGGCCAAACACTGCATTAGTTGTAGTAAGTAGAGGTATTTGAGCATGTGTAGATTAGTCACAGGTTGTCGATGACAAGTTAAAAAGAAAAATCTCGGCTGCCCCAATCCATAACTACCTTATATTGTTTACCCCAATCCATGGTTACTTCTAAACTAGAAAATTTAGACCGTCAAAAAAATGAAGGCACTAAAAATCATTGATTGCATAATGTACTGTCTTGGCATAATGATTAATGAAACAAATATCTAAGGAGTATTTAATGCTTTTTGTAATGTTCAAACTATAGGCAATGAAAAATTAAAAAATTCTAGATTTTATTAATAAAAAATGTAAGATGCCTACAAAAATGTTTTAGCAAATCAGAAAATGATTTTTTTTTTGAAAAAATCAAATAAATATAAATTTTGAATAACTATATACTAACTATAAGAAATGCAAGGTGGATTATATTGATTAACTTGGCAAGGTAATGAAAATGAATTAACGATGCCTATATAACCTACCTTCAATAGGATAATAAAAGTACCACTTCTCAAATGAAAATGTCAATTGTGTGCGAGAGTGTGATGGAAACACTGAAAGGGATACATTGAAGATGTTAAATTTGAAGGACTGGAACAGTAGAAGTGGGGAGGTGAAGAAGGGGATTGAGGGAGGAGAAGTCCAAGGGTAGGAAATTGTTCATTCTTCTGATAAGATACACATGAACCATGTGTCATTTTTTCTCAATATTTTGAAGGAGAAAGTGGGTGCAGAGCACAAATCATTGAGATAACATACTTTAGAGATGTCTCTAAAAGCAAGCCCCTATCAATCAATACTCCCAATGTTAATAGTTGTTATTTGTAATGACAACCCTTATGTTTTATAGATAATTAGAGAATGCGATAATTTTGGGGGAATTTGCTTGTGTGTGTCGAGGGATATATTAGAGATATGAGATGTTGAGGGGACTTGGCATCCCATGTCGACTCGGTATATTCTTGACCGAAGGTGACTAGCCCTAGTCACCATTGAGAATGATTGACATGTTACAGAAAGGGATTGGTTGCAAAAAGGGGGCCACTGAAGCTCAAAGCATCGATAAGAAGATGTAACACATGTTTTAAGAGAATCCCATAAAGTTTCTAGTGACTGGCCTTCAAATTTGGACTTGATAGATTTTGAGGACATACATATATGGTGGGTTTGCGAATGTTGATAACATAAACATTGTTTGGCATTAGCAAAAGTAAAGGAGAGTTATTTGTATGTAGAGTGGAACGATGAAATATGAATTCCCTATTTTAGGCATGCCTCGAACAATTCAAAGGTGGGAGTTGCTCCTAGCATATGAAGTGTTAAAGAACAATATCAAAAGTGAGTTGTAGTTAAAGCGACAAATGACTCATAGTTGGAGAGGCAAATGAATAAGAGTTGTCATTTGTCCATTTCAACAACACAATTGGATTCGTAGGGGAACCAACATGTGAAGCCATACCATATAAACACATAATCCTCAAGAGAATACATTTACATGTAAACACGTGGACATGAGTTGGGAGGATGCCTGGACATATTTATACTTAATAATCAAAAATCAATCTTCAAATTCCGCAAGCAAAATCATTTTAAATTTTATTCAATTCAAAATATTTCAAACTTTACAAAAAAATACAATTTTGTTTTAACATTTGACCTACCATTGATTTTTTTCATTTCGTGATTAAAGACACATATTGGTTCACCTTCCTCTTAGTTAGGATTTTTATATATGAACTTAAACCACCATCTAGAGACAAAAGAATAAGAGGATGGATTACTTGCACAGAAAAGTGGAGAACGACAAAGGTGTAGACAGGATCTATAGTGAAAGGTACATGGAAAAAGTTGTTACCCTTTATATTGATGGTCCAAATCATGTACATTGTCATATTTCTCTCCAACAATAAATGACAAATTTGTAGTCATTATTAGTGTGAGTATTCATGAAATAAAATTTCATTCAAATATGGTGATTGAAATATATAGAGTTGTTTTTATTACAAGGGTTGAAATTGTATGGAGCTTCCATTCTGATGTGTGGCCTTAAACTGTACAACATGTTTTTTTAACTAATGTTGTCTACCTAAATTTTCTATGACATGAATGTTTTCTCAGTTTCTTTGGTTATATAAGAACACAAGTGACAAAAGAACTTTATTCGTAGTTTCCATACATCCAACTAAATAACACGAGTGGATTCATAAGGGATCCAACATGCGAAGCCATGGGAGATTGCCAACCCAATTAACATCTCATTGCACCTCAAATGCCTCCCCCATCACTCGAAGACTGTGTAAACACATAGTCCTCATGAGAATACACTTATCACTCCGTGCTTTTTCTTATCTCTCGGCACGTTTTTCGCCATCGAGCTACATGGTTATCAGGTACACATCTCTTATCTACTTTATGTTATTTAGTATTCACTCAACAACATAAAGTGGGGGCAAATGTAGACACTAAATCATGCGCTTGGGTACATTTTTAGGTCCTAATCACATACCACTATTCATATGATTCCTAAGCGAGAAAACTAGTAATTGACATCTATCCTTGGCCTATTTCTTTGCTTTCTTTGTGGTATTGCACACCCCACTACCCAATTTGAATTCCACTGCTTCATCCTTCTTGTCTTTGGACACCAATGCCCAACCAAGATGCCAGTGCCCTCGTCCCCTTTGGTGTCCCTGACCTCTTTGTATCTTACTTGCCCCTTTTGGGCCTCTTGTTTTCTTATGGGTCGACCTTTTAGTTGTTAATTACAAAATTCAAATTTTATCAGTGGTATCAGAGCTACAGTCGTGCTGCATGGGTTGGCATTCTGCTGAGATGTGTAAACATTTTTCTACCTTGTTCACATTAGGGGAATGTATATTGGGAATTAATAATGTTAACAATAGGGGAGTGAATGTTACAAAAATATTTTGACATTATTAATAAATTGTAATATTATTAATTATGAGTTTATAGAACTCATATTAATAATATAATTGTTATAGTTAGTATTAGTATTTGGGTGAGTTGTGAGAACAACTCACGTAGCTATATTGGTGTGTGAGATAATAAAGGGATTAGAGAGATGTCCTTGGGATAAACTTGAGAGATTCTAGGAAGGGGTTGAGAGATATGAGGGATGACTATTAATTCTTATTATCAAGGAGATCAAACTCTATGTATTGTAATCTCATACATACATAGTATATCCCGAATGAATTTTAGTTTCTTTATTATTATTATTCAATGTTGTTATATTATTGTGCAGTTTTTATCACAAACAAGGGAATCATATAAATACAAAGCTATGTGACCATAATAAAGGACCAAGCTCTAAGCATCTACTATTACCACGTAAGGTTGCATCCAAAGGCATTCTATGAGCATCAAAGCATCCATCTAGCTATCATTCAAGGGACAAGGGATTGTTTATTCTACATACACGTATAGGAGGGGAAGTTCATTTTTTCATCCACACATCTACTTATATTGCTAAATCTAGTTATTGCTTGTTATTCAGTGCATCTTGCATAAGAGCTTCTTAGGGCACGATTCTACACACGCACACAAAACTACATGGAGTTTGAGATGTAGTGCAACGCTCGGTCGTAAGTTCACTCTGTCAGGTGACTGCCAGGGTCAGTCTGAATCCCTATTTACTTCTTTTTCTTTTTAGGATTTGATGTGTTTTGGGGTTTTATAGGAGGTCTTTTGTTTTGCAGATTACATGTAAACTTGGTTATCTTCCAATGACCTACAGTCGATCAACACTGAAGACCAAAGAATAACATGGGACACAAAAAAATTTAGTATATGATATTTTTCACAGTTGGGGGCACCCAAAATCAGTCTCCAGTGCCCAAGCATCCCTGACGCAGTTCAGGTGCCTTGGTCCAGCTCATTCTGGTAGTTCCACAATTTTCTAAGTTTAGTTGCGATAGTCTTCCCTCCTGTTTCATTTGTTTTCCAGTCCAACATATCTTGGGATTAATTTCGAAATCAACTAAGTCATCTAATCCCTCTCTTGCACCCAGGGTTTCATTTTTATTTATCTTATGACTTATGTCAGATCTGTACTTTATTGCTTATTATTGTGTTACTGTAATTAAGGGTTTAGCATATTTTTCTATTTTTGTTAAATCATTTGGTGAACCCATCACTCAAACCCACCTTGCTTCTAGGTATTTTATCATTTTTTTATCATGTCTCAATCTTATGGACCATTTACTGAAGCCTACCTCAAGAGCTCAACGATCATCTTGTTGAACATCCCTAAGATCTAGATCTACTTTTATTCGTTGCTCATGAGGAGGCCACCAATCTTGTTGAGCTTAATGTTCCTGCATCTATCCCTATTTCCATGCATATTGCTACTCAACCCCCTACTTCCACTCTTTCACCTACTTTTATTGTTACTGTATCTACTCCTACTCCCACCAACCACTTCACTTCACCTCTTATTTCTCACACATGGCAAGTCTCTTCCACTGATACTCAAGACTTAGACTCTCTCTATCAGGATCTTCAAGTTCAAATATGTCAACTGCAGTAGGCTACTTCTCGTGCATCTCCATCTCTTGATTCCACTTTGCTACTACATACTCCTTTCGCACCCTCCCTTTCCACTTATGCACTTCGTCCAAACTTTTTCACTCCTAAGCTACCTATCTTTAATGGTCATGGTGTTCCTCAAGAGCATCTCTGAGCATTTCATAGGGCATGTCTAAACTATGCAGATGATCATACTTTGTTACGAAAGCTCTTTCCTGAAAGCTCATTGGTTCTATGATTTACATGTTCATTTAGTAACTTCATTTACACATTTAGTTGACACCTTTCTCTCTCATTTCTCTATCAATATCAGCTCTAAGATGTCGTATGCTCAATTGGAGAAAATTAAACAAGGATCAAATGAACTTCTAGCGTACTATGTCGTATGATACAAAAACAAATTAGCTAAGATGTCTAATGTACTTGCGGACTCTAAATTGCAAGATCTATTTGTCCAAAGTCTCGTACCACCTCTGCAAGAGCGTTTCATTTTTGAGACATCTCCATCATTTGATCATTTATGTCATTCTCTTAAGCTACGTAAAAGTAAACTCTTATCTATGAGTAAGCTTAAATATCATGAACAGGCTTCATCTTCTACATGATTTCAAAGCAAATCAACTTTCAAGCCATCTATTAAACCTAGTGAAGCAAAAACTACTATCAATGTCAGATACACTTTTGAAAAACTTCAATGATAGTCACCTAAGCGTACATTTACTAAATTTCCTTGTGTTCCACATATTCTTTTGCCACAACTTGTTAAGAGAAATCTTATTACACTTCCTCATCCACTCAATTTGGACCCATCTCGCCCCAAATGTCGCAATTACAATAAATTTTTTTATGTGACTATCATCAATGTGTGGGACGTTTTATCGATTGATGTTTCAAACTCAAGCATCTAATTCAAGATCTCATTGACAACAATGCAATTGAGCTTCTTGAGTATGCGCCATCTACGTCAATCAATGAAAATAACAAGCTCAAAATTTTCAACAATCCTCTCCCTAAGCATGACAAACAAGTGGTTGACTCTTCAACCAATCATACATATTGTGTCATGTCTCCTCCTTCATCGGGGACTCTTGATTTTCTAGTTTCTCATGATAATGCATCTCCTCCATTCATTGAATTATCTAACCATGACCATCACGCCACATTACATATTCAGGCTTATATTTGACCTCATGCTATCAATAATACAATGATTGATCCATTGATTCACATGGGTGTGTGCTCTATTGCACTTCTAGTTGTTATCAACTATTTATCATCTCATATTTCATATCCAGTTCTTAAATCTTACGATTATGTCAAGCTTCCAGTCATAGTCAGTCCTCTTACCATGTTTGTGCCATTTCTTGTGGCACCTTCAATCAAAGGGTGTGACATGCTCTTAGGTCTTCCATGTCTTCGTGTTACTCAAGCTATAATTTCTATGAACCACTCATGTCTAAAGTTCATCCACAATAAGTAATTCATCACCGTCAAGGGTGTTCCACCATGCGCACCGATGGTTGTAACCTCCTCTTAAGGTTACCATTACACACACTAGAGCATCTACATCCCTTGGACCTCTCAAATCTAAGGCACAATTTGTTCCTAGTTCTCCTACTCGTACATGACCTACTCGGTTTCATCGGTCCATTAATCCATATCATTAGCCTTAGTCCACTACTCAAACAACTCCTTCACATAGGTATACATCAACTCTGCGGTCTGTATCACATAGGTGCACATCACCTCGATGGCCTCCTTCACATAAGTATTCATCACCTCCTAAGTCTCATGTACATAGGTCTCATTCATTAATACATCATCTATCTCACACATTACCGATCTTAGAGCGTGATCACACACCTTTATCTCCGTAAGCATCGGGTGGAGGACCATTTCCCTTCACTTTTTTCAGATATCATACTCATCATCATACACTTAGGGGGCATCATGTTGAAGAAAATTTTGAAATAAATAGATGTTAAATCTAAATATGTAACAATGTTGATATAGATATGCAATGAAATACATATTTGACCCAAACAAGTAAGCTAGAAAAATATGAAACCCTAGTTGCAAAAGAGAGGGTAAGATATTGTTGTCCTCTCAATTTTCCCCACCCTTTTGAATCTAATTTCATGAAAATTGGAGCCCTGCTGTAGAAGAAATTCATGTTTTAAACTCCTCAGATGCTCGTTTTCATTTCCCACAACATTTTTAATCAAAATTCCCTCAATCTATTGCTGTTAAAAAGTTTTACCTATTTTCAATGGATGGGAAATGATTTTAGTTCTTCTTTTGTGCATTTGGAATGTGTGGTACCTTGCATCTTTCATTTTTAACCTTTTTGCAGAGAAATAAATTCTTCATCGGGAGCAAAAATGGCATTTTCCCATTTCCTACAACTTCCTACGTTATTTTCCCCTTCAAATTCTTGCTCATAAAGGTAAAGCTACGCATTTGTTTCCCATTGGATGCAGCCAAACAAGTTCCTTTTTGAACTTATCACTTTTGGTGATTTTGGAAAAAATGTCAGATTTACCTCGCATCCCCACCGGTCCCTGATTCGCTGAAGCAGTTTTGGTGGAAGTTCAGGGCGGCGGATCCATTTTATTCTCTAAGGCATTACTACGAAAGGGCAAAAGGTTCTAAAATCACCCGTGGCCCCACCCATATGAAAGGGAAAATTCCGAGTTGAAGCCCGCAGTCAATCAGAAAGGGACACATGGCCTATGTTGAAAATTCAACGTCGGAGGCATGGACTTTCGGGGGAAAGGTTGGAATTTTTCCCTTTTCCAAAACAGATAAAAAGTGAAGCACATCCCCGTAACCAATCAGGTGATGTCATGTTTTGAAGAATCAAATAGGGGCATGTGACCATTTTTCAGTTCATATGTGCTTTGGTAGACCAATGGAGGACTTTAGGAAATTTAGCCTTGTTTTCACAAAGGGCGAAAAGTTCTAAAATGGCCCGCGGCCCATCCTATACGAAAGGGAAAATTTCTAAGTCGAGGCCCGCAGCAAATCAGAAAGGGACATGTGGGTTACGTTGAAAAGTCAACGACGAGGACATGGAATTTCGGGGGAAAATTTGGAATTTTTCCCCTTTTCAAAAGTAGTTAAAGCATTTTATTAAAGTGCATTCCCACACCTAGTCAGGTGATGCCACGTACTGAAGAATGAAATCGGAACAACGGACCCGTGGAGGAAATTGAGAATTTGAGCCTTTTTTATCAAGGGTTACAATGTTGCAAATTGAGCCGCGACCCCTTTTTCCAATCGTGGTGTGCCACGTGTTCACATTAAAAAGTCAAAGCAGGCCATCGTAGGTTTTTGAGAATTTGAGATTTTTGTTAAAAAGAGTTTAAATGGTAGATTTTAAACCACATTTCCTCAGCCACTTTGATGGCGCATGTGTCTGGATTTTGGTGGAGCTGCAGGGGGCGGAGTAAAATGAGAAATCACGCTTTTTCTCCCAAATGTCAGGAAATGCAGTTTTCTCCCCCAGGGCCATCGTTGCTTGGATCTTGCCATGTGTAGGGTCCAAATTTAAAGGTAAAAGGGAGAAAAGATAGCCAAATGCACTCATCTGGTTTTACACGCCATTAACGGTCCAGATCTCTGCAAAATGCAAAAATGGATCATTCTTAATTCTTTTTCTTTGTATTCTTGTCATTTCTCCATGAGATGCATTTTTTGTTTATTATGGATCCAAATCAATAAGTTTAAAGGGATGTAAAGTTGATCATCAGAAAACGGAGTTTATCGGGCATACGCGATAAAAAAGGGGGAAAACTTACTAGTAAGCACTTGAGTGCTATGGAAGTGGTTAAAAGGAAGAAATGGTGGGACCACATGAAGAAGAAAATCATGATATACCCCCAGCTAAAGTAATCATGCTCGAAACTGATAAAATATTCACCTTTTTGAAACTTCAGTTTTCATGAGTGCGTTTGTTTCATGTCACTTTCCAAAAGCAGATCTACAACAAACATTATTCTTTTTGGATATTCTTTTCTTGGGGATCAAGTATGGATGTACATGGATTGTTATAAGAACATGGTTTTGGCCACATGAAAGGGGAGGATTCTGGTTTTCTGGGAACATTGTAAATTTGGAAGTAATTCAATACATAAGTTCTTTCTTTCTTTTTCCTCCATTATCTCTCTTTGTCTTTGCCTGATTCAAGGGATCATTTGTTTTGCATTCAATAGAAACTTTGTGTTCTAGTCTGTGTAATCTTTAGAACTTTGTGTCTGTAGATTTGCATCGGTGGTGAAGTAATTGATCCTTTTCTATATCTTCTTGGTTCAATGTGAGTAGGGAGATACTCTGCTATCTATATTTCCCAAAAGCATTGTTGTTTTCTTCCTTATCCCATATCTTTATTCTTCCATTCCTTCTGATTGATAATCTTTTGAGTGTGAAAACACTCCAAGATACTAGGATCCAAACATTGATAGTTGTAGATTTGTACATTTGTTTTTCCAGCTTTCAATAAGGGAACCTCTCCCATTAAAGAGGAGGGACACGTTTGTCCCCTGACTGTGGTTTCTAGCCTTGTTCCATTCTGAAACCCAACAAATACTTAGTGGATCCGTGATAAATACGATGTTGTGTTGAGATTAAAAACTGATGAAACAAGAAAGTAGGATGTCGCAATCAGAAAATTGTAGAGATATCGAGAAGGTCGGGACTAGGGCATTTGGATAGGGTCATGGGTGTATGGGGCATCAAGGACTTTCTCTGGGCGCTGGTGACTACTCAGAACCTCTGAAAACCAATCTTGCAAGATCACAAGATGTTCATTAGATATCACCTCTTGTCACATGTGCTTCATTGTTTGATCGCCAAATTCACCTGAAACTTGTAAATAAAAAAGCACTTGTAAAACGCCAAAACACATCAAATCCTAAAAATAATAGATGCAAAGGGGGAGTCGAACTGATCCCAGAAATCACTCGATTGATTGAACTTATGATTCAAGTGATGCACTACATTTCAAACTCTATATAGTTTTTTTTGTGTGTGTATAGAATCATGCCCTAGGTGACTCTTATGCAAGTTGCACTTGATAGCGAGTAATAACTAGATGTAGAAAATGTAAATAGATGTGTGCATGGAAAAAATGAACTTCCCCTCCTATGAATTTTATGTAGAAGGATGCAGTCCCTTGTCCCTTGTGTGAGTGTTAGATGGATGTTTGAATGCTCTTGTAATAACCTTTGAATGCAACCTTAGGTGGTGATAGTAGGTGATTAGTGTTTGGTCTCTTATTATGATCACATAGCTTTGTATTTATATGATTCCCTTATTTGAATTCCATAATTAACCACTAAAAGTATGGTTACCAAGAAAATAAGATGCCTAACAACTAGAAAGGACCCAAAAGATGCGAGCAAGATACAAAGAGGTCGAAGGCGCCCAGAGGGGATGGGGGCGCCTGAGCACTGGTGTCTAAACTCATAAAAACTTAAGTGCCGAAGGTCAGACTAGGCAAGAAGGTGTGTAAGACTAAGAAGGAAATTAGAAAGAAAGAAAATAGGCTAAAGACGATGGTCAATTAGTACTTTTCTCGCTTAGGAATCATATGAATAGTGGTATGTGATCAACACTAGAATTATACCCAAAATGTGTGATTTAGTGTCTATATTTACCCTCACTTTATGTTTTTGAGGGAATGCTCAATAAAATGAAGTAGACAAGAGATGCATACCTGATAACCATGTATATTGATGGCAAAAAGTGTGCCGAGGAGATAAGAAAAAGTGTGGAGTGATAAAAATATGAAGCGTGGATGCTAGAGAAGAGGAAGTGAAAATGATGATGACTATAGGGGTGAAAGCGCATGTGTAGATGTTACGTTGTACCTATTATTGATGTTGCTTGATGCTTGATAATTTGGTTGATGCTTCCCATAAGGACGGACCTGCAAAATAGAAGAGCAAACGAGTAGTCAAATATGTGTATATGAAAAAATTGATCAAAAAGCGTAAAAAATGTGAAAAGGAACATGTGCACCTGATCCATGATGAGTGAAATAGATAGAAAAGATCCTGAAGATATTGTAGAAGAATGATTTTTTGGGCGATCTCACGCCAGTTGTGCTAAGTGCAAGTTTTTTGGGCGATCTAACGCCAACTGCGCCAAGTATGGAAGAAGTGTAAGGAGAAAGGTCTAGTGTTGTTCTCCAACCTTTGATTGCTTCCTGAAGTGTAAACACCACTACAGATGGCGTGTGCAAATCCAATCTAATTCGATCTAGTATGATTCAATGTAAAAATAGAAAAGAAGGTGTAATGCATGCATGTTGAGTGTTGAAGGACTATGTTTATTCTATAAAAGCCATTGTGTAAACTGTTGTGAATTGTGCCAATCTAAGTGAAGTTGTGTAACTACCCCCTAGTCATAGGCACCAAGGAAGGGTCAGGGGTGCCCATGCGCTATTGTACGTGTCTAGGAACTAGTGTTTGTGTTGTGCTGAGGACCCAAGTCAGATTCTAGGCCATTGCTGATACTGAAGATTGTGTTGTACCAATACTGAATTGTAATTATAAACTGTTGTATGAGGTGACTGATTCACCCAATGATGCCCCCTCCTTTGGGGGGCATGTGACATCACAAGAAGGATATTGATTATGGTAAAATGTAATATTATAGCCTAATCTAATGCAAGTTTGCAGTAAATAAATGAATAATGAAATACTAAAATAATACCTAAACAACTAAGTAATAAGTAATGAAACCTTAAGTGAAAAGAGAGTTAAAAGAGCCAAAGTTGATTCGAAGAGGTTGTTGGACTATGTCACAGTAGCGATTGACTGAACAAGAGTTGAAGACCTTCTTCACACACAAGCCTGGAAAAATGTTGATCTGAATGATTTGGCTGGACTAAGGCACCTGGAGAAGGATGGGGGCGCCTGGGGCGCTCTGGTCTAGTTTCTGGGCACCGTGATCTGCGTAGATGCTTGGAAACCTGAATTCTCAGGTTCAAAAGATGTTCACACTTATTCACCTTTGATCACCTCAAGGTCACTGAGTTTATTGTAAACCTACAATGAATGAATCATCTGCAAAACCCCAAACAAAGCATTAAACCCTAAAAAAGAAAGATGTAAATGAAGGGGTCACACTATCCTCATCTGCCACAATGGTGGACTTAAAATTGAGTGATGCACTACATCATAGACCCAATTTAGTTCTACGTGTGTGTGTAAAATTGTGCCCTAGGTTGCTCTTGTGCATGTCGCACTTGAAGTTGCAAGCAGTAGCTAGATGTAGAATGTAAATAATGTGTGCATGGAATAGAATAAACTCCCCTCTTATGAATGTGATGTAGATGATCTAGCCTTTGTCCCTTATGATGGAGCTAGATGTATGCAAATGGAGCTACAAATTTCTTGATGGATGCAACCTTAGGTGGTGATAACTAGTGTTTAGTGCTTGGTCCCTTATTATGATCACATAAATTTATATTTATATAATTCCTTCACTTGAATTTTGTAATTAACTTGGAAAAGGCTGACTACCACTACCAAAAGATGAGATGCTCAAATGGATAGAAAAGACACCCAAAGTGTGAGTAAAGTACAAAGAGGACTAGGGCACCCAGATGGGACGAGGGTGCCTAACGTCGGCGTCATGGCTATACGTCCGAGTCTAGAAAGGATAAAATTTAAGTATGAAATGACGGACTGGGCTAGTAAAGGAGCAAGACCAAAATTAGTAATAGAAAACAACAAAACATGGCCAAAGACATGGGTTAATCAATACTTTTATTACTTAGGAACCATATGAATAGTAGTATGTAATCGAGACTAGATAATTATCCAAAGTGCATGATTTTGTGTCTACATTTGCCCCCACTTTATGTTGGTGAACAAAATGCTCGGTAACATAAAGTAGATAGAGATGTGTACCTGATATATGTTTAGATCGATGTAGAAAGTGTGCCGAGGGACTAGATAAAACATGGAGTGATAAAAAGATGGAGCGTGGAGACTAAAGATGAAAAAGTGTAAAGAGTGATGAAAATGAACCTAGGGCGGTAATATGCGTGTAGATGTCGATGTGTGTGATTTACTTGTTGTTGGTGTCGATGTGTGTAATGTCGAGTGATGTTGATGATGATGATTATTTTCTTCCCATACAGATGGACATGCAAAAGAGAAGACGATCAAGTAGTCAAATACACATGTATATGTATAAAAAGCATGTAAGGAAGTATGTAAAAGAGAATGCTGAAAATTTATAAAGGATCATGTAGATGATGTCGGTGCATGCAAGTTTTTTAGGTGATCTCACACCAATGCAATGGAAGAAGTGTAGGGAGAAATTGTATGGTGTCGTCCTCCAACCTTTAATTGTTTCTCAAAACTATAGAGATCTCATGTAATGTCTATTTTTTTGGTTTATCTGACGCCACGACAAAAGTAGTATAAAGAGGAAGGCCTGGTGTTATCCTCTAACCTTTAACTGCTCCCCGAAATAAAAAACCATTGTAGATGGTGTGTACAAACACAAATGTTAAGGACAATCTACCCTGTAAAATTCATTGTGTAGAATTTTGCAGATTATTCTAAACCCATTCAGTGTATAATTGCCCCTGGTTATAAGTGCTCCAGGAAAGGCATCGTTGTACTAAGGACCCAAGTCTGATTATGAGCCCTGAACTATGTTATATCGGTATTGTGTTGTGTTGTGTATACTCTGTATGGGTTGATTGATTCACCCAAATGATACCAAAATGATTATGCTAAAATGTAATATTATAGCCTAATCTAATACAAGTTTACAGTAAATAAATTAACAATGAAATATTGAAATGATACCCAAGCAACTAAGTAATAAGAATATGAAACCCTAATTTCAAAGAGGGTTAGAAGAACCTTAGCTGATTCAAAGAGGTTGCTAGATAGTGTCACCGTGGAGACTAGTTGAATAGGAGTGGAATACCTTTGCAAGAAAGCTTGTAAAAATGGATATCTGAAATTTGGTTGGACTGGGGCGCCTAGAGAAGGATGGGGGCACTCGGGGTGCTCTGGTCTAGTTTTAGGTGCCCTGGTCTATGTAGATGCTTGAAAACCTGAATTATCATGGTCGTAACATGTTCACAATTATTCTCCTTTGATTTTTATCAAGGTCATTATAAGATCGTCGAGGTCAATGTAAACTTGCAATGAATGAATCACCTGCAAAACCCCAAACAAAACATCAAACTGTGAAAAAAAAGATGCAAATGAAGGGATTGGAATATCCTCATCTTCCACAATGGTGGACTTATAACTGAGCATTGTACTACATCTTAGAACCAATGTAGTTTTGTGTGTGTGTGTGGAATTGTGCCATAGGTTACTTTGATGCATGTTGCACTTGAAGTAGCAAACACGTATCTAGATGTAGAATGTAAATAATGTGTGCATGGAATAGAATAAACTCCCCTCCTATGAAATATGATGCAGATGAACCACCCTTTGTCCCTTATGATGGAGCTAGATGGATGCAAACGGAGCTATAGATGCCTTTATGGATGTAACCTCAGGTGGTGATAAATAGTGTTTTGTGTTTGGTCCCTTATTATGATAACATAAATTTATATTTATATGATTCCTTCACTTGAATTTTATAATTAACCCCTAAAAGGCCGACTACCAAAAAGATGAGATGCTCAAATGGCTAGAAAGGACCCAAAAGGTGTGAGTAAAGTACAAAGAGGACTGCGGCGCTTGACGCTAGCATCTTGGCTAGGCGCCCGAGTCTAGAAAGGGTCAAACTGAAGTGTGAAAAGATAGATTAGGCCGATAAAGGTGTAAGACCAAAAGTAGCAATAGAAAGCAACGAAATATGGCCAAAGACATGGGTTAATAAATAATTTTCTTACTAAGGAACCATATTAATAGTAGTATGCGATCGAGACTAGATAATTACCCAAAGTTCATGATTTTGTGTCTACAGATGCGGTCCAAAGGAGGACCAAACACTGTGTTGAAACTAAAGCCTTACAGGGGGAGGGAGTGTGCTTGGTAAAAACCAAGGCACACATAAGCAAAGTGGATGAAACAAGTGTTAGTGCAAACAAGACAAATACACATATAGACGACAATATGTAAGCTAGCAGACAAGCAGATAATGTGTAAGCTAACATGCAAAAAGATAATGTAGACCATGAAAAGTGGGTTGTAAACATGGAACATCACTCACAATGTCATAAGACAATCGAGGCCAATGTGGCCAAAATCATACAGTGTCCACACAAGAAAAAGGGAAAAGACTGTAAACAATGGCAAATAATGACAAACAATATATTAGACAAACATGGTGGAAAATAGTTCTTGCAAGACAAATGTTGCACATGAAGCACCTGTTAGCATGTTAGAGAGATAAAAAGTATGTCAAAGCGTTTATAATCCGATATGATGTAGTGTGCTAATATGAATAGGAAGTAGTATAAATCAAAACAATAGTACTTGTAAGAGGTACAATGCCAAGCATCCATTCTATGTGTAATGATCTGTGTAAATTTTGCAATCACAACTAGAAGGCAAGTGAATGCACATGTGTATATAAAAAATATAATGACATATAATGTATATAACTAACATAGTAAGAATGATGTATCATGTGAGTATAAGTAAGCAAGAACAATGTGCAACTAAGATATGCAATATGTTGTGAGTGTGAGTGTGATGGAATGGAATGCAAAGTGCATATGATAGGAATGACGTGCCCCCCAAGTGAATGTTAACGAGTATGCATGAGATGAGGCTCATTTATAAAAGACTCAGCAGTTGAGAATGAACCATAGAACAAAAGCGCATCATCAGGAAATGGTTTGAATTATACGCTAGAAAGATATGGTCAATAAAGCATAAAGCATATAGAGTGAGTGAGTGTGGTGAGGTTCATTTCAAATTTAGACCCTTAGCAATTGAGTATAAATCGTGGAACTAGAGAGCGTTATAGGGAAGTGTTGATGTGTGAGAATGTGATGTTATAATGATGTGTGGTGAATGTGTTGAGTGTAAAATGTGTTGTGTATGATGTGAGGTTCATGAATGTAGTGAGCCCTCAACAATCAAGTGTGAACTGTAACATAAGGGTGTGTCATTAGGTAATGATGATACCAATGTATCAAGATGTGCAAGATGCATCAGACAGAATATATGTGAGGTGTATAGTGAAGTAGTAGAGATGCAAGACACCTAACAACACTAAAAGGGGGGAGAATAAGCATGATGCCCCCCAAGTATGCAGTGATGAGTATGTGATCTGATAAAAGTGAAATACGAGGGTCCTCCACATGATGCTTGCAAAGATAAAGGTGTGTGACCATACTTTAAGATCAATGGTGGATGAGACAAATGATGTGTCGATGAATGAACCCCATGTACTTGAGACCTGGATGGTGATGGACACCTATGCGAAGGAGAATGCGGAGGTGATGAACACATATGTGAAGGAGACTGCAGAGTCGATTAACATCTATTTGAAGTAGAGTGTAGAGGTGATGAATACATATGTGAAGCCAAACGAGGTGGTGATGAATACCTATGTGAAGGGGTTGTCCGAGTGATGGACCTAGATTAATGCGATGGACTAGTAGACCTGTGAACCCGAGTAGGTCATACAGGAATAGGTGAGCTATGAGAAAATTGTGATTTTGATTCAAGAGGTCACAGGGACCTAGATGCTCTAGTAAGTGCAATGACAACCTTAATAAGAGGTTGCGGCCATGGCGTGGATGGCGGAACACCAATTATGGCAATTACTTACCTGTTGTGGATGAACTTTAGACACATGTGATTCGTGGAGATAATAGCCCAAGTTGCATGGAGCCAGGGAGGACCTAAGAGCATGTCACACCCTTTAACTGAAGGTGTCATAAGAAAAGGCACAAACATGGTAAGAGGACTAACGGTAACCGGAAGCTGAACATAACCATATGATTTAGGAACTGGATATGAAATTTATGAGAGTGGATAACCGATAGTGATAAGAAGTGCAATAGAACATGCACTTGCATGAAATGATGGATCAACCGTAGTGTTATTAATAGAAATAGGTCCAATAGAAGCACTAATGTGCAAGATATTAGAAGAGAATGTAGCATGATAGTCATTATTGGAGAAAGCAATGATCAATGGAGATGCCTTAACATGAGTAACTAGAAAATCAATATCCCCCTATGCAAGGGGAGGCAATGCGCGATATGTATGATTGGCTAAAGAGTCAGTCACTTATTTGTTGTGTTTAGGAAGAGGATTGTTAAAGATATTGAGCTTGTTTATTTTCATTGACTAGCGTAGATGTTGCATGCTCAAGAAGCTCAATTGCATTATTATCGATAAAATCTTGGATAAAAATTCAAAGTTAGAAGCATCGATCTATAGAATGCCTAATGGATTTATTAAAGTCACATTTGAAATTTTCATTGTAATTGCGACATTTAGGATGAGATGGGTTCATATTGAGCTGCGGAGGAAGCATAATAAAATTTCTCTCAATGAGTTGCGGTAATAGAAGATGTGGAGCAATAGGCAGCTTAGCAAATGTACGCTTAAGCAATTGCCATTGAAGATTTTTGGTGTTAGATACACCATTTACAATAGCTTTAGCGGATGGCTTGAAAGTTGATTTACTTTGAAAGTGTGCCGAAGATGAAGCTTGCTCATGATACTTAAGCTTGCTTATAGATAAGAGTTTAATTTCACGTAGCTTAAGAGTATGACATAAATGATCGAATGATGGAGATGTCTCAAATATAACACTTTCTTGGAGAGGTGATAATAGACTTTAGACAAATAAATCTTGAAGCTCAAAGTCCGCAAGTACATTAGACATCTTAGCTAAGTTGTTCTTATATTGTAAGACATAATCCCTTATATGTTTGTTAGATCCGATATTAATAGAGAAACGAGCAAGAAAAGCATCACATAAATGTGCGAAAGATGTTATCGAGTGGATAGGTAGATCATAAAACTAACACAGTGCATAATCTTAAAGACTGCGGGGAAAGATCTTTGCTAATAAAGTGTGATCATCCACATAATCTAAACATGCTACATGAAATGCTCAAAGATGTTCTTGAGGGTTGCCACGGCCTTTGAAAATGGGCAGCTTGGGAGTGACAAAATTAAGAGGAAGCACATAAGCAGAAATGGTGGGTGTGAAAGGAGTATGAAGTAGTAATGTGGAGTCCAGAGATGGAGATGTGCAAGAAGTGGCAAATTGAAGTTGGTGAACTTGTGTTTGCAAATCCCTATATAAAGAAGTTAATTCAAGCATATTTGAAGAAGCACTAGGTTGTGCATTAGAAGCATTGGGTTGAATGATTAGAGCAGTAGTGGTGGGAAGGGAAGTAGGAATATGAAGAGGCTGGGTGGAGGCCATGACGGCCGAGGAAGAACTGACAAGAGGTGTCAAAGTAACATCACGGTAGCTTTTAGCAGCAATCAAAGATGAAGAATATCCAGAAGATGATCAGGATTATCATGCAAGGCCTGGCAATTTTTTAAGCTTTTCTAATTGTTATAGATTAACATTTGTGTCTTCATAATACGAGTGTTCACTATCAGATGCTTCAATGTTTTCAAGAGGAACTTGTTGAGAGTTAGCGAATGGATTATCCATTTCAATCATGGATTTAAAAATCCTATGGGAAGATGTAGGAAGCTCGAGATGCTCAAAATACCCAAAATGACCACTAAGAGTGACATGTATAAGAAGAAAACCCTAGAAAGAAGGTTGGAATCAAGCGACGAGTTCACCAAATGATTAAACAAATATTGAAATAAATAGATGCTAAATATAGATATGTAACATCACTGATATATATATATATATATATATATATATATATATATATATATATATATATATATCAACAAAATATAGATTTGACCCAAGAAAGTAAGCTAGAAAAATATGAAACCTTAGTGGCAAGAGAGAGGGTAATATACTTAGCTAATTTGCAATAAATCTGAAGTTGTGCTGAGCTGGAAAAATGATGAAACACGAAAGCAGAATGTCGTAATTAGACCTAGAAAACTCCAGAGATATCAGGAATGCTAGGACTAGGGTACCTGGACAAGGTCAGGGGAGCCTGGGGCGCCAGGGACCTTCTTTGGGCATCGATGACTATTCAAAGTCTCAAAAAACTAGTTTCCCAAGGTCGCAAGATGTTTGTTGGATGTCACCTTTTGCCACCTATACTTCGTTTCTTGATCACCAAATTTTCCTAAAACCTATAAATAGAAAGAACACATGTAAAACCCCAAAACACATCAAATCCTAAAAATAAAAAGATGCAAATGGGGAGTCAATATGACGTTGACAGTCACGCAATTGAGTGAACTTACAATCCAGGCACTGCACTACATTTCAAATTCCATGTATTTTTACGCGTGCGCACATGTGTGTGTGTGTGTGTGTGTGTGTGTGTGTGTGTGTGTGTGTGTGTGTGTGTGTGTGTGTGTGTGTGTGTAAAATCATGCCCTAGGTGGCTCTTTCGCAAGTTGCACTTGATAGCGAGCAATAACTAGATGTAAAAAATGTAGATAGATGTGTGCATTGAAAAAATGAACTTCCCCTCCTATGAAGTGTATGAAGAATATTGCAGTCCCTTGTCCCTTTTGTGAGTTCTAGATGGATGGATGCTTGAATGCTCTTGTAATAGCCTTTGAAAGCAACCTTAGGTGGTGATAGTAGATGCTCAGTGTTTTGTCTCTTATTATGATCACATAGCTTTTTATTTATATGATTCCCTTGTTTGAATTTCATAATTAACCACTAAAAGGCCAACCACCAAGAAAATAAGATGCCCAACAACTAGAAAGGACCCAAAATATGCGAGCAAAATACAAAAAGGTTGGGGGCATCCAGACTCAGAAAAACTACCCCATAACGCACTATAGTTCCATAGTTCATACTCGACTGTTGAGGGTCTAAATCTGAAATGAACCTCACCACACTCACTCACTCTCTATGCTTTATGCTGCATTGATAAATCTTTCTAGTACATATTTCAAACCATTTTTTGATTACGCACTCTTGTTCTATAGTTCATTCTTGACTGCTGAGGGGTCATTTATAAATGAAGCTCATCTCATACTCATCCACATACACTCTAGGGGCACGATGCTCTTATCACACTCATCTTGCATACCATTCCATAGGGTTATCAGTTTTGCCTTCTTGTAAAGCTAGAAGGGCATTCTTCATACTGGACCATTCTTGATTGAAGAGTGGATCTTGTGTGGGTGGTGTAGGTCTACATGAAGGGTTGAATCTAGGTGTATTCCCACCTCTATTCTCTGTGAGAAATTCTTAGTAAGGGTCTTTTCATGTCTCCCGTCGAGGAGTATTTTTTGGGAACTCGTGAAATGAAGCTTGAGGTTTCGCCTTTGGTATAGCTTGTTTCAAAACTTTTGGTTGTTCCTTATATATATGTGAAGCCAAACTTGCCAATTGGTGAGTGAGGGCTTGTACTTGTTATAACATTACTTCTCGAGTAGGTATTTCGTTACGATCTTTATTAGGTGAAGGTTGCTCGTGATGAGGATGTTCCTCATGGTCTTCACAGTGTACTCTAACAATAGGTATATGATAGTCTCTATTGTTTTCAAAAGGTACTTCCTCATTATTTCGTCGTCTAGAAGTAGAGGCATGACTTGGGTTTAATATGTTGTTAACAATGTGATGAGGTCAATCTACTTCTTTTTCTCCCTGAACCATGCTGACGATAAGAGAAGGGTAAACTGTGGAAGGCAACTTAGCTCCTAGTTCCACAACATGCATAAGAACCTCATGTTTGTTGTGAAACAAGTAATTGTCAATATGGGTGGGATGAAGTTCCATATTTACACGAGGAGAATCCTCCTCTCCACCACTATGGTCAATCATGACATTTTCCTCTAATAGAGGGTTTCACCTCTAAAGATATTGGCTTCTAACTTTCATGACCCCATTCTTGTAGTAGGGATAATATAAATAGGAGGTATAACACAAAATATTTCCCCTAGGGTTTACTAAAAAGGAACTCTAGACAAAATTTCACAGCATAATGATGTTTAGTCGTGATAAAGAATGGTGATTATAAAATAGCCAAAAGTCCAATAGGTCAATATGAGCCTAAGGACCAAAGAATAAAGAATGATCTACCCTAGCAAGGTAATATATGAGCTGAGTTTTTCTAGGACAATACAATGACATGTAATACTCAAAACTAGTCACAACAAAAAGTTTACTCCCTATGTTATTTCGAGATAGGTTTGAAACCAATAGTGATAACACAATATCACTAGTTCGGTCAATTTTAAATTAAACAAGACCTAAGTGCTAAGAGAGTGTTGACGTGATCCTCTAGCAAGGTATACTTAAGACCAGTTTTTAGACACTAGCAAACTCTAAGTCTTGTAAAATGGACGATACAAATGTGAGCATCGTAACAACGCTATTTGGACACATAATAAAACTTTGCAAGAAAGGAAGATTTTAATATCAAAAAGGCGTTATAGCGATGCTAACAAAGTAACCTAAACACTTACAAAAATCAAGACAAGGCTAGGATGTAAAAACTATGCCCAAGTATATCAAGGAATTAATATGCGTGTGAGCAGCGTAATAATATAATCTAGAGATTTAGGCCAAGTTTCACAATGGAAACAAGACGTAAAAATCATAATTGTATGGCTATAATGCAGGTAGCATAACAACTATAAAGAGGGCAATGATGATATCACCTAACTACAAATGATATTAAGTCTCAATATGGGTTTTGAGATAAGAGGGGCTACTAGAACTTGATGACGTACCATTCACACTTTCAACTCTTGCATTCCAACATTGTAACCTCGTCATGCAAGAAGACTACAAAAGTGGTGGAAATGATTATTTCTAGTAGGTATCCGTATATGTTTGTTCTTATTTTGTCTCTAAATTAACAACAAGAAAATAAAGGAGTAGACCAAGTGGTGATGAAAAAATACTTGGTGTAACTTTGGCAGAGTTTCGCCTTGTCTTAGGACAAGTGGAAAACTAGGACAAACTAGCACTAAATAGATTTCATGATGAAATGTCACGTGGTTTCAAATTTAAGAGATTCTTTCCCTTGCTCGAAAAATAAGAGTTTGAATCCAACAAATTTTTCACTTTGTGAAATCTCTCAAGTATAATATCTAAGACAAAATCGACTCTAAGCCGACAAGATTTTCTAGGGGTTCTCTCTCTATGTGTCACAAACTACCTTTACGATCTCAATTTACGAAGAAATTTGTACTGACTAATCTTAGAGTATCTCAGCTTTACTTTACCCCCTTCTAATACAATGAGCAACTAGTGCATTCAGTTGTATTATCACTGGGGTTGTAATGGAGAGTTTTAATTCTAATATTTCAAGGTGTGCTAGTCAATTTGGTAATGTGGGGCACTTTCCTATTTCATTCATAAGGTTCCCTCTTCCGTGAACTACTTTAGGGTTCCTAGGACCACCCCCATTATTGTAGCTTAAAGCTTATGCCAAAGGGGTTATGTCCTAGTTTAAAGCGGACGATCCATAGCTCTTAACTGAAACCTATAATACAGTGTTTTGAATGGTGTGTTGGTGTTTTTTTAACTTTTGGATTGAGCAATTTGGTTTAGACCATCATTGGAAACTTACAACACACGTGAATTTTAGAATTTGTTTTGAAGAGAACCCTCATTTCTTTAACTAGCGTTAGGTTCTTCACACAAATGGTTAGTAGTTCAAAAAGATCTAAAATATTATAGAAAGAGGATTAAGTGTTGTTTTTGGTTCTCAAGACCACACTAGGTGCAAGAGAAGAGCATACACAACAAGTAACCCAACTAGATGAAAAGATTGTAAATCAATTAACTACCATAAAACTTTACAAATTAAGGTTTATTCCCAATTAATCCAAGTGCTTCTTAATGAAAGACTAAAATTGCTTTTGGTTCCCAAGATCACACTAGGTGCAAGGGAAGAGAGTACACAAATTTTAGCCTTAGTTATTTATCAAGTGAAAAAACTCTTAAACTAAAAGATCAAGTACATGCCAAAATGAAGGTTTATTCCCTCGAGCATAACAATGAATGATGATTTTTCCTAATTACTCCAAATTAGCAAAAAGTGGTTTAGAGTTGCTTTTGATTCTCAAAATCACATAAAGTGCAAGAGAAGAACATACACAACCATATTCCAAACTCATACAAAACATTAAAAAAATCACTCATCAAACCCTAAGCCAATTTTAACAAAAGTTACTTATCAAACCCTAAGCTAATTTTGTTAGAAATATTTCTCTAAAATCATAAAATTGACAGTAACAACAACTAAAATCCCTAAAAAATGACAGGAATAATAAAAACCAGAAGTTGAAATTTTGAAGCTTGAGCAAAATTTTACTTGAGTGTGCCAACATGCATGTCCTTTGATGCACATGCACGTCCTTTGATGCACATGCACCCCCTTTGGAGCACAAGTGCATGCATTCATGCACAAGTGCACTTCTGACAAATTTGCACAATTACTTATGCACAGGTGCAACCAGAGAGGCGTGGGCGGAGGTTTTGATGCACAGGTGTAGATTACACGTGACCAATGATGCACATGCATAGCTAGTGATGCACAATCACATGTTTTGATGTACATGTGCCCCCTTTGATGCATAGGCGCAAGCCTTCCTGTAGGCGATCAAAATATGAGTTTTGATAAGAATTTTTTGAGAAAGATCAAAACTTAGGCCTTTTGAGGAATTTTTTCTAGCACCGAGCCTCCTTTTATCTTGCAAAGAACATGAAAACATAACTTCTACTACTAATCTAGTTGAAACAACTATCTAGCTTGAAAATTGATCTACAAAACTTTGAAAATTACTCTAAAAACTTGAAATTAATCTAAAAATCTTGAGAAACTAATCTTAAAAGCTTGAAAGTAATCTAAAAGGCTTGAATTTAATCTAGAAAACTTGAAATTAGACTAGAAAACTTGAAATTAAACTAGAAAACTTGAAACTAATCTAGAAAGCTTGAAATGAAAAACTTTGAAACTAAGTTAAAAAGCTTTAAAAATGAATGCAAATGGGGTAAGGTCCGACCGGGCGTGCTAAATGATAACACCCTAAACTTTACAAAGCAAATAGTATGACGAACTAGGAAAGGCTAACACCATTGCCACCTATAGTCAAGCTCTAAGTCTAGGAATGATTCATCAATGATAAAAGCTTAAAAGCATGCTAAGAATGTAAACTAAATGGAATTAAACACTAATCTACAAAGCATCCTTACTACGTATTGAATTGCTAAACTAACAAAGACCTAAATAGATCTAAGAGGGAAATCATATTGGGATTGTTGCTACTCCAAGAAATTTGAAATGGTCTCTCCAAATGACTACAAGATCATATTGGATACCCATCTACTAACCCCATTGAAGACTTTAGGAAAGGATTAAACTTGGCTATAAATCAAATTTCTTATATGATATGCAAATCAAAGCATGGTGTGAAGTTGGAAGGTAGTACTTAGTCTTATTTATAGCTTTTCATTTGAGGAAAACTGGCATCTTGGTGCATGTGGGACTAAAATTACAAAGAATTTTAAAGGCTTGTTAATCATGATTAAGGCTTGCTAATCGTGATTAGTGAATTAACAAGTGATTAAGATGTGAGGAGACTTAATCAACCACTCAGAATCAATTAGGAGGCTAGGATAAGCTTTTAAAGCTTGTTAAGATGTTATGGAGGGAAATGGGGTGATTTTGAGTGGTTGGAAGAGGGGATTGAGCCAATAATAGGGTATACTGACCAAAAAAAGGGGAAAATAGGCTTAATTAGCTAATAATCGCTAATTAGCTAATTGTCGTAAAGTGGAATCCTGAATGTGAAAGAGGTTAGGCAATCAACAATGTGTTGTTTATTGGCCAAAATGGTAAGAAACGTTAGTTAAGTAGTGGAAATCACCGATTATAATGGAATTGGTAAGAATGAGAACAATTTGTGTGCGTTTGGCAATAAGATTGCAAAAGTGAAATTTAGGTATCTACAGCTTGTAAAGCCAAAGAAGTATTCTAGGGTACCAAAGAAGTTGAATATATCAGATTTCATTGAGGAGGTTGAGGATTGTATAACACTATTGAATAAGGTTATGGGGAAATATTCTCCCTACCCGTACCAAGATTGGATGTGTCATTTCATCCAACTTATCCTATCAAACAAACCTCCAATCTATTAGGGATAACAAATTAGTGACTACATCCATAAGCAATTATTGAGTGTGGTTGTTACTGTAAAGGGGGAGACTATTGGTACTGCAAAATTCTACACGAAATCTTACTTAGTTTACAACATTACATGTTTCAGTGTTTTCACTGGTTTAAAACAGGAAAATGATGCTAATGCGTTCAGAGTGTATGATGTGTACCCACAACTACACCTTGTAAACTATGTTGACCAATTTAGAAGGGTGTTTGATGCTTTCTTTTCCCATGTTATCTGCTTATTTTTACCAGACTGGTAGTGTGTAAGGTTGTCTCCTAAAGTAAGAAGGATTATCACTAAATGGGGTTGTTATTTTATACAGTTCCCTACTTTTTCATATATAAGAGTGAGTGGATTTTTAGGTGCGCCCTTTATGTTTATTAGACATGTAGATGATAAGTCGTCCCTTATATAATTGGTCAAATAACTTGTGTATGTGTACAAAAGCCTTACAATATAACACAAGGCCAACATCAAGTTTCCCGTTACTATTGGGAGGTACATGTGTCCAACCCTGGTTAAGGAAAAGATGTTGGATGCTGAGATGAATAGGTTCTTAATGGAATTTTTTTCCCCAAGACCAAACTATGATGTGAGATGGTTAATACATCTCACCTTGGTCACTTCTTCTGAGCTTGAGCCTCATTATGAAGATTACTGGATGGATTTTAGAGATGAAGAAGAAGTCAGGTTAAGATATTGCTCACATATTACCCTTGTGCAAATCATTGACTACAAGGTTACAATGGTGCCTCAAGGAGTAGTTAATGATGGTAAGGTGGAGCCAAATTTATATTTAGAGTAACCTTGTTGATCAACCTATCAAAAATGTAAATTAGGTTGTTATTGAAGAAAAATTCCTGCATAATAGGACAACAATGTGATAAGAATAACTTTAATATGGTTGTTAACTCAGAAGGTTGGCATAAGTCAACAAAACACTATTGTTTTGAAAGAATATAGAAGTAATGGGCTTATTGATGATGTGATGCATGAATTCATAAAAGAGACAAGTGACTCAAGGTGCTCCTTAGATATATTTCAAGACAACATTAACTACTCAAGCCAATGATGAATTAAGTGCTTATGTAAGCAAGGGTCGGACTTATATACCTCAACTAGCTCAAAAGGTTGGAAACATATTGAAGAAAACTACCCCTATTGCTAATACTTCTATCTGATCAATTTCAGCACCCAAGGTTTATGCATCAATAGGATAGAGAAAAGGTGATGTTGTTGGCCATTCCTCTAAAAGGAGACATGGAAAAGAGAAGATTAAGGAACAAGCCCCTCCCCTAAGTACATTATTGAGCAACCTTATTCTAAGGGTTATTAATGAGAAAGAGGAGGTGGATATTTCCCCTCTTATTAGGCATAAAAGATAGAAGATAGAAGAATCTATTGTGGGAGAAGACACTATGCAACCAAGTGTTGTTGTGGTAACCAATAAGGAGGTTCCAATTTAGGCACATGAGATACTAGTTCCAATTCTTATACCCCAGATTCTAATGACTCATGTGTAAGTGTAGGTACCTATTATGAGTGTGATTACAACACTTGTTGTGTTGCTTGTTATCTAGTTATAACGAATCCAAGTTTCCCTTGCACCTGAGGATCCAATTGCCTCAACTTTAGAAGCCCATGCAGACGTGAAACAACAAGAAGAAGATCCATAGCATGGGAAAGTTTTCACTGATCTACTGAAAGATATGGGTATTGATCAAGGGACTGACACTTTTCAAAGTACAAGTCAAGAGGCAATAGAAGATGAAGATAAGACCGACCCAATTCTTATTAAGGGCCTCGAGGTCCAAGAAGTAGAAATTGTAAGTATAACTATGAGCCAGCTTGAGGCTGAGCAATTAAAAGAAACTCCACTAACTGTAACTCAACAACCCTAGGTAACACAATAGTATGTTGATGTTGCCTTAGAGAATGTGGAAAATATTATTGCAACAAATGAGGTAGACATTAAGATTTTGAGCGACCTTCGTATGGAAGCAACATGGGATCCTTCTCATTTTGAAGGGGAAGTGTAAAATTTTGAAATTTGTTGGTCCATATGATTAACCATCTACAATAGTAGCAGAAGAATAGACCGAGTGTATTAAGGCAGAAGGGGCAGGTGTTGAGAAAATACACGAGATTGTCACCAAGTCCCATTTCTCAACTAGAGTGGAAACAACAGAAGGAGTACAATAGGCTATTATGGAACCTTTAACTCAAGTTAAAATGCTAGTTATTGAACTTGAAATCATTCCTCATCCCTCTCAAGAAATGATTGTTACATCATAAATGCCTTTACAAAAAAGGCAAGAGGATAAGGTGTTAGGAAATAAGGAATAAAATATGCAGAACAATCCCTCATAGAATCGCAACAGTAAAAACTAATATGTATGTTGTCTCCCGAAAACTGGTTTTCGTTTTCCAAGTTAAATTCAAAATTTTGAGCTCTCACCCTCCTAAAGTATTTAAGCCAAGTTGAAAGTTCGAAGAGATAGAGAAATCCATGCCCTAGAGTTGTTTCAAATCCCCAGTTTGCTTGTTTTGATAAATTTTCCATTTTCCTGTCTGGACACATGAAAATTTTATTATTGTCCTCATTTGAATGAAATTGTCAATCTTTCTATGCCCCTGGATTGTCAAACCTTGTATTGTTTTCAATTCCTTGGCTCATGAAAGAAATTTGAAAATCAGGCGTGAAATGGTGGAGTTTTCTTCTTCTCTGCATTTTTTACAGTCCGGAACGATGGGCGTTTTCTTCCCCATCAAATTTTGGCCCCATCATCCACGGGTACGTGGACATACCTAATTGGAAGTAGGTTAGTGAGGAAATTTGTGTTTTTGAGCCTCTTTGTAAAAAAGGTGAAAAGTTAAAAAGTGACCCGCAGCCCCGATCAGGCTTAAAGGAAAAAGTCAAATCTTGAGCCCACCATTGGAAAGTCAAAGCAGGGAGGCAGACCATTAGGGAGATTTGAGATTTTGAGCTTCTTTGTAAAAAAGGTGAAAAGTTAAAAAGTGACCCGCATCCCTGATCAGGCTTAAAGGAAAAAGTCAAATCTTGAGCCCGCAGTTGGAAAGTCAAAGTAGGGAGGCAGACCATTGGGAGATTTGAGATTTTGAGCCTCTTTGTAAAAAAGGTGAAAAGTTAAAAAGTGACCCGCAGCCCCCGATCATGCTTAAAGGAAAAAGTCAAATCTTGAGCCCGCATCGAAGGTCAAAGCAGGGAGGTGGGCCGGTGGAGCAATTTGTGTTTTTTAAGCCCACATTAAAAAAAAGGTAAAATTATAAAAGTGACCCATGCGACTCCTTCGCTAATCAAGTGAAGCCATGTGTCATGACCATATCAAAAGTGGGTGAGTGGGCCAAAATGTTCCAAAATGCCATTTCTCCAAAAGGCACAAAATGCAAAAGGCATCCTCTGCGCCCGTTCCAGTAAATTTCTCCCATGTGTACGACTCTGATTTAAGGTTTCAAAGGCAAGATGAATGGTTCAAATTCAAAGTTACAAAACAAGTGTAACGACTGCATTATGAAAAGTTTGGTTTTTCTGCCATTGGCATTTCTTCGCGAATCAAGAATCCGAATGGACGCGAATGATTGAAAAGAAATTGTAAACTATTTCTTGCTAACAAAGAAGAAGTTGTAACCATTTCTTGGAGGAGATTTAATGGCTTCTTCACGCCATTGTAGAGGGTTGGTAATTGATCTTGTAAACTCAAGAGTATATTGTACTTTGAGAGAACAAAGGAGATAGCCATTTTCTTCCGTTTCCCCCCTTCTTCTCAAATTCCTCCATTTCTCCACTATGTACAATTTCTGTTTAAGCAACAATACAAGAAGAAGGATTTTGTAGCCTCTTTGATGAGGAGATTTCAGAAACTTTGAGTTCACAATCTTATCTCGTCTTGTTGCCATTTGCAGGGTTGTTTCTTCTCATGAATGCATGTGACGAATTTTCTAACTAGTGTGTGCAGGAATCTGATTTCCTACCTGCAACATTAGTTCTCCTACCTCTTTTCTCACTCCCTTTCCCATTTTCAGAAAAATTTCTCTCTTGCAAGTATCTACAAGCTTTTGTCATAGGGTCAGTGGAGTGCCCCTGTTGGATCCCCGGCTGAAAGGCCACCACAAAAATCCACATTTTCTCATGCATGCATATACGGTAGCTGCACCGGTTAAGTAGAGGGACTTAGATTCCCAGAGCGTTGGCAAGGAATCCACAAGTTTTTCCACCTGAAAATTTTCCTCGCCAATAGTTTTTGGCACCCACTGTGGGGTAGATTTAGCAGCATCTACACCTGAATGCGACCGCAAGGTCAAAAAATTCAAAATTCAAAAAAGAGAAAAATTTCTGGAATTTGAATGGCTATATGAGCCACATGGATTCAAATCATGGCTATTTTGGGAAACCCTCCTGTTGAAAGACCTGAATTTCTCTTCCACATCCAAGAAGATGTTGCTTCATATTTGAGGGAAGCTATCTGGCATAATAGACAAAGTGCCAATCACTACTTCATTGCCACGAGAATTCTGGACCTTGAAGAAGAACGCGCTACTGAATTGGAGAGGCAAAGAAAAATTCCAGCACCGCAAAGAAGAGCATAGATTTTCAAGCTGGCGGATAGAAGATACACCTAGCAATAGAGACAAGGAGGACAAACTGATCCCATTTTTGAGGAACTTCAAAGGAGACAAGAGCTACTCAGAATCCAGAGGCCTCCTTTTCAAGCAACCGGCCACGTTGGGAACTTGAGTGTTGCCAATCCTTTGGATGGTGAATTTCCATACATCAATGAGAACCTTGAAGATTTCACCGATGTAGAGACCGAAGAAGAAGCTAGAGAAAGAGAAGCAAGAGCCGACGAAGAAATAAGAGCTCAACTCGAAGAAATCAAGAGACTTCAAGCCGAGGCAGATGAAAGAGCAGTAGTAGAAGCCACAACCTTAGCAAGGCTGGAAGATAGAAATAAACATAGAATGGGGGATCGGGATCATGAGCGTGAATGTGATTGTGAATCCCGTAGGCCTAATGTACCATGGGGAGGAAACACCGGTCCACTGGCTCTTGCTCAACCACTCCATGAGCTACCAAGAGGCTCAAGAAAAAACTTCCCAAAATTTAGAGGGGATGGTTCTCAACTCCCTGAAGAGCATGTAGCAACATTTATCACTGCTTGCGGTGTGTTGGGTGTTGAGGATGAAGATGTGTCAGTCTGAATCTTTGTGGAGTCACTTCAAGAAAAGGTTGTCGAATGGTTCTACATGCTACCCCTGAGGTTTGTCACCTGTTGGGAAGATATAAGAAGTGCATTCAAACACAGGTTCAAGACCACAAAATATTGTCAGGATCTTTTGGTCCAATTGGTACAAATGAAGAAAGAAACCTCTGAGTCAATGAGGGACTTTGTAGCAAGATATGATAGAGTGATAAGAAGGATCCCTGAAGATGTGGTGCCTCCCAAAAATAATTTGAAGAGGTTTTTCATCAGTGCTCTACCATCAGAAGTAGGTTTCTTCCTCAGAAGAGCCCAACCAAGAACATTGAGGCAAGCCCAAGACTTTGCAATAGAAACTGATGATGATCTAATCCTTTCTGGAAAGGTGAAAGGCCCCAATGGGAAACAAAAGGGTTAGAATTCAAACTCTGTCACCACAGATCCGATGTTCCAAAAAATGGAAAATGACTTGGTTGCCTTGAAGAAGCAGCTATCTCAGATCACAATGCGGAATGCTTCAAGGAGACCAAACCCTCCAGATAGGCCAAGGATTGCTCCACCTCCTCGTCAGCTTGCTCTTGAAGCACCACCAGTCAATGCCATCTGTGACACCAAAGAGCTAGAGGAGGAAGCAGAAATTGATGAAACTGAAGAAGAAAACATGGAAGATTATGAAAACTATCTTGAGATTGAGGAAGTTGATATGCACAATGGCCTGATTGAGTATGTTGATGATGAAGATGAAGGTGATGAAGAAGTTCCAAGTTTCTCATGTGTTGTTTTCACTCGTGCTCAATCTAAGAAAGGGATTTCAGCCCCAACAGTTACAACAAAGGATAAGAAGAAGAATAAAGAAGATTGTCCTCCAGAGGTTACACAGAATAAAATCATCAATAGAGGATCACCATTACCACCTTCCATGGAATCAGCCAAAGAAAAACCAGACTCACTGGTTGCCAAAGAGCATGCTACTATACCAAGTAAGTCATTTGATTCTTCTTCCAGCTCAAAAGTTTCTAAGAATAATTCTCTTCTAAATGTTGGTCCTGTAAAAACATCTAAAGTTCAGTCAAAGGCTACACCCTCACCCCCTTCCAAGCCAATTGTTACATCTGAAAAGGAGAACCCAACACCAAAAGTAGCAAAGTTATCTACCATGTAGATCTTCCTCCATTTCAGGAGCCTCTTCCTCACCCACCATTGCCCCATTTGACTTTGTAGAACATGCAAGAAAAACCAAAGTCTAGCTCTCTGAAATAGAATACCTACAAACACATCCTGCCCAATTTGACAGATTCATCAATGCAGTTCATGGTGGTAACCCTATCTCTTCAAGCCCAAATTATAAAGGCTTACTCCCCACACCATCCACACCACCTTCCCAAAACATGCTAGCCCTCAGTGCCTCCAACACCAATAGAGTTGAACCTTTCTACCTATCACTCCTCATCAAAGGCTTCCAGTTGAATAATTGCATCATAGATTCTGGAGCCTCAGACAATGTGATGCCAGCCAAAGTTACAAATTCTCTAGGCCTCACTTTGACCCAGGTAAATGGCACATGCTACTCAATGGAATCCAAACAAGTTCCATTGGTAGGAAGAATCAAGGATGCACAGGTGGCACTAGCTGATTTTCCAGACAAGAAGGTGCTCTTGACCATACTGGTAGCAGACATCCCAACATCTTTTGGTATGCTTTTGAGAAGAAGTTTTTACAGAGACCTAGGTGGAGAAATAAAAATGGATTGGTCATCTGCAACTATCCCAGTAAAAGGTGAGATGAAGAAGTTTCTACCAGTAAGAAAGATGAGATTCACAGTAAGAAAGTCTGATGATCCAAGAGCTAACATTCTCTTTCAAGATTGTGGGCTAGGAAATTACTTCCTCACATCAAAAAAGGAAGAGAACCTGCCACTTCTCATGGAGGAGGAAGAGGATCAAATTTGGACAATGGAATTTGATGGTAGCCATTCCATAGCAGGTTCAAGAGCTGGTGTAGTATTGTACTCTCCTTCCAATGAGGTGTACCCTTTTTCCTACAAGCTGCAATTTGATAATACAAACAACACTACAGAGTATGAAGCATTTCTCTTAGGCATGAATGCAGTAGAGGACATGGGAATCAAGAAGCTGAGATGCAAAGGTGATGTAGAGATTGTGGTAAAGTAGGTCTGCCAACAATATCAGGTGAAAAATCCAAGGCTCAGGCATTACAGAAATAGAGTGTGGGATTGCATTGAATCTTTTGATGCATTTTCCATTGAAGCTATTCCAAGGGAACATAATGAAAAGGATGATTCTCTTGCAGTGTCAGCTTCCCTAGTGACACCTCATCCTTCTTTTGGTAAAGACAAAGTGACCATTGAAATGGTATTCCGGCCTAGTGTACCAGACAATGCAAATCATTGGCAAGTCTTCAATGATGATAACCAAATTCTATCCTTTTTGGAGCAAAGGGATAATTTCAATAATCTCTTCTTCGAAGGAGGTGAAAATCCACACCGAGAAGTAGTCCCAAAGAAGAGAAAGAAGGAATTGAAGGGATTGATGATGAGGGAGTAATCAAATTGAAAGGGAACAAAATTCCCAAAGGCCTAGTCTCTTTAGAAGACCTCTTTGACAAACATGACAGATTCATTCAAGAGAAAGAAAATCAATCTTCTCGGTGCCCAACTGATTTTGATAAAGAAAAAATTGGTACCCCAGAGGAGCCAAGGATGGTCAATATCGGAAAATGTTTCTCACCTGAAGAAAAAAGAAGGTTTGTTGCATTACTCAAGAAATACTCAGATGTCTTGGCCTACTCTTATGATGAACTCAAATCCTTCCAGCCAAAAGAAATGCATCACTCAATTCCTTTGAAGCAGGGTGTTAAGCCCTTCAGGTAGAAACAAAGGCCGTACAACCCAAAGATTGTTGATACCATCAAGGAGGAGGTAATGAAGATGCTTAACACAAGGATCATCTTTCCCATCCACCATTCAATGTGGGTGGCTAACATTGTGCCAGTGTGGAAGAAGAATGGTGAAATAAGGATATGTGTAGATTTTCACAACCTGAACCAGGCATCACTCAAGGACAATTATCCTCTTCCTATCATGGACCATATCCTGCAAGTAGTCACCAGATCTGAAATGCTTTCATTACTTGATGGATTCTCAGGATACAATCAAATCAAAGTGGCAGAGGAAGACCGCACCAAGACAACCTTTACAACACCTTGGGGCACTTTTTCCTACAACAGAATGCCTTTTGGCCTAATCAATGCAGGAGCTACATTCCAAAGGGTGATGGATTTGGCCTTCAAAGATCTGAAGCATTGCATTGTCATATATCTTGATGATCTCACAGTATTTTCAAAGAAGAGGGGAGATCATATCTATCACTTGGAACAAGTACTTGCAAGGTGTAGGAAACATGGCATATCACTAAATCCAAAAAAGTGCATTTTTGGAGTCACAGAAGGCAAGTTATTGGGGCACATTGTGAACAAACATGGAGCACACATTGATCCTGAGAGGATTAGAGCCATTCAAGCATTATCCCTACCCACAAGCAAGAAGGGAGTTCATTCATTCTTTGGAAAGGTAAACTTTCTTCGTCGTTTTGTGCCTGAGTTTGCTGAATTGACAAAGCACATCACTTCCATGATGAAACCTCAAGAAAGTTTCAAATGGAACAATGAAGGGAAGGAAGCATTTGAAGAGATCAAGAAAACCATTGTCAAGGCTCCAACCCTTGTGTCTCCATATTTTAACAAAGAGTTCATCATGTATTGTTATGCATCAGAGCATACACTCTCTGTTGTTCTTGTTCAGAAAAATGATGAAGATGTTGAAGCACCTATTGCTTTCATGAGTTTTCCTTTGAAGAAGCATGAGCTAAAGTACAGCCAATTGGAGAAGCATGCCTATGCAGTGGTCAAGGCTATAAAAAAATTCAGGTTTTACATCCTCAATTCTCATACAGTGGTGATGGTCCCTGGCAGTGCAATCAAGTCCATTTTGACTCAGCAAGACCCTGGAACTAAGAGGGGAAATTGGATTGCAAAGACTCAAGAGTATGACTTGGAGATTCGACCTTCTAATCTGGTAAGGGGAAATGGCTTGTGCAAGTTGATTGCTGAAGATGAAACTCTCAAAGTTCAACATGGAGAAGAAAATGGTACTTTCTCAACTTGTTCAGAAGACAACCCACAAGTGCTCTTTGTCACCACTACTGATGAGTGGTACGCTGATATTGCCTACTACTTGACTTATGGAGAATGCCCTCCTCATCTTGATTACAAACAAAGAAGAACACTCAAGCTGAAGGTAGCCAAGTTTGTGATCTGGAATCATGCACTTTACAAAAGAGGCCTGGATGGTTGTTTCCTCAGGTGCGTAGATAAAGAGCAACAAGAAAAGTTTCTTATAGCATACCATGACCAAGCATGTGGTGGACATTTTTCAGCAATGGTCACTACACACAAGATCCTACGAGGAAGGTATTATTGGCCCACCATCTTTGCAGATACTCGAGATTGGGTTTCTAAATGCAAAGCATGCCAACAGTTTATTGGAAGACCACAACTCGTTGCATTACCACTCAGGCCTGTGGTTATTGAAGAACCATTTCAACAGTGGGGGATGGACTTCATTGGTGTTCTAAACCCTCACTCAAGTGTGGGGCACACCTATGTACTCACAAAAATAGACTACTTCACCAAATGGGTGGAAGTCATTCCGATCAAACAAGCCAACACTGAAACAGTATGCAACTTCATCAAGGAGAATATCATAGTCCATTTTGGAGTGCCACAGAAGATTGTAGCAGATAATGCTACCTATTTATCTTCAAGAGAGCTGACTGAGTTTTTCTATAGCTACAGAATCTCCCTATCTCATTCTTCTGACTACTATCCACAAGGAAATGGACAGGCTGAATCAAGCAACAAGAACATTGTGACCATTGTCTACAAGCTTGTAGATGAGAATCAAAGGAATTGGCACAAAAGGTTGTACGATGCATTGTGGGTAGATAGGATCACTCCCAAGAAGGTGATAGGTATGTCTCCATTCCAACTGTTGTATGGAGTTGAAGCAGAGATTCCCCTCACAATTGAGATGCCAGCTCTCAAGTTGCTACAGGAAATAGAAGATGGTCAATACAAAGATTCCATAGACAAAAGGATCCTATTTCTGGAGAAGCTGGAAGAAAATAGATTCCAGGTGGTGGATCGAATCAAAGAACACCAATTGAAAGTGAAGAATATATTTGACAAGAGGGCCAAGGCAAGAGAATTCAAGGTTGGAGACTTTGTCCTACTATGGTACAAGAGAAGAGAACCAAAGGGCAGCCATGGAAAGTTTTATTCATTATGGCTCGGCCCATTCCAAATTCATGGAGCTTATGGTGAGAATATTTTTCTCCTCTCATACTTGGATGGAATGCCATTGGAATTTCCTTGAAGTGGGTAATACTTGAAACTATATCATCAGTGAAAGCGGGTTGTCCCCCGCCTTGTACCATAGGTGATTTTCTTGGTGTGTTTCCCTTTTCATTCTGTGGTTTTGTTTCCCCTTCTGTTATGTGTCGTGTGTTTCCTTCCTTTTGTGTGCTTGTTTGTTTCCTTCTTCTAGTATTTCTTTCTTTAAATTGTACATGACCCTGCAAGGCCCAATGGATAAGGCACTGGTCAATTTTATATGGTTTAAAAAATTGAAATTTTGGATCCTCATACCACATCTTCACCATGTTCAGTCCATGCCATGTCCCCAAGCTAGAGCCAGTTGTTGTCTCCCGAAAACTACTTTTTCATTTTCCAAGTTAAATTTGAAATTTCAAGCTCTCGCCCTCCTAAAGTATTTAAGCCAAGTTGAAAGTTCGAAGAGATAGAGAAATCCATGCCCTAGAGTTGTTTCAAATCCCCAGTCTGCTTGTTTTGATAAATTTTCTATTTTCCTGTCTAAACGCATGAAAATTTTATTGTTGTCCTCATTTGAATGAAATTGTCAATCTTTCTATGCCCCTAGATTGTCAAACCTTGTATTGTTTTCAATTCCTTGGCTCGTGAAAGAAATTTGAAAATTGGGCATGAAATGGTGGAGTTTTCTTCTTCTCTGCATTTTTTTCCACAGTCGGGAACGATGGGTGTTTGCTTCCCCGTCAAATTTTGGCCCCATCATCCATGGGTACATGGACATACCTAATTGGAAATAGGTCATCAGAGAAATTTTTGTTTTAAGCCTCTTTATAAAAAGGTGAAAATTTAAAAAGTGACCCACAGCCCCAATCAGGGTTAAAGGAAAAAGTTAAATCTTGAGCCCACCATTGGAAATTCAAATTAGGGAGACGGACTGCCAAGGAGATTTGATATTTTGATCCTCTTTGTAAAAAAGGCAAAAAGTTAAAAAGTGACCTGCAGCCCCGATCAGGCTTAAAGGAAAAAGTCAAATCTTGAGCCCGCCGTTGGAAATTCAAAGCAGGGAGGCGGACCGTCGAGGAGATTTGAGATTTTGAGCCTCTTTTTAAAAAAGGAAAAAAAATTAAAAGTGACTCACATCCCTAATCAATCTTAAAGGAGAAAGTCAAATCTTATTTAGGGAGCGGACCATCGGGGAGATTTGAATTTTGAGCCTCAAAGCAGGAAAAATTTTAAAAAGTGACCTGCAGCCCCAATCGGCTATAAGGGAAAAAGAGCTGTTGGAAAGTTTTTGTTTTTAAGCCCGCATAAAAAAAAGGATAAAATTATAAAAGTGACCCTCGACTCCTTTTCTAATCAAGTGAAGCCATGTGTCATGACCATATCAAAAGTGGGTGAGTGGGCCAAAATGTTCCAAAATGCCATTTCTCCAAAAGGAACAAAATGAAAAAGCATTCCTCTATGCCCATTCCAGTAAATTTCTCCCATGTGTACGACTCTGATTTAAGGTTTCAAAGGCAAGATGAATGGTTCAAATTCAAAGTTACAAAACAAGTGTAACGAATGCATTATGAAAAGTCTGGTTTTTCCACCATTGGCATTTCTTCGTGAATCAAGAATCTGAACGATGGACACAAATGATTGAAAAGAAATTGTAAACCATTTCTTGCTAACAAAGAAAAAGTTGTAACATTTCTTGGAGGAGATTTAATGGCTTCTTCACGCCATTGTAGAGCGTTGGTAATTAATCTTGGAAACTCAAGAGTATATTGTACTTTGAGAGAACAAAGGAGATAGCCATTTTCTTCCATTCCCCCCCTTCTTCTCAAATTCCTCCATTTCTCCACTATGTACAATTTCTATTTAAGCAGCAATACAAGAAGAAGGATTTTGTAGCCTCTTTGATGAGGAGATTTCAGAAACTTTGAGTTCACAATATTATCTCGTCTTGTTGCCATTTTTAGGGTTGTTTCTTCTCATGAATACATGTGACGAATTTTCTAACTAGTGTGTGCAGGAATCTGATTTCCTACCTACAACATTAGTTCTCCTACCTCTTTTCTCACTCCCTTTCCCACTTTTAGAAAAATTTCTCTCTTGCAAGTATCTATAAGCTTTTCCGCAGGGTCAGTGGAGTGCCCCTGTTGGATCCCTAGCCTGGTTGAAAGGCCACCACAGAAATCCACATTTTCTTGTGCATGCATATTATGGTAGCTACACCGGTTAAGTAGAGGGACTTAGATTCCCAAAGCGTTGACAAGGAATCCACAAGTTTGTCCACTCGACGATTATGGGTACCAAAACCATGGGCCAAAACTGTCCCATAAACATATGGGTCAAAAATCCCATCCATATGATAAGAGAACATTTCCCAAAAAAATGGGAACATTTTTCAAGGCCATTTTTTTCTTAAAACCCCCGCTACCAGGGACTGCCACCCCCAGACCTCCACTCGGGGCCCAGTTTGGCCCCAAACCCCGATGAGAATACATGAAGAGTGTACAATACTTTTAGTGTATAGTCTTCAACACTTCCACACATGAAAAATAGGCTCCACAACATAACATAAGGAAGTACTAATGGGGAATTGGTTGGGGCCACTCCTTCTAAGGAAAAGAAAAGAGAAGTATAGGTGGAAGCTGATGACATGATGAACATTACTCCCTTGAATCCTTCGAGGCCACCTAATAAAGCCAGGGTCGTGTCTAGGACAATGGTGGGGGGTCATGGTGAAAGGTTTATGGAGATTGCTACTTCACAACCTAATGATCTCAGGAGTGAAGCAACCCCTACAAATTTCCAAATCACCTGAATCCCACTTGGTAAATAATACATTGAGGGGCTTAAACATGAGCTTAATGTGGTATTCAAAGATGTAGTCTAGAAAATGGAAAAGGACAAGAAAACCAAGGAATAATTAAAGGAAAAAGTTAATGCCTTATCAACCATTATTAGAAGGTTAGTCCAAATTCCTCAAACTAACCAAACACTAGTCCCTAATATTACTTACACATTTATGAAAATTTCAAAGGACATAAGTGCAATGGGTGAAGCCACCAAATAGTGGGAGAGTGACCTACTTACCAAAGGAGAGAAGTTGATCAGGGATAATGTGGAATGCCACATTAGGTAAAAGTAGATGCAGTAAAGAACTTAATTGATAAATGTCAAATTGAAATTGACATGGGGGAAGGTATGCTACCTAAACTTGGAACTTTATTTCTCTTAGGTGATGATCTATTAGCCAAGGAGGGAATAATATCCATTGAGAATGAAGGGAGGGAACATAAATATTATACTACCATGAAGATAATAATGGAAACCTTATAAGAATGTATTACTAGAATCCAAAGTATAAAAGATAGGAGAGAAGAATATGTCAATAACATCAATAATTTTCTAGACAAATGGTTGAATCTGCACAGTGTATATGTTATAGAGGGTGTAAATGTGGAAAGATTAGTTGACATCTTTGGGACTAATGTGACCGGGGGATTTGATCCATTAAAAAATATTGATAAATCTACTATTTAAGAGCTTGTTCATATTGAACGTATTTTTGGAAAATTGATCAAGAAGGGCAGGATGGAGAGAGTTGTTTCTAGTAAGTTAGAAGATGTGTGCTGAAGGGAGGAGGTGGTATTTCTTTATCATGTTGGTCATGGCGAGGAGTTTTTCATAGATATGTTTAATAAGTTTGATGAATATGGAGAGAGAGAGAGAGAGTGAGCACAAATTTAAGGGAGCACATCGTAGATACTGACCCCAAGGTTTAAGGGTGATAATATGGAGATTGAGAAATATAATTATATATGTACCCTCAAGCTTGATTTAACAAAAATAGAAAATATGTTAAACCCTTAATTGTATGCTACACCCTTAACCTATTGCTTATATTAGGATATGAGTAGCCGACTTGTGGCTTACCATATCATTTTATTATATCATTTATACTTTATCATGCTTAATAGGTCAGCCTTGGTGATGGCCATAACATATGAATAGTATATATAGGGGATTGTAGGTAGTAGTTCATTATCATTTGAGCATTTGAGTCTTGTTATATGGTTTGGAGGTTGCCCCCTCAAAGTGGCGAAGCTATTGTAATTGAATATTGAGATCATTATTTTGAAATATTGTATTATTTGGTATTCTATTGCTGCTCATAATCTGAATTATACTAGTAATTTCATTACAAGTGGTATCAGAGCTGCGATTTGGGCCAAAATTAGGGTAAAAACCCTAATTTTTTGTTTCCACAATATATTTTGAACCAGAGCGAATTGGTGGGATATTTTTATCGAAGTTGAGAAACATTTCAAGTAAGGTTCCCTAAAAATTTCAGACTTTTAAAGTTTATTTCACACAAGTTATTACAAATTTAGGTTTTTTCATAAAATTGCTCCCTAGGGTGCAAATTGTGGAATTTTTTCAAGTTCTTTACATTTTCGGAAAAATCTCAAAAAAATAGTATTAGTATCTTCTCTGTGTTTTTTCCTATTCAGCCAAATTCGTAGCAAAACCTTAAACCCTAAGGTTTGATATCATGGCGGGGCCTTCCACAAGAGCAAAAAAGAATCCGGTTACTCCAGGTAAAACCCTAGATAAAGATGGGATAGTGATTGAAGAGATGGATTCAAAAGGGGTAAATACAGATTTCTAAGCACTAGGGTTTACCACAGTTGATCATAAGGTGATCGAACTTGAGTATGAGCTACGAAATGTACAATCTGAGATGGCCTCTAAAGGAGACAGAGCCCAAATCAATCATCAGTTGGATGATATCATGCAACATGTAAAGGGTAAACCGTATGGCCCAAATCTGGCCCATATCAACCAAGGAGGATCATCAGTTCAAAATCATGGACAAAATAACCACATGTTGGATCACTTTTCTAGCCCAATCAGAATCCAACTTATTCGCAACCATGGAACATGATGCCGAAAGTGGATATGCGCAAATTTGATGGTAAAGATCCCCTGAATTGGATAAATCAATTGGGGAACTTCTTTGAGCTACATCAAACACCATCAGGACAAAAGGTGACATTAGCATCCCTATATCTTGAACCAGACTAATTCGCTTGGTATCGATGGTTATGTGCTCAGAGGCAGAAGAATGGTCTCGGTGTCACTTGGATAGTTTTTAACGAGGAGAAGAAGTTGTTCTATATTGATGGAGGTAATGAGGATGATGAGGATGCTGAAATTATAGGATAGGTTGAGGAACCAATAGAAGATGAAGTAGAGGATCACCAACCTATAATTTCTTGCCATGCATTGTCAGGTATTAGTACTCCTCAAACACTCAAGGTTATTGGCTATCTCAAAAAATAGAAGGTGACAGTGTTGATTGACTTAGGGAGTACTCATAACTTCATAAATAGTAAGTTAGCTGCTCACCTCAATTGTTTTATTTACCCAACTCCAGAAATGCAAGTTATTATTGTGGAAGGTGGGACAATCAAGTGCACAGGAAAGTGCCATAATATAAAGCTTTCTATGGGAGACTACATGATAGACTCACCTATGTTTGCTATTTCTATGGGAGGGGCATATATTGTTTTGGGTGTCCAATGGCTCACAACCTTAGGTACTATAGAGATGAATTTCCAAGAATTGTTCTGATACCATGAAAGGAACGATAACTAGATCGTACCAAGCCAAGAACACAAATGCTAATTAAACACCAAACATAATTCGACCAACTACTGCAAATAGGTGTGCCACGATCAAAGAATGATAACCAAAGCAACAAGGCAAGGACACAAACTCCAGAGTGTCACGATCCAAGAAAAGCTGAAGTAATAAGGCAAGGACACGAAACCCAAAGAAGTAGGATCGACACCACACTCTCCCATACTGCTGAATGGGTGGAGTGGCGCTACAAATCTGTATGAGTTTTCAAAAAAATTACTCAAACACTGGGCTCCACTAGAATAGCTCCCCCATAAGAGAGACTGTCAACATGCCAAAAGTGTGGAAAATACAGATACAAAATCTCTAAAAAAAAGAGAGATACACTACACCTGCTAAAGAAAAATGCTCAAAACAAGAAGCATCACAATGTAGAAGGTATAGAAAGTGAAGCAAGAGGCCGAATGGTGGAGGAGCCATGCCTGTAGAGTCCTCTCAATGAATGCCTATGTCGCCACCACGAGTGATCAGATATCCACCCCAAATCAACATGGATGGATGAAGAAGATGCCTGCATATGACTTGGTGCAAAATGCACAATGGGTGCATGCAAAAGAACATCAGAATGTGTGTCAGGTTGATCATGTTTGACAACTAAAATCTCAGGTTTCTCAATCTTGAGTGAAGGTGCAGAACTCATGTGTTGCTCATGATCCTTAGAAAGAGTCGAGCGAACAAAAAAGAAGCTCTGTCAATGTGTGATCCCAATGAAGTATCTGCTCGAAAACCAATGTCATTTGAATTCCACTTAACATGTGGAATAGAGGAAACAATACCCTGTGAATGTTTGCCAATGACTTCGCTAGTGAGACCCATAAAATGGAGCATGCAAGAACTGAATGTAGTATTATGATTCTCAAAAAAGCCATGCAGCTGAGCAGAAGTAGGATACACAATATGTGGTACTGTAATAGGCATAGATGTGGAAGAGCATGTAGAAACAAGCCTCACAGGTTTAGAAGAATCAAAAGCAGGTTCAGGCTCAAAGAATGGTAGATCAATGTCATTGGGTACAAGAGCAACAACTACGAGTGGACTAGGAGCATGAATATGGTTGTCCACAATATGATGGTGATGTTATAGGCTAGCAAGTTTGTTCTGCAGGGAGTGTATTATTGTATCCTTATCGTGAATGAGTGATTGTAGAAGAGAATTTCGCTTCTTGAGTGATCTATTTTCTTCCACAAATTTTATAATATTCTCTTGAAGTCCACATACTTCAGAGAAAAGTATATCATTATCAGAATCCATGATAGGTACAAACTACAACTCCAAAAAATTTAGGACGTCGGGCTCAACCGAAATTGCATCCACAATTGATTACAACACTCCTCCATATTTGGAACTTTATAATTATAGTGCAAGTCTCAAAATAAATAACTCTAATGGAAAGAGCACGAAAAAACAAACACTTCTACAAAAAATGGCACTTAAAACCGAGTTACTGATCAAAAGTTACAAGCTTTTTAATATTTTGCTCTGTTATTTATTTTAGTTGCCACTAAAACAAATTAAATTGTTGTTGCCTTCACCACACAAATAAAATTAAAGGGGGCTCAAGTTAAGCACCTACTAGTAGAAATCACAAGTTTTAAGCCCTCATATGACCAAGGGCTAAGGATTTTAACCTGTGTGCTTCTCTGTAGAAATTAAAAAACCACAAAAAATGACTGCCTCCAGAATTGGCCTAGTATACAGTCGATCTTAGGGTTTTCATGCCTTCCGGATCCAATGAAAGCCTCTGTTTTGCATAAAAATGTACGCAGTAACAAGATATGACCAAATCGCAAATATATGAATACATAAATAATTTATTTGCAAAATAAAACTTATAGACGGATGTCAATAGCAATCTCCTGCTCTGATACCATGAAAGGAACGATAACCAAATCGTACCAAGCCAAGAACACAGATGCTAATTAAACACCACGACCAATAAGATGAAAGCAATTCACCAGAATAACTTTACATAAAACCTTTACAAACAAATGAGTAACAATATCATATATTATTATGGAACTCAATGCAATACATTGAGAATGGGCCTTGCTTAAATAGGCAAGGAATAACAATCTAAGAACCAGTCAAGGTCATAGATCAAGCCATAAACTAAGGAGATAACTAGTCATCAAAGAACTAGGGGCAAGACCACAGGTTTAGCTGTAGAACTAGACATCAAGGATCGAGTTGATATGATAGAGTTAGGGCCGAGTTACATAGTGAGGTACCATCCGATTACGGAAGGGAGTGAGTCAATACCATAGAGCAAGCACATAACCATAACTAAGCCACTTCTGATAATATGCTTCCAAATCATCCACCAAGACACTGCCATGTAGGGAAATATCCAGACACATAAGTGTTGGAAGAGAATATTGAGCCATGAACAATAGAGGTGTGAAGAAAATACCATAAGACAGAATAAGAAGATCTGAGATCAAGGTAGAATACGCGAGCTCATAGGAGAGGAAAACATGTTAGACTGAGATCTATGTTTGTTATCACAAAAAATTATAGTGCCCAACAAAATGTTTTGGGTGTCCAATAACTCACAACCTTATATATGCCCGTACCATAGAAAGAAAAATAGATCAGGAAGAGGAGATCCACTTTCTATTTAGAAGCCAAGATGAGAAATACAATTGAATGGGACCGTAACCAAGATGTTGAATACGAGGACGAGCTCTCAATAATTATGCAGCCAAGGTTCAATAAAAAGGATGTAGATGGATATTCATAGTCAAAGTTATTCTCCATACAAGTCCATGACCGTGCCAAGTCTAACAATGCCAGGCTGATCTGTATAGAAGGATTAACGCCCAAGGAAAGGCTCAAATCTATCAAATGGTGGAGGCAATTCCAAGGTGAGGACTAGCCTGACCATGAATAGGGATCATGATCATGCCATAAAGAGCAGATCTCTAGGCAGCCAAGCTCCTAAGATCAGAGTAATATACGATACCCATATTCCCAGACACCTTAGTGAGATCGGGCCAATGGTTCAAGCTGAAATGTTTAAGCCAGGTATCGATCAGGCCTAGCCAGAGTGCCGAGTTCTTAACCAAATGGCCAAGGATGAAATAAGAAGGATGAAACATGTAGGATTTATCTAAGATTAAACTAAGAGTTCTCAAAATTTGTCACACCGAATCTCAACAAAAATAAGCTTCCTACTCGAGTAATTGATGATTCAATGCATGACTAACATGGTGCTAAAAATCCACATGTTCTGCAAAATAAATGCCTTGTTTCAGGGGTGCATCAAATTTGAATCAAAGATTTAAGATCCCTCAGGTAAAATATGTTCAGACTTTGACTTCAAATCAAGTAATGGCTACTCATGAATAAGTTTTTGATACCATATTGGTCTTACAAATGCTTCTCATCCTAATCACTTAGCAAAGCTTGATAAACACTGTTTTCAGGCACCATTTTAAAGTGCACAGAAATCAACTCATTAGCTTTTCCCCCTTTGAATGATGATAGAGATGTACATACCAGGTTTTGGAGAAGAATGCAACTGCCACCTAATCATAGTAAATAAAGTTTGTTGCTGAAATTTTGGAACTAAGCATGACTCTCTATCCACAGCTAGCTCCAAATGTTCTGGTATACAACTAGTAGAGCCAACTTCAACACAATTGTATCCCAAGAAAGGCATGTACAAAAGTGTAGATCCTAACAGAAGTGTAAGAATCTATGTTTGAATGGCCAAGGCCAAAAACTCTAAATAATAACCTATCATGGGTAATGTAAAGAGAACTAATTCAGGTTGTAACTAAAGAAAATAAGGCGTGGTAAGATATGTGTAGATCTAACAAATGCAAATGGAGATGCTATTCCGCTAGCTGAGGGATCTTTCCAATTGGATTAGACTTAGCAATCTAAAAAATTCAATCCTAGAGTTGAGTCAAATGAAGGAAGTTTCACCATATTGTAAAACCCCAGTTTTGGATACTCCTTTCTATCACAAAACCTGTTCACTCTTCTGAGTGTGTACATCTTCAATATCAACATTGTAGAGCTACTTCTGAATGCAAGTTTTGGTTCAGACCAAATAAAATTTGAGATGTCATTAATTCATTTAGGAAATAGGTTTGCTCAAATGATTTATGAGCCAGAAATGATGTGATATTAATTTCATGCATGAGTCAAACAATGCAAAAGTTTAAGATTATTTTCATGGGTAGAACTTCAAGTTATTTTGTATATTGTCAGGATAATATCTTATTAACACTTTTTGTAGCAATGGTTATTTAATAATTTAACTATATGTATGGAGTAATATAAAATATGTTAATTTTACTGATTTTGAAATCATATGCAAAAAGGAGATGCAAATCAAAATGTATTATAAATGCACTTATCCATTAGATTTGATAATTTAAATGCCTTACTATGTGGAATGTTAATTTGATGGCCGATTTGGATTTTGCAGGTACAATTATCTTGCCACCTGATCAGTTCTAGAAATGAACATACATCATCTCTGGCACAGAATAGTCAATAAGGATATTGACATCTAAAAATATTTAAGTGTCAAGGTAATGTCACCATTTGCACTACAAGTACAATGTGATTTAGCTCAAAGTAAAGCTTTCTGAGTTGAACCCAAAAGGGATATGTTGTTGAGCTGCATAATTGACCTGTTATAAACTCTGGTGTTATAGACAGCATCAAGTAATAAAATAGTGTAATTACTTTTACTTATACTCTACTGAATGGATGGGAAAACGTCTATATGGGCAAAGTGTTTAGTGTGCCAACAAAACAAAGGTGAAATTAATATTTGACTCGTCAGCCATTTGCTGGTAACAGACACTTGGACCAATTGAATTATAAGATAATGTAAGCAGAATAAGCAATGACTCATATGGATTCCCATTCACCGGATTGCTCTAAAAGTTCGGAGTGTATGTAGGAATGTTATGCAAAGAACACTTGTCAGATAGAACATTGAGAAAATAAGATGTAGATCCATTTTCTAACTGTGTCCCTATCACAAATTAATTATTATTTCATATTCTTACATCATAGTCTGTCAAATGAAGCCTCACCATGAGACATGATTTCCTCTTTTCTAAGAATCTGCCATGTTTAAGACTAATGTGGTCAACTCTGAATCGTGCCATTGTAATGTTACAGAAAAGTAAAATTTTGGACATAATGGGAGTAATTCATCATCTTGGGACTCAGTCTAGCTACACAAGTTTCATCTTATTCCTACAAAGCCTGATGGGCAAATAGAAGTGGTATTCTTGAGATTGGGCCAATCTTTGTTGCTTTTGTCATCAGAAATATTGGCCATTTAAAGGTGGATTAAAACCATTGCAGAATTTGCATATAAAACATGTTGAATTAGACCATCTACTCAAAAGACCTCCAGCTTTTGGATATTCAAATGGGTAGGCATCCACACCTTTATCAATTTTAGAAATCAATTGAGGGTGTATACTAAGGAGTATATCTCGAGGAACACGTTCAAATGTACCAATGGGTTTTGGCTAGTTCCTGAAGAAGAATCCTATCATTATCACAAAATATGCAATGACAACAACTTTGTAAGTATGTTGTCCGCTATCTTATTAAAGTTTTCATTTTAAAATTGGATGATCCTAGGGTCATTGCTCCGTTCTCCAAACCATCTACAAGAAGATGAAATACTTCCTGCACAACTTTGAATCCTTTGTGTTGATGTAACAACACCTACTCACTAAATAGTTTTAGCCTTTATCAAGGACTCTTTTAAAGTAATTAATAGGATTTGCTTGATAAGGAGTTTAGAGTTGTTCATCCCCATCTTCATGGCACATATGGGTTGAAATATTCCTGTTTCATGTCTCCAAGAAATTTAGTCCTCATGTAAACTCTTATGTATATCCCAAACAGGGTTACCAATGGTAATTTTTTATTTCCCAGGACACATCTTCTTTTGGATGGTCAGATTAGATTCTGCAAATACATTAAAGAAGAACCAGACTATCCCTTGTTTTCAAAGTTTTATATCAGGGTCTACTTTTAAGAATAGTGAGCATAAGATGGATTCCTGTGATAAGGAGTTTCAAAGTTTTGTCTACCCATGGTAATATCTGAAAGGATTATTCAATGTTGGTTTCCATGGTTTTCGCATCCCTGCGCCCTGTTATCCTAATTAGCTTATATGGTAGGATATGACTTATCCGTATTTGTGGCTTACCATCTTATCTTTGGTTTTGTTGGTTATACTGAATTCTTGGGGCATTGCTAGGTTCCCAGCACCATCTTCTTTCAGATGGTTTGCACATAGCAAATAAATCAATGTATATAGTAGGATTTTCCTTGGTAGTTCATTATCATTTAAGTTATCTGGGACTTTTTTATAGCAGTTTAAGAGGATTGCCCTATCGATAGTGGCGAAGCTATTCAGGTTGTTGTCTCTTATGGTAGATCATGGGTATGAACTTTTCTGGTTGTGTTTCCACAGTTTCAGCTTGGTTGGATTGGTTGTCTTTCATAATGCTGATTTATACAAAATATTGAAAATAAATTGCTAAATTACTAATGTAGAGTTACAACGCAGATATAGATATGCAATAAAGTATAGCTTTGACACAAGCAAGCTAATAAATTTAAAACCCTAAGTGCAAGAGAGAGGGTAAGATACTTGGCTGATTCACAATAATTGCGAAGCTGTGCTGAGTTGGAATATTGATGAACATGAAAGCAGAGTGTTGCAATCGAGCCTAGAAAAATGTTGAACTGTCGGGAGTGTAGGACTCGGGGATCTGGACAGGGTCAGGGGCGCCTGGGGTGCTGCAAACTTCCTTTGGGCACTTGTGACTGCTCAAAACCTCAGGAATTGAATTTCGTAGGGTTGCAAGATGTTTGTTGGATGTCTCCTCTAATTCACTGCTTGATCGCCAAATTCGCCCGAAACCTGCAAAGAGAAAAGACCTCCTACAAAACCCCAAAACATATCATATCCTGAAAAGAAAAAGATGCAAATGGGGAGTCAAATGGACCTTGGCGGTCACCCAATAGAGTGAACTTACGACCAAGTGCTACACTACATCTCAGACTCCATGTAGTTCTGTGCGCGTGTGTGTAGAATCGTGCCTTAGGAAGCTCTTATGCAAGATGCACCGAATAGTGGACAATAGCTAGATGTAGCAATATAAGTAGATGTGTGGATGAAAAAATGAACTTCCCCTCCTATGTGTGTATACAGGATAAGCAGTCCCTTGTCCCTTGAATGATAATTAGATGGGTGTTTTGATGCTCATATAATGCTTTTAGATGCAATCTTAAGTGGTGATAGTAGATGCTTAGAGCTTGGTCCTTTATTATGATCACATAGCTTTATATTTATATGATTCCCTTATTTGAATTTCGTAATTAACAAATAAAAGGTCAACCCATAAGAAAACAAGATGTCTGAAAGATAAAAGAGGCCCAAAAGGGGTGAGTAAGATACAAAGAGGTCGGGGGCACCTAGAGGGGATGAGGGTGCTGACGTCCTGGTTGGGTGTTGGTGTCCAGAGCCAAGAAGGATAAAGTAGTGAAATTTATACTGGGCAGTGGGGTGTGAAAGACCACAAAGAAAGCAAGAAAGCAAAGAAAGAGGCCAAGGATAGATGTTAATTACTAGTTTTCTTGCTTAGGAATATACGTGAATAGTAGTATGTGATTAGGACCTAAAAATGTACCTAAGTGTGATTTAGTGTCTACATTTTCCCCCACTTTATGTAATTGAGTGAATATTCAATAATATAAAGTAGATAAGAGATACGTACCTGATAACCATGTAGATAGATGGTGAAAAGTGTGCCGAGAGACAAGAAAAAACATGGAAATGATAAAATGAAGCGTGAAAGCTAAGGAAGAGGAAGCGACCATAGGGGTGAAAGTGTATGTGTTATGTCATGTTGCACTTGTTTTTTCATTTTCACGTGATGTGTTCGATGATGTGATTGTTGCTTCTCATAAGGATAAACCTATAAAAAGAAGAGCAAAAGAGTAGTCAAATATGTGTATATGAAAAATTCGATCAAAGTAAAAAAGTGTGTAAAAATGTGAAAAAAGTAAAAGGAACATGTGCACCTAATCCGTGACAAGTGAAAAGGATAGAAAGTATCCTAAAATGTTGTAGAAGAATGATTTTTTTCAGATATCTCACACCAAGAACGGGTTTTTTTGGACGATCTCAAACTAAGTGCTAGTTTTTTTGGTGATCTCATGTTGCGACAAAGGAAGTGTTAGGGAGAAAGGTTTAGTGTTATTCTCTAACCCTAACTATTTCCCAAAATTTATACACCACTGCAAATGGCGTGATACTGCTTTGTTCTAATTCAATCTAGTTCAATTACAAAAAGGAGATATAATGCATTTTGATTGTTAGAGGGCTATGCTTGTTTTGTGTAAACCGCTATATATTGTACCAATATAAGAAAATCACTATAAGTTCCCCTCGTCATAGGAACCCAGGAAAGGTCAGGAGTACCCAGGTGCTCATGTTTTTTTATGGGCACTAGCGTCTATGCATTGTTGAAGACCCAAATTAGAATTTAGGTTGTTTTTGTAACTGAAGACTGATATGTTCATGTACTGTATAGGTTTGAACTGTAGTTGTGTATTACTGTATGAGGTGACTGATTCACCCAAGATATTCCCCCTCCTCATCTAGGGTGCATGTGACGCCACTAGGAGGATGCAACCTAAAAGAGAGGATGGAACATTTGACTCTCATCTCACCAGTAGGAAGACATAATGTCTGACTCTCACTCCACCATCTCTCAGCTAAGGCTGTGAGAAGGCTGTGATCTAAAGTAATGCATGCCATGTGGACCACGTGTGCTAAACCAATCACCTCTAATGTGATCTCTAGAAAAATATGGTCACATCAGCTAAATGTCGCGTCGTAGGCCTGGAGCTGCCCATGTCACTCCCACGTCTCTAAAACATCTAAGTCCGCCTGTAGGGTTAATCAGGTCATTTATTATGATCTTATTCTTTTTCTTCTAATCTACCAATCCAATTTTTTTATTCTACCATGATTTTCCTCTAGTCTATCATCTAATTCATTTATTTTTATCATCTTAGGTTTCCTAAAAAAAATCACTTTCCTCTAAAAAGCATTCTAAGAGTGTCTTTTATTATCTAACTCATTTCTTCTACCATTTAGGTTTTCCTAGAAACCTTTATTTTCTACAAAAAGCACTTCAAAATGTCTTTTTGTGTACTTGTGCGCCCCTGATGACATCAACACACTGTTGGGGTTAGATCACACACCAGTGTTGTATAGCTATATATTCAATTGAAACATGCAAACAATAAACATGGAAATTAAACCATAAGAACAATAAACAAGAGAAGAATGAGTAACACAAGATATAATGTGGTTCACCTAGTGTGGGCTACGTCCACTAAGAAACAACCAATCTATTATTCTTTCTTCATGGAGGAAATACAATGAAGATTTGCAATATTCCACACCTCTCCCAGATGTACAATAATTTTTCCTCACAAGCTTGTCTGAGCTTTCTCCAAGAAATTTTTCTTACAATAATCTCAAATCTTACCTTCTAACCCTAGTTTTCTACCTTATAAGCATATAAAAACTTTAGGACAACTTAGCTATGCATTTACAACCCTCCAATTACCTTTATAACAAAGGGTCAGATTTAATCCATGTCTAATATAAAAACATGAACACACAGATAACCGATGCTAGTTACCAAACCGATGTCGGTTCCTCTAGGCTACCGATGCTGGTTATTATTGAAACCAATAAACATGCAATGCATGCCATTTGTGAAGCTATTTAGCTCCATAACCTAACATGCACCCCTTAGTGCATGGGTGCCCCCAACGCACCATCACATCCCTTAGCGCATTAGCGCACCCCTCCGCCCATAGGTGCATTCAAATTTTTTAACCCAAACCCTTCATATGCATAGGTGCATGTGCGCCCTCGCCTCACTGCCAGAAATGCATGAGTGCCCTTCTTTTGGTGCTAGCACATATGTGCCCATGCCGCACGGTGAAAATTTACACATGCGCCCCCCTTGGTGCACTAGTACATCCACACCCACACATACATAGGTATAGGCATATTTCATGAGCACAGGTGCACCCCAAGGGCCACGCTTACGTGTTTTTCTACCCTAATCAATGCATTTTTCCCAAAATTAAATGATATAATTTAACAGAGTGCAGAGTTTGGCTTTATGTACCTGTGGGCCATCCACTGGAAGTCACCTGTAGTCTCTCATGTGATCTGCATGGTGTTTCTGGTTCTCACCCTCACCATCTTCTCCTGTAGGTCAGAGCTCAAATTAATAGTAAAAAGGTAGGTGAATGTGGTAAATTAATTGGCCGCGACGACTTATATACCCATTTTTACCCCCCTGTGAGGTGTTTGTCACCTCTGAGGCACCTTGGAGCCATTGTGGTTCTTCTAAATTCTTCTAACACTTGTCATGATGTTTATTTTTAATAAATAATTATTTTCGCGCCTGTTTTTCCTACCATGGGGCATATTTTTGCTTCCTGGCGGCCTTTTCTACTACATGGGGCATATTATTGCCTCACAGTGACTTTTGGAAAGGTCCCATGACTTCGTTATTTCTTCTACACTACTTTTTTCCTAAAAATTTAAAAATTCAAAACAATATAAATTTAAAAAAAAACAAAAAAAAATCGTAAAAACATTAAAAAATCCAAAAAATTGCAAAAAATTCAAAAAATTCAAAAATTGGTAAGCGACATGCATGCAGCTAAAGCATGTATCAAGTGCATTATCCTCAAGCATTGAAATTTGTCCTACAAAAACATCTTTCTTAGGTTCTTACTTGTTCTTGTCTCAAATGACTTGTAGATCATCGTGATCTACCTCTATTAACAAAACTGGCTTGCTTACTATGTCGGTACTCCCGTGCAATAGTGAGTTGCCAGAGACTGTGTCATAGTGCACAAATGCTTTCCATGGGACTACTTGTGTCCTCCATTATTCCCCTAGCATGTATCCTTGCTTGGGGCACCATTTTTAACCCTTGTTGTTACAACACGAACATTCGGGAACTGAAGCTTGATAATAAAAACATTGGTGCAACTGTCTTAAACATTGTTTCTTGGAGTATGTGTGATTATATTGGTTTCTTTGTTAGGCTAGCTAGTTTACTTTATCATATTACATTACATTATGTATATTACATGGAGTTATGTATTTTTAGAAATGAAGAAATTTTAGTACTTTAGCTTTTCATGTTATTTTACACTTTTATTTATTTCAATAAAGGCCGGTGATGTAGATCTAGGGGCAAAATGATACATCATAGTTGCTTATTGAAAGATTGGATATAAATATTGGGCATGTCCTATATTCTCTATTATCATTTCTGTATTCACCATTATCATTTATTATCACTACTAATTTTTCTTCTAAATCACTTGGGGCAATAAAAAACCATGTTTATCCCTATCCTTATTTATCCTATCCATTTCAATCATAATTTCGATCGTCGATTGACTTCTTTTATCACCCCATCGACACTCGAGGGGGCATCTTTCATTTTACTAATTTTTCTTCAAAAATTTACTTGCTTATGCTTGTATACTATATTTGAAGTGAAGTCACTTACTTCACCTCAAACATGGGCAAATGTAGACACCTAAATTCCACTTTTGTAATCTTATTGCCAAACGCACACAAATCACTCTCACCAATTCCATTATAATAAATGATTTCCACTAATTAACTAACGTTTCTTACCCTTTTGGCCAATTAACAACACATTGTTGATTGCCTAACCTCTTTCGCATTCAGGATGCCACTTTACGACAAATCATAAGTCAAAATCCTCTTCCAAACAAACAATTAATGATTATTAGCTAATTAAGCCTATTTTGCCCTTATTTTGGTCAATAGACCCTATTATTGGCTCAAACCCCTCTTCTAACCACTCAAAATCACCCCATTTACCTCCACAACGTCTCAGTAAGCTTCAAAAGCTTATCCTAGCCTCATAATTGACCTTAAGTGGTTCATTAAGGCTCCTCCCATCTTAATCACTTGTTAATTCACTAATCATGATTAACAAGCCTTTAATCTTCTCTGTACTTTTAGTCCCACATGCACTAAAATGTAAGTTTTCCTCAAAGGAAAAGTTATAAATAAGACTAAGTACTATCTTCCAACTTTACACCATGCTTTGATTTACATATCATATAAGAAATATGATTTATAACCAAGCTCAATCCTTGCCTAAAGTCTTCAATGGGGTTAGTATATGGATATCCAATATGATCTTGTAGTCATTTGGAGAGACCTTTTCACCTTCCTTGGAGTAGCAACAATTCCAATTTGATTGCCCTCTTAGATTTATTTAGGTCTTTGTTAGTTTAACAATTCAATACATAGTAAGGATGCTTTGTAGATTAATGTTTAATTCCATTTAGTTTACATTCATAACATGATTTTAAGATTTAATCATTGATGAATCATTCCTAGAATTAAGCTTGACTATAGGTGGTAATGGTGTTCACCTTTCCTAGTTAGTCATACTATTTGCTTTGTAAATTTTAGGGCCTTATCACAAGCTAATGTTCATTCAACATCTTTCCCAATTGTATTGAATTGACATTCCAATATTCTTGTGTCTTTTTCATATTGACATCTAAAACTTAATGAGCATCAGGATGCCAAGCATTCTATCAAATGTGTTTGCGGTGAAGGACAATATTAAGGCACCACTCCCATCCTGTAACTCCCTAGTTTTCGGGTTATAATTTTTAACATATACCCATACAAGTTTAGGGCATTGGGTAAATAGGAGAAATGAAGCAACCAATGTTATCCCACTATTATTGATCCATTGTAACATATCAATTATTCCAAGGGAACACAATCTTTGATTAAATTCCACCAAGTTTGCACATAATAAGTTGGTATCCATGATTTTATCCAGAGGAGAGGTAAAAATTGAAGTGATTTAAGGAGAACTCAACAACACCTTCATTTTTTAGACAGTTCAGGTTGGGTTTAAGATGTAATATAAACACCTTATATCTCCACTTAAATTTAAAACCCTTGCATGATTCTGACCCTCAGAATCTTGTGGCCGATAAAACATATAGAACAAGAAACAAGATAGGGTACACCCATGAAAGTGATTCTGCAAACTAGTTTGAGAAGAAAAAACTAGCTTCGATCATCCCCGAAATCTTGCAACAATCATTCTAGCTTTAAGCGTATGTGTCTAGCTTTTATATTCTCTTAGGGATTTATTGGAGGCTTCATAGATTATAGCTTGGTGTAAAGTGTCGATATTTAATAAATTCTTAATTATATAATGCCTTTGCATACTTTTCATTAATGACGTGAAGGGCATTGCGTCACTTTTTTTATTTTTTATATTTTTGACTGTTACCTCTTCATTCTTGTATGGGAGTACGTCATGTGGACTCTCTTGGATGACATGCCCCTTTCTTATTAGCCACTCTTAACAACCTGCTTACGTAACATCCAATTTCTCATTGAAAAATTCAAATGCTAAGGGGCTTGAAAACCCAACTTGCATCTTGCAAAAGTGCAAGTATGTGAAGTGTAAATTGTAACTTATCTTTTCACTCCCAAGAGAATGCCATGTGTCACATTGATCATATTTCTCCTGTCAGACCTTAGGGTCAAATTTTCATCTTGCAAAAGTGCAAGGATGCAAACTGATAACTACATTGACTTTGTAGATCTCCAGGTTATTTTCATGTGTCCTTCCTTTGTAGGTTTCATATATGCATCTGCACTTTGCATTTTACATGAAATTTAAAAATGTAAAAGTGCGTATTACAAAGTGAAATCCTCACCTATTCATTATGGGGCCATCACATATCCTCTTTCCATTGGGGTTTAGGGAAGGAATTCCATTTTACATATTTGCAAAAATGTTAGTATGCAAAAGTGTAAATTGCAATATAAATTTGCCCACAACCTCCAAATTACTCTAATATTCCATCTGATGGGATTAAAGGATGGAATTATAACTTATAACACACATTTCTTGACTTTTCTTCAAAGGATGAATGGAGAAGGGAATATTAGAGGAATATTCCTTTGGGGCTAGGGTGTATTTGCATTTTGCAATATTACAAAAAGTGTAAAGTTGCGGTTAAGGCCCGTGTACCTGAATGCTTAGAATATTCTATTTTTCAGGCATGGGGGATAGATTTGTATTTTTTGCAAATTGCTTGAATCAAACTCACAAAAATGATTAAGTCCCTCGTACATGATAAGGCACAAATACACCCATTTTTCCTCCACTAAACCTACAACCCTGGTAAGAAATAAAAAAACATTAAGGCACAACATAGACAGGGGCTTATGGGGTTAAAACACTACATTATTATGCTTAGGAGCTTAGGGGACAACCAAAAAACTAGTAAAGTTCGAGGATAACAATAAATGATGAGCAAAACTTTAACAAGTACTGAGGGAATTCACAAAGTGGTGCGTGAAATCAAACATGACAAATGCGGGCACCAACATTAGCTTTTGCTCAGTGTAGACACCCTAATTTCACACCTCTTCTAAATCAATTAATTTCCCCACTCCATTTCCCACAAAAATCCCCATCAAATTAATCGATGTTAATTAGTTAATTAATCCATTTCAACCCCTAAATTAAACCCAATCTTGCTCACATGCCAAATATTTCCCATGTCCCCAATTTGAAAATTAAAAATATAAGTTTAATCCTCACCCACTCTTTGTGGCCCCCACTCACCTAATAATGCCCACATTTTCAAATTACGATTACTTAAAATCCTCTAAGTTAATCCAATTCCCAGGCTATAAATATAACCTTACCTCCCCTCTCTAAGACACCTGGAGAATAAGCTTGAATATCTTGTCTGAACTCTTGCATCCTTTGAGTAAAGAGAATCCTTCCCACCTTGTCCCAATGCCCAAATAGCCTCATCTTGAAGCATCCCAAATCCATAATCACTTTGTCCATTGGTACAAAATAAGTTGATCTTGTTACAGAGAAGGCCTTGCTTCTGTTCAAGGAAAGCACCCACATTTCACGCAATCAGGGGGCTCTTCCATTTTCATTGCCCATTTTGAGGTTTGCTAAGGAATCATGAAGGAGGAGGTATCTGTCCAGTAGCTTTAATTTCTTGATTATAAGTGTATTTTCCTAGCTCACATTATGGCATGCCCAGTGGGACTTACCCATGAGTTAGTATTTTTAATCTTGTAACTCGTTGCTTTGTCCATAGTTTGCCTACTAGTATTTATCATTATACTCTCATTTTCCATTCCATATGGCATGTTGTGGCTAATGTTTACATTATGGGAGAGTTATTGCTCTGTGGTGTATTACCATGTCTGTGCCGGTTCTGATAGCAAGGGATGTTCTGTTTGCCACGTCAAGAACTTCTTCGAGGGACGTTATTCGTTTGACATTTATTTGTTGTCACATGTCTTAACAACCTCTTTTGTGCAGCTATTTCGGGATCCATTGGTATTCACATGTTGGTTTGTTTCTTGTCGTTCTGTTTGTCATTGTGTCATTCTACTTTGTGCAGGTATCAGGTACCCAAAAACAAGAATCAACTAACTTTTTGTTCTCCATCTTGCTAACCATGCAAATTTCCATAATCTAAAAAATCCAAAACATCTTGATTTATAGTCGTCATTTATTATGATACTTTTCAGAATATTTAGCTTTCAATTTCTAACTTGGTTGCAGGTTGCAAGGAGTTAGTTTGTGTTAATTCACATTCTACATCTACTTTATTTTGATGATATCAGAGTAAAAAATAAATCATACTTTGAGCTCTATGGTGATGGGAAATTAGTCCAAAAAATTATATCTTAGTGTTACATTAGATATCAATCTAGATTTCTAAAAATAAAAAAAATTATTTTTATATTTTCTTTGTTCAATTTGATTTAATACTCAGATTTTGCAGCTAGATTTTGTGTTATTTTTAGTGTCGTCTAGATTTAGTGTTATTTTTTTGTTTTGTGGTTTATACTAATTTGGTGGTCTGTTACTTTATGATATTTTCTGTCTAAAAATTGTAAAAACAAAAAAAATATTAGTATTAAATATATCAAAATAAAATAAAATTTAAACCCTATTCTAAACAACCTAAACTACCTAACTCCCCACCCTTTTCACCCCACCAGCTCGACCATCTCAGCTGAGTTGACAGACTTATCCCCTATCCCCTATCCTAACCTCTAACTTTCCCCTAAGCCTAATGTTTCCCCTAACCCATCCCCAAGCTCTCACACTCCCCAATCCTCAACTCCCCTAGCCACTCGGTCATAACCCAACCTAATCCCTTACCCCTGATCCCTTACCCACTTGACTCTCACGTCCTAGTAACCCCATCTCCCTTCGGCCCCTCAGCCAAGCCCTTACTCCCCACGACTCCAACTCGACTTCCATCCCCCACGACTCAACCCCTTTTTCACATCCCCCCTCCCTCACTCCCCAAAGCCCTCAGCTACCTCTCTCGAGATCCCTACTTAACTTGATCCCCACGACCCCTAGAAAAAACCTCGACACAACCAATATCCACATAACCCACTCCCCAACTCTCCATACCCAACTCCCCATACTCTCTACGTCCACCTCAAACACAAACCATTATCCCCAGCCCCAACACTAAAAATTCCACCCTAATCCAGATTCGAAACCCATAAATTTGCCCAGTCTATTGTCTTGCCTCTGCCTCCATTCAGCCGTCCCAAACCCACCAACACTTTGAAAACCCCTCCTTTGAGTTGCTCAGGCTCCCCACAGTTGACCTCGACCCTTCCTCCTCACAGCTCAACCCGAGCCGACATAGTCTCTCCTGCCGCTCCATTTTCCTTTTCCCTTCGAACCTACTGCATACAACCACACAGACATAATACAAGTCAAAAAACGAATCACCACTAAACACCATTCGTTTCGTTTTATTTTTTTTAGGTGTATCCATTTCATTTTTAGGGGTTTTAAAACTCCCTTAGGCGTATTTAGTTTTAGCCATAGTTTACACGATAGTTGAAATATTAATTCATAGCCTATTACACAATTGGTTTCAATAAGTGTAATTTGTAAATTGCCATTTGATTCATTTATACCTTGTTATAGTTATCCAGTTGTCATGTGTCTATTCATTTGATATCAAATTTTCTCAGTCGCTTAATACATAATTTGTTCATCTAAGTTGTTAAGATGAGCTTACATTGTACTTTTTTATTTAATTCATTTATAACTCACTACAGTTATCAAATTTGTAGTGATTTTCACATTTAATTAGCCATCGTTATCAAGTTTATGTTTCACGCTTAAGTCGATATCAAATTTGATATATCGATAAACAAAATTAGAACCTTTCTATCATTCTCATATTTTTGACTATCTAGACTAATCGTGTTCTTTGATCTCGTAGGTGGACTCTACAACGTTTTAACTACTTCATATGTTGTCAAAGACTAAATTTCAAAACCTATACACGATGTAAACCTTGTTCATTTGAATTTTGCTGAGCTTTCGCCACTCGCGCCGGTTGCAAATTTAGGGTCACTGGACATTTCGAAACCCCTTGGAGTCACTTTTTAATCATTTTGTTGTTGTCTAAGCACCTAACACTGTTATCTAACGCTTTTGGGTGAATCTTGTTGTTGTTTTCTTTTTTTTCTTTTTTGTGAAGCTAGTTGCTAATCACAACCCTTAGCACGTATTCTCTTCTCTTGCGCTTGATACAAGCGACCTTGAGAATTAGAAATGCGACGGGTTGTCTTTTCTTATCCTCTTTTTATTTGCACTTGAAAATCAAAAACTACTAATATCTTTTGTTCAGGACCATATCATTTGAAATTTAATCTGCTAACTTTGTCTGCAGGATCATTTTCCATATTATTTTCTATTTCTAACAATCGTTTTAATTGTTATTTTATTTTGTTGCATTATTAATATTTGTCCAGTCGTTGGTTGTGTATGCTCTTTTCCTGCGCCTTCAAGCAATATAGAAAATAAAAAACAACCACGATCATTTTTCTAACACTTTGTCTACGGGATCCATGTTCTTATTATTTTATGTTTCTAACTATCATTTCAATCGTTATTTTCTTTCATCACATTATTAATATTTGTATGGTTGTTGGTTGTGTATGCTCTTTTTGTGCGCCTTCGAGTAATTTGAAAAATAAAAAATAGCCATGATCACTTTTCTAACACTTCATTTGTAGGATAACTACTATTTTGTTTTCTGTAGGACCGCATCGCTGGAATATTGTCAAAAACACAAATTTTTTTTAACCTTCCCACAAAAGTACCACCATTAAAATAAAATTGTTGAAACCAATTTTTTTTAACACACTCAGGTATGCTGTCATTTTCTACTAGTGATTTATTTCAAGTTGGAAAAGAACTTTTCTAATAACCACATCATCATTTTGTTTTTACATGTACTTCACTACCATGCACCACCAAAATTCACATTTGCATTGCCCTTTGAGACCTAGTCTCATCACAACATTCGATATCTGCCTCGCTCATGATCCCCACTTACAGGTGATGTTGTCATGTGGAACATGCGAGTCACACCTAAATAGTTGTAACAACAAAGCTTGAACATTGTCCCTGTCAATATTCGAGGAGTTATAAGGACACCATACACACATTTATCCCCCATCACCTTCTGCCTTTTCCCAACACCTGCCTTGGATGTGGTGATTCACTCCAAAGTAGGAAAGTAAGAATTGGTGAGTCTTTTTGGAGTGATAAGATCCTATATCCGCCATTCCACAACATACTATATGATTGTATGAAACAATGATCATTCCCAAAGAATCTACCTCTTGAGCCAAAATAATTTGATACACATGACTGATTTCTATTTGTAAACAAAGTAGTTTAACATCATTCTTATCATAAAACTTAGTTGAAATCAATGTGTTCATCGTAAAGTTCAAATCCTAGTCGTGTTCCACAAAACCATTTCTCAACAGATTCAATACACAAAACACTGAATCAATCAAACAACCAAGATCAAAACGTTACATTGATTTCATTAGCTTGATTCAACCAATAATAAATCTTTCATAGCTTTTTTCAAGCTATATTAAATTGATATTGAGTGACTTGCATTCACTCTTTATCTCATCAATTGTCAAAACATCATTCATAGCTTATTGCAAGCTATATCAAATTGATATTGAGTGACTTGCGTTCATTCCTTATCTCATCAATTTTCAAAACATCCTTCATATCTTGTTCCTAGTTATATAAAATTGACATTGGGTGACTTGTTTGAGTTCACTCCTTATTTCATTAACTATCTAGTTTATCTAAAACCACATTCGACGCAAATCCCTTCATAGATCAGTTTGAGTTATATCATAATTGTGTTGAGTCAACTTATTTGAGTTACTCTTCCTATCAACAATCCAGAGCTTGTTCAAGCCAAATCTACACAATGTGACACAAATCCCCTAATAGCTCATTTTGAGTTATATCACAATCATATTGAGTTAACTTGCTTATTCAAGCCAAATCCAAAGCAACTTCATTCTAGCTTACACTTAATCACGCTTGCTCAAACTTCATAACCTCTTTTACAACTTAATTAGGCACACACCTATCTCACCATGGTATTCACACGTAGTCATAATCATGAAAATGATGATGAAGAAGTCATGTAACCTGAAGTCACTAATGAATAACAAGAATAGGTAGATAGGGTGATAAAGAAAAACAAAAATGAATACCTACTACACATCCTAGCCATGGGGGCAAAACTACCCCTTGACTTCGGGACTGAAAATCTAAACAAACTTATAGACAATGGTGAATTGAGTCACCATAATGAAATACCAAAAAATCCAAATAAATCTTCAACTGACGGGTTATTTACCAAAATCCAAGATGTAATGCCCACTAAAACAACCCACTTGAGACCCAAGAAACAACCTAGGATTAGTTAGGAAAATTATGGAATAATTTTTTTTTGTTTAAGAGGAGTCTACTAACCAGGTTGTAAGGACAACATCTGTCACTAACAAGTTACAGAACAATTCTAATCTACTAGAGTATATCTTTTATTTTATTAAAAATTATCAGAGGTCACAAGGTCCAAAATTTAGGGTTAGAAGGTTTCAATTAGGTTCAGAGGGTAAATCAACACCATACCCACTCTTTAACAGGCATTAGAGTTTCAACTTGATTTTTCTCACACTTAACGCATTCAAAATTTTCCTAAATTATTCCCATTGGATAGGAAATTTTCTCACCTTTCCAATGATATAAAGAAGTCCTCCTAACTCCTCATAAAACTCAAGTTATGGGCCGACGGGCCTTGGGGTGAAATTTTTCCCCCAAGAGCGGGCCCGCGGGCCCAGGGATGAAAAATTGCCCAAAAGGGCTAGTTGGTGGGTCGCGGGAAGACTTTGTGAATTTTTCCTACGCGGGGAAGAAAATCCAATTTGCGCCTGCGCCTTCACGGGTCCGCCAAGGACATGTGTCGAGCTCCAAGCCAAAGTGGGAAGAAAACGAGGGAAGGGCGGGGCGGCGGAGGTGTTAGGGAGAATTTGCCAAAGGGGAGGGGAAAAGGGATAAGTTTGACGTGCGGGCCTGCGCGTCCATGGAATAGATTTATCTAAGGAAAGGGTGGGAGTGCAGGGCCACAAAGAAGTTTGAAGAATTTTTCCAAAGGAGAAAGAGGGTAAGTTCCAAAAAAATATCCCCGCGCCTCTACTGATCCATGTGGCAGCATCCTATTGGTTGAGGGTTGGCAGGGATGCGGGAAAATTTACAATTTTTTTTCCAAAAACTATTTTCTTGAAAAGATAAGTTAGGAACGTTCCGTCCCTCTACCATGCCATGTGATAGCCTTTGATTGGCTGCGGGGTGGTGGGGAAAATGTTAAAAAAATTCTAAATTTTTTTATTAAGTCCCAAGGGAAAAATTTGGGCCACGGGACCGCCAAGGAAAATTTTCCCAAAATTTTAATGCTAGTGAAGAAAACTTGAAAAGGCCATAAATTTTGATAGAAAGCCTAGTTTTGGGAAAACAAGGACTTTCTTGAAAGCTCTCGATGCCCTCTTTGCACAAGAATCATAAATTTTAAATTTTGATAAAGTTTAAGGGGTCAATTTTAAGAAAACGTCCTGCAGGCTTTTTAAAAGCAACTGGTAAATTTTAACTTATAAAATTTTGTTCAATTTGATCTCCTCCTTCACTCAACATGCCAAACAAACATGGGAAATTACTCTGAGAAGGATTTTAAGATGTATTGAAAGGTAATTTTTCTCAATTAATTTCAAATTTGAATTTTCCAACAATTGACAGAAAAATGACTGTGAAAAGTTTGGGCCCAATTTTGCAATGTTTTAAATTATTTCCTTAAGTGTTTTTTTGTCAAATTGAGTTCATTGATATCATAGCATACTAAATTTTAATGTTGGTTATTGTTTGTAGGTTCGAACTGTTCATTTTAGATGAATTAATTGCCAATTTTAAATTTTGAGACATAGATCAATTTCCAAAGGATATGTTTATCATTTTCATCTTCCAAGTATGGAAATTTCACTTCTATTCTAGTCTAATACATTTAATTGATTTAATCAAACCATTTACTAACTAAAATGCAAAGTCTGATTTCCAATTCTGTCATATTTTCAAAAGAACAAGTAATACAAATCCTTTCACACGTATTCCTTTCTATCAAAAAGAGATTCCAAAACACTGATATAATCAGTTTCAATTTAACAATGTAATTTGGGAAAAACATTTCATTCATTCATTGATTTCCAAAGGTAATTTTACAACTTCATTCTTTTATTCCTTCCAAAATCATTTATTAATTACATAGCAGAATATTACATTTTCTTTCACATTCTTTCAAAAAAAACAAAGTCTGTCTCTTTTCATTTCACTTTACAAATTTCATAATCCATATAACATCTTTCCATTTCTAAAACATTTACAATTTCATCCACTTCAAAGTGGGAAAGGTTACAAAAGAATTTATTTCTCAAGGTACTGTCAAACTGTCTTTCTCCTCTGCTCCATAACAACAACATGCAAAGTTCCCTTTTCTTCAAATTTGATTACAACAAAAGTGGGGGAAAGGCAACGCTCTCCACCCAGCCAAGACATCCAATGGAGAGGAGAAGCCATCCTTCTTCATTGGCCCCCGAGCCCCAGCCAAAATGTAATAAAAGGTGTGATTGAACTCATGGCAACATCAGGATTCCACAAAACATACACACAACATTCTTTCAACATGCACATTTCAAATTAAAACATAGTCCCAAACAAAACAACAGTTTTGTAACCACATGAAAACATCACACAAAACTCAGGCTTCTTCATTGCAAGCCAAAGGAGAAAGAGCTATGTGGGAAGCTACTTATGCCTCCCAATGGGAATTGGGCATCCACCTGTAATAAACCACCAATATAAAACATCACATATCCTTATGCCCCCCATAATCCCTCCTTATGCCCCCCACAGATTTCTTTATGCCCCCCACAAAGTAAGAAATGCAAGCTATTTCTTTTCCATGGTGGATCCCAAACCCAAACTCCCTCCACAAGAATTCTGATGGCACTGGCATTCCCTTATGCCCCCCATATGAATTCCCCATAGCCTTCTCCTACACCATTCCTATGGAAATCTACCCAAACAACCAATAAACACACAAAACATTCACCATTCACACATACACAAAAAGAAATAACAACATAAAAGAAGAGCTAAGCTCATACCTCTCTATTGTAGATTTGGCTCCAACACAACAAGCTTTCAATGCCAAATACAGTCCCAAAATCAACAACCAACGAGCATGCAAAGTTCTCCAATCTCCTTCCAAAAGCAATAGCTCCAACCAACAAGAAAATTCACCCAAAGGAAGCATGCAAAATGTTTCAACAACCCAAAACAAAGCAAAGAGTTTCAATTTTATAGAAGAGGGAAGAGGAGAGGACGAGGTGGATCCATGTAGGATGCCACATCACACATCCTCAACTCCAACACAAAAGTCAAATTTCATTCTCTAATGCACAATAAAGAGGTGGGTGAATAATATGACAAATAAACTTACACACTCTAAAAGCCCACACCCAAAGGACTGAATTTAATAAAATGTAAGAAGAGTGCAATTAAAACATGCAACTTGATTTATAAAAATACATTAAAAGGGTCTAAAATCAACCTTCCAACCATAGGTATGGCTGGTAAATAAAATTAATAGGTAAGGGACAAGTTTTACTTGTCCCACAAGCCTCCAAAAATAGCCTCCAAGGACAAATTCAAATTTCCAAGGAGGTGGAGTGTTTCATACTCCAAAATTTGACTTACACAACTCTTACACAGACTTACACAACTCTTACACATACTTACACATCACTTACAACCTTACTTACACACACCTTACAACATTTAACACAAGGGTCAACAACTTTAATAATTACTTTCTTATGTCCCAATTTAATTAATTAACTTTTAACCATATGTTTTCTCACATTAATCTACCACAATTTAATTAAATAAAAGAAAGGGACACATCACTAATAAAATACATACAAACAATAATAAAAAGGAACCACATTAATAAATACACAAAACACCTTGGTCACATTCAAAGGTGATCCCCCCCATGGGAATCCCTAATAAGACAACACACACACAAAACATGTTGCCATGGTGACCTTGTTGAATTCACTTAGAATTCCATTGTGGTTGGTCTCCAATCCCCCGATGTTTGTTGTGATATTTTAACCTGTAAAACACAAATACCTCCTTTGGTCTCGTGGCCATATCAGAACATCCAACATGATATAAATAAAACCACAAAATCATTTATGCATATGAATCACAACAACATCAAGGCAATCAACAATATTGCTTACAATTTATATCCACAATTATATCATCATCATATAATGTCTATTTTCTAGGTCTACTCATAATATCCAAAATCACATGTCCGAACAACATTCAAAATATACCCATGTCAAATAGTATATCATCATCCACATATGAGTGTCTCTAATAATCATCATGCATCATAACCAAATCAAGATCACAATAATCCATGATCAAATATCTAACATCATACTAAATCAAAAGCATAGTAATGTCCATAATGTAATCAACAATATCAAGATTAGTATCAAAAGGTGTCAAAGGGAAGTGGGCACTACACAAGAGTTAACAAGGCAACTCGAGCAAACAATTGCTAGAGTTGAAATGTTAAAAGACCCAGATCCAGAACCACATATTCACGAAGTCCTTGATAGCCTGTTCCCCGACCCTCCTTTTGCACAAGAATGGAAACATATGAAAGACACCATTCAAGGGCTACAAAAGAAATCGAAATAGTTCAATTTTTAAGAATTATGTCCCTACCCATTTGACATAGAAATGTTACGCTTACCATTTCCGCCATCCTTCAAAACTCCAAAATTTGATAAATACAAAGGCAAGGGTGACCCCTGTGAACATGTCAAGGAATTTTACATGCAACGCTAGGAAGTAGCTTATCGTGACATATACCTTTTACGATTATTTCCTAAAATTTTAGGACAGACCTTAGACTGGTTCCTTCATCTTCCCAAATGGTCAATCATGATGTTTACAGACTTATCAGAAAAATTCCTTAAGCGTTTTTCCTTCAACCTAGACTCAGAAGTAACCATGCTCGACCTTTGGAACACCAAACAAAGACTTAATGTCAAAAAATTCATTGAAAATGGAACACAGATAGAGAGAGTCCTTATTTCTAAGGGCTTACTTAAAACACCCTTTATGGACCAACCTCATAGAGACGCCCCTCAGAACTAGGAAAAATCCAAATTCTTTAATTGGAACCAAAACATAGTCAACGATGGTGTTAGTTATTCTCACCATATTCAAAACATTCAAAACAATCCACCTAACACAATTAAATCCATTAAACAACCAATTGTCATCCTTAGAAAGGAAGATCCTTCTCGTGACAGGTGAAGACAGTTCACTCCACTTGGAGAAATCCTATCTAGCATCTTTTGTCACTTAAAAAACACAAACATGATCACCTACCCCATCATCAAACCCTTTGAAGAAGGGAAACCCAAACTAAATTGGTATAAAGACATTGAATATTGTGATTATCATCGTATAAAAAGGCACTCTATAGATCGATGCATGCAACTCCGCCATTACGTCCAAGACTTGATCAAATGCGGAGACATAGAAGTTGAAAATACTTCCGAGACAAAGACCCCCAATGAAAAAATCAACATGTTCAAAAACCACTTCCCTAATCACAATGATAATTCAAAGGAAAAGGTCCAATCATAAAATGACATGTAATATGACTCAATCATCTCGACCATAAACTACGACCAAGATCTAGTGGCTACAATAAATATCAGAATTGACTGTGCGGTCACCACTAAACAAAAAAAAGTGTGGGTCCCCACCACAAAAAAATCCGCTACTTCATCTCCTACGAAACCTCCTAATCCAACGTCTAACTCCACCACCACTTCCACTCCACAAACTACGTTGTCATTCAACATCATAAAACAATTAGAAAAGACCATGATACAAATTTCCATCATGGAATTACTAAAGTTTTCTCCCGCACTACAATGCATCCTTACAAAAACATTAAATGAAGTTCATGTCCCAAAGGACATCAACTCGCAAAAATTCCAAGCTTTAATAGCAATATTTCAACACCCAATCCTATTATATAATTCAGTCCCACTGATCTTCTTAACCCTAACATTGTTAACAACCATTCTTTATACATCAAGGCTTATATAACTCATCACAAAGTCAAGTGTTTATTAGTTGACAATAAAACCACATTGAATATTTGCTCCATGAAACTCATATGCTATCTAGGTTACATCGAAAAGGACTTATAAGATGACATCATAACCATTCGTGGGTATGATAATAGTGAAAGAAAGTCTGAAGGCATAATCACATTACCTCTCAAAGTTGGACTAGTCACTTTAGACACGTTGTGTCATGTGGTGGATGTAGAAATTGCATATAATATCCTTGTTGGTTGACCATGGATTCATGCCATGAAAGCCATCCCATCCACATTCCACCAATGTATTAAATTTCCCCACTTGGACAAAGAATTTACATTGTGTGCCGATACCTAACCCTTTAAGTATTACAGATTCCTTGAAGGGTGATATAAAAATGCTCATTAGTGTCCATTAGTAGATAAATAAGCCCCACCTTGTGTAATTCCTAACACAATATGTATTGATCTAGATATGCTTCCCAAATATACTCTGAAACCATCATCTCCTAATCAACCATCATCTTCTAATCAACTGTCTACTAATCCACCTTCCACTAACCAACCTGCTTCTTCTAACAACAACACCCCTTTGATTTGAAGGATTTTTCACTATACAAATCTTCCCTAAACTTCCCTAAATCTAGACCATGTTGAAGCACTTTTTGAGACCTTTTCGATGGTATGATGAACTTTAGAAACAAAGTCCATATGCAGATTCTATCACCGGTCAAAGTTACAGTCTTAAATGGGTTAACCCTAGTCAACAGTCCAATCTAGATATGACATGTGGCAAGTAGAAAAGATGAAAAGGTTGTTCGATATGGTTTTGGGCCTCCGGTCTTCGAATCACGTTAAGACAGAAAAAGAACAAGAGACTCAAATTTTGTAACGGAAGGGGGCCCGACCGTCGTGAGAGCTATATTCTTGTTTGCCGACATGGTGGGCTCTCAAACCACCACGTGGACGTCACTTTTGCACTCCGAGCTCGATATTGTGTTTTGAGTTTAAATTTTGCACTATGAGTGATTTTTGCATTGCAGTTTGATAATCAACTTGATGATCTATTTTACTAGCTTGGTGGGGTGATCAAATCCCCACTGAGTTGATCAATTCTACCTCATTGCTCGGGATCGATTTTATCTCCTTATGGTTTGAGATTTACCTTATTACCTATTACCTTGGTTTTATCAAATTATTTGCACATTGGACAGAGTCAGGCTTAACAAATACTTGGTGGATTATCCATGTTGACCAAGAAAAATTCATATATATATGGATATGCAGGATCACATTTATATGGAGTGATCACATATAACTCGGACGGGCTTACAAGCCACATTCAAACCATTCCAACCGATCGGTCCACCATTTGGGCAAGTCAAACATATACAACTTGGTGAATATTGGGGCACCCACCAAAAGGGAATTTGGATGTGGTCAAAGCCACGAGTTAGATAGGCCAAAGTGCCTAATTTAAATTATAACTCTGACCACTCCACCCACACATGTGGGATATAACCCCACCCACAAAAAAATAGTTTACGCCAAAATACAAGGGATGGGAATTGAACCCAAAACCTCATGCCCCCAAGTTTCACCCACCAACCAACTCAACACCTAACTCCATTGGGATAAGAAAAGAGCTTACCAGTATATATAGAGCTATGTGCTCTATGTTTTGGGAGACCAGACATGACAGTTTACAGTCGGGCTCATTTTTGAGGCACTTACAGGCACTTTCAGAACTTGGGGTAAAAAGAAACATTTCTCAAAATTTTGAGACGAAGACAATGGTGTTCTTATTTTCTCATGAAGTTATGTTGATTTTCCTATGTAGGTGATTTTCCATCGTAGTTGTAGAGAAAATGCATGAGGAACCAACAAAGATCTGAATTTTCCAAGCACTTCTAGTCCGAACCAGGCCATGGAGTAAAAAGGGAAGTTGTTCATATTTTCATAAGATTTCCAGATATATATATTTTTTTCATGTAGTGTTTATAAATATCAAGTTTTAGGATTTTTTCAGTCGCATTTGTAAGGGGATCACACTGTGGAAGCACTGTAGGAGCCATGGATCATTTGGGGAACAATTTTTGGTAAATTGTAGAGTTTCTAATGTATTTAATAAAATCATTTGCAGGTTTTGATTTGTTTAGAAAATATTAAAGGGTTATTGTACTTCATTGTTCATTAAATAGATTGATTCACTTTTTGTGAATCCAGAGACGTAGTCTTCAGGTGAACTTCGTTATCAATCTTGTGTTGTGTGGATTTCATTTCATTTTTGAAGCTTTTGATCAGATAAAAATAGTTAATTGAGTAACTAATTGATTTGGTGAAGCAATCATTTAAAATTGGTAATTGGATTGAAGGAAATAATTTCATTATCCATAACCCACAATCAGTCAGTGAATGCACTATTAGATTTTGGATTTGAAAATTTAGTTTGAGTACATTATGAATTCAACTTGTGAATTTTAAAATGGATTTGCACTAAGATTCAGTTTGTTCACTTAAGTTGAAAAATCAGATTAATTGATCATTTATGGAAGAGTTAAAAATTGGGCTTCAAGACACCCAAATTGGATAAATTGGACTCATGGTCAAAGTTGAATCTGATAAGTTAAATCACTTGAAATTTTTCTAATTACTTAAAAAAAAAAGTACCATTTTCAGATCACCCTTCCACTAAACAATCATCTTCCTCACCTAGTTAGCCTTCTTCATCTAACAATGCCTCTTCCATTAAGATACCCTCACCTTCGGTTAACCAAGCTTCATCCTCTAATCCACCCCCCTCTTCTTATAACCAATTCTCTCCATTTTTCAAAACTACCAAACTACCTTCCCTGCCATACGAAATACCTACTAGTCCCCCATCACACACATTCAAAATCATTGATAAAGGATGCAGTGAATACCAATTCCAAGACATTACGACTTCTTTTTACATCTAAAAATCCCCACAAAAATATGGAAAACCCAACACTCTTCATTTTAGAGTCCGTCCTACTTATAAATTGGGTCGGTCTGTTTAGAAGAGGTTCAGTTATCTAGACAACGAACATATTCCAACTTCTTCAGGATCTTGGTCATACGATGACGAACTTGCTTCCTATTATGAGTCCCCTCAATTTACTAAAGCTCACTGTATGATGAAAAACATGTGATGGAATGGTAAAGGACTCGGTCCAAATAAATATGGTCGCTTAGACCCAATCACTTGGACCAAACATCATGGTAAACATGACCTTGATTTCAAAATACTCAATGCAACTCCTGTATTAATCTCGAGTGACAATAATGACACTATTTCTGATAGTGACGCAAGGTCTACGCACAACTGCTTTGAAGATATTGTAGAAACAAACCTTTTCCTTGAAAAAATTTCTATTAATATCATTGACCTCGCCCATCCTACTCTAGATCCATCACATCATAATCAGGAATTTGATGAACCGATGAATGCAGTACACTTAAAGAAATTCTATTCTTGAGGCACTCTCTATTCCGGGAGATAACCGCTTGTACATTGTTCCTTCTGTCTTAACCATCTTTGAATAATTTAAAATTATTCATTCCATTGGCAGATATTTTCATTATCAAAATCACATCTTCACATTCATCATCATGAGACATGTGTTAATATAAATCCTATTAAGTTTTGTGAGTATCATACTTCTTATAATATCTCCCATTTTTAGATGTTGTCACCTATGGTCATACTTAGAAGCTTACTAATGGTAATATATCCCCTTCAAAGAAATTATCTCTTTCAAAACAAAGCTTTAAACTTCTTTAACCAGTTCGTTTGATCATCCATCTCAGTCTTTGGTGTTGAACCCTCGCGTCCTACTAGTCGTGTGGGGTTGAGATAGGGGGAAAACGTTCCTTCCCAAATAAAAAAACACTATTGTAAAACTCAATAAATTAAATAAATTGCGAATAATTCATTGTCACACCTTTCATCCTTCATAGTCTTTGGTGTCAAGCCCACTTCTTACTAGTAGTGTGAGACTGAGAATGGAGGGAGGTGCCCTTACTCGTCTACGTCTTATCTTCGGTGATAAACCCTTGCCTCTTACAAGTGGTATGTGGAAAAGCATAGAGGGTCGTTCATAAATCACAAAGCATACAAATATTACCAAAACATTCCAAAAAAAAAAAAAAAAAAACAAACAAACAAAAAAAATCAAAAAAATTAATACACACAAGAAATATTTTTTTTTTTACTCGCCTATGTTTTGGCTTTGGTGATGAGCCCTTATTTCTTACTGGTAGCATGGGGCAAGGCATAGGGAGTCATTAAAAAAAATACAAAATCTTATAAATTAAAAAGTGCTTACAATTATCAAATCCTCAAAGAAGTAATTTAGATGCCTAAGTGAAGAGAGAACTATCCCCTCGCCTCATATTTTACCAATCAATAGGCCACGTAACTGTCTAAGTCTACTACGTGACCTATAAAACGAATGTCATTTTGAAACTGGTTCAGTCACCTTAAGAAGGATTGAGTCACAATTTCCAAAATGGATTATTGTTAGCACTTGTCTCTATATTCATCTTGCGTATTTCTTGATTCTCGGTGATAAGCCCTCACATCTTACTAGTTGCATGGATTCAAGAATGGAGCTGGATTTCTTTTCATCTTACCATCACCAACATATCCTACCAATGGAGTGAGAATTTTTGTATTATTTGAAGCATCCGTTACAACGAAGAACATAGTACATATGGATGATACCCTGGTTAATCACCTCTTATAAGTAGTTTGCATTCTAGTCCATACAATTTCTAAAAAAAAATCCAAAAAAAATTAGAATATCCCAAAACTCCCCAAAAACAATATAAAAATCCAAAAAAAATTAGAATATCCCAAAACTCCCCAAAAACAATATAAAAATCCAAAAAAACATTAGAAAATCTAAAAAATTCAAAAACATTAAAAAATCTCCAAAATACAATAACATTTGAAAACTCTTCAAAATCCCAAAAACATACAAAAAATCACAAAATTCTAAAAATTTGTAAAACCATCATAAACCCAAAAACATACAAAACCTTCAAAAACCCCAAAATAAAACTTAATAATCAACACAATTCATCCTTTGAACTATTATCCCCAATAAATGTTCCAGCCACTTTATGACTATCAAATTCAAATCACTTCCCCTTGCATGAATCCTCACTTGGGGAAAATCCAGCTTTCATTATTTGTTTGTTTGAGGACAATAACCCAATCCATTCTACACCTTTGTACCCCTTATTGGGGGAATATCCGATCAATCATCATTTTGGATCACGTTAGGGACATGTTTACTGGTTCTTGTGTTGCATTATTAGTTATAAGTTATTCATTATTTTCTTGTATCTTGATATATTACAAAGGGCATCTTGATTTTATGTATCCTAGTGTTTCCTCTAATATACTTCTATTATGTGATTGCATATCATACAAGAGCATCATACCTTCTTCATGGCCTCTGTCTATGCTCTCTTACGCTTGCATATCGTATCGGGGCATCATACCTTTTTGATGGCCCCTGTCTATGCTCTCATGCCTATTACAGTCTCGTCATCCTGATCTTTTATATCATGATGCATCTTGTTATGTGCTATATTAAAATTAAGATGCTTTCATCATGTGAGTAACTTCCTGCATGATCAAAAACTTACTTTGTACCCCATCCATTCACCTATACTAATACATTCCCTAGTTTGGGAATCCTACTTGATCACCATTGCAGTTTACAAATTCTACTGGAGGATCTTTCACTATCCAGCAACTCCTCATCCCCCACCATGGTCACCATGTATTTGATCCATTCATCCTCACTCCTCATTTCTACTCATCCGTCACTTATCCCCACATTACCCTTCTCACCATTCTTTTCCCCTTTCACCGTTATGTGTTATTCCCTTTCACTCTCCCACTTTTAGCTTGACAATCTTACTTACTCACCCCTTCCGTGTGGGACTCTTGGTTGAGGTATTCCTTCTTCCTAAGATCTTCCCACTGTAGAAACTTCTCCACCATCTCCTCTTTCATCAGACAACAATCACCACCACACACATCTTTCCGCTCTGCCTCTTCCACTTATCATTCTTACCTCATCACTCTCACCACGTGGGCATCCCAATTAAGGATTCCCCTCACACTCTCCATCCTACATTGCATATGTTCCTCCATCCATTCATGTTACACTCATTTGTTTCCTTCTTTCCTTGTTATCACCTCCTCTCACCTCTTGTTCCACTCTGGCCTACACCACTCACTCTTTTCTCATCCTTCCTAGTATCCGTCTTCTTCTTGGTAATCTTACTTACACACTCTCGCAATATGGAAAATCCACTTGAGGGTTCCCCTTTAGTCCATCTTGTCATACCCTCTTCCCATCAAACTATGTTAATCACTTACTTCTTCTCATCATTCTTCTTCTTCTTTAGCTTGGTGATCCTACTTAACCATCCCCGTCACATGACAATCTTACTTAAGAGTCCCTCTAAGGTTGATCTTCCATCCGGCCCTCCCCCATCCCATCATATTTCCCCCATCTTACTTTTCTCCTATCTCTCGGCATAATCATCTACTCCAACCAACATCCCCCCCTCTACCTAATAAATTCTTGCTTTTCACCTTCCATATCGTCACTACCGGTTTGGCTATCTTATTTAACCACTTGTATGGCATGGCGATATTATTTAAGAGTCCCTCTTAAGGATGATTTTTCATCTTGCCTTTCCCCATCACTACACATCTCCGCCATTCACTTTTTCTTGGCATTCCCCATCATCCCATCCTCTCATCATCTTTATCGCCATCTTCTACTTGGAAATATTACTTAACCACTCGTGCAACATGACGATCTTACCTAAGAGTCCCTCTTAAGGATGATATGTCATCTTGCACTCCCCCATCACTCCACATTCTCACTGTCCACATTTTCTTGTCAGTCCCCATTATCACATCCTCTCACCTCCTCTTTCATTCTCGCAAACATCACCTCCTGCTTTCCCACTTTTCATCTCCATCATCCCTCACTTGGAAATCTTACTTAACCACTTCTGTCACATGACAATCTTACTTAAGGGTCCTCCCTAAGTTGAAATCATCATTCTAGACTTCTCCCTCACCTCATTCTTTGTTCCCTCTATTGATCGTTTCTTGCCCTTGGTCTTCACTACCAACCAAATTCTCCTCCTGCCATTATCCTATCTCAACCTATCATATCACAGAGTGCGTCTACTATCTTCCGCCTATAATCATGTTCCTTTCCCCCATTTTCTTTTTCTTGATCCATCATCCTTCATATTGTTTCTTTCCATTCTTTTCTTGTCTTATTTCTTCATCTTCACCCCGTTCATCCTCATCCTCCACATCCTCTCCTCACCTTCACCTTATCACAACTTATCACTCACATTTTCTTCACTCTTCTCATTCCATCTTCTCGAGTTCTCCCACATATCTACCCCCACACTTACCCACCATTGTTGTTGATATTCCCCTAACATTCTATCATTATCATCTTCCCTTTCTGTGCTAATAATTATCAGTGGACTTCTCCTAAAATTCACTTATCCCCATTCTGTGCTGGCCTTGTTCCCTCTCTTTGAATTTCTCCATTTTTTCTTCATTCTTTCCTTCCTCTATGCCCACTGATCATTATCAGGGGACTTTTCCTAACGTCCCTTCATTAGCATTTCCTCTTCCATTCCTCATTTAATGTTTCCCTTTCCTCACTTTTCCTCCCATCATTCCCTACCGATCATTATCGGAGGACTTCTCCTAACGTCCCTTCATTGGAATTACCTCTTCTATCTCCCATTCTCTCTTCCATCCCCTACCTTTTCTCCACTTCGACCCTTTCTTGTAACTTCTTCCCCACCTATCCATCTTTCCTTTTGCCCTCTTCAATATCTTTACTGTCTTCATCATTCATCCTTTTTCTATTATCCCGTAATCCTTGTATCCTCATTTCATGCATCTCTGTATCTTTTCCAATCTATGTCATTCATCCCATCTTTCTTCTCTTTACATTTATGATACTGCTCACTCTTCACCGAATATCTCCATTCTTGGTTTCCTTCCTTCTACATCATTTTCTCTATTTTCTTCCCCTCCTTCCCACTCATCTTATTTCACTTCCTCTGTATCATCATCTTCCCCCTTTTACCTCGTGTATCCTTCTTACTTCCGCATTGATAACATGTCTCTTCAGTGTTATCCCATCTTTTTTATCATCCCAACCTCCACATGCATTTCCATGCAGTCTGTACCATATTCTCTACCTTGGTCTTCCCCATGATGACCAGGTTCCTTCAATATTCTCCCCATGTATCCGCTCTATCATCTCTTATCTCCCCATCATTTTTGCCTCATTCCTAAACTCCCCTTCCTTTCTCTATCACCCCTACCATTTCAATCATTATTCACCAGTTTCTCTTCTTTTCTTTAATATTCTCCGCACTTTCCTGGTCCCTCATAGTTTCTTTCTTTTCTCTGTTCTACCTCCTCTTTCGTATTTTTAAAATTTGTTTCTCTTCTTTTCTCTATTCTTCTCCACACTTTCCTAGTCCCTTTCTTTCTTTTCTCTGTTCTACCTCCTCTTTCATTTTCTTTAAATTATTCATCGTCCTCATCTCCTTCATTTTTCCATCCTTCTCTCCCTTTTTCTTGATTTTACCTGCTACTCTCATCTCATCTTCTCCTTCTTGTTAGTCTTTCCTCATTCTCCATACCCTTTTCTTCTTCACCTCCTACTTCTATAGTTTATTTCTTTTCTCAGCTTCTATCATCTCTTTCGTTTTTCCATCATTTCTATCCCTTCATCTCCTTCACCCTTCTTCATTTTTCTAATCCCTTTGTTTTGAATCTCTCTCCCCCTTTTTTTCATAATTTCACCCTTTGCTTTGTCATTTTCTTGTCTTCTTTTTGTTTGGTCCTTCATCATTCTCTTCTTCCCCCATCATCCCTCTCTATTATTCTCTTCTATCTCTTTCATTTATTTTTTCCCATCCTCTGTCTCTATCCACTCTATTCTATACCCTTATTTCCTTCACCTTTGAATTTTCTTGCTCTTCTCATAATCAACCTCTACTCCTATCCATTCCTTTTCTCTTTCCACTCTTACTCATTACATCCTTCAACACATATTCACACCTAACATTCAAGGCCGATTGAATCCTTTCCCCATTTGAGCAGTGAAGTCATTCCATTGTCTTACACCCCATTCTCATCCTCCTCTCCGTAGAATTGACCTCTCCTCTTTTCGAGAGATATGTTCATATCTTCCATCCCCATCATCCCTCTTGAGGGATCATCATCACATCTATCCATAATCACATCTCCCCATGACATTTTTGTCTTCGAGGATACCATGACATTCATTAACTACCACCTTCTACTCTTCCCAACAAACATCTGTTCTAATTTTTGTTTAGCAAAATTAGATTGAATTCTTCGCTTGTTCTTACAAGCGAAAGTTTGTTCTACTTCTTTCTTAGAGAATTATTTCTCTTTTCTTCCTCTAAAAAATTCTTATCAAAGGAACACCTTCCTGAAGAAGAATCTCTTCGAAAAAAAATCAATCCTGCCTCCTGGGGCATATGCATTCATCTCGCCTACTTTCTTTGGAAGGACACTACTTTCCTAGTACCCTTCCAAAGAGGGGAAAATGTAGATACCCAAATTTCACACCTCTTCCAAATCAATTAATTTCCTTCACTCTATTTCCCACAAAATTCCCCATTGAATTAATCGATGTTAATTGGTTAATTAATTCGTTTCAACCCCTAAATTAAACCTAATCTTCCCCACATACCAAATATTCCCCATGTCCCCCCATTTGAGAATTAAAAATATAAGTTTAATCCTCACCCACTCTTTTTGGACCCCACTCACCTAATCATGCCCACATTTTCAGACTGCGATTACTTAAAATCCTCTAAGTTAATCCAATTCCTAGGCTATAAATACAACCTTACACCCCTCTTTAAAACACATGGAAGATAAGCTTGAAGATCCTGTCAGATTTCTTGCATCCTTTGAGCATAGAACATCCCTCCACCTTGTTCTAATGCCCAAATAGCCCCATATTGAAGCATCCCAAATCCATAATCCCTTGGTGCAAAGTAAGTTGATCTTGTTGCAGAGAAGGCCTTGCTTTGGTTCGAGGGAAGTACCTACATTTCACGCAATCAGGGCTCATCCATGTTTCACAGCCCATTCTGAGGTTTGCTAAGGAATCATGAAGGAGGAGGTATCTGGCTAGTTGCTTTACTTTCTTGATTATTAGTGTATTTTCCTAGCTCACTCTCAGGGATGGATGCCCCCAATGAGTGTCCAAAGGACCATAGAAAAAGTCACGGAAGTAGATCACATGCCTGTCCATTGGACAAGGAGTCACATATCAATACACTTGGGTATTTTCAGTTCAGAACACCATGAACACAAAACCTGTAAAAACTAATCACAGAGGATTAGGAAGGAACAAAAAATAAACAAACAAAACTATACACTGTACATATTTACAAGGTGACATAACCCCAATCCAAAAAGTGCTTGAAATTCCTACCATTGACAGGTAGCTCAAGTAATTATCCTTCCAAATCTCTTAATAAGAAAGTATTTTCTCCAATTATGATATCAATGGAGTAAGGACCCATCCATAATACATCAAAATTTCCATGCTTTCATTTATCTTCATGCATGTTATCCCATAACATGACCAAATCACCAACATGGAATTTCCTTGGAGTAACCTTCTTATCAAATATCTTCTTAATTTTTTCCTTGAATTTGATGTGTATCTGATGAGATTCTCTCTTGACCTCATCAAGATCAATGATTTAGATGATATTTACAACATAAGGTTCAAATCCTTCATCTTCAAATTGTTACATAAACTGGTAAGAAGATGACTGCAAATGGAGAGGTATGACTGCTTGCACACCATATACTAGCTCAAATGGGATTTTTGTAGTGGATTTTTTTGATGTAACCCTATCTACCCATAATGAAAAGTTGAGTTGTTCACCCCACTTTATTTTATTCACTTCCAATGTTCTCCTGAGTATTTTGAGAAAGTTTTGTTGGTTGATTCTACTTGCTCGTTCCTCTAAGGGTTGTAATTGGAAGCATATGTGAGGGTTATCCCATACTCATCACACATGGTTGTTATAGATTTGGCTTTGAAGATCACAACATTATCAACAACCAGTTTGATAGGAACGCTGAATCTGTAAATGACGTGGTTCAGGAGAAAATCTATGACCACTTAGTGTGTTGCCTTCTTGGTGGGGGTTGCTTCAACCCACATAGTGAAATAGTCAGTTGTCACTAATATCCATTTGTGACCAACACTAGAAGTTTCTAACATTTCACCAATAATATCCAACCCCCATTATCTAAAAGGAGCCTCAATTGAAACAATATGTGAGAGGAGAGATCCAAAAGCTTTTAACCTGCTAGAGAAATGTTGATATTCTTCACACCTTCTTACCATCTGAATGACATATTTGAAAAGAGATGGCCAATAATATCCTACTATCAATATTTTAAGATCAGTAAAATTTGTGGTGTATTGACCACCACACACTCCTCCATGAAACTCACCAATAAACTTAGGAGCTTCATCTTCAGTTATACATCTCAATAGGAACCCTTCAAGATTTTTCCAGGCTAAACCAGGTTCCATTAGGATGTTATTTATAAGACACTAATTTTAGCGTCCTTCTCTAATTCTTATCCAAGCCTAAAGGATAATTTAAATTTTGTAAATAATAAATTATGTCCTTATACTAGATATATGCACTTACCTTTTCATGAGGATCATTCAAATCAACATCAACATTATGTACTTCAACAACTTGCAAATTAGCTTATGTAATCAATTTGGACAAACCAAGGCCTCTTAACAATTAGCAGTTTGAATGTCCATGTCATACTCTTAGATTTTGTCGACCCATCTACATATTTTGCTTGATATTTCCATTTGCGTAAAGATTTCCTTGACCATGGTATGTGGGACATAGGAAATGATTTGGGAGCTCAGGATATAAGGTCTGAAATACTTTATGGATTTTACCAAAGAAAGAAATTTTTCTCCATGATTGTATACTTCAACTTAGATCCTTGGAAGGCCTTGCCAAAAAATAAAATTGTTTTTTCATGGCCTTGATCATCCTTTTGTAATAAAACTAAAGCAATAGTAAATTCAGATACAAAGGAGAATATTTTGAACTCATTATAATAAGGACTAGCCAATATAGAGGAAGTATTTAATGCATCCTTTACTCATTTGAACACTTGTTTTACCTCATCTCCCCATCTAATGACTTGGTCTTTCTTCAACATACAATTGGTAAAGTAATTTCAGCAAAGTTAGATATGAATCACCTCACAAAGTTGATTTGACCAAAGAAATATTGTATACCCTTTTTAGATTAGGGGATAGGCACCTTGTCAATTGCCTTTACTATTTCAGGATCAATCATGACTCCCTTTTGAGACATAATGTGTCCTAAGAACTTCACCTTTTACACCCCATAGTGGCATTTTCTTGGATTTAGTGAGATACTAAACTCTCTACACCTGATCAAAATCTTTTTAAGGTGTTATAAGTGGTCACTTCGCCTCATAGAAAAGATAGTTACACCATCCCAGTATACCCTAATATATCATTTATAAATCCTACAAATGCAACATCCATAGCTTGTTGAAAAGTAGCTCTGACATTCATTTACCTAAAATGAATTCTGATATAAACATAAGTTCCCCAGGGAGTGGTAAAAGTAGTCGTATATTGTTTTGATTCTTTGACCACCACCTGCTTGTACCCCGAGAAACCATCCAACATTGACAATAAAACAGACCATGTTACCTTTTGTAAGAGGTTATCCACATTCGGTAAAGGGTAGTTATTCTTTTAATGAAGCTTTATTCATATTTATAAAATCCACACATAGTCTGATGTCCCCATTCTTTTTTCTTACTGGGACAAAGGTTAACTACCCATGAAAAGTACTTGGTAGGTTATATAATACCCCCCTTTTTAAGATTCTTGTGCTCTTCATATATCTTGGTCATGATGATGGGGTTTATTGGCCTGTGTTTTTTCCTAAAAAGGCTTGCTATGAGGCTCAAGGCATAAAATAAGACTAGGACAAATAATCATGATATTTTATTAACAAGCCGGTGTAGGCTTTCTTCTCTTCCGTATCCAAATTGCTACCCAACCAAACTTTTCATGGATTATGGGAAGTCCCTAAGTTACACTTAGTTACATCCCTTCAAGTGGAGGTATTTCTAATTACAACCCTATCATCACTATCAAAAGAAGACTCAATGATGACTAACCCTCTTGGGATGGTGTTAGTTTTTAAATGAATTACCTCCTTCCCAAATAGGGTCTCCCTCCCATCACAAATCTCCAACGTAGGATTGAGATCTATCAATTGGTTAACCAACTCATCTTTACAATTTAAAAATTTGATGATACGGGAGTCATCATCAAATACTTGCCAATGTTGAATGTTTTAGGTATGGAGGGCCTAACAATCACTTCAAATTCAAATTTACAATATAGGGAGATACTTTAGTTATCATATTAAGAAGCTAACACTGCTAACCTCTTAGTTGTTACATTTTGTCTCCTCTAGTGGTATTCAATATCAAAAAAATAAAATTGCTCAATCAAATCCCACATTGAATTCTTATACTGTTGTTGACAATTTTTTTCCCCAAAGGTAAAAAATGGCCACCAAAGGCCCACATCTGGAAAAAACAAGCAAAATGGAAGAATTCATGTTGAATCTCAAAAACACTCATTACACTCCTCAACAGGCCTCTGACAATAAATTGGAATCCCAGGTATCAAAATGTTCAATCTTAACCTCATATGGGCTGTCGAGCTAGAAAGGAGCTTGTCGAGTAACTCGGTGAGCTAGGTCGTGCAGAGCTCGTGTCAGGAAAGGAATTGTATGGGGGCCACGCTCCTTGAGCTTGGCCAATGTTTGTGTCAGTGGTTGATGCACATGTGAAGTAGCGGTGAGTTGAAGCCTGATTCAAACCCCGGGTGGATAAACACACAAAGAGAGTTGAGGTCCTTGACCGAGCTACATGGCGGATAGTGTAACAAACTCATCAGGAGGCTGAGCTAGCTTGACCCACATGAAGGAAATAGTAAACGGTGATCCGTTGACCGGAACAATGAAAAGGAATCAAAATCTCATGGGGGCCTGAGTTGGGATCTACATGAGGAGGTAGCTTGATACATCGAGCTCACGAAGCCAAAGCGTAAGATAAAAATGGCCATAAGGGAGGGAGATCGCATGGGGCACGAGAAAATAACAAGCTAAGCTAACAGGTAGAGAAAACCATACTAGGGTTGGCTCAATGATACATGTAAAAGACCAAGTGGTGGCCATATGGAATCATCAACAGACTGAGTAAGCCACGCCAGGGTGAAACAAATAAACGATTCGGTACGAAAAGTTTTCTACAATAGGCTAAACATGAACACAAGATTTATTGTAATCATCGCATGTAAATGAACTCATGAATCATAGTGGAGCTCAGAACTGAATCAAGAAATTAGAAGCCTGGGAGGTCGACATAGTGACTAAAAAATGAATCAACTAACCACATAGAAATGCAGCGTAGTGGATTGAGCTCGGGAAAACCAGAGAACTTGGCATAGGACATTGCAAAATTAAGCTAGCCATAGTAAATACTAGGGTAGTACATTGGAGCAGCTTGCCAGAGGCACAGGTAATTTGTGGGGTCCTAATGATGAATGACCAACGTGACATGGTGAAATCTCATGCAGGTAGAAAAATGTGGGACGCTTGGTGAAGAATGCAAGGAGCTCAGCAGTCATAGAGGTTTCAATGAGGGAAAGAAGGACTCAGGGATAGCAAGGCTTGCCCATCGAGCTATGATAATCATGCATTGTAAGGCTTGAGGAGTAGTAAGTTAGAATGAAGGATTGGAGGGAATTGTAATGAAGAAGAGCTTAGTTCATCATAGGAACATACATTGCAAATGAACGTTGGGGGAATTTCAGACTCTGAGGTGTTTCAGACTTTGGAAGTCCATGACTTCAGGGTTCGGTATCAATTCAATGTCGATAGGGAAAAACATGAGAGAAGTCTGAAATCGAAACTCCAAATTTTAGAGTTCAGGACTTCGAGAATTCAGAATTCATAGGTGGCCCAAGCGGATGGATAGTGACATACCCCCGAAAGTGAATCACCTAAAAATCCAAAAATGCCATGTCCGAAATCCTGATTTGGCAAGATCTGAAATGCATGGGTTGGGCTTGATAAATGAGTTGGATCATGTTCGATAAGAAGAAGTGAAGTAATTGGTTGGGCACCATGTAGACAACATAGCTCATCGTGAATCAAGAGCTCGATGGAGAATACAAGTGAGCCATTTTCGGGCTCATGTAAACAAAGCATGGGAAGCCAAGAGAGAGCTCTCCAGCACACCAAGTGAGATCTCGGGGAAGGAAAATGTGGATCTCTAAATAGAGACTAGGTGGGATCGATCGGTAAAAGGTAACTTGCCCCTTGGCTCGCTGAGTAGCTCGGTGAGCCCTCTCACCATTGAAGTTGCAGAGCTCCAATGGGCCATTCAAACCCTAGATTTGAAGTGCTTATAACTAGAGCTAGAAATGTTAGAATGATGCAAAATTACTATTGTTGGAAAGCTGAGGAAGAGACATTTATAGTAGCATCATGATGAAATCATAAAAATGGATTTTTTGGAGGTTTTTTAAACCCCAAAATTACAGGTCCCTCAAACTTAGAAATTGCATATCTTGAGCCCTAAATGTCCGATTCTCACAAACGAATAGTTATCAAAATCATTAGGAGAATCTCTACAGCATAAAATCATCAAATTCATGATTTCAGAGGTTCTGGACCTACAAAATTTGGGAACCATGAACAATTCCCCTAGGTAGGTGAAGTCATTAATGGAGGTTGGTAGAAAAGTAGGGGTCATGATGGAGCTACATGAGCTAGACTAGATAGGGGGTGCAATCACAGAAATTTCCTTGAAGCACAAGGCAAAGACATTAATAGAGCATAGATCTTACAAATCCTCCACACTAATTGCAAGATTAAACAAGGATTTTTTTATGGGTTTTGAACAATTTTGGGATTTCTTCCCTTTCTCTCCTCTCCTCAACTTTTACTATAGATATTGTAAGGGGATGCACATTCAAAGGATTGATCACCTTTCTTCTCCCATGCACCCCATTTATTTTTGGGGCTTAAGGCCTTCTTCCCAAATTTGTAATGGAATTTATTTCCTTTCCCCTATTGAAATGTATTGTACAAATTCATAAGGAGCAATGGAACCATGTTTGTGTTAAATCTTATAAAATTTCATAGTTTGATTGTTCTTTCTTGCCTTTCATTACTATTGGGTGTTCTGTGTAAATTTCATTGTTCATTGCAGGTTTTGTGTGTGATGAGTTTTTTCAAGAATGAAGATTGTTAGCATTTCAGGTTTGTATTGCAGTTATCCAACCTTCCCTTAATTCACCCTTTCTCCATTTTTCAGGGCTTGGGAAGAGTGATTAACACGCCTTTCTCTATTTTGTAGGTTTCCATTTTATGCATCCTTATATCCATGTCCCCTTGGAAGCTTTAGATTAGGATTAGTGAGTAGTTTTGATTGCACTTGGGTAGCTAGTGGCAGGTAGGTTAAGAGCAGGAACTGGCCTTCTCTGGAGAGTTGTCTGATTCGCAAGGTCCCATACTTCATGACAAATCCATGTTGTGTAATCATGCCGAATGCCCCATTTAAACTCAGAATTCAGGGGGTGCTGTGATTTTGCATCAATAGTTTTGGCATGCCTGGTGGGACATCACAAGAATTAGATTTCCATCTTTTAAAGGTGTCTCATTATCAAGTAGCAAATCATAAGCCACCGTGTGACCACAATCAACATTTTTAACACGCCCAGTGGGACAACTTCGAGAAGTCAAGTTTTCATTTTTAACAAATTTGTTCTATTGTAGACCAAGGATACATTCAATCCTAAGCTCAAAACAAGGCATTTTTGGAGGTTTCCCTATACTTTGGAATTTAGAGGTTGTCATTTTCATATTTCAGAGGTTTCAGCTGCAGGGTCAAAGTCTGAAATCAAGTCTGGAGGGCTTAAATTATGTAAAATGGGCTCAAACTTCACCAGATGATAGATTGAGGGATGAACTTCAAAAAGTTGTTTTTTAGATTTTTGAAATTTTTATTTTCAAAATCTCAGAGTTTTTTTTTTGAATTTTAGGATCTCGGGATTTCCAAGTTTTGGAGGTTGGGAAATTTCGGAGGTCTCTATTTCAAAATTTCAGAGGTTGCACGTATTTCAGATTTCAGAGTTCTTTCACTTCAGATTTCAGACTTCTATGGCATTTCAGGATTTCAAGGGATTTTTGCAGCCAAATCAGTTCAACTCTCACAGTTAGGTTTTGATCCCTTCAAGGTGTGCATTCAAGTATTCAATTATATTTCGTTAAGTTTGTTGTGCTCTTGGTAGAATCATTGCCTTTGTAGGCACGTGCAAGCACAACTAGTGAATCTATTTGATCAAGAACCCACTATCTGAGTAACAAACTTCCCATTTATTTTCCATCCATATGATTTTCCCTTCCATGCCTTCCATTTTCTTCTATTCATGATGTTGTGCAACCATGACTTCATTACCATAGTGGAATTCACGATTACAACAACAATGCTAATCAGACCTACATCCACACTTGCAACATGTATTCCCTGATTACTATCAATCACGTCCATAACCTTTCTATGATGAGGATCAATATGCATACCCCTATGGATAAGAAGCATATCAATTTGGCTATTCACCAAACTATGTATATTTTCAGGGTCAAGAGTATACAGATGTTGGAGGGTATCCTACGCCTGAATATATTTGCTTGTAAGAAAATTCTCATGACATGAAGGCCAAATTGGAATGGTTAAGGGTTGCATATCAGTTAAAAGCGTCCAAGGTTGGATTCAATATACCTTTCTCATGGTTTGCCCATTTTTTGAGTTATCACAACCCACATGAGAAACTCGATCTTATGGCTGAAATGAAACCACACCTCAAAGCATGGATCTAAGACATAAAAGCCTATGAGTATAATGTCAATCATTCATGTCAATTGGAAAATTCCACATTACCATTTTGTAGTCCCCTCCCCAGCCCCAATCCAACATCTTTTCAATCAAAGTCACAATTCCCAATTTTCCCATATGTTGCCCCCATTGTGAAACCCACTTCTCCACCTTCTCCTCTTCCACCTCATCTCAATTCCGCTGCCCTTTTCCCTTCCAAGAAAACATCTCATCCATAGGATCAAGAAATTAAACTTCCTCTTCCACCACTAATGAAAAAAACATCAATGGAGACCCCACCCACCACTCCTCCATCATCCCAAACCCATGTCGGGAAAAGGCTTGAGAAACCATTCAAGAAGAACAACAAGAAGAGGATCCGAACAAAGAGTAGATGCTGAAAAGATTGGTAAATTTGGTTCTAAGATTTGGGATCACTAAAATCCCCTTGATGGTTAAGCCTATATAGGAGGGTGAGGTTGAGCTGTAGGTGGTGCAGAATGGTCTTGTAGCTGAAGCAAAGCAAGAACAAGAGGACGATGACCAAGAGTCTACTTGTTTTGAATGTAGTGTCCACATTAGAACTATCCTTATAGGAATTGCTAACCCATCAGATCATGTAGATTCAAAAGAAAAAGTAGAGGAAAAATTAACTCATGATGTGTGAGAAAAGATGCATGTACAAGTGAATGAAAATAAGCTCCTAAGTATGTAAGGCATTGTAGCGGAATGCATCAATCAAAAATTTCCTGCCTACCTTGAGCTTGCCACCTTATTGGAAGATTGCATAGACATTCGAAAGTCATCATCAGTTTCAACTAACCAAGAAAAACCTCATACTATAGAGAAAGACCTTTCGGGTTCAAAAGGATTGAATGAAAAATAGTTGATGTGGAGAATTGCAATCCTCTCTTCCCCTGCATCCTTTAAAAGTTTCAATTTTAAAGACAAGTTTGAAATTTCAAACTTCATGTTTGAGGACGAGGTAACACATGGTGAGCAAATTACAAACCTAAAGGATGTCATGGAGGGGGAAAAACCTCTGTCAGAGTTTGAATGCTATCTGACTTAGAGGAATGCTTCGGTGAGGAAGAACCTATAGAGATCATAGCCTTCACTGCCCCACCACCAATCTTTCAAAATGAAAATCCTCTTTCCATAGAAGCTAATGTTAAAGAGGAACCTGATGTTCATAGTAGCCTTCTTGAAGTGGAGGAAATTGGATCAGATTTAGAGGTCCTTGATGAAGATGCAATCATTGAAGGTTTCTTATTATCAATTAAGGAGCCTAAGCTTGCCGATGAACTAGCCATAATCTAGGAAGAGGACGGGAGAGAGCAAAAGAACATCATCATTTCCATACCATTCACCATTATGGAACACCAGTTGTTTATGAATGTGTAAGAAGAAGAAAATCAAGTTACAAATAGTCACCTTTTCTAGGAAAACCTGCATCAAGACCTTCTTATTCACATTAAAGCTCAGAACAACGGGTACATTTGGTGGACCAAGCCATGTCCCATCAGGTATCTAGCTTCATTGGATTTAGAATGAGAGTTTCCACAATCGATCACGTTCAGTTCCGAACATGAGGATGAGCATCATAGTATCGAAGGTCAACTACATCAACTACAACACCTCCAGGATCCCTAGGTGAATCATTCTAAGTCAGTATTTTTTTGGTTTCCGGTTGATACCTTGACAACGTGGGTGGAAAGTTGTTGCCATATCGATTTTTCACTCATATGTACAGCCATGACTAGTGTTAAACCATCCGCATGGCTTCTTGTTGTAAGAAAGGGGAGCTATTTTACACAACCAGTGTCGGGATTTGTTTGAAACCTTCTCTCTCTGATTAGTGTAGGGTAGGGGTAAGTTTTTTTTTGGTATAACAAGTGCTTTTGCACACTCTACATGTCTACTTGGGGATGTATAATTTCTACTTTGAACATAGTTTTTGGTTCATGTTTTCTCTAGCATAGTATCATGTTTCAATAGCTCCCCCGCATACGGAAGTTCATACTTGTGGAAAACAGTTGCATATTTTAAAACAAAACAAATGCAGAGCAACTAAAATTATGTTAAGGGAAGATTTTGGTATGTTTTCATCCTTTGGGTCCTTCAAGATCAACCATAGGTGAACTCCTAAGTACCTCTACCAAATTAGGAAAATAGGCTACATCATCATGCTGAAGAGTGGAAATTTCAGAAGAAAAATAAAACACAAGTTTTAATAGAGTTCCATAATGTAAAAACTTGAGAATTGTCTTATTCAAAACTTTCCAGTGTGCAATACATGCCAAGCAATCGTTAGTTGTGTGCTTTGTACTTGGCTAAATCAGGTTTTGGGAAAGTCATTCTAGTCTCGTAGAACATGGTTGTAGAGAGGACCAAGTGAAAATCTTGAGTCAAGACAAATTTCTCCTCTCACAAATCTTAATTTTAAGATTTTATTATAAAAATTGAGAGTACAGGTAGCGGTTTAGGTTCAGCGGTGTGCAGGCAGCCTCCAGGTTTCCAATTCAGCAAGGTCAAATTAGTTTACAGGTATACAATGACTCCGTGCCCACTGGACATGCTAGGGTTACCGATATAAGAACATCTAGCAGGCAGATGCCCCCGTGAGTCACCAAATTGTTGAAACTTTTTACCCCAAAGGTAAAAAATGGCCACCCCTGGCCCACATTTGGAGAAAGCAAGCAAAATGGAAGAATTCAAGTCAAATCTCAAAAACCCTCATTGCACTCCTTAGTAAGCCTTTGACATTAAATTGGGATCTCAGGTATCAAAATGTTCAATCTTGACCTCATATAGGCCGTCGAGCTAGAAAAGATCTTGTCGAGTAACTCGATGACCTGGGTTGTGTAGAACTCTTGTTAGGTAAGGAATTATATGGGGGCCAAACTCAGCCAATATTTGTGTTAGTGGGTGATGCACATGTGAAGTAGTAGTGAGTTGAAGCTCAACTCAAACCCTGGGCGGATGTAGACACAAAGTGAGCCGAGGTCCTTGACCGAGCTACATGGCAGATAGTGCAACAAACTTGTCAAGAGGCTAAGCTAGCTCGACCCACATGAAGGCAATAGTAAACGATGAGCCGTTGGCCGGCTCTGTGGAAAGGAATCAACATCTCGTGGGGGCCCGAGCTGGGATCTACATGAGAAGGTAGCTTGATACTTCAAGCTCACGTAGCCAAAGCATAAGACGAAAAACAACCATAAGGGAGGGAGATTGCATGGGGCATAAGAAAATAGCAAGCTAATCTCACAATTAGAGAATCCTAGACCAAGGCTGGCTCAATAATACATACAAAAGACTAGGTGGTGGCCATGTGGACTCATTAACAAACTGAGTAAGCCACGCCAGGGTGAAACGAATGAACTGATCAGTACAAAAATTTCACTACAGTAGGCTAAACATGAATACAAGAAAACCATGATGAAAGATTTACTATAATCATCGCATGAAAATTAACTCATGACTCACAATGGAGCTCATAATCAACTTAAGAAATTGGAAGCCTGGGAGGTCAACATAGTGACTGAAATATGGCTTGACGAGCCATATAGAAATGCAACGTAGTGGATCAAGCTCAGGAAAACTAGAGAACTCATCATAGGACACTACAAAATTAAGCTAGCCAAAGTAAAGGCTAGGGTAGCGTATTGGAGTAGCTCGCTGGAGGCACATGTAAGTTGTGGGGTCCTAATGACGAATGGATGAGGTGACATGGTGAAGTCTTATGCAGGAAAAAAAATGTGGGAAGCTTGGTGAAGAATGCAAGGAGCTTAACGGTCATAGATATTTCAATGAGGGAAAGAAGGACTCAGGGATGGCAAGGCTCGCCCATCGAGCTATGATGATCAGGTGTTGTAAGGATTGAGGAGTAGTGAGTTTTAATGAAGGATTGGAGGGAATTGTAATAAATAAGAGCTCAGTTTGTCATAAAAACATACATTGCAAATGAACGTTGGGCACATTTCAGACTCTGAGGTGTTTCAAACTTTGGAAGTCCATGACTTCGGGGTTTAGTATCAATTCAATGTTGGTAGGGAAAAAACATGGGAGAGGTCTGAAACCCAAACTCCAAATTTTAGAGTTCAAGATTTTGGGAATTCAAAATTCATACGTGACTGGAGTGGATGAACAGTGACATACCCCCAAAAGTGAATCACCCAAAAATTTGAAAATGCCATGTCTAAAATCCCGATTTGGTAAGATCCAAAATGCATGGGTTGGACTTGATAAATGAGTTGGCTCGTGTTGGGAAAGAAGAAGTGAAGTGATTGGTGGGGCACCACATGGACAACATAGCTCGCCGAGAATCAAGAACTCAATGGAGAATGCAAGCGATTTGTTTTTGGGCTCATGTAAACAAAGAACGAGAAGCCAAGAGAGAGCTCGCCAACACGCCAAGTAAGAGCTCATGGAAGGAAAGTGTGGAGCCCTAAGCAGAGAGTAGTTGGGATCAATTGGTAAAAGGTAACTCATCCCTTGGCTCATTGAGCAGCTCGGTGAGCTACTTGGCGAGCCAATGCACCATTGAAGTTGCAGAGCCCCAATGGGCCATTCAAACCCTTGATTTGAAGTGCTCATAAATGGAGAAAGAAATGTCAGAATGATGCAAAATTACAGCCGTGGGAAAGCTGAGGAAGAGATATTTTTAGTAACAACATGATAAAATCATAAAAAATGGATTTTTTGGAGGTTTTTTAAACCCCAAAGTTACAGGTCCATCAAACTCCAAAATTTTATATCTTGAGCCTCGGATGTCCGATTCTCGCAAACAAATAGTCATCAGAAATCATAAGGAGAATCTCTATAGCATGGAATCATCAAATTTGGGATTTAGGAGGTTCTGGACCTCCAAAATTTGGGAACCATGAACAGTGCCCTTAGGCAGGTGAAGTCATTAATGGAGGTTGGTGGAAAAGTAGGGGTCATGATGGAGCTACATGAGCTAGAATAGACAGGGGGTACAATCACAACAATTTATTTAAAGCACAAGGCAAACACATTAATGGAGCAAAGATCTTGAAAATACTCCACACTCATTGCAAGATTAAACAAGGATTTTTTTAATGGGTTTTGAATTTTTCTGGGATTTCTTCCCTCTCTCTCCTCTTCTCAACTTCTGCTATAATTATTGTAAGGGGCTGCACATTTAAAGGGTTGATTACCTTTCTTCTCCCATGTAACCCATTTCATTTTGGGGCTTAAGGCATTCTTCTCAAATCTGTAATGGAATTTCTTGCCTTTCCCCTACTGAAATGTATTGTGCAAATTCATACGGAGCAATGGAATTGTGTTTGTGTTAAATCTTGTAACCATTCATAGTTTGATTATTCTTTCTTACCTTTCATTAATATTGGGTGTTATGTGCAAATTCCATTGCTCATCGTAGGTTTTGGTTGTAATGAGTTTGTTCAGGAATGAATATTGTTAGCATTTTGGGTTTGTGTTCACTTCATGTCATGTGAATGTTGTTGAACTTCACTAGATGTTGATGTAGATCTGCAATAGAAGAGTCACATGTAAAACCCCAGACAAAGCATCAAAATCCTAAAAAAGAAAGATGCATATGAAGGGGTAGGACTATCCTTAGCGGCCACAATGGTGGACTTACCAACTGAGCGTTGCACTACATCTCAAACCCAATGTAGTTCTAAGTGTGTGTGTGGAAACTATGCCCTAGGTGCTCTTGTGTCACTCACACTTTGTGAGTAACGAGAAATAACTAGATGAAGAATGTAAATAGATGGTGCATGGAGTAGAATAAATTCCCCTCTGATGAAGTGTGATTCATATGAACCAACCTTTGTCCCTTGTGATGGAGCTAGATGGATGCAAATGGAGCTCTAGATGCCTTGGATGGATGTAACCTTAGGTGGTGATAGTAAGTACTTAGTGCTTCCTCCCTCGTTATGGTCTCATAACTTTATATTTATGACTAGAAAGTGCCCAAAAAGTGAGAGTAAAGTGCAAAGAGGATCAGAGCACCCCAGAGGGGACCAGGGTACTTGGGGCAACCTAGTCTTGGCTGGGCACCCTAGTCAGAGTAGGGAAAACACAGTGTAATAGTACTGACTCGGAAAATATGGGTGAAAGATCGAATGTAGCAATAGAAAGCAAAGAAAAATGACCAAATACATGGGTTAATTAGTACTATTTTTCACTAAAAAACAATATGAATAGTAGTATGAGACCGAGACTAAATATATACCCAAAGTGTGTGATTTAGTGTCTACATTTTCCCCCACTTTATGTTGGTGAGTGGAAATCTTGGTAACATAAAGTAGATAGAGATGTGTACTTGATATCCATCTAGAGTGGTGTAGAAAACACGCCAAGGGACTAGATAAATCATGGGATGACAAAAAGATGGAGCGTGGAGACTAAAGATGCAAAAAGTGTAAAAAGTGATGAGAGTGAACCTAAGGTGGAAACACGTGTGTAGATGCCAATGTGTGTGATGTACTTGCATGTTAGTATGATGTGTCTGACGCCAAGTGATGTAGTTATTGTTATTGATTGCTTGCTTCCCATACATACATACATGTAAAGGAGAAGATGACGAAGTACTCAAATACACATGCATATGTGTAAAAACCGTATGTAAAGATGCATGTATATGTGTAAAAACCATATGTAAAGACACACGTTTGTATGTAAAAAGTAATGTAATGAAATTATGAAAATGAAAAAGGAACATGTGCACTTCATCCACAATGAGAAAAAGGGTGTAGAAAGGACCTTGTAAATGTTGATGAAGTGCGAGTTTTTTGGGTGATCTCATGCCACTGACTGAAGAAGCGTAGGGAGAAATATGTTTTATTCTCCAACCTATAACTACTTCCTTAGTGTGTGAAGGGATCTTTGTACTGCCTAGTTTTTTGGGCGATCTGACACCACTGGCCAAATAAGTATACAGAGGAAAGTTCAATGTTCCTCTAACCTGTAACTACTCCCCAGAATGCTAAGGACAATCTACCCTATAAAAGCTATTGTGTATAAAATTTTATAGACTGGTCTGAACCCACTCACTGTATAACCCACTGTGTCATGGATGAAAAACTGAAATGTATCGGTACTGTGCTATGTAGCGTGTATAAACCCAAATGATGCCCCCCCTCTTTGGGGGTGCACACAACATCACATATAGGAGAATGCAGCCCTAAAATAGGACCGACCGTAGAAAATGTGCCCTGTAGGGGGAAGGGAATGTGCTTAGTAGAAACCAAGGCACATGCAAACAAGTGGTTATGAAAAAAAGTGTTAGTACAAACAAACATGTATATAGAGAACAAGTGTAAGTTACACAGACAATGTATAAGCTATAATGCAAGTAAACACATAAGAAACCAATAATATACCGTGAAAAGTGGGTTGTAAACACCGGACATCACTCACGATGTCGCAAGACTCTCAAGGCCCTAGTGGCCACATACAAACAAACAAGTGTGTACACCAAACAAAGGGCAAGCCCCGCATACAATAGCAAAAAATGAAAATCAAGAACAAATAGACAAATAGTCATGGCAACAAGTAATCTTGTAAAACAAATGTTGTACATGAAGCACCTGTTAGCATGTTAGAAAGATAACCCATATGTCAAAAATGTGTATAACCAAGAATGTAAAGTGCTAAGTATAACATGAAACATGATTACCTAAAATGTGGATTTTATTAAGTTAATCTAACTAGGAACAACACTAAATAATAGTAAATAAATTCAATGAATGAATATGGAAAGTGACCTAGCAACTAAACTAATGAAAATGTGAAACCCTAATTAACAAGTAGGGTTGGAGCTTAACATATTTGTGGGCTGATCTGAACTGTGTTGTAAGATAAAATAAATATTTTATAAGTAGGAACGAACATGCAGAGGTCCCAAAATGGACAGATCTGAGCTGTTTGACTAGACTGGGGCACATGGGAGAGGATCAAGGTGCATGTGGGTGCCCTAGTCTGCGTTTTGGGTGCCCTAGTCTGTGCAGGAGGTCCATAAACTAGATTTACAGGGTTGGATGATGATGTGAAGCCCTTACTACATGTCGTGTGTAACTTCCTACTTTGCACTGAATGTCGCTAATGATCAGTGTTGAAGAATAGACCTGTAAGACCCCAAAAACAAACATTAAATCCTAAAAATAAAAATGCAATTGAAGGGGTCAGACTGTCCTCAGCGGCCACAATGGTGGAATTACTAACTGAGCATTACAATACATCTTAGACCCAATGTAGTTCTATGTGTGTGTATGTGCGATCATGCCCTAGGTTGCTCTTGTACCAGTCACACTTTGTGAAACTAGTGAACAATAACTATGTGTAGAAAATGTAATAGAATGGTGGATGAAATAAAATAAAATTCCCTCCTATGCTTGTGTGATGCAGATGAAATAGCTTTGTCCCTTGTGATGGAGCTAGATGGATGCAAATGCACTCTAGATGGATGCAAATGCACTCTAGATGGATGCAACTTAGATGATGATAGTGGTGACTAATGCTTGGTCCCTCATTATGCTCTCATAACTTTATATTTATATGGTTCTCTTGTTCTAATTTAGTAATTCACCCTGAAAAGGCCGACCACCAAAAAGATAAGAAGCTCAAATGACTAGAAAGTGCCCAGAAAGTGGTGGGAAAGTGCAAAAAGGATCGGGGTGCCCTGACAGGGACCATGGCACATGTGGGTGCCCCAGTCAAGGATAAAATGACACAAAATGATAAAAACAAACTAGGCATGTATGTGCAGGAGGTCAGCATTGGTGATAGAAAACAAAGTAAAATTTCCAAAAGATGGGGATTAATTAGTATTTTCTTAACTCAAAAACTATATGAATAGTAGTATGAGATCGGGACTAAACAATACCCAAAGTGCATGCTTTAGTGTCTACAAAACAATAACACTTGTAGTATACAAAAGTGGATGCCCCCAGTAGATGCTGTGGGATTGATAGTGTGCCAAACATTCATGCTATGTGTAAAAGCTCTATATTTGTGATCAAAACTAGAAAATTACGTGAACATGTATGTGTATATGGTAAAGATAATGGCATACAAGAGATATATCTAGCATGTGTAATAAGACTAACATGTACAAGAAAATGTAAGCAAAAGTAAATGCAATGAAGATATACAACATGTTGTGGATGAATGAAATGGAATGCAAGATGGATGATAGGAGCTGCGTGCCCCCCGAGTGAATGTAATTGTATGCAGTGAGGTTCATTTGTTTATTACCCCTCAATAGTTAAGAATGAATTATAAATGAGAGTGCATCATAGGGAAATGGTCGAAGTGTGTGTTATGTGTAGTGCACTATGGTGAATGTGTATGTGTGGTGATGACATACAACCTAAAGATGAAGTTTTCAAGACTCTGTAGCCTAAGCGTATATCACGAAAAGATGATTGAAGGAGTGCTGATTTAGCCTAAAGCGTATATCACTAAATGATGAGTAGAATAGGGGATGATGATACCAGAGTAAGTGACGTTGTATCCTATGGTGTATATCACTATAAGATGAGTGAAAGGAGTGGTGATGTAACCTATGGCGTATACCACTATAAGATGGTGGAATAGGTGACGATTTAGCATATAATGTATGTCACTAACCTAGTAATATCACATGATAGAAGGTCAAGTGATGAATGTGTGAGTGTGATGATGTCATTTGTGATGTATACCCTCAACAATCCAATATGCATCACGAGACTAGAGTGCGTCATAGGGTAGTGAGCGCAACACGTATGAGTAGATATGTAAGATGTGTAGTATGCGTAGTGGTGATAAGATGTAATGAGATATGCGTAATGCATAATGTGTAGTGTGTGAGGTTCATGTGTGTAGGAATCCCTCAACAGTAATGTCATCGGGTGTGATGATGCTAACATGATTAATGTGAGTATAAAACATGTGCCGATGCTAGGTTTTGGGGGGGGGGGGGGTTGGGTGAGTGCTATACCCCCCAAGTGCATGTGATCAAATGAACTATCCAATGAAAGTGAAGCACAAAGATCCCTCATGCTATGTTGGTGGTGACGAAGGCATATGACTATGCGTTAATAGTGGTGGTATAGTAAATAGACACTGCAGAAGTGAGTGAATCCTATGTGTATGCGATGGATGAATATATGATGAGTGCGTAGGTGTAAAAAAATGCATAGGTGAAGCAGAGCAATGAGAAGCTGAGCGTAGAGGTGATGAACACCCGCATGGAAACAAAATGAGGTAGTGACCTACATCGAGAGGTAGTAACTATGTGAGGAATGGACCTGTTAGTGTAAATCAGCAGCACCCCCTGGATGTTTTCTCAGATTTCTAGATTGATAATGGATATCCAGTGTGATTGCACAACATTGAATCTTTTCCCCAAGTGTGGGACTTGCAAAAATGGGAAAAGAATCTCCAAATTAAAGGTTGGTTCCTTCACTCCTCTGATCAGGTGTATGCATGAACTTTGCAGAGGTTTAATACTAGATCCTACGCTAAATTCCAAGGAGACAACGATAAAAGATGCAGAAGAAAAAAAACTAATTGAAAGTGGTGATACACCAAGGGAGTGGTGAACATATGCTTTGCAAAATTTACGCAGATCATAAGAAATACAACACAAAACATGCACAGATTGCCAGAATGTAATGAGAGATCAAAAGACAATGATAAACACATGAAAGGATTGGGGAAATTGAATCACAGAACATACATTATCATTCCCAGGTTCAATACAGTGCATTACAATGGCCAGGAGGCAAAACACATGTTGTAATCTGTATGAGAGGTATGAAACTATACAAATCCACTTGCTGAGGAAGAAAAGAGAGCTTGCAGAGCAAAAATATGTTCAACCCTTTACAAATGAGCCAAATTTGGCTTTTAATGGTCAAATAGAAGGAGTGAGAGCAAAAAACGCGGGCAAAAATGAATTTATGAATTCAACCACCAACCAAATTCCTCAAATTTCACCTGCAAAGTGATGGGCTTCATGGATGAACCCATACTTAGGAGTACATTGTTTTGCAGACCCAAAAAATGACCATACTTCATTAAATTTGGTGGTTGAAAGTCAATTATGTGTTTTTTTTGTGCCAGGGATGTTTCTCCATTTTCTCCCAAAATTCTCCATCAAAATTCAAAATTAGACCCTCCATCGTGTAGATAATTTCACCATCTTTCCAATGATACCAAGAATGTGAAAATCCAATCTTTAGATCAAAAGTTATGCCCCTCTGAAGAATTAGGGCAAAAAAGGGCAAAAATGGGTTGGCAGGACGAAAGTTTAAAATTTTCCCCTTTTTTGAATTTTGGAAAAATTTCCCCAAAAATCTCCACCCCCCGCCGCTCTGATGCCCTTCTTATTGGCCCTCGGGGGCGCGCTTCCAATTTTTCGTTGACTTCGACCATTTCCCCGAATGGGACATGTGGCACCTTCCCATTGGCGCGGGCCTGAACTAGCTCTTTTCCCTCTGCGGGCCCGCCTTAAGATTTTTGCCAGCCACATGGACATGTGGCAGCTTCTGATTGGCACGGGCCATCGGGGGTAGAGTTTTTTTACGCCTTTTGCCATACTCTGGAAAAATGAAAAATTTCTCTCTGCGCTTCTGCCTCCCGACGCTCTGAGGACACATGTCATGTTTTGATTCGCTAGCGAGCCTTTGGGCAGAGATTATCCATTTTCACTAGCTTTGGGAAATTTTCCTAACTTCTTCGTGCCGGTCTGACCCCCGACGACTCCTTGGACACGTGGCCTCTTCCTATAGGATGGCGGGCCTTCGGGCCAAAAATTTTCTTTGCGCGCCTTGCCATTCCTTGGTAAAAATTTCAAACTCAACTCTGCCTCCTGCCATTCTGCCGACACGTGCCACTTTTTGATTGGGTGCGGACCTCCCTTGGGAAAATTTCCCTCCAAAACTCTGCAGAGCCATAACTTGTAAAATACAAGGAGTTAGGAGGAAAAATTTACTTTTCTGGAAAGCTGAAGAGATCCTCTATCTAATGAAACCATTTCCAGAAAATTTTGAGTGCCTGAAAAGTAGAAAAATTCATCTAAGGCACAAGGGAGGAAGGAATGAAAGGAAGTTAGCCAAAAATAAGCTAGGGGCTTATTTTTGGATAACAGGACCTATGCCAATGTGTAGGACTAGTACAACGGTGACGCCGCGTAGATGGTGTACTAGTAGGCAAACTGGTAGTGGATTGGGCTTTAAGTAACATAGATTGTGATGTACTAGATGAAGTAGGAGACACATTAAATTGTGCTTGAGGAGATGATGACCATGGATCAGATGGAGGTACACCATCGATAGAAACACATTGACTGTTATAAATTAATTTTAGTCACAAATGATTCATAGAGATGATGGACTTAGACCTACAAATCTAGTTGAGGCCTAGAAGCATGTCATAACCATCAACTGCTCGTCCAATAAGGAAATGTACATGCATAGTAAGAGTACCTACCATAACGCAAAGTTTTTCGACACCATATGAGCTGTTCATGGGATATGTAATTTGTGATAACAGATAGCCAATAGTGATAAGAAGTGCAATAGAGCATGCACTAATGGGCCAATTCAGATCAACCTTAGTATTATTGATAGAAACCAAGACAATAGATGCATTGATATGTAAGTGATTAGAAGTGAAATTTGCATGATAATCATGGTCGGAGAAGGAGATGATTGGTGGAGAAGCATCAATATGCACAATAAGAAAGTCAAGAGCCCCTGATGTAGGAGGAGGCACTACGTGATATACATAATTAGCTGAATATTTAATCACTTTTGTGTCATGTTTGGGTAGAGGGTTGTTAAATATTTTGAGCTTATGATTTTCATTTATAGGTGGAGAAATTCTAGGTTCTAGAAGCTCAATTTTACCATTATTGATCAAACCCTGAATGAGAAAGCGAAGTCAAAAGCAACAATCAGTGGAGTGTCCTACGCATTGATGATAGTCGAAATGGGAATTTTCATCGAAATTGTATCCTTTTGGTCAAGATGGATCTATTTGTAATGGAGAATACAGTGTAATGAGGTTTTTATCAACAAGTTGTGGTAGTAAAATATGCAGTGGTACACTAAAATTAGTGAATATATGCTGATGCAATTGCAATTGAAGCTCTTTAGTAGTAGATACTGTGTTGATGATAGATTTTGTGTCCATTGGTTTAGTTATAGATGGTTTGAATGTTGACTTGTTTTTAAAACACGTAGAGGACGATGCTTGCTCTTGGTATTTAATATTTCCTATAGATAAGAGTTTGGTTTTTCAAAGTTTAAGAGTATGAAAAAGTTGATCGAATGAAGGAAATGTATCAAAGAGAACACTCTCCTAAAGAGGTGGTAAGAGACTCTAAATGAATAAGTCTTGAAGCTCAACATCCACAAGTACATTTGACATCTTAGTTAAATTGTTTTTGTAACACAAGTGAATGCATTGTAAATTTTTACTATACCTTATGATTTGAAACTAACACCTAATAGTTAAAAAAAAAAGCTAACTAAACAAGAACATCAAGATAAGAGCTTATAAAACTAACTTCTTTAAATGCATGAAACTTAGAACAAATAAAACTTACATACTAAGCTATTTTAATCTTTAGATTACTATCTAACATGGACCTATTTAGATCATAAAATAATCAAGGTTTGTTGTTTGCTTCAATATGGTGAAGAGTTCTCTCTAAAATGGCTATAAGGCCATGTTTATATCTTCTCTTACTAACCAAGATTGAAATAATGAATGCAAGGTAGAGAAGCTATTTTCAAACAAGGGAGAATAGCTCAAGCTCAAATGTTCTATAGATTTAGCTAATGAAAATGAGGTGTGGTATAAGGTATAAAGTTGAAAGGGATGCCTTAGGCTTGTATTTACAGGTTTCCATTTAGGAAAGTTTACAATCCTAGTGCATGTGGGACAAAAGGTAAGCCCAAAATATACTTTTACAAGTCAATGCACTTTTTGATTATATTAGGAGCTAATTAATATTTTAGGATTAATTAAGGATCCTAAGTAGGCTTAGGAAGCTTTTTGAGGGCATCTGAAAGGGGTTTTGATAGATTTTGGAAGTTCTGGAAGCAAGATTTAGCCAATAAGAAGGTTTGTTAGTTAAATTCAAGATTAGATGCTTAATTAACATATAATAGTTAATTAAGAGGAATACAAATAACACATCGTCGTTAATTGGGTATCCTAAGTGAAATAGAAGCATAGCTATAATGAAGTGTTGTTATTTGACCTAGTGAGAAGATAAGAAGATTGTTAGTACAATTTAAGTATTAAATTGCGTAAGCGGATTTTAGGTGTCTACATTTTCCCCTCTTTGGGGTGGTGTAAGTGACACCACTGTAAATAAATTAGACAAGCATAAACAAGTAAAAATATTGAATGTATAGCATAAAAATTAGTAAAATGAAGGATTCCCACTTGAGTGTCGATGTGGTGATGAAAGAGGTTGATCGACGATCAAAAAAGATGAAAGAAAAAGATATAAGAAAGGAAGTGGGGAGAGGGGGATAGAAGGTGATCCCTATTGCCCCAAGTGATTTGGAAGAATAGTGTAGGATATAAGAAAATGATAGGGAAGAAAATTGAAGATGAAGAGAATGGAAATAACTTGCATCCAACTAATGTCAAAACAACTTTATTTCATCATATTACTCATGATATACTTCATCAGTTCTTTATTATAAATGAACACATACAACAAAAGTGTAAGATGACATGAAAAGCCATAACACAAACAATTGTTCATTTCCAAAACACTAACTCAATGTAACATATAAAATGCAATGCAACATGAGAAAGTAAATGAGCTAACCTAACAGCGAAAACAAGTACACACACATATACTCAAACAAAAAATGTTTAAGACAACTACACAAATGTTTTTGTTATCAAGATTTGATTTTGACTTGTGAAAATTAACGAGAAGGGTTAATGATGGTGTCTCAAGCAAGGATACATGTGAGGGGAATTTACAGAGGATGTAGGGGTCCCATAAAAAAGAATTCATGCACTATGAAATAGTACTGGGCAACTCATTATGCCAAGATAGTACAGACATAACAAACAGACCAACTTTGTTAATGGAGGGTCGATCCAGATGATTCGCGAGTTGCACACAAGAATAAATGAGAACCAAAGAGAGATGTTTTATGGGATGATCTTTGATGTTTGAATACGATGCATGTGATATATGCTTCAAGTGCGTGTATGCTTGTTACCAATTTTTTTGATTTATGTGATGTTTTCAATTTTTAGGATTTTTGTGAAAATTTTTATATTGTTTTTGAGTTTTCCAATGCGTATGTTTTGATTTTTCCAACTAACATATTTGAATGTTTTGGATTTTTGAAAAGTTATACAAATATTTTTTTGTGATTTTTTAAACATTTTTGAATGTTTTTGGTATTTTTGAAAGTTTTCCTAAACTATGTACAAGAAAAGAAGGGAACATGGATGCCCCCAGTGATAAATGGGATGTACAAGGGAATAATTACGTGCATATGTTCAAGATAGTGAAGATGTGAAGATGGCCCCAACTTGAGATGCCAAGAAATGTTTGATAGAAAGAAGCAGAAGATTGTTTTTGTGAAAGGGGACAAAGGTTACCTCAAACATGGAAAAAATACAATCTTATACACATGGATGTTCTAAATGAAGTAGAAGAACAACGAATGTTATGAATGTAGCTTAGAAGCCTCACGACGAAAAAACGATTAACCAAAGGCATACATCGTGAGACAAGATATGGACTAAAGTAAGAGTCTGAACAAGGTCCAAAAAAAAAACACTTGGTAACATACTAATCCTATTTTCTCCTAGATATCTAGTGCATTTTTGTGGAAATTAATTACTTCTCAAAATGAATATTTAATAGGAAGTAAGTGAGGAAAAACTAGCCAATGTGTAGGAATGATTGATTTTGAAAGTTGATTTGTGAATGAAATGTGGAAAGAGATCCGTACATTGCTTCGCTACCAGACATGCTTCCATAGCCTCAAGGAAGATGTATTTAATTCTAGTCACATAATTTCTCTACTTCTAGTTAGGTGCCCATAGCCCCGATAGAGATACTAGAAATACCCCAAGAGAGAGTTTATATATCAATTTTCTTTTTGCTTTTGTTTTTTGATTATTTCTTTTGTTTTTTGAAAAACTTATTTCAGATCTTTCAATTGTTTTGACAAGGGGTTAAGAACCACTAATGGCTTGATGGAAGGATGTGGAAGTGATTATGATGATGAAACTGGCTAGTGTCAAAAAATATATCCAAAATTTATTTGCAACAAGTTTATTAAATGTTGAATGTGATAGGGTCTCTAAGAGGTCAGTCGTTCTTTACTTTACCAAGGTGATGAAATACCAAGGTCAAACCGATACTATAGAGATAACTTTCACAAAATGCGCGTGAATAGACTAAGCAAAATATCATCGAAGGGATTAAAATGGTGAATTCCTTGCAGAGGAATGAAAATAAAGGGAAGAAAGAACATCCATGTGTATGCAATACTTGATTGCAATGTTTGATCTTTGTACTTTTCATTTTTTTGTAATGTTTTAATGTTTTATATATTTTTTGTACTTTATATTTTATGAAAAGTGGGACTGGCAAGGTCACTTGACATGATACGATCCAAAAAAAATGTTAGTGATTTCCTTGATAAGGGAGATTAGGTGTGTTTGCTTATCAATAGTCATGTTATCTCCGATCTCAATGATTGTGGTGAGCTCATACTCAACAAATTACTGTGTCTTATTTTAAAGCATGGATTTCTTATGTGAGATCTTGAGTTTCCTATCTATATATTTATGCACTTTGCGCCATACTTTATGGTTGCGTTAGTGTGCATTATTGAACCATGTTTTATTATGAAATTTATGATCATTTGATTTGTTGGGAGCTTTGGAGCTCTTGGAATTTTTGATCTTAGCTTGATAAAGAAATTTTTTGGGTTTCTTATAGGTTGAGACGTAACTTTTCTGATCCCAAGAAGTGGGGAAAGAAATTGGATGAGGAGGATTGATGTGAGAAATGATGGTTGGCTTGCCACAATCATTGATAGATGGATAATGTGATGGATGGAAGGGATATGGTCTAAGAATTGAAGAAGATGGGCTATCAGGAGGTGTCCTATAGAAAAATGAAGAAGGGATATTAGGATGTGGCCCAAGTATAGAAGATGAGGGACTACCGCATATGTCCTATAGATATAGGACGATAAAGGGCTACTACAATGCGACCCAAGAATTAAAGGTAACAGACTACCCCAAGGTGACTCATAAATAGAAAATAATGGAGGGCTACTAGGACGCAACCCGAGAAAAGAAGATAATGGGCTACCCAGAGGTGACCCACAAGTAGAAAACAGATGGATATTATGTTGTGGCCCAATAATAGAGGATAAAGGGCTTCCCGGACACAACCCACAAATAGATGATGAAGGGATACTAGGAGGTAGCCCATATGTAGAAGAAGATGATGGTTTGCTAGGCGGTGACCCATGGTGAGATTGTGATAGAGGAATCATGATAGATAAATAATGATTGGGTAATGAGAAGATAGGCCATGGATCAATGCCAGACCCATGCATTTCATCATGCAATGAAGAAAGTGAAGATGGAATAATAGGAAAAGGATCAATTTTGATGATCCTATGGTCTTCCTCCATTTTCTGACAAACGGAATCAACTTCTTCCCCACAACAAGTGAACACATTAAGGTCTAAAGAGAATCCTTGCTTATGGTCCTCTAGAGGCATGTCATCGTGTAACACCATGAATTATTTTATCGCTTCTTCATTCTAAAAGAATCGATCAAAATGGGTTGGTGGTCAACCACAATAGGTTGATTGGAAAAAAGGGGTCTAAGAAGTGTGGAAAATATAAAAGATGTAGATGAGGAGAATTTTTTTTCATTGTATCACTTCCACAAAGGAATTGGATAGTGCATCGAAAATATATCTTAGTACATTATTTCTTGTGAATGGTTCAACATGGATGCAAGCATCAATCTTTAAAATATGGATGAATATATAATAAGGCATGATTAAAATGGATTAGGGGCCAAAGAGGGATTAGATTCTGATTAATAGAAGAAGATGACACAAGAGATGAGGTAGACTTAGATTGGGATGTCTTGTGAGTGGAAGAAGATGTCATGTGCTTACCTATAAGATGATATAATGCCGAAAACAAATAGGATCACGTAGAAAGTCTTTAGATTGCAACATAGGAGTCACTTTGGATGATTGATGAGAAAGAATTTGAATCACACAAATCTTCAAAGGAGGAAGACTTCGTTGAGGTGTCTGATAAAGGGTGTCTTGTAGAGAAAGGGAGGACCATGACATAGGAATCGAATTAGATGTTTGATTTGAAGAATTTGTGGCAACAAAAACCCTGAGAGGAGGAGAATGTCGTTTAGGAGATTGAGAGGAATTTGAGAGATAATTTGGATTAGAATCCTCAGAAGATTGAGAAGAATCAGAAGAATAGTTTGGATCATAAGAAGAGTGGAGGGAACCTAAATAATAATTTGGAATAAAAGCATCCAAACCATACCACTGACTATGAGATGAAGGTGGGGAGTGGGGTACCCGAATGGGTTCTCTAGCACGAAGAACCAAACGAGGTTTAGTCATGGTGGGCCTTTTGATGTGATTGCCTAAACCTAAGTTCCCTATTTTCATAAGTGTGAGGAACCATGTGATAGTCAATCATTGTTGGCATCATTAGGTCCAAATTCCTAGAACTAGATAGTGTGATTAAACCTCTTCAAAGGGAATGAGGTTTCACATCAATTTGGGAAGTATAATGGAAACCAACTAGAAATTTTGTAAGTATGGACATGCTCGTGTGATTTTCTAAAGGGAATATAAGGAAAACACATATCATGATGACATAGTTTCAATAATCCAACAAGGTTTGGACAAGTAGTTATAAGTGTAAATGCCAAAATGGTTGATCAAGGGATCAAAGGATGAAAGGACACCAAAGAATAATGAATGACCCACTATCAAGGTTCGTGTAGCAAGAAGCATCTAGGACTCAACAATCAAGACTATGATCTAATCCATAAGAAAATTTACTCCCTACGTTTTCCAAAGATAGGTTTAGTGTAAATAGTGACAACACAATATCACTTATTTAGGTCAAGTTTTAAAATAAACAAGACCTAAGTACTGAGAATGTGTTGCCACTATCTTCCATTGAGGTGTACTAAAACAAGTTTTCAGAAACAAAACAAAGTTCAAGTCTTGAAAAAGGAGGCTACAAATGTGAGCAGTGCAACACCACTATTTGGATACCGAAATCAAGATTTGTAGACAAAGGCAAGCTTTTAGAATCAAAATGATGTCACCACAATGCTAACTACATAATGAAATTTTCCAAGACTTAAGGAAATGTTGGTATAAAAAACTAAGTCCAAGTACATCAAGAAGTTTCCATTTATGCGAGCATCATAATAATAAAACTTAGAGACTTAAGTCAAGTTTTATAAGGAAAACAAGACGTAGGTATCTAACTTATAGTGATAAGATACGTGTAAACATAACAATTCAAAGGAAGTAAATGATTAGAATACCTAACTACAATGATAATGTCTCCCCATATGGGTTTGAGACAAAGGTCCTACTAGAACATGAAGACGTACCGTTCACACTTTCAACACTTGCATTCCAACATTGCAACCTAGTCATGCAAGTAAACTACAAAAGTGGTAGACATGATTATTTCTAGTGGTATCCACGTGTGTTGTTTTATTTTGTTCCAAAATGGGCAACAAGAATACAAAGGAGTAAAACCAAGTGGTGATGAAACAAACTAAGTATAACTATGGCAAAGTTTCACCTTGCCTTAAGGTAAGTGAAAAACTGAGACAAAGTAACACATCGTAAGCTTTGTGATGAATATCACTAGGACCCAACTTCAATGGAGTCTCCCCTTGTTTGACTAACAAGCTTTTGAATCCCAAAGAATTTAGTGCTTCATGATGGTTCTTTAGAACATGATGTTTTGAGTCGGTCAAGTTGGCCTCAAAATGAAATGGATTCCTATTTGGTTCTCTCAACTAGGTGTCATAAACTATCTTTGCGAGCTCGGTTTACCAAGGAAGTCACAATGACTAAGCCTTGGAGTATCCCGGATTCACTTTACCCCTTTGATATAATGAGCAATAAATGTGTTTAATTGTATTTTCATTGGGGTCGCGTGAAGATAATTTTGACTCTATTCTCACAAGTGCATACTAGACAAGTAGGTAAGTGAGGCGCTTCCCATTTCATCCACAAGGTTCCCTCTTGCATGGGCTATTTTGGGGTTCCTAGGAACATCCCTCTTGTTATCTTAAGGCTTATGCCAAAGGGAATTCCTCCTAGTTCAAAGTGGACGAGCCTTAACTCTTAACCAAAACCTGCATATACATTGTGTTTATTGATGAATGTGGTGTGTTTTTTATCTTTTGGATTATGAAATGAGGTTTTACATATCGTTGACAACCTACAACAAACATGTTAGCTTTTGTTTAGATCCTTATTATTTTTCAAGTGTATTATTGGTCCTTCATGTAAAGATTAGTAGTTCTCTAAATGATCAAAACATCATAAAAAGAGGATAAAACATTGTCTCTGATTCTTGAGATTGTCCTAAGACGTACAAGAAGAGCATACACAACGAGGAATCCTACTATATTGTGAAATAGAAAAATTCATAACCTAAGTGCATAATTTTTTTTAACCATGTTGCTTTTTCCTTCCCTTGAGCTTAAATGAAATGTTTTCTAAAACTATGAGAAAAACATAAAATCGTATTTGATTCCCAAGATCACCTAGAAGGTGTGAGGGAAGAGCATATGTGATGTTATCCTTATAAATGAAAATGTGACATTCATTAACTTATCCAAAATCAATATACCCTGCACAAAGCATGATCTCATATACCCTACAAATAAATAATTAAATTTAAGAAGCCCTGCAAGATGTTAGAAATATTCAAGACTAAATCATACAAACTTTGAAAATAGAACTAAATTTGAATTGATCATGCCTGCACGCCCTTAACAACATGTACGTGACCCTGACAACATATGTGCACCCCTACTAGTATATGCGCACCCCTGCTAGCATATGTGTGCCCCCAATGGCATATGCGCACCCCTGGAAACAATTTATAGAGATTCAAAAAACAATGTAGTGCATGTGTGGCCAGCAAAGCATATGCATGCGCTTTAGATCGTATGCGCACCCATGGTAGTAAAACACATAGAGTAGGAAGTAGTATTACGTATGCTTGACCACTGAGAATATGTGCCCCCCTAATAACATATGTATGCCTCTAAGCCAGAAGACAAAATGTAAGAAAATAGTGTAGTGTATGCGCACCCCTTAGAGTGTATGCGTACCCTTGGTAGAAAAACATAGAGAGCATGAAGTAATAATATGTATGTGCAGCCAGTGAAGCATATGTGCACCCCTAATAATGTATGCACACCCTTAATAGTGTATGCATGGCCAAAAAGGCGTATGTGCACCCCTTGAAATGTATACGTGCCCCTTAGAGCATATGTGCGCCCCTTAAAGTGTATGTGCGCCACTTAGAGCGTATGTGCGCCTCTTCCTGTAGATCACTAAAATACAAGATTTTTTACAAAAAGTTGTCAAAAACTAAAAAAAATGTTTATTTCATTCAATTTCGACAACACCTAACCTCCTTCAATCCTGCAAAGAGCATTAAAACCCAAACAATTCTAACTAAACTAGTTAAGAAAGCCTATGTTTAACTAAAAATGCAAAAGAGGGTTAGTTTAAACAACTTTGAAACAAAGCTTGAAATAAAAGACAAAGGACTAGGGATTACTCCCATCGGGTGTGCCAAATGTATGCATTATAAAGTTGTACTATAACTTATGAATTGAAACTAACACCTAATTGTTCCAAAACAAAGCTAACTAAGAGCTTATAAAAACTAACTTATTTAAATGCACGAAACTTTGAACAAATCAAAATAAAATACTAAATTATTTTACTCTTTATATTGCTATCTAACATGAACCTATTTAGATCATATAATGATCAAAGTTTTTTGTTTGCTTCAATATGGTGAAGAGATGTCTCTAAAATAGCTACAAGGCCATATTTAGATCTTCTCTTACTAACCAATCTTGAAGGAATGGATGCAAGGTGGAGAAGCTATTTTCCAACAAGGGAGAATGGCTCAAGCTCAAATGTTCTATAGCTTTAGCTAATGCAAATGAGGTGTGGTGTAAGGTGTAAAGTTGAAAGGGATGCCTTAGGCTTGTATTTATAGGTTTCCATTTGGGAAAGTTTAGAATCATAGTGCATGTGGGACAAAAGGTAAGCCCAAAATAGAATTTTACAAGTCAATGCACTTTTGATTAGATTAGGAGATAATTAATCTTTTAGGATTAATTAAGGATCCTAAGTAGGCTTAAGAAGCTTTCAGGGAGCATCTGAAATGGGTTTTGATAGATTTTGGAAGTTCTGGAAGCGAGATTTAGCCAATAAGAATTTTTATTGGTTAAATGCAAGATTAGAGGCTTAATTAACATATAATAGTTAATTAAGAGGAATACAACTAACAAAGTGTCATTGATTAGGCATCTTGAGTGAAATAAAAGCATAATTAGATAACGAAGTGTCGTTATTTGACCTAGTGAGAAGATAAAAAGGCTATTAGTGCAATTTAAGTATTAAATTACGGAAGCAAATTTTAGGTGGCTACAACAAGAAATATTCCTATAAGTGTTCATTAGATACCTATTTGATTTGTGTGAGTTGGGCATAAGAGATATTAGAGCCGATGTTGATAGAGAAGTGAGTGAGAAAAACATCAGCTAGATGTGTAAAAGAGGTTATAGAGTGGACATGTAGGTCATAAAACCAATGCATCACATAATCTTGTAAACTACAAGGAAAAATCTTAATTAGTATGGTATGGTTGTCTGCATAGTCTAGGCATGCTGCATGAAAATATCTGGAGATGCTCTTATGAGTCGTCACTGAGGACCTCAAAGATGGGTAATTTGGGAGAGATGAAATTAGGTTGAAAATGGATAGGTAGATTTAATAGGTGAAAAAGGAGTATGCAACCATGACAATAGAATCTAAAAGATGGTAATGCATGAGAAGTAGTGAGTTGAAGATGATGAATTTGGGTTTACAAATCTTGATAAAAAGAGTTTAAATCTTAGGAGTATTCGAGGAAGAGCCAAGCTTGCATATTAGGAGTACTAGGGTGAATGGCGGGAGTGGTAGTAGTAAGAATGGGAGCTACAACATAAGTAGGTAGGCATGGAGACTATGGGAGACGAAGAATGAAGAAACTATAGAGGCAGAAGCATCACATAGTATTCTTAACAAAAATCAAAGCATGCAAGAAATACTGGAAGATGAGTGGGATTATCATGCAAATCTTTTCAAAAATTAGTAAGTGTGTTTAATTGGTCTTAGTCTACATTAGTATCCTCATCATATGATTTTTCAATATCAGACACCTCTATTTCATGAAGAGGAAACATTGTTTCAAATTATCCAAAGGATTTTTGGTGGTAGCTACATAAGTAGGGATATTAGTCATTGGTTTGGAAACCCTACGAGAAAATTGAGGAAACTCACAATATTGAAAAGACCCGAAATGACCACTACGAGTGATGGGCATACGAAGAAAAAGCCCAAGGAGAAAGTGTATTCAAAGTTTTGGTTTATCAAAATGATTAAACCAAGATGGAATATGTAATTAGTCTAATCTGGTGCTATGTAAAGTAGTAAACAAAAAACTAAATTGAATATTGAAATAAACCAAAGCAAACTAAGTAAATAAAATAATGAAACCCTAGGGTGTAAAGAGGGTTAAGAAAGGCCCTTAGTTGATTCGTTGATGCTTGCGGGACTGTGTCCCAGTGGAGACCAGGTGGACAGGAGGAGGATAATGACCTTCACACAAAGAGCTCGGGATAATGTAAATCCGAGCTATTTGAGTAGACCGAGGGCACCTGAAGAGAGGATAGGGGCACCTGGGGTTCCCTGCTCCAAGATCTAGGCAACCTGGTTTATGGAAATGAACAAGAAGCCTCCTCCTAAGGTGTCCCCTGAGTGATCACCTATCTTCACTTCCTATCACGTGAATGTCACTGAACCTTCACTGGATGTTGCTGCAGACATCAGAGATAGAGAGAAGCACCTACAAAACCCCAAGACAAAGTATCAAAACCATAAAAAAATAAAAACGCATATGAAGGGATCGGACTATCCTTGAGCAACTGCCATAATGGATGGACTTATCTAATTAAGCGGTGCACTACATCTTAGAACCAATGTATTTCTAGGTGTGTGTGTGTGTGTAAATCATGTGCCCTAAGTGCTCTTATTTCTAGTCGACACTTTGTGAGTAGCAATCAATAACTAGATGTAGAATGTAAGTAGATGGTGTATGGAATATAATTAACTCTCCATTCTATAAAGTGTGATACATAAAAACCATCCTTTTTTCCCTTGCGATTGAGCTAGATGGATGCAAATAGAGCTCTATATTTCCTTGGATGGATGCAACCTTAGGTGGTGATAGTAAGTACTTAGTGCTTAATCCCTCATTATGGTCTCATACCTTTATATTTATATGGTTATCTTGTTCTAAGTTCGTAATTAACCCCAAAAAGGCTGAGCACCAAAAAGATAGAAAGCTTAAATGGCTAGAAAGTGCCCAAAAAGTGAGAGTAAAGTGCAAAGAGGAATAAGGCACCCCAGAGGGGACCAAGGTGTCTGGGGCACCCCAGTCTTGGCTGGGTGCCCCAGTCAGAGTAGGGAAAACACAATGTCACAGTACTGACTGGGAAAATACTGGTGAAAGATTGATTGTAGCAACATAAAACAAAGAAAAATGACCAAAGACATGGGTTGATTAGTACTCTTTTTCACTCAAAAACCATATGAATAGTAGTATGAGACTAGAACTAAATAATCACCCAAAGTATGTGATTTAGTGTCTACAGACTAAAACCTCAAATGCCCTCTTTATATGCTCGATAATCCTAAATAATTATACCAAGGGAATTGTAATCTTCAATTGGCTTAGGATTTGAGCCATGTCACACACATTATATTTAGGTAGAGATGTATTGGGAGGAAGAGTAACAATTTTATCAAATGGTATATATTCCTTTAAAGTGGAAACAACAAGGGGTACTTAGACCTGAGTCATTCATAGGGGTTTTGGAGGGCACAATTTTCTTGGGAGTACCTTTGGGAACATTAGTTAGAATAGGAATTTTGGCTTTAGCAGTTGGTCAGGACCTTTAACCTTTCGATTCCTTAGATTGTATTCCATTTCGTGGGAAATAGTTGCATTTATCAACAACTCTCTATCCTCCTTGGAAGGGATCTCTCCATCACATTTCTTTATCATAAAGGCCCTAAGATATTCAAAATCATGATTAGGCAAGCTCAAAATATTGAGCCATATCAATCGATGAATCAACTTAAATAGGAAGGTAACATATTTTGCTTATGCAATACAAGAAATCATTTATAGTTTTAACATAGAGGAGATAAGTGGAAGTAGTAAATTTTTCATAATTTTCCTGATAATAAAGTACATTAAAATTCTCAAAATATGATCTAATAGTATCCTCTACTCAGGTAGGATTTTCACATGGATCATGAGGTAGAAAACATGAATCACACCAATCGATGACATTCTCTTCTTCAACAACTTCAATTTTTTCTCCTAACAAGTTAGGGACTACTCTGTTGTCTCTGAAAGTATGATGCCTATCATTTTTACCCACAGGTCTCTTCCCTTTATCATCATTTATATGACATCCTCTAAATTTTTTCTTTTTTTGATTTTGATTTTGGTTTTTATGTTGATTATGAGGACCATAGGACAACCCCTTCTCAACTTTAGCCAATTTTTATGATATCTCCTTTACTGCTCCCACTAAGGTTTTAACCACTCCCTCTAGATCAATAGACTTACTAGCTTGTGCTTTTTTAGGGTTGAAAATTTTTGCCCCTTCTCTTTTTGGGGGTTTACCATCATCTTTAATGTTATTTTCAATTTCTATAGCCATGGAGAATAATTACTTCAGAATTACAGGATTTCTATCTATCAAATAGTAATTTTTCTTCTTATCGAAAAATTAAGAATATTACTAAGAGAGATTCATCACTAGGTCTTAAACTAGTTGGTAATCTTGTTGGAGTTATTTTAAAATTTGTATTAAAATCATAAACACACTCATTAGGGTTCTTCTTAATATTTTCAAATTCTAAAAAGAGGAACCTAAGGTCAGTTCTATCACCATATTGAATCGTAAAGGAATTTTTCATTTCTTCCCAAGAATCAATTGACCCATGAGGAAAAGCATTAAACCATTCTCTAGCATATTACTCTACAATTTGTACAAATATTTTAAACAAATATCCTCATACTCTATTTCATTATCATCCATGATATTCTAAAATAAATTCAGGTGTTAATCACTACTAATAGCATTATTTCCTTGAAATTTAGGAAATTTAACTCTTATTTCATTGGGCGCCTCATTTGAGTACCCAATCATGCAATTAAATTTGATAGGATGGAAGGAATTATATATTAAGGGAGTTATTATGAATTGAGCTTCCAAGAAGAGGATAAACCAAGTTATTGATAGGTGGTAAGTGGGCCAAGGGAGTATGGTCAATGTTATGGAGATTTCTTGGAGGAATGAGTTGGAAACCAAAAGCCCTCCTCTCACTTGTGAACAAATGTGTAGGACCAGGAAAAACTTTAGTTGATTTTGGAGTGGAGCCTTTTTAAAGTAATGAGTGAAAGTGATACTCTGGGATATGGGTTTTAGATCTATCAAAATAACTAGAATAATCTTCAACCAAAGGGAAATAACCAAATTCAGAAGTCTAAATGTTCTTGTGTACAAGTATTTCATAAATTTAGCTAAATTGAAAGTAAGAAACTACCACCTAGAAATAGCTTCCTAACCTAGCTAGAAATGAGAAATGTGCACCATCATGATGAAGAAATAAGCAAGTCCTACCCTCAACATCATAACTTTGAAATGATTAAAACATAATGCAAATTAATGAACTCTATTCTTCTAATTGCCTAATTAAATCAAGTGGACCTATGTAGTCCAATGGCAATCAACAATATTGCTTTCTTTGGTCCTTCAATGGATACTTGGGTGTGAGGCTTAGCTCTTCAAGAATGGAGGATGGAGGGCTCAAGAATGACAAAAGGCTATTAGTATGAAACTATGTGCTTTCTTTTGTCTCTTGAGAGATTTAGGTGTAGGTATAAAGGTAGAAGGAGGGCTCCTTATATAGCCCAATAGATAGAGGAAGCACCTCATCCCTTTGCATGTGGGATAAAGGTAGAACATGATTAGGAATGGATAAGGTTGCTTTATTAAAGGTAACCTTACTTTAGAATGGTTTAATATATGCTTAGCAAGTCATGGGAGTTGGGGGGTGCTTTAATTAATCAAAGGTGGTTAACTAATAGGTAGGTGTAAGCTTATAAAATCCAAATAGAGGAATATTAATACGATTTAGGCAATTATGAGGGGATTAAATCAATTAAATGTTGATTTACTAGTTAAAGGAAGGGGGAGACTAATTAATTAATAATAATTAATTAATCTAGATAGAAGAGGTGATTCATTAACGGAAGGTCGTTAATTAGGGTGTTAGTTGGATACGTGACTTAATCAATTAGCGTATTGTAATTAATTAACGACAACAAGAGGGAATGTGAGCGCTTTTGACGATATGTCGTCAATTTGTGAGAAAGGGGATAATTAGCTCAATTGAAGTATTTAAATTGATTGGGCGTAATTATAGGTGTCTATAGTTCTTACCTCTTGAATTTTGACCACTTACTAGATTCCAGACTTGCTTCCTTATTTTTTTTCAAGGCTTTCAACTCAGGAAGACATTTATTAGGTAGATCTGATCTGAATGATGACCTTAATCCTTCCAGCCTTAAAATGTAGAAACACTACAAGATCTTAACAAACAATATAATATTGGTCTGACCCAAAATTTAAGATGGAACCACCACTAGAGATTAAGAATCTAGAAATGATAAATCAATCCACAAGGAATGCACTAGATAATACTTGATAATTTAAAAAAAAACCTTATACCCAAAAGTTCAACGAAATTACCTAGAAACTAAAAAATACCGACAAATCCTGGACAATTTGTGACCAAAACTTCGATGAATCATACATCAAAACTTGACAACAGTCTTAGAACTAAACTAAGACAACCATGTCCCTGTAAATGGTTCCAAAAGTGTGTTATTTCCCAGTTTTACACCCTAAAGACAAGGTAGTAATTCAGAATCAAATATCTTAAATAATGATAAATGGATGATATGTCATTTGTAGTCGGGGGAAATCTAAGACTCTTTTATCACCAGGTCTTGGAAATGACTAGAAGACACACACAAAGGAAATGACTAACTCTTGTTACTTCTGGATCTACCTGAACCAGGGCGAGAGAACATGAAGGGTGGCTTAAATGAAGGAGGGATATTATGAGTCAACCTCCTAGACATTATTGACAGTTCAATCTGAGAAAAGTATAGCCATATATTTCAATGTTCACTCATAGATTTTTCACAAAAACATTATACATACTTAATGCATCTAGAAACATAGCTACTAAAGACAAGATAAACTATGATCAAAAACATCATTTGATAATAATTATATTCAACAACTTAGGATGGAATGATACTTTAGATGTTGATATTTTATAATTCACAACAATTTCACTTAATATATGTAGGATAAATGTGATTCACAAGTAGACATAATGTTGGATACATGAAGGGATATAAAATCTACAAGGGGTAGGATGGAATAAGTACTTCGTTTAAATGATATTGGGGTGGTGGATCTATTGGGTAGAAGTAATTAACGTTCACCATTTATACCTACGTTACTTCCCAGATGCAAAGAAACAAAATCAAGAGAATATAACTTTTGAATGGTAATTTACTTTCATTGATACCAAATACATGTAAATACTACTGCATTTAACCTCTATATTTTTAGCATAAACACTTCATGCATAAATATACTAATAAATTTTTTGTCTGAACCAAATAATAACACCCAAGATACACTCACATAATAGAAATATTCACTTCCTAAGCACTACTGCAGAAAGGAGTTTAAAAAAAACACTAAACAAATATTGAAAAGTAACAATACAACATAATGACTCATTCTATGACCAATGTGATATGCAATATCCAGAAAAGAAATCCTTTGCATTTTATTGATTCAATAAAGATAAGATTACATAAAATAATATATCCATCAAAATATGTTCTCATTTACATCCAAAAATATCATACCGAAGCATGGTAGACATTTCTATATATTTCAATCTAGACAAGTGGAGACATTGAAATGCTCTCAATGCCTGCTAATGACTATATAATGTCATCACCTCAGAAAAAACTCAAAGACTAGACAAACTAAAACAAGAACCTCTTCTAGAATGAAGATAAATATTTCATTCTTATACAAAAATTTCCCTTAAGAGAAGATACCAAGATACCCTCAAACCCTTTAGTAACAAGAAAAAATGCACCAGGTAAGAGATTCAAAATTCATCAAAATGAATGGGAAGATTCTCTAACTAAAATGGATCCTATGCCTTTGATACACCATGATGGAATAGTTTGAATTATGATTAATCCTATGGAGGAATGAATAATATTATTACTGCCAAGGAACTCCCTTTTTCTTTCCTTGTCTTGTCACCATCATGCGTGCATTCTTGGGGAGAGTTTTTTTATTTGTCATCATCATTTGATTTGATGTTGTAATTGAAAGTATGTTCAGTAAAATAGTAAAGGATGAAGATACATTTCTTGATAATCCTCTTTGATGTGATATTGCATGGGTATCAACTCATAATCAAGTCGGAGAGATAAATTTTATGTGTGAACAACTTAATCCCAATCTCTCTAATTCATGTCAAACATTGGAAAATATCTACAATAACTTGGGCAATAAATGACTCACACACATTTTTCTTGGGAAGCATGGTATCTCAAATCACCATTCCATCACTATAAATCACAAGTATTTCCTTGCTTTTCATAGCATAAGACTTGTAAAACAATTCAGAGAGACTTTGTTTAAGAAAATGACATCGGCAAAAGAATGAATCAACTTGGCAGAGCTTTCATAAGAGACCTTGTGGTCTATCTTTCTCCTTTCAAGACCTGATGTGGAATTCATCAGGATGGTATTTGAGATTCCAGATGAACAAGTGCTTCCCCCAAAGAGTTTGTCACAAAATGTAGTGTAGTTGGCCTTTATGAATAGTCTTTCTATGATGATGCCTTTGTTTACAATATTTCAAGTCCTGCTCTTTCATCTTCTCCATTTGTAGGACCACCTTCATACTAGCACTTTGAAGTAATTTCGGCTTCAACGTCGTCTTTCCACCAAAGAGAAATGACTAGTGGTATTGAAATATTACTTCACTATTGTAATATTTGAACATGAGCTCCCACACTACGAACTTACAAGTGAGTACCAGGGCAATAAATTCCCAATCATTCAATGAATGGATGAGTTGGAGAAAAGAGTCACCTCCCTCGAGAGAACCACTAAAAAATCCAATATTTCTCCCTAAAAAAAGTGTTAGACCACCCTAGACAAGTGAGAAGATGAATCCATACCAACTCCATTTTCAAAACATAAAGCTCCTTGTAGAATAAAAACTTACCTTACGAGAGGAGTTGACTTGTTGGAGTGAGTTACATCTCTCAAGAAGAAATCTAAGTTGATCCAAATTATTGATGGACCCCTAGATGAGCATCAAGGACCTCATGGGTATGGGGGATTTCCTATAGAATGGAGGGTGACACCAATATGTGTTCTGCGTAGATGAGAACAAGGAGTTTGCTGCTTGCAAGGAGAATAGTTTAAACCCTCTACCAATCTTCATGAGAGAATTTGTGAAGATTGACACATAATGTAACATACACGATATATTTTGTATGTTTTTGCATATACTTCCATGGGACGGGGCCCCTATAGAACCCCTTTTCTTACTTTCATGTATACACAATGTTTTATGTTTCATGATGGGTTGGATTGTGATATCTTGCTTCTTTTCTATTTCATCTCTTTATGCACTTAGACATTCAAAATTTCTTAAAATGGAACTTCAAGGAACAAAGAACATTCTTCTTGATTTTAACAAACCTTTTCCCCTGATCTATATTTGCATATTTCTTATGAATAATATATATGTGTGTTTTGACCATGGATGCTCTTCAATTACAATCATGACATGATTTAAACACTAGTTTGTTTGTTTCCTCAAGTCAGACTGATTTAACTTTGGGATATCTAGGTGTGTCAACTAAACTTTGTTTCTTCAAAATTCTCTTTCAGGGAACATATAAAATTATATTTTTCAATCACTATATTATCATCTTTAAACCTCAAGGTTAAAATCTACCCACACACTCCCCTAAATCTGTCCTAACTCTCTCTATATATTCATCAAACTTCTTAGACCTATCTATGATAAATTCCTCATCGGGCCCAACATGATAAATAAAGACCACATCTTCACTTGAGAACACATTTTCTAGCTTATTGGAAATTTCTCTCTCCATCTTGCCCTTCTTGATCAATTTACCTAAAATATGTTCAATATGAACAAACTCCTGGATAGTAGACTGATCAAAAGCTTTTAATGGATCAAATCCCATAGTCACATTAGTCCTGAAGGTGCCAACCAATATTTCCATGTTTATACCCTCTATAACAAAGAGAATGTGCATATTAAAAAATTTATCCAACAAACTATCGATGCTATCAACATATTCTTCTCTCCTATATTTGATACTTCATATTCTATTGATGTAATCCTATAAGGTTTATATTATTATCTTCATGATAACATAATATATGTGCTTTCTCCCTTCATTCTCAATGGAGATTATCCCCTCCTTGGCCAATAGATCATCAACTAAGAGAATCAGAGTTTCAAGTTTGACATTTATCAATTAAGTTCTTGGCTACCTATACTTTTTCCATAATTCAAGTGTGGCATTCCACACTATCCCTGATCATCTTCTCTCCTTTTAAAAGTAGGTCACTCTCCCATTGTTTGGTGGCTTCACCCCTTGTACTCATGTCCTTTGAAATTTTTATAACTGTGTAAGTAATATTAGGGACTAGTGCATGGTTATTTCGAGGAATTTGGACTAAACTTTTAACAATGGTTGATAAGGCATCAACCTTTTCCTGTTATTGCTCCTTAGTTTCCTTGTCCGTCAATTTTTTGGACTACATATTTGAATACCACATTAAGTTCATGCTTAAGTCCCTCAGTGGACTATTTATGCAATGGGATCCAAGTATTTGGAAATATGTAGGGGTTACTTCACTCCTATTAACATTAGGTGGTAAAGTAACAATCTCCACAAACCTTTCGCCATGATCCCCCGCCATTATCCTAGACATGACCCTAGCTTTCTTCAGTGGCTTTAAATGGTTCAAGGGAGTGATGCTCATCAAGACATAAACTTATACCCATCATTTAACTTTTCTTTTCATTATAAGGGTTGGCCCCAACCAATTCCCCACTGGTACTTCCTCATCTTCTTACCTTTGTTGTAAAGGCATTGTTGATGTAACAATCATTTCTTGGGATGGAAGAGGAATGATTTCAAGTTCAGTAACTGGTAGTTAAGCTTGAGTTAAAGGTTCCATAACAACCTATTGCACTCCTTCTATTGTTTGCACTCTAGTTGCAACATGGGACTTGGTGACAATCTCCTATATTTTATCAACACTTGCCCCTTTTGCCTCAGTACCCTTGGTCTCTTCTTCTATTATTGATATAGATGGTTGATCATCGACACCAACAATTTTTGAAATTTTACCCACTACCCCTTCAGAAGGAGAAGGATACCTTGTTTCTTCCACATGAAGCTTTCTCAAACTCTTAATGTCTACCTCAGTTGCAACATTAATACTTTCAACATTCTCTAAGGGAACATCAACAAAAACTTGAGTTACCTGGGGTTGTAGAGTTACTATTAGTGGATTTTTTCAACTTGTTTAGCCTCATGCCGACTCATAGTTCTAATTACAATTTCTTCTTCTTGGGCCTCAGGGCCCTTAATAAGAACTAGGCATGTCTTACCTTCAACAGATGTTTCCTATTGACCATTAATCTGAAAAGTGTTAGCTCCTTGATCAATGCCCATATCTTTTAGTAGATTAATGAAAACTTGCCAATGCTCTAGATCTTCTTCTTGTTGTCTCACCCTTTTATGGGATTATAACATCAAGGTGATTGGATCCTAAGGTGAAGGGGAAACTTGGATCCATTGTAACTGAATGATAGGCTCCATAAAGGGTGTTTTAGTCATAATCGCAATAGGTACCTACACTTACACTTGAGTCATTGGAATTTGGGGCATATGAATTGGAACTGATATCTCATATGCTTGAATTGACACCTCCCTGTTGGCTACCACATTGACACTTGGTTATATAGTGTCTTCTCTAATAAAAAATATCATCTTCTATCTTTTGTGCATAATAAGAGGGACAACATCCACCTCCTCTTCCTCATATTCCTCATTAATAGCACTTAGAACATGCTTACTCAATATTGCACTTAGGGGAGGGGATTGTTATTTAACCTTCTCTTTTCCATGCCCCCATTTAGAGGAATGTATATAAACATCACCCTTTATTTGTCTTATTGATACATAAACCTTGGCTGAAGGGACACATGCTAGAATTGATCGAATAAGAGTAAGAACAATAACAATAGTTTTCTTCTATATGTTTTCATTATTTTGAGCTAGTTTAGACACATAAATACTTGTCTTGATTATATAAGAACTTAATTCATCCCTGGTTTGAGTAGTTAATGGTAAATTGAAAGATATCTGAGGAGCATCTTGAGTCACTCCAGTCTCTGTTCTGAATTCAGATGACACATCATCATTGGGCTCAAGGTGAAACTTCGGAGAAGGCCGACTTCCTCTTCCTAAACTAAGTGCTGCACTACTCCTAGTGCGATAAAACAATTATCTAGACCTATGCTAACATTTTCATGGGTTTTAGGGAAAGAGATTTGTAAGAAATGAAACTATACTAGGGATGGTGATTCACCAAATAAAGGGTGTTTCCAGACTCAGGAAGGGTTAATTTGAAGAGGGTGTGTGCACCACAAGTCAACTTCACCTACTGCAACTTAGAGAGGGTAAAAAATACCACAAACTAGGAAGCATGTGTTCCCTTTGTTAAACTCAATCAAGACAAAACAATCTATCAGTCTTCTAGTGAAGAAGGATGAACTTGAGAAGGGTAAATGGGCACCACAACTCAACTACATGCAATACTCCACCACTTGATAAGCACAGAACTCCAAGAACCTGCAATAGAAATGTGGACTTGCACAGTGTACTTGCAAGTATGAGAAAAGGCACAAAGAAGTATAGAAGGATGAAAGTACTGAGATTAGTCACAAAACACACACTTTTATTACTTCAATAACGTGCACAATGCATCATACATTTAGAAGAGGAAATGGTTGCCATTACAATCTTAAAAAAGGCTTGAAAGTTCCCTCAACATATAAGGACAACTTGCAGAAGAGAGAGGACTCTTGAAAAACACACACTTGCCTAAGATGTCTAACTTTCCAACCTATCTGACCTATTGGAACCCTTTGGAATGAGATTCCAACTTACATTTATAGAAGAAGTTGAGAGAGAGGAGAGAAGGAGTCATAAATTCCCTTCCTAAATTGAAGGCACATGATGTATTTATTATAGTTGGTTGAACCACTTTGAGAAGCTTCCATCATGTGTCATTAATTTTATGTTGACCTAATCCTCTCAATTAATTAAAGGAATATTAAATAACAATAATAATAAATATAATTATTAAAATATTTAAATAAAAATATTAAATTAATTAAAAAATAATGGTGGGACCCCCCATTGACTGGTTTGACTTGAAGAAAGTGGGGGGTCCATGAGGAAATGAGGTCAAAATAACCCAACTTGGTGGTTGGCTCGTCAAGCCAACTCACTGAGTTGGGCTCGAGATCCTCTTTCCATCACATTATTCTAGCTTCATGAGTCCACCGGGTCCCTCGTTATGTACTCACCATCACCAAATAACTTGATGTCCTTAAATTTTAAAAAAACCACTGTGCTTTGATCGAACTCACTTTCTCTTAACTCAGTGTTTATACATGAGTCACTCTACATTATTTCTGATCGAGCACCTTTAACTCATCTTATTGACCGAGCCACCTTACATATTTCATCAAGCATTGAGTTCCTATTCTTCATCAAGATCCCTTTAGACTTATATACTGATGTCAAGCTAGTTGGCCTCTCTGTATAGCTCACTGCATGGCACTGAGCTCCATCTCGAGCATTCCTCACTGTTGTGTGACTCGGCGAGTGAGTTGACTCACGCAGCCAAGATCCCTTCTTCTGAGGTTTAAATTTTAGCTCAAATGAGCTCCTTTGTTTGAGCATTGATTTTTCTCTTTGTGTAGCTCATTTATCATGGTCACACTGGTTGAAACATAGCTACTTCTTGCATTGGAGATCCTCATTATACTTGACTCAGACCGAGCTATTAATCATGAGCTACCACCGAATCATTTGACGTATCTAAGCTCCCTGCATGTATCACCATGCTAGATGTTTCATTTAACCTCTTCACACTCCTCGATCTCATGGTATTCTCTCATTGGTGATTGCCATAACTTGCTGACCGAGATCTCAACCAGGTACTCATTAACTCTTCTTGAGAACTCCATGCATTATACACGGTTTCGAACTTAGTCACCGTAAGTTTCTCGATCCCATTCTTTCATGTGGCATAATGTTTCCTACATGATGATCTATCAATCTCATTAACCCTCTTCCTAGCATCAAGGTTTACACTTCAACTTGGTCACCCCATTTCTAGAGCTCATTCTACCTATGAGCATCATTTTGCATACGAGTCAATCCATGTCCCTCGTCTGTGATCAGGCACTCGAGCTCTTCCTTGATTAATTGACTCTGTGATCTTCAAGTCACAAGCTTGAGCTTCATCCACCCGAGCTCAATCAAAGTTGTATGCGAGTCACCGCCAACTAAGCTTCACCACCAAGAGCTCACATTCAAGCTCCTATCATATCGAGTTCAAAAACACTCCCTCCTCGAATGCATCATCATCAAGCTAGCCATGCAGGAGCCTGGCTTTCTATGCATCACCTGCAATCATTTTTTCCTTCGAGTTTTGACACGAACTAACTCAAGCTTGAAAATCCTATATGAAGATTATCTTCTTCCTCTTGACCACCAAGCTTCAACCGAACTACCTCATGTTTTGGCATTTGAATAGTTTAACATGTCATGCTAGGACGTCCTCCCATGTTCCCTAGTTTCTCTTCCTAGTTTTCGGCAACCATCTTGGACCTCTTATCTATGTGGAATTATTACATGGATGGCTTGACATTATGAAATCCTCACCTATAAATCGGTTTGAATTTCTCCAACTCACAGAAATCCCATTATGGTTTGCCATGGTTTTATCTCTCTTGGCGATGCTTTTCATGATCCCCATGAAGTGGAAAGTTGGTATTGGTTTTCTATCTCAACGTTTCCACATGGAAATTATCACCTAGATTTCCTTGTTCATGCCTTAGCACATGTTTAGGCATCCTTCCTACCCACTTCACTGAACATGGCTAAAATCTTCCCCAAATGTGCCTTGGCCGAGCCATGATCTCCGCTCTAATATCCCATCGAAACATCCTCCTCCCAACTTGAAACTTATCATTCACGAGATCGTTTATTAAATTTCGAGCTATGGGTGGTTATTCCGGGCCATTTTCGTTCTTGGTTGAGTAATTTTCCTAACTCGATTGAAATCCCAAGCTAAATCCACCAAACTCTCATCTTGAGCTTCCTTTACGACGAGCCAAACCCGGCTACCGAACTTTCCTTTCCGACTCATGAAAATGTCTAAGGCCTGTGATCCAATTCATGACTGAGTTAGGCCAAGGCACGAGCTCCTCCGATATCTCATCTCTTTGTTCCCGATTTTTTGATGTTTGGCTCGACCGAGTGAGCTAAGCTCATCAAACTCCTCGATGGCTCACATACTAAAAAATGAGAAAGCTCACCCGATTTTCATAACCACTTAGCTCGATTGAGATATAAAAATATCAAATAGTCCATCATCTCACTTCATCTTTCAACATTAAGGCCCATATCACAATGAGTTAGCCTCTTAGTGCTTAGCACCAATCTCTCTATGCATGGACCAAGAGCCCACTATGAATTGCCTGATCCTTGGACCCCGAGTCACTCACACTAAGCTCTTGAACTAACATCCGATCTCTCATTTGAGTGGATAAGCTCTCTCTATCATTGCAACCATCTACATTGGCCCCTTCACCAAGTGAGATCCACATAGAGCTCTACTTACAATAGACCAAACTCTAAACTAAGTTGAGACCTTGAATATCCCAGATTTGTTATCGAACTTTCCACTTCGAATCACTTATGAGCTCTATTCCAAACTGAACCATAGAACTCAGCTCCCCATTGAGCTCTGTTATACATCGAGCTGGCATCGAGTTAAGCCTGAGTTGGGCTAAGTTCCTATCTTGTCACGGGAGCTCACTTGATTGGCAAGTTGGGCTATTGAATTTAATTTGAAAAAATTAATCTTTTTGATGATCTCCATTGGAAGTGGGTCCTAGGACCAACATGTGTTTTGATTGAATAGGACCCCGTTGTCTAATTTTTCCATGTGCGCAAAATTGGATAACATTTTTGGTGACCTCTCGGGGATGATTTCTTTCTAAGCATGATTCCAATAGCCTTAATTCATCCATTAGGCATGGATTCAATGTTGAAATCTTGAAGTGATTTGATCTTCTGTGATATATCTCGAAGTCTCCTTGAGTATTATGAAATCTTGGACCTCCCTAGAATGCTAAGCATTAGGTATACTGAATCTGTTGAATGCTTGGCACATTATGAACACCTCAGAATTTTGAATGAAGTAAGATTATGAAACTCTTATGGAAACTTTAAACCTTCTTCTCCTATAAAACCTTCCAATGATGATACAACGTGCAAGAACAACACAAAAAACACAGCAAAAGGAAAGCAAAACAACAACACACAATAATGTGCATAAGAACTTGGAGGAAAACACCTAACTAAACTATACAAGGGTGGAATGTTACTCAAAATCAAGCTTTGAGATGTATCCCATTCACATGAATGGGAATTTCTTCTCCATTGAGCCTAGATAGATGAAATGAATTCACCTCTTTGCAACTCGTGATGATGTATGGACCGCTCCAGCGAGCGTCAAACTTGGCGTGTTTTCCTGGTTTGGCCCTGTCTTCATCCCATTTGAGAACTAAATCTCCCTCTTGAAAATGCCTGTTGGATGCCTTCTTGTCAAAATATTTCTTAACATAAGCCTGATGTTGCTCCAAAGTCTTCATAGCCTTGTTTTGTACTTCTTCCAACTTGATGAGTTCCGCAAACCTAACTGTCAAAGGATCATTCTCCATAACTTCAAGTTGATGAGCCAACTCCAAAGAAGGTAACTCCAAGGAGAGTTGAAGTGTTTCCTCTCTTCTATATACAAGCATGAAAGGAGATTTCCCTATGGCCCTTTTAGGTGTGATCCGATCTACCCATAAGGTAGTCTTAAGCTGTGTATTCCAAGTCCTCTTGTTATTTTCCATCGTGCACTTAATAATCCTTATGAGGTTTTTGTTGCTAGACTCAGCCAATCTGTTTCCTTGCAGATAGTAATTGGATGAATTCTTGAGGTAGACCCCATTTTTAACATCCCATTCACTCAACTTCATACCAAGAAAATCCATTGCATTGTCTGAAATGACTATAAACAGAACAACGAACCTTGTCATTATACCTTCCAAGAAATCCATAACTACCTTCTCATTGCTCTCTTTCAATGCTACCACCTTTGTCCATCAAGTAAAATAGTCTGTTGCAGTAAGGACCCATTTATGTCCATCACTAGATGGAGGATTAATCATTCCAATGAAATCCAACCCCCATTAAATAAAGGGTTGAATCACTTGAATTGGATGCAGCATAAGAGCTGCCAACTTCTACTTGCCTATGAAAAAAGCACATTCCTTACACTTCCGTACCCATAGATGAGCATCTTTTAACAACTTCAGCCAATAGTAGCCAGCTCGCATGGTCTTGGTAGCAGTTGTCCATGCAAAATAATGTCCTCTAGATAGGCCATTATGAAACTCTACTAGTATTTTTCTTACATGTTCCGGTCCTACACACCAAAGGAGGACACCATTCAAATCCTTTTGAAAGATAATGTTATCTACCAGAACATATGGAATAGACTGAAGATGGAAATTTTGTCTTTGATTTTTATCCATGTTCATGGGATATACTCCTGAGAAGAGGAATTTTTTTATTTTGGATAACCAATCAACTTGATCATCAGTGTTTAGGAACATCGCATCCTCATCACCTTTTGATTCTATGTCTGCAGCATGTTTTTGACACAATCCTTTACCTTTGAAAATTTTAGCGAATTTGATGTGTACGTCATTCTCCATCATCTTTGTGATCCATCCAACATGATTTTTTGTTCATCTCTTTATTTAGAAAAAATTCCTTGACACCTGTATGAGACGCCATCAGATGAATTATGTTCTTGGATAACATATGCTTGAATTTCTTTAAATCTCGAATAACTGCAAAGACTTGTTTTTCAATGAATGAATATTTGAGTTCATAGTCTTTGAGGGATTGACTGAAGAAAGCAATTAATTACTCCATCAGGTTGTCATTTTGTTGGGTGAGGCTACATGAAATGATCTCTTGACCTAAAAAATCATATAGAATAAAATATTTATCAAACATGGGGTTCACCAATGTGGGAGCTTCAAAAATGGACATTTTGATGGCTTTAAAGCTCTCTCATCCATCCTTTGTCCATGATAATAGCATATTATTCTTCAACATGGTTTTCAGTGGTTTAGCAATGGCACGAATTAAGGGATGAATCTCCACAAAAAATTTATGGTTCATAGAAAACTCCAGAGACCCTTCTTGTGACTTGGGAGAGATAAGGACATAATCAAACAAATCTTGGCTGGATCGATTGATAGTACTTCTACTAAAACAACCTGCCCCAATAACATTCCCTTATGCACTACAAAAATACATTTTTGGGGTTAAGTGAAACCCCAAATTCCCCATACCTTTAGAAAACCTTCCTTAGATGCATGATGTGGTCTTCTGAATGCTTAGAATGTACAATTATGTCATCAAGGTAAACCAGTCTCCATGGCTCTTTAGAAAGTAGCCCCGATATTAGACAATCCGAATGACATTTTGTTGTAGGCATACATGCCCCAGTTGGTAGTGAAATCCATTTCGAATTGGTCGGATTCTTGGACTAGAATATGATTGTAACCCGAATATCCATCAAGAAAAGAAAATCTTTGGGCTCCTACCACTATTTGAATAATCTTCTCCATTGACGTGAGAGGATAATGGTCTTTCAACGAGGCACAGTTCAAATCCCTGAAATCTACGCACAACCAAATCTCCCCATTATTCTTCCGTACGGGTACCAAATTAGCTACCCAAGAGGGGTACTTGATGGGAAAAATAATATAGGCCTCGATGAGTTTAGTTATCTCCTTTCTCATTAGTGGCTCGATTTTGGGATTAATTGGCCTCTGCTTCTGGTGAACTGGCTTGGCATTAGGATCTAGTTTGATGGTATGTTGTGCTAGACCTAGATCAAAACCACGCAGGTTTTTATAGCTCCACGTAAAAAAGTCGTGATACTCTTGAAATTTTTTGATGAAAGATTCTTGTTATCCAAAATTCACCTCTCAAGGTAATTTTGATAACATGCATCAAATTATTCAGTCCCGAGCAAGTGGATTGATTCAAGGCCCGAAATCATGTTTTTGGGGCCCCCTCGGCTTCTCTCTAACTCTCCCATCCAAGAAGAAATCCCAACAAGTTGAGAAAATGGAAAAAATGCAAAAAATAAAGTTGCAGGACTGTTTTAAAGCATTTCGGGTCTGAAGGGTTTGGGTCGTACTGAGGTTCATCATACCAAGCTTGGGGCCGAAAAAACAAAGAAAATCGGCTAAGTCGGACATTTTTGTCCCAGGCGGTCCGTGGGACAGTTGGGACGTCGGGACGTGAAAAGCCGAATCGGCCAAAAGCAGGGAAAATCATCAAGTTTTTGTTTTGCACAGTTTGGGACAGCCGGGACAAAAGTACGCGTGGGACGCGAATCGGCCGATTTGCCGAAAGACGGTCCATTTTGGGCAGTTTGGGGATTTTTGTCCGGGACAGCCGGGACAAAAGTACACGCGGGACGCGAAAAGGTGAAATGGCCACAAAAAGGGAAAAGGAAGCTTGAATCAGTGGATGCGGGAGATATTTGTCTGGGATAGCCAGGACAGAAGTACGCGAGGGACGCGAATCAGCCAATTTTCTGAAATAGCTGCAACAAAGAAGAAAAGTCAACGTTTGACCCGTGAACTTCAAACGGCCATAACTTCTGACTCCGAGCTCCGATTTTCACAAAATTGGACTTTCTTATTTTTAATGAGGGTAGATATATTTAAATAAAAGAAACATATTTGGCTCCAGTCAGTTAATGCTCATTCTCGTCAAATGACAGAAAACGCCTGCTAGACCCAAAATAGCTTCCCGCACTCAGAAGGCCATAACTTTTGCATTTCTCAATGAAATTGCACAAAATTGGTACCGTTGGAATCGTGGCTCCAAGAATGACACACAAAAATCAAGAAATTCTAGATTTGAAGAGATATCAATGGATATTTTTTATAAAACGTGGCCGGGTTCATAACAATGTTTTATTTGGTGGTTGGGAGTGCAATTAAGAGGCATGGTCATCATTCTTTCTCTACTGCAGCACCTGGGACAGTATGGGGAGCCTTTTGCAAGTAATATACAATCATTTTACTCAATTTAATGCCTCTTACAAGTGGTTGAAGGGCATATTTCAGGATTTCCATTTTTCCCTTCTCTCTCTCTCTCCTCATTTTTTCTATAAATTAGAGTGTTGGGCTCATTGTAAAAGGGGGGTAGTTTTGTAGCAAAGCTCTGCAAAAATTGCTTTGTGAAGCTAATGTGTTACATGCCCTTGTTGTGGAATCCTTGCATGGTGATCCATGCCCTTATCTTGTAATAGATTGAACTGTGCATATCATGCAGCAATAAAATATAAGTTTGTGGATGTATCTTCCCTTGCTGTGTTTTCTTGCATTCTTCTTGCCTCTTCAACCTTGATTACAAGAATATTGTGTCTATTATTATGTTCATGCAGGGATCCATTATGATTATGTATGTTTGAAATATTGATGTGAATGTGTTTTGCTAGATTATGTAGAACTGTCATCACCTCTTATAGTGTGCACTTTGCTTCTGTATTTCACGCATTTGAAGACTACTCTCACACCCTCCTTTTCTGGTGTATCACCGCTTTAGTGTAGGATTTCATTTTATGCATTCTCTCTCCCTGGTCCCTTGGAAATTTAGATTAGAATAGTTAGTTTCCCTTGCATTAGAGTAGATTGTGGTAGGTAGTTTAGGAGCAAGAACCAGCTTTCTCTGGAGGTCTATCTCAAGTAGCAAGTCCCACAACTTGGAGATAGTACCCATGTTATCCAATCACACCGTGAGTTCAAGTATATGCACTTGTATAATCATATGGGTGCTATGATTCGGTGATAACAATTCTTTCTCTTTGGAAGTACACACTTTTCCAATCTTTAGAAACTTCTCATGCACTACCTTGACTTCCTCAAAATCCTCTTCTTTGACCACTAGTTTAGAGCTTTGTCTTTTGGCTTGATCATCTAAATTGAAAATGGATTCCAGAGCGACTAAGCCTTTTGGTAGTTATTTTTTTCAATTGTATAATTTGATCACCATATGACTCTTGCAACTTATCCTAATTTCTTGCAGCAAACTCCACCTCTTCTTGTAGGAAAAGGACAATTTGTTTGTCACTATCAAACACTTGCCAACTACTCACATTATCAGGGATTGTAGGTCAAACCACCATTTTGACAAATTGCTTCCCTTCTTTCCTGAAATCAATAGGTATGTCGTATTACGAGCCAATTGTAGAAATCCTATCAGCATCTTAATTTTTATTTCTAGGAACCGCATGGATTCCAAAAGCTTCGAAATATTCAATCAATTCCAAGACTCGATTCTTGTATGATCTTAAAATATCATTTTTGGATGCACTGCGTGTTGTCAATTGATGAGCAAATAACTCTATGTCTCCAAAAATAGTTAGGGCTTTGATCCCCTTCTTTTGGGCTAGTTGAATTCCTTGCACCAAGGCCTCATATTCAGCAACATTGTTAGTGTAATTGAATTGAAATAGAAATATGAAAAGTAATTATCTCCCTATGGAGAAAATAACATAACACCAACACCAGATCCATTCTTACTTCTTGAGGCATCGAAGAACAATTGCCACAATCCTTCTGAATCGCTTGGTGTTTTAAAAAGTCACGGTATGATCGTATCTTCTTCATGAATACAATAGGTATCTAATCCTGTTTCTTCCAAAAGTAGCAAACCAAATTCTTCTTCTACCAACACATCTGTGTAGGGATCGTATTGATGATCTCAACCTACTTCATCTAACACAATATCAGGGAATTCTTTAACAAGAGTGGTCAGTTTATGATCAACATATTCTTCTTCCAGATATCTGATGGTGTAATTCCCATTTATAGGACTAGCAGTGTAGGATTCTACATGATTATGGAATATTGGTTCCACCCTTATAGTCACTTTGGTTCCATATCGAGTCCTGACAATCATATGTGACCAATCGGCTGTTAGATAACCGCCCATCTTGGTAGTGAAATCTCGTGATAGGCAGATGGTGAAGAGAGGAGGAAGATCAATGTCTGATATGTCTTGGATGAATGAAAAACTTGGGCATGCATGGATGGTAAGTTTAAGTCCTTTGATAAATTCAACAGTCTTAATGAGCTACTGGAACTGGTGAATATTGTATGCCTAGTACAACTGTAATTTGTTTGGGCATGAATGAGCTACTGGAACTAGAATTGATCATGCAATTATGCACTAGGTGGTTGCTAATGATCAGGGAAATATAGAATGGCGGTGGTTTATTGGATTTATGAATAATTTTCCCTTCTGGTTGACACAAACTCATAGTAGCTACTACTCCACGACCTGACAATCCATTGGTTATACCAAAACTATTTAGAGCCTCTCACAACAAATTTCCTGGAGAAGGAATTGAGAGTGTGTCCCACATAGTAACACTCATATTGGTTTTCTTTATTTTTTATACCATGATAAAGGGAATAGCTCCAACTTTGCTGACACTTCTTTGGGCATTGAGATCCTCCTTTAGAAAGTACTTGTTGTGTATCATGATTCCTATTGACAGTGATCTTTAGTGGACAAACCGTCAGAGTCGTAGGAAACCTTAGGTTGGTGGGATGTGTCCCTAAGGTAACCTCTAGATTTTAAAGAAGTTGGATCTTCTCTATGGGGTGAGATGAGGGTTAGAGAAAAAATAAAACCTAGCACAAAACTAACAGAAGCGATGTGCTAGAAAAAGAAGAAGTTAATCAAGAATCTAACTACCTGAAATGGGGAAAAGGTGAACAATGAAAAGGGTGGACGAAATGCACCATAGGCCAGAGATAGATTCACATAGAACACCACTCCAAACCCATTAAGCACAACTTATAAAACCTGTAGTGAACATTAGAAATATGCACAATATACCAACATCGAAATAAAGGCTATTAGAGACTATAAAAACATGCAAAGGATGGATAAATGCATCACAGGACATATTATATTACTCCAAAATTGTGCATAGTATAAAAACATGTAAGAGGCAAGAAAAATTCCATTACAGAGCTTGGGAAGGAGGCTTGAGCTCCCAGATCATACCCCAAGTGGAGAAGAAATAGGGGAAGAAAAGAAATATGACTAACTCCCCTTAGATATGAGACCCAAATTACAATATATAGAATGAGAAAGAGAGAAGAGTCCAATCCCGAAATTTCTTTTTCAACCACTTGTAAGATGCAATAAATGAGTGCAATCAATGGCACCTTGCTTGTAAAAGACTCCTCCTTTTGTCCCATGACCTGCAGTAGAGAAAATGATGGCCATACTCATTAAATGCATTCCCAACCACTTTCTAACTATCTCCTTGAACTGGTCTCGTTTTCCTTAAAAATTGCCATCAAAGCTTCATCAATTTTTGTATTTGTTGATTGTTGTGCGTCATGCTTGGTTTATTGGAGCTGGAGATGTTTGTTTTATTTTCACCCACCTACCCTTACTAAAAATACGAAATCCGCTTTTTGTGGCGTAGAGGATGTCGAGAGCTTTCCAAAAAGTCCAATTTTGTGAAAATCAGAGTTCTGGGTCAAAAGTTATGCTCGTTTGAACTTCGGGGTCGCGTGTTCCACGCAGGCTCTCACAATATTTTAAAAGATCTGAGCATTTAAAACTCCTAGTGGGCTTCATGATTAATCCTACATTGAATTGACCTATCGTCAATCTTTAGCAACATGCTTTGGGTTTGGATTCTATCTATGCTGAGCTCCACGTGGAGGCCAAGCGCATCTCTAGGGTCTCTTGCTTTTCTTGTACCTTTTGAAAGTGCACCGAGTTGACACGTGACACCCTTTTTTTATTTTTTTGTGAGTTCATAATGATACTGCGTTGCACATTAATACAAGGACCCTATCTTGGCGGGCCCCTTACCATTCGACCCCATGTGGAAGTCCTGCAGGAGTTTGGAGTTTCAGTTTTCCCTCTTACTTTTTGGAACTGCGCCAAGCTGACATGTGGCGCCTTCCGCGATTCTTCTACTTTTCCTGAGTTGACTCACTCCGAGGATTCGAGTTTTTTCACCATGATTTGGCTAAGTATTCTAGTCCTTACAAAAATGTTCGAAGGGCTTGGCTCTTTTCGCATTAGTCTGAGATTATCAACACTATCTTGATTAATCACAATAGTAATCTGCTTGTTATCTAATTTTAGCGGGTGATGGAGGAAATTAGATAACAGTTTGGCGACTCACGAGGGGACCATTAGCCTGCTAAATGGAACGAACCCACTATCTATATCTATTTATTGGGCATGGAGTCTGCATCATCATCATGAGCTGATCTAAACCTTGATTCCGGAGTATTTGAAGTGTCGCTGCTTGCTTCTGTAGCCACTAGTTGATCCTTATGTTTTTCAACTCTCATAAGGAAACTCTAAAATTTGTTTTGTGAGAGTAGAAAATTGTTTTTGACATTGAATTTCACTCATTCTTGTGTATGCGATTTTAAGGCTGAAGGATGGAGCTAGATTCTAGATTGGGCTGTTAGTCAATCTTGCAGAGGTGTAGAGGCTTGCTACAATTTTCTCTAGAGAGAGTCAACAAGGTTGTCTCCTTAGCTAATTTTAGTTGCTCTGCATTTGTTTGATTTGAATTTTGCAACTGTTACAGGCAACTGTGGGTCTCCCTACCGTAAATACTGAAGGGCCTGGCGCATTGTACCTCCGGAGCAATACGAACAAAGCTATATACAAAGATTAAATCATACATGCCTCAAGTAAGACATGTAGAGTGTGCAAAAACACTTCTTCTGCTGAAAGCAAATCTACTCCTACTCCTACACTAACCAAAACAAAGAAAAGCTAAACAAATCTTGCTACAAGCAGGGAGAAATAGCTTCCCTTCTTTAAAAAGTGCAGCCATGTAATTAATTTAACAATGGTTATGGCCTGTAACAAGAGTGAAAAATTACTTTCCACCCTTCTATCCAAGGTATCAATAAACAAAAAGAATACCTCCTCAAGATGTTCATCTTTTGGTTGGAGGTGTTGTCGCTGACCCTTGGTGTATTGAAGATCATCCTCATGCTCTGAAGTGAGCATGACCGGCATTGGCTTCTCCATTGGCTCCCATGATGCTAGATATTTGATTGGGCATGGGGCCTTAGGAACCAATGGGCTGATCCTTTTGATTTTCCCATTCCTTTGAATCTCATCCTCATGAATGGGGATATTTTGCAGACTTTCTGGAAGAAGGTGCTTGCTTGCAGGCTGATCTGAATGTTGCTTTTCTTCTACAAACAATTTTGCTTCTTCCAAAACTTCCCTTTCCATGATGACTGATTTGACCTTGTTGTCATCACCTTCTTCTTCCTCCTCAAACATAAAGTTTGAGAGATCAAACTCCTCCAACCAAAATCAGATTCTTGCAAAGATGTGATAGAAGAAGAATCTAAAATTTTATCATTAAAAGAAAGCAAGAAGCTTCCTATGATTTCTTCTTCATTCAAGGATCCAAAATCTGATTTGTTCTCCTCCACAACATGAAGTTCTCCATGGTTGGTTGCAACTGATGATGATGATTGTGGTGGCTCAATGCAACCTTTCATCATTGCAGCAAGCTCTAGGCATGCAAGACAATGAGGGTCATTGCATTCCATTGAAACATCTTGCACTTTAGGGAGCTTTTCCTCTTTTGTTTGCACATGCTCCCCTTCTTGTGGATTTGGGGTTGTCTCTTTTTCCTTCATAGGTTTAACCAACAAGGGGATCTTATCAATCCCGAAACTACGAGCCCATATTTTCCAATCTTCACCTATTTCTTCTTGACTGGGCTCTCCTTTTGGTTTCTCTTCACTGGTTTCAGTACTGCTTTCTTCCCAAGATAAACTTGAGACAACAAGAGGAGGGTTGGGTTGGTTTACCATAGGTTTTGTAACCATTTGTGGTGGAGAAGGAAATGGAAGTTCTTGTTTGCATGGAGGGAGTGACTATTGTGAAGGGAAAAGGGCAGAAGAATCGAGATGGGATGGAAGACTAGGAAATGGGGAAGGGAACTCAACATTTGGAGCAACATATAATGGGCTTGAATCTGACAACATTGAAATGATAAAGCTTGAGAAGGAGAGAAAGAAGAACAAAGAGCTGGTGATTGACCTACCCATTGACAAGGTTGGTTTGTGCTTTTCTCATATGTTTCAATACCCTCGATCCATTGTGTATGTCGGGGAAACATTTCATCCAAGAAATCAAGCTTGTCCTGTGGGCTATAGTGTCTTGGAAAAGGGCCTTCCCATGGACAAGGTGCCCTACAACCAATCCTGGATGCCTTCATTTGTGTCGTAGCTCAAGTTTGAACCATACTAGCCTCCATTCTTTGGATCTTCTCCAGTAGACCAACATCCTCTATTTGACTATTGTCATCATATGCATACCCATGTTCTTGATAGGTTCCATATCCAAACTGGTTTTGGCATTGCTCATATGGGTAAGCATAGTGGTTTTGAATCTAGTTATAATGCTGATTTGGAGGAGTTGTGAAGCTCATTAGAGGCTGATTGTACTGCTGAAAGTGTGAATTCCACTGTGGGAATGAAGTCATGATTGCACAACTTCATAAAATGAAGGAAAATGAGAGGTATGAAAATAAATATGAATGGAAATGGATAGAAGAAAGGTCTGTAAAATTAGAGAATGGGTCATTCGGACCAGATGGAGTCGCTAGATGTGCTTTGCATGTGCCTCCAAAGGATGAATCTCACCAAGAACACATCAAACTAATGAAATGGTAAGAATGCTTTAGAGTCCCACCGGGCGTGCCAGGAAAACTATTGTTGACAATTATCCTTACGGATGAACCGTCAGAGTCGTATGGAAACCTTAGGTTAGTGGGACATGCACCCTAAGGTAACCTCCAGATTTTAAAGAAAATGGCTCTTCTCTGTGGGGTGAGATGAGGGTTAGAGAAAATAAAACATAACACAAAAACTAACATAAGCGATGCGCTAGAAAAATGGAGAAGTTAATCAAGAATCCAACTCCTGAAATGGGGAAAAGGTAAGCAATGAAAAGGGTGGAAAAAATGCACCACAGGGAAGAGATAGATTCACACAGAACACCACTTCAAACCCATTAAGCAAAACTTCCAAAACCTGTAGTGAACATTATAAATATGCACAATATACCAACAATGAAATAAAGGCTATTAGAGACTATAAAAGCATGCAAAGGATGGACAAAATCATCACAGGGCATATTATATTGCTCCAAAATTGTGCATAGTACAATAATAACAGGTAAGAGGCAAGAAAAATGCCATTACAGAGATTAGGAAGGAGTCTTGAGCTCCCAAATCATACCACAAGCGGGGAAGAAACATGGGATGAAAAGAAATATGACTCCCTCCTTTGAAAATGAGACCTAGATTACAATATATAGAATGAGAAAGAGAGAAGAGTCCAACCTAGAAATTACTTTTCTAACCACTTGCAAGATGTAATAAATGAGTGCAATCAATGGCACCTTGCTTGTAAAAGACTCCTCCTTCTAGTCTGTGACATGCAGTAGAGAAAAATGATGTCCATACTCATTAAATGCATTCCCAACCACTTTCCAACTGTCTCTTTGAATTGGTCTTGTTTCCCTTAAAAATCACCATCAAAGCTTCATCAGTTTCTGTATTTCTTGATTGCTATGTGTCATGCTCGGTTTATTAGAATTGGATATTTTTCTCTTATTTTCACCCACCTACACTTACTAAAAATAAGAATTCTATTTTTTTTGGTGTAGAGGATGTCGAGAGCTTTATCAAAAAGTCAATTTTGTGAAAATTGGAGTTCTAGGTCAAAAGTTATGCTCATTTGAACTTCGGGGTTGGGAGTTCCACGCGGACTCTCACAATCTCTTAAAAGATCTGAGCATTTAAAATTCCTAGTGGGTTTCATGATTAATCCTACATTTAATTGACCTGTCGCCAATATTTTGTAACCTACTTTGGGCTCGGAGTTTATCTGTGTTGAGCTCCATGTGGAGGCCAAGCACATCTCTAGGGTCTCTGCTTTTCTTGCACCTTTTGAAAGTGTTGCCAGATGACATGTGGCACCCTTTTTTCTTTTTCTTGAGTTCATAATGATAATTGTTTCACATTAATACAAGGACCCTCTCTTGGTGGGTCCCCTTATTATTTGAATCCACATGTGGAAGTCCCGTGGGAGTTTGGAGTTTCACTTTTCCCTCTCACTTTTTTGAATTGCGTCGAGCTAACGTGGCGTGGACTCTTCACTTTTCCTTCTGCGACTCTTCTACTTTTCCTGAGTTGACTCACTCTAGGATTCACTTTTTCATCGTGATTTGGCTAAGCCTTTCTTATATGCTGAGGGCTTGACTCTTTTTGCATTATTCCAATATTTTCAACACTATCTTGATTAATCACAGCAGTAATATGCTCGTTATCTTATTTTAGCGGGTGGTGGAGGAAATTAGATACATAAGGACCTGGCCAAGAACTCCATTGGGATAAATATTTTCACTGTGGGGTTGATAACAAGGATAAAACCATTCGTAGTCTTGAACTATATTATTCTGGATAGGTACTATGGCTCTAGATGAGCTAGCAACAAGAGGGTTCCGAAAGTTCAAAGGCATGAAATTCACAGCTTGATTTGTAGCTTGATTTTGTGGCTGATTGTTCCCTTGAAAAGAAGGACGGTTAGCATGATACTGCTGATTTTATGGCTGATATAGACGATTGTATTGAAACTGTTTCCTCTTGAGCGCAACAAGCTCATTTCCAAAATTTTACAGTAGTGACTTGACTTCAAATAGATCATTCGAAGAGGCAGGGGTAGATTGAGCTGGTTTATTAGAGGCTACTGGAATAGGAACAATGATAGGCTGATTTTTCGTAAGATCCGGAGACAATGACATTGGAAGTCATGGAGCTATCTTTCCAACCTGAATGAAGGAATTTTCCAATCTTATGAAAACATCATAGGCATCTGGTAATGTAGCCCCTCCCATTGATTAGATCATAAATGCTACATCACCATTCAAGGCTCAAAAATAGTACAAGAATGCATTATTTGGAGAAGGCTCTATAAGTACCAGAATCTTATTTCAGGTCCTGTGGAATCAAAATTTGAAATCACTCATGTATTCTTAGGGAGCTCTCTTCATGGTAGCGAGCTGTTCCAAAAGTGATAGGTGATCACTCTTGTCTTGAAACTGTTTACAGATCTTTTCTCCTAACTCGACCCAAGTGGTTATAGTGCCAACACTTAATCCTTGAAACCATTGAAGTGCTTTTCCCTTGAAGGAGGTAGCAAGAAGTATAACCAGAACATTGTCGTCTGTGATATTATGTACAACAAAAATGCTGACTACATCAAAAATATGTTCTACTAGAGTAATGTGAGTTTCCCCTGTGTAAAAGGGTAAAATTTTGAGTGCCGCAATAGGTATAGGGTCACCTTGAGCCAACATAAGAGGACTGATTACATTGAAAGGTGGAAAAACTTGGTTTTGTGCTATAGAAGCAAGAGGTTGATTGTTCTTTGGTGGAGGAAACCTTCCTTATAGAGGAGTTGAATGACCCCTACAAGGTAGAGCTGCAACTAGTGATCTTGAAACGCCTCTTCTTCTTCTCTTTGGAGGAGACAAGGAACGTTTGATATGTTAATAATTTCCTTGCTTTGAAGAAGCTCTTGTCTGAATTATTTGCATAAGTTAACACACTAAGATTTGGAATCCAGAGATATAGAGTCCCCAGGTACTTTTACTTGTGTAAGTGAGAAGAGAAGTACCAACTCTATCTCACCGGGTGTGCCAAAAATTGTTGTTGCCAAATTATTGCACCCTCTGAATGCCCAGAATGTGAATAGGATGTTCAGTGTGATTGGGACACATGGGATCACTTCTTAAGCTATGAGACTTGGGTTCGAGGTGAAACTTCAGAGAAGGCTGACTTCCTCTTCATAAACTAAGTGTTGTACTACTCCTAGTGCAATAAAACAATTATCTAGACCTATGCTAACATTTTCATGGGTTTTAGGAAAAGATATTTGCAAGAAATGAAACTCTACTAAGGACAGTGATGCACCAAATAAAGGGTGTTTCCAGACTTAGGAAGGGTTAATTTGAAGAGGGTGTGTGCACCATAAGTCAAATTCACCTACTGCAACCTAGAGAGGGTACAAAATACCACAGACTAGGAAGCTCACGTTCCCTTTGTTAATCTCGATCAGACAAACAAGTTATCAGTCTTCCAGTGAAGAAGGATGAACTTGAGAAGGGTGAATAAGCACCACAACTCAGGTACATGTAATACTCCACCACTTGATAAGCATAGAACTCCAAGAACCTGTAATAGAAATGTGAACTTGCACAGTGTACCTACAAGCATGAGAAAAGGAACAAATAAGTATAGAAGGATGAAAGGACCGAGATTAGTCAAAAACCACACACTTTTATTGCTTCAATAACATGCACAATGCATCATAAATTTAGAAGAGTCAATGGTTGTCATTACAATATTGGAAAAAGGCTTGAAAGTTACCTCAACATACAAGGACAACTTGCAAAAGAAAGAGGACTCTTGAAAAACACACACTTGCCTGAGATGTCTAACTTTCCAAGTTATTTGACCTATTGGAACCCTTTGGAATGAGCTTCAAAATTACATTTATAGAAGAAGTTGAGAGAGAGGAGAGAAGGAGTCATAAATTCCCTTCCTAAATTGAAGGCACATGATGTATTTATTACAGTTGGTTAAACCACTTTGAGAATCTTCCATCATGTGCCATTAATGCTCAGTTGACCTGATCTTCTCAATTAATTAAAATAATATTTAAATAAAATATTTTAATAACAATAATAAAAATTATTAATAAAAGATTAAAATAAAAATATTAATTTAATTACTAGTTTTGGTGGGACCCCTTGTTGACTAGTTTGTGCTGAAGGGGGAATCATGAGGAAAAGGCAAAAAAGAGCCCAACTCGGTGGTTGGCTTACCAAGCCAAATCACTGAGCTGGGTCTGAGCTCCATGCCATTGAATTGTCTCAACTTCATGAGTCCACCAAGTCCCTCGCCTTGTACTCTCCATCATCAAATAACTTGACGTCCTTCAATTTTCAAAAAACCGTCTTGCTTTGACTAAACTCACTTAGTCTTAACTCGGTGTTTATACACGAGTCACTCTGCATTATTTCTGATCGAGCTCCTTCAACTCATCTTATTGACCAAGCCACCTTACATATTTCTCTGATCACCAAGTTCCTATTTTGCATCGAGCTCCCTTTATACTTATATCCCAATGCCGAGCTAGTTGGCCTCTCCGTATAGCTCACTGCATGACACCGAGCTCCCTCTCGAGCATTCCTCACTCTTGCGTGACTCAGTGAGTGAGTTGAATCACATAGCTGAGATCCCTTCTTTACGAGTTTTAAATTTTAGCTCGAATGAGATCCTTTTTTTGCACCGAGTTGGCTCTTCACTCATTTATCTCTTCACACTCCTTAGTGGTATTCTTACATTAGCAATCCCATTGTCTCGCTCGCCGAGCTCAGTGCCAGGTACATTGACTCGTCTGAGAAATCCACGTATCTATAGCTAAATTTTTTAAACAAACCACGACCTTCACGATCCCATTCTTTCTTTCATATTGCTTCCTATGCGATGAGATATCAATGGCTCATTAACTCTTCTTCCTTGCATTGAGTGGTTTACACGGTTCTAACTTGGTCACCCGAGTTGTCTCGAGCTCATCTACCTATGAGCATCATTTTGCATATGAGCTCTCAATCCATGTCCCTTATCTAGGATAGGATTCTTTTGGTCATCCTTAAGTCATTTACTCATGTCACCAAGTCACAAACACCCTGTGTCAACCACCCGAGCTCTTCTTGCAACTTGACCCGGTGATATTTGGTCCACGCTTGCGCTTCATCCACCCGAGCTCAATCAAAGCTGTATATGAGTCACCACTGACTAAGCTTCACCACTAAGAGCTCACATTCAAGCTCCTATCATATCAAGTTTGAAAATGCTCCCTCCTTAAATGCATCATCACAGAGTTATCCATGCAGGAGCTTGGCTTTCTATGCATCACTTGTAATCAGTTTTTCTTTCAAGTTTTGACACGACCTAACTCAAGCTTGAAAATCTTGTATGAAGATTATCTTCTTCCTCTTGACCACCAAGCTTTAACCGAACTACCTCATTTTTTGGCATTTGAATAGTTCAACACATTGTGCTAGGATGTCCTCCCACATTCCCTAGTTTCTCTGCCTGGTTTTCGGAAACCATCTTGGACCTCTTCTCTATGCAGAATTATTACAATGGATTTCCATTATGAAATCCTCACCTGAAAATTGGTTTGAATTTCTCCAATTCACAGAAATTCCATTATGGTTTTCCATGGTTTTATCCCACTTGGCGATGCTTTTCATGATCCTCACGAAGTGGAAAGTTGGTATTGGTTTGCTATCTCAACGTTTCTGCATGACAATCTTCACCTAGATTTCCCTATTCATGCCTTAGTGTTGGTTTACGTATCCTTCCTGCCCACTTCACTGGAAATAGGTTAAAATCTTCCCCAAATGTGCCTTATCTGAGCTGTGATCTCCACTTCAATCTCCCATCGAAACATCCTCCTCCTAGCTTGAAACTTATCATTCGCGAGCTCCTTTATTATATGCTGAGCCGTGGGTGGTTATTCTAGGCCATTTTCGTTCTGGTTGAGTAATTTTCCTAACTCGATTGAAATCCTAAGCTAAATCCACCAAACTTTCATCTCGAGCTTCCTTTATGATGAGCCAAACCTGGCTACTAAAATTTACTTTCCTACTCATGAAAACATCTAAGGCTTGTGATCTGAGTCATGTCCGAGTTAGGCCAAGGCATGAGCTCCTAGGATGACTCATCTCTTTGTCCCTAATGGACGTTGCTTAGCTCGACTGAGAGAGCTAAGCTCATTGAACTCCTCAATGGCTCACATACCAAAAAACAAGTGAGCTCACTTGATTTTCATAACCACCTAGCTCAATTGAGCTATACGAAAGATCAAACAACCCATCATCTCGCTTCATATTTCAACATTAAGGCTTATACCACGCCAAGTTGGCCTCTCAACGCTCTACATTGTTTTCTCTTGGCTTCCAGTGAACATTCCAACCTTCCTCTCCTTGTGTAACTTACTTGAGCTAAATTAGCTCATTTCTCACATTTTATCCAATTCGATGCATGGAATTGTTTGTTGGCTCAACCTATCATCCTCAACTTAGCTCAAACCTTTCGTAAACACCTCGAGCTCCTAGTTTCACTAGCTTAGATCCAATGTTTTGAGCTTCCAACTAAAAATATTTGACTCGTTCGATATCTTCTATCACTCGCCCAAGCCAGGAATGGCTCATTTGAGTCCCAGGTTATATTATCGACTCTGCCGAGCTCCTCCATACTATAGAAGGTTCACGCTTGCTTTGTGAATTCTTTAAATCATCTCAGCACTGAGTTGATCCTTGGTTTGAACCACTCCTTTAGAGCTTACCTAGATGCAATTGAGTGATATGGCTCTTCAGCTCGTGGTTCGGTGGGGCCTAGATGTGGACCGAGCTATATCTCAACTCCATCATGAGCTTCTCGCTCTTAGGCTTAATGTCTATTTCCATGACATGATTTGTCACATCAAAAACTTAATACAAGCCCATGTTAATTAGCCTGGTCGAGCTAATACAACCTAGCTCCGAATTGACCTTAAATATGATATCAACTCACCGAGTCACTCACTGGGATGATCAGTGAGTCGATTGAGCTCAAAGACACTTTTGGGGCATTTCCCCACCTGTTATTGAAACTTAAGATCTCCTCGAGTTTCCTTTGGAAACTGGGGATAATAGAGCCATGGTAAAGCTTCTCAACATGATTAATCAATTATTTTAATTATTTTATCTTGATAATGACCAGAAGTGGGTCCCTAGGGCTATTGTTTCATTTTGAACGTGATAGGACCATGTTGTCTAATTTTTCCATGTGTGCAAAATTGGATAACAATGCTTCTATATTCTTTTAAAACAATAGTGTTTTGTTGACATAAGTCAACCTTTTGAGCTAACAACCATCTTAAAGTTCTTCTTATCACATTGGATTTCCTATTATGTAGGGATTTGCTTCAACATCAACCCAATTTACATTTGGGATAGGTTGATCAACAAGATTATTTTGAATATAAAACTACTTTACCACCTTACCATCATTAACAACTCCTTGAGGAACCATTGCAACCTTGTAGTCAATGATTTACACAAGGGTCATCCATGAGTAATCTATTAACCTAAATTCTTCTTCATCCCTATAATCCATCTAATAATCCTCATAATGAGGATCATGCTCTGAAGAAGTTCCCAAGGTTTGATGTACTAACCATCTCACATCATAGTTAGGTTTTGAGACAAAAATTTTCATTGATAACCTATTCATCTTAGCCTCCAACATGTGTACCTCCCAATAGTAATGAGAAACTTGATGTTGGCCTTATGCTTTATTGCAAGGATTTTATGCATATACACAAGTTATCTGACCAATTCCACAAGGGACCACTTATCATCTACATGTCTAGGCAACATAAAGGGCACACCTAAAAATCAAGTCAATCTTATATATGAAAAAGTAGGGAACTATATAAAATATAACCCCATTTAGTGATAATCCTTCTTATTTTAGGAGACAACCTTACATACTGTTAGTTTGGTAAAAATAAGTAGATAACATGGGAAAAAATTATCAAACACCCTTTTAAATTACTCAACATAGTTTACAAGGTGCATCTGTGGGTATACATCATACACTTTAAACACATTAGCATCTTTTTTCTATCTTAAACCTGGGAAAACCCTAAAACATGCTAGGTTATAAACCAAGTAAGAGGTCATATAGAATTCTATAGTATCAATAATCTCACCCTCTGTAATAACGATCACACTCAATAATTTCTCATGGATGCAATCACTAATTAGTTCTCCCCAATAGATTGGAGGTTTGTTTGATAAGATAAGTTGGATGGAATAACACATCCAATCTCGGCATGGGTAGGAAAATTATTCCCCATTACCCTATTCAAAGGTGTTATAAATCCTCAACCTCCTCAATGAAATATGATCTATTCATCTTATTTGGTATCCTAGAAGCAGATGCCTTTGTCTTTACAAGCCAATGTTCATTCAACATCTTACCCAATTATACTAAATTGGCATCCCGATATTATTATGCCTTTTTATGCTGAAATCTAAATTTTTTGCACATCGGGATGCCTAACATTCTATCAAATGTGTCTACGGTTAAGGAAAATACTAGGGCACAACTCTCGTCCCTTACCTCCCTAGTTTTTAGGTTATAATTTTGAGCACATACCCATACAAGTTTTGGGCATTGGACAGATGGGAGAAATGAAGCAACTAATGTTATCCCACTTTTATTGATCCATTGTAACATCTCACTTCTTCTAGGGGAATGCAATATCTCATTAAATTCCACCAATTTTTTATGGATTAAGTTAGTATCAATGATTTTATCCAAAGGAGAGGTAGAAATTGAAGCGATTTGGGGAGAACTCAACAACATCTTCATTTTTTAGATAGTTTAGGCTAATTTCAAGATGTAATAGAAAAACCTTATATCTCCACTTAGATTTAAAACCCTTGTGTGATTATTACCCTTAGAACCTTATGGAAGATAAAACATACATAATAAGAAACAATCTAGGGCACTTACCCACAATATTCTTGAATTTGGACAAAGTTAACACAAATTATTTCTAGGTTCTTCATTAAACCAACATATTACAATTATATAGGAGTGACATCTCCTAGTTTATAGGGAAGGTATAATAGAACCTGTAACAACTCTTCCCTATTACAAGATTGTTGTTACTCATGTAACAACTCAGTCCCTAATTAAATTTATTCTTTAATAACCAAATGGAGCACTAACAAATATTATTCCTAACATTCCCCCCTTAGTGTAAACATGATAGGAAAACATACACACTCAACTGCAGTATGATCACCCTAGTGAAACATTTCCTACAATGTGATTCATGATCTTGATCAAAAGAAAGGCTCTCTCCTTCCATGGTTTTAAACAGGATCACCAAAAACCTTGACGTGAATAGGCCCCATCAACTGTCCACCTTGTATGGTTTTCTGGATCCTCCCACAAAACCTTTCAAGATCCATGAACTAACTTACTCTGGTGCTTTTTTTCGCCACTATGCCTGTACATTAGGGAAGAATATAGGAATCACAACTTGCTTATTAAAACTGCACAATAAAAAATATACAAGAAAGAGGTTTCACATTACTTCATATAAGAATCACAATGTTATTAATTGTAGCCACTGTTGTCAATTTTTTCCACTCGATCTTGAACAATATAGACAACTACCACTGCCATTGGAAGTGGCCTTTAAATTTATTCATTTGAGGTTCATAATGAATGATCCGAAAATAATCAAGTTTTTATCTACCTGATCTCGGACCCTTGTAGGCTTTAAATATTACCGACAATTTGCTCCTTTTTAAGTAATTAATTTAAAAATCAATGTAATATAATAAAGACAATTGCACAATGATTGATTACGAAGTTTGGCAATTGCCTACGTCTCCAGGGTCTTTCGAATCGTTCCACTAGTCAAAACTTGTAAGTTATAATAGTACTTTCAATAAGAAAACCTAATGGAAACTATTTAGAACCTGCTTAGAAGAATAACTAGACCTTCAGATGATCAAGGGTGAAAAATAAACACCCAATTTCCCCTTTCTTGGCATATTCGGCAAGCTCTATGGCACCAGCTCCATTGTTCGAAATCCCTCGGTTCTCAATCGGGCCTTCCAAACGCTTTGTAACGCCATATGGCACTCTCGGTCGATATTCCAGGCTTCATTTAGTCATTTGGTGTGGCCCTATGGGTCGACTAGGTAGTATTAAGGAATCTCCATGTGCGCACAATATTTTTAATTTATTATTGCCTAAAAATAATAGGTCAATGAATAGTTAAAATAGCAATGCCTAAATAACTATGCCCGATGGCAACGTAACTCTCCTACTTGAGCTCACTCTCTACCTTATGTGAGCTTTAATGGGAATGAGCATCATCCGTATGCATTTGTTGTAAGTCCATTACTCAGGAATGGGTTCCTTAGGACATACAAGAACCATAGGGCCCTTAAAATAACGGCCTCTAAAAATTATCCTTACAGCTCATTTTAGCCTCATCCCGTAGTATGTGTGATGGGATTAAGAATCCATAATGTATATCGGATTGACAGAAAGTTTACATCCCAAGCATTGGGCTTACGTTAGCATATTTAAAAGGATAAGAGAATCTCATAGAGAGAAGCTATGCGTCAGAATCAGTGGGTATATCCCATGTATATATGTAACATGTAACTTCATTACATCCATTGAGCCATTAACTAGCAATGTGCACATGAGAAGCAGACTGTACGCCGGTCATGATAATGTTACTAGACTTATGTAACTGGAAGTATACCATTTGTCGTAAAATTACAATCGTTAAGCCTAATGCATTCTCTCCTCGTGAATCACAATTGAATCCACTAACAAAGATCCTCAGCCTAGTATTGTTTGCAGAGCTCTGCAAAATACTCTCCGTATCTCCTCTGTAAGTGTACTCTGAAAAAGGAAACTTGTATTTATAGCTCTCATGGACTGCAAACTCTCACCCTCCATTACTGGGCCCTCATTAATCTGGTTAATGAAGTGTCAGAGGTGAATGAAACATCGTCCATAACGAGCATGCCCTCTAGCCAGGCTTGCAAGCTTTCCACTTTATCCCATGATGGTGCTTATCTAAGAACAAAGCAATCTAGCATTGCTCCTTCCTGGGCCAACGATTATCACCAGGCCTGACACCTTATCCACGCGGTCAACCGGGTCATGCTTTTCACGTGTTCTACTTCGGACGTCCAAATTGACTAATGTCCCTAACCCTGTGGCTTTGTCCTCGACCGTTCGTACATGTTTGCTACGGGCTTCCTTATAGACCCTTCTCTTAAACCCTCCTTTGCACGCTTTTGCCTTGTGTGCCATTCCATAACTGTGGACCTTGTGCGAGCTACGTGCCTTCAAAGTACATGTCAAGGTCAATAAGGCTATGTGAGCTCCAGACCGACTTCACCATGTCAATGTAGTGCATGTGGCACTATGAGCTGACTAGGTCCATGAATAATTAATGAACTCATAGCCACAATGACTATGGGTAAATTTATTATTGCCTTAAAAATAATTAAAATAATAATGCCTAAATAGAGTATCAGGACTTCACACAACTATGTCGTTGGCATGACATCTCGACTCTCCTCTTGGAGTCAAGATCTCTGCATTTGACGAGCTCTAGGAATGAGCGTTCTCCATTGATGTCCGTGTGTTCATTACAAAGAAATGGGTTCCCTATTTGATACATAACAGTCATACGGGCCCTAATTTAAGTAATGTGAAATTAATTTTTATCCTATAGGCTAATATATATCCTATACCCATTAGCTAATTTAGATGTAGTTATATATATCCCATATTTAGGCAGCATATTTTTTTTAATGGGCTAAACATACCCATTGTTGGCAGCTTTTTGAAGTGGGTTATATCCCACATTTAGTGGGATGGATAATGTTTAGGCCTAAAAACTATTTGACAGGCATACGTGGCCATCAAATAAAAGTGTCGCTCTTTAATCAAAAATTATCTAAGATTGTTGTGATCTCTCACAGAAAAGATTAGATCTCACAAAAATAAAAGTGGATATGACTTTGTTCGATATCAATTTCTTATCAGACATAGACAGTTGGAAGTTGTTTAAGAGATATGATTTTAGAAGCAATGAATCTCCTATTCTGCCAGAGGTATTGTAGACTACAAATTAGATAGCAAGCAAATGACATGTACACCCTTTGGCTCTCAAGCCATATGGCGTGGCCATGGCTGGAAAGAGAGATCCTTGGCAATGATAACTAGCTTTGGAAGGGCCAAATAATGCAAGTGTATTTAGCAATCATACTGATGGAAGAATCCAAATTTTACGGTGTCTCTGTTCTAGTTATGAATCTCTATCTCTAAACCTCAGAAAAGTATTTTTCTACTTTGCAACGTTTCCCTAAAATCATGTGGTGCGAACGATGGATTTGATTTATATGTGGACTACAGAGAGGCTAATTCAAGCCAAAATCCCTTCCAAGTTTGATGCTTACAACCGACTGTTGTTGGATACAATGATAAATTGGTGTGTAGTGGAGGGAGTGGAAGCTGATTCTCTGGGCAGAGTCCAAAAATGCAAGATGCATCCCCTATTCCACCAGTTGGCTATGTGCAATCTGGAAAAAGAGGATGATAATGAGGAAAGGATGATGTTCAGAGTTATATATAACTTGGCAAAATTTCCTTTCAACAAAATCAGCCAACGCCAACACCAATGAATCTCGCTTATGTATAATTAGATCAAATGTCTCTCGTGACCATTTGGACCTTCGACTCTGGAACACTCTCCTCAATATCATCCATAACTCCCACCTCCCTTGCATAGATTTCACCTATGATGGTCTCACTCCCAGACACAAGGGCATGAGATAATGGCTATTTTCCAATTAGATAATATCAATTTAAAGGATGTGGAGTTGTAGATGAATATTTAGGACTATAGAAAAATATCTAAAATCCGGTAACCTCTAATTTGGAGCCACCAGAATTTGACACTTTCTAGCTTGGGCATCTTCAAAGGTGAACGCCTATCGATGAATTAAACCTTAGCCACCCCTTCATTCATGTGGATCTCCACACATGGGTTAGCCCCCCTACACCACTTCACCTCCTTCTACGTGGTTATAGCTTAGCATGTTAAGTTGGCGGTTATGTGGGTAAGTGGGTATAATAATTACCACTTCACAATAATACATAGCTGTTGGAGATTAATGGGATAATATAGACCCCATGCAACATAGATGAGCTCGATCATGTGGATAGATTGACGAGCTAAAATGTAACTCGGTCCTTACACGATCAGCTAAATAGCTCGATGTCGAACCTTGATAGGAAAATCAGTCATATTTGATTCGTGGTGGCAAGCTACGTGGTGGCTTGTGGACCCACCATGTCGGTGATAATACCATAGTCAACATGGCGACCGGGCTTCCCTCCACAACAAAATTGAGCCTCTTGTTCCAGCGAGCAATATTTTACGACCGTCAAAGATCGGAGATCAAAAACCAACAAACAACTCCCTTTGCCTTTTCGCCACGTGTCACAGTGCCATTGGTCCAATATTGACTAGTTGACAAAAGTTGACTTTCCCGTTGACTGAAATTTGACCAGACATATCTAGAGCTCTTGATGTCCATTTTCACGTTCTCACAGTCATTCGAAAGCTCTTGACACAATCTTCTGCAATGACACCATTAGGGATATTTAGGGAACTTTTAAAAATGATCCCCTGATCACATCTCCCCACTAAGAAAGATTTTTTTTCCCAAAAAGCTTATATTGGAACACTTTGCCATGCTGTCCTGAATCTGGAAAATCTACTGCCACCTCGGAAGTTCTATTGTAGTAGACCCTTGGGTCTTCTCCTCTGCAACATTCTCACTTTGACAACTTTTCTCCGATCCTGGGACTATGGGTTATGGGCCCACGATGCTTCTTATGCGCCACTTTGATATCCGAAGAAGACCTCCATGCCTCCGTTGTATGGTGCTAAGTTTCTGAATGAAACCTCAACAATCCTTCTATGTGATGCTAAGCTTCTTGATATCTGACAACAAGGATCTTCTTTTACTCTATAACACAGCTCTTGGCTCTGAGTTGATTATGTAGAATCCAAACTAGTTTGAAGGAACTCCATGTTACGTAGAGCTATGATTGATCCGATGTCGATGATGGACAATGACTTGTCCCTTTTCAGACCTCAACACCTCTAATACATGATGCTAAGCCTCTTTCAAGACCTCAAGCCTCTAATGCACGATGCTAAGTCTGTTACAGACCTCAACACCTCCAATACATGATGCTAAGCCTCTTTCAAGACCTCAAGCCTCCAATGCACGATGCTAAGTCTATTATAGACCTTAAGACCTCTGATACATGATGTTAAGCCTCTTTCAAGACATCGAGCCTCCACTGCATGATGCTAAATCTGTTGATCAACTACCATTTGTATGTGTGGTCGCAATGCCTTGACACTGAATGACGTTCTGAGCTAATCCTTTGAGATATCCTCTTGTTGACCCACTAATATTAGGTACCACTCTGCTACATGGTCATAATGCCTCTATAAAGAATGAAGTTCTGACTTGATGTTAATGCCAATGGTGATTCAGCTACCATTCTATTGAATGGTCACAATGCCTCTACACAGAATGAAGTTCCGAGATGACTCCTGCAAACTCTACTATCTGCACAAATGGAAGATCAATCTCCAAGCTTTATATGAGTTAAATATTGTATCCAAGCTATAACAGGTACTCACACATGCTACGGGAGCATTAATCAAATTTATAAGTAAGAAAATCCACTGAGTATGGTAAACCTTTCTCTCAGCATTTTCTCACAGAATCTGATCTCCAAACAAATACTGCATACTATTCATCAATTTGAATTATGCAATATATAATTGAAAAATTGTTGACTTACCCATTTTAAAGGACTTTCACTTTCAGGTATTACTTGGTCCTGGGTTGAATTGTCAACTGGTGGTGGAGTAGAAACTTCCTTTGCCTTTGCAATAGGCCTCCATTCCATATTTGGCTTGCCACTACTCTGATGGTGAGATGAATGCAGTTTCAAGCAATTTTCCACCCGATGCTCATTCCTCTGGCAATGCACACAAAAATTCCTCTTAATCTCCTTCTTCTGGGATGAGGAACACTTTCTACCATTTCTCGACTTTGCATGACGAGATTGGTCTTTCTGATTTGCCTTGTTCCTGATGAATGACATCAAATTCTTCATCAGTGTCCTTCTCTTCCAACATCTAGCCACAAAATGATTATGCAATCCACAAAAAGTACATGGAAAGGAATTCCACATCTTCTGAAAATCATAACCATACTTCTTAAGCTAAAAAGGTGGATCGGAAGTTTTATTATGCTTATGATTATGGTAAGAAACTAGAGGTGGTATCTCATTACCTCTTCATTGCTTTCTCTTACCACATCCTACCTGTGAAGACAAAGCACAACTTTCCTACTCAAAATATTCTTGTAGGACTAGTGGGGTATTCACTTTGATTTCAGAAGCTTTCCTCCCATCGGTGTTCCTGGAGCATTCTCCAATTTACATCCCCACACTAGGATAACCCAAACCTACAAAACGAGGACGATCCTCGACCTGTATTGGGTTAGCAATACCTTGGCCATTTTTACCAAGGCCTCTTCCATCAAATCCCATTTTATCTAGTAACTTGGATCCAATGCCTCTAGTATGCTTTTCAAACAAACCAAAGACTTCATTACCTGAATCTGAAACTGAATGGGAGGAAGAAGAAGATTCCAGTGGTGAACAACTTACAGTGCAGTCATCTTCCATGATCACTGCATCTGGATTTGAAGGTATTTCCTTTCTATGATCACCACATTGCAACCTTGCCAAGAGCTCATCCTTGGTTTGCAATTCTGATTTTAAGTGCGTATTCTCCTCTTCCAAGGAGTAATACATTGATCGCAAGAGAGAGTTCTCTTCGTGGATCTGGTGATTATAAGCTTCAATTTCCTCAAGCTTTTCTTGTTTAGACATCTTGCTCATAGTGCACTTGTTCCCTGTTCACACAAATTGAACCAACTGCACCAATCTTGAAGCAATCACTCTGTTAATCAAATTTACCGACAAAAAATATGGAGTTAAACCAGCTCTAACACCAAAATTTCTCAGAGATTAGCAAGTTTGCAAGTGCCGATCACCTGCTCTGATACCAAACTTGCTAAGAGATTAGCAAGTTTGAAGGCCAATAACTAGCTCTGATACCAAACTTGATCTGAAAATAATCAAGTTTTTATCTACCTGATCTCGGACCCTTATAGGCTTTAATTATTTGCCGATAATTTTCTCCTTTTTCAGTAATCAATTTAAAAATTAATGCAAGACAATAAAGACAATTACACAATGATTGATTACGGAGTTCAGAAATTGCCTACGTCTCTGGATTCTTTCGAACCGTTCCACTAGTCAAAACTTGTAAGTTACAATAGTACTTTCACAAGAAAACCTAATGGAAACTATTAAGAACTAGCTTAGAAGAATAACCAGACCTTTAGAAGACAAGGGTGAAAAATAGCACCTGACTTCCCCTTTCTTGGTGTATTCGGCAATCTTGATGGCACCAACTCCATTGTTCGGAATCCTCCGGTTCTCGATCGGCCTTCCAGACACTTTGTAATGCCCTATGGCACTTTGATCGATATTCCAGGCTTCACAATAATTTGGTGTGGCGCTATGGGCCGACTAGGTAGTATTAATAACTCCTAGCCACAATAATTTTAATTTATTATTGCCTAAAAATAATAGGTCAATAATAATTAAAATAATAATGCCTAAATAAATTAGGTCTTCACACAACTATGCCCATGATAACTAACTCTCCTCTTGGCTCACTCTCCGCCTATCTGAGCTCTAGGAATGAGCTTCTCTATTGTGTTGTGTGTCCATTACAAAGGAATGGGTTCCTTATTTATACAAAAATAGGGCCCTTAATATAATGCCTTTAAAAATTATCCTAAGGCTAATTTTAGCCTCATCCCGTAGCATGTGTGATGGGATTAAAATCCTTAGCATAGTGGATTACATTGTTTAATCCCAAATTGGCGGCGTTGCATATTTAATGGGATAAAAACCCCATAGGGAGAGGCTTGCATAGTTAAGTGGGTATATCCCAAATTAGGCGGTCTCTTTATTTTTTCTAAGGTTTTAATTAAACCTTAGCCACCCCTTCATTCATGTGGATCTCCACACATGGGTTAGCCCCCCTACATCGCTTCACATCCTATCCACAAGTGGTAATCTTAGCATGTTAGCAATGGTTATGTGGGTAAGTTGGAGGTTATGTGGGTAAGTTGATATAATACTTACCATGTCACAATAATACACGGCTATTGGAGATTAATGGGATAATATAGATCCCATGCAACATAAATGAGCTTGATCACGTGGATAGCTCGACGAGCTAAAATGTAACGCGGTCCTTGCATGAATCAGCTAAATAGCTTGATATCAACCCTTGATAGGTAAATTGATCGTATTTGATTTATGGTGGCAAGCCACGTGGTGGCTTGTGGACCCACCATGTCAGCGATAATACCATAGTCCACATAGTGGTCAGGCTCCCCTCCGTAACAAAAGTTGAGCCTCTTGTTCCGGCGAGCAATCTTTTTACGACCGTCGAAGACTGGAGATCAAAAAACAACAAATGACTCCCTTTGCCTTTTTGCCACGTGTCACAGTGCCATTGGTCCAATATTGACTAGTTGACTAGAGTTGACTTTCTTGTTGACCAAAATTTGACCAGACATATCTAGAGCTCTCGATGTCCATTTTTCGTGTTCTCACAGTCATTGGAAATCTCTCGACACGATCTTCTATACTGACACCATTAGGGATATTTAGGGAACTTTCAAAAATGATCCCTGATCAATGAAAATGGAACATTAGTGTCATTTCTCCCCCCAAAATGTTAAATTTCCACACATGAACACTGAGAAAAAAACTATATCGAAGACATAAAACTGATTGGATCTTGCTAGTTAGATCTTACTTTACATGGTCACCATTGCAAGTGAATGTATTCAAAAGAGGACCATCTTCCAATGAAGTACAACAGTTAGAGGTGTAGACACCAAAAACACGTCACATTTCATCATTCTCCTCCAAAATGACCTAATAACCACATTCTACATGGGTGATCGATTCAACCCTAATTCAATCACTCACACCCTCTTTCACACACCATAATGACCCTCATTCTCACTCCCAAAGATTTAATTAAAATCAATTAATTAAATTCCCCCTTTTACCCACTCATGAAGCCACCTCACCTTGCCACTGGCCCAGCCACCTTGCCCCATCACCTCACCATTCCACTTCCTCACATTGCCCATACCTAGCCCATACTCTTCTAGAAACCCTAATAGTGGCCACCCCACTCATAGGATCCCTCTTCGTTCTATTCCCCATTCTAAGGGTGGAGGACGCATGTGCTCGACCACTCAAAATCAAGTGGGGAAGGCATATTCCCCACTTTTGAAAAAACAAACCCCCCTGACATAACTGGTGTTGGTTATAGTCTGACCGATGTTGGTCAGGTGGGACCGACATCGGTCACATGTACATGCTCAGTTAGAGCTCTTTCCAAGGGGTTGGTGGACATTTCCGTTGGTTGGGTTGATTGGGCATTTTGCATGGGCACTGGTATTTACATTCTCCATTGGCATTCTTGTTGGCAACTTGTTGGAACATGATAGAGCTATTAGAACTCCAAGCTGAGACCAAAGGTGGAAGCGTTCATAAGAACCTTTGTGAGATTGACCACTGAAGGAACCTAAAGCTAGATGGAGCTCAAGTAGGAGCTCTCTAATCACCTCCCAGCCTTCACCAACACTCATCACTTCTCTTCATCAACTGCTCAAAGTTCTACATGAGTTGGACTCTAGGTAAGTAGATCACTACACCCCTCATTTGTGTTTTCGTGCTTTGTTTCTCTATTTTCCACCCCCAAAAGCAAGACCTCTCTCCTGATCCTCGAATCATCACCTATCCTCTCAAATCCCTGCCTATTCAACCCGTATCCATTTGCAAGACCCTTTTCACCCATACCGCTCCTTGATAACTCTCTGTTTGAACACAAAGAGCATCCAAACCTCCGATTTCAAAACTCTGGCCTAACTACAGTGACTGTCATCGATTAACTATAACCCTGGTCAGTTGAACCTGACCGTCGTCATTTACCTTGCTTTCTGTTAGCTCCCACCTTCTACCCAAACATACCCAAAACCTCCCCTAGCACCCCAAAACACCTATCCTAGACCTACCCTTCATCTGAACCTCATCCATACCCTTTCATCTCTCTTTCGTGAGACAAAGTAGAACCCAAATACCCCCTACCTAAACCTCTGTCAGTTCCATAGTGACCGAAACTGCTCACATTTTACCAACACTGGTCTAGCCTCAACCGACATTGGTCAAACAGACCAACGCCAGTCTCTATGTCTGCTAACACAGTGCAGACTAGAAACCTACCTTCTTACCCAAATAACCTAAAATACCCTACCTAGCCGATCCAAGACCTTGTCTGTGACCTGCAGACCACTTGAACTACCCGTGACCTAATCCGAAGATCTTTTACCTGTATAGTTCTAGTATTTAATTAGATCGACACTGATAGTAATATGAAGCACCCAAATCAGAACACTAGCACTAGATTCCCTTATTTACATGTTTTAATTATTTAATATTAATTTATAAACCAATGGATTGACAACCCTCTAGGAAGTATCACACTTCCCGTATCTAGCATACGCTAGGTATTCCACTGCCATATACTGTTTAACTCTCTTGTGGTCTTATTTTCTATTATAGGGTAGTCCTTCCCAGCCAAAAAGGAGTTCACATGATCGACCGAGATCAAAAGTCTACACACATGCATTCCACCTTCTACCCAGCATCAAACAATAGGTATTCCTCTTACACCCTACACCCTTATCTGTTTCAGTCTCCGAATGTACGTAAAAAGGAATTTTTTTTTGGCACTCCTGGTGGGAGGAGAAAATAAAGTGCTTAGGTAGGGCACTATACAATTCCAGGGTGGGTCCATTGAGGGACATAGGAAACGTTCACAAGAGCAAAGCATCATCATGAGCGATGAGATAACACATGCATCTAAATGACCTCAAATGTTGCTTTGGGTCTTCTTTGTTGTTGAATCCGTTGAATTTCAGCATTTCCTAGTGCGGGGGATATGGGCGGATTGGAATAGAGAAGTGAATAGTTTCATTACAAATCTCCTCATAGGTTAGAGATGTGTGTGAGCCGGGAAGAGACACTTATAACATTTACATCTTAACCATCATCATCTTGATGAGATCGGGAGTGGATTGTGATGGAGGTTGACTTCCTAAAGGAGGGGGAGGAAGGTAGGAAGAGGATGATGTAGAAGGCATCACATTGTGTGGAGGATCCATGTATGAAAATTATGGAGGTATGTGCAAGGAGATGGATGAGGAAGGGTAATATGTTGAATAGGAAGTAGAGGCCATTAGCGGAGGTTGAAAGTGGGTATATACAGGAGGGGTCGGGGTGACCACCCTGGTAGCAATAGGAGGAAGCGTTGAGGAATAGATATAACTAAATTCTGAAGGGGGGTTCTAATATAACATGTTACTTGACCGACCCTGGATCTGTGTCATGGGATGTGTCCCATCTACCTTACATCGATGTCTCAAATTTGAACATGAGGGACATAACTACACCATTCAAGCTGACCCTTCACCATTTAAAACATGTAACATGTTGTACCGACCTAATGATGTTCTCATACCTATCACCACACCCACCTCTGCTAACGCTTCTCCTTCAACCCCCAGATCACTTGTTATAACTGCCACAACAACTCCCGGAGAACTCTCCACTGCTCCAAAACCCACACCTTCCTCGTCTCAAACCCCTTTGGAGAAATCCATTCCTGCCACCCCCATTCAGGATACTAATCCACAAGAAGGTGTTTTTCAACGCCTCACATTGGGGGAGTATCACCTCTACAACGTCAATATCTTCCTTACCCCACAAGAATATGGAAACGTTCATCAACATCCCCATTATGAACACCACATTGGCGAAGTCCTCACCTATGGACCCTCACACCTCCATACCAATTTGACCTACAGAGGCATCGACACTCCTACCCACATGCCTGAACCACCAACCCAAACTTTACAATTTACTACAACCCTTCCCTCGTTAACCAACCAACACTTTTTGCATACCTTCCTTCACCAATGTGCTTGGAAGGGTTTTGGCTTTGGTCTTTATGAACAAGGCCATCACATTGTCATCCCTTGTACCACTTTCAAGAACAAATACCATAGTGGGGTGGGATTTTTCAGCCCACGCTTAAACAATCCCGTGTCGACCTCATCACTGAGGCACCCTAGCCTCACAACCCTTCACCTAGTTCACCAACATCACCCAGGTAGTCTATAGATCCAGAATCTATTCCTCCTACTTTTTTTTCCATAAACACCATTTCCTTGGGACCTCTCACCATTCAGCGAGATGGCAAGGTTCATACTTCTCTTCTTGTCCTCTATCCTAACATGATCGATGATGACACCCCCTCTATTAATGTTATCTAGTGTCACAATGACGACTCCATTCTCACCTATTTGGCTGCAGAAGACTCCTATCTCCACCGCAAACTACCTTCTGAGACACAAAACATGTTGAATGAATCAACCATCGACATCAACATCCACACATCGAATGACCCCCGCATTCTCAAAATAAGCCAATCTTTGGACTCCATTGAGCAGGAAGCCTAAACCGAAATCTATCTGTCGCTTCATTTCTTAATTATTAGACCATTGCGAACCTTTCCACCACCTCCTTAAAAACGATATCACCTTCCATTAGAATGTGGAATGTCAAAAATATTTTGAAGCCTTGAAATCATACATATTACAGCCACCCATGCTTACCTCTCCTAAGGATGACCAACCATTCTACCTCTATTTCTCTGCCACTAAAAATTCCTTGGGAGCCATGTTTTCTCACCATGATGACCAACATAGGAAGAATAAGTGGTTTATTACATAAGTCATACACTTGTGGATTACGAAACTATATATACACATGACAGAAAAGTTGTGCCTTGCTTTAGTCTTTGTGGCCACCAAACTTTGCCACTACCTACTCAACCACACTACCTTCATCATTACCAACACCGACCCCTTGCATTACATGTACGCTAAACCATTCGAAAACCAATACATTTCCCGTTGGCTCATGCTACTTGCTGATCTAGATATCACCTTTCTTCACCAAAAATCAATCAAAGGTCAGGCTATCGTTGACCAACTGGCTGATGCCCCACTCTCTAAACACTAACACAACAACTTCAAATTCTTTGATGAATCCATCGCTACCCTTTCCCTCGATGAACCTGCTGAGGAGCCTTCCCACTATCAAATGACCTTATTCTTTGATGGATCTAAGTGTCAACATGGGGGTGGAGCTAGAATCATCCTCATTCCACATGAAACTAATCCCATACCTCTCTCTTTAAAACTTTACTTTGAGCGTACCAACAACATCGCCGAATACAAAGCACTCGTTTTAGGTCTCCAAACTGCCCGAACCTTAGATGTAAAATCCATTAATATCTTTGGTAATTCTCAATTGGTGGTAAACTCAGGTCAATGGATTATACCAATGTTGTGACGAGGAGTTATAATAATATAAACATCATGTAAACCTCTTGTTAACCACCTTCATCCACTATAACCTACAAACCATCCCCCACTCTATGAACAAGTTTACAGATACCATGGCTTGTCTCACCTCATTAATACCCTCATCATCTACCAATTCACAAATATTTGTTTTTGTGTGAAGGTTGCAATCACCTTCTTACCTCTCTCACATTGTTAACCTCATTGAGAAACCTACCATTGACCCATCAGACCTCTGGTACTAACAATACTCTGACTACCTTTCTCTTTCTATTCTTCCTCCAGATCTTACCCACAATGGTCGATGAGATTTCCTCTAAAAATTCTCCCAGTACGTCATCATGGGAGGTCTCCTCTATAAGCACAGATTCGATGGTATCTTACTCTGATGCCTCACTAGCTCTTAAAAACTCTATACCATCAAAGAAATTCAAGATGTCATTAGTGGGGGTCACATCAATGGCCTAGCTATCGCTAAATGTATCATTCACCTCAGCTATTACTAGCCTACCCTCAACATCGATTGTTGTGACTACGTCAAATGATGCGTGATATTTCAACAATACTCAGACCTTCATCACACCCCTAAGTCATGTCTTACAAGTTGCACGAGACCTCTATCCCATTTCTCAATGGGGTCTCAACCTCATTGGTGAGATTAACCCTCATTCTTCCCAATGTAACCAGTGGATCATTACCGCTATTGAATACTGCACCAAATGGGTAGAAGCCATTCCACTTGTCTCAACAAAAGCTGAGAAAATTTGTGAGTTCATCAACCATCACATTATTTTTCACTTTGGTGTTCCTCATCACCTGATCACTTATAATGGCAAACAGTTCAAAAACAAAACCCTCTAGAAACTTTGTGATGCCTTTAGTATCTAACTTAGTTTTTATTCACCCTAATACCCTCAAACAAATGGCCAAGCTGAATCAACCAATAAAACCCTGAACAAAATCATCATGAAAGTGGTCGATGATACTAGGAAGGATTAGCATATGCACATTACTTTCACCCTATGGGTATACCGTACTAGTATCCACACATCGACTGTTACTACACCTTTCTCTCTGGTCTATGGTACTAAGGTTGTCTTGCCTCTCGAAGTCTATATCCCATCTCTCAGCATATTTCTCAAATATATGCTTACCAACAATGACTTTTACCAAGATTGTTTGGAAAAACTCTACTTGTTAGAAAAAATACATCTTCATGCTCTCGATCACCTTCTAATATACCAAAAAAGCATCGAACGTGCTTATGAAAAATGTGTCAACCCCCGAACCTTCAAAGTTGTAGATCTCATGCTCTTTTTGAAGGAAAATAAACACATCACTAAAGATTAGAAACACCTACAGGGTAAATTTTCTCCTAATTGGTTTAGACCCCATATCATTACCCATACCTATAGATTAGGTGCTTATCATGTATCCTCACTCGACAGTAAACCTGAAACAGATCCCCTTAACATTTTACATCTTTGATATTTTTATTTTTGAACAAAGTGCTCTGCCACCCGTTGAATATTATCAGTGCGTCCCCTGAGCACCTACTCCTTTTGTCACCACCTCACATACCCATGTTTAAACATACAATCATGTGACTGTCTATCACTTTTTCAACCTTTTCTTTAATATGAGTACCATGACTCTACTCATGACATGATTCTCATGGATACTTTATGTCCCCTTATAGACGGAATACCATGGTTGTCTACCACTACCATATATCCCTCAAAAAAAGTAACTCCACTTCCACCTCCACATCCACCTCTTCACCCATGTTGTTCATTTTCCTCTACAAGCCATGTCTATGGCTTAATTGGTACAAAAAAATTCACTTATCAAAATTGGGATAATACTCCCTTGATGCAAACTTCCAATCATAAAGATGAATCCCTCTAAAGGACATCTATGCATTTATATCTAGTTGTTATAAATAGATTTTTGCCTTGAAGGACACCTATACTGCGTTGTCCATACTCTAACATAGTCCGAAAAAAAAGGACCAGTCCCATTCCGAAGCTTCCCGCATTGATCAACACACCCTTTTTTCTATGGACTCATCTATCTAGGTTTTCAAACATCTTGTACAAGAGGTACGTATATCCTCCTCCATTTTTCTCAAAACTTCACCATATGCTCCCTATACTATCCTAATTGTTTCTACCCGCCATGGGATGATGTCACCGATACGATATATTATGATCCTACACATTTCTTCACCTTTGGAACAGTCCAACCTGCAAGGGCTTTTAGTGGCTTGAGGTTCATCGCACCCACCACTTGGCTTGAGCATCAATAGTCCTTCCCAATCTGGATGTATCATCAACCCTTTATAGTTACCTGCTTTCTGAACTATTGACATTCTTCAACTCAAACAAAGATTTTGAATTACCCCTGCCCACCTCTCACTAACACCTACCTAGACTTACTAATCTCCATTTTACATACTGACCTAAACTAAATCACCTTACAAACATGTACCCATACCTATGACCTAATTATCTAATCCTATCTACCCTTACCCATGATCCACACCTATCTACCCATTTACACATAACTTTGATCCATATCAACCATGCCTATACCTTAGACCTAATCCCTAACGCTCACCTATTTACCCATGTTACCCATTGACCCAAATGTCAACCACACCTCTACCCACCCCACTCATAAATGACCTTACCTATACCCATCACCCTTACCTACTCAACCATACCATTGACCCAAACTCTACCTCACCTATTTACCCTTACCTACATAACCATGAAATCAACCTACCTCAAACCTACCGACCCTTCTCTATACCTATTTCAGTTCTCCCTAGCTTATGATAGACACTACATCGGTCTGAGGTCCCTTTTTCATCAGGGCTATGTAGGTAGCACTCTGAGGGCATGGGTCCCTTGGAGGTTAGCTCAAAAATCATCATCCCCTTCCTCACCTTATCTCATCCACATCCGCTTACCATTGGCTACATGTTACTTATCACCATTCTATTATCGTTAGTTTCCCTTTTATTAGCAAACAATTGGAAATTAATTCATTTCATCACATTTACCACAATCATACATCACCTACAATCATACCAACATAATCCATACCATACAATACATATACATACATCATCATTTCTTTCCAATCATATCAAATACCTGAGTAAATTATCTTCAACAACATAAACCTGACTCCACCGAATCCTAACTACCAACCCGACTCAACCATAACTATGACCTGAATCTATCATGCCTAACACCAACCTAGCTCCACCATGCCTATGACCAAATTCCATCATGCCTAATACCAACCTGATTCCACCATGCCTAATACCAACCTAACTCAACCATATTTTCCATCCATCTACACATAACAATCAAATTCTACCAACACAAGTACATCATCATCAAATCATCCCTCTCATCATAAACATTTGTGTATCCATACAATATACACTAATACCAGAATAATATGCATCTCTCAAAAACTCTCATATAAAGCCTCACCATCTTCACCAAACATGCTGGTATATGATCAAAAATAACAAAAACTCACGTATACATCCTCACTCTCTTCAGCACACACAGATGATATATGTCATAAATCCATAACTACAAACAACATTGGAACGTACAACTATCAGGCATCACCCCACTGGATATCCTCCATATTTATCTCACCTATCTCCTCCTACCTTAGCTCCTGTGTGGTGTCCCGCTAACATCTCACCTTCCACCATAGGTCCTTGTCAAGTCTTTGCTGGTACCTCACATGTGGCTGGCCTCCATAAACTCGTGGCCTCACCCTGACCCTATCTTGGGGCTCAATGGCCCCCTTTTCTCTCCACACTATGGGTGCGTGACTTGGTCCTCATTACCAATCGAGGCCTATTATGCCTTGTACTCTCCGTAGGATAGGAAATCTATCTTTGCATCCATCAAAAGATCCTAGTGATACCTCGCCTCACCTCGGGCATCCCTCAATCTAGTTATGGGTACTGTCTACAGTGGCACCATTGGCCTCTGACCCTGTACCTATCCAATGGGTCCCTATTCCAACCTTGCCTATAAATAGGACCCCACCCCTATGTTTGTAGTATGGCCATCAGACTTGGTCCCTATGCCTATATTTGGTCCTATAGGGCCACAATTTGTGCCTGTGTAGTTGATAACTATCCATGTAAACCTATAACATGCACATATAATGCAACCACCTGTACACACCCTCAACACCTTCCCACCCCTCCATTAACTAACCACACCCTTCTCTATTCCTATTTTTCCCAATTTTTCTTCCCACATTCAAATTACTTTTTCCCCCCAAAACCCATTTTCCTCCCCCGACCTCTATACCCCAGTCTACCTACACAAAACAAGGAATAGGATCAAATATTACCTCATCTTGCCACCGTCTCCGTGGTGCCACGTTAGGTCATTACACTGGTGGTCCACCTAATTCCTCTCCTACCTCTTCCACCACCAACCGAAACACTCACCACTAACCAACTGAATTGATCAACTGATCTCATGGACCCACCTATCGATTAACAATCACCCCTATAAGGCTCTCCAACTAAGCTCTCCATCTCGCTCGGTCACTTTCTACATTTTTCTATCTCTCCTGTCATTTTCTCCTATTTTCCAATGACAAATGATTCTCATAAAAAATGAAAATTTCCTTTTTTAACCACACCCCAACCTGACCAAAGTCATTTTTACCTTGACCAACATTGGTCACTGTGCCTATAGCAAACCATGGTTAGTTTACCTTGACCAGCATCAATTGACCTTGACCAGTTTCGGTTACCCATGTAATTCCCATTGCTCACCCATTGCACACTATCTACCTACCCACAACCTTTTTCACCTCACCCAAAGCTCACCCTGACCCTCCACCTCATCCTCTTGACCTCATCATTTATCACCCACCCCACCATCACTTGGGCATACTTTTGTCCCTCCCTTGGCCTTACCTATGCCACACCTTTTTACCCACACCTGACCCCCTTGGGTGACCATCGACCTTACACACTTGCTCTACTTTGCGATGTTGTTACACATTGTTAGCCTACCAACCTTACCTTTCCTCTATCCATGACCCTTACCCAAACAAACCTTGACCTTTAGGATGTACTAGAACCACACCTACACGTTCCTACATCTTACCTCGTTGAGTGCCTGGACCGTATCCTTTACCTTGGATACCAGACCTCAACAACCCTTGTTTAGATAACCTAATCAACCTTGGACGATGTAGAGTTTGAAATCCCCTCACCCTGGTACCGTGTCACGATCTCTACGTGTGAGTATGCTTGATTGACACTACCCTACCCACACCTACCTACTCAACCATTGATTATGTGGATATTCCCATGTCCTCCCTCGTTGCATCTTATGATGATGGTACCTATTTTTCTCAGCCTATTGACCTTACCTTGCCTATGGTCGTGACCCTTGTCCAAAAAAACCTTGACATTTTGACCTTTGGTTATACCTGAACCACACCTACGCATTCCTACATCTTACCTCACCAAGTTCCAGACCGTATCCTTTACCCTGGATACCGGACCTCAACAACCCTTGTTTGGATGACCCTTGCGACCTTAGCTAATGTAAATTTGTTATGTTGGGTAACCCTTGTACCTCATTACATTTTACAATGTGTGCATGTGTTTGAATGCTCTACCTACTCACCCACCCTACCTTTCGCAATCACCATACCCAGGAACCTCATCCCTCACACCTACCCCTACTTTATCAAACCACTGACCGAACTCTCTCTATTCTTCATCATTGGTGCCTAATTTGAGGGGGGATCACTCATGCCCTATTTTGGGCACCCAAAATTCACATTCTCACCCTAAATTCACATGGGGGAAAAAACCAACCTTCATTTTTGTCACGACACCTACCAATATAGGCTGCCCAACAAAAAGGGGCAAAATGTAAACACCAAAAACATGTCACATTTCATCATTCTCCTCAAAAATGACCAAATAACCAAATTATACATAGTGATTGATTTAACCCTAATTCAATCACTCACAACCCCTTTCATAGACCATGATGACCCTCAAATCACACAAACAAAGAAATAATTAAAATCAATTAATTAAATTCCCCCATTTTACCCACTCATCAGGCCACCTCACCTTGCCACTGGCCTAGCCACCTCACCCAACCACCTTACCATTCCATCACCCCACTTTCCCCTCCACATCACCCTTCCACTACCCCACTTTCCCTCCACCTCACCATTCCACTTCCTCACCTTGCCTATAACTAGCCCAAACCCTTCTAGAAGCCTTAATAGTGGCCACCCCACTCATAGGACCTCTATTTGTCATATTCCTCATTCTAAGGGTGGAGGACGCATGTGCTCCACCACTAAAAATCAAGTGGGGAAGGCATATTCCCCACTTTTGAAAAAAAAACCCCCCCAACATAATCGGTGTTAATCATAGTCTGACTGATGTCAGTCAGGTGGAACCGGCGTTGGTCACCTGTAAATGCTTAGTTCGAGCTACTTTCCAAATGGTTTGGACATTTCCGTTTTGGTTATTCATTTGGTTGGTGACATTTTCATTTTGTGGCATTTGGTTGGAAATTCATTAGAACATGGTAGAGCCATCCTAACTCCAAGATGAGAGATAAGAGGTGGAAGCATTCACAAGAACATTTGTGAGATCAACCACTGAAGGGACCTAAAGCCAAAACAAAGCTCAAACAGGATCTCTCCAACCTCCTCCCAACATTTACCAACACTCATCACTTATCTTCATCAGCTTCTCAAAGCTCTACAAGCATTGGACTCTAGGTAAGTAGATCATTTCACTCTTCACTGATGTCTTTGTGCTTTGTTTCTTCTATTTTCCTCCCCCAAGAGAAAAACCTCTCCCCTACTCCTTAATCATCACCTATCCTCCCAAAACCCTACCTACTCAACCCACATCCCTCTATAAGACCCTTTTCATCCCATTCCTCTCTTTCATAACTCTCTGTCCAACACATAGAGAGCACCCTAAACTCCATTTTCAAAACTTTGGTCTAACCACAGTGACCATCACTCGGTCCCCTATGACCTTGTTCGGTTAATACCTAACTTCCCTCGTTTACCCTGTTGTCTCTCAGCTCCCCACAACTCTACCCTAATACACCCAAAACCTCCCCAAAACCCAAAATACATATCTCTAGACCTACCCCTCCTCTGCACCTCACCAACACCCTTCCAACTCTCTATTCTTGAGATAGAGTAGAACCCAAACACCATCTACCTAAACCTCTGTCACCTCTACAGTGATCAGATACTAGTCATACTTAACTGGAATTGATCTCAGCCTGAAATGACATTAGTCAGATAGACCAGCATCGGTCTCTATGTCTACTAACACAGTGTAGACTGTTAACCTACCTACTTTCCCAAACAACCCAAAATACCTTACCCAGCCCCACATAGACCTTTTATGTGACTCGCAGACCACCTAAACTACCCGTGACCTGACCCGAAGACCTTTTTACCTGCATAGTTTTATTATTTAATTGGATCGACGTTGATAGTAATCTGAGGCACCCAAATCAAAACACTAGCACTAGATTCCTTTATTTACATGTATTAGTTATTTAGATATTAATTTATAAAACATTAGATTGACAGCCCTCTAGGAAGTATCACATTTCCTTGATCTATCATACACTAAGTAGTCCATTGACCATATACTATTTAACTCTCTTGTGGTCTTGTTTTTTATTACAGGCTAGTCCTTCCTAGCCAAAAAGGAGTTCACACAATCGAACAAGATCAGAAGTCTACACGCGCGCATTCCACCTTCTACCCAGCATCAAACAATAGATATTCCTCCTACACCCTACACCCTTATCTGTTTCAGTCTCTGATTGTACGTAAAAAGGAAAAAAACAAGAGGATCACGTCAGTTAGAGGATCACTAAAAATCATCTGTGTTCCAACACAACTCTTTTTCCAGCATCCGGGACAAAACAGGGACTCTGAAAAGAAACACACTACAAAAACTGAAAGCAAATACTCACACCACAATAATGTCACCATAACAAATATGCGGGGCTTGTCATTGGCAACTAACAAGAGGTTGTTGAATGACCTCCTTCCTTTGTTGCCTCCATCTTATGGTGTCATGTTGCTACCTCAACTTGATTTGACCACGAAGCTCATTTTTACGTACCTTAATAAGATGTCAGATTCCACCGAAAATGCGTCCGTAAGGTATTTTTTTATTTTTTATTTTTTGTACTTATACAATGACTGAGTCTTGACAACAAAAGACTAACTTTTCAATCACAATAACTTTTAATTTATGACACAATATAACACTTTTTAACGCATTGATGGATTCGTCTAACATAAACATGAAAATACTACCTTTAATACTAACATAAAATATTTAATTGAAAAGCTTGACTCACACCTATTCTTTGACATACAAAATTATATTAAACAAAACTATACTAATTAAATCGACACATAAACTTATTTTGACCATTGAATATTCAATATTAGAAATAATAGCCATCTTAACACACACCGACAGTTTCAGAGAGACTTATAAACACTTGCATGACTTTGGCGTGGAGAATGGTCGACTGCACAAGTGATACTTGCATGAAACAAAAGACTAGATCCCACCAGTAGAATGGATTCAGATTTAATCTAAAATTCCCCAAATTAAATAGTGATAAACATGGATGCTTGGTGTATAATTCTGGATGTTCATATCACATATTGGTAGTGTAGATCACAATAAACAACAAAATTGATAGTGCAGATCACAATAAATAACAAAATATTGATGCCATGCATGTGATTCACTTGGCAGAAAAAGTAGATTATAAAATAGCAAATGGATTTGAGTGTACGTGAGAAAATTTGAGGTAGGAAAATTGTATGCCAATCGGATGGAAGGCCAAGATAAATGAAGCACAAAAAGAATACAGCTAGATGCAAAAACAAAAAAATCATGGTTGTTGTGACTTGATGCACAAACCAAGTAGGAAGGAACTGAGTGCAATGCAAAGTCACAAAAAAATCATGGTTGTTGTGACTTGATGCACAAACCAAGTAGGAAGGAACTGAGTGCAATGCAAAGTCACATAAAAATGCAAACTTGAGTCGATAATAGGAGCTTGTGCTAAAATAAAACTCATCTACAACCTCTAGGATTTGTGTAAGGTCAAATTTCCCAATCAGATCTCATATTTATTAATCTTCTAGAGTCGTATGACAGAGATTTCCAAAGCTTGAGAGTACTGCATCAATAAGCTTCCTTATTATTTGTGAAATCTATAGGCTTGAAGAATATTTTGATGTGGAAGGAAGATAACTCCAGGTGGTCAACTTACAGGTTTGGAGAGTTGTAGGTGAAGATTCAATATCAATCCAAAATGCAACATGACTCTGTTCGATAAGAGCACATGACTAGATGTAATAAAGGTCAATCTGATAGCTTCTTTCTTAACCTCCTAGAAGAATGTCCCTTCTTTAGAAAATTCCTTGATTCTTCAAGCAACTTAGAGGCTTTTATCTCTAGATTTGAAATGATCTTTGCGGATAACAAATTAAATCCTACAACAAAATTAGGAAATTTGAATAAAAAAATATTCTCAAATCACAAAGAAGCCATTCATAGGGGCGAATAGAAATAATACTACCCCTCACACATCCATTAGAATTTCATTGCATGTAGGCTTAGACATTGCTCTGATACCAAATCTTGAATTTGGACAGAGTTAACACAATTTATTTCTATGTTCTTCATTCACCCAACATATTACAATTGTATAGGAGTAACATCTCCTAGTTTATAGGGAAGCTATAACAACTCTTCCCTATTACAAGACTTTTATTACTCACATAATAACTCAATCTCTAATTAAATTTATTCTTTACTAACCAAATGGAGAACTAACAAATATTATTCCTAACAGAAATTCTACAAACCAACCAGAGAAGAAAAATCTAGCTTTGATTTTCCCAAAATTTTCACGACAATCGTTCTGGCTTTAAGCGTGTATGTGTTCAACTTTCAGAATCACTTATGGATTTTCATGATACTTCATAGAATATGGCTTGGTATAAAGTGCCAATCTTTAATCAATTCTTAATTATATAATGTCTCCAGATACTTTACATTAATGACACAAAGGGCCTCGTGTTACCTTTTCCTTTTTTATATTTCTGATTGTTTCCTCTTCATTCTTGTATGAGAGTACATCATGTGGACTCCCTTAGATGATGTGCCCATTTCCTGTTGGCCACTCTTAATAGTCTACTTACGTAGTATCCAATTTCTCATTAAAAAATTCAAATGCAAAGTGCAAATAACAACTTATCTTTTCACTCTTGAGAGAATGCCACATGTACTATTGACCACATTTCCCGTGTCAGACCTTGGTGTCAAATTTGTAGCTTGAAAAAGTGCAAGGATGAAAACTGCTAACTACACTAACTTCTTAGACCTCCATGTTGTTGCCATGTGTCCTTCCTTTACATGTTTCAGATATATATCTACACTTTGCATTTTGCAAGAATTGCAAAAAGTCAAAAGTGTGTATTATAAAGTGCGATCCTCTCCTGTTCATTCTAGGGCTGTCATGTATCCTCCTTCCATTGGGATTTGGGGAAGGAACTGGATTTTACATCTTTACAAAAATGTAAGGATGCAAACTAAAATATGCATTTATACCCACGGCCTCCAAATTCCTCAAATATTCCATCTGGTGGGGTTCGGGGATGGAATTGCAACTTCCAACTCACATTCCTTTACTTTTCTTCAAAGGATGAATGGAGAAGGGAATATTAGAAGAATATTCCTTCAAGGCTCGGGGGTGCGTTCGTATTTTATAATATTTCAAAAAGTGTAATGCTGTGGTTAAGGCCTAAGTTCTCGGATACTTAAAATATTATGTTTTCAAGCACATGGGATGAATTTTTATTTTTGAAAATTGTATGAAGAAAAATAAAAAAATGGATAATTCCCCGGTACATGCTGAGGTGCAAATACACCCATATTTCCTCTGCCATTTCTTGTAGCCCTGGTAAGAAACATTTTTTTAAAGGAAAAACATATGCAAGGGCTTATGGGGTCAAAACACGAAATTATTATGCTTAAGAGCTTGGGGGGCGACCAAAAAATTGGAAAAGGTTGAGGATAACAACAAAGGATGAGAGAAACTTTAACAACTATTTAGGTAATTCACAAAGTGGTGCCTGAAATCAAACATGACAAATGTAGGCAACAACATATCACACACAACATATATCCTTCAGTAATAGGTTATATACCTAAATCATTTGTGAACATATGTTTCTATTTCTAGTTCTAATTCAATAAAATATGAATGCAAAGATCTGCTATAATGATAGACAATGAAATACAAGTGCTAGAAAATTTTACTTGATATAATTATGAAGTAAATGAAGGAGATATGGAACTTACCTTGATTTCAATTATCATGAAGTGTGTTTGGATTGGATGAACTGATGAAACATCAGTTCAGAATGTCATAATCACGCTAAAACAAATAGAGAGATGTCAGGAATGCCTAGACACGAGCGTTTGGGTAAGGGAAAGGGCACCTGTGGATGTCTTAGACCTCTGTGGGGCATTGGAGTCTACTGAAAAGGTTGAAAGCTAGTTTCGGCATGGTTGCTAGGGTTTTGTAGTTGCTCATTGCTGATCTCATGTATGTCACACTTGAATTACCAGAGTACTTGTAAATTTGTAACATAAATAATCTCATTCAAATCCCTCAAACTACATCAAATCCTAAAAAAGAAAGATGAAAGACGAGGGGTCCAAATTTATTCAATTGGCAAACAAGCGAACTTATGACCGAGTGTTGCAATACATCTCAAACCCAATGTAGTTCTATGTGTTTATGTGTGAAATAGTTCTCCTAGGTTTCCCTCACACCAATGCCGCCAAGATAATAGGTGGTAGCTAGATAGAATGCAAATGTGTGGATGGAAAAATGAACTTCCCCTTCCTATGTAGTGTGTATATAGAGTAATAAGCCCAAGATACAATCCCTTTGATATGTAGATAGATAGCCCTTGATAGAAATTTCCCGCCATTATAATGGTATGTATGTTGTGTTTATATAGGGATCTCTTGCTTGAATTTCGACACTAATAACCCTACATGTCGACTAGTACCTTGGGATATGAGAGGGAAAACTGAAAAGACTGACCTCAAATGTCAAAATAAGATAAATAATAAAGAGGACACGGGTTCCCATAATGGATAGGAGCGCCTGAGCGCTAGTGTCCAGTCCTGGGAACTCCAGAGACAACTGATGAAAAATGTGCAAAGACTGAGAGACATGGATCCCTATGACCTGACCAAAACTAGGTGTATGAGTGACAAGTGTGAAATATATAAAGAAATAGAAACAAATGACGCAAGTGGATGGACTAGGAAGTGCACCATTAGTGAATACTTTTCTTACTCAAGATCCATATATAAAACAACATACTTGGTGGTATAGTAAATAGTAGTAAGTGCGTGATTTTGTGTCTACATTTGCCCCCCCTTTATGCTATTTGAATGAAATTCAAGTAGTGTAAAGGAAGTAAGGAACATACCTGAAAGAAGTCTAGAGAAGCCCTGTTGCAGAAGTATGTGGATAATAAGAACATATAGCGTGGTGAACCATGGATCGATGTGTCAATCCATGTGGTGTAAAGAGAGATGATGAACCATTATGAGGAGCACTAAGTGAGATTGATGATTTCGATTTTGAGTGATTGGAGATTTCAATTTTGTCACTGATGGAGATTTTTTGGGGTAGGGAGTGATTAGTTCCCAACCCAATTTTGTATGTGTGAAAAATTGAGGATTTGGGCATCTTACTACCAGAGGAAGAGTGTAGGGAGAGAGGTCTAGTTTTACCCTCCAACTTTAACTACATCCTCAAAAGGTCTAGTTGCTACAGATGGACAAAGACCAAATTTTTTTCATTTCGATCCAACGAGAATAACCCATATAGGAGCAATATAGGAAAGGTAATGATGTCTCATTTCCCCCACTCCAAGGGTGTCATGATGTGTATGATGTTTGATGGCTTCCATGTTAGGTCATCTAGAAGCGATAGAGAATTTGAAGTGATTTTCCCATGTTAGGTCATCTAGGAAAGATACGAAGTGGTGTAGCTCCCAAGTTAGGTCATCTGGGAGAGATAGTAAAATACAATGTGTTGTGTCGATTGGTTGATTTGATTGAAAAGTAGAAAATTGTGTTGAGATTGAATATGTATGATAGATTACTCATGTAGAGCATTTTTGCTTTTTGCCCCCAAATTTGGTTATTAGGGGGAACTGATAGAAAGTGGTGTGAAATGTCACATAATGTGAATTTTTTTTCAATAATGACAAATTTGATATGTGAAATGATTGTATAGCAGTGTGAGGGGGATCATAGGGTGACCCCAATTGTATGCCCCCCTTTCGGTGAAAGGGAGAGTGATGGTGGGAAAAAACACTGAGCCAAAAGTAGATGTGTAATGATATAATAGTGAATGAGATGAATGTATAGTAGATGTCACAAAATTGTGTGTATATCGAGATGAAGATGTTCCAAATTAGAATTGAGTGCCGTGGTATGTGTGTAATATGATAATAGGAAAAATTCTACAAATAATGACATAGATGGGATAGGAAACAGAGTAACAAAGCTCAAGATATGAGCGAAATCATGTGATGTGTATTAGTTGGAAAAATGAGTGCAAATAGTGACCATAGTGATATAACAATTATTAAAAGTGCTATATATAGTAAGTGTGAAAAGTGACTATTGATTTCATTTGAACTTTGATTGAGTGTGAATTAAAGCTCTGAGTGTGTGAAGATGCCACAAGTGAGAGCATTGAGATTGAGTTGGTTTGAGATGGTGGTGGTAACTGTGGTGTCACATATGACAACTGAGCTGGTAAGTATGGTTATTTTCGAAAAATGGGTTGAAATGAGTTATTTTTCATGAATGTTTGTGAAATTTTTGTTTTTGAGTTTTTAGGCATTTTTAACCTGGGCAAGAGCGGCGAAGGTGCTAATGACCTTTGGATGCCAACTCCTAGATATAGGCTCTGATGACCTGCTCCTAGACACCTGCATGGTGGGCACTGGTGACCCAAAAGGCTTTTTTCAGCCCAGAGTGTTAGAAATGTGAAAATTGTGTTTATTGGTTGTAGTGTTAGGTGTATTTGTGTGTATATGAGGTTGTTAATGTCATGTTTTTTTTGTTTTGTGTTGTGTAGAGAGATATTCATTCGAGAGAGTTCCACAGTGGTTATCATTTGAGCACATTGTTGGGATTGGGTTTATCAGATGATGAGTGGGATATATTAGACCATGTGTCAGCTTGCGGCACATAGCGAGGATGGGGGATGTGCCCCATAATATGCTGATGATTATTGCATTATGCGAGAGGTAGTGTGCGGATACATGTACTTTTTGGTTACCTACCAGGAGATGACTGTGACCTTGGAGGATGTATATCACATATTGTGACTGCCAGTTGTAGGTGAGAGGGTCTAGGTGATGGCCGTGGAGGATGCACAGAGACAAATGTGAGAAACTAGGTGGTATTTTACAGGGACACGAGTACAGATTGAGACACACATTAGCTTGGATGCCATACTGAGATCCCATATTTATGCAATTGTAGAAGTTTATTGCAGTTGTGATTGCTTCTTCAGTGACAATGGAGGGTGGTGGTGTAGGAATATTGTATAAGATGCATGATATTTATCATCGTATAGAGGAGGATGGCACTAGATATGCATGGGCACGATGTGTATTGGCACATTTGTACAGGGACCTATATAGGTTCACATAGGAGGAGCATGGGGGTGGACTAGGAGCCACCACATTACTACATGTATGGGCCTATGAGAAAATTTCCATACTGAGGCCACTTGGTGGGCCACATGCAGAGTGGGTGAGACCAAATATATTCATTGTGAGATGGGTAGGTGTCTGGAGTAGGAGGATGGACACTGATACTTATATATCGATGTTGGATCAGATGGGGCTAGGGGCCATTATATGGAGGCCATATCAAGACTATGGTGGATGGCTAGAGGATGGAGTGGAGCTACAGTGTATTTGGTACTATGTGGCTAGAGGATCGGTTTCCAGGGGTGACCGAGTTATTATAGGAAGAGCATGTATCACAATAGTTTTGTATGACTCAGGGTGTTCCCCCAGAGCCGTATGTATGGGTGAGATCTATAAGGGAACCAAGGAGGGTTAGAGTGAGACCAAGGTCCATAGGACGTAGTTAATACCTCCTAGTCCAGATGAGTCTGATGTAGCCATAGGGCCTATATAGGTGGATGATGTGAGGTATACTGAGGTGTATAATGGATGGTGGGTAGTGCACCAATGGGTGCTACTGTATCTAGTTGTTGTGGATGTGGTGGGAGCACACTAGTTGGAGGAGTAGAGGGGAAGGAAGCTTCCCTTGGTGGTGATAGTATAGAGGTGGCAATGATAGTAACATAGCATGAGTATAGTGATAGTTGTGGTTTGTTACTTAGTTGATTAATTGTCACTGTTGTGTATAGTAACTAATGTTTTGATATATGGATGCAAGTGATGCGTATTGGTCATTGATTATTGATACATCGATCCACACATTGATGTGGAATGTTCCTACCAATGTGCTTATTGGAGGTGGTATGTTGGAGCGAGTAGATGCCATTACGGGTGAGCATGCACACTTGTTCGAGCTAGTGGTGATAACAGCTGCGACATGTATTGTGTTGTTGATCAAGTGTAATGAGGCACAAGAAGAGACTCAGAGAGCTAGGGAGGTGGTAGGAGGAGGATCCTTAGCATGATGTGTTTATGTAGTATGTGGACTTGCAGAGGTGATTCTCAGAGCAATCAGGTGAGTTATCCATATTACGGTGGCAAGTTGAGAGATATAGAGGCCGCGACCAGTGGCATAGATTGAGCAGTGAAGCATCTAGTTCTAGAGCTCCCATAGTTGTATATAGTGATAGTGATGATGATATATGATATGTGTTGATGTAGCGATGTATGGGGGTTCCCCCCAGCGTTGATGTTTTTGTAACTATGATTTTGATCGATATATATATATATATATATATATTGGCATATGTTGTGTTATATTAATCGTCATTGATGTATGATGTGATGATTGATGTTTATATGTTGATGTATGACCTTTGATTTATGTTGTGTAAATGATTATGTGACATAGATGATGATGAGTGATGGTTTGATTGTATGTATGCTTGAAGATAGATAGTATGTGATGGTAATAGATGTATGTGATGTATAGCATGATAGATAAAATGAATGAATCATGAGATAATGTGAAAAATATGTATAACGATGTATGATATTGTGTGTAAGATGAAGAGGGAGAAAAGAGTGATGCCCCCCAATGTGTGTGTAGTAGGATGAAGTTCATTTATATAAGACCCCTCAACAGTCACGTATGAACTATAGAACATGAGTGCGTCGTCGGGAAGTGATATAGTAGTGTACACTAGATAGATATATCGATATAATGTGTAGCACAAAGATGTAATGAGGTTCTTATTGTAACATATCCCTCAATAGTCATGTAAGAACCATGAGAACACGAGTGCATCATCGGGCAATGAGGTGAGAAAAATCACCTACCAAAGACCAAGCGGGCATGGAGTGGTGGAAGCATGTGGAATGGAAGTAGCATGAGTGTATGAACCAAACTAAATGCCTAATGAGATGGTGCCAATGATGGGAGATGCAGTGGTGGGAAGCACATATGTTGATGGATTAGGAAGCCAATGTGTAGTAGGAGCACTGCGGTGGATGAGATGGTAGCAGTGGATGAATGAGATGGAGAGTGAGCATGAATAATGACCTGTGGTGGTGGATGAATGAATAATGACCTTAGAAGAGGGTGAAGGAGATAAGTGAATAGGAGTAACAACACACTTGCATGGAATTGGAGACATAGACCACTCACGAGAGTGAGATCCAAAGGAAATGACACCCTTGTCTTCTAATTGTTTTAATTTGTCATGAAGGGCACAACAATCATTGTCACGATGGCCAATGATGTGATGATAGTTACAATAAGGATGATCATGTTGACATTGCAAGTGATGAGGAGGATGATGTTGATTAGAAGGAAAGTGAATCAAGATATTATCAAGAAAAGCACATGCAACACATCATGAGGTTTAGCAGCATGAGAAAAGTGTAATGGATCCTGAGTAGGAGATGCAGAAGTCTTAGGTGGAGCCTGACGCAATGGAGGAGATGAAGGATGCTTATGCGATGGAGAAGACTGAACTTTCTTGTGAGGTGGAGGAGATGGAGACCTTGGAGGATGCTTAACAGATGGAAGAGGAGAAGAACTAGATGATGCAGTAGTAGCAGAAATAGGAGGAGGATCTATAACATGTGTAGCAATTAGATCTTGTTCTAGATCAATGACTTTATAACATAATAGTGTGAATGATTCACATGTGTCATATTGCAAGTGATTTTTTAAAGCAGGAATCAAGCCATGACGAAAGATGAATTGATTTTCTAAATTAATGGGCTGAAAGACTAACTGATGCATGCAAGCATTGAAACGCATAATATAATCAATAATAGGTTTTGTCTTGCCTTGATGTAAGCCAGGTAAGTGATCATGTGTGACTCTGTGACCATTGTTAAGTATAAAATGTTGGAGAAAGATTTCTTCCATATCATAATAGGTACTAATAGATCCAAAAGGTAGGTGCATGTACCATTAAAGAACATCATCAGTAAGACTATGATAAAAGGATTTGAGCAATAATCTATCATTGGACTAAGAAGCCATAGCTAAGCGATAATGCTTAAGATGCAGATATGGATTTCCAGTACCATCGAAACATGAAAATGTAGCACATGATGAAATCCTTAGGAAATGTTGAATTGTGAATATTTTTTGGAATTGGATTTCCATGTAAATAATTGTTATCGATAGAAGCATAATAGGCCTTGCTTTCAAGAGTGAGAGATTGGACCTGAGATTGTAATTGGCCAACAACATGCATGAGTGATAAGATATCATGTGAAGGAATGACAGTAGATGTGAATGTTGTATTAAGTGGTTAATCTTTCCATTATGGTGATCATAGGAATGTCAAGTAGTGGAGGATGTTGATGGTATATGCACACTAGATGTAGGTGTGGAAGAAGTAATATGTGGTGAAGAGCATGTAATGTCAATAGAAGTATTAGGAATATCATCAGAAGATTCATGATGAGATGAAACAATAGAAGGAGAAGAATCAACATGCATGTTACTAGATACAATCTCAGAAGAAGATGAAAGCGGAGTGGGGGATTCACATTCAACGGTATGTAGAGAAGTATAATCATTACTAACATGTGCATCATCAGTATCAGACAAATATTCACATACAAGGATTTCATCAAGCGTATCATCAACATACAATGTAATAGGAGAAGAACTATCATGAGATATATCTTTACAATCATTAGAGACATTTTCAGAAATGCTAGGAGTATGAGATGCAACTATACAATCATCTTGACTAGTATGAGAAACAACATCATGCACATGTACATTTTCATCATGCTTTTTATCTATAGTATCACAATCAAGACCAAGCATATAATCGATAATACCATCATCTAGAATTTCAGTAGAAATAAAAGAAGGCAGACAAGTCCTAGTGCCAAAAGAATAACAAGGAGTAAAACTAGAAATGTTTTGCTCTAGGGAAACAATGTTGCAAGAATAATTGATAAAGATAGTATGAATGTTGTGTTCATTGGCCAAAAGTTGTCTTTGAATATTATCATCAACATTGAGGTTTGTGAGTAAAGATTGCTTAAGCTCAACTTCAGTAACCATCATCATAAATATAGGTTAACACTCACATGATGCATAGCTTTCCTAGGAGAAGAAGAGCTACTTTTATCCATTAGGGTTTTAGTGGATCCTAGGGAAAATAGTTCTAAGCTACGGTTCACCCAAATAATTCAATAAAATCTGAATATTTTATTAAAATCTGAATGCAAAGATTGCTATAATGATATACAATGAAATACAAGTGCTAGACAATTTTACTTGATGTAATTATGAAAAAAGAAAATGAAAGAGATAGGGCACTTACCTTGATTTTTACTTATCCTGAAGTGTGTCTGGACTGGATGAAACTGATGGAACAGATAACTCATAATGTTGTAATCACGCTTAGAAAAATACAGAGATGTCAGGAATGCCTGGACATGGACGCATGGGTAAGGGCAAGGGCACCTACGGGCACATTAGACCTTTGTGGGGCATTGGAGTCTACCGAAAAGGTTGGAAGCTGGTTTTGGCACTATCGCTAGGGTTTCACACTTGCTCACCATTGATCACATGTATGTTGCACTTGGATCACCATAGTACATGCAAATCTGCAACAAAAATAATATCATGCAAAACCATCAAACCACATCAAATCCTAAAAAATAAAGATGCAAAATGAGGGGTCGAACTGTCCTCGGCTGTCAAACAAGTGAACTTACGACTGAGCATTGCACTACATCTTAGACCCAATGTAGTTCTATGTGCTTGTGTGTGTAATAGTGCTCCTAGGTTTCCCTTGCACTGATGACACCAAGATAGGTGGTAGCTAGATAGAATGCAAATATGTGGATGGAAAAATGAACTTCCCCTTCCTATGCAGTGTGTATGTAGAGTAATAAGCCCAAGATGTAGTCCCTTTGATATGTAGATAGATATCCCTTGATAGAAATTGCCTGCCATTATAATGGTATGTATGTTATGTTTATATAGGGATATCTTGCTTGAATTTCGACACTAATGACCCGACATGCCAACTAGTACCTCGGGATATGAGTGGGAAAACTGAAAAATACTTACCTCAAATGTCAAAAATAAGATAAAAAATAAAGAGGACACGGGTTCCCAGGATGGATAGGAGAACCTGGGCACTACTGTCCAATCCTAGGTGCTAGTGTCTAGAGACAACTGATGACAAATGTGTGAAGACTAAGAGACATGGATCCCTGTGACCTAACCAAAATTGGGTGTATGAGTGACAAGTGTGAAAGATAAAAAGCTCTAGAAACAAATAACGCAAGTGGATGGACTAGGAAGTGTGTCATTAGTGAAAACTTTTCTTACTCAAGATCCATATATAAAACAACATACTTGGCAATATAGTAAATAGTAGTAATTGCGTAATTTTGTGTCTACAAGTTCTTATGGTGTGATAACTCCCCATGTTTAAGAATGTTAGGAATTACTCCTCACATGAGCGCTTAGGACTTTGGTGCTTCACATTAGATTGTTTAGTCATTAATATTTGTATGGAAAAATAGTAAGTAGAGAAAATAATACTTGGATTTTAAGTGATTATTATATGACTAATAATCAAATTAATAGAAACTAGTAGAGATAGTAATGTAAGGAACTATCAATCGCGTGTAAACAATCACATTCATTTAGGGAGTAGTTGAGAGATCATAAGAAAGTTCTAGATGAGTTTTGGATCCCTAATTCTTGGAGATCAAATCTCTTTATATTATACTATCTCTCTTGAATAATTTATGTTGATTCATTCTAATGAAGTGTATGCTCTCTCTAGGTGAAGAGGGTAATCCCAACATTTGGTATCATAACAAGTTTCAAAAGAGGCCTATTTGACCTTCACCCCACTCATATTTGGTTTTTCACGTTAGGAAATGGCTACAGGTAAGTAGAGAATACCTTATGCAACCTCGCTATCATTTATATATGTGTCATCCATTTGTAGTTTTTGTTAAAATGTGCATAAAAAAAAGATAAGAAGTTTGGATCACATGCAGTCTTCTTTATTTTCTCATTCCCCCTTCTTGCACTTTGTCTCTAGTGTACCAATGTGGACCACATGTGAACCTTCTAGGAAATCTCCATTCATTTTCATCACTTATCCCTTCCATTATGTTTACTCTATCTATAATTTTCACTCCATTTTGTTTAGTGTGTGCATACTAAGAATTAGGTGTCTTTTGTGTTTAGTGTGTTTAGTTAAGCACTTGTGCATACGAAATTTTTCCTGTAACGTTTTGAATAAATTAGACCTCATATTTGAGTTCAAAATGTTTACAAATGATGGGAACGAAATTATATTCATACTATAAACATGATATATTTTCATTACAATCGAATCTGGTTTATTTGGGTTTTTGTATATTTGCACAAGTAAATAGAAGAACGTCAATAAAACTTTATTTTTGGAGCGCAACCATAGTCTTTGCTCCACGTAAATCCTCATTTGAAGGTTCGGTTAGGTTTAGTGTATTTAGTTAAGCACTTTTGCATATGAACTTTTTCCTGCAACGTTTTGGATGAATTAGACCTCATATTTGAGTTCAAAATCTCTACAAATGCTAGGAATGAAAGGATATTCATGCTATAAACATGATATATTTTCATTACAATAGAATATTGTTTTTTTGGGTTTTTGTATATTTGTACAAGTGAATAGAAGAACATCAATTTAAATTTATTTTCGGAGCACAACCATAGTATTTTCTCTGTGCAAATCCTCATTTGAAGGTTTGGCTATGTTTGTATTTGAGGGTTTTTACCCTATTTTTCCCTTTGCATTGGGTTCAACTATGCACTATTCAATACATATCCAATCCGTCAAAGTCACCTAGTGAACAATCATGACTTTGTCCATTTGACTTTCCATATCAAATTTTTAAAGGGATTTGTGCCCTATAAAATGGTCTAACAAGCCATCATCCTCACCATTAGACTACAAATCTTTTCATATTCTCATAAACTAATACATCATTCTATTTATTATGTTAAAATACTAGCCAACAACATACTGACCAATGTTAGTGCTTCCGAAACATTTTCTCACAGTGAAAGGGAAAGGGAAAAATATTGGGAAGAAAAAACTTGAAATATACATGCTCTATATATCCATGCTAAGGTTATATGTATAGAGCATAAGGAATCAGACACACCAGTGTAGAATTAACAAGGTAGGCAAGCCAAACTTATGTTACATTTTTAACTACTAGTGATTTCTCCTAGGGGAGCAAGGTTACGCCGTAAGTGTTACTGGTTGGAGGGGGTTTAGGTGTTTTTTTTTTGGGATGGTATGTATTGTTTCTTGAGTAGTATACTATTGTGTTAGGTTTTGTTATTTGGTTTGTGTGTATGTTCTTTTGGAAGTATTTTGGGTGGGGTGAGTGTATGTATTTTGAGAATATGGTTGAGTGGGTCATAGTTGCATGAAAGTGGGAGCTAATGGTTATTTTGGACGGCTAAAGAGTGATAAGGTTTTGGAATTTGTTTGTAGTGTTGTGAGGAGGTTTCATTTTTTGGGGCGAGTGTTGTAGTGTGGTGTGTAGATTTGATCTCTAGGTATTTATATGCGTTGTTTGCTTTGGGTGGTGATCAAATAATAGGTGTTGAGTGTGGGTGCAGTTATCGGGTAGTGGGGTTGTTATGGTGTTAAAATTGTTTGATATCAATGTGTGGGTTTATGGAAAATGGTGTTGGGAGTAGAGACGATTTTAGTGTTGTTTGCTGTTAGAAACAGTGGGTGGTGTGTGTTGTGTAAGAATGTGTTGATATACTATAGTATTTAAATTTTCCTTATGGGCAATTTTGTTGGTGGGTGTAGTACAAGTAGAGCATGGTGGGAGAAAAATTTAGACAAGTTTGACAATGTACTTGGTTTAAGATCATATGGAGAAACAAAAGAAAATGAATTCATTGGAGGTTGATCAAATAATGTTTTGTGTTGTTTTTTTTCTTACTCATATGGGTGCAAGGCTTTGGAATGTGCTTTAGTTTGTATTTAATATTAAAAATAGATTTAGTTTTGTTTTAGTTTGCTTTAGTTAACTCAGCTTTATCCTATTTATAGGATTAGATTTTATTCAAATAAATTTTCTTTATTACACAACATGTTGATGCAGTTGTTTTAAAGGAAGAGTTTAAATTTAGAATGCTCAGTTGAAGAGATATTAGTGGGTGAGTTATTCTATTTAAATAACAACAATTGTAATTGCTTTGTATGCACACACATAAGTGTGAAATCTGCACAGACAAAATTCAAGAAGTGTTGCATGCATAAACTTCATTGTAATTTGAGCCGAAGCTCTGAGTATGAGTTAATTAATGGAGATTACGCACAACAGTGCTGGTTTGAATATTCTTCTATTTATGTAAGTTATTTAATTGTTTTGTTTATTTATTTTATTATGTTTGTTGTATAAGATTGTAGATTTTCTACAAATTGGTATCAGAGTAGGTTATTCCAACAACTTATTAAATTGGTAGCAAGTTATGGCTTCTACATCAGGCATGCAGACACTGTAATTTAATGGAAGGAATTACATGAATATTGGTCATTGACCATGAAGGCACTATTTAGATCTCAAGACATGTGGGAGATCATTGAAGATGGGTACACAAAGCCCACAGATGCAACAACATATACTGCACTTTCTCAGGAAGAGAAAGATACTTTGAAGGAGTTACGAAAGAAGGATGGCAAAGCTCTTTTCTATATTCATCAGGTGATGCATGAAATAATTCTTCCAAGAGTGGCAGCAGCCAGTCAAGCAAAGACCACATGGGATACTTTACAAGTTGCATATCAAGGTAAGGAGAAAGTAAAAACCACCAAGCTACAGTTACTTCGTAGAGATTTTGAGAATTTAGCAATGAAAGATTCAGATTCCATAGAATCTTTTTTTACTTATGTAGTTGGCTTAGTCAATCAAATCAAATCCCATGGTGAGACTCTTGAAGACAGAAGGATTATTGAAAAATTGCTTAGGAGTTTGCCTATGAAATTTGATCCTTTAGTTGTTATTGAAGAAACTAAGGATCTGAGTCATTTTTCTATTGATGAGTTGCATGCATCACTAATCAATCATGAATAGAGGATGAATAGATCACATGCAAGTGTAGATCAGGATTTTACATCTCAGACATCAGGTAGTCATGTAAAAAAGAAGATGTATTTTCAACCCAAGAGGTAGAGGAAGAAGTCCATCTAGAGGACACGGCAGTGATTCATCAAGCTTAGGTGGAAGAGGACATCATCAAGAACAAAGTTATGGTCAGAGACAAGATAAGTCTCATGTTCAGTGCCATTATTGCAAAAAGTATGGGCACTATGCTTATGATTGCAAGAAAAAGCAATATGATCAGGAGAGGCAAAATCAAAATCAGGTTGGAAGTTCTATTTCTAAACCTATGTTTATTGCATGCACAAGGATTGCCGAAGCAATACCTTCTTTATCCATTATTGAATGTAATTTGTCAAAAGAGAGTTCATGTGATGTATGGTATTTGGATTTGGTTGTAGTAATCACATGACAGGTAATCTAGATTTGTTTTCTAGTTTGGATGATTCAGTTAAGAGTGATGTAACTCTTGGAAATAACAATATTATGTCTATGAAAGGAAAAGGCATGGTTAGTAATCTAACAAGACAGGGGGAGAAAACAAGTATGCAAGATGTTTACTATGTTGCAGGTTTGAAACATAACCTTATGAGTATTGGACAACTGGTATATAAAGGATACCAAGTCTATATGGAAGACAATGAGTGCGTGGTTGTGGACAAAGATCCTAGCACTCAGTTGATTGCAAAAGTGAAGATGAGCAACAATAGGATGTTTTCATTGATTTTGAAACCTGGTAAAAAGAAGAAATCAGATTTGTTTGCAACAAAATCAGCAACTCAGTTTGTAGCAAAGTCTTGCGCTAAGCCAAATCAGTCTTTTGGCGAGTCCTGCACTCAAAAAGATGAGTCCTGCGCCAAGGTAAAAGAGTTATGTGCTAGTGTAACAGAGTCTTGTGCCAATTAAAATCAGGTCTGCGCTACAACAAGTGAGTCCTGCATTGATTCCTACGTAAATACAGTTGAGTCCTGCGCTGAAGGAACACAATCAGCTTTTCATTCAATCATGAAGGATGAATCATGGCTTTGACATCTAAGGTATGGACATTTGAATTTTGGAGGTTTGAATTTATTACATAGAAATAATATGGTTAAAGGTTTGTCATTGATTCAAAAACCGGAAAGGGTATGTGAAGGTTGTATTTTGGGGAAGCAACATAGAGATTCATTCCCAGTTAGCAAAACAACAAGAGCAAGTGCACCACTTGAGATTGTACACTCAGATTTATGTGGACCTATGCAAACAACTTCTATTGGAGGTTGTATTTATTTTATGACATTCATTGATGATTACACAAGGAAGACATGGGTTTATTTTCTGAGAAATAAATCAGATGCCTTTGATACATTTCAGCAGTTCAAGGCATTAGTGGAGAAGCAAAGTGGATACTACATCAAATTTCTCAGAACGGACAGAGGAGGTGAGTATGTTTCTAATGATTTTATGAATTTTTGTAGATATCATGGTATACACAAGCAATTTACTACCAGGTATACACCATAGCAGAACGGTGTGGTAGAGAGGAAAAATAGAACCATCATGGAGATGGCGAGAAGCATGTTGAAGGCAAAACATCTTCCAAATGATTATTGGGCAGAAGCAGTAGCAACTTCTGTTTATATTTTGAACTGGTGTCCAATGAAACTTGTTAGGAACATGGTTCCTCAACAATAATGGACTAACAGGAAACTAAGTGTTTCACATTTCAGAGTTTTTGGTTGTGTAGCGTATGCACATGTACCTGATGAGCTAAGGAAGAAGTTAGACAACAAAGGAGAAAAGTGTATTTTTGTTGGGTATTCAAATAATACAAAAGCGTACAAGTTGTACAATCCAGTCACTGGAAAGGTTGTGATCAGCAGGGATGTACAATTTATTGAGAATGAAGCATGGGATGGAAGTATAGAGAAAATAGTGAGTATAACAACAATTATTCCACATGACGATATGACAGATGAAACTTTAGAGCAACAAGGTATTGTATCTACAAATCTTGAGACATGCACCACAAGTTGTAGCATAAGCTACACCTCCATCTACAGTCAGGAGGTCACCAAGAATCCATCTTCAGCCATGCAAGAGACACCACAGAGAACACCAGAAGCTACTCCATCACCACAAAGCAGTCCTGCATCGAATAGTCCTACGCAGCGGAAAACAAGAAGTCTAAGTGAGATTTATAATGTTGATACAACTAATTCATTTTCAGTTTTTGCATTATTTTCTCAGGCTACAAATCCAATATATTTTGAAGAGGCTATAAAGAATGAAGTTTGGGAAAAATCCATGGATGATGAGATCGATGCTATAGAGAAGAATCAGACATGGGAGCTGATGGATCTTCCAAAAGGAAAGGACATGATAGGAGTCAAGTGGGTCTATAAGACCAAATACAATGCTGATGGAAAAGTACAGAAACACAAAGCAAGGCTGGTAGCAAGAGGTTTTACGCAACAATATGGAGTGGACTACAATGAAACGTTTGCACCAGTAGCACGTTTGGATACAGTAAGAATGGTTTTAGCAATTGCAGCTCAAAACAAATGGCCTATTTATTAGATGGATGTTAAATCAACATTCTTAAATGGATTCCTTGAAGAGGAAGTTTATGTAAATCAGTCAGAAGGTTATGAGATTGAAGGTCATGAAGGAAAAGTATATAGATTGAAGAAAGCACTCTATGGTCTCAAGCAAGCACCTAGAGCTTGGTACAACCTAATATATTCTTATTTGATTGAGAATGGTTTTAGTAGGAGCAAAAATGAGCCTACCTTATATACCAAGATAAATGAGCAAGGTAAAATTTTAATTGTTTGTTTATACGTAGATGATTTGATCATTACTGGAAATCTATCTACAGAGTCATTCAAATCAGCCATGAAGAAGGAGTTTGAGATGACAGATCTTGGTCTTATGCATTATTTTTTGGGCATTGAAGTTCAACAATCAAAAGGTGAAGTTTTTATCTCACAAGAAAAGTATGCAAATGATGTTTTGAAAAGGTTTAACATGTTGAATTGTAAGCCAGTGCCAACACCAATTGTAGTAGGTTTGAAGTTAAGCAAAGAGGATGAAGGATCATTTGTGGATCCAACATTGTTTAAAAAGTTGGTTGGAAGTCTTATGTATTTGACGGCCACAAGGCCTGATATCATGTATGGTGTGAGCCTCATATCAAGGTTCATGGAATCTCCAAAAGATTCACATTGGCAAGTTGGAAAAAGAATTTTGAGGTATGTACGTGGAACAAGGAATCATGGAATTATTTATTCAAGTTCAGATGAGTTCAAACTCATTGGTTATACAGATAGTGACAGTGTTGGAAGTATAGATGATCGGAAAAGCACATCCGGCTATACTTTTCACTTTGGAACAGGAGTGGTTTCATGGGCATCAAAGAAGCAACCCATTGTCACGTTATCTTCAGCAGAAGTAGAGTATGTAGCAGCAACATGAGCAACATGTCAAGCTATTTGGATGAGAAGAGTGTTGACAGATTTACAACAGAAACAAGAGGAAGCTACACAGATTTTTTGTGACAAAAACTCAGCCATAGCATTGTCCAAAAATCATGTTTTTCATAAGAGGAGGAAATACATATTGATACGAGGTATCATTTCATCAGGGAGCTGGTAAACAACAAGGAAATTCATCTTGAATTTTGCAGATCCGAAGATCAGTTTGCAGCCATTTTTACAAAGGCTTTGGCAAAAGAAGTTTTTGAATATTTGAGAGATTGTTTGGGAGTTTGTGATCTGCGCATGATAGATCTGAAAAATCAAATGATGCTCCAAAAGAGTGAAAGCTACAATTTGAAATTAAGGGGGATTGTTGGAAATATGCATGCCCATGCATTGTTAATTCCAACCATAGCTTTTTAGGAAGGATTAAAAATAGATTTAGTTTTGCTTTAGTTTTCTTTAGTTAACTCAGCTTTATCCTATTTTTAGGATTAGATTTAATTCAAATAAATTTGTTTTAATTCATGCATAGCATGCAACTGTTTTAAAGCAAGAGTTTATATTTAGAATGCTCAGTTGAAGAGTTGTTAGTGGGTGAGTTATTCTATTTAAATAACAACAATTGTAATTGCTTTGTATGCACACACAAAGTGTGAAATCTACACAGGCAAGGAATTAGAGAAGTGTTGCACGCACAACTTCATTGTAATTTGAGCTGAAGCTCTGAGTAATGAGCTTTAATTAATGGAGATTATGCACAACAGTGCTGGTTCAAATATTCATTTGTTTATGCAAGTTATTTAAGTGTTCTGTTTATTTATTTTATGATGTTTGTTGTATAAGACTGCAGATTTTCTACAGTCTCAACACTTTATTGTTTGAATACCAAATTGACATGAGTTGCATTTTTTCAGTTGACAATGCCTTCATTTGGATCCCTTATTTTTTGGTTCTACCAATTTGCATTGTATCCCTACCTGCATTGAACACCACATGACATTTGTGCATTAACACCCCAAGCTCATTTATGCTCTACGTAGCAAACATCAACAAATTTTGTCTGAGAATAATCTAAAGCAAATATCCTTGATTGCCAGAATTTTTACCGAGCACAATTTAAATCCTTTATTTGGTTATTTTTTCTTCGAATGTATCCTAAGTGGTTTTATCTAACTCGACACATTGTATATGTTCCACACTCTACAAAGACATCTTCCTTTTTTTTCAAACAAAAAACTCACAAACGAACGGTTGATACAAGTAATAATGTAACAAAGTGTTAGCAAATATTTTTGTATGAACTTTGTGACATAATCAACAAGATGAGTCACTATAACTTTGTGCAACTTCTACGATGGTGCCATCAAAAGGGTGAGTTGTTTCTTGTATATGAATTCCTACAAGACGATATAATATTACCTATGACATAGCCTCTGATCTTGTTTATATTCACGAGGAATGCAACCAACGTGTTGTGCACAGAGACATGAAGGCCAATAGCATTATGTTGGATGCGAAATTAAATGGCAAGTTGGGTAATTTTGGGCTGGCAAGGCTGGAAGCCTCCCATATGACCGTGGTTGCTGGGACATTGGGGGTATTTGGCACCAAGATGTGTGGTTTTTGGAAAGGCGAGTCTATAATCTGATGTGTACAACTTTGGAGCATTGACATTATTAATAGCTAGCGGACGTCCTTCCCTTAATCAGAACTTGAGACAACAAAATTGCAGATTGGTGGAATGAATGGGGGATTTGTATTAACAAGGGAAGTTTTTGGAGGGTGTCTCCAGGAAATACTGACGATGAGAGAAGTGGTGAAGATTTTGAAATTTGAAGAGGATTTATGGAATGTTCCTATGAGTTTGTCGGTTTTTGTATATACGGATTAAAATCTTTGGTCGTGCAGATCAACATTATTTGGGTCCTCGACCATGATTACTTGCTTAGGTGTATCAATACTGTCAAACAACTCATCGGGATGTTGATTACAATCACCCATCTTTTAGACCATGTGACAGATTATTCATGCTTCATGCATGTTTTCCATGCACCAGTTGCCAACCTCTACTTGCATGCGTATGCCACCTGCTCACCCTGAAGCGTGTCATACATTATTACAATTTGCTTAAAATGCCAACTTTACAAATTTGTACAGAGTTTATTTGAACAACACCTTTTTAGATTTGATGTATCATTTTGTTGAGTTTTAGTTGTGTATCAGTGGCCATATGAAAAAAATCATATTTGTGGAAGGTTCCAATAGACGAATTGATTCTTAGTATTGTGAAATAGACAAGCTGCTATGTCTGATCTAATATGCAAATTACAAGTGAGGTCATTAAATAGAGACGTAACAATGTCAGACTACAACACCTATATGCAAAAACTGCAAGAAATAATTTGATTGGATTGAAGAATGTGATAATAAAGAGCCTCAACCATATCAAATGCCTCAGCATAAGGGGTAAACCATGTGAACGGGGGAAAATGGTAACAAAATCATAGTAGACCATAGAAACCAAAGGCAAGAGATTATCAACATGTTGAGCTAAAAGTAGGTTTTCATCGTAGGGCTCTAAGTGTAAATCCACAAGAGACAGGTTAAGTGTTGAAGTTGGATAATATATTTTGTGTTGAAAGTGGGCAATAAGCAATTGTTACAGAATGGGAAAAAAAAAGGGTAAAAATAAGGCCTGGAATTTTAAATTATTAGTGATTGTCAAATAAAAATTTGTTAATGCTTGAGCTCTTTCTCAGGCTTGTAAATTCCAATTTACTTTTAAAATATTTGTTCATATAAGATAACTAAGCTTTACAATTTTAACTGTAGATAATCTATGAAAAAACACATGGCATGTGGACTGGTTGCAGGATAAATAATTGATATGGCTCCTGAAACTGATAGCTTTACAAAAGGGTATGGGCATCCATCGAACAATAATAGCAACAATATATTTCTCACACATTTAAATTTAAATTTCTTATTTTCCACAGCCTAAAAGGATTTTGGAAAATGTTGTGGTGTTTATATTTAGGCATGGTAATTACATTTTCCAAACTGTGTTCTAGGCCTTTTCAACAAACTGAGGTTGCGTATATGGTGCTACCATTGTGTGTCCTATGATGTCACATGTGTAGGTTTATTTCTTTGAAAGAACACCATTTTGTTGTGTAAGTGCTCTTAACATGACATTCCATTAGTCCAAAACTGCAAGCAGATCATATATTCGAAGAAATTGGAGGTTCACACAATATCAATAATTATTATGTTAGTGTTAAGTTTTTTTTGTGTGTGTGAATTGACTATGTTGTGAATTATATACACTAAATCACATTTGGATTTTAAACTTCGAGTCTGAGAATCAAAAATTTGTTTCTTTTATCTTGATTCGAAAACTAAATAGTAAAAATTGTACCAATTGAGTGGTTATTTTTCAAAGCATTAATACACTACTTTTTTTTGCTTATTTATTGAAACTTTTTAAAATGAAACTTAGTACATGAACTTTACAATTTGTGATATGTACGTGTGGAGGCTAGAAGTGTCTTCCATTGGTGGTTGCTCATTATGGGGGGGGGCGGTGGCCTTATAATATTATGTGTAGATTTTTTCCCTAAGGATGTGGATGGTATCTTTGCTAGCAATGACTGCTTGCTGTAGTGCCATTTGTGCTTATTCTAATTTCTGTTGTGTAACCAACATTGCAAATATTGCATCATTGTCTATAGGCGTGGCATCCATGTATTGTTCTTGTGCACATTCAGATAGTAGTTATTGTATGTGGGTACAATTAGTTCTAATACGGGATGCTATGGCGTCGAATTTGATCGTCATATTCGAAGTGTCTGCAAGGAGGTGTATAGGAAATGTATTAGAGGCATAGATTCAAAAGGTCGAATGATTTTTGTTTAAATTGAATAGGAACAAGGATTCATTACAAATAAGAACATTGATACATACATCATATTAGGTCATATGTATTTAGTTTTTTGTGGTCTTGTAGAGATACAAGAAATCAAGCCTTTAATCTTTGCTTGCATATGGGTGTTCTCATAACAATATTTGAAAAGTATTATATGGAGTTCTTATGGGCAAGAATGAAATTGTAAATGCATGTATGCTACTGAAGTGTGTTACTGTAGATGTTACCTATCTCACCTATATTAATAACAGGCTACCGATTATTACTTGGGCAATGCATGAGGATTCCCATGAATGGATCTATATTTCTATCGAATTCAAGTGCAATATGTAACAAAAATAACAAAGGATTAGTATTGGAAAAAAATGCTTCAGATGATCCAACTTTAATTTTAGTATTGTTTATTTATTTGGCAATAGGTTTGGTTGTTTCTGTCTCTAACATTAAGAGTTGATATTAAGAAATTTGAAGAAGGTAATAGCTTAAGTCTTTACATTCATGGAAATTAAGAATTTCATTAAAGAAGTAACATAAAGAACAACACAGAACTGAGATGTATAATGGTACTGGGTTATCATAAGTATTTAAGATGTATTCGGCTCGAAATTTTAAGATTTGTGATTCATCTTTAAAGTTTGAAAATATAGTTTCATGCAGGACACAACGCCCCAGACATTGGCTAGAAAAGTATGCTTAAGCCACCTATTTCCTGGTAAGAGCTTACATATTATCTTGAACGGTAGAATAACCAAAGCTCCAAGGAATCATCAGTACAATTATGTACAGTGTAAATTAAATTTCTCAAGTTTGTTCCCACTTTAGCCCTTACTTAGCATGTTGTAATTTGTTTGTAATTCGAATGCATGAGAAGGTATACCGATATATGTGTAATTCAGTTGTCTCCAATCTAAAAACAAATTGACAAATCTCAAATAAAACACTTCTGCAATTGATAGAATTGCAATTCAATTGTTACCAATCTAAAAAACTTTAGCAAAAGTTATGGATGTATACTGATGAGATAATATAAAAGGCTTTTGCAATTGATAGAATTATAATTCAGTTGTCTCCAATCTAAAAAAAAATCGACAAATCTTATGGATATATACTGACGAGATCATATGAAAGGCTTCTCTAATTGATAGAATTATAAATTCTACAATGTACAATTTATTTTGGTATAGATTGCCTATAAATCCTACAACTGACTTTTAAATTAATGGATAAAAAAATGTATATAATGTTAGAAATGAGGTGTCTCAATCTTGTTTGGTTTATTCATTTAAGATTTTCCTATAACCGTTTCACATTGTCTAGGCTCTAAAAATAGAAATAGGAGTTGTCAAAAGATTCTCATATGATAGTATATCATGGAAGGATTATTTTTAGAGATATTGTGACAACTTTTATGACATTTATAAGGGTCAAAACTAGGGGAGAATATTGTGGACGTGGGAGCCTAATTTTAGACCAAAATCTTGCTCTTTAATGTTATCCACCTCATGAGAGGTTTGGCACATGGTTTTGTAAACCATAGATGGTTTCGTGTATAACCGGAGATCTATAAATTGAAGGCTTGGAGAAGCAATTGAAGTAGTGAGTTTTAATTCTCCTAGAATTGTTTCTGATGAAAATCCTATAAGAAAATTGCTCTGCAAGTGTACGTAATCTTGTTATTAGATTTGAAATACATTGAGTGGGCTTTTGGAGTGTGGGGTTTTATATCCGAAAGGATTTTCCCCACGTATATCTGGTGTTTGTATTTTGTTATGAATATGTTGCTGATATTTCTGTAACTGTTTTACTATGTTGAAAGTTTTGCATAATATCTCTCCTAAAAGATTAGCGTAGGAAGTTGTTCCGCTACTCTTAATTTCCTATAAAGTGGTATCAGATCCTGATCACCTTTGGTTTCAGTTGTGGGTTGTTGGGTTTTTTGTTCTAATCCGGGTTTGAGTGGGAGCTTGTGCAAAGAATACTTTGTTATTTGGTTGCAGATATTTTTTTCAAATGGCGAGCACATCTAGGAGGATTGACGTAGAGAAGTTTTCTGGCACAAACATTGAAATGCGGAAGCTGAAGATGGAAGATCTGTTGGTTGATTGAGATCTATGGGATGTGGTGGATGAGAAGGTCTATAGGCCTACGGATCCAATTTTGGCTGCACAATATGATGTAATGGATAGAAAAGCTAAAGGTCTTATTAGACTATGTCTTGCAGATTCTATCCTGATAAATGTCCATGAAGAATCCACTTCGGAGAAGCTTTGGAAAAAGTTGGGTGAGATATACCAAGCTAAGTCTCTAGTAAATAATATTTTCTTGAGGAAAAAATTGTTTTCCTTGAGAATGGAAGAAGGTGGACAAATATCTGAGCATCTGGAAACATTCAATATGTTGGTGACTCAGTTGAGCTTGGTTGGGGTTAAAATGGACAAAGAAGAAAGGTGCTAAATGTTGTTGGTTTCGCTGCCAGACTTATGGGACAGCCTAGTCATGGCCATTGGGAGCACTTCAGTCACTCTGAAGATGGAGGATGTTGTTGGTTCTCTACTCTCCGAAGAGATGAGAAGGAGGGTCTCTCTGAACGCCAAAGAGGATTTGAGTGTTCGAGGAAGAACAAAAGAACAAGGCAAAGATGAGAAGAAGCGTGGCCATTCCAAGAATAAGGGGAGATCAAAATCCCCTGGTAAGTCCAAGGTGATATGTTGGAACTGTGGCAAATCTGGACACTTCTGAAGGAAATGCAAAGAAGAAAAGAAAAAGAAAAAGAAGAAGCATGATTCTGATTTTGAGTCCGAAAAAGAAGATGGAGATGCCTTTATTGTAGCTTTGGCCACTCGTGCAAGTGATAATGCATGGTTGATAGACTTAGGTGCATCCTTCCACATGACTCCTAACAAAAATTGGTTTAGTAAGTATGAAAACTATGATGGTGGTAAGGTGTATTTGGGTGATAATTCTTTCCTTGAAATTGTTGGTCGTGGTAGTATTCAGGTGAAATTTTCTGATGGTAGAATTAGAAGATTTGATGGTGTCTTGCATATCCCAGGACTAGCAAGAAATTTATTATCTGTTAGCAAGCTAATAGATGCGGGTGTGCATGTACAGTTTGCTGAAGCAGGTGTGAAAATGGTGAGAGGTGCTATGGTGATAGCAAGAGGAAGTAGATTGGGTACATTGTACCAACTTGATGCATGCACGGTTGAGTGCAATAGCACTTTGGATAAAACTAAGCCAGTAACTACTTTGCTGAAAAGAGGAGAGGGTTTCCTCCTCTGTGGATGGTCGTGGCTTCTGGGTACCCAAGGGTGCTCTGTTTACCGAATCAAAATTACTTGCAGAGAAGACCATGTTATGGCACCAAAGGCTTGGCCACATTGGAGAGAAGGGTTTAAAATCCCTGAAAAATAAGAACCTCGTTGAGGGGTTGAATGATTGCAATATGGAGTTTGATTTATGTGAACATTATTTTTATGGAAAACAGAACCGCATTCAGTTTTACTCGTCTACTCATAAGTCTTCATGTATCTTGGATCTAATCCATTCGGATGTATTTGGTCCTGTTAAGGTTGCTTCTATTGCTAAATCAGTTTACTATGTTACTTTCATTGATGATTTTAGTAGGAGAACATGGGTATATTTTTTAAAAATAAAAACTGAAGTTTTTAGTCGTTTCAAGGAATTTAAGGCTATGGTTGAAACTCAAACTGGGAATAAAATTAAGTGTTTGAGATCTTATAATGGCGGTGAGTATTGTTCTGTAGACTTTGACAGATTTTGTACAGATTGCGGGATTAAAAGACAAGACAACTTCGTATTCTCCTGAGCAGAATGGAGTTGCAAAAAGAATGAATAGAACGTTGATGGAGAAGGCTAGGAGCATGTTTATTGGAGTTGGTCTAGAAAAGAGGTTTTGGGCTGAAGCTGTTACCATTGCTTGCTATTTGATAAATAGATCTCTTACATCAGCGCTTGTTGATAAAACGCCAATGGAGGCATGGTCGGGGAAAAAGCCTTCAATTAGACATTTGAGAGTTTTTCGCTGTGAGGCATATGCACACATGCCTAAGGAGAAGAGAACAAAGTTGGATTGTAAGGCTGTCAAATGTATCTTCATCGGATATGGCTATGGTGTGAAAGGATACAAGATTTGGGATCTTGTTGCACAAAAGGTAATATACTCTAGAGGTGTTATTTTTAGAGAGATTAAATCTTTCCCTGTTGATTTTCAGCCAGAACAACATAAATAAAATGAACAAAAAAAGGATGTGGTTCAACTTCCTTCTACACCTGAGAAAGTTGAATCGAGACCCCAAAATAGACAAGAATTTGAGGAGAGCTCACCAAGCTCTGAATCTTCAGAAGAAGAAGAAGAAGAGGAAGAAGTGGAAGAATCTCCACCTCAGCTTGTTCGAAAGTCTACAAGGCAAAGGCAACCACCTGAAAGGTATGGGTATTCTCCTGATGATTGGAAGTGTATATTTGCTTTGACTACTAACATTGATGAACCGAGATCTGTACAAGAGGCTTTGGGTATGAATGATGCAAAGTCCTGGCAAATAGCCATGGATGAAGAGACGGCAGCCCTTAAAAAGAATGATACATGGGACCTTGTAGCATTGCCTGAAGGTCAGAAACCTGTTGGATGTAAATGGGTGTTTAAGAAAAAGATTGGTTCAGATGGAAATGTTGAAAAGTATAAAGCACGGTTGGTTGCGAAAGGTTACTCTCAAGTTGAGGGTATTGATTATGGTGAGATATTCTCTCCTGTTGCTAAAATGACATCCATTCGGTTTTTATTATCTATTACAACAGCTTATGACCTAGAGGTTGAACAAATGGATGTGAAAACTACTTTCCTTCATGGTGATTTGGAGGAAGAAATCTATATGACACAGCCAGAGCACTACATGGTGAAAGGTAAAAGCAATATGGTTTGTAAGTTAAAGAAATCCTTGTATGGCCTTAAACAAAGTCCTAGGATGTGGTACCAGAAGTTTGATTCATATGTGTTGAGTTTGGGGTTTGTGCGGTCTAAATCTGATCACTGTGTATATTTTAAATCTGATGGTGATTGTTTCCTGGTAATTACTTTATATGTTGTTTATTGGGAAAGGAAAAGGTTTGATTGCATAATTGAAATCTTAGCTCTCTGCAAAATTTGAAATGAAAGATCTTGGTGTAGCAAAACACATACTTGGGATGGAGATTAGAAGAGATCGTGAGAACAGAAAGCTATGGCTTGGCCAGAGTAAGTATGTTTGTTTTGTTTTGCAAAGGTTCAACATGCAGGATTGTAAACCACTTTGTGTTCCTGTTACTTTGGGAACGAAGCTCTCCATTTCACAATGTCCATCATCCCCATTGGAGATGGAAGAAATGAGTAGAGTACCTTACCAGAGTGCAGTTGGAAGCTTAATGTATGCTATGGTCTGTACAAGACCAGGCATTGCCCAAGCAGTGGGAGTTCTTTCTCATTTTATGTCTAATCCTGGAAGAGTGCATTGGGATGCAGTTAAGAGGGTCTTCATATATTTGTGGGGTACATAAGATTACTCTATATGTTTTCATGGAAGAGGAGATCAACATTCCCTACGCATTCATGGTTTTGTGGATTCAGATTGGGCCAGTGATGTCAATAGCAGAATATCCACAAGTGCATATGTGTTTACTCTTAATGGTGGTGTAATTAGTTGGATGAGCAAGCGACAGGCTGTGGTCACTTTGTCCACTACTGAGGCAGAGTACATGACAGCTACTCATGCCTGTAAAGAAGCCATTTGGCTGAAGCGTTTGTGTTCAGATATTGGATTAAAACAGGGTGCAGTTACAATATACTGTGACAGTCAGAGCGCAATCTGCCTTGCGAAGACCCTGACTTTTCATGCCAGGACCAAACACATTGATGTTCAGTATCACTTCGTGAGAGATATGGTTGAGGATGGAAGGGTGAAGCTGGAAAAGGTAGAGACAATTGTGAATGTTGCAGATGCATTAACTAAGCCCGTGAGCACAGTGAAATTCAGGTGGTGTTACGAGTCTATGGGCCTCTCGGCCCCTAGAAGTTGATCCATGATGGTATCTTTCCCTTGGCCCTTGCAAGGTATTCAACAAGTGGGGGATTGTTGGAAATGAGGTGTCTCAACCTTGTTTGGTTTATTCATTTAAGATTCTCCTACAATCGTTTCACATTGTCTAGGCTCTAAAAATAGAAATAGGAGTTGTCAAAAAATTCCCATATGATAGTATATCATGGAAGGACTATTTTTAGAGATATTATGACAGATTTTATGACATCTGTAAGGGTCAAAAATAGGGGAGAATATTGTGGACGTGGGAGCCTAATTTTAGACCGAAATCTTACTCTTTAATGCTATCCACCTCATGAGAGGTTTGACACATGGTTTTGTAAACCATAGATGGTTTCTTGTATAACTGGAGGTTTATAAATTGAAGGCTTGGAGAAGCAATTGAAGTAGTGAGTTTTAATTCTCCTAGAATTGTTTCTAGTGAAACTCCTGGAAGAAACTTGCTCTGCAAGTGTATGTAATCTTGTTATTAGATTTAAAATACATTGAGTGGGCTTTTGGAGTCTGGGGTTTTTTATCTGAAAGGATTTTCTCCACGTATATCTGGTGTTTGTGTTTTGTTATGAATATGTCGCTGATATTTCTGTAACTGTTTTACTATGTCGAAAGTTTTGCATAATATCTCTTCTCAAAGATTAGTGTAGGAAGTTGTTCCGCTACTCTTAATTTCCTATCATATAATGTGCATGTAGATTGGAAGCAAATTGTTTTATCTATAAAACTATTAAATGCTAAAAAAACCCCAAGAATTACAACATCAAATGCTTGCTCGGAGATCAAAAAACCACTCTCGCAGTTTTTTCATGAGCATTTTTCTTAAAAACGAACCGTTACCCTACCCAAAACCCATCAGAATCCAGGAGGAAGCAATGTTATGGGGAATAGCCCTCATTTTGTTGCGAGTTCTATAAAAATGTGCCTTGCAAACTTCAATTGTCGAGTCATGGACGAAATTTTTTTTGGTGTCAATTCGGTGGGTAATGTGCATGTGAGCTGAAACATGGATTGACGAGGATAACCAGAGATGGCCTGAGAAAGCAACATGATTATTGAAGGGCCTCTTTTTAATTTTCTTGGGATTTTCCTCTATTTTAATTTGATTTCTCGTCTGATCACCTGCAGATTTGGCGCATTACAGGTCTCGGGAGTAAACCACCACAGGTGAATCAATAAACTTTCATAGAAGAAGATTATGAGTTCACGGTTTAGTACTAGTATGAAACCCACGCTATGCTGGTCAAAACCATCCTACTGATTCAGACATTAACTGTCCAAGTAGCGTAATAGAAGCACAAAGAAATGTGCATGGGCCTGGACTTTTTTAAATTTATTTTGTATGTAACATGGATAATGATTGAATTATTCCAACCTTTTCCATAGTCTCAAGAAATTGTATGGCTCACATTTACTAAAATAAGTGTTTGTCCCTCAAACAAAATTTGTGTAATATTGTTAAAGAACGTACAGTTTATAGATACAAAGAACAGAAGTAGATTTATGAGATTTGCAGTGTAAAATTAAATTTTTATGGCTTATTTAAACAATATTATTTTAAAAACAAATTGTTAAGCTCTTATGTTGCTCACATGAATATAGCAAGTCCCTCTTGTTGGATTTGAATAATACCTGATTCTCACTAAAGTAAAAACCCTCTGGAAACATGTCCTATTAAAAATAAGAAATATCCAAAAATTCAACTCATGGTATGGAAGTCAAAGTTTTAATGGTAGGAATGTATTCCCACATATAAAATCTATTGACTACTAATAATGTTCTATTTTTATTATTATATTAAAAATTAATTAATTTATTATTATGTCGAGAGGTGTTTTTACAATGATAGTCAATATTATAATAGAGTGAGTTGTTCATTTTTATTTTCGACATAAATTTATCATCTATTTGAGAGTCCATAAATTTGACTTCTATTGAATTGTCAATTATTTTTTTACTCATATAGTATTTTTTTAAGATCAATACACACAAACAACTAAATTGATTCCATTTTCCACAAATCAATACGAAGTTAATAGAGAATTTAATGAAATTGTTGATTAATGAAATATATGAAGAATCTTAAATTAATAACCTTGAAATTAATATTTATTTATGTAATTTCATGTAGACACATTTATTATAATATATTTGTTTTTATTTTTATTTTTTGGTATAATTATACTAAACTAGCATAGTTAAATAAGTGCCTCGAATCCACCCCAGCCTGCTTTTCGCAAACTGAACTTTGATAGTGCTTCGAAAGGCAATCCAGGCAATTCGAGAGTGGGGTGTTTAATTGGAGATAAGGAAGGCAAATTAGTGACTGTAGGCTCCTTTCCGCTAGAAGATGGAATGTGTAATGAAGCAGAGGCTCAAGCCCTCCTTGAGGGTCTTCAATTGACGGTTAAAATCAGATGTGAGGCGCTAGTGATCAAAGGAGGCTCCTAAGTCATGATCAACGATGTTCGTAGAGGCAAAGTGGTGTCCTGGAAGTTGGAATATTTTATTAGTAACATTATGTTGGTTGAGTAAGATTGCTACGTGGAATTTAAGGAATAATTATAGAGAGTATAATAATGCCACTGATTCCTTGGCAAATCAAGGCATGATTAGGAGAGGTGGCCCGGTCATCTCCGAGCATGTGAACGCATGGGAGGAGCTAAACGATATCATTTCTCGGGAAGGGTGAACAAGGTACCATTAATTCTCAGCTGTATAGGTTTTATTTCATTATTGCCGGTTGGTTGGAGTCTAGAGGTGGAGGAACGGTATCAGGTGTCACAAATGGAGCACCCTTCGCTGCCTTTTCTTTCCCTACAAGGAGAGAAGTGCGAAATGGCTTTCTTTGGTGAAATTTTACAGGCTCGAATCCACATTATATTTTGGGCAGAGTCGGGGTTTATTCACGAGGTCATTGTGAGGATTATGGGGGAAGAATATCTAGAGGTTTCGAAGAGGGCTCGAGTGAATTCAGAGGTGGCGTCTTGGTTCGTGTCCCAGTTGTTCCTTGTGCGGAAGAATATTGACGAGGTTATAGACATTTCCCTACATTTCATCAAGCCCCAACATCGCACAAATCTGGTTGAAGCGTTGGAAGCTTTCGGCAGGGCTCAACCGTTGTCGAATGTGGTTCAGGAGGGGCAAGCCATAGATGAAGTTCAGAGGGTGATAATAGTGTTGTATGCTAGGAATGTGGTACTAATGAAATTTTCCTCGGATGTTCATGAAGCTTGTTCAACAGGGCTCTCCAAAGGAAGATGACTTGAGAAGTTGGATTTATCAAGGCTTTCGGGGCTAGTGCTTTTGGAATCAGTGGGAGTGGTTGGTCTTCGCAGAAAATTGGGGTTTACTTACAACTTCTTACTTAGGACTGCTCGAGCAGAAGCTACGATGCGAGGTAGGAATTTGGCTAGCCCTAGTCGTCCTGTCTCTCACGCTTAATCTTATGTATTTGGTCTGTAGTATCTCCTATTTTGGGTAGGTTTTTGTTGTTCATTGTAATAGTTTTTGGGTCTTCTTGTTTCCCTACGTTATATGCAGGCTTTCGTAGTTTTAGTTGGATAGGTTAGTTTGATTATGGTATGGTGTTTCGGTTGTACTCAGGTGGGATCCCTCCAATCCTCAGGTTCTAAGCTCCTGTCAAAAGCATTAAATTATCTTTGAAAAAAAGTGCCTCGAGATTAATATTTTTCAGTGTATTTAGATAAATGTATTTAACATATATATACTAGTTTATTTTTCAGTGTTATATAATTGTGAAAACATGAAAATTTGATTTTATCTTAATAATGTAATAAACTAATCATTATATATGCAATTAAATTTGTATGAATATAGATAAGTAAATTGTATTTAATTGTATGTAATAAACTAATGATTATCTACTACAATTAAATTCGTATGAATATAAATAAATAAATTGTATTTAATGATCTTAATAATGTAATAAACTAATCATTATATACTGAAATTAAATTTTTATGAATATAAATAAGTAAATTGTATTTAATTGTCTTAATAATATAATAAACTAATTATATAGTGCAATTAAATTTGTGTGAATATAAATAATTAAATTATGTTAAATTATAAAAATAAAGATAATTTAGAAATATAAGATAATTAGAATTTTTTGAAATGATTATTAAAAATCAAACAATAAAGATTTAAAATGACATATATACTAAAAAATTAAAAATAGATATGTACAACCAAAAAATGGAAAATAGGTCTAAATAACAAGATAACCACATTAAGGGAACTAGAACTCTTCAATTTTAACAACACCATTTCTTGAGTGACATTTCCTCCACGATAGTAATATAAGTATGGCAATTGGGAAATATTACAAAACTGATCAAATGATTTTGATATTCCATTCTTGGCCTAAAAAATCTTTTCTTTTTCGCCCAAAGGCATCCACCTTTGAAGATGCCCTTGCTAGAAAGTGTCAAATTCCGACAATCTTTTAAAGTAGTCAATTTCTATCACACTATTTATGTCTGCCTATACTTTCCCGATTGCTTTGTGAAAATATCTATTTATTTACATGTATATTAAGTGCTTCAATCCTTGTGTGTCGTGAATGGTGAGGAATACTATGTAAATGTCTTACAATTCAATCCCTATAAACATGATACCTACATCATTGTTGTTATCACCAAAGAAGAAACATCGACACCACAAGCTCTATGGGATCACTAACAATAAAAGCATTTGGTTTGTGTTGCTAACCGCCTCTGCTTGCATTTTCCTCCTCCTCTCCACTTGACGTTGTCACTGCATCGAAGGGTCAGGGTCAAGGTCAGATTTAGGGCCAGGTTCAGGGGAATTCATTGCCTGTTGCTTCTTCTTCCAATCTTGACTTGCTTACTGCGCATAATTTAACAGACAATCTAAGGGAAGGAGAGTTTTGGAAACAACCAAATAATTTGGGATACAGGGCGTGTGTGGAATTTAGAAAAGAATACTTAAAGGTGAGTGAGAGGCACATGCATAAATATTTGATAATGGTGGTCTCCGGAGGATTAAATCAACAACGTAATCAATATAATCCACTATGGTTGTGCCCATTTTGCAAGTCAATGTAATCTGGGGAGACGACAGGTACGTACTAGTACCTGGGTAAGTGCACAAAGTTGGGGGGCCAAAAAGCGGAGAAAAACCTGAAAAAAGCAAAATGGGTACGTGTTCTATTATAACACGATCGCGTTTTAAATTGTCAAGTTTGGGATTTACCGAGGCATAACGCGTATGCGTTATGCCTACTATAAATAAAAAAGAGTCCCGAGTCTCTATCATTTTATCTCCCTAAAACACGAGTTTCAGAGCTTAACTGTGCCCTCGCAGTACGCATTATGCCTACTATAAATAAAAAAGAGGCCCGAGCATCTATCATTTTTTCTCCCTTAAACACGAGTTTCAGAGCTTAACCATGCCATCACATTTTTTCATTCAGCTGGATCTCAAGCTCAAAGGATCGTTTCTGGATCATCAGGAAGATCTGAATCGACAATGGCGCCACGGAGAAGAGGTAAGCATAATTATTTTCTCAAAATTGCATTGAAATATGATAATTATAGATTAAAATTTGAACTGAATACATATTTTTTATTGTTACAATTAGAGGTTGAGGGAATAAACCACAACCAAACCCTATTATTTCTGTCATCCCTCCCGACACTCCCACAATTTCTCAACATCCCTCGGGTATTCAAGAAGATTTAGCAGCCCACATAGTTGAAAACAAAATTAAAATTGAGGATTTAATCAAAACAATGAGGGATTCACAATCTACAAACCCCCACCGTGCCTCTCTTGCAAACACATTGGAGACATTACTTGTTCAAGTTGACACAGAAACGGGGAAAATTGATCGTTGGAAAACTTATAGAGAGGGTTGTAGGGTTTATTATTCCAAAAAAATTTCATATGTGGATGTAAAGAAAAAATAAATTTCAAAAGACGTCATATGCGCCTTATTCACGGACCCCCGCACTAATTTTCCTGGTTCATTGTCATGTAAATGGTTTCCCATCCATTGGTGCAATAATAATTTGCAAACTATGGTTGGTTTGGTCCCATCCAGTGTTGGCATAGTTGGTTCGGTCCGATGAGCTTCCAATTACAAACTATAGCGTCTGACAACCCTACACTAACTCAGACTGCAATATTTTACGCCTTTGCAAATAATAGGAAAGCGAGAGAACCGAATGGATATGGATAAAACCGCGAGAGGATTTCGTAGAGGGCTCCAACATGGAGGTCTCAGATCTAACGAGATGTCTTTAGGTGCCATGGAGTCTGAGAAATCACCCGTTGAAGATATAACGTGTTTTGGCCTTAGGGCTTTTAAGGGACTATGCTCAGACAAGGTAGCCCAAAAGCATGGGGAGCATAGGGAACCAAAATGAAGACTCTAATAGCATTCACCAAGAACTCCAGATGTGTTGGCCCAGACGATTTGGTCCCATGAGCTACCATTTGCAAAATATAGCATTTGACAACCTTACACTAACTCAGATTGCACTATTTCGTGCGTTTGCAAATAATAGGACAACGAGAGAACTGGATGAATATGGATAAAACTACGAGAGGATTTCGTAGGGCCCTGACAATTTTTCCATGTTAGTACTGAAGAGCTTCAAACTTTCATTGAACGACTAAAAAAATCTAACCTAAATAGTCAGAGTAATAGACTAAATCAGCATTCTATTTCTCACATATACAATGAATTTCTTCCTTCAAAAAAGAAACTATGGGTGAATTCTCAATCAAAAAGTAAATTACAATTCTAAATGAGTTTTAGGCTCAATTATCAATACTTCATTGCAGTTTTTCTTGCTAGTATGCTACTTTGGGAACTACCTGGTTTGATTTGTGAAGTTGAAGCAGCTGGGATTAATAAAAATAATCAACTTGGCATGTTGTCCTTAAGATTATCCATAATTATATCGACAACATCACATAGATCTTCCATTCCAGTCAAGTTGTGATCCTTCCACGCTTCCCATTTTTCCTTTTCTTCTACTCGTATTTTCTCTTTAAGTTCTTCCAGATGTTTTTGGGTAATCAAATTGACTCTTTATGAATTTCAGGAGGCATTTCTTCTTGAATCATAGTGACATCTTCACCTAATTGTTTTTCTTCGCGGTGTTCATTGTCATCTAAAGTTGAAGACTAAAAATTTATATGGCCTTCAGATTCTTTTTGGGCACAAACAACCTTTTATAATGTCCAAAAAAATTCAAGCTCTTCATTCTCTGTTTAATTGAAGATATTCATTCTTTCAAAATGAATAGTTGGAACATTGGTGGTTTCCCCAACAAAACTAAGTTCATAGTCTACATAGTTACATCCTATGGCAAAATCATTGAACATTGGTGGTTTCCTCCACCTGTGCTTTCAAGCTACCTCGTTCGGGCATAGTCCCTTAAGAGCACTGAGGCTAAAAGACACTATATCTTCGACGTGTGATTTCTTAAACTCCATGGCACCTAGAGACATCTCGTTAGATCCAAGACCTCCACATTGGGGCCCTCTACGAAAGCCTCTCATGATTTTATCCATCTCCATTCGGTTCTCTCGTTGTCCTGTTGTTTGCAAACACATAAAATGGTGTAATCTGAATTAGTGTAAGGCTGCTAGATATTGTATTTTACAAACGGTAGCTTGTGGGACCAGACCGTTTGGGCCAACACGTCCAAATGGCCTTATGAGCACTAGTGGAGGATTTTTTTTGGTTCCCTACGCTCCCTGTGAGTTCGGGCTACCTCATTCGGGCGTAGTCTCTTAAGAGCCCTGAGACCAAAACACCTTATATCTTTGACATGTGATTTATTAGACTCCGTCGCACCTGGATATGTCTCATTAGATCCAAAACCTCCATTTTGAATCCCTCTACAAAATCCTCTCGTGGTTTTCTCCATCTCCATTCGGTTCTCTCTCTGTTCTATTGTTTGTAAACGTGTGAAATAGTGTAGTCTGAGTCAGTGTAAGGCTACTAGATGCTGTATTTTACAAATGGTAGCTTGTGGGACCAAACCGTCTGGGCCAACACGTTCAGAAGGCCTAGTGAATGCTAGTGGAGGATTTTTTTTGGTTCCCTACGCTACCTGTGCTTTCGGGCTACCTCATCCGGGCGTAGTCCCTTAAGAGCCTTGAGGCCAAAACACGTTATATCTTCGATGGGTGATTTCTCGGACTCTGTGGACCTAGAGATGTCTCGTTAGATCTGAGAGCTCCCTATTGGGGCCCTCTACAAAATCCTCTCTTGGTTTTCTACATATCCATTCATTTCTCTCGTTGTCATACTGTTTACAAACATGCGAAATACTGCAGTCTGAGTCAGTGTACGGCTGCCAGATGCTATAGTTTGCAAACAGAAGCTCGTGGGACCGAACCAACTACGCCAACATGTCGAGGTGGCCAGGTGAACGCTAGTGGAGGATTTTTTTTGGTTCCCTATGCTACCCGTGCTTTCGGGCTACCTCGTCCGGGCGTAGTCCTTTAAGAGCCTTGAGGCCAAAACATGCTATATTTTCGACGGGTGATTTCTTGGACTTCGTGGCACCTAGAAATGTATCGTCATATCTGATACCTCCATGTCGGGTCCCTCTACAAAATCCTCTCACAGTTTTCTCCATCTCCATTTGGCTCTCTTGCTATCATACTGTTTGCAAACGCGTGAAATACTGCAGTTTGAGTCAGTGTAAGGTTGTCCATTGCCAATCACCTGAGTAATATAGGTGGTTCATACAATATAGGTGGTGAAATGAGAATTTTAATAAGATATTTTTACAATATAGGTGGTGAAATGAGAATTTTTGTTTGTTGTTCCTTTATAATATTTAATTTATCTTAGCTTCACTTGGCTTCGAGAATAATAAATTCTCTACTGACAGTGCCAACCACGTGAAGGTGAAAGCTTTTTTGGCACCACTAACCTACATAAACATGTTAGTAAGAAATTAAATAGAATTTTAAATCATACAAAATTTAAACAAAATCATTTAAGTAAATATTCAAATTAAATTCATGAGAACATACCTTTGCAAATTCAATGCAATGAACCACAAGGATCAACTCTATTCTTGACAGTAGCAAGAATTGCTTCATGATCTGATTCATGAACCTTCCACAGATTCTTGTTTGATGGCCGACCTCGATATTTGATCAATTTAATATTTGTTGGAAGGACCAAATGTGAATAGTGAAGTATCTTCTGATGTACTTCATAGTCTTCAAACAACCAAATGTTTGATTTTTTGATAGGATATCGTCGAAGCCAAGTTCCAGTGACTACCATTGACCCAATGACATACTAAAGGTTTTCACCATCAATTACTATGGAAGTCAATTTTTTTCCCCTCTACACAAAGAGACAAGAAGTAGTTTGTTCCCTCTTCGTTAAATTCCGTTGCAATAACTACAAAAACGTGCCCTATGTATCACAAAGTAAAATTATTCAATCAATTTAAAAATACACTAAGATTTGACCATTTAATAATTTATAAATCTAAAACATGGCATGTACATATATGTATGTACCTTGTTGCACTAAATCAGAGACTTGGTCAAAGTTAGGTGATGTTATCATTTGATCTGAAGACCCTGCAAGTTGTAATGCTCGTGGAACTTGATGTGTGTCGAGTGGAATTAGAGGTCTACAAGTCCATTCATCCACCCATTATTGTGACTCATGTTCATTCCATGCAAAATCAATGCATGATATACAAAAATATGTCATGCACTAGTATAAATAGTCCAAGCATTTGCATCTGAACTACGGAATGAGTGCATATCACTTGATCCTACAACTGTCATATAATCTTCAAAGTTTGTCAGATGTTGTTCCTTTATCAACCAAAAATATCTATGAACCGTTGATCTCTCTTGAGATTCGTGGCCCATATTCTTGACACACCAATCAATAATACTTTTTGCATCTGTAAATTTAGCACCATCCTTGAACTTTAACTCTTCTCTTGCAAGTGCTCTTTTCACACATGCTCCTGCACCATCATGCTCTCCTTTTCCATTTCATGCCTCAGTAAAACTCTAGATATGTTGTACATTTGTTTCTTTGTGCATTTTTCTTAGCCAATAAAACATCCGTGCATTCTTGAATTGTGATGTGTAGTTGTCCGACCAAATGTAATGTTGATCGAAAATAATGTTCCTCTCATTCAAGTTCACATAAAACACCTAGAAACACCCTTATACATATTCTGTAGAATGTGTCTGATCATCATTGATGTAGAAATGATACTATCTTAATAATTTTCGATCTTGTTCAGTGCTTTCAGTAGAGTGCATGAATTCTATATGCACAAAAATAGAAACTTGCACTAAGTTATAATACTGAGACTGAACCTCCATTTGTGGCTGTAATGTGTAATTCTCTGTGAAGTCAACTACTGAAACAATAGTACCAAGTGGTAATGTGTCTTTGCTTAACTTGAATTGTTCATCCAACCATCGAGCTCTATGTGTGTGCCGTACATACTCATAAAAAATTTCCTCTCTGAATTTGACCATATATTCTGATATAGGTAATTGTTTTCTAACAAGCTCAAACCTCTTAGATTCTTTTTCATCTTTTAATTGATATACCACCGATTTATATTTGGTGAAATCAACCAATTATTTTCCTATAGAATATGCACTCTCCTCATGGATACAACTTTGTTATCCCGTAAAATTGACAAGGGCAATTTTACCGATAACCATACCAAAATTTTGTTTCGATCCCTCGTTAGGGATCCCTTACGTTCGGAACGTTGCAAAATCCCTTTCCGGGAAATCTGGTTTTTCGAACTTAGTCTTTTTTGGTCTTTTTTGGCTGGGCGCATGGAATGACTATGTAACACCAAATTTTGGTGCGCCCCCTTTAAAGCCTTTGGCGCATATTTTTCAGTGTCAAAACACCTTTCAGTGCGCCTTGTATGTTGAGTCTTCTCTGCGTGTGCCAAGGCGCATGCGCCTTCATGTTAGCACAACCTTTGTTGCGCCACTTTTCGGTGCGCCAAATGGCGCACATAATCTCATGACAACACAACTTTTGGTGCGCCAAAGGCGCGCTTAGTTTCATGCTGGCGAATGCTTTGGTGCGCCAAAGGGCGCATACTTTCCTATGTCGACAGTATTTTTCATGCGCCCTTTCCAAAGTTGGTGGCGCATTTATGACTTGCTCACCTATATATATATATGTGTTTTCGCGCCCACAAATGTCATTTTCACCAGACACAAAGCGTGATTTCTTTTCTCTGAGCTTGTCAGCCCCTGCCCTGTCATTTTCAACATGTTGTGGACCCGTTTGCAAGATTCTCACTATTTATCCGGGTAAGTGTTCTTGTCTCTTCCATGTGATTTACTTTCTGGTTCTTTGTGCTTGCTGGTTTGGTTTTTGAAATGCATGTGTTGAGCTAGCCCTCCCCCCGTGCTGTCTTTCCTTATTTTCCTCCCCCTCTTTCCAGATCTGCTGGTAGAGGATGTTATCCTGAAACAATGGTTTGTAACCCTTCTTGTTTAAACCATTTCATTACCCTAGTAAGAAAGGAGGAGAAGGAGAATCTGAACTATGTAAAAACCCCTCTGAGGGTGATTAAGTTCACTGTTTTCCTTCGGCGCATCTGTCACCCCTGTAACATAACTAAGATCTGCGCCAATGGCGCACCCATCTTGCCTGCTACATCATAAACTTCTGCGCCCCCAAGGCGCGCCTCCTCCATATGCTGCAAGCACTAATCTTGTGCCCTCTATGGCGCACCAAACTTCCTTGTTGCATCACATAAATCTGTGCCCCTTTGGCGCGCCCAGCATCTGTGCAACATCAGCTTCATTCGCGCTAAGTACAAGGCTTTGAAGGTGCAGGCGCATCCCTCCTTACAGTAACATTCGTGTTGTGCAAACCCTTCGTGCGCCGCGCCATGTTCCCTTTGGCGCACGAAAAGTTCCTGTTACACAAACCATACATGCGCCAAAGGGCACACCAAATCCCAGTGTAACATGAAAAATCCATGCGCCTTCGGCGCATCCTGTCCCTGTACAACACGATGTTTTTATGCGCCCTTTTGTAAAATGTACCCTGCAGTATTCATGCGCCATGCGCCTTTGGCGCCAGTTTAACCCTTGCAACACACTTTCCCCGTGCGCCTTACCTATTTAGCCCTGTAAGCTGCTGCTTTCATGCGCCATGCGCCCTATGACTCAAAATCACTAACTCCTTCTTCTGTTAACACTTCAATGGAAAATCAAATGGCTAATACAACCTTTTTGGATTGGGTTTCACTTCTTCTTCATGCAGATCAGCAAATAAACTTGGAAGAACATATGTCAACATCCAGCAAAAGACCTACCAAATCCAAAGGAAAGGCCAAGCTTACAGAAGAAGAGATGAAATATAAATATCAGAGGGTTAGAATGCCCAAGTCCTAGGTCGAGTGTAGCATGGACGTCAGAGATTCAGAATTGGGACATATTGATATGAAGGAATTCTGGGCTAGAACTCAGAAAGTCACAAGGAGTCCATGGATGGACAAACTGATAGGTAGTGCCCTGCACTTCGCCGGTGGAATCCCAGTTAGCGCCGTCAACAATGAATTCTTGATGGTGATTGCCCAATGTTACAACAAAGACACAAGGTGTGTCGTAAACAGCAAGGGCGAGGTAGTCATTAACCTCACTGCCCGTCACTTTGAGGGAATACTCGGCATACCCCACCACTGGCACTTTGTGGCCGTCAGTCAAGCAGATTGCATTAAGGCCTGGGATGACAATGCAAATCAATGTATGTAACTAATGAACGAGGTTTACTTGAAAAACAAAAAGGTAGTAACCCGGTGGCCCCAAATCATCCACCGCAGTGACTTCTCAGAGGAGCTCAGCGACACCATTACGTTCCTGAGTAGGGTCTTCGGGCTTTCTGACGCCCATTATTTCCATAAATGGATGCTGCGGTACTTAGAGACCATGAACAAGAATATGCCTGATCAGCGCTTATGCTGGGGAGAAATTATAAGCAGCACAATCTCTGAGCAACTACAACAATTTAGCACAACGGGGACATTCCATATGAACTCCTACGTGGTCTACATTGCAGCATCAGAGAGGGATTATCCGGGCCTGACGCGGAGTGGAGTTTGGCCTCAGGTCAAGATATACAAGTACTACCCGGAATTGAGGTTGGAGAATAGCATCTCCCAATTCACAAAAATTAATGATGTGTTTTTCTATCACATCATCTACCTATTGAGGCAGAATATGACTTATGGTCGTATGACCAAAAGCATAGTAGCAGCCACTGAGAAATGGGGGGCCCTGTTCACCCAGTTTCCCACATTCACCTATCTAAGGGCTGCCAACTTTTTAGGAGAGCCAACCAGGCTACCGAGGTATGTTGGACCTAAACTGATTCTGCTGGAGCTGTCAAGGCAACTGATCACATACCACAAGAAATGCCTGAAAAGAAAGAAGGGTGGAACTCCTTTCCCCCTCACAGTGGGCCGATATACATGCTCTACCCACCACAAGGCGAAGGAAATGTTCACAGAGCTGAAGTTACTCAATTTGGAACATGACTTCCCAGCCAGGCCTACGTTCGACCGAAGGAGCTGTCTGCCAAGGGCGAAACTTGACCCAATCCACGTACCTCAGATCGAGGACATTTACATTGACGTCATCCATGAGGTGGAGCTCAGAAGAAAGGATCATTCTCACCTAGCCTTAGCAGAAATCGTCCAATATAGGATAGCCATTGTCCCCAAAGGCTTCCAAAATACGGAAGATGAAATAGACAAGGTATATACTGACACAGATGGGGACAATTGGCCCTTTCCGGCCATTGATAGAACTAAGGCCCCTCAGACAATTGAGGAGAGGGTCAAGGAGACTTTGCGTAGGACAGAACATTGGTGCCGGATGAACGGCCTAATCTACCTCAGGGTTGATTTCACAACCTCCCCATTGGGTAACGCACCTCCACGGTCCAAACAGCAGCCTAAAGGCAAGGGCAAAGGTGTAGAAGGTGAATCCAGTGCCATTCAGAAAGAAGCCCCTGAGAGTCCTCCTTCCGCGGCACCCAAGCAGGTAATAACTCTGGCTTCGCCAGAGAAAGAAGTAGAAGAGGAAGCTACAATAGGCCCATCCACTCAGGATGTTGGCATTGCCACAACAACCGAGGTCCCTTCCGTCCCTTCTTCTTCTCTTCCTTCCCCTCCTCGAGCAACTCAGGCGACCATCCCTTCGGTCATGTCCTCTCCCCCTTCTTCTTCTAATGTTCCCCTCGCCTCTTCATCTATCTTCTCTTCCCTCACTGATCTGTCCTCCTCCATTTCTTCCCTCATCTCTGAGCTCCCTTCCCTTCCTATGTCTTCCACAGCTGCAATTTCCCTTCCTCCCGTGGGCACTTCTTCATCTATTCTCTCAATGCCGCCGCCACGTGTCTCCACATTTTTCCCCTCTTCTACTGCAGCTCCCCCCTCCTCTATTTCCGGTCCTTCTACCATAGGTCCAGCTTAGATCTCTCAGCAACTAAGTCAGTAAAAGAGGAAAGTTCCCATCGCTCCGATGGATTTTTCCGTGATCCCATCTAAGGGGGCGAAGAAGCAGAAGCCTGTCACACGCTTCTCTCAAAGTGCTGTAGGGGAAAGAGTTATGGAAATCGCATACCCCGATCCCCTCAAAGAGAAAAAGGATCTGTCTCCTACAGAGTTTACTGTGACCCAAGTCACAATGGGGACATCTTCCGAAAGTCTTCAGGGGGAGGCTATTTTTGTAGTTGACGCCCTCTGTAAGAAGCTTAAAGAGATAAAGGAAGAGAAAAGGAAACTGAAGGAGCAAAACAAATATCTGCTCCAAGCCTTACAGAAGATGGGTAGTGTGCCTCCCACAACTGCCGCCGAGACTTCTGAGCTTCTCAGCCAGGAGAAAATTAATGAGTATGCCAAGATCAGCGAGTAGGGTATGGCCGTTTCCACTTGGAGGAGCCAAATCCTCAAAGACAGCGAAAAGGTGATCACCGAGTTCTCTGACTTGTACCTGAACATCAGTAAGGTGAATAAAGAGCTCCAAGCGTTAGCAGGGCCCATATCAGAAGAGATGGAACATGCCAGACTGCAGCACAAGACCTTCCAACAAATGTTCGAATGTTCAGTCAAAGATCTGGTCAAGTTCGGCGGTCTTCGACCATCCAAGGGCCCTCAACAAAATCATGTCCACTCTGGACTACCCGGTGGATCAGCTAGAATTTATTCTAGAAAAGATTGACAAAGTCAAGGAAGAAGCATTGGATGTGATGCACCAAATGGAACAGATTGTTCTTAATATGTCGCCAGGGTTACTTACTCCTTCCTTCACTTTAAGGAAAGCTGATGAAACCACCCGGATCTTCAAGGAGATCGCTTCTCAAGGAACAGGGCCAGAGGTCACATTTGACACAGAGTCTATCAACAACCTGCTGGCCTGTAGGGACTTCATCGGGTTCCTCATTGAGGCAGAAAAGGACTATTCCAAACTCCCAGAGAAGCTCATAGATGAGCGGGAGACTTGTGAGGCGATAAGTGATATGCACAAGGATCCTTCCCAGGATCAACTAGGGCCAATAATCAACAAGTTCATGGAACACCGCTCTCAGTTCCATATCTCGTCACCTGAGGAGCAACAAAAGCAGTCCACCCCCTTTCGGCCGCAAGATGATGATGACGAATAGCTGCCGCTTCTTCTTCTTCTTCTTCTCTTTCTCTTCTTCTTCTTTCTTTTTGGAAATATTTGGAGTATGTTGATACAAATGATGACGTCATCCATGTTGCATCATGGGATGATGTCATCCATCAAGTTGTAAAAAGTCAACATGACTTTTAGATATTTTGTAAATATCTTTGTAAATAGTTGTTGGCTCCTTTTTGCCTTCTTTTCTCTTCTTCTTCTATAAATACTCCAATACTTGTTGTATTGTGGGGATGGATGAATATCTTTCAGATGAAAAATAGAAGTGAAGAAAAAAGACTTTGAGCTTTCTTGTAACAGAAGAAAACAGTAATACAAATATTGAGACTTTGTACTGAATAGCTGTGTTATGCATTAGACCTTTCTTATGTTAGATCTGTATGTGTTTATTCTGTTAGATTCATATCTACTTTTTGTCATTTATTCTTCATCAGTATTGCTTTGTTTGTTTATGCAAGTAGGTTTGGCTCTGTTTACTACCAATCCCAAAACATAAATCTTCTGACCTTTCTGCTTTGGAATTCATTTCATTTCTTCCTTCGGAACTGCTCTTTCCTCATCCCCTCTTCCTTTCCTTTCTTTTCGCAGTCGGAAACACCCCACTGGGATGAGATCCCAAACCCCCGAAGGCAGAATCTGTGAGACTTGCATAGATTCCTGTTGGTAGAATAGCAATAAACCAGTTTCACTTTGCTGACTCAAAGAGGGGCTATGCCCTGCACACTGTTGGCTCATCTATCCATAGATCTGTCCAGGTGACAGATTTTCGGACCAACAAATTTTTCAAATTTGGTAAGCCATCGCATACATTGCACATTCCATCCAAACATGCTTTGTTATAAAAAAAATTGTCTTGTTGATTTTTCACAAAATATTGTCAGATTAAATTCCCTTGAATATTTTTGTGGGAAATTTAATCCACACTCCTGCAACATGATGTAACGACGTTTTTGACAAAAAAATCATAATGCATCGAAAATTTAACATGATGCCTGCAACAACAAGTCGTACGTGAGTGATTGATTTTCACATAAAAGGGTTTGCTCATTTCAAAGAATCTTTGGATAATGTTAATTTGTGGATTTTCATTCTTAAACTTAGAGAACAATTCTATTTGAGTCATATCTAAGAAATGTTTTCCACATGATTCACGATTACGAGAACCTATTCTTCTTTTTACTGTATCTCTTCTATTCGGTGACACCCTTGTGTTCTCATTCCAAAATTTTATCATTAATTCTTTTAGAATATCAGATGTATTCTTGTCTTTTCGTGGAATTCTGCTAGAGAAATACAGATAGTCAGTGTTATTGACTGACTCAAGATGTTTACGTCTCTCTATTGCTTTCATTAGTGTTTTTCTGTTTAGCTTCAAAGCACTGCTTGTTTTTCTAATAAAGTATTTATTAACTGTTTTATCACTTACTATAAAATTAGTAAGTGCACACCATGTAGCATTACTATCTTTGGTGTGTCTTTTTCCATCTACAGTTTGGTATTATTTATGTATGTTTTCAACAATTGACGCATTTTTATCAACAACATTAGATGTTCTTAACCCAAGGTCTTCATTATAGGTTTCATCTTAATTAATTTCATCAATGTAACAAATAATTGACATCTTTGTGTGTCATTTAAATTCTCAAAGTAATTATCCCAAATTCCACTACCTTTTCTTTTCGCATTTCTTTCAAACATTTTTTTAGGCATTGGTTTTATAATGTTTTCATCAATTTCAATTAAGTGAATTGGTTTTCTTTGCAAAATGGAAGGAGGTGTTATTAGAGGTGAAGATTCGTTTACAAGGTTACTTTCTTCATTCAGTGTTTTCATACAAATTTCGGGGTTAACATTTAGATTCTCAGGTAAGGGTTCAACAATTGGATTCATATCGATTTCTTCATCCATACCAACATTCTCATTCAATTCAATTACAAAATCATTATTCTCTACATTTTCATTATGTATTTCATCCCCATTTTCTAATACATTAGCTACATTTGATATAGTGGATGTACCTTGCCCTGCTCAAAGTTTTTACATTCTCTTCAATTTTTTTATCCTCTTCTCTTCCAATTTCTCTGGTCTCTTGTTCTTGACTTTCCTCTTGTCCTTAGCTCGACGTTTATCACCCATGATTAGAAAAAATCAACTAGCACGGGGTACGAGACAAAATGAACTACTAAAAAATCGTGCAAGAATGTAGAGAAAATTGTAGACAAAACATAATGTTTGCAGAATTCCCGTGAAAGAGATGAAAGGGACATTGGGGGGCCACAATATATAAACAAAGAAAAACGCATACATGTTTTGTATTTTCTCTTTTTCTAAGCCATGCCTCAAGGCTTGGGATCCGATTTGGATCCCCAATCCTGAGGCATGGGCTTGTACAAACACAACAAACAACGTGTTTTTGCAAGAAAATGTTAAAAATGCCACTTCCTCTATGATAAATCAAAATAAAATAATCGTTCCATTTAAAAAAAAATATACCACGACGTAGAGCAGAGTTTCTTATTTCTAAAAATATAACTTTTAAAATTTTCTGACTAATATAAGGTTTCCATATTATTTATTTTCTAACTATGCCTTTTTATAGCAATTTTTTGAAGTGTAAATATGTCTATCTTTCATGGTGTATCTTTTTTTGGGGTGATTGAATTTTTTTAAAAAATATACTAGCCCAAACTAGGCATAATTCTATACATAGTAAAAATAATAATAATCTAATTTTCAATTTTTTTTGAGGTAGTTAGGCGGGGGCACGGTCGGAGATCTGTTATTTTTCAAAACATAAAACTTTTGTACTAGAAAAAACATAAATAAAAAAATATTCGCTATAAAAATCTAAAAAAAAAATGGAGCCCAAACTAGATTCTCCTAAATATCTTTCTACTAAAGGGTTTTCAAAAATATTAAATGGTGCTCAAAAAATGGGGGGGTGGGGTTTGGGGGGGGGGGGGGGGTTAACTCTATTATTTTTTTAACAAAAATAGGCGCATCTGTTGGTATTTTAGTTGTTTGACCCGCTTAAACTTATACGTTTTCAATAAAATTTAGTAGATTAGAAACTAGACTCAAAATGATACGATTCATATTTATACAACATTTTCCAATTTTGAGTGTAACTATTTCGAAAAACTTGTACAAGTTGAAGTTTTTTTTTTTTTTCCAGAAAAATTCGTCTACTTTAGACTCCCTTTTGGCCCCCCAACTTGGTGCACTTACCCACCTAATTAATTGTAGTTATCATGTGAATGAATACCTAACAAATTTTTTATATACCTAAAATGATGCAGTGAATTTGTGGTATGTTTGATGCGGAGCACTTGAAACATAGGGGAGAGGGGTTAGTAGTGGTACACCCTAAGTTAAGGGGTCTACAAAATCAATTGTATTTCATGTGAGATCACAACTTTTTCTTCTACATGTAGCTCAAGCTCTTCTTAACTTATATATATATATATATATATTGGAATATTTAATTGGAGAGAAAACTACATTTTGAATTGATTTAAAATAATAAATTTGAGTTACACTACATCCATGATGGAAACCAATTCTTGAACATGGGTGATAATGACTGAACATTGAATTTTTAATACTTGTACATGGGTGATAAGTCTTACATGTCATGATGTGATTGGATACTCTTCATAATTATTACCTCAAAAATAAATAACGAGTAGATACTACTTTGACAACTATGAAGTGGTACTATAACAACTATTGGGTATTGTGTGATCAAGACTCATGTCAACTATTGGACCATGTTCACCTATTGGCCCCTCTACCCTATTCTAAGGGAGGATGTGAGAATTGTGTCATTGTTGCTCTTAACTCATGTGATGACAAGGGCGGTGGAAGAGAAGAGGAAGTTGTTGCATGTGAGCCCTGCCTGGATTCGATATCGACTCTGCTCTGCCTTCTTATAATTTTCTTTTCACTCCTCCTATGAGTATCTGGTTAATTTGGATATTGTACAATGCACAGGTTGTATTTCATGCCCAGAGATTTACAGATCTTATTCGGGAACTCGGGGCAAGGCTTGCACAGAGAATGTACAAGTAAGGGATGTACATTGCCCTGCACCTATGTCTTGAGGAGGATGTGTGGGTGCGAACATGATGTCTTCCTGGTTTGAGATCTCATTATGATGAAATCATTCGAGATGAATGGAAAAATTGTCCAAACCTTCTCACAACGCGCACCAACATGACCTAACATCAACAAGTGCTTGCATGCCTTTTCCCTCTCAATGCCAATGAAGTTTCCAGATGATTATCCTTACTCCCTCTCTAGAATCTCCTCGGGGTCTGCTAAAGACTCTGTCATCTGGTGATGATTTCATAATATCACAATTTAGGCTTCTCAAGGCCCTAAGAGCACCAAGCAATGCACACATTTATTGGGTAGGAGGAAAACCTCTAGGAGGGATGTAAGCTTTGGAACCATTGATGAAAGAGTTCCCTAATTTTTGCAATAAGCAAAGCCTTGCATTACCAAGAGAGCTGGAGTCTATCGGTAAAAAGGCATCTGTTCTTGCTACAATAGACTACATTGTCTCTGTAAATAACGATGTTTTTATGCCATCTCATGGGGAAACATGGGCCATGTTATTCATGTCTGCCTATACTTTCCCCATTGCTTATTTTAAATTGTCCTATTTGTGAAAATATCTATTTATTTACATGTATGTTAAGTGTGGAAGTTTGATAGGTGCTTGCAAAATGTTTGACCAAATGAAAGAAGGAATACAATTATGCCAACAAACAAAAGACATGAATTTCCTCAAGAGACAATCGTTTCACTGTATGCAACAAAAATGTCTCTAACCAGTTCAGTTTACAATTGTCAGCATACTCCTGACTTGTGCCAAAATACGAGCTCTTGAACAGGGTGTGGCCATCCATCAAAGCATAAAAGATAGAGGAATTTTGTTGAATGTTGTAGTTGAAAATGCTCTGGTAGACATGTATGCAAAATGTGAAACATTACACAAGGCACATGAACTATTCTACAAAATGCCTAAAAAAATGTGGTTTCATGGACATCGTTCATTGCAGGATATGCACAATGCAAGAGGCAGGTGTAGAGCCAAATTTCACATAAACCTGTGGGGGTTATGTGGAAGTGTTTGCTTGGTTCCTATAGATCACATATGAATATAGGCTTAGGAGTATTTACATCCATAATGCATTTTGATTTGGATCATAAAAATAATGCAACTTATTTTCTTCTCTCAAACATCTATGCAGAAGTGGGCGGGTGAGGTGAGGCTCAAATGATATGGAGATTGATGAAAGATAGTGTAATTAAGAAGATCCTTGAATGCAGTTGGATTGAAGGCCATGAGATCATAAATCATAGATCGCATCTATAGATAGAGGAGATCTATGCAAAGTTGGAGAAAATGGCTTGAGAGATGAAGGCAACAAATTGTTTTTCATATTAAAGACATTTACTTAATGATGTGGAAGTGAAGGAAAAAGAATTATTTCTCTGCCACCATAGTAAAAAGTTTGCAACTACATTTGGCTGGTTAAACATGCCCCCTAAAACAACAATTACAGTTGTCAAGAACCTTCAATTATGTGCTCATTGCCACACTGCATTGAAAATTAACTCCAAGATTGTTGTAAGAGAAATTGTTGTGAGAAATGGGAACCATTTTCTTCATTTTTAAAAGGGAGAATGTTCTTGTAGCGATTATTGGTGATGCTAAATGAAGCAATCTAAAAAAATCAAGCTTGCACTATAATAATGTGCCATGTGCTTGATTAATCTCCGTTTCTAGAAAGTTTTCTTATTTAGTTTTAAGTTTACATACACTTCGGTGTAAATTACAACTCCAACAAACTTAACATTGTTATCCTCTCTAGTGTAATTTACAACTCGTGCAATTGCTAGTTACCATGTAATTAGAAATAACTCTCCTTCCTTAAAATCTTAATCAATCCACAATAATTTGCAATTTTTTTTTACAACTTTAGTCAAATATAACTTATGAATATGGTGCAGATTGTCCCATGACATCAAAGAAAATTTACAATTATAATTTTTGTTTTTCTAAAAAAATTGGAACACCTATTTTTTAAAAAGAAAACATTTCAGCTGCGGCAGCAATGTGGGGAAAACAATTTACAAGTGGGGAAGAGTTTTGAGGAATATTACGTCAAATGCTCATCCAGCCTTGGAATTTCAACTTATCAGTACCTGTCAAATCAAAAAATATTATATGATTTGTTTACGTGTATATAAATAAGATTTATAATTTTACATATTTAGTTAAAAACTGTTAAAAAAATTATATGATTTTCTAAATTCTTATTCTCTTATTGTTCGATGGTTTCCTAATTTTATTACGAGTTATTTACAGTTAAAATCAGGAAAAACGACCCACAACCTGTCAATTTACGAGTGCCTATATACGGTCCATTTTGTTTATAAATATTTTTCAAATCAATTTTAAAATTCTTAATTCTTAAAAAGATAGTAATATAAAAATAGTTACATAAATCTTTAAGAATTTATATGCAATATTTTCTTTCCGGAGATTTGATGTCATCAATTTGACATTGCCAACATAATTCTGTCGTCTTTGCCAACATAATTTCAGTCTATTCAAATTTCAATACGAGTAACATGCTTCTAGAAGTTAAGTGAAAAATATTATTACACGTGTGTCAAAATAAATATTTCAGTCTATTCAAACTTCAAATATCAAATATTTCAGACCATTCAACACAAATATTGTCGCACTATAAGTGGATTCATACGTTCCTCTTTGCTATTTGTTGACCGTGAAAGCTTTGGCAATGCACAAATTTTAGGGTCTTATTCATGATACTAGAGATATCTTAAATACATTTATGTGAAATATTTCAAGAGAGATTAATTTGAATTTTTTTCTATGTTAGATATTTAATTTATCATAGTGATTAATAACTTTATATATTATTTATCAAATTCTCATGAACGATGACATTAATCTAGTTATGTTATTGTGTTGGACTCAAAATAATTTTGTTTAGAAGGGAGAGAAAGGGTCTCAAATTCTACAATATAACTAAGATATTATTATTCTTGACTAATATTTTCAACCAAAAAAAATTCTACGCCTGTCCTTATATTTATCCGGGGTAGAGTAAAGGGCAGGTGCATACTGTGAATATTCTCTATATAGGTCGGGGTTGGGTAGGCAAGGTTTAATCCTTTAGCTGTTATTGGATCTACTGTAGAATCCACTAGATTAATGCATGGATAACGATTATTACTGATGCTTATGTACTTCCACTACCCAGTTGACATATGTATAGCTATATATAGGGGGTTTGCAGATAGAGATGGATTTGTAAAGGCATCGGCAGGAGAAGGCACTTGAGAAATGACAACTTGAAGGCAAATCTGGTTGCAATGCAAGTAGAAGAGAGATAACACAAGTGAACAGAGCTTGGCTATGCAATTTCCAACAAGATTTTTGCAGCAATACTATGCAAGATACACAAAATTCTTAGGCCTTTTTCTTGAATACAAGCGTTGAATATATAGGAATTGGCTGGGAAGTGCCTTCATGCACAAGGCAACCTTGGAGTGCCAAATCATTAGGTGAAAAGGTCGTTCAAACTAATTAAATCTATTTAAAAATAGAAGAGGGAAGGAATACCATGCAATAAATACTATTTTAAGGCAATTTGGTTCACAAACGCACCTTGGAAGTCAAGTTAAGTGAAGTGTCACGTGTTAAAATCCTGCATGAAGAGTTTTGGAAAAATCACTTAGGACCACCGTCTTGCGCAGGGTGACGATCGCATGACCACCGCCCCATCCTAGGCGGTGGTCACAAAACTGCCGCCTTGCCTGGGCGGCGGTCACAAAACCGCTGCCTAGACAAGGTGGTAGTTTTGACACTTAATGCCAAAACATGCACAAAAAAGAGTGGGAAGCTAGAAGAAAGTGTGGAAAAGCTAAGTAAAGATGTCTAAGTTATAAATATACACTGCAGGGACTTTTGTAACCGTTTTTCGACAATGTAGCACATGCAATTTTGAGTGCGTACTGACACCTCTATCCACCTCATCTATAATGTATACCTACTCACCCTGCAATGGTAGTCACATGATCCTGTGAATGTCCTCTAAGGTGATGGTCATCTCACCTATCGATAACTAGAAGGTTCCCATAACATGATACCACCTCTCAAATAAAGCCAACAATAATCCTGTATCCTTGTGGATGCATATATAGTGGGGCATCCCTCCCAAACCAACCTCCTGCAAATGCCCCCAATCCTCTGAAAAATTCTCACAAACACTATCCAATAACTTCATGATCCAATACCATGTAGTCATTTGATCCCTCACCCACATCCATAAAAACAACAAAAAATATCAAACATAACTTGTCAAAATCACTCAACAAATCTTGAAATAACCCTTCATATTACCAAATCTCCTGAATCGCTAGCGATTCTATTCAATCCTTGACAACCCCCTCTAATCACATGTGATTCTATAAAATTTCTAGCTATTTCAAACGAAATTGCCAGCAATTTCCTCATTATCAAAAAAACACAAAATAAAATAAAAAAACAAAATTTAAAAATTCAACAAATTCACTTACCTCTGTAAGGGTAGGTCTTTGACATCTGTGACCACCTTTGGTTGTCTCCATCGCTTTAAAAACTCTAAAAATTTGGAATATCTGAGTATACTAGATGTTTTATCTCTCAAATTCACAATAACACAAAATGACCCCCCATGGGATATTTTATATCAAATTTCTTACCACCGTCTAGATCACCGTCAATCATGTCTAAATCACCAATGATTACATAAATCACCAGCGATCCTTGGTAATCACCAACGATTACTCTCATGTTATCTAAAGTATCCTTATTTGATGTCCAAACCTTGATTTTAATCACCATCCCTACTTTTTGTATGCCTTGAACCATTCAACGATCATATGACTTTACACATCCCTCATAAAGTTGCACACTTTCAAAGTATGTGCTTCCTTTTTGGTCCCCAAGACCCTCTTAAAATCCATATTCATTCTATTTAAATGGATCATGTGTTTATCAATCCACCTGAGACTTTGCAGCCTCTCGGGAACCTTTTTCCCGCTACCTTCTACAAGTCATACGTCTATAGGTTGAGAACCCATTAGTTCCCCTATCACTTGATTTCCTAGTCCCGTGAACCCACATTTGTGGAAACATATTTCATATTGAGACCATGTTTCCCAACACACCATGGATATTGTAGCTTTCTAGGAACCTTTTCCCTCTGCTCCTTACAATTCATACATCTATAGGTTAAGAACCCATTAGTTCCCCTATCATTTGACTTCTTAGTTGCATAAGCTCACCTTTGTGGTAATATATTTCATGCCCGGTCTTGAGGCATCCTAAATTGAAACACATCCAGTCACATATGCAACCTTACAAAATCCTTTTCATCCACCAATCGATTCAAACCGGTGACCATTTCATTATTTCCCAATGACCCCTAGTTTGAGCGGGGACCATACATTCCACACAAATCCAACCATCTCACTCGTTTTTGTCCAGTAGTTTTCCCATTACAAACCACTTGACAAAAGGGGGAAAATGTAGACACCAATTTTTTGGCACCCCTCGGTGACCTACCCACACAACTCATATTCATATATCAAATAATATACCAAAGTCCTAAATCTCATTCTACCTTTGTAACATCTATTTACTCCCATAAATAGTCATTTATCCTTCCTAAACCCCCTAAACCACTTAAAGTTATTTTAGCCCAGTAAGGCCAAAACCTCCACAACATCCTAACCTCCCCAACATACTCCTACTCGTCTTAATTTCATCCTTAACCCGAAACTCACCATTTTGGAAGTGGTTTCAACCAATTTCAAGTGAGTTTTCCCACTTTTCCTAGATCACCAACGATTCCAACTAATCACCTGTGATTCTATATAAACTCACCAAATTTCTTGGATGAGGATCTTCAAAACTTTACACATTGTATTGTCATTCTATCATTTTAGAAAGTCAAATGACATCATTCACCACATTTTCAACACCTCCTGGAGCCACAACAAGTCCTCAGAGAGTTCATAAATGCCGTAAGATCTCTCTACAACATTTATCATTTATATTTTGTATAAAAGATAAGGTATTATCACTTCTTTACATTCCTCGTTTATTTATGCATCTTTTCAAAAGAAAATCAAATCATTAAATTATTTCTTCAGGACCAAATATGTAATTTATTCAAAACCATCCAATCACACAACAATCTCTGGTGATTCTCTTGAATCACCAACGATTCCCTCCAATTGCCAGCGACTGGATTGAATCGCCAATGATCCCTACTTTTTAGCCCTTCAGTCACATATCCCCTATTTAAAATCCATTTTACAATTTGTTTTATTTGTGTTTCAAAGTGTCTTATGTCTATAGATGACCATTCCAGGTGAAGCACACCCAGCCAATAACATTTATGACCTTCCAATCGTATCCCAACCCTTTTCTTGGGATCAATACGACATCACACAAGAATTGAGCCTTTATGTCATCGTTTTGACAACAAATCCAGATGAAATTGAGGATCAACTAGAGATCATCTGAGAAGAATAAGATGTTGTCCAACAAGAGTGGATCGAGTACTTTAAGGATCTTTATCTTACCACAAATCTTTCCTGGGCCATCTACTACGCAAAGCACGATCTTCCTATTTGTATGGAAAATTGATTTAATTCTATCATTTCATTATCTAAATATCATAATTCTAGTCACATCGTATAATTCATTATTTATCACTTAATTTTGTAAAACGAGTTGAAACCCGTTAAAGGAAACCTTTTGGTTCCTGGGATTAGCCTTTGCCAAGAAAATCATCATATTGGTATCTAACATCTATCTTGTCAAGTTATCTATATGTGTGCAGGTTTCCTTATTCTTTACAAGGAGTCTCTCATGCTTGTTTGTACTCGTATATCTTGACATTTATCGACGCAAGTATCATTAAACCCTGTTATTTGATGAGTTTTGGTGATTTATTCCATGTAATAAAAGTGAATCAAAATCTACCACAAATATGAAGAGGGAAATACTTTTCAAAATTGTAAAGTATGTAACAATTAATCAAGGATTTTTAAATTTAGATGGAACCTCTCAACCCTATAATTTATTTGATAGGTCTAGATTTAATTTGTGATAGTAAATATTTTTATTAAATTTTTTTGTAAATTATAATGATTAATAATTTCATTAAAATATTTTTCTCACTAGTAACAAATGATATTTACGTCGAAAGGCATTCCACAGCGGAGCAGAGTCGAGGAGGTTTTGGTAGCATGTTAGTTAAACATTTAATCGTGACGTTCATGCCCTGCACCATATCGACGACCTCAAAATAATCACAACCATTCAAAATAAATAGAGATTTTTTACGTAATTGAAGCATGTTGTACAAAAGTCAGGGTGAACAGAGGATTTTTCACATAATCATTGACAAAAATCGGCCATTACATAATCACAAAGTGGCACCTTCTAATTGATCCACCTGTCTCTCTTCCTTTCTGATGACGTGTATTTTGTCTCTCCTATTTCAGACCTGAAAGCTTTCTTTAAAATGGTTAACTCGATGGCTCTAAGTTTGTTAGACCCCAAATGCCTTCCAACTAATCATAATGTGGACACATAGCATCTGCTTTGTCGTTGCGATTTCACCACATATAGTTTTATCTCCACGCTACTTGAGTTTGAAATTGGAGATTGTCCTATCGAATTAAAAACATATCATAGTCCTCTTTTGGTAAAGCTTGCGACCATCTTAAATCAGCAAAAAAAGAATCAGACTCATCACATGCAAAAGGCATCTCAAAAATAGGGAAAAATCATTCTCAATAAAGAAAATCAAGAAATCTTTGTTACAACCCTTAAACAACAATTTCAGATAATGAGGAAAGATTTAGAGAACACGACGTCTAAGGGAATGAGTGGTTATATATGTAGTAATCTGCCGATATATTTAATCCAAAAGGCTCTAAGTGTTTGTGAGTGATCTAAACCCAGAAAGGGAGCGAAAAATACTTTTTCGACAAACCCGTGGTATGATGAAGAGTGTAAAGCTGCCAAGAGAGCTTTGAAGGAAAGTGGGATGAACAAAGAAAATAAAAAGACTTATGAGAGATTGGTGCAACACAAAAAATAAAGTTATGTGAGCAAAAGGAGAACAGAAATTAATTTATCTTGGAAAACACAACCCTAAAGGTTTTTGGAAGGAACCACAACAAAAGAAAAAATACATAGAAAATAATATCACAGGTGCTCATTGGTTAGAATATGCAAGGACCCTTTATGAGCGTTCCTCAACAAAAAGATATTCCTCCCATAATCAAGACTTTCATTTGAGCTTTTCTTGACAGAAGACATCAAGCAGGGCATAAAGAATCTAGCAATTGGTAAAGCTCAAGACATCGATGGTCTACAAGCTGAATTTTTAAAATGGGGAGTTGAGGTCCTCACACCACACATCAGAAAAATATTCAATGATGTCAATCAGAATGGATTTCCGACAGAGTGGAAAAATAGCGTTGTTAGTCATGTATTTAAAAGTGGTGACATTAATAACCCATCTAATTATCGCACCATTATGATCAATCCTCTTCTTGGTAAAATTTTTGGAGGCATGATAGAATGGATAATCAGCAGTTGGGCTGAAAGAGACGGTAAAAGAGCAAAAGGAAAAGTGGGTTTTCGATCTAAGAATTCAACAATTGACCATTGTATTACTCTCAAACATTTGATTGAGAAGGTCTGGGACACCCAAGGAGAAGAAGCTTTTTGTTGTTTTGTTGATTTCAGGAAAGCTTTCGACACAGTGCCTAGAAAGAAACTTTGGACAGGATGGAGGAACTTAGGAATCCAGATGAATTTAGAGTGGCAGTTCATAAACTGTATGAGCAGGTCAGAGCTAAAATCAGAACCAGAGAAGGTATGTTCTGAGTTTTTCGGCAGTGAAATCGGTGTCAAGCAAGGTTGCCCTCTCTCTCCCACTTTATTTGGGCTATACATTGACAAGCTTGAAGAATGGTTAAATAAAATTGAGGGAGGAGGTATATAGTTAGCAAGTTACATGGTGAAGTTACTTGTTTATGCTGACGATCTTATCCTAATTTCAAAATTAGCCCAAGGTTTGAGGGAACAACTAAAAGTGCTAGAGCTCTTCTGCCAAGAAGTTGGGATGCAAGTGAACACTAGCAAAACAAAAATCATGATTTTCTCCTTGAAAAGGAAAGAGAGACAAATTAACTTTCTTTTTTAAGGGAGCCCTTTGGAAATAGTCACTGAATACAAATATATTGGGATTGACTTTCACCACAAACTTAGTTGGGAGACTTGTAAAGCAAAAAGGATACAGGGAGGTTGGAAAGCATCTTACTTACTTCAAAATAAGTGTAGGAAAGTTAAACTTTGGGACTGGAAAACTAAGAAAACTCTGTTTGGATTGTTGGTCACTCCGGTTTTCTTTATGGCTACAAAGTTTGGGGAAGTAGCATGTCAAATCATGGGTGGAAACAGATAGAATGAATTCAGAAAAATCTAATCACAAGCACCCTTAAATTCAAATTGATTGTTCCTTATGAGATCTTGTTGGCTAAAGTAGGTACTTTCTCGTTGGAAGCTTCGGTAATATCTCAGATGATAAGCTATCTGAAAAAATTTGAAAGCATGGACAATCTTCATTGGCCCAAAATAGTTGTGGATGATACTTTAGAACGCAAAAAGAAAACTTGGATGAATCAGAATTCTAAATGGTTGAACAAATGGGGCATCAACTTGCAAGAGTGTCCTAACATCAATAGGGAAATAAAAATTTATGTGATAGAAAAGTTCAGGACTACCATGTGGAAGGGACATATTAGTCGAAAGAAAGTGCATTATATCAGAGAATTCAATCCCACTGGGGAACATGATGAAAAATATTATCTAGGGGCAGCCAATCAAGGATAAAGCAAGGATTCTAGTGGCACAGTTAAAGACTGGATCACATCATCTTCGATGCGAAACTGGTAGATAGACTATTCCAAAGGAAGATTGGGAAATGATAATTTTTCTTTTCTACAACAAAGGGGTCCTGGAGACATAATGGCATTTCATCATGGAGTGTTTGGCATATGATGATATTCATATCCAGTATAAAAACAACCTGAAGGTGGATGGACTTGAGGATCTCTTCGAAGGGACAAAGCTTCAAGTGACATGTGAGTTTCATCCTCAAGATTCACAGCCAAAGAGTGGATATTGAAAGGAGTTTGATAGCTGATTAAAATATCTCTATTTTGTGGTCCCATAGACTCTTTAGTCTCGTGGACGTCATTAACATCTTTCATTTCATTTCATTTCAATCAAAAATATAAAAAATAAATTGGTGACACGAAGCCCTGTTGCGCCATTAATGCAAGTATGCAAAGGTATTAGTATAATCCAAAAATCAAATAATGATAAAAAAATTCATCAAGATACAATTTATGACACATTATGTGAAGCTATAACCCATTTTAAAAAGAGTTAAGAACATACACCTAACCTATGGAACTTAATTTGATTGCAGAAGTGGGACGATCGAAGATGGTTTTTATTTTCATACTAGGGTTTGTAGAACCACTTTCACAGGTAGATTTCCCTAGTTTGTTTCTTTTTTTGTACTGTATTCCCCCATTACAAGGTTCTAAGGTTCAAAATCATGCAAGGGTTTTGATCCAGTTTAAAGATATAAGGTGTTTCTCTTGCATTCTGAATTCGGCCCGAGTTTCCTGAAATCAAGTGCAGTACTGATTGAGTTAATCCCTAGACCACTTCAATTTTCACCCCCTGAATACAAATCACTGAAATAACACAATTTGTAATTGGTGTAGAATTTGATGAATTTAATTAGAGATTTTATGCTCCTGTAATAAGTGATATGTTACAACAAATTAATGATAGATGGGGTAGCACTTGCTTCTTCATCTTCCTCAAATCTACCCAGATTCCCTAAACTTGCTATGGGTATGTACTCAAAACTACAACCTGGTAGCTAGGGAGGTAAGGGATGGGAGTGGTGCTATCTAGTAATGCTATCACTTACCCCTTGTAGACACATTTGACAAAATTCTAGGTATCCTTGATGCACAACAAGTTTAAGATGTCATTATGGAAATAACACAAAAATATTGGGATGTCAATTCAGTATGATTGGGCAAAATGTTGAATGACTACTCTCATTGCAAATCCAACGGGAGATCTACTTATAGGGTACAACAAAGAAGCTGGATATAATAGATTTCATTGAGGAAATTGAGGACTATATAAAAATGTTGAATAGGGTTATGGAGAAGGATTATGCCTACCCATACCAACTATTGGATGTGTTATTAGCAAATCCAACTTATCTTATCCAAACTAAAACTAACAATCCCTCATTAGCGGGAGAGTTGATTCTGCAATTGACATCCATGAGCAATATCTCTGAATGTAGCCATGAATTGTAAAGCGGGGATTCCCCAATGGCACTTTATCCGAATTCTACATGACCTGCTCCTACTGTAGGTTTACAAACTTGCATGCTTTAGGGTTTTCCCAGGTTTTAGGAAGGATCTCTGATGTTAATGTATTCAAAGTGTATGATGTATATCCATAGTTAGCACCTATCATGAAACTATGATTGACTCAGATTTAGAAGGGTATTTGAAACCTTATTTTCCCATGTGTATCACTGTTTATTCTTAACCAGACTGGACCAATATGTAAGGTTATCTTCAAAACTTTCGAAAAGAAATATTAGCTTGACATGGGGTTGTTAGCTTTTATACAATTCCCTACTTTCTTCATATACTAAGGGTGAGTGGATTTGTATGTACTCCCTTTATGTTTCCAAGAGACATGCCCTGGATGATAAGTGGGCAACTACTTGAATTGGTTATGAAACTTATGTTATACTGCCTAAAAAATCCTGCGTTGTAAAGAATAATGACAACATCAAGTTTCCCATTATATATTGGAATATACACATGTCCCACTCTGGTTACCAGACACATAATATTACATGGCTAAAAAGTCCAATAGGTACTCTCAAAGGAAAATTTTTCCATGAACTGACTAAGAGACTCTAGTGTAATATGGTTAGTGCATCATACCCTGGTGTTGACCAAATACTTTGAAGCATGAGCCTCACTATGAGGATTACTGGATGGATTAAGGGGATGAAGAAGAAGTGTCACATCCTGCTAGATTTTTGTTTGTTCCTCGAAATGAATAAGTCATAAATGTAGAGTGGGTTATGGTATTTAGAGAATAAACTCTATCTGTGTAGCTGTATATATGCAGCCACACATGCAATATTTGCATATCCCAAAAAGGATATGCACCTTTACTTGTAATTTCATGTGCAACAATGCAACAACGCTTGTCGTTTGGCACTCGTAATGTACTTAGCAATTATGGTGTATTCTTATTTTTCTTTGATAATTGTATGTATATATTTTTATGGGTTTGATGATTTGGTGCATGGTTGGACTGTTTAGTCATTGTACCTAAATATTGTGGTGTACCATTTTATGTTGTGTGTTATGAGTTACCCTGCTGAAAGTGATGATTTCGATGCAGTGGTACCATTTTTTTATTGTTGTATTTTTTATTGATATATTGGTACATCTCACTTGATGTAATTATTGGCTTGATAGCAATGTTAAAAACATGCAATAGTAATATATGTATTGATAGTATTATATCAATATGGAGTTGACATCCATATGATATATAATGCTAACCTTCCATATTTAATTGACCATTGAATGTAATACATTAAAAAGGATTTTATTACTATGTTGACAATAAAAATTCCATTATGGACTTAGTATGTACTGCAATAGTGTAATATGGATGTAATGTTTCTTACTTGACGATTAATCATGTCAAGATAGTAGAATTGTTGCAGGTAACTATTTGGTTATATTTTTTACGATTGTTGGTCTAGGACCACATAGCAAAAAGGTAGCGTTTGTTTATTTGTTGTAAAGCCAGTGTTGTCAAAAAAACGGGTAATGGTAATGGGATAGAAATGAAAATGGTCTAAATATCACATGGTTAACATGAAAAAGAATATGATTGCTATCAAGACCCTTGACCATACTTTATAGCAGGTATTATAATTGTTTTGGGTTTTAAATGGTCTAAGACCATGATAAAGGGCATTGTTATGTAACTCGTATGAAGTATTAAATGACCCTAAAAAATGATTAAAAGTTTAGTTTATAAATTGTGAATGGTATTTAACCCTAGACTTCTATTATGCCTATGTGTCATATGTTCCCTGATCAGGGGATCGTTTTTTGAAAGTTCCCTAAACATCTCTAAATGGTGTCAGTGCAGAAGATCATCTCGAGAGCTTTCCAACGACTGTGAGAACGCGACAAACGGACATCGGGAGCTCTAGATATGTTCGGTCAAAGTTCGGTCAACGGGAAAGTCAACTCTGGTCAACTGGTCAATATTGGACCGAATCGCACTGTGACACGTGGCTTGCCAAACACTCGTTGAATTCACTCGATTTTCCTATCGGGAGACGACAAGTGGACTACAGGATTATTTCTATTCCACATTGTATGGGTCGAAATAATATTATTTTGGTAAGGCCACTTTTCAAACGCCACATGTATATATTAATGTGTATACATTAGTATTAAACTCCACTAAACCGCCAAATGTCCACGTGGAGGAGGGATGAAGCGGTGGTGTGGGGGTAAAGGCCCATGCGTGGACTGTTCCACGTGGAAGAAGGAGGATGAAGCGGTTGTTGGGGGTGGTTTATCCTAACATGGTCTTTTGACCACTATGCACGTGGAAAAGGCTTTAAAGCCTTATACATTATTCTCCACCGCCAATAATGTGGGAGCCTATACAAATGCAGATCCACCACCATGGGATTCTTATCCCTCATTAAACATGCAATCCGTTTTATATGGGATTTTATCCCATTAAATATCCAAATGCGGCTAAAGTGGGAATTAATCCCATATTATATGCAAACTGCCCAAGTGGGAAATATTTTATCCCAATTTATATGTACGGGCTAGGCTAATATTAGCCTAAGGATTATATGGAGTGCATTATTTTTGGGCCCTAATTTTGTATAAATAGGGAACCCATTCTATTGTAAAAGGAGATAACACGAGCTTATTATTTGTTAAGCTTGTTGTGGACACACTGGTGACACACATTACACACACCGGTGCAATGGAGACACCGATCCCGAGCTTATTATTTGTTAAGCTTATTTACGAGATGTGTCGACAGGTATTGTCTATTGGCCTATTATTTTAGGCAATATTAGATGGAATATTTGTGATTGGGAGTGAAATGTAAACTACCCAATAGGCCCATTGAGCCACACCAAGTACTTGTAAATCCTGGATTGTCAATCGGAGTGCTAGCTTCGCATTGTTTGTGTCGGGAAGCCCGATCGACAGCCGAAGGAGATTGTGCATCAAGAAGGTGGAAGAAACAATTTGACTATATTTTCGGACCCTTGTCGTCCGAAGGTTTGGTGTACTGGTAGGCAAGTAAAATTCCATTAGGTTTTCTTGTGAAAGTACTATTGTAACTTACAAGTTTTGACTAGTGGAACGGTTCGATCACGAACCCGGAGACGTAGGCAATTGCCAAACTCCGTAATCAATCTGTGTGCAATTGTCGTTATTGTCTTGCATTATTTTAAATTGATTACTTAAAAGGAGTAAATCATCGACAAATAATTAAAGCCTATAAGGGTCCGAGATCAGGTAGTAATAATCTGATTATTTTTGGATCACTACTACATCTGTTGCTCCATATTCTGCGAACTCTCACCACCTGAGCCTTTGCTTGTAATAGTAATTGTACTCAAGCTTTGATGCCCTTGACTCAGTTGAGCTACCCTTGGAGCTTCTGTCGGCTGCACACTTTGATCATTTGCTGGAAAATCTCTGGACCTCTTAAACGCCTTGTCCTCCATGAACTTGACATATCGTCTAACTATAATCCTCCTGGTCCCTGGAATAAATATTTGATATACCTTTGAGGTTTCACTATACCCCACAATGTACCCCTTCTTTGCAGTCTGATGTAAAGTTGTACATGTATCATTTGGAATGTGACAATATGCCAAACTTCCAAATATCTTGAAGTGACTGACATCTGACTTCTTCCTTGTGAAAGCTTCCTCTGGTGTCAACTTCCCCAATGCCTTATGCAGAACCTTGTTTTATATGAATACTATTGTACTACATGCTTCTACCCATAAATAGTGGGGCACATCCTGATCATGTAGCATAGCCCTTGCTGCCCCTGATATAGACCAATTCTTCCTCTCAGCAACCCCATTTTGTTGTGGGTTGTAAGGAACAATCCATTCTCTCTTGATTCCTTCCCTAGTACAAAACTCCTGGAAGTTATCCCCTTTGTGCTCACCTCCATTGTCTGACCGAAGAACCTTTATCTTCCTTCCTGTCAAGTTCTACACAAGAGCCTTGAACTCTTGGAAGTGATTGAAAACCTCATCCTTGGTCTTCAAGAAGTATATCCATATCTTCCTGGATAAATCATCAATGAAAATAGCATACTACTCGTATCCTCAAAGAGACTGTCAACATTGGCCCACTTATATCTAAGTGTACTAGATCAAGAACACCCTTAGATCTGGTATCACTCCTTGGAAAATATGCTTTTGCAAACTTCCCTAACTCGCATCCCTTACATACATCATCATGATTTGTGCTCACTTCTGGTACACCTGTCACTGTCTCACGAAGCAATTTAAGTGCTCCATGATGTATATGGCTCATCCTTCTATGCCATAACTCTCCTTGATCTCTAGGATTACTGTTGCTCATGGTGCCTTAGGAGTATCAAACTATAGCCTATAAAGGTGACCACTCCTAACCCCAATAGATATGGGTGATTTGCAAACCTTGTGTTTTATCAACACTTGTGCCCCTCTAAAGAGTACTGTAGACACCAAATTTGTGTCTTACGACCCCCTGTGCCCCGCATCTCATTTCGCAACCTAACCTCATCACCTAAACCTTACACAATTATTTATTAATTACCTTATAATTAATAAATCCACATCGCCATACCTGCCACCTCATTTCGCCACCTCATCATGACCTAGTCTTAACCCTAAACTAACCTAATTAAGACCTATAACTTGGTCTACATCCACACCCATGACTAATGACTCCTCACCCGCACCTAAAACCAACCTCATAATGACTTGACCAAGCCCGCAACTAATCCCTCGGGAGAAAAGGAGGGAAAGTTGGCTATTTTACTAAAAATAGCCCACTTTGACCTGACCGATACCGGTTCCTACTCGACCACCGTCGGTTACGTAACCGCCATCGGTTCCCTGTAAATGACCACTCCCAACCAAAAACAAAAGGTTGGATTTTCATTGATCCGAATCAGAAGTCATTGGAAGAATCCAGAATTTACTTGGCCGAGCAGAGACAAGTGAAGGAAAGAGAGAAGTTTGCAGAGAAGGACATCAAGCCCAAGACTGCAACTGAATAACCAGAGCCCAGTGACACTCATCCAAGCATCAGGAGAGGAGATAGCTCATCTTGGATTGTCAGACCATCCTACTTGAACCCTGTCTTCGTCATCACAGTCCCAGAACCTGCATTTTCCATCAGGAACTAGTAAGTAAGTCTTATACGTTCTTTTAATAATATTTCTTGGATTTCTGAATCACAGTAATTACAAGTCTACCCCCAGATCTATTACCCGGTAACACTCTCCACCTAACTTACATTCCTCTACCCCTACTTTGCCCCAAGAACAGCCCTCATACTCTCTGAGTCTTCTCCATCACCTCATTACCTATCCCCAGTCATTCTACCAGCCTTATAAACACCATAACTATCATATAGCCATCTTATAGCCAACCTTCACCCAACCCCTTAAATCACTACCCCTACCGATATCGGTTATCATCAACCGGTACCGGTGACACTGACCAGCGTCGGTCACCGTGATTCAAAACCAAAACCAACCTTTCCTCTACTTGTTTCAACGAGGAAATTAAATTGTGATTTTACAATCATTTGTGTTAATTCATATTAGCAGGGGAACTGACCACCTTCAAAAGGAAGTTTTATATTTCCTGGGCCTAAGGCAGCTCCCTCATTTATTGTCTAATTAAAATCTGGTGGTCTTGTATTCTTACTTGCAGGTAGTCCTTCCAAGACAAAAAGGAGTTCTTCGCAGTCGATCTGATCTTTCTCTACGGTACGTGCACACCCTCTCGACATTCAACAGGTATTCCTCCTAGCCCTAACCCTTATCTGTTTCTCAAAGGAATGAAAGGATAGAAGCAACTCTATTCCAAAAAGCTGAAACATTCTGTGTGAAACATTTTGGCACGCCCAGTGGGACCCATTTCAGGTTTCTTTCTCTCTTGCTTGCTTTCATATAGGGAGCATACTTGCTGTTTTCTTCTTCCAAAAATTTCACACGATATTTTTGTTATATTTGGTAAAAGAATTTGTCTTGCTTTCCCAGTTTTTTATTAGTAAAAGTCATCTTCTTTGCTTCATCGAATATCATTTTCAATTTGGGTTTAAAACACGTGCATCCCATTTTTACGTGCTGTTTTCAATTCTAGTGAACGTAGATTAAGTAACAGGTCATACACGTGGGGGTGATTTCCACGGTATTGACAAGAAATTAATCTTACTTTCACTGCACAACACATACCGAATCACTTCACAATTAACACAACAGCTCAAAACATCCCCCCTTTTCCGCGGTATTCCTCCGCCCGATTGAGGTAACCTTATAAGCCAAAACAAACTTGACATTTCCCCTAAGTATTTTGTTTAGGATTGACATCATTCTGCATCTAAAGGCATAAGCCCAAATTGATTAAAATTAACCCTAGGGTTAGTCTGTTAATTTGTTTGTGCATTCTTGCTTGTTTTCAGTTCTGTTTCTCTGTCATACACTGTTTTCTGTGATCACCTCAGAACAGTTTGGTAGGCATACTAAGCACTGTTAACACCAAATCAACAACTTCCTACTGCTTCTTACACCAGTTCTATTCTACCGACATCGGTTAGCTTACCGACGCCGGCTACAGCCTGACCGACATCGGTTACCTGACCGATATCGGTTACTGTCTTTCACAGTTCCCAAAAACTAGCAACCTACCAATTCCAACATTTTGTTGTTGCTTCTATTCCTGATAGATTGAAACCCTACTGTGTACTCTTGTCCATGGTTGTTATCACTCGGAAGCAAGCCGCCGCCATGGTTTCACATGCCTGCTCTGTGCCTTTGCCTGAATCACCCCCTTCACATTCTATGGGGAACCCTACGGACACCAGTGAGGTTCCCAAAATCCCTGTAGGAGATAAGGAATTTGCAAAATTTTTGGACGCCAATCCTAGCGCTGTACAATACTATTTGTCTCATGCCCCTGACCGTACGCCCGATGGTCAACTCCTTGTTGGCATGCCTATTAGTATAGCTGCTCATTTAGCTCCTTCTCTACCTGATAGCTCCGCTTTGCCTTCTGCATCCTTAGCCCCGTCTCCCAACTCCAGTAGCTTCAGGGGTTCATACGGCACAGATTGGCTTTCCTTTGGTTAATCTTGGGCCCAACATATCATTACCGCCGACTGCTCCCACCTCGTCTCTCTTGCAGACTGCTCCTTTTATGACTTGCTCTCTGCCACCTATCCACACGAGCTTTCCTTCTCAAGCTCCGCCCACCTTTTCATTTCCACACACGTATCCGGTGACCTCAACATCTTATATAGGACATCCCTATTCGGTCACCTCAACATTTTTCGTCCTCCATACCTTATCAACATTTAACCCCACCATTGTCTAGTGGTGGCCCTTGGCCCAATCTGCCTCCGTTTACCACAACCGCACCATCATCTCATCCAACTACTGATTTAATCAAACAAATGATGGACAAAATGCAAAATCTGGAGGCTTCTGTTTCAGGAAGTCGTAGCGCCCTGACATACGAGCAAGTTTGTCGGGAGCCTATCCACCCTTCTGTCCCCCTTCATTCATATCCTCCTCAATGGGAATTACCAAAATTTACCCGTTTTAATAGTAAGGAGGATCCTCAACAACACTTGCGCTCATTTAGACATGCCTGCTATCTAATTGCTCATGACGATGCCTTACTACTCCGCACCTTTCCCATGTCCTTATCAGGACCCGCCTTGGAGTGGTACAGTGCTTTAACCCAGCACTCAATCTTCTCTTTTAACCAACTAGCCCAATCTTTCTTGGATCATTTCTCCATTAACATTGCCAAGAAAGTATCTATCACCGACCTCTATGCCATCCGACAATTTGAAGACGAATCTATCGCAGATTTCGTTGGACGATGGCGGGGCCTTATCAACCAACTTACGTATGCCTTGCCTCAGGCCGAACTTATCGAACTTTTTACGCGGGCCTGCGCTAAGCACATCTCTCCTACCCTCCAAATTCAAACTTTCCGCACATTTGACGAGGCCTTTACTATGGCTCGAAAACTAGAGATTCGAGCCTTAGAGGAAGAGAAATTGCGGTTGCGCAACAAAAACCCCAATTTCCGAACCCAAGATTCCACCAACAAACCTAACACAACCAATCCTCACCCATCGACTGCTTCAAAATCAAAAGGAGCTGTGCACGCGGTGATGGTCAAATCCCAACCACCGTCTAATACCCCGCCAAAAACCACCTACAAGTATAAAGCTGAGCCCATCAATTACACCCCCTTGGGAGAAACTTATGGTGTGATATTGGAAAAATTGCTTAAAGCAGGAGCCATTACCTTACCTCCTGTTAAACCTCACTCCGGGTTTGATTCCACTCGCGCCATACCTTCTTGGTACAAAGAAAATGACTTCTGTAACTTCCACCGCGTGAAGGGACACAGTCATGAAAACTGCAAGATGTTGAAAAACATAGTGCAGGAAATGGTTGATGCAGGAGATATAGCCCTCGATAATCCTAACGCCCCTGCTAACCGAAATTTGAAAATTTTCAACAAACCATTCCCGAATCACTCTCCTAACAGTAACATAAACCAAGATATCTTAGCCGAGGAGAGTGTTCATGAGATCCATGCAGTCTTCGACTCCCAGCCAAAAGCCTCTATCGAAAAAATTCTGAATCAAGCCTCTTCACTAACGCAGGAACCCGAACCCCCTTCATCACCATCAAGACAAGATGAAATCCTTGCCGTTCCTTTACCCATCAAGGAATTAACCGCCCAGAGTTCTCTTCTCACAAATGAGCCCTCTTACACCACATCCTTGCAAGACTGTGAGCGGATGTTATCTAACTTATCTATTTCCCAAACGTCTCCTTCTACCATTCTTGCTGTACAAGAGGAAGGTTCACCACTTCTTTTGTCATCCTTAGATGAGAAACCTCTTGCACCGACATCACCACATTCTTTAAACATGACGGATCCTCTCAAACACGCCCTCCTACCTATTAGTTCTTCATCGCCTAAATCTTTTCAGTGACCGGTTGACCTCTTAACGCCCATTGATACAGTGCCTCATCTACCCCCTGTATCACACCCATAGTGGACCGGAATCACAACCCACCTTTCTTCCATACAAAAGTTCCTATTCACACGTGAGGATTGTCATCCCTCAGAAGATAGACGAGTCCTATGGGAACGTTTGAGTACGCCATATTCTACTCAAATGCAGATGACCGATCCAGACGCCTCTACCATATACCCGAAGTGTTTACAGAAGCTTAAAATGCCTATGTCCTCATCTTCACCCCCCTCATCTCTACCAAATACCTCATCCACCTCTATTAGCCTAACCAAATCTTCCCCTACGCTTGGGACCTCACCAATACCCAGTCTAACACACCCACCTAAGCGGCTAGATTTATCTAAAAATAAAGCCGTCCATCCACTTAGGAGACAGACTCAATCTCCTCAACCTATGCCTCTATCACAACTAAAACCATCATCGTCACACCTACCTTCCATATTGGGACCTCATCCCTCCACCTTGCATCAATATATCATACCTCCTGCATTTTCTTTAAAACGACCTACGCCTTCTGCACCCATACAGAGATCCAAGGGTATATCAACACCGTCACCCCGCGTATCCTGTCCACCTATCAACCCTAAACAAATTCCATCATCAAAAGATTTGTTTGCTGTCACTCCTATTTCTCCGTGGTTGTTTTCTGATACCACATCATCTGTGGCCTCATCATCTAACCAGCTAAACATAGCTTCTGCGCCAAAGAAGCCACATTTAGTTAAAACCCATTATCAAAACCCCTTGGCTAAACCACCACCCATACAAATCAACCATACCCCATCATTACCAGAATCTACCCAGTCAATAGCCTCATCTTCCTCTGACTTTGACCCACTCAAAGGGTCTTACGCCAAAATCCTTGCTATGTTGGTGGAGAATGCGACCATTTCCCTACCCCCACTTAGACCTTATGATCCATCTAAACCTCGACCTATAGGTTATGATGAGTCTAAAATCTGCGCTTACCACCACACACCAGGACATGACGTAGAGGGATGCAAAGCGTTGAAAGCCATACTTCATCAGTCACCTCTCTCAGATAGAAAAGTTAAGAAAGACAACTTACGAAGGGAGAGACCTTTAGCTTCAATTCCCTCTCCTATACCACTTGTCCCCGCCTCACCAAGATCTATCATTATTACAACTCCACCTCTCGAAGACCATGACTTATCCATACCGTCTTCCTCCTCTCATGTTCACGAGATCAATATGATTAGTGTTGCTACTCGAGGGCAGAAAAACAATGGGAAAGTGAAAGAAAGCACACCTGCGGCCTCTCTTTCTCCGTCCACCATCCCGATCGCACCACCACCTAAAGTGGTTATTCGTGGACCTGCCTACCCTGTCTCTAATGGAGTTGCCCACCGAACCATGATCAAACAGCTTCACCAATCACCTGTAAAAATGACACTGTATGATCTCATTCAGACTTCTGAATCTCATCGACAAGCTCTCGTTGAAATCCTTCAAGGGATAGAGGTCTTACCTAATGAAACCTTGCTTGTTACCTCCATTCTCACACCCAATCACGTTGCTTCGCTCACCAAACAACCTATCTCCCCAACCACTTCTGTCTCTGTACAGCAAGCCGCTGCTGTCAGTTTCTCCGAAGACGAAATTATCGACTTTGGTGCTGAAGATCCTGACCCTGCTCTGTTCATCTCAGCTTATGTCCGGGACATTCGGGTACGTCATGTTATGATTGACGGGGGCGCTAGTCTAAACATCATCTCTTCAAAAGCCTTCCAACAAATGAATATCCCTTCTAGTTGCATGTGTGCCAACCCCATCATGTTGCGGTCATTCAATGATGCTATTACTTCTACCTTAGGTACCGTGATCCTTAACATTCGTGTAGGGCCACGCACTTTACCCGAACTCTTCTATGTCCTTGAGGGAGAGTTCCAATACAATATGTTGTTAGGCCGCCCTTGGATCCGGGCTATGGGATGTGTTCCCTCCACCTTACATAGATGCATAAAATTTGAGTACGAGGGGAAGTCCTACACCGTAAAAGCTGATCCTCCCCCCTTCAAAACCTGCAATATGTTATATCGCCCTAATGATGTGCTTGTACCAGTCAAGACACCCATTCATCCAACCCAACCATCCACTTCAACCACACCTCTACCATCCACTTCAACCACACCCCACACCTTCAACTAATGAAACTGCCGTCGCAAATACCACTTCCTTTCCCGCAGATAACATCCCAACCTCAGACCCCTTAGTAGATGTTTTTCAACGCCTTACGCTGGGGGAGTACCGCCTATATAACGTTAGTTCTTTCCATACCCCACAGGAGTACGGACAGTTACATGCGCATCCTACCTACGACCGTCGCGTGGGGGAGGTAATCTCTTACAGACCACCTAATTGCCACACCAACCTAACGTATGGGGGTGTCGACGCATCCTCCGTTACCCCTGAACCTCCTCTTGGGGTGGTTCCCTTCCAATCTGATTTTCAATACCTGACAAATCGTCATTTCGCCCTCACCTTCTTGACTCGCTGTGCTTGGAAAGGCTTTGGTTTTGGTCTTTATGAACAAGGCCGACATACAATCATTCCCGTGACTACACGCAAACACAATGATCGTAGTGGTCTTGGATTTCCTGAAACACTTACACCGGAGAAACCTCGTGTCAAGTGTATCCTGGAAGATGACGACGTCACCCCTACCAAACCATCATCACCCATTTTTCCATCGTCACCCACAGAGTCGATAGACCCTGAATCTATCCCTCCTAACTTTTTTTTTTCATAAATGCTATCTTCCTAGGTCCTCTCACTTATCAACGTGATAATGAGGACCCATCTTCTCTTCCCCTTCTATATCCAGACATGATCAAAGAGGATTCACCTTCAATTAATGTTGTTGAGTGCCAGGATGACGACTCCATCCTCACTTACCTTGGTGCGGACGACTCCTATATTCAACGCGCCTTACCGTCTGAAACTCAAACCATGCTGAATGAGTCGACTATAGAAATCAACATCCACACAGAGGAGGATCCTCACATTGTGAAGATCAGACAATCCCTTAACACATCAGAACAAGCCGCCTTTACTACCTTTCTCCGTACCCGCAACCAAGCTTTCGCTTGGTCCTATGCTGACATGCCAGGAATTGATCCTGACATTGCTGTCCATAACATTACCCTAAAACCTGATTCCAAACCAGTCAAACAGAAACTGAGAAAAATGCATCCACGCATTGCCCTCTTGGTCAAAGAAGAACTTCAACGACTCCTTTCTGTTTCCTTCATCTTGCCTATTGACTATCCTCAATGGATTTCTAACATCGTACCTGTCACTAAAGCAACGGGGGGACTTCGGATATGCATGGATTTCTAAGACCTTAACCTCGCTTGCCCCAAGGATGAATTCCCCCTCCCAAGTATTGATCAACTTGTTGATCTCACTGCGGGCCATGAAATGCTTTCTCTCATGGATGGCTTTTCGGGATACAATCAAATTTTGGTAGCCCTGGCCGATCAACATAAAACTGCCTTCATAACTCCTTGGGGAACCTTCTGTTATCGTGTCATGCCATTTGGCCTTAAGAATGCTGGTGCGACCTATCAGCGGGCTATGAATTACATTTTTCATGACATTATGCACACTATTCTTGAAGATTATGTCGATGATCTTCTTGGCAAATCTAAACATCGCAGTGAACATCTCGATGTTTTAACCATTATTTTTGATCACCTGTTACAATATTCTGTCCGGCTTCAACCAAAGAAATGTGTCTTTGGTGTTCTTTCGGGAAAAATTCTTGGCTTTATCGTCTCTTTGCATGGCATTGAGGTCGATCCATCTAAAGTCAAAGCTATCCTAGAAATGCCCCCACCCAAAAACCTCAAACAATTGCGCAGTTTGCAAGGTAAACTTCAATCTATCCGGCGTTTCATTTCCCAACTCTCGGATCGATGTCAACCTTTCCATCACCTTCTTAAAAAGGACATTGCCTTTCAATGGAGCGAAGAGTGTCACCAAGCCTTTGAAGCTCTCAAAGCCTATCTCTTGCAGCCACCCGTGCTTATCCCACCTCAGGATGATCACCCTTTCTACCTTTACCTTTCTACCACTGACCATGCTATAGGAGCCATGCTCGCACATCGGGACTCAGCACATCGAGAACAAGCCATTTATTATATAAGTCGTACTCTCGTGGATTACGAGACTAGGTATACACATGTAGAAAAATTGTGCCTAGCCCTATCATTCGTAGCCACCAAACTCCGACACTACCTCCTGAATCATAAAACTTTTGTCATCACCAACACGGACCCCATTCATTATATGTATGCCAAACCACATCTAAACCAACGCATCACCCGATGGCTTATGCTCCTCGCTGACCTCGACCTTGAATTTATACACTCAGAAGTCAATCAAAGGACAAACTATTGCGGACCAACTCGCGGAGGCCCCTTTACCTAGGGAACAATTTACCAATTTTAATTTCCCCGACGAACTCTTCGCTACGATCTTATCAATGCCCATTCAGCTGGTGTTCGTATCCAATGACTCTCTTCTTCGATGGATTCAACATGCCAGCACGGCAGAGTATCCGGCATTCATCTCATTAACCTCTTGCTGTGGATCCTATGCATGCTTTCAAAACGACACGATAATTCCCCTGCACTAATAATACAGCGGAATCTCCACGAGGACCTTGTTTTTTTTCTCTCAGATTGCTGTTAAACTCCCACAGTAACCGATATCGGTTATAGATAACCAATACCGGTTTGACTAACTGATACCGGTTAGTCAATCTAAACGATACCGGCATCTACCAATGTCAAAAATGAGGACACCCTGCTTAAAAGTACATACACCTACGATGGATTCACTTTTGACCTCGTTTACTCGTTATTCTATACCTAACCATTCCCCGTTCCACTAACAAATATTTGGATACTATGGCCTGCTTAGCCTACTCATAGCACTCACCCCATCACCAAACCCTTGCCTATCACCTATTCATCTTGGTCCAACAACTCTTTGCCCCATCTTACTCAGCTCCCAGTCCTATTGTATGAAAAAAACATGCAAGAATCTACTAATTACAACCAGGATACAGTTGGTATCTCTCGGGATTGCACGACTAGCTTGGGGTGGAACCTCTGTTCTCCCACCTGACCTTACTAGTAACGGCAAACGTGCTTTGCTTAAAAGATGCTTCTCCTCATTCATGTCATCATGTTCACCACTCCTCTATCAAACGTAGCTTTGATGGCTTTCTGCCTTCTGAATCTCTAACCCACACTCACTTCACCTGTACTCTTTCCAACAAGTTCATCACTCAAATTCTTTCATGGACATTTTAGTGGCCTGTATCAGTCGTCTAAATAGTGTTGCATTCACGTAGGTTAACTTGTTGGCATGACTCTTAAAAATAAGAACTGCTAACGAATAATGAACTTAAGTTGCCAACCAAGCAGTTATATTTTTAGGACAAAATGCCAATTTTGGCATAATTGATACTCGGTTAGCCATAACCGCTATTGGTCATATAGCTACCGACATCTTTGGCCTATATAACTCGACAATGGGGTCATGTAGCCCCGTTATTGCTTGAGATTCACCTCGGCTGTTTCTTCATTTTTGTCAAATTTTTGATGGCGTCAAAGTCAACAAAATTTTTCACTGCAATGGGTGGACAGCCATTACCAATCATTTATCAATCAAAATCACCTCAATATATTATCGTCTATTTCATCAACCATCATCATTATCTTACGTTTAAGACAAACCATCAACAAAACCTGATACACCATTTCATATACACCATGGAAAATATTTCAAAAATAAGTCATGTTACAAGACGTTTCACAAACAACTTTGGTAACAAAACTTAGTTAAAACATCATCACCTATACTATCCACAGGCCAATGGTCAAGCTGAATCTTCTATATAAAACCCTAACCAATATCCTCATGAAAGTTGTTAATGATTCTGGAAGAACTTTGGCCTGATCATAGGGGCCTCTGTGATCTCAAGATAATACAAAGCTGGCACGCTTATCGCAATAACTAGTCAAAATATCGTACCTCCACTAATGCCAGGCCGGTCTCTCATGGTCAAAATATGGTACTGAGGCTCGTCTTGACCGGTCTCAACTATACAACCCATACTCAGCTCGCCTCAGCCGGTATATACAACAAGATGAATAAATGAATGAAAGAATCATATGTGGGCACGCAGAGCCTCTCTATAGCCCAATAAGAGGTTCTTGACAGACCGGTGCCTCTATACTAATATCCTCTTGAACACCTTCAACTATCTCCTCAAAAATGCACGGATACCTCAAGCGTGCTCTATGATAAGCCCTCGGACTTCATGAGCGTCCCTTTAAGGTCCCTGTGCTGCCTCTCGCCTCCTCCAAAGAGAATCGGACCCACCGTAACTCAAACTGCACCCCCCTGAGGATCTCGTGGCTCTACGAGAAAATCAGCTCCTAATGCGCTGCATATGGGCCTTGACATTCAGCCCTCGGTACCATCTTAAGGATCAGTCACTGATAGTATCGGTTTAGCCTCCACTCTCACCTCCATATAACCTGGGCCCTGTGCCCCCATAGCTGCCTTGGGGCATGGTCCCCCAACTCCTACTAATGAATGGCCCCTGTCCTACCAGTACACCCTGTGCCTGTGGCTATGCCGGTGCCGGCTGGTGGTGCCTGTGAGCTGTGCCTACCACTGTTTGTGCACTGTGGCTGTGCCTATATCTCTGTATCAAATGCCAAGCTCACATGGTGTGCATGGGCTCAACTGCCCCTGTAAATATTCCTCGATCTGTGCCTGTTTAGCAGCAAGCTGCCCTGTAACAACTGCACCTGTATCAAAGATGACACATTCCCTCTAATGCTATAACAGCCGCTGGGATTTTCTGGCTGTACGGACTGTGCTCTACAAAACTCGTTGCTTCTATCCCCAATGGACATCTAGACATACTAAATTATACATATCCTGCTGCAGCCCCAAACGACAGTCCACAGTATCATCTGCCGGCCATATCTGCTACCCAATCTGGGTCCACGGGGTGATCCCTTAAAGGCAGTGGGGCCTATACATCCTCCCTCCAGTACTGAGGGAAGGGAGGTGGCTCATCCTGTCGCATTGATCAACTACCGTGAAGACCCTCTCCAGGGGTATCCGCAAATATACATATCCCTTGTAGACCTCCGTCCTGCTATCCAGATCAGTATACTGGATATTCCAGCGCAACTGTGATTGGGCTCCTCCGCGGGGCTGAAAGCACCTCTGTTTGGCCTCCATGGACTTGTCTATTCCAGGTTGTGGTTCACTTTCGTCTAGAATAATCACGGTTAGTAAGCTACATCCTGCTCTCGGCGAGCACCCGCTCATGGCTGGCCCATCGACCACCTCACCTCACCATTTGTCAAAGCAACAAAACATCAAGGGACGTGATGTATCATCCGATGTGGCACTGACTGCTGGGGCAGCCCTACTTTTCGAATACCTATATGACTGTGCTCAACTATGCCCAGCAGTGTAACAGAAATGTGGATTCAAGCTCATCCGATGTTAATATGTGGTCATGTTTAGCTTTTCTTAACTACGGGACACTCTCTGTATAGTTGCACTCAGGTATACTGCTCGACCCAAGGATAGCACGTATGCTCCTCCATCCATCTACGTGTAGCACCCCCTATCAGCGCCCGTGGAAAGCGGCCTCCCTCTGAGTTACCTATACCTACGATCAACATCGCCCATGCCTATACCAACACCAACAACGGCAAGCCGTGTATCAATGTCAAATGTTTATCAACCATACAAATCGCCTAACCATACCCAAATTGCCTGAATTCGCGCTGTGGTTGGTCCTAAGGGCGTGAACTGCATCGGTCCAAATACCCTTAGAATGCTTTGTGCAATAGCTGTATGTAGCGTCAGCACCTTAGTATACATGGGCCTCTCCTATGATTGTGTTTCGCTCGACCATCCCCTACCATACTTCTGGGAATAGAGTTGTAAATATCCTTTCATATCCTTTTGTGAAACAGATAAGGGTTAGGACTAGGAGGAATACATCTTGATCATTTTTCAAAACCAACCAAAACAACATGTGCAAAACACAACCGTAGAGAAAGATCTTAGTATGACTGCGATCCCTCAAAACAACATACATATTTTGTTTTTAGAATGACTACCTGCAAATACATCTTCTCTATCACAAGACTCACAAGGTCGGCATTTTTATTAGACAATAAATGAGGAAACTGCCTTGGGCCTCAGGAAATATGAAACTTCACTTTCGACCCTTGGTCAGTTTCTCCTGCTAATATGAATTAACACCAGTGGACTGATAAAATGATCGTCGACGCCCTTCACTTTGCCTCTGAAACAGGTAGGGGAAAGGCTGCCACTGCTATCTGGTTCCTGAACCACTGATAACCGATGCCAACATCTACTGATAACCGCTATCGAATACGGGTCTAGGATCGCGTGGGTTAGTTGAATGTTGTGGGGTGGTTGTATGTTCTACTTGTAACTGTGTTGTTTGTAAGGCTAATATATCCCGTTGTCTCATTCAGGTATGTTTGAAGCTGTGATGAGAAGTAAATGAAGGATAGTTAGATGCAATCTGTCTCCATGGGTAGTGGACCGCAGGAATGGATTAGGGCGCTCACGTGCACCTCGCAGATTCTACTACCCACCATAATCGATAGTATTATGTAAAAGGACATGCATCCATGTACCCTACGATCAGCTGGCTATATCTTCCGGCGAAGATGTGGAGGTCCAAGAACTCTGATGACAAAGGTGAGAATCTTGCCTCGGTGTCGATGGCCTGACACATGGTCTATATGTCATGAGATATCTCCCTCCCGAATGATCAGCTAAGTATCACAGCATGCGATCTAGAGGTATCCAGTTACATACTCTCCTGGGCTCCGATCCTCCTATCCAGAATGTATACCAGATCCAGCGTATCTGTGATCCGGCTCCTCCTCAGGGCTGATGGCCTCTGCTCAGGCCTCAAGTACAAGATCTAACGATTCTCTTGATCGCTCTAGTAAATGACGGTAGTAAGCTACGATCCAAAAATCTGGTGACCTCCGTTTTTGGTTTGGCCCACGACCCATTTACCACCTCTGGAAGCCGATGGCTAGTATACGTAACCTGACGGCCCTGGCTGCTGAGTAGGAACTGGTATCTGGTAAGGAATACATATGATAGGCTCATATGCCCAGCAGTGTAACAAATATGTGGAACAAATCCCTACTTTTCTCATCCGAGAGATTAGTTTGCACAGCTCTCTGTCATAGCTGCACTAGAAGGTCGGTTTTAGGTGCCCGAGCATAAGGGGTCATGCTAGTCCATGGGTGTAGGTGTAGGACCCCAAGTTATACGGTCATGGAATTACGGCCTCCCTCTGAGTTTAGGGTTAGGACTAGGTCATGATGAGGTGGCTAAAATGAGGTCAACACAGTAAGCCGTGATGTGGATTTATGTAATTACGAGGTACATGTCCCCATAAATAATTATATAAGCGCTGTGATAAGTGATGTAGCGTTAGGCTGCATCCCCAGAATACCTATAGAATGCGGGTCACATAGGGGTCGTAAGCATCTACCTAGAATACTGGTGTCTACATCGATCGGCATTCTCAGGATGCGATATACATCCTCCAGGGTAATAGTCATCTCTCCAGTTGAGAGATGGAAAACATTAGTCACCGGATCCCATCTCTCGATGAGGGCAACCATAATACTGTGATCCCTATCTATAGCCCTATATCGTTGGGCTCCACCGAGTCCCACCTCACGCATAATGGCCCACTGCACTGCAGACACATGTGGCTGCATCCATCTCAATAGTGGAGGCATCCTATACCGCATAGTTAGCTGCTAACGTGCCTACACAAATCACCCACTTTATTAGACCTACCCTTTTAAACAACTACTACTTTAACCTTCTATACCCCCTTTTACCCACCCGACCACACCCTGACTCTATAACAAACACCTACACCCACCTATTTTACCATAAAACCTTTACGATATCCCCTTGCCTTATCTCGCACCCTACCAATCACTCAGCTCTACTCTCACCATTTACCTATGCCCCTACCGATTTAACACCTCCCCATTCATGCCCAATACCTAATCTATCCTAACCACACAACCGCCCCATTTTCCCCCCCCCCACCGACCAATCAACCTTCCTATTAACCTCTACCCCTTCCCTCTTCACCCCCACAAACCACAAAGCCCAACAATAAAACCCAAACCCAAACCACTAATAACCAAACAACCCAAACAATAACAAAACACCCAAACAACAACCCAAAAAATAACAAAACACCTAAACAACAGCCCCAACAACAAACCACAACAAAACCAACCAACAAAATAAATAATCCTAACTAGGGACCAGTACCGATCAGCCATGACCGCCACCGGTCCTCTCTCCATCGTCTCTCCACCAACGCCAGTCGACGTACGACCGACACCGGTCAACCACAAATCAACCTTGCCCGAAAACTTCGTGATCGATGCCGGTCACTTAGTGACTGACATCGGTCACTGTAAAATTATGGAGCCGAACCCGACGCGGCCCCCCAAATCCATTTTTGGCTCATTTATCTCTATTTACCCACCCAAACACCCTAAAAACCTACCCACCCTGCCGCCTTGGCCTATTTAACTCGTCTACCCTCTCCATTTTTCAAATAGCTTCACTTTATTCATTATTTTATCAAAATATTGGATTCCTACCCAAACCCCCAAATCTAGCTTAACAACATCAAATTCACATAATGAGAGGTTTCGAACCTACTGGTACGACTACACGTCGTCGTGGTGGGATAGGTGGTGGCGGTTCAGCTAGTCCAGCACCTCCAGCTCCTCCTGGCTGTGCCATGGCTCTAAAACTCCTCTGCTGGGTTCCCCACCAATCAAATGCTGCCTCCTACTCGCATGGGCCTACCAACCACTCACTTCTCCACTCAAATAGTGCCACCTCAACCGACAAATTCAACAATTTCACTAATACACCTCAGACAACTAAAATTGGTTTTCAAATTGACAATAAGACAATGACAGGCTGTATTTTTCTTTTTATAGGTTTTTCGACCTATAACCGATATTGGTTATATAATGCCCTGAAGAACTGGTTTCGGTCGTATAACCGATACCGGTCATTGAGAATCGATATCGGTTTCATCCCACCTTTCCCCAATTTCTGCCCTTATTTACTAATCGCCCTTTCTCACCACATCACCTATATCTGCCTTCGCTGAAAACCCTTTACTGACTTCATTGGCCCGACCCAAGGCCGCAACCAACCCATTTGGCCCGACCCAAGGCCGCAATCAAACATTTGGCCCGACCCAAGGCCGTAACCAACCATTTGGCCCGACCCAAGGCCGCAACCAACCATTTGGCCCCACCCAAGGCCGCAACCAACCAATTTGGCCCGACCTAAGGCTGCAACCAACCAATTTGGCCCGACCCAAGGCCGCACCCAACCATTTGGCCTGACCCATGGCCCTCACTAATCAATCGGCTCGACCCAAGGCCGCACCAACTAAATACCTCACCCAAAACCAACAAATTACAATTTTATCCACCCATCATGTAGCTTTTTGTTCAATCGAGCTCACCTGTTCGTGTTTTAGCATGATTAGGGTCCTTGACTTGATCAGTCGACCAACTTTGCCTAGACCAAGACTGTGACATTTATCTCGACCAAACCAACCATTTGGTACTGCCAAACATGCCTAAACGTTCCTGTACCTTACCCGTTATATCCCCTGGAGCTACTTCCTATGCCTTGGATACCAGGATTATATCACCCTTGTTTGGATAAACTATCGACCTTTGCCTATGAATTGCTTGTTTGCTCTTCAAATCATGTACCCTGGTCGCACTACTGCTTTTCAACGTGTGTCTGCTTCCTTGGACCTACCCCACCATCTTACCATCATCTAAACACCATTTACCCTTTATCAACCCTATCTCTGATTTCACGCTACCTCAATCTGTGATAGATTTGAGGGGGATTACCTATACCCTTAACAGGGGTAACCACTTCTTATTATTGTCCGTGCAGCTTTAACAAGACAAGCTACACGACAACAAGGGGCTAATGTAGACACCAAATTTGTGTCTTACGACCCCCTGTGCCCCGCATCTCATTTTGCAACCTAACCTCATCACCTAAACCTTACACAATTATTTATTAATTACCTTATAATTAATAAATCCACATCACCATACCTGCCACCTCATTTCGCCACCTCATCATGACCTAGTCCTAACCCTAAACTAACCTAATTAAGACCTATAACTTGGTCTACATCCACACCCATGACTAATGAATCCTCACCCGTACCTAAAACCAACCTCATAATGACTTGACCAAGCCCGCAACTAATCCCTTGGGAGAAAAGGAGGGAAAGTTGGCTATTTTACTAAAAATAGCCCACTTTGACCTGACCAATACCGGTTCCCACTCGACCGCCGTCGGTTACATAACCGCCATCGGTTCCCTGTAAATGACCACTCCCAACCAAAAACAAAAGGTTGGATTTTGATTGATCTGAATCAGAAGTCATTGGAAGAATCCCGAATTCACTTGGCCGAGCAAAGACAAGTGAAGGAAAGAGAGAAGTTTACAGAGAAGGACATCAAGCCCCAGACTGCAACTGAATAACCAGAGCCCAGTGACACTCATCCAAGTATCAGGAGAGGAGATAGCTCATCTTGGATTGTCAGACCATCCTACTTGAACCCTGTCTTCATCATCACAGTCTTAGAGCCTACATTTTCCATCAGGAACTAGTAAGTAAGTCTTATACGTTCTTTTAATAATATTTCTTAGATTTCTGAATCACAGTAATTACAAGTCTACCCCCAGATCTATTACCCGGTAACAATCTCCACCTAACTTACATTCCTCTACCCCCACTTTGCCCCAAGAATAGCCCTCATACTCTATGAGTCTTCTCCATCACCTCATTACCTATCCCCAGTCATTCTACCAGCCTTATAAACACCATAACTATCATATAGCCATCTTATAGCCAACCTTCACCCAACCCCTTAAATCACTACCCCTACCGATATCGGTTATTATTAACTGGTACCGGTGACACTGATCGGCGTCGGTCACCGTGATTCAAAACCAAAACTAGCCTTTCCTCTACTTGTTTCAACGAGGCAATTAAATTCTGATTTTACAATCATTTGTGTTAATTCATATTAGCAGGGGAATTGACCACCTTCGAAAGGAAGTTTTATATTTCCTGGGCCTAAGGCAGCTCCCTCATTTATTGTCTAATTAAAATTTGGTGGTCTTGTATTCTTACTTGCAGGTAGTCCTTCCAAGACAAAAAGGAGTTCTTCACAGTCGATCTGATCTTTCTCTACGGTACATGCACACCCTCTCGACATTCAACATGTATTCCTCCTAGCCCTAACCCTTATCTGTTTCTCAAAGGAATGAAAGGATAGAAGCAACTCTATTCCAAAAGCTGAAACATTCTGTGCGAAACAAGTACATTATACCCTTTATCCTGAAGGATAGATACAGAAATCAGATTCGTACCTAAGCCTGGCACATGCAACACATCATGAAGGGGAATCACCTTTCCATTCTCCCTCTGAAGCTGAACAGTCCTTTTCCCAGCTGAATTTAGTTTGGACATGTTCCCTATAGAAATCTGGATTTTGGTTTCCTCCTCATTGTAATTAGAGAAGTAGTCTCTAACTTTTGTCATATGAAATGACGCCCCACTGTCTATATACCAAATACTCTGTGAGGTTGAGCTAACCATACAAGATATGAGTGCAAACTCATCCTCCAATCTCCTAGAGAGCTCCTTTGCACTTGCTGAATTTGCCACTTGGTTCTTACCCTTCTTATCATTCTTCTTCCTTTGCGGGCAGTTATTGACATAATGTCCAAACTTGTGATAGCCATAGTACTTGACCTTAGACAAGTCCTTCTTCTTCTCAATTTGAGAATTTGATCCTTTGCTAGACCAGTTCTTTGCTTTTCCTTTCCCCGCTAGGGAAACTTTCTCTTGTTCCACCTCACTTTTCTGACTCTTATTGTTGGCTCCATTGACAAGACTTAGTCTAAACTCCTCCTGAGTGAAATCACTCCATAGTCGATCCCAGCTTGGTAGGGTGTCTCGTCCACTAACAACTTGAACAAAGACATCCCACTTCTTAGTGAAACCATTTAGGGCTATTCTTACTAGCTCATCATCATCTAACTTATCTCCAATAGTTTCTGACTCATCCTTGACAAGTCTAAGCCTGGTGAGGTAACTTGTAACGTCTTCTCCCTTGTTCATCCCGGTATTCTTCAAATTTTCTATGAGAATCAGCTTTTGGTTAGTGGTAGCATTTTGGTACAGATTTAGAATGACATCCCACATTTTCTTCGTTGTATCCAACTCTGTGATATGTGGAATAATATGATCCTTGACTCCATCAAGGATTAGCCTCCTTGCCTTGGCATCGTCCTTCTTGTATGCTGCAAGTTGTGTTGGATCTATAGGTACAAGTACAACAATGATAACATATTCCTTGATACCATTCTCTTCCAGCAATAAAGAAATCCTAGCTTTCCAGACACCAAAATTTGAGGCTCCATCCAATCTGTCTTGATCTCTCAAACCAACTGGAGCCATCTCAAAGAATAAAGGAAAATACAAATTTTGAAGAGATCAAACTAGGTTTTATAAACCCTCAATTTAGTTTCCTTGCCTCAGGGAAAAACCTTTTCTACCCTCAATTTAGCTCTGATACCATGTGAATTTCTAGTGCAGCTACTGATTATTAATCACCTAACCATTCTAGTTTATTTGATTAACAAATACTGAGAAATAACACAACTGCAATTTCACAAAAAATATGCAAAAGAAATATACAACTCAATGACACGATATGAAAACCAGTACTACAGATGAGAAATATATTAATCTTCAACAAATTAAGAGATACATAGCAGTTGCTTCCCTCAAGCAGAGCTCCCAATTTCTCCTGCTGATATTCCCCTTCTGATATCTCCCGATGCTATCACTGCGCCCCTTGCTAACACTGCAAGTCTATTTTCTATGCTAACTCTGTAAATGCTCTTCAAGATCTGTTTTCCAAATGCCCCTTGACTCCCTTATATACTACTCTCATTGTAAAACCAACCGCTGAGATCTAAACAACCCAACAACAAAAACTGGTTGTAAACTGTTACTAAAGAAAATCAATAATTAAATATTAATTGTTACAGTTCCACCAATAAAACAACTATTATCTAATTATCAGCAAATGGACAAACAACTGTCCAAGCTAACTCAACTAACAACCCGTGAGAGGTAGGTGGGTTATGTGGCAAGCTAGCCACATCAACTCGCCAAGCTAAACTTGCATTGGATCCATAATGCAATGCAAAGGTTAAAAATATAATAATGCACCCCAAATCTAGAACATGTGAGCTCGGTACTAATAATAGCAACAACGCAGCGCGGAGAGAACGACTCTAGAGATCTGCACTATTTTTTTAAGGTTATTGTGGTCACGTTGCAGTGGGCGGAGGACTTCTGCAGGACATAGCCGGATGGGAGGCTTATGCCCTGCTGAAGAAGTTGAGAAAAAATGCAAGACAACGGTCAAAAAAAAAAAAAAACGGAGGTGCACGCAACATTTACATTTTTTAAGAACAAAGTCTCGTGCACTAAGAGTTTCGCATGTACCTCGACGCAAAAATGTACAGGAGGATTTGCGTTCCATATTTTTTTTTTTATGTGTTACAGGCTTGAACAGATGATGGCGACAACAAAAGCTGAAATGGGTGGCTGATGGAAGTCCTTGGATACAGGGTTTACGGCTTCGAAAGTGCAGGGAGGATGACGTAGTTTTTTTCCTAAATGTGTTATTTATAATGTAAGTAGCGGGGATTCAATTTTGGTTGCATTCGGATCCCAAATAAAAATGTCTTCATGCAATGCCTTCCCGTCAGGCACACAGCTGGAAGAGTTTCTCTTTCACTTGTCCTTCGGGACTGGGGAGATTAGCTGCGAGGCCTCTTAAGGTTAGGTGGAAGCAAAATGGTGTTCACCAGGAGCATTCCCTGGAGACTCCCACCTGCATGGTGGGGTCGGTATCGCTAATTGCATACAACAGATGATGTATGTTACTCGGCAGGGAGGTAACAGAGATCAGGTTTCACTGTTGTGTGCAAGATCAGAGTCGTAATCTGAAGTCGAGGGGTGATTCCCGAAGACTACGCTTGCCCCTGACCGTCTTGAGCAACTAGGAGCTCTTCCAGTTCAGGAAAAAATCATGCAACTGTGTTGTATGCTCTGGGTTTGTGTTTTCTTTTTCTTATTTACAGTTTTAGTATGACCGAGGTTTGTATTGGTTTTTCATTATTTACAATTTTATGGTCAAGAAAGAAAGAGTTAATGATTTGCAAATTATTCAGATTGTCCTCGAGGTTACCATTATAATTCATATAACAGTTAATGGAGCAGGTAACTAGTGCCACCCAAAAGCTGACAATATAATTGGTGTGTATCCTTTTCCCATGGAATAATGTTGTCTTCTTTAACTGTGCATGTGACCTGCAAACAATGTAGAACCATACATCAAAGTCTAGGATAAAAATGCTCGTAAAATCAGAAAATACATAACTGAAATTGAAATACTTTTAAATGTTTTGTAAGGGAATACATAATAGAAGAAGCTTAAAAGTTTAGGTTTGTACAGGAATGCATACAGAGTAGGTTCTGCATTAGTCGGTATGATTCTATTTTGCAAATACAATTGATAATTTCCAATTTTCCTTTGGTCCAAATTCAGATACAACAATTTCTCCCTAAATATACCAAACTGCACCAATAGATTGAGTTATTTTAGGTTTTTGCAGTTCTTAAATGTTGATTGCATTCTTTAAATTTTATATTAAATTCCATAAAATACCTGAATGGTGTGTCAACATTATTATTAGTTATTTTCGTTCGCAGATTATTGTTTGTTATTATGATTACATTGTTCTTTTGCTGCTAAATTCTACCACGGAAGCTTCTAGTTTAAAAGTAGCACTTGTATTGCATTACAAAATAAAATAATAGAGTTGATTTTACTTAATATTTACTAATATAGTTTTTTGGTCGTAATTTTAATAATGACATTTTATGAAGTTTGTATTTTGTATGTTTGTTGCAGGATCCTTGGATTTCCCCTGCTCTTATCGGCATGTAGGGACGCGTGCCTTCGTCATTGGCAGCATCCTTTGTGTGCTGAGGGATGTATATCCTTGTGCGGCCTTAATTGAGCATCCCATGTTGGGCGTTCGACTGTTCACCAAAAAGGTTTTTAAAGTTTCCTGCCGCTATGAGAGCCGATAATTTGCCAACTCCCTTAGGTTCATATTACAATGTCTTCTTGCTTTAATAATCTTTTGCGTGTTTTCCTTTTCATCTTGGAAGAATGAGGACTAGAAACACTATTGCCACCACTCTCAATGGTGTCATCATTATTATGCCCTACTTGCAGTGAGATGAAGATTTTAAAAGTATTTGATTTGTTGTTAACATTATACATTGCAGATAACCTAAACAGTCAAAGCCAATCATTACAGATTTGGTTCGCAAGCGCCTCCGTCTATTGCCCAAGAGTCCTTTGTATCTTTCAAATTTTTGAATTGATGGACCTCATTCGTGAGGGTTTGGTCTGGTTTATGATTCGAATGAAGATGCCCTGAAATGTGAACCCCCCCACAAGCTGAAGAAGATGGGTGTGTCACCAACAAACATGGGGTCCAAAAAAAAGAAGAAAACAAGTGCCAATGCAAGCAACATGAAATTTGAAAAGAAAAATAAATGAATGTCTCCTCTCTTAACTTCCTTCGACAAATAGTATATTTGTACATTTTCTAAGACTATGGAAGTATCTTATCTTTATGGTTTCAAGTTTGTAAATAAATTTATTTTGAGAAGTGTTTAACGTAAAGAAAACATATTTTGTTCTCCATCTTTTATTGCTGTTTTGAAAACCCAAATTTAAAAAAATAGGAAATTTAAATGAAAAAACAAGTTTTATTTCAGAACAAAAAATACTTGGTTCTTCTTATAAGTATGTATTGTTTATGTATTTGATTTCAAATAATTTACAATTGGAGGCTCATATTTCTGTTCGTATAAATGATGTGGAGTTTTTTGGTCCGTGTATGACATATTAAAAAAATTAATGTTTTTTTATTGTTTAGTGGTTAGCTTACAAAACCATTATTTTCTATAAGTTGTTTGTGTATGTGAAGTTCGTCATGCTTATAGTTTTCCTTTATTTAGGAAATTGTTGTACTTTTGCATGTTTCCTTGCAAGTTACGCTTACTTTTTTTTTGCTAGTTCATCTCCTTTTTCTTTTGTGAAAGTTGAAAAAAAAAAGTCGAACAATTTTTCGGGTGGAAATTTTAGGAAAGTATTTTATCTTTATGATTTCAAGTTTATAAATAAATATATTTTGAGATATGTTTAACTAAAATAATATAAAGTGATTTTCTCACCTTTTGTTCTTTATATAAGATTATGAAATATAGAACTTTTAAACGAAAAAAATTATATTATGTTCTGCGTCTTCTATTGCTGTTTTGAAAATCCGAGTATAAAAAATAGGAAATGTAAAAGAAAAAAATATATGGTTTAAGAAAAAGTTTTATTTGAGAAAAAAAAAAGACTTCCACCTTTACAAATGGAGGACCGTATTTCGGTTCATATAATTGATTTTGAGTTTTTGGTCCATGTATGGCATATTAAAACAAGTTAATGCTTTTTAATTGTTTAGTGCATAGCCTGCAGAACCGTTATTTTCTAAAATTTGATTTTTTATGTGAAGGTCAGCATGCTTATTTTTTGCTTCTATTTTAGAAATCGTTGTGCTTTTTCATGTTTGCTCGCTACCTACGCTAAATTTTTTTCGCTCCTTCGTATCCTTTTTATTCTATGAAATCTATGAATAATGTCTTAAATTTTGCGAGTGATTTTTTTAAATAAATATGATGCACATTGAAAGATATTTGATATCTGTTATAGCTTCCCACTACTGCATGGGCTAACATAACCTGAACATTTATGTTCGACATCTACATAACATTTACCCTTTTTTCTCAAAGCGTGGAAGTTAACGTGCAGAAAATCCTTTTTCATTGGGTGTTTTGTTTTTGCGATGGACAATTCCTTGAGCTCAAGAGGAATAACGCGTCTATTATCGGGCCGCCTAGATCCCAAGGCTACATTTTAGCGTCTAAACTTTTTTCCTCTTTGCTCTGTGTTAAGTGCAGACCCGCAATATCGTGTGGACCTTTCAAATGGAATGCGCTAGCAAATAACACTGATTCCGTCCAAGTTTGCAAAGTTGGTTTTCGACAATGCGTTAAGAGAAGGATTCATTGTCTGTTTGCAGAAAGCCATTTACAGGATGGTAAAACATGAAATGTGAGTTTCTTCCGTGACACTATTGTTAAAGCCTTTTGCTGCAAAGGTGGAATAACTAATATTTCCGATTTCTGTTCTTCTTGGTTGCAGGACTGTACTTATTAGTGACATGGAAATTCTGGCTGAAGTGCAACCAGTGATAGACCTTCTAGCTCGGGTTCCTATTGATATTGTTCGGGGTAAACAAACAAGTCGGATCATGTTTTCTCCCCAACACACCGCCTTAGAAAAAAAGTAGTTTAGTTTCATGTGCACCCGTTGTGGTCCCTATTAGTGCCTTGAATACTACCATGCGTGTATGTTCTGTCGAGGGTCGAGCCTTGGCAAAAACACCCCTTAGAGAATACAAGACTGAAAGGGGCAATGGTTTTGATTTCAACTTTGATTTTGTCGACAATAAAGGCGGAGAAATTCGTGTCACTTATTTCAATGAAATTGTTGGAATGTTTTACGAAAATATTGAAATTGGGAAATTATACACCATCTCTAATGGCAAGATAGGAAAAGCCAAATCCTTTTACAAAAACTTGACAACACTTTGGAGATTTACTTACAAACGTATTCAAGTGTCTCTCCTCTCCAAGTGAATGAGGATACGATACTAACACATCACTTCCACTTTACAGAAATCAAAGAAATACCTGGAATACCTGTTGGATCTTCTATTGACATCATTGGCAATGTTCTTGCTATTTCTCCCTGCTCGACTATTTGAAGGCATGACATGACTGAAACAATGAGGAGAACACTGCAAATGAAGGATATATCTAGGTTTAGCGTTTTTGCAACTTTGTGGGGTCAACATCTTAAAGGGCTTGGCGAAGAGCTTGAAAGCGTTCTTTCAATTCAAAAAAACCCAGTGATGGCTCTAAAAGTTGCATGTGTCTCCAAATTCAATGGAACATCCGTTGATACTATATCCAATACTAGATGGTTTTCAAACCCCCCAATTTCTCAAATTACTTCTCTTCATGAATGGGTTTCCTCTGATACTTACTATGTTATAACACCATCTATTACAGATAAAGTTATAGGCCCCCCATGGAGTTATCCTTGTCCATCACAATCTCTCAGGTCCTGGAAATGGGGAACGATGAAAAAAATGAATGGGCTACACTGACAACAATAATTACAGACACTGACTTGCACTTCCTATGCATAGATGATGACGCCTTTACTAAGATTGCAAACCACATTATAGGTCACTAATTTAGATTCATGTTGCCCATGAAAAAAGAAACATATCGTGGATGAAAACAATTGAAATGCGTCATTATTAATTCCAAAAAAAATAGAAGTTGAGGGTTCTCCTCCTTGACTTCTATTATTGTAAAATTAAGAATTTTTTCGCCTTAGGTGGTTTTGCTAATGTTTCCTTCTTCTGCATTGTTCCTGTATAGTTTTCTAGACAAAAATTAAAGACTTACATATAACTTATAGCTTTGTAAATATTATTTTATAGATGATATTGATATGCATTTTCATGTATTTCACTTGTATGAGATTTTTCAAAACCATAGAATAGTTGGCACAACCATTTGTACTATATAAGCATTTTGCAATTTACTATAGCCTTTGCTTGACATAAAATTCTACATCTCCCTTTGCACTATGCTATTTGGTAGTTATGGAATATCTAATGATGTTTTTTTTTTTAAATTTTCTTCTAAACTTAACAAGCCTAGAAATATCCATTCATTTTTAATGCAATACATATGTTTTCCTTTCCCAATCACCATTTACATGCATTGTTTAATAATGTTTGCTTTCTTATGTCGCTTCATATTTGCTTGGTTTTGCAGGAAATTGTTTCCCTTGATGTCTACTTCTCAAAAAATAACTTGATGAAGGGAACTTTATTCCCACAACAAAACAAAGATCAACATCGACAAATGGCATAGATATAAGGCTCAAAAGCATGCACAAGCCACTTCCTATATGTCGTATTTGATCTCCTCTACTTTCCACTCTTTGAGATTGTCTTCCATGCCTTCAAATTCATATAATGAACACTTTCAACATGGAATTCCATGTGGCACATCTCTTCAATCCAATCTTCATAGCCATTCAAAAATAACATACTCTCCCACCGTTCCTTTAAACAACCTTGCAGATCAATTAAACAACGCCAACAATCTGCCAAACCCCTCTTCTTCCATTTCCTCTGGTCTAGACTTGTATTGCGAGAAAACTTTCACTTTCAAAGCTCTTCAATGTAAATATATCCCTTCCCCTTCTACATCGCAACATATTCCTTCTTCCCTTACAAATTCAGCCTTGGGTGGACATAGTCTTCCTTCCACTTCACCGCAAGAACCCTCAGCGCAACCATTGCTTTCCTTTACCGAAAAACTGTGGCTATTTCATAATTGGATTGATTTTTTGTATGAAATCAAAACTTGTTCTATATGTATTGAAAGCTACCCTGGGATACAGACAAAATTCCATGAAGCGATACACACTTGCAAAAGAAACAAGTTCGAAAAACAAGGTCACCACTTCTCATTCTAGAACAATATGGACCCTGGCCAACAACCTTTTGTCCTTAAGCGTTTGACCCAAGTTGAAGAAATGTTAATAACACAAGTAAATCCAATTATTCAAGTAACCAAAGCCCATGCTGTGCAATACAAATATTCTAGACACACTATAAGCTTACCACAAAATATTTCTTCCATAGCCAAGTACTTGTCACGCCACCTTGGAGATTTAGATCTTATACTTGTACAAAAGACTGGTTTCTAACAAAAAAAAATATGATTTCTATGTTAGTAGATCCCGTATCTGGGAAGCCCTCCAATATAAAATTTCCCACGAGCCTTAGTACAAATATGTTCTGCTAGACAATGATGCCCTCCTTTCCTTACCTTTAGAATCCACAAATGTTTCCTCCTCTCTTAACACTATAGCCGTAGACCTTCCTCACTTTCAAGACCTTTCGGCACAAGAAATTGATGATTTGAATTTTCTCTCTACCATTTCAATTACACAAACCTCATCTTTTGTGCCTTTTATCCACAACACAAGCACTGAAATCGAAGCTATCAAAAAATTCTTTCTTTACCATGGACAAAACATACCTTATACCCTGTCTTGGCTACACATTGGTCTTTTGCCCATAAATGAATACACCACCAAGGGTCTTCTCTCCATGGATTTCCCAATTTTTTTTCCAACAAGTAAGTCAAACAACCACGCATGAAAGAAATTCATATGCATGAATATGCCCTTCACTTGTTGCATTACCATGATGACTAGTTTGGTTCCCACCCAAGATTTCGATACTTCTTACTTAACCTTATTATGGGCCATAGAAGCCAATCTACAACCGTTGTGTTCATGAAACAAAACAACAAACATGTTATCCCTCCAACAATAGGAGAGCTCCAAAAAATACTTTGCGACTTCCCAAAAGATTGTTTGCCATAAAATTTGATGTGATTGGAAACAACCTTCGAGGGACACGTTCCTTTTGGTAAAATAGTAGAGCTGAGATCTCAGACATGAATCTACAATTAGGGGGGGCGATTTTATTCTTCACTTTGAGTTCCCTAGACACAAAATGGCCAGACCTTCATAACTGCATGTTTGGTGTTTCACCATCTGATCCTCGTTGTGCTCAATGGTTCAAAACACTCAATATTATTAACCACCCTCACCGTGCGGCTGCTTTCATGCATCAAAGTTTTGCAATATTTTGTGAGGAGGTGATGCAAAAACACCTTGGTGCTAAATATTATTGGTACAGGGAATGCATCTCACTTGCCACATCTTAAAAATACTTTTAAAAAATCCTTCTTTTACCTATCCTTTTCTTGCAGGTATGAATGGAAACATAGAGGGTTAACACGTCCATGGTGTCCTCTGGCTTAAAGACACTCTTGGCGTCGATGCAATCGATTGGGCGAACAATGCTTCTATTGAGGGGGCGAAACAATACTTTAATATGCTCGTGTCAGCTTAGAACCCCCGACTACAAGGCTCCAGAGAAGCCTTTATTCAAAGACCAATTCAAGATGATTCGTGTTTGCTTTCATCCATGCAGATTCTACCTGCAGAATGGTTGCAAGACCATCAAGAAATTATTAACCGTGTCCAATGATATACAAAGTGTTTTGAACAAACATGTTTAAGGAAAATAATTTTGGTGTCGCATGTCGGTACAATGCACCATAGCCCATTCATGCCACCTCTTTCTTGTCTATTGACAACAAAGGTATAATTAAATACCTTTCTTCAGGGAATAATGATAGATTGAACATCCATAACCAGGTCATGCTAGCTATATGGAGAGCCAACATTGATTTCCAACCTGTGCTTTCACATCAAGATGTTCTCAAATACATTGCCAAGTACGCTTCAAAGGCAGAGCAATGATCATAAACATACCACCAGATACTTTCCAGACTGTCAAAAAATTCCGACCCTGGTTTCCCTGCTTCTTTCGCCTTGTGAAATATGCTTTTAGAAAGTGTTGTCGAGCTTCTAAAACTACCGCTTATTATGTGCAGTAGAGAATTTGTTTCATTGAATGTTGGCAAGAAAATATTGAGACGAGTTGCAGAAATAGAATATCAAGCTCGTGACAAAATTATTCTTTTTGACGCATATATTGCGCGCCCTTCCGCAATGGAATCCCTCTCCCTCACCGAAATTACTCGCGATTGAAGTTATAGTAATTTACGGAAAGGAAACAAATGGATACTTCGAAAATGCCCCGTGGTTGTTTGTGCGTATCCAAGATTTTCCATTATTCCTTCCGAAGAGTCTCCTTCTTTTGAACTTTTCTATTGGTCTGAACTCCTCCTTTACACGCCTTTCTGCAATATTGGTTGTACTCCTGAAAACATCATTTGCAATTGGGAATTTTTCAAAAATAGCTTCAATCCATGGCATGTTATACAAAGAATGCTAGTGCCTTCTAATATTCACTCTAGTTCTTCTGAATGTGAGGAAGAGACCCCTCGGTAAAATGAACAAATTAACGAGTGGCAGCTTCTGTCTCAACTCCACCCCAGATACACAACGGGTCTTGATAGTATGTATTTGCTGGGATATCGAGAGTTTGACACTCAATACAATTGGGCAAACCATAATGTTCCCCATCAGTTATAGGACATGGGATCTACTTTTATCGAATTGCAAATTGTCTACTACATTTGCAGGGGTCTACTACAAACCTCCCATTCCAATTGAGTAAAGACCAACAATTGGCTTACAATAACTATTTTGCAGCACTTTTCTTGCAAAAGCAAACTTCTACCACTCAGGCTCATTGTTCAGGGTACTGCTGGAATAGGAAAGTCCTACCTTATTCATTCTCTCTTACTTGCCTTCTGCTCTCGCAACAGGAGCTTTGGTATATCCCTGCTCCTCTTATTGGTCCCTACTGGTGTTGTTTCATTCAACATTTCCGCTTCCACAATTCATGTCTCCATTCGGATTCCAATAAAATAAATAAAACCCCCGGAAGATCAATCCTTAGCCTCTTTCCAAGAATCCCTCAAACATGTTGAATATATTCTAATTGATGAAATGAGTTTTATTAGCCCTAAATTGCTCGCAAAAATTGACTACCGTCTTCGTAAGGCTTTCCCCCACTCCCAACCATTTCCTTTTGGTGGCAGATCCATCATTCTTACTGGAGACCTTGGTTAACTACCGTTTGTCATGGACATTTCATTGTATGCAAGCAATTCTTATGGAGCAAAACTCTAGAGAGAATTTTCTTTTTCAATCTCCTTGAGATCCATCTTCAGGAAAAAGGGTTCCACTCCAACACAATTGTATTTTCGCCGCATGCTTCAGCATATTCAGAATGGAGATCTTACTTTTGAAGACTGGGAGTTCCTAATGTCCCGCACGGACTCTTGCCTCTCGCAGCAATAAATCCTTGAGTTCCACAATGCCACCCATTTGTTTGCAAGGAATGAATGGGTCGAGAACCACAACCTCTAAATGTTGAAAGAGCTAAATTCTCCAATTGCCATATCCATTGCTCAGAATACAAGACGGAATGACTGCACCAATCCAGATGACGACCAACTCCAACACAAAGTTCTCCTTTGCAAAAATCAAAAAGTCATGCTTTGCGCAAACTTATGGGTTCCAACAACCCTGGTTAAGGGTGCAACAGGCGTTATTGTTGACATTGTCTATGAAAATGCCTATTCCCCTCCTCATTTTCCTTTATTTATCATCATCAAATTTGATGAATATATTGGCCCCTCATGGGATCCCGACAATCCTTCCCACATTCCAATGTCGCCTATTTCTAGAGGTAGGCGTAGACAATTGCCACACAAAATGTCATGGGCATTATCTATCCACAAATCCCAAGGACTGGCTCTTTAAAAAGTAATTATTGACATTGGAGACACCGAACGACAGGGGCTTACATTCACCCATTTTCCTAGAGTGCCCAGTTTAAATGAAATTCACATTTCCCCGCCTTTCTCATTCAAATGTTACTCCATGATGTCAAAGACAACTCTTCTACACTCTCGTTTAAAAGAGGAGTCTCACCTTTAGTCCATTCCTTCATTCCCCTGATCCATCCCTTTCTTTCATTTCATTCTCTTACACCCATTCCCCTTTCGCTTCTTTACTATCCTCCTCTATGTATTGAAGGGTTCTACTTTGCATATGTACTGCACTTTATTATATATTGCTTCATTCAAAATATATCTTTTACTTTTACATATATCTTATGTTGTACATATCTTGGATCTTGAATATTAAATCATAAAAGAGAGAATGGGTTGTGTGTTAATTGCCTTCGAAATTCGGGACCAAACATACTTATCAACAAGTATTATTGATAAAATATGATATTTCACCCTATGATATTGCTTAGATTATCGCGATACATGCTCTTTTCATTTCTACCAATTTTGTTTCATTATTTTTTCCTTTCATTATTTAATATTTTTCTTTATTTCTATTTTAAAACGAATAATTTAGAACTAGTATTTTATAATATTCTTACTTGCAAAGAACTATCTAACAATTATTATATATATATTGCTTATATTACCTTGGGAAAGGGCCCTAGCCCGCAAAAAAGATTACATGAAGTTTCCAAAGATAACATCAATCATCTTGATGGTCTAAGTAGATACACGTTATCGTGGAAAGGTGACAAAATCTAGCAATGAGAAATTTCCCATTTAGCCAACCTATTATATCAAAAAACATCCAATGCTATATACATAATCAAGATACAAAAAACTATATTATTAAAGAGAATTCATGGTTGATCGCCAGCACTCATCTCCTTCACTACTACTAGGCACCCGTGGAAGACCATGTCCGAATCCATAGGACAATGCATGATCTGACTCACTGGAGATGCCTATCACAAGAAAAATTCACTAGATGCTTCGAGGAGGAAGCACAAGCTCCTAGGTGATTAGATATTTCCTTCTGTCCTACATCTAGAGCTTGTAGTGCCCTGAGGATGGTGCATGCAAGTGGAAATTGGCCTCAAGCCCCCTTCCTGTCACCATGCTGTGCTTCCAGCTTGATGTGGTCCAGGTGAAGAGAAAATTGGCCAAAGGAATTTGAGAGAATTTTGGCGCCATATATCCCCTGAGTGACATCAAATATATTTTGCCTACCAACTGACTGCTTAGCATCACAACTCAGTCCATGCAAGATGAGAATGGATCTCCTCTACCTCGCACCCATTGATATCTTGAGTGATTGACCAAATCTGTGAGATCCAATGTCACATTGAAAGGGTTTTGAAATCTTGTCCAGTCTTACCAATCTTCGAAATGAAGCTTCCACAACAGCCCTACGGAAGGGGGAGTGGACGAGAGCCCCAAACAGACCTAGGATAGGCTCAGCCCTGAACTGGAAGCTACATGCATTCCCAAAATTTCCTCTTTCTTTCCATCTCTGAAACATGGGAGACTCAGAGATTTCCAAGATTCCCAAGAACGAATATGCCAAATGTCTTGAATGTAACGTGATACTTAAAGTAGCGAAAGGTGGAGGAGCCACTCAATTCACACAATTTTCCATTAAATCCCCTCTTTCGCTATCAATCTTGCCATATGAGCAAAGGGATTTTTACCTCGTGTGAGAGGCTCGAGGGACAATGTAATATCTTATTAATGATTTATATCATTAGTTAAGACCTTCTGTAAGGTCCATTGGGAAATTATGTATCCATACCTTTAAGTAAAACTCCTTCTTTGCCTATCATTCCGACCCCTATTTTAGTAAGATGGACAACAGATGAGTTCTCCGGCTCTTAGAACTGTGAGAGAATCAATGGACTTCCTCATATCCAGAAAAATATTTGAAGGACTTTCTGAATAATGTGGTTTAGTTTCAAAGCCTTAGAGGAGAGAGATTTTAGAGCCTTAATGATAATTCTAGAATCACCTTCTATCCAGAGCTTATTCCAACGGAAATAAGTTGTCTCCATTAGCCATTATAACAGGGCTAATCCTTCTGCAATATTATTGGAGGTGCAGCCACAGTCCAAAGTCATCATGAAAATCAGCTAACCAAGGGAATCACGAATTAAACAACCCCCACTTGCAGGGCCAAGATTTCCTGTCGATACTCCATCAAAGTTCATATTCACCCACCCAATTGGCGGTAATTGCCACATATTATCATATTTTAGTCATGTCTGAACCCTATTATCATGGACAGAGGAAGAAAATTTCCCAAGGAATGAGAGGACATCTCCCACAAAAAGGCCTATCCGAAAGGGAGGAAATCCAGAGATCAGAACACCATGCAACGACAGATTCAGATATAATGGCCGTAAAGTGACTCCATATTTGAGTAGCTAATAATTCCTTTTCTTGAAATATCCTTCATTTTTTTTTGAGGCACAAGCTCCATATAACATCGGTAGGAATGAGAGACCATATTAATTTGAAATATTTAAGAGGTAGGGAGAGCTCCCATTGGGAGAGCAAGGAGGAGATGCTTTCCGGGCACACCCAGAGAAGATCCCATTTAGACCATACAAACGACCAAACCTCTTGAGCAAAGGAACAATGAAGAAGGAGATGAGATACTGACTCAGAGGTAGCTTCGTATAAGGGGCATCGAGAGGGGCTGGTGAATCCATGATTTATCAAATTATCATTATTGAGGGGCCTCCCCAATATAATAATCTAGAGAAATAAATTTTCTTTGGGAAGACCAACCTTTATTCAGATCTTGCTAGCTGGAAATTCTGAACTGGGATGATCAGGATGAGTAGACAACCAATTATAAGCTTCTTTAACAGATAATTCTCCAAAAGGGGAACCAAACCAGATGAAGTTATCCTTAGAATAAGAATCTAGGAGTGGATACAGTTGAAGAGAGTGAACTAACTCCAATAATGCATTAGGATATCAGTCTGGTAAAGGATCCAACAACTTCCATCTAGGAGGGCCAACCCGAAAGAGCTCCAAATATTCACATACCAGATGATCAAACCTGGGAATGACATTAAGGGCAGCATTTTCAAGACTAGGCAAGCTTGTCAGTGGGCATTCTTTCAAGCACATGTCTTCCCAGAATTTCACTCAGTGGCCATCACCCACCACCCACTTTACTGAAGGAAGAATAAGATAAATACATGAAGAAGTGAAATTCCAGATCCTAGACCCATTAGGAAAGGAGCTCTGTATGAATATTTTTGAAGAGGAGGCCACTTTTAAATACTTTGCTTGATAGAATTTTCTCCACAATTGATTTCCTTCCTTGTAAAGCCTCCAAACAAGCTTACAACCTAGAGCTTGATTGAATTGAATGCAGTTCTTGAAGTCCAAACCTCCTTCATTCTTAGGATGAAAAATCTTGTCCCAAGATACCAAACATAACTTCTTTTGTCTTCCTTCCTACTCCATAGAAAGGTGCACTGAATTGAATTCATTGCCTTTGTCATTGAAGAGAGAATTTTGAATAAAGACATGAAGTAAGTAGAAATAGCCTGTAGAGAGGTTTTGACCAGGAAAGCATGACTGACCGAAGAGTGCCATTTACCTTTTAAGGAGGCTAGCTTTTGTTGAGTTCACTCAACCACATGTTTCTAGAGATTCTTTCCTGCTCTGCCATTAATAAGAGGCATTCCAAGATAGGATCTAGGCAAAGAGCTAATAGGAAATTCTAGAATTGAAGCTAGCCTTTGCTGTAGCTGAGGGAGAACATTAAAAAATAATATTTTTGATTTGACTTTACTGACCTTTTGTCTAGAAGCTGATGTTAGTGTGAAATCACAACACCCCTAAATGAGTTCTAAAAATTTACTTTTCTAAGGTAGAATCATCTAGTGTGATTGCATAACATTGAACTTTCCCCAAGGTGTGGGACCTTGCAAAAGTGGGAAAGCTCTCCAGAGAAGGTTGGTTCCTCTTCCTAATCTACTTGCCACAAGCTATTCCAGTGCATGCAAAGCTAACCTAATCCTAATCTAACCGTTCCAAGGAGACTAAGGAGAGAAAGAAAACAAGGAAAAAATAGAGTCTACACTAAAACGGTGATACACCAGAGAAGGAAAGTGTTGATCATCTACTAAACTGCCATGGAATAAAGAGAGGTGAGCAATGGAAAGGATGGACAACAACATCACAGACCATAGATCAGATTCACATAGAAAATGTTCCAAAACCCCATGAACACAGCTCCTAGATCTGTAAATGAACATCCAAAACATGCACATAATACTCCAGAATGATGAGAGGCAAGAGGATGCAATGAAAACAAGCAAAGGATGGACAAATGCATCACAAAAATGAGTTTTATTGCTTCATAAATTTGCACAGAGCATCATACATGAGCAAGAGGCAAAAAATGCCATTTACAGAGTAGGGGAGGAGATTCAAACTCCATTTCGACCCTGGGGAAGAAAATAAGGGGGAGGTAGAGAAGAAGAATGAACAACCACTAATTAATTTTGAAAATGTGCCTCTGTTACAATATATAGCAAAATGTGAAAAGAGAGGGAAAAAACACGAGAAAATCTGATTCTTTGCTCCAACCACTGATAACATTCATAAATTTGGTCGAAAAGTCAAGGCTCCATCTGAAAATTCCATTCCCAAATGCATTTTGTCTGCTCGAGGGAGAAAAAACCCATATTTCATTAAATTTGGTGGTTGAAAATTGGTTCTACATTTTAATTCTCCATCTGTTGATGGGCTCAAGAAAAAGCTCATATTTCCATGTATCTACTTCGCAGATCGAAGAAAATGACCCATACTTCATTAAATCTAGTAGTTGGAGACTAGTTTTGTCTTTTCCCGTGCCAAAATGTGCTTTCAATTTTCTCCCACAAATCTTCACCAAAAATGCAAAATTGAAGCTCCATGATGAAGAAAATCTCCAGATCTTTCCATTGGTACCAAGAATGTCAAAAATGGAGCTCTGGATCAAAAGATATGGCCCTCTTGAGTATTTCCTTTATGTTTTCTGCTAAAATTGGCTCGAGAAAATTTTGCACATTTCCCCCGCAAATCCGCTGATGACGTGGCATCCATTGGGGTCGGTGGAGGCAAGAGTTTCCTTTTTTCCATTTGCACTTTTGACAAAAAGTGCAAAAATTCTATTTTTCCTTCGAAGCCCCGCATCCCGCATTAGCTTTTTGATGGGGCCGCGGGTCGCATTTTGATTTTATGCCTTTTGGAAGAAAAGGGAATTTTTCACTTTTTCCTTTGATGCCCTGCCAGTCCGCATTGGCTTTGACTCGGGCCTAAACTTTGACTTTTTCCCCTTTGGGTGGAGTTGCGGGCCATTTCTTTGCTCTTTGCATTTTGGAACAAAGGGAAAAAATCCAACTTTTTCCCTGATGGCCCGCTTCCCCGCTACTGGTCTTGGCCTAGCACGTGGCACTTTTGGGTGACTTCAGAGATGCGGCCAATTTTTTACCTTAGAAAATTTTGTGGAGAAAAAGTTTAAAATCTCCAAATTCCTCCGCCAGCCCACCTTAGCGCCTTTGCATAAAATGTTGCCACATGTCCCTTTCGGGACTTAGGCAATTTTTAACTTGTTTCCTTCTGCAGGCTTGTGGGAGTGCAAATGAATTTTGCACTTTTAACCAAAAGTGCTAAGTTCTCAAAATCTTCCCCCACTCCGCCGGCCCAAGATTCCTTGGCAAAAATCTCTCCCAAGCTCCGCAGGTCCGCCTTGGGCAAATTTTCCCTCCTAACTCCGCCGAGCCATAACTCAAAAAATACAAGGAGTTAGGAAGAGTTCTTTACCTTTCTGGAAAGGGGAAGAAATTCTCTATCTGATGGAGTAATTTCCATAATTCCTTGAGTGCTTGAAACTGATGAAATTTGGACTGAAGCACAAGGAGGAAGTAAGTTAACCCAAAATAAGAGGGAGCTTATTTTGGTTAACAACTTTGGCGACTCACAGGGGTCATCTGCCTACTAGATGAATGATCAGTGGCCTTAGTTGCATCCATTGGGCATGGAGTCAAGCCTTATAAACCAATTCTCTGATCTAACTCTGAAAATATGACCTCTGAATCACTTGGAAACCCACTGAACTTGGAGTTGAACTTCACCAAAAGCCAACTGAAATGGACTGTGCAAGAGCAAAACAACAACACCAAAAACTATGTACAAACTGAAAATCATACATGCTCCAAATGGAACATGCAGAGTGTGCAAAAGCACTTCTTCTACTGAAAACAAACCTACCTACTCTACTCTAACCAAGAGCAAAGGGAACTCAAACAAAACCTGCAACTGGCAGGGAGAAATAGCTTCCCTTCCTCAAAAATGGCAGCCATGCAACTGATTTGGCACTGAACATGGCTGGTTGGATGAGTGAAAAACTAACAAGAAGCTGGTCCTCCACCCAAATAACCAAAGTATCAGCTGGAGACAAATCAAATACCTCTTTTAGTTTCTCTACATTTGGATTGAAGAGGTATGACAGCTGATCCTTGGTGCTTTGCATATCATCCTCATGCCCTGAAATGGACATGACTGGTTGTGGCTGCTCCTTTGGCTCCAATGAAGCCAAATATCTGATTGGGAAAGGTCTGATCTGATTGGTATGCCCATAGCTCTGATTTTCCACTCCAAAAATGGAGTCCTCTTGTAGACCTTCCTGGGTGAATGATGTGGAAGAAGTGGTGGAACTCTTCTGCTCTTTCTCTTCCTCCTCTTGTGAAGAACATGAAAGGTTTAGATCTTCCAACTTGATTCTAAAGAGTTATTGTAAAATGCAGGTTGTTGCCATTGAATACTCTCCTCCATGACATTAGGCACACATGCTTGGAAGGTGGATGATGAAGGAGAAAACAATGGGATTTCAACTGGTTCCTCTCCATCAAAACAATCTTCCAAATCAGACAAATACATTGTCTCATTGTTGTCCTGCTGCAAATGTTCAACTTCCTCCATGGTATCTTCTTGGTTTGCAACTTGTTTACCATGGTTTCTTTCATCCTCCAACATGAAGTTTGAAAGATCAAACTCTTCTTCAACACTAGAACTCGAGGGAGATGAAGTAGAAGGAAGAACTGAAGGTTCTTTTATAGCCTGTTTCGTGCTTGAAGCTTTTGGATCTGCATTTCTCTCCTCCACAGCTGGAAAGCACTCCTCTTCTTTTGGATTTGGAGTAGCTTCTCCTTCCTTTGTTTCTTGAAGACCATCTTGCTCTTGATTAAACTCTTCCTCTAGCATGAAGTTTGCCATATCAAAATCTCCAATTTGTTGCTCTAGAGGACAAGTTGGGACTGCAAGATCTTCTTCAGAGCTCCTTTCCATGGTTGATTCATCAACCAAAACAAGCCCTTCAAATGAAAGCAAGAAATTATCAATGATGCCTTCTTCTTCTACTGCTATAAACTTTGATTTGGTCTCACTCATTTGCTCCTTTCCAATGGGACTTTGAGCTGATTGTTTCTCTCCTTCCATGGTTGATTGTGTAACTTTAATTGGATCAACATTCTTCTTCAAACAAAGTGCCAACATAGACACTACATTTTGAGTAAACTGATTACTGATCTACTTCTTCTTTTTTCTCTTCTTTCTCTGCTACAACAAAATTAGTCCTAACCACCATTGACTCTTCAACTTTGGCCTCCTCTATAGGATTCACCAGCAAAGGAATTTTCTCAATCCCATATCTAAGAGCCAAGCTTACTAAGCTCTTAATCATTCCTTCTTTTCTTGGTTCTTCCTCTTGCTGTCCTTCATGACTGATTTTTGCAATTTCTTCTTCCCCACATGGAATTGGGAAGGCAAGAGGAGAAATAGATTGGGATTCAATCATTTGTGCATTTTTTTGTGGTGGTAGGAGGGATGGAACTTCTTGTTTCTTTGGAGGGGAAGGTGTTTCTTTTTTCTCTTGTGGAGGGGATTTGGATTTGGAAGAGAAGAGAGAAGAAAAGCTGAGATGAGATGGAAGACTAAGGGATGGAGGGATGGTTTTCACAACTGGAGCATTCATTGGTTGGGTTTACAACTTGACATTCAAATTGAAATGGTAAAGCTTGAGATGAAGAAGAAGAAATACAAGGAACTGGTGAATGACTTACCCATTGACAAGGTTGATTCAGACTCAAACTCATATGCTTATATCTCCTCAGTCTATTATGCAAGTTAGGGCAACATCTCAATTATGAAGTCCAGCTTCTCTTGAGGGTTGTAGTGTCTTGGAAAAGGGCCTTCCCATGGACAAGGTGCCCTGCAACCAATTCTGAATGCCTTCATTTGAGCTATAGCTCTTGACTGAACCATGCCAATCTCCATTTTTTGGATCTTCTCCAATAGACCAGCATCTTTCCATCTGACTGTTATCATTGCATGCATACCCCTTGTTCTTAGAAAGCTTCATAGCCAAACTGATTTTGGCACTGCTACTCATAGGGGTAGACATGTTGATTCTAAATTGTCTCATAATGCTGATTTGGAGGAATTATAAAACATATTGAACGTGGATTGTATTGCTACTGCTATGAATGTGAATTCCATAATGGAAATGAATTCATGATTGCACAACTTCATGGAATGGAAAAGAATGAAAGAGATGGAAAGAAGAATGAATGGAAATGGATGGAAAAAGGTCTGCAACTCAGAGAATGGGTTGTTTACCAGATGGAGTCGCCAGATGTGCAATTTAAACTGGTGCTTCTCATAAGTTGGAGATTTACAACAAGTGATCAATTTACAACAAGTGCACATCAATCTTATTAGTGCAATGAAGTGAAGACCTCTTAGTGTCCCACCAGGCGTGCCAAAACTGTTAGTGTGAAATCACAACACCCCCAAATGAGTTCTAAAAATCTACTTTTCTAAGGCAGAGTCATCTGGTGTGATTGCATAACATTGAACTTTCCCCAAGGTGTGGGACCTTGCAAAAGTGGGAAAGCTCTCCAGAGAAGGTTGGTTCCTCTTCCTAAACTACCTACCACAAGCTATTCCAGTGCAGGAAAACTAATCTAATCCTAATCTAATGAATCCAAGGAGACAAGGAGAGAAAGAAAACAAGAAAAAAATAGAGCCTACACTAAAATGGTGATACACCAGAGAAGGAAAATGTTGATCATCTATCTAAACTACCATGAAATGAAGGGAGGTGAGCAATGGAAAGGATGGACAACAACATCACAGACCAAATGTCAGATTCACACAGAAAATGTTCCAAAACCCCATGAATACAGCTCCCAGATCTGCAAATGAACATCCAAAACATGCATATAATACTCCAGAACAATGAGAGGCAAGAGGATGCAATGAAAACAAGCAAAGGATGGACAAATGCATCACAAAAATGAGTTTTATTGCTTCAGAAATTTACACAGAGCATCATACACGAGCAAGAGGAAAAAAATTCCATTTACAGAGTAGGGGAGGAGATTCAAACTCCATTTCGACCCTGGGGAAGAAAATAAGGGGGAGGCAGAGAAGAAGAATGAACAACCACTAATTAATTTTGAAAATGTGCCTCTGTTACAATATATAGCAAAATGTGAAAAGAGAGGGAAAAAACATGAGAAAATCTGATTCTCTGCTCTAACCACCGATGACATTCATAAATTTGGTCAAAAAGTCAAGGCTCCATCTACAAATTCCATTCCCAAATGCATTTTGTCTGCTCAAGGGAGAAAAGACCCATATTTCATTAAATTTGGTGGTTGAAAACTGGTTCTGCATTTTAATTCTTCATCTGTTGATGGGCTCGATGCAAAAGCTCATATTTCCATGTATCTACTTCGCAGACCAAAGAAAATGACCCATACTTCATTAAATCTGGTAGTTGGAGATTGATTTTTTCTTTTCCCGTGCCAAAACGTGCTTTGTAATTTTCTCCCACAAATATTCACCAAAAATGCAAAATTGAAGCTCCATGATGAAGAGAATCTCCAGATCTTTCCATTGGTACCAAGATTGTTGAAAATGGAGCTCTGGATCAAAAAATATGGCCCTCTGAGTATTTCCTTTACGTTTTCTGCTAAAATTGGCTCGGGCAAATTTTGCACATTTCCCTCGCTCCTCCGCTGATGACGTGGCATCCATTGGGGTTGGCGGAGGCAGGGGCTTCCTTTTTTCCATTTGTGCTTTTGACAAAGTGTGAAAAAATATTTTTCCTCCGAAGTCTTGCATCCCCGCATTAGCTTTTTGATGGGGCCGCGGGTCGCATTTTGATTTTATGCCTTTTGGAAGAAAAGGCAATTTTTCACTTTTTCCTCCGAAGCCCCACTGGTCCACATTGGCTTTGACTCGGGCCTGAACTTTGACTTTTTCCCTTTGGGTGGAGTTGCGGGCCATTTCTTCACTTTTTGCATTTTGGAACAAAGGGAAAAAATCCAACTTTTTCCCCGATGGCCCGCTTCCCCGCTGCTGGTCTTGGCCTGCCACGTGGCGCTTCTGGGTGACTTTAGAGATGCGGCAAATTTTTTGCCTTAGAAACTTTTGCGAAGCAAAAGTTTAAAATCTTCAAATTTCTTTGCGAGCTCGCCTTAGTGCCTTTGCATAAAATGTTGCCAAGTGTCCCTTTTGGGACTCAGGCAATTTTTAACGTGTTTCCTTCTGCGGGTTTATGGGAGCGCAAATGACTTTTGTGCTTTTAACCAAAAGTGCTAAGTTCTCAAAATCTTCCCCCGCTCCACCGCCTTGAGATTCCTTGGCAAAAATCTCTCCCAAGCTCCACAAGTCCGCCTTGGGAAAATTTTCCCTCCTAACTCCACCGAGCCATAACTCAAAAAATACAAAGAGTTAAGAAGAGTTGTTTACCTTTCTGGAAAGGGGAAGAATTTCTCTATTTGATGGAGCAATTTCCATAATTCCTTGATGATCCAAAAATAATCAGATTATTACTACCTGATCTCGGACCCTTGTAGGCTTTAATTATTTGCCGATAATTTACTCCTTTTAAGTAATCAATTTAAAAATAATGCAAGACAATAATGAAAATTGCACACAGATTGATTACGGAGTTCGACAATTGCCTACGTCTCCGGGTTCGTGGTTGAACCATTCCACTAGTCAAAACTTGTAAGTTACAATAGTACTTTCACAAGAAAACCTAATGGAAACTATTTAAACTTGCTTAGAAGAATAACCAGACCTTCGGATGACAAGGGTGAAAAATAGCACCGGAATTCCACCTTCCTAGCGTACAATCTCATTTGGCTTCGATCGGCCTTCCCGATGCTATCAATGCAATGTTAGCACTGTCGGTCGACAATCCAGGATTTGCAAGTAATTGGTGTGGAGCTATGGGCCGACTAGGTAGTTTGAATAACTCCTAGCCACAAATATTTAATTTATTATTGCCTAACAAATAATAGGTCAATAATAATAAAAAATAACAATGCCTAAATAATTTAGGTCTTCACACAACAATTTCTCATTCTCCTCTTGGCTCGGACTTCGCCTCCAGCACTCTAGGAATGAGCTTGTCTCCGAGTTTGTGTGTGTCCACAACAAGCTTAACAAATAATAAGCTTGAGTTGTGTGTGTCCACAACAAGCTTAACAAATAATAAGCTTGAGTTGTGTGTGTGTGTGTTACAATGAAAATGGGTTCCCTATTTATACAAAAAATAAGGCCCTTAAAAAAATGCATTAAAAATTATCCTAAGGCTAATAATAGCCTCATCCCGTAGCATGTGTAATGGGATTAACTCGGATTGCTTGTTTTAATGGGTTACATCCCATTTTTGGTGTAACATCCCCATTTTAAAATACCAGAACAAGGGAATTTTTTTTTTTTTGATAACGTTCTCTATTATGAATTACAAAATTCAAACACACGTTCAAGTTTTAATAATTGTTCTCTGCCCAAACAACACAGTTTGGATCACACAATTTCTTTTTAAAATGAATGTTCCCTATTCGCATATTTACAATATGGAACACACATTCAATGCCATTCAATCTTATAACAGATTCTATATGCTGCTGTAAATGACTTGAGGAACTGCCGATCTTCCATTTTCATGGCTCGGAGTTTCAACGATCCTTCATTTCATGACTCGGCAACAACCGATCCTTCATGTTCATGACTCGGCAACAACCGATCCTTCATGTTCGTTTATGCTTGGTATATTATATATACCTGTTCTCATAACCGTTTCCGGTTATTGAAGTGATCCATTTAAGAAGCCTATCTGAATATCTGTTACTGATATTCATCTGACATCCTGCATCTTAAATTAAGTGATAAGGACAACGCAACCAGCAATTGCGATACTTTGGCCAAAGATTTTCACATGCTTTGCATGATCATATTCCTGGATGTTATACACATCAACGGAATACATCCTTCACTTCACTTCACCTGTTATCTAGAATGGTCTTTCCTGGTTCCTACCAGTCCTCTTCGTTTAAGGTCAGTTTTAAACTTCCAGTTTTCCAACTAGTAATATGAACGAATATAAGAAGGCACTCCTGGTAACTAAAGATATGCAGACATACGGTGTCGTTACCCCATGACTCCATGTGTCTAGTTATCCTTAGTATTCCGGAGTCACTCCGTATATCTGATCATATCCTATTCCCCGCTAAGAGTTACACATTCAGCCTATGTATTCCAGATGTTTTGATTCGGGAGGGCATTGCTATATGTCAGCTGCAACATTGTGTCATCATGAAGACCCCGTCTTCATGGAGACACCTTGCTGTAGCTGGCGTATGCCAATGTCCTGCAGAATCCACCCATCGAGAACACACATCCTGCTCAAGTGACTTAGCCATGAATTAATAATTAAAATCAACTTTCAGCATTCGTGTTGATCCCTTGATCCTCATTTCCGTTGCAGTTGCATATAGCTAAGAGGGACTAAATCCGTCCATTTTCTTGCAATGCATCTTCTCCTTCGTGTCGAAGGGCTGCATTTCCTTACTTGGTTCACTTCTTAATCATTGGATTAAGCAGTCCGTTCCGACGGACGTGATAAGTTTAACCTATTAAACTTAACCAAGATTTTCTCAACTGCAACTAAATTCAGAATTCTAACTTATTAGACGTCATTTAAACGAGGTCTAATTCCCAAGAACAGTATTCATTTGTTCTCCTTAATGTTATATGGTTAAGGTCCATTAGTTATGGATATACTTATCCTATATCCTTTATTCTGAATTCAGCATACGAGATCATTAACGAAATTCGAAAATGAAGTTCGATTATTCCAAAGTTAATTGATATTCCTTAGCTCCTAAGCTAATCCTGAATACCTTCCAATTATGGAATCATATTCTTCTTAATCCTTTTAATGTCAATTAAAAATTCATCTTTACCCAAGTATGAATTAATTGCATTTTTCAACTTAAAAGTTGCATTTAGGTAAGAATAGATATCAGTTTCCGTTTAACATCCATCCAAGGACAATTAAACAAATCCAATCAAGAAATAACATTATATTTCCAATTTAGACAACAATTCAAACTGATATAAACATTAAAATATCACACATGTAATTGTATTCAATATTTCATGTCATAATCCGTACAATTGCCAATCCAGCTGATTGGGCATGGTTTACATAAATCATCCATACAACTCATAGATAGAAGAATATACTTTCTTCTTTTCACAATTCCTCGAAGAGAAATCAAAGTAACAATTACAATGCATCATCAACAATCAAGAAGCATCAGAAAATAGCCAAGTCTTCATTCTAATCAAATTCCATCTGCAAAATGAATTGCACGGGTCAGTTCAATGAACTGAGCATATTAAGCACTTATCCTTAAAATAAGGTGCTTCAACTAACTGTCTCAATAAAAGAACCCTGCTTTTATGAAACGACAGTTAAACATCAATCACGAAATAGGCACAAAAGAAAGATCAGCAAAACAACTGAACTATCAAAACATCATCACAATCAGCCAAAGGATTGATGTCCCGTTTTCCACATAACCGTAAACATTCTGTTATCATTTCATAATATTTGAAAAGTTAGGAATACAAGTAACTTACAGCAGATATAACACACTGTTAACCTTTCCACGCCTTTCAATAACAATGAATGCAAAGGATGAAACTAACTGAAATGTAATTCCATTACTTTCCTTTCAGTTCATGCATCATATTAGAATCCAAGCAATCAAGTACAGACAAGAAAGCGAACAACAATGCATATAGTTGCTCCCATCTAAGCACTACAAAATTCATTACTCACGAATTACAGATTTCCAACTGAATGAAAGGAGAAGAGATCATTTTTCCAAGTTATTCATCCATATCTCTATTTCTTTCCACATGACTGTCCGAACAATGGAATCCAAACGAGAGACAAATCAAGATAACAGTTCAGAGTGAAACTTACAAAATCCATTCGGAATTCACTTTCCGGCAGCAAGAATGATTTCATTTATAATCAGCTTTAAATGAAAACAGGGAAGAATTCATCATCCATATCCATACTTCATTTGAATCAGACTCATATAAAGATCCGAAACAGGTTAGTACAACATTATGTTCATCCAAGATCAAACAATATAAGGTTGCGTACCATATATTTACCATACTAAAAGAAACCATATTTCTTTCACCGTATGCTAAACAGACAAACAGTATTTCAATCATGCAGTCAATTAATCACATGATTTCCTAATCCTATGAGCATAACCCGTTCAAAATAACATTTTATTCATTGCTGTTACCTACAGCAAATTCAATTATAAAGCACAGTAAGCCCCTAATGCTATCTCCAGAACTCAAAAGCAACAGAGAACATTTCCTGTCCTTGACCCTCACTAAGAAAACAATCATCTTCTTCGAACTCTTCCAGAATTGTTCAGCTGATTTCAATTCTACCAAATGACAGTACCAAACTCGGAATACCACACGAATTATTTAAATATTTCATTTGCACACAAGGTACAGCATTTAGAAAATAATTTAATTATTATCTCTTTCGAATCAATCAGCAGAAGAGGGAGAGCTAATTTCCATAATATCAATAAGAACAATCATTTCCATTCAGAAGAAAATAAAACACCCAAATCGTGCTCACTGCCAACAAGCATTCTGCCTGAATCCCCCTTTTTGGTTGAGTTCAATATAATATGCAAGACTTCGGAATGCAATATTCAGTTATCAATAACTCTTTCTGAAGTAAACCCTTATAGGGTGTTAAATACGTAAGTCAGATACAGTTAAGACAACGCAAACAACAAGACAGAGTTTCCATGCGTCACTACTTCGCACAGCAATTCAAAAGTCTAGTTCGCATTCACGAACAGTTCAAAACAGAAGATCAAACCACAACTACATGGCGCAATGGAATCATCTTTCCATCATAGCAAGAAGAAAATAAATAATCGTTCCTTGCACAGAATACAAAACCAATTTATAATTGTGTCTACAGTCCGAATCCCAGGAAGACCGAGAAGCAACAATGAACACAATAAAACCATCTTATCCACACCGTAAAGAGAAACACAATTCATTAATAAGTTCAGAAGGAAAAACAATTAACTCTTCCTACTTCACGAATACCCAATACGTATTCATTTATTTCCAATTCAAGGAAAGGCACAAAAATGAAAATATTGCTATTACTTTATTCAAATCGAGTTTGAAGACCCATAGAAACCCCAATACTGTTAAACAACCAACACGATAGGAAAGCATTTCATTCAAGGAAAACAAGGACAGTCGAACTCAGCGACCAAAAACAATGATTCATATTATTTCCAAAATGACAGCAATATAACACGACTGTAATTCCATTTCCTCTTTACATGCCAAGGCGGTTCCAAGCACAACACGATTACACAAGGAAAACAATTACACTATAAGGAAATGATTAAACATCCTGTTCCACTTCACACAACACGAACAGTGAAAGAAAAATATCTATTTCAAACCACCATACTATCAACAACCAATACAGTAATTCATTTTCCAACTCGATTCGTGCAAAAACGCATCAAGGCCGAGCAACCAGAAGCAATTCTTTTTATCATTTCCCAAAGAAAAGAAAGCAAGAACTAACAAAATCCAAGTCAAATCGACTCGACAGCAATCACACAATCCAAACCCAAGAGCAGGGTTGTTTTAATGAGACACTTAAGCAAAGCAAGAATTTTTAAAGAGAAGGGCTTAACATGCCTGTAATCTCTTTTCCAGAACTCGAAGAAAACTTCGTTTGCCGCGTTTTTCCTTCCACAGCGACAGCACAAACTCCCCAACACTTCTTTCTTCTTCAGGCTTAGCAACAGCCTCGAAATCTCCAAGAAAAATGTCAAATTTCAAGGGTTGGTTCGACTGAACCAAGTCAGAAAAACCAAATGCAGAGCAACTTTGCAAAAGCCAAACCGAAACAATGAAAAATCAAATTCCCTCATACACTTTCCAAGGCGAACTAGTCGCGAGGACCAAGAATAATTAATGAAATTAAGGCTCTGCCTTTTTCCTTACTTTCCACGCCACTGCCACTTGGGTTGGCGAACTCAATCTTTCAAAATTCCCATGCAAAAACCGAATTTGGCTCTATCTCCAAATAGATGCCTCTATTTCTTACTTGCCAATTACCAAAATTGGCGCTGTCCACGTATGGACAGGTTTATTAAATGCCAATGAATTCCTTCTTCCCATCCTTATCCCTTTCCTTCCAAGGGTCTGCGCGCCCTTTTTAGATTAGGATTAGTTTAGATTGCATAAAGTGTTCAACCTAGGTCTTAGTTTAGCCTTAGGTTTTAGGGAATTAGGGTTATTTTCCCTATGTTTTTATATTTTTTTTTTTTGAATTTAAAAATCCACTTAGGATAATAGTGTAGGATGCATGTTAGGACTTAGGATTAGTTTAGGGTTTTTAAATTTATACTAACCACTAACACTAAGACAACTTCCATCCTGCCTCTCCTACTGACATTCACGTTAATGCAGAGCAGGACGTTCCGTCCTTTGGATCACTTGCCAAGGCCACCCGCGTCTAGGTGGTTCTTGCCTCACGAGGTCCCAAGTTCGACAGTACAGGGTTCAAGAATCGAACCTCTTTCGTTGGTATCTACGTGCCAGCTGCCCAAAACTGTTAATCAGGCGCTGCATGCTCATAACAATCCCGGGTTCGGTTCCAGTGTGAATCGACACAGAAATCACAAGAGGACCTCAGCATTTACTTGGATCAATGGAATTGATTCAAGGTATGCTGTCAATCGAGTAACGAGAGTATAGCAAATATACGACAATTTGTCGTCACTTTAGCAAACACGCAAGTACAGTTAATTGTTGTCCCTTTCAATAAATTATAGCATGCAAGAATCCAAGTTAGAAACACATTCCTTTAAGATCAGAGTTTCTCTTAACATGTTTGCTTTCATTCCAGCAGTTATAACAGCATGAAAAACATTCACCAAGATAATTTGCAAAAATCAGAGTGTTACATTGTGGTGGCATTCCATACAGTTAGGGATCACATCCCATTTTGGCACTGAAGTGGGTTATATCTCATATACTATTCCTCCAACTTCCACGTGAATGTGAGTGCATATAGTGGCTAATCTCCCTCTTTATTTTATTTGTTAAATGTTGTGTAAGTTTCTTGGTGCATGGGTTGTCTTTTTTGCATATGATGGATGTGGTCAAAGGTCTCACCTAAGATTCTTGTCCGCACAAAATTGTGGACCGCTTCAGCTCTCTCTCACCATGGGTTTGGGGGAGGATAACATGTCTTCCAACGCATTCGAAAGGCATGTAATGATTTGCCTAAAGGCTATGGGTGGTAATTGCTAAGCCTTTTCTCCTTGTGTTGTTTTTTTTTAAAGTCGCTCAAAGTTGGAGCTCAAGTAGGGAGATGGAAATGGAGTTTGTGACATCTTGGTCTCTACCAAGATAATGTAATCTCTCGACCAAGAAAATGTAGTATGGAATTAATTAACTCGATGAATAGCATATATTCCTCTTGGGTCATGGCTCCCGATTTGCAAATCGAAGCGATATTTGGCGAGTGGTGGCAAAAGTTCTCATCATTGTGGACTGTGGACCCATCACGTTGTAAGATAGGTATCCCATTAGTCCACATGTGAAAACTGGGGTCTTTCATTCGTAATGGAAGTTGAGTTTTGTTACGCCTTGTTTTCTAATGTATTTTAACATTTTGAATTACTTGGCGTAATTGTTGTAACTTTTGTAAAAGAAGACAAACTTGTTAAGATAGTTATATTCCTTTAATGTGCATTGAATTGAATATATTTTTGAGAAGGAAGGTTGTTTAATGGAAGTATTGTTCCTCCATAAGACAATGATGTTAATCTTGCTTGGGTATCCTTGCTTATTGTGACAACATATTTGAAATATTCATTGTAGCAACTATATTCGTTGATTGACAACAAACAACTTGAATCAATTCCATAGATCCTACATGTAACTTCAGGCCTTCTTGTAATCATCGTATGTCGATATATCTCTCTCTAAACCATGACTATATCTTGCTTGTAATCTTTGTTGCAGCACCTCATTGACATGAGTATGAGACTAGTCTTGGCACGTAGATTCCAATGGAAAAGGGTTCGATTCTCGAATGATACACTGTTGTTACACTGGACAATCAGATTTGTACGATAAGGTGTAGTTGTTGATCCAAAATAATCCCATGCTTATTCTGGTTAACGTGGGACCTCCATTTCCTCCTTCCTTGTGCTTCAATCTCAATTTTCACATATTCCAGGAACTCACAATCTGGTCTAGAAATGGCTTCATTCAGTATTAGGGAAATTTCTTAGACCCTAATTTACCAGAAAGTTCTAAAGAAGTCATCCTAACTCCTATCCTATATGGATTTTTCAAGTTATAAGGGTTGGCGGGCCTTAGATCTAGGAATCCTTTTCCCAAGGCGGGTATGGCGGACTCAGGCGAATGACCTAGATTTTGACACAAGGAAAATTGGCTAAACTCAGGTCCTAACCTAAGGGGATAAATTTACGAACTTAGACCCATGTGGATTGAAAGGCTAAGTAAGGACTGGTAGGAAATCATTAATAGCCGACAATGAATGAGGTCCTGGCATGTGAAGAGCCAAGTTTTTGGCCCTAGTGAATCATGGAGATGCCACGTGGCCATGAAGAAGCAAACCGATGTTAGTGATGGAAGATTTTCAAACACTTAGGCATTTCAAGTCAAAATGTGCAATTTGGAAGTCACCAACCCGAGTTGGCGGTCGCAAGCCCAGAAAGATTCTAAAATGCATTGAGCGGGGGCAATGGCGGATTAACTTGTCTTGGTCTTCATGCCCAGCCCGTCTTGGAAAGAGGATAGAGGAAATTAAAATATCGGCCCATTGTGTTCTTTCGGGATTTTGAAGGAAAGAACTGCATTTGGTTTCTTCAAGGTTCTGTCGAAGCAAAAATGTGTTTGATTACTTAGCTCTGGTTTCTTGGGCTAAGAACTCTAAAGCTAAAAAGTTGAGCCTGCGATCCTACAAAGAAAGAGAAAGTGAAAAACAGTCAAGGCTTTTCCACTGTCGCAATCAGGAAGGTAACAAGACATCTAGTAGGCGAAGTTTTCTTGGGGATTGTAAGAAGAAACTTAAGGAATGTTTAGCCCTCATTAAACTGCTTGCCAAAATTTGCTTAAGGGTTTGGATTGAGCCACATCTCCACCTCGAATCAAGTGATGACACGTGACCATTGGGTGTAAAGGCAGGCTACAAAGGTATGAAAGAGATGATTTTGGGTTGACTCTTTTTTCAAAAAGCTAAGTTGAGACTCTTTGACCACACCTCCACATCCAATCACAATGTTCCACGTTGAAAATCCAGCCCATGTCAGCGGTGTCAAGGTGGGCGTCGGAGGAATAGTTGGGGATTCGTTCTTTGCAAAAAAGGTTAAATTGTGCTTATGAATACTGAAGTCATGTGTGTCTATCAATGATTAAGAGTTCTAGGGCCATCATTGTCCAGAATAGCAGCGGAAGATGAGGCCGTCGGGTTGAGAATTTTTATTTTGCCAAATTTGTAAAAGGGTGCAAAAGTAAAAATGGACCGCATCTCCTTCTCTCCAATGGGTTCATTGAATGAAATTGCCACGTGTCGTGTCAGTTGTTTTGACATTGTTCATCAATCGGGCATCAGCGGTCCATCATGAGACCTTGAAAAATTTTACATTTTTACCCCAAAAGCAACTAAAATGTTGGTTGTTACATTTTGCCAATCAAAAGGTGACACGTGTCTTTACTAAAGGATTATGCAGGCCCGTGGAGGTTCTTCTGAGTCTTTTCCGCAATTTTTGTGGAAATTATGGAGAAAAGGTAATTGGATTTCATTGCCCGCGATTACCTGATTTGGTTTGCCGTATTTTTTCCCTGAAATCTTCACAGGGCCATATCTTTCGAACCAGAGCTCAATGTGTTCCTTGATTTTGGTATAATTGGAATGCTGTTAACATCCTCTTCACGATGAATAACTAATTTTGTGATTGTCCTTCGTAAAAAGAACTTGACTGGGAGTAATTCTTGTTGTGTTTGAAGAAACATCCCTGTTTCTTAGAGAAATAGATTAAAGGAACCGACATTTTTCTCAACCTGCTGTTTGAAGTTCTGGAAATAGCAATAGTATGAGCTTCACTGTGTTCGTCTGAAAATCTGTCGCGTGGACAGATCTATGGACAAATGAGCCAACAGTGTTGCAGGGCTTAGCCCCTCTTTGAGACAGCAAAGTGAAACTGGTTTATTGCTATTTCTACTAGCAGGAACCTATGCAAGTCTCATAGATTCTGCCTTCGGGGGGTTGGGATCTCATCCCAGTAGAGTATTCCAGGCTGCGAAAGGAAAGGAAATGAAAGAGGGAGAAGAGAAAGAACAGATCCGAAGGGAGAAAATAAATGAATTCCAAAGTAGAAAGGTCAGAAGATTTATGTTTTTAGTTTGGTAGTAAACAGAGCCAAACCTACTTGCATAAATAAACGAAGCAATACTGATAAACAAATGACGGAAAAGTAGATATGAATCCAACAGATTAAACACATACAGATCTAACGTAAGAAAGATCTAATGTATAACACAGCTATTGAGCACAAAGTCTGAATAATTGTATTACTTTTCTTTTCTGTTACAAAGAAAGCTCAAAGTCTTTCTCCTCCTCACTTCTATTTCTATCTAAAAAATGTTCACTTTTTTGAATACAACAAGTATTATCAGTATTTATAGAAGATGAGGAGAGAGAAGGCAAAATGGAGCCAACCACTTATTTACAAAGATATTTACAAAATATCCAAAGTCATGTTGACTTTGACAACTTGGTGGATGACATCATCCCATGATGCAAACATGGATGATGTCATCATTTGTGCCAACCACATTTTAGACATTACGAAAAAGAAAGTCAGAGAATAGAGAGAAGAAGAAGAAGAAGCTACTCATCATCATCATCCTGCGGCCCCCGAAAAAGCCGGGTTGCCCTGTTTCTGATGCTGCTCAGGTGATGATATGTGGAACTGAGCGCGGTATTCCAAAAACTTGCTAATCATCGGTCCAAATTGATCCTGTGATGGATCCTTGTGCCGTTCACTGATTGCTTCGCAAGTCTCCCGCTCGTCTATGAGATTTTCCGGGATCTGGAATAGTCTTTACCGCCTCGATTAGGGACCCGATGAAAGTCTCTACAGGCCAGTAGGTTGTTGATGGATTCGATGTCGAACGTGACTTCTGGCCCTGTCCCTTGAGTAGCTATCTCCTTGAAAATCCGGATAGTATCATCAGCTGATCTCAAGGTGAGGGAAGGAGTGAGCAACCCTGGAGTCATAGATAGAACAATCTTCTCCATTTGATGCATCGCATCCAGGGCCTCTTCCTTCACCTTGTCTATCTTCTCTAACACGAATTCGAGCTGATCTATCCGATAGTCCAGAGTGGACATGGTCTTGTTGAGGGTCCTTGGATGACCGAATACTCCGAACTTGACCAAATCTTCGACTGAACAGTCGAACATTTGTTGGAAGGCCTCGTGCTGGAGTCTAGCATGCTCTAATTCTTCTGATACTGGACCTGCTAATGCTTGGAGTTCCTTATTCGCCTTCTCGATATTCAGGTATAAGCTGATATATTCGGCGATTACTTTTTTACTATCTTTGAGGATCTGGCTCCTCCAAGCAGAAACAGCCATACCTTGCTCGCCGATTTTTGAATACTCATTAATCTTCTCCTGACTGAGCAGCTCAGGAGTCTCGGCGGCAGTTGTGGGAGGTGCACTTCCCATCTTCTGTAAGGCTTGAAGCAGGTATTTATTCTGCTCCTTCAGTAGCCTCTTTTCTTCCTTTGTTTCTTGAAGCTTTTCGCAGAGTGCATCAACTGCGGAAAGAGCTTCCCCCTGGAGACTTTCTGAGGATGTCCCCATTGTGACTTGGGTCACTGTGAAATCTGCCGGAGACAGATCTTCTTTCTCTTTGGTGGGATCGGGGTAGGCTATTTCCATAACCCTCTCACCTGCAGCGCTCTTGGAGAAGCGTGTAACCGGCTTGTGCTTCTTTGCTCCTTTAGCCGGAATGACTGAAAAGTCCATCGGAGCGATGGGGACTTTCCTCTTTGGTTGGCTCAGCTGCTGAGAGATCCAAGCTGGTCCTATTGAAGAAGGACCAGAGACAGAGGGGGAGGCAGCAACGGTAGAAGAGGGGAAGAACGTGGAGACACGCGGCGGCGGCATTGAAAGAACAGCCGCGGAGATGTCCACGGGGGGAAGGGAAACCGCAGCAGCAGAAGAGATAGGAAGGGAAGGGAGCTCGGAGATGAGGGAAGAAATAGAGGAAGACAAATCAGCGAGAGAGGAGAAGATGGACGAAGAGGCAGGGGAGAGAGTAGAAGAAGGGGGAGAGGACACAACCAAAGGAGTGGTTGCCGACATCTGAGGAAGGGGAGGAAGAGAAGAAGAAGGGATAGAAGGGACCTCTGAAGTTGTAGCGATGCCGACATCCTGGGTGGATGGGCGTATAGGACTATCCTCTGTCAATTCTTTCTCTGGCGAATCCAGAGTTATTACTTGTTCAGGCTCTGAAGGAAGAGGACTTTCAGGGGCTTCCTCCTGAATGGTGCTAGGTTCACCTTCGGCACCTTTGCCTTTCAGCAGCTTCTTTGTCCTTGGAGGTGCGTTGCCCAAAGGGGAAGTCGTGAAATCTACCCCGAGGTAGATTAGTCCGTTCATGCGGCACCAATGCTCCGTTCTCCGCATAGTTTCTTTTACCCTCTCCTCAATTGTTTGAGGAGCCTTGCTTCTGTCAATGTCCGGGAAGGGCCAATCATCCCCTTCTGTGTCATTATACACTTTGTCTACTTCGTCTTCCGTGGTTTGGAAGCCTTTTGGGACAATGGCCACTCCGTATTGGATGATTTCCGTTAATGCCAAGCGAGAGTGATCCTTTCTTCTGAGTTCTACCTCATGGAGAACGTCAATGTAGATATCCTCAATCTGAGGGACATGAATCGGATCAAGCTTAGCCCTTGGTAGACAGCCCCTAGGGTCGAATGTAGGCCTTGCTGGGAAATCATGCTTTAGGTTGAGCAATTCTAGCTCAGCAAACATCTCCTTCGCCTTGTGATAGCTGGAGCATGTGTAACGGCCTACTGTGAGGGGGAAAGGAGTTCCGCCCTTCTTTCTCTTGAGGCACTTTTCATGGTATGTGACGAGCTGTCTTGACAGTTCCAATAAAATCAGCTTTGGTCCAGCATACCTCGGTAGCCTGGTTGGTTCTCCCAAAAAGTTGGCAGCCCTTAGATAGGTGAACGTGGGGAATTGGGTGAACAAGGCTCCCCATTTCTCTGTGACTGCCACTATGTTTTTGGTTGTCCGGCTATGAGTCAAATTTGGCCGCAACATGCACATGATGTGATAGAAGAAAACATCATTGATTTTAGCAAATTGAGGGATACTATTCTCTAGTCTCAGCTCTGGATAGTAATCAAATATCTTGGCCTGAGGCCATACTCCACTTCGGTTGAGCCCTGGGTAATCCCTTGCCGATGCTGCAGCGTAGACTACATAGGAGTTCATATGAAATACTCCAGTTGTGGCAAGCTGTTGTAGCTGCTCAGAGATGGTGTTGCTTATTATTTCACCCCAGCAAAAGCGCTGATCGGGCAAATTCTTATTCATTGTCTCCAGGTACCGCAGCATCCACTTATGGAAATAGTGGGCATCTGAAAGCCCGAAGACTCTGCTTAGGAAAGTGATAGTATCACTGAGTTCCTCTGAGAAATCACTTCGGTGGATAGTCTGAGGCCACCGGGTCACTACCTTCTTATTCTTTAGGTAGACCTCATTCATTAACTGCATGCACTGGCCTTCGTTGTCTTCCCAAGCCTTGATGCATTCCTGTTGGCTAACAGCCACGTAGTTCCGGTGGTGAGGGATGCCAAGCATCAACTCAAAATGACGGGCAGTGAGGTTTATGACTACCTCGCCCTTGCTGTTCTCGACACATCTTGTGTCCTTGTTGAAGGATTGTGCAACAACCATCATGAATTCGTTGTTCACAGCGCTGACAGGGATTCCTCCGGCAAAGTGCAGGGCACTGCCTATTAGTTTGTCCATCCATGGACTTCTTGTAACCTTTTGAGTTCTAAGCCAGAACTCATCCATGTCAATGTGACCCAATTCAGAGTCCCGGATATCCATACTGCACTCAGCCTGTGATTCGGGCATCCTGACCTTCTGATATTTGTATTTCATTTCTTCTTCTGTTAGCTTTGCCTTTCCTCTTGGTTTGGTGGGCTTCTTGCTTGACGTAGACATGTGTTCTTTCGAACTCAGCTGCTGATCTGCACGAAGAAGAAGAGAGACCCAATCCAAAAAGGTTGAATTAGACATTTGATCTTCCATTGGAAAGCTTAGCAGGAGGAGTTAGAGATTTAAAGGCTCAGGGCGCAGGAAAAATACAATTGGCAGGCCAAATAGATAAGGCGCGCAAGAAAGGAATGTTGCAGAGGTTAAATTGGCGCCAAAAGCGCATGGCGCATGGATGAAGCAGGTTGCATTTTATAACAGGGCGCACAGGAAATGCGTGTTACATTGGGGTTCGATGCGCCCTATGGCGCATGGAAAGATTGTGTAACATGGACGAATGATGCGCCAAAGGAATATAGCACGGCGCATGGATGGATTACACAACATTATGTTATTGCATCGGAGGGTGCGCCAGCGCCTATGTAATCTTTTTACTTGCGCGAAAAAGGATTTTGTCGCATCGAAACTGGGTGCGCTTAGGGACGCATGGAAATGGGATGCAACATGGATAAAGGGTGCGCCAAGGCTTATAGGAGGAAGCGCGGGATTTACGTTTGTAACATGCTAAAAGGGGTGCGCTTATGGGCGCATGAATTTCAACTGTAGTAGGATGGCAGGGTGCGCCATTAGGCGCGGATCTTGAGTGCGTTGCAAGTCGGGTAGATGCACCAAAAAGGCGCAACTGTCTTAATTGTTACAAGGCGTGCCAGTGCGCCTTGTGAAATAAGCTCTCAAACCTCTCTTTCTTTCTTTCTCTTCCACTTCAAAAAAAATACTTGGACAAGTAAGGTTTTATAACTACCTTTTAAACAAATCAAGCCAGCTAAACAAACGACCCCTTTTCCAGAAGATCCGGAAAGAGGGAGGGGGAGGAAGAGCAACAGAAGAAAATGAACAGGACAGCACGGGGGGAAAGGCTCAAACACATTCAAACCTCGATGAAAACCGGCCAGCAAGTCGGCACACACACACCAAAACCGGACAAAAAACAAGCCCAAAGAACAGAAAACATAAAACAGGGAAGGGGAAGAACCACTTACCTTAAAAATATAGCGAAAATTCCTTGAGCGGGTCCACAATACGATGAAAGTGACAGAGCAGGGGCTGACAAGTCCAGAAATATCACGTGCTCGACAAAAATAATGAAAATGACTTTGGGCGCGCACTGATATTTATGGAAAAACCCTGTCATTAATGTGCCACCAACTTTTTGAAATGGCGCATAGGAAACCGTTGTCGACATGAAGGAAAGCTTGCGCCCTTTGGCGCATGGAAAGAAATGGTAACAGAAGAATGAGCGCGCCCTTGGTGTACCGAATTCGTTGTCGACATGAAGTAATGTGTGCCCTTTGGCGCACCAAAACTTGGTGTTGCATGTAGATTACATGCGCCATTTGGCACACCGAAAGGAGTGACTAACATGAAAAACCATAGCGCCAAAGGCTTTTTAAGGGGCGCATCAAAAAATTGATGTTGCAAAGCAAAACCATGCGCCCAGCCAAAAAAGGCTCAAAAAGGACTAAGTTCAAAAACTGAATTTCCCGGGAAGGGATTTTACAACATTTCGAACGCGAAGGATCCTCAACGAGGGGTCCAAACAAAATTTTCGGTATGGTTATCGGTAAAATTTCCCTTGTCAATTTCACAGGATAACATCTGGCTCTTTCTGGGGACTATCCTCGAGTGAAACTCGGGGGTAGAGAATCCCAGATTCACATGTGCCTATCCATTGGGTACGGAGTCAAAAACAAGGGGGACCGGAGGGAGAACAAAGGAAACACACAACAAACCGAAAGCAAACACATAACAAAAGCAAACACACGACTAAAATAAACTGTACAAAGAAGAGAGCAAGCTCTACTTCCTGAAGATCTTGAGATGTTGCCCGCTAAAGGGAAGCGGGAGTTCAGCTCCATCCAGATATGAGAGATAGAAACTATTCTCTCCATGGAGTTGCTTGATTTTGAAGGGCCCTCTCCATAGGGAATCAAATTTTCCGTGCATACCCTTTGGCTCTCTTCGCTTGTCCCAGAGAAGGACAAGATCTCCTACTTCAAAATTCCTCTGCTTGGCCTTCTTGTCGAAAAGCCTCTTCACTTGATTATGATGTTCAGTGATCCTGTCGACCACCCTTACTCTCTTTTCTTCAAGTTCCGCCAAGGTACATGATTCTCTTTTCTAGAGAACTCTAAAAAGTTTCATCTTCGATTGCTTGTGCCAAGCATAGAGCAGGAAGTTCCGCAGAAATGGAGAAGTTCGGCATCAGTGCCATATAACACTTGAAAAGGTGACATACCGAGAGATCTCTTGGGGGTAATGCGGTCTGCCCACAAAGCGTTGTACAAAGACTTGTGCCACATCCGTTGATTCTCATCTACTAATTTCCGTATGATGGTCACCAAGTTCTTATTACTGGATTCTGCCTGACCATTTCCCTGAGGATAATAATCTGAGGCATGTGCTAAAGTTATCCCATATTCATAGCAAAAACTAATAACTTCCCAGGAAGAGAAGTTAGAAGCATTATCAGCAACGATTTTATTTGGAATGCCAAACCTGACAATGATATTCTCTTTGATAAAACTGCAAACTACCTCGGAAGTGGCATGCTTGACGGGTATGGCTTCCACCCATTTAGTGAAGTAATCCGTTGCTGTGAGGACATAGCTATGTCCAGCACTTGATTGAGGATTGAGTGCACCAATAAAATCAATTCCCCATTGCCTGAATGGTTCATTGATAATGACCGGCCTTAGGGGGAGGGCAGCCAACTTGGGCTTGCCGACGAACTATTGACAGGGTTCACACTTTGCCACCCCAGGTAGCCGCATCTTGAAAGAGCGTCGGCCAATAATACCTGGCTCGGATGATTTTGTGTGCTGTCACGGAAGAAGAAAAATGGCCTCCACAGGTTGAATTGTGAAAACTTTCCAGCAGTTTCACTTGCTGGGGTTTGTCAACACATCGCAGGAAAGACACCGTCTATCCCGCGCTTATATAAACCTTCATCCCAGATGACATATTTAGCTGCCCTGAGCTTTATAGTACGCTTCTCCTTTACAGTGAGGTGCATTGGGCACTCGCCGTAGGTAAGGAAGAAAGCGATGTCGGAGTACCACTCGTCACTAGTTGAAACAAATAAAACCAGAGGTAGAGAATCGGGCTCCTTCGAGAGGGCTATGCTCTTTGTTGATACGATCCTCTTTTCCTTTAGGATCTCTCTAAATTTTCATTTTCAGCCATTAACTGACACAGACCCTTGCCCCTCACCAGCTTGGTGGGTTTAATATCCAGGTCATATTCCTGAACCTTTGCGATCCAATTTCCCTCTTAAGCTTCCTAACTCTTGCTGAGTTAGAATTGATTTCACCGCGGTGTCGGGAACCAGCACCATCATATGCGAGTTCAGAATGTAATACCTGAAATTCTTCGCCGCTTTGACAACGGCAAAGGCGTGTTTTTTCTAATTGAGTCATCTTCAACTCATGAGGCTTGAGAGGAGAACTCATGAATGCGATTGGAGATTCAATATCCTCCGAGTTCTTTTGCATTAGGATTACAGACACAGTATGTTCGGAGGCGTAACTATACATAATGAAGTTCTTTGGAGAAATCCAGACATACCAGGACCGGTGCATGAGCAACAGAAGTTTTTATCTCCTCAAACGACCTTTTCCCCTCTTCACTCCATCTAAAAGTGGGTGACCCTTTCATCATGTTCAGTATGTGGCGGGTCTTCTCAGCGAAATCAGGGACAAAAACGCCTAAGAAAGTTCACCTTTCCGAAGAAAGAATGAACACCATTCTTGCTTGTAGGCAGAGTAAGGCTTTGGGATAGCCTTAACTCTTTCGGCATCAATCTTTGTTCCTTCTTTGCTAACCACATGGCCTAGCAATTTTCCTTTAGTAACCCCAAAAAAAAGACTTTTTGGGATTTAGGGAAATCCCATGCTCTCGGCACCTGGCCAATACTTGCTCCAAGTGATCACCATGATCACTTCGTCGCTTGGAGAACACGGTTAAGTCATCTAGATAAACTACAATGACTTTTCCCCATCATGCCTTTGAAAGCAAAGTCCATGGCCCGCTGAAAAGTGGCACCAGCGTTGGTTAGGCCGAAAGGCATCCTGTTATAGGCGAACGTACCCCACGGAGTAGTGAATGTTGTTTTGAATTGATCTTCAGGCGAGACTTCAATCTGATTGTAGCCTGAAAAACCATCGAGCATAGACAGCATCTCTGACCCAGTTACCGCTTGCAGAACTTGGTCCATTATCGGGAAGAGGGTAGTTATCTTTCAGTGACGCTTGATTCAAGTTTCGGAAAGTCTACGCAGATGCGTATCTCTCTGTTTTTCTTACGTACTGGCACAAATGTTCGCCACCCAAGTGCTGTGATGGATAGGGAAGATGATTCTCGCATCCAGCATCTTCTGGATTTCGGCTTGAATGGTGCCCGAAATCTTGGGATTATAGTGCCTTTTCTTCTGACGGAAGGCTTTGGCATCTTCTTTCAGTGGTATATTATGCTGAACGTCCTTTGGCTTGAAGGACTTTAAATCGGCATAGGACCATGCCAATACATCCATATATCTCTTCAGCAGCTTGACAAATTTCTGCTTTTCTTCTGGCGTGCAACATTTCCCGATGTTCACGAATTGCGGCTGTGCCTCAGAACCTATATTGACTGGTTCTGTCTCTGGAGATGAGCCAGGATCATCTCGCCTCTTCTTTTTCACAAAATGGTCATGCCTGTTAAACAAGCGTGCTCCAGAGAAACCAGGCCCTTTGGGATTTTATTTCCCTTAATCTGACAAATGCCGTCGCTCCCCTCTTGTTTCGTGGTTTTGACTGTTGATTGATTCACGGCATGTAGAGGTGGATCCTTCGAAATACAACTCATCAAAATTTTCTGATTTTTCTAGAAAGGTAATGAGGTGATTATCATCGTTGAATACTTGCCAATGCTGAGAGTTGTCTGGCACGCTCGGGGCGGAAAACCACTTCAATGGTGTATTTGTTCGTTTTCAAACCCGGGTGCGGGAGCATAAGAGATGCTGAAACAACCAACGAATCGGCCATATCATTTTGGGCCCTTGGAATTGCCTCTATTGAAAAAGCGTCAAATTCCTCAATGCTGTCCCATACCGCATTACGGTAGTGCCTGAGCCTTTCATTTTTCACTTGGTAAATCCGTTTGACCTGATTTACAACTAGCTCGGCATCACCTTGTGCCTTTAAATTTTTTATTCCTCTTTCTTTTGCGGTTTGCATACCGAGTAACAGAGATTCATACTCAGTAGTATTGTTTGTGTTGAAAAACTGCAATTTGAAAGAGAGAGGAATGACTTCTTCCTCTGGAGATATCAGCACAACCCCAGCGCCACATCCACTAGTTGCGCAGCTGCCATCAAATTGCAAGGTCCAGATCTTATGACAGATCCTTTTCCTGAACAAAAACGTCCTTTGTATCCGCCTCGGTGGATAAGAAGTAATTCCCCAACCCTGATGATTCGAAAAGAATTTGGGCTTTGGGGTCTTCAGAGCTAGTGACCAAGTATTTCTTTTGGGATTCCGGCTCCAAAGTTTGCATTACGCCTTTGACTGGGATTCTAGCTTTGGACCAGTCCATGTGATTTTCTCCACCAACTTCGCTGCAAAAGCTCCTTCCCAACAGAATTACATAGGCTACCGGAATGTCAACGACAAGGATGATCATCTTTACTCTTTTATCCGGGAAGGCCGCAAACGCAAATTGCGCGTCTTTGATTTGGCCAATCAATGGCACTTGCTTGGTCTCCAATGAATAGCATCTGCCGAATGGTTTGGTAAGAGTGAGGCCCAAAGCATGGGCGACTTTCACCGGCATGACGTTATCGGAAGCTCCGGAATCAATTATACAGTTGCTCAACTTATGGCCATTGATTAGGAGGGAGAGATAGAAAGGTTCTATCTTGCCTGATGCAGACGTTGAGGCAACATTTATATGGGATTCAGGGGGAGTGGAAAGGATTCCTTTTGGGGAAGCCTGATTAGATATAACAGCTTGACTTTGGATATACTTAGTCAATCTTACAAGCTGTTCAGGGTTTGACTGAAGATACTCAGCTTCAGACATCTGGATCTTGGTCTTTTTTGCATGATCTATTATATCGAACGCGGCCAAGGGTTGCGTTGGTGAAGGAATGAGTCCTTCACTTCGCGATGGTGGAACAGAGTTACTGATCTTGATAGGAAACATGAGAGGGCTGACTCGGAGGAGAGATAGGTGGAAAAGACTTCTTTGCAAAAGATTTAACAGGGAGTTGAGTGGGAAGAGGATTACCTCTTTTAACAATGGTTGGAGGCGCATTTGACACGGCCTTCTCTTTCTGCGTATGGGCAGAAACTTCTGCTTCTTTTCCTTGCGAGCAGGTAAAAATAGCGTAGGATTGTCTGCTTGCATAGCCTTGAGTACTCTCTTCTTCATCAGATTCGTCCTCATCAACTTCCATGTATCCAATAGTAGATTCGCCAGTCGGTTCACCGACATCTTGATCATCTTCGCCTTGAGAGCGAAAGTTCTTCATAATATTGCTCTTCTTCTTCAATTTCGGCCAGAGCATTGACCGGAGGGGCCTCAAGCGCCAGCCGTGGAGCAGCTGCAGGCAAGCGCGGCCTTTGTAAAGCATTGTTAGGAACAAAATTCCTCCGTGGGATATCCCGATACGAGGAACTGGGAGAGGCTTGGGCCAGCTGCTTCTTTCAGTGCGAGCAAGATCATTCGCCATATTTTGGAATGCTGGATCAGACAAAGTGGTGGGCGAAGGGATCCCAAGGACTTAGGACTTTGATGATTCCTTTTTCAACTCGCCAGATATTATCAAATTGTCTTCTATCCAGATGGCAGCAGCCTGAGCGAGAGGTAGAGTAGCTACTCGCTCTTGAAGGAGCAAGAAGCTGACTTTTGAGCTCATGGCGTTCACAAAGAAACATTTCTGATTCTCCGGCGTTGGAAGCATGGCAGTAGGGACACGGTTGATCAGATGCATTGAACCGGGTGATAAAATCGCGCATGGTCTCGTTTGACCTCCTTCTTCAGATGAGTGATTCGTGATAATAAAGTAAATGCATCCTCTGAAGGTTTATACCTGTCTTCAAAAGCGTCCCGCAAAGTTGCCCAACTGGTGATAGATCCGGCCGACAAATGCTGAAACCATTCAGCTGCAGGCCCTTGTAGAGTCTCCAGAAAAAGGCGAACCGACACATCTTCGTGAGTCACGTCCAAGATACTGCATGACATAATGAAAGCAGATATGTGGGAATCCGTGCTTTGATTTTCGCTCCTGTCGAATTTAGGAAAATTCTTTCGGTTTCCATGAGGGAGCGCGTGAACTGGATGTGGCAGTGTGAGAGGACCCATAGCATTTCCCCATGGTACCGCCATTTGGAAGGCTGGAAAAAGCACACGAGCTGGGAGGGTGGTTCCACTGAGCAGCAAGGCACTACAAAGGGATGTAGATGCTCCTTGTAACAGACTTTTTCTTCGTGGAGGTGAGACACTCTTGGATGACCGGCTTACCGAGCTTAGCGCTAAAAAACATGCCGGTGTTACGCTGAAATTGTGCCTCTGAAGCAGATCAAAAGTAGGATCAGCTTCTCCACGGGCTCTCCTACTGCACGTAAAAGGTTCACTCGCTAGTGTACCTTTCAGATCTGCAATATTACAGCACAGATTTTAAACTTTATTTTTGGTTATACTTGCTGATTTTCTGGTTTTTCTGACAAAAACCAGCAGCAAATTCATTTTTCTGAATATTTAAAAATTATCCTCTTCGAGAAACTGATTGAGGTTAAATGACAGATAGCAACGAGGATAAGATGGAAGGGAAGATAGTAAGCTGATTTTCAGATCTGATTTTTACTTTTTCAGAGGGTTTCAAACTTTTTTGGAAAATAGTCAAAAATCTCAGATCTACAGAAAAATAATGATTTTGATAAAAACACAGCGAACTAAAGATCTGTAACTAGGTCCGATCTACGGACTCTCAGAAGAAAAAATTTCGATTTGAGCACTTTTGCAAATTTTTTGGATTTTTATACAAAAAGGTTTAGATTTGCAAACATGCAGCAACCTGCTGATTTTTCCTGATTTTTTATCTATACTACTAGCATAGATCTGACAGATCTATCTGTCCGTTCCCCAGCAGAGTCGCCAAAAAACTGTTGGTCCGAAAATCTGTCGCGCGGACAGATCTATGGATAGACGAGCCAACAGTGTTGCAGGGCTTAGCCCCTCTTTGAGACAGCAAAGCGAAACTGGTTTATTGCTATTTCTACTAGCAGGAACCTATGCAAGTCTCACAGATTCTGCCTTCGGGGGGTTGGGATCTCATCCCAGTAGAGTGTTTCAGGCTGCGAAAAGAAAGGAATGAAAGAAGGAAAAGAGAAAGAACAGATCCGAAGGAAGAAAAGAAATGAATTCCAAAGCAGAAAGGTCAGAAGATTTATGTTTTTAGTTTGGTAGTAAACAGAGCCAAACCTACTTGCATAAATAAACAAAGCAATACTGATAAACAAATGACGGAAAAGTAGATATGAATCCAACAGATTAAACACATACAGATCTAACGTAAGAAAGATCTAATGTATAACACAGCTATTGAGCACAAAGTCTGAATAATTGTATTACTGTTCTTTTCTGTTACAAGAAAGCTCAAAGTCTTTCTCTCCTCACTTCTATTTCTATCTGAAAAATGTTCACCTCCCTAGAATACAACAAGTATTCTAGTATTTATAGAAGATGAGAGAGAGAGAAGGCAAAAAGGAGCCAACCACTTATTTACAAGATATTTACAAAATATCCAAAAGTCATGTTGACTTTGACAACTTTGATGGATGACATCATCCCATGATGCAACATGGATGATGTCATCATTTGTGCCAACTTAATTCAGATATTACGAAAAGAAAGTCGGAGAATAGAGAGGAGAAGAAGAAGAAGAAGAAGAAGAATTTATTCATCATCATCATCCTGTGGCCTAAAAGGGGTTGCCTGTTTCTGATGCTGATCAGGAGATGAGATGTGGAACTGAGCGCGGTATTCCAAGAACTTGCTGATCATCGGCCCAAATTGATCCTGTGATGGATCCTTGTGCCGTTCACTGATTGCTTCGCAAGTTTCCCGCTCATCTATGAGCTTTTCTGGGATCTTGGAATAGTCTTTACCCGCCTCGATTAGGGACCCGATGAAGTCTCTACAGGCCAGTAGGTTGTTGATGGATTCGATGTCGAACGTGACTTCTGGCCCTGTCCCTTGAGTAGCTATCTCCTTGAAAATCCGGATAGTATCATCAGCTGATCTCAAGGTGAGGGAAGGAGTGAGCAACCCTGGAGTCATAGATAGAACAATCTTCTCCATTTGATGCATCGCATCCAGGGCCTCTTCCTTCACCTTGTCTATCTTCTCTAACACGAATTCAAGCTGATCTATCCGATAGTCCAGAGTGGACATGGTCTTGTTGAGGGTCCTTGGATGACCGAATACTCCGAACTTGACCAAATCTTCGACTGAACAGTCGAACATTTGTTGGAAGGCCTCGTGCTGGAGTCTAGCATGCTCTAATTCTTCTGATACTGGACCTGCTAATGCTTGGAGTTCCTTATTCGCCTTCTCGATATTCAGGTATAAGCTGATATATTCGGCGATTACTTTTTTACTATCTTTGAGGATCTGGCTCCTCCAAGCAGAAACAGCCATACCTTGCTCGCCGATTTTTGAATACTCATTAATCTTCTCCTGACTGAGCAGCTCAGGAGTCTCGGCGGCAGTTGTGGGAGGTGCACTTCCCATCTTCTGTAAGGCTTGAAGCAGGTATTTATTCTGCTCCTTCAGTAGCCTCTTTTCTTCCTTTGTTTCTTGAAGCTTTTCGCAGAGTGCATCAACTGCGGAAAGAGCTTCCCCCTGGAGACTTTCTGAGGATGTCCCCATTGTGACTTGGGTCACTGTGAAATCTGCCGGAGACAGATCTTCTTTCTCTTTGGTGGGATCGGGGTAGGCTATTTCCATAACCCTCTCACCTGCAGCGCTCTTGGAGAAGCGTGTAACCGGCTTGTGCTTCTTTGCTCCTTTAGCCGGAATGACTGAAAAGTCCATCGGAGCGATGGGGACTTTCCTCTTTGGTTGGCTCAGCTGCTGAGAGATCCAAGCTGGTCCTATTGAAGAAGGACCAGAGACAGAGGGGGAGGCAGCAACGGTAGAAGAGGGGAAGAACGTGGAGACACGCGGCGGCGGCATTGAAAGAACAGCCGCGGAGATGTCCACGGGGGGAAGGGAAACCGCAGCAGCAGAAGAAATAGGAAGGGAAGGGAGCTCGGAGATGAGGGAAGAAATAGAGGAAGACAAATCAGCGAGAGAGGAGAAGATGGATGAAGAGGCAGGGGAGAGAGTAGAAGAAGGGGGAGAGGACACAACCAAAGGAGTGGTTGCCGACATCTGAGGAAGGGGAGGAAGAGAAGAAGAAGGGATAGAAGGGACCTCTGAAGTTGTAGCGATGCCGACATCCTGGGTGGATGGGCGTATAGGACTATCCTCTGTTAATTCTTTCTCTGGCGAATCCAGAGTTATTACTTGTTCAGGCTCTGAAGGAAGAGGACTTTCAGGGGCTTCCTCCTGAATGGTGCTAGGTTCACCTTCGGCACCTTTGCCTTTCAGCAGCTTCTTTGTCCTTGGAGGTGCGTTGCCCAAAGGGGAAGTCGTGAAATCTACCCCGAGGTAGATTAGTCCGTTCATGCGGCACCAATGCTCCGTTCTCCGCATAGTTTCTTTTACCCTCTCCTCAATTGTTTGAGGAGCCTTGCTTCTATCAATGTCCGGGAAGGGCCAATCATCCCCTTCTGTGTCATTATACACTTTGTCTACTTCGTCTTCCGTGGTTTGGAAGCCTTTTGGGACAATGGCCACTCCGTATTGGATGATTTCCGTTAATGCCAAGCGAGAGTGATCCTTTCTTCTGAGTTCTACCTCATGGAGAACGTCAATGTAGATATCCTCAATCTGAGGGACATGAATCGGATCAAGCTTAGCCCTTGGTAGACAGCCCCTAGGGTCGAATGTAGGCCTTGCTGGGAAATCATGCTTTAGGTTGAGCAATTCTAGCTCAGCAAACATCTCCTTCGCCTTGTGATAGCTGGAGCATGTGTAACGGCCTACTGTGAGGGGGAAAGGAGTTCCGCCCTTCTTTCTCTTGAGGCACTTTTCATGGTATGTGACGAGCTGTCTTGACAGTTCCAATAAAATCAGCTTTGGTCCAGCATACCTTGGTAACCTGGTTGGTTCTCCCAAAAAGTTGGCAGCCCTTAGATAAGTGAACGTGGGGAATTGGGTGAACAAGGCTCCCCATTTCTCTGTGACTGCCACTATGTTTTTGGTTGTCCGGCTATGAGTCAAATTTGGCCGCAACATGCACATGATGTGATAGAAGAAAACATCATTGATTTTAGCAAATTGAGGGATACTATTCTCTAGTCTCAGCTCTGGATAGTAATCAAATATCTTGGCCTGAGGCCATACTCCACTTCGGTTGAGCCCTGGGTAATCCCTTGCCGATGCTGCAGCGTAGACTACATAGGAGTTCATATGAAATACTCCAGTTGTGGCAAGCTGTTGTAGCTGCTCAGAGATGGTGTTGCTTATTATTTCACCCCCAGCAAAAGCGCTGATCGGGCAAATTCTTATTCATTGTCTCCAGGTACCGCAGCATCCACTTATGGAAATAGTGGGCATCTGAAAGCCCGAAGACTCTGCTTAGGAAAGTGATAGTATCACTGAGTTCCTCTGAGAAATCACTTCGGTGGATAGTCTGAGGCCACCGGGTCACTACCTTCTTATTCTTTAGGTAGACCTCATTCATTAACTGCATGCACTGGCCTTCGTTGTCTTCCCAGGCCTTGATGCATTCCTGTTGGCTAACAGCCACATAGTTCCGGTGGTGAGGGATGCCAAGCATCAACTCAAAATGACGGGCAGTGAGGTTTATGACTACCTCGCCCTTGCTGTTCTCGACACATCTTGTGTCCTTGTTGAAGGATTGTGCAACAACCATCATGAATTCGTTGTTCACAGCGCTGACAGGGATTCCTCCGGCAAAGTGCAGGGCACTGCCTATTAGTTTGTCCATCCATGGACTTCTTGTAACCTTTTGAGTTCTAAGCCAGAACTCATCCATGTCAATGTGACCCAATTCAGAGTCCCGGACATCCATACTGCACTCAGCCTGTGATTCGGGCATCCTGACCTTCTGATATTTGTATTTCATTTCTTCTTCTGTTAGCTTTGCCTTTCCTCTTGGTTTGGTGGGCTTCTTGCTTGACGTAGACATGTGTTCTTTCGAACTCAGCTGCTGATCTGCACGAAGAAGAAGAGAGACCCAATCCAAAAAGGTTGAATTAGACATTTGATCTTCCATTGGAAAGCTTAGCAGGAGGAGTTAGAGATTTAAAGGCTCAGGGCGCAGGAAAAATACAATTGGCAGGCCAAATAGATAAGGCGCGCAAGAAAGGAATGTTGCAGAGGTTAAATTGGCGCCAAAAGCGCATGGCGCATGGATGAAGCAGGTTGCATTTTATAACAGGGCGCACAGGAAATGCGTGTTACATTGGGGTTCGATGCGCCCTATGGCGCATGGAAAGATTGTGTAACATGGACGAATGATGCGCCAAAGGAACATAGCGCGGCGCATGGAGGGTTTACACAACATCATGTTACTGCATCGGGGGGTGCGCCAGCGCCTATGTAATCTTTTTACTTGCGCGAAAAAGGATTTTGTTGCATCGAAACTGGGTGCGCTCTTTGGCGCGTGGAAATGGGATGCAACATGGATAAAGGATGCGCCAAGGCTTATAGGAGGAAGCGCGGGATTTACACTTGGAGCATGCAAAAGGGGTGCGCTTATGGGCGCATGAATTTCAGCTGTAGCAGGATGGCAGGGTGCGCCATGGCGCGGATCTTGAGTATGTTGCAAGTCGGATAGGTGCGCCGAGGGGCGCGACTGTCTGGATTGTTACAAGGCGCGCCGGTGCGCCTTGTGAAATAAGCTCTCAAACCTCTTTCTTTCTTTCTCTTCCACTTCAAAAAAATACTTGGACAAGTAAGGTTTTACAAAAATCTTGTAAACAGACCAAGCCAGCTACAAAACGACCCCTTTTCCAGCAGATCCGGAAAGAGGGAGGGAGAGGAAGAGCAACAGAAGAAAATGAACAGGACAGCACGGGGGGAAAGGCTCAAACACATTCAAACTTTGATGAAAACCGGCCAGCAAGTTGGCACACACACCAAAACCGGACAAAAACAAGCCCAAAGAACAGAAAACATAAAACGGGGAAGGGGAAGAACCTCTTACCTTAAAAATATAGCGAAAATTCCTTGAGCGGGTCCACAACACGATGAAAGCGACAGAGCAGGGGCTGACAAGTCCAGAAATATCACGTGCTCGACAAAAGAATGAAAATGACATTGGGCGCGCACTGATATTTATAGAAAAACCTGTCATTAATGCGCCACCAACCTTTTGAAATGGCGCATGGAAACGGCTGTCGACAAGGTAAAGCGTGCGCCCTTTAGCGCATGGAAGGAAATGGCAACAGAAGAATGAGCGCGCCTTTGGCGCACCAAATGCGTTATCGACATGAAGTTATGTGCGCCCTTTGGCGCACCAAAAATTGGTGTTGCATGTAGATTACGTGCGCCCTTTGGCGCACCGAGAAGCGTGCTAACATGGAAAACCATGCGCCAAAGGCTTTTAAGGGGCGCATCAAAAACTGATGTTGCAAAGCAAAACCATGCGCCTAACCAAAAAAGGCTCAAAAAAGACTAAGTCCAAAAACTGAATTTCCCGGGAAGGGATTTTACAATATTTCGAACGCGAAGGATCCTCAACGAGGGGTCCAAACAAAATTTTCGGTATGGTTATCGGTAAAATTTCCCTTGTCAATTTTACGGGATAACACACTGTACATACGGATTGGACTTGTTGTAGGTAACAACAAAGTGCAAATTGTTATTTATGAACTGTGTGCGTTCATGGGTATAGAAAGCCATGTAAATATTTGACAAGGCGGCTGTATAACTGTTCCTCTGGTTATAATACAGTGAAAGAAGTATGAATTCTTCTAGTACAGTAAGAGCATAGTAGCTTCCTTACTTTGTTTGCTCTATGATGGATACGATGTTTTACCTACATGTTTTGGTATTCGTATGTGCCTGATTAAAAGGAAGTTTTGATATGGATTTATTCCTTGCTGTTGAAAAGTGAATTCTCTTATTATTAGGATGAAAATGTGACTTGTTGTGGTTGTTGTACACTCTATAAGTTGTAAAGACGTAAATGTCTCTTGAACGAATTATTTAAAAAGGGAATTATATTATGCGGAATGAATCATAATGTTGGATCATGCCTGTGCTAAATAAGCGGATATTTGGCTGTCTCAATGAGAAGAGGTAATATGAGCCATCTTCCTTGTATTCGGTTATTGATTTCTTAAGTTTCACTCTGAACTGTTATCTTTGATTTGTGTCTCGTTTGGATTAAATTTTCAGTACAGTCATGAGGAAAGGAAAAGGAGTGTGGATGGATAACTTGGAATAATGATTATTTATTCTCTCATACAATTGGAAATCTGTAATCGTTAAGGAACGAGTTTGTATTGCTTTGGTTTAAGCATCTACATTTTATTGTTGTTTGCTTTTCTCATCAGTATTTGATTACTTGAAATCAAATGAGTTGCATGAACTGAAAGGGAAGTAATTTGGTTTATATTTTCAGTAAAATTTTATCCTTTGAAATTATTACTAATGTAAGGAAATTGAATTGATAGAAGTTATGTAGAACAACAGTATGCATACGTGTGTTCCTAGTTTTTACAGATGTTGTAATCTGGGAGTGTTTGAAGGAAATTACTTCTTGTAATGATTATTTAGGAAAGAGGACGGTAATCCTTTGACTAATTGGGATGGTAATTAGATGATTCAGTTGTTATGCTGTTCATTCTTTTTGATACTTAATTCTTAATTGATGTTCATAGTAACGTTTCATAAAAGCAGTGTTCTTTTATTGAGACAGTTAATTAAAAGCACCTCATTTTAATGACAAGTGCTTAATATGCTCAGTTCAATGAATTGACCCGTGCAAGTAATTTTGCAGATGGAACTTGAGTTTAAACGAAGACATGGTTGTTTTCTGATACTTCTTTTGATTGACTGAAGATGGATTGTAGTTGATAGCTATTACTCCTCTACGAGGAATTGAGAAAAGAAGAAATTACATTCTTCTATCTTATGTGTTGTAATGTTGTTTAATATAAACAAAGTCCAGTCATTTGGACTAGCAAATGTATAGATTATAAAACGGATGGATGAATACAAATACAAGTGTGATATTTTAATGACTGTATCAGTTTGATATTGTTGAATAAGTTGGGAATATAACATTATTCCTTGATTTGGAATTATTGAAATGTTCATGGATGGATTTAAAAGGAAATGATATCTATTCTTACCTAAATGTAACTTTTATGTTGAAATGTGCAATTAGTTCATACTTGGGTTAAGATGAATTTTTAATTGACATTAAAAAGGATTAGGAAGAACATGATATCTTAATTGAAAGGTATTCGAGATTAGCTTGAAAACTAAGGAATATCAAATAACTTAGGAGCAGCTGAACCTCGTATTCGGACTCCGTTAATAGCCTCAAATGTTAAATTCAGAAAAAAAGGATATGGGAAAAACATATCCATGGTTAACAGACCTTAACTATGTAAGGTTAAGAAGGATAAATGAATAAATTCATTTAGAATTAGACCTCGTTTAAATGAAGTCTAATAAGATGGAATTCTGGATTTGTTTACAGTTGTGGAAAAACTTGGTTAAGTTTAATAGGTTAAACTTATTAAGTTTATTGGTAATGGGTTGCTTAGTCCAATGATTAAGAAAAGAACCAAGTAGAGCAAATGTAACCCTTCGGTACGAAGGAGGAGATGCGTAGTAAGCTAGAAGACGGATTAAGTCTCTCTTAGCTACATGCAACTGTAACAAGAACGAGGATAAAGGATTAGCATGGCTGCTGAAAGTTGATCTTAATTATTAAGATCATAACCAAATCACTTGAGCTGGATGTGTACTCTTGATGGGAGGATTCCGTAGGACATTGACATACGCCAGCTACAACATGGTGTCTTCATGAAGGCGGGGCTTTCATGATGACACAATATTATAACTGACATATTACAATGCCCTCCCGAATTAAATCATCAAGATTACATAAGCTGGATACTAAGTTCTTGGCTAGGGATAGGAATGTGATCACGTATATGGAGTGACTCCGGAGGACTAAAGGTAACTAGACACATGGAGTCGTCTAGGGACGACACCGTATGTCTGCATATCTTTAGTTACCATGAGTAACTCCCTATACTTGTTCATATTGCTAGTTGGGGTTAGAGTACGACCTTAATTGGAAGGACTGGTAGAGACTAGGAAAGACCATTCTAGATAACAGACGAAGTGAGGTGAAGGACGTATTCCATTGGTGTGTATCACATCTAGGAATATGATCATGGAAAGCATGTGAAAATCTTTGGCCAAAGTATCACAAGTGTTGGTTGCATTGTCCTAATCACCTAGTTTAAGATGCAGGATGTCAGATGAATATCAGTAGCAGATATTCAGATAGGCTTCTTAAATGGATCACTTTGATAACCGGAAACGGTAAGAGAACCTTGTATATACATTATACTATGCATGAATTAACATGAAGGATCGGTAAGTTGCCGAGTCATGAAATGAGAGATCGCTGAAACTCCGAGCCATAAAATGGGAGATCGGTAGTTCTTCGAGTCATTTACAGTAGCATATGGAATCTGTTATATGATTGAATGGCACTGAATGTGTGTTCCATATTGCAAATATGTGAACATAGAACATTAGTTTTAAAAGGAAATTGTGTGATCCAAACTACATTATTTGGACAGAGAATAATTATTAAAACTTGAACGTGTGTTTGAATTATATAATTCATAACAGGGAACGTTGTACAATTTTTTTTTTTTCCCTTGTTCTAGTATCTTAAAATGGGGATGTTACATTGAGCCTCTTGTTCTCGTGCACCATTTTTACGCTCGTCGAAGACCGGTTATCGAAAACCAATAAACAACTTCCCTTTTGCCTTTTTGCCATGTGTCGCAGTGCCATTGGTCCAATATTGACCAATTGACCAGAGTTGACTTTCCCACTGTCTGAACTTTGACCGAACATATCTAGAGCTCCCGATGTCCGTTTGTCGCGTTCTCACAGTCGATGGAAAGCTCTCGAGATGATCTTCTGCACTGACACCATTTAGGGATGTTTTAGGGAACTTTCAAAAATGATCCCTTGATCACTTGAGTGCTTGAAACTATGAAATTTAGACTGAAGCACAAAGAGGAGGTAAGTTAACCCAAAATAAGAGGGAGCTTATTTTGGTTAAAAACTGCCTCATAATCTTCAAGGATATTTTAAAACTTGGTGGCTTCTTAACCTGTGGGTTTTCCTAATAGAAGAGTGTCATCCATGAACATGAGATTGGATTGAGCCTTTATCCGAGAGGAAATTCTAAGCCCCTTGAGACTTCCAATATCAACTTGATTCTAGATAGTTCTGCCCAAATCTTCAATGACCAAAATAAATAAAAAAGGGGGAAAGTGGGTCACCCTACTTGAGACTGTGAGAAGATGAGAATCTCCTAACTAGAATACCATTTATCAAAATTGAAAAGGATGGAGAGGAGAAGATGGATTTAATTAAAGAAATCCAATCCTCAGGAAAGCCAAACCTTTGAAGGACCAATTCTAGGAAACACTAGTTAATTCTGTCAAAATATTTCATCATGTCAAAGCTTTATGAGCATCCTGAGATTTTTAAGATGGTTGAGTGAGTGAATGGCTTCATGAGCTATCAAAAACCTACTATGGCAATCCAATATCGACTTTTTCATTAATCATTTCAATCTATTTTCCAAAGCTTTGGAGATAATATTATAACTAGCATTGTATAGAGCAATAGGCCTGAAATCATCAAAATAGCCTGGAGAGGCCTTCTTTGGGATGAGTGTAATAAAAGTGGAGTTCCATTCCTACAAAATTACTTTTCTTTTCCTGCATTCCTCAACTGCTTCCCATACATCTTTGCCAACCATATGCCATAATTTTTGTAAAAATCCTATTTGGAATCCATCAGGTCTAGGGACCTTGTATGCTCCCAAATGAAAAACAACATTTTTTACTTCATCTTCTGTAATAGACCTCATAAGCGCAGAGCCTTCATCCTTTGAGACCAATTTTGGGATGTTTTGAAAAAGTATATTCCACCACCATGAGGTTAAATTTATTCCTGTTACTAAGAAGATTTTTGAAGAAAGCCACACCTTCTGATTTTATTTCATCCATGTCTGATGTGTCCCTCCCTAAGGGAAGGGAAACCTACTCAATTAGGTTAAAGTCGAGAGATGGAAAAATTTGGTGTTCTTGTCACCTTCCTTAAGCCAATTTACTCTGGAATTTTGTTTCCAAAATACCTCTTCCATTTTAAAAATCTGATTCTGCTTATTTACATGAAATTTTTCGATTTCTAGGAGGAGATCAAACATCCCATCCCTGAGAATAAGTTCTTGAATATCTCGGAGATCTTCAGCCACGTCTGTTTTCTTTTCCGCTAGATTCCCAAAGGATTTTTTGTTCCAGGTCTTGGCCTCAACTTTTACATGTTGCATCAATTTGAGAAGACTGAATCGCTTGTAACCAGGGAATTTAACCTTCCACCATTCAGAGAGATTCTCTTCAAAGGATGGGTCCAAAAACCACATGAATTCCATTTTAAATAGAAAACCAACTGGATTTATCTCTGGTTCCAAGGAGAGAGAAATAAGATAATGATCTAAACCAAAGAAGAACTGAACAAAGGATGAGAACTGGAAGTTCTCTTAGCTCCAATCCAGGTTGATTAGGAAACTATCCAATCTTTCCGCAGTGGCTCCAAAATTTGAATGACAGTTGGACCAAGTAAAAATACCATTTTTGGGAACCACATCAATTAAATCCATATTACAACAAAAGATATTGAAATTAGAGGAACTTACCAAGATGGTTGCACTTCCTCCTTTCTTTTTGCCTAGGTTTAGGATAACATTAAAATCTCCAGCTATGATCTATTTTCCATCGAATTGACTTATGAGGGTTTCCAAGGCGTTCCAACAATCCCTTTTTTCTTGAACTCTCATTGGCCCATACACATTTAAGACCACGAACGAGGAACCAAAGAGGAGCTCCACAAATTCCAAATTGATACCCTGAGGGGATTTCAAATTAAATGACCTTTGAATAATTTTGAATTCCACACATTTAAAAGTTCTTCAGAGCTTCCTTTTGAACTAACCACCTCCCAACAACAAGAGGGCCAAAAATACTTAATAGCTAATTCAATTTTTTTAGATTCCAGCTTGGTCTTCTGAAGGAGTAGAATCCTTAGATTTATTTCCTCCCTTAACCGATTAACCAAATGACATTTATCAGGGGAGTTTAGACCCCTGGTATTCCAGGATTAGAGGATCATCATTGCTTTGACAAGGGGAAGATGGACCCCCCACATAAAAATCCTCTAAGGTGTTTTCCTGACCAAGTTCCACATTCAACTTTGCCTCAGCCTTGGCTAATGACCCAATTGACTTTTGACCAACACTTTTGCTTGGACATGTATCTAGTTGTCTCTTGGCTGCAATCCTGGTCGACTATCTTCTTTGAGGAAGGGGAGATTTGCTATCAACCACCTGAGAATTCAAAGCGAACACTTTTGGTGAAACTTGGGAAGCAACCAAAACTTCCCCATTTTGGTTATCAGGGGAGATTTGCTCCAGTAGGTTTCCATCTTGACCTTTGGCTTTCAAAGTTAAGTGGTCCATTTTGAAAGCTTCCATGAAAATCTCTAAGTCTTCAGCAGAAAGGTTTTCCTTTAATAGAAGTAGTTCCTCTGCTTTGTCCCTATCCATCTCAGGCTCGACCATTAATCTATCCTCTCCCTCGATATCCTATGTGGAGGGAAAATCTTGAGCAGGAGACAAAATCTCTTTCTGATTGATCCCCTTGTCCACATCTTCATTGCTTTGATTGTTGGAGGAAGTTTGAGTAATATTCTGTTTGTTTCCCAACCTAGGAAACATATTTTTTCCTGACTGAAGAGGGCTGCGACTATGGGAGGATAAATCCAATCCAAGCTTTTCCTTCCATTATTTCTTAGTACGATCCTGATGAGAAAATCTTTCCAATTTTTTCCTGGCCTTAGGGAATCCTACTGTTTATGCCCATTCTTATTTCATAGGTAGCAACGGAAGGGAAGACACTCATAGTCAACTTGTTGCAGCCAAGAACCAAATAGGGAGTATATTCGAATTGATTAGAGAAGAGGCTTGAATATGTCCACCAAAAGGTAGATTCAAGCATATGAGGAGAAGATCTACTTCTTGGTATGCTCGCCAATACCAATAGGGGTGCCCAAGGCTAAGACAATATATTAAAGAGAGTATAAACTCCAAAATTCAGGTGGGAGTTTGTACAAATGGATCCACAAAGGGACATTCCTTACTAGTTCCTCAGCTGGGTTGAATAAAGGGGACCATGGCCTGAGGTAGGGGCCATAGTTCCTGTAAAACATGGAACACCAAAGAAAATCTTGTCACGATCCTTAGATGATGCAAAGGTGACTTGAAAATATCCTTTCATGAGCAATCTCACTGTTGAACAAGGAACTGAACCCTGATGCTTACCTATCCAAAAATCATATCTTCATGTGAAGGCCAAGACCCAATAAATTTGCAGATGAGGGCCATTTTCTCCATTTGATCTCGGTAACCTTTAAAAAATTCCTCTTTGATTTGCACCATTTTAGGGTTTTTAGCCACTTGAACGAAAAGATCACCAATCTTAATCCTCCATTCTTCCATATCCCCTCCAATTCCAACATCATCTTGGTTTGAAGGAAACTTTGAGTTCAGGGGAACTCCGTTTGGAAGACAACCATCACCATTTGCTTTGAAGCGGAAAATCTCACTAGATTTAGATGGGGAAGGCGACCCTTCACTTGAATCTAGGGGAGGATTAGACCTAGAATATTTCGAGGTGTTCTCTAGACCCAACGAAACAACATTTGCACCAATGAGAGGACACAATTTTTCAAATTTAAATATTGGCATGAAATTGCTTCGGTATCGCCTTCTGCCACAATACTAGGAGTCCGGGTTGGCAATTTCATCTTTATGCCACGGGTCCACCACCTGATGATTTGGAGCAAGCCTGCCATTATTGACCTCCTGGTCGCTTCTCTTGTATTTCCCCTAGGGCTAATGGCCCCTAAATTTATTGGTTTCCAAGAAGCCTTTGCCATCTCTGTCGATTCCGAAACCCTTGACTCCTTTGCCACCTGCTTCGCGCCCTTCGCTTCCTTTACTTGCCATGTGGGAATAAATGGCTTAACAATTATAAAATATATTAGTTAAATAATATAACCAAAATAAATTATTATTTAAGATTTAATTAAATATTTTTTAATTTATATTTTACTATATATATATATATATATACTTATCCAATTTTTATATGTTTATATTATTAGTATAAAAAGGTTTATGTGTTTATATATATTTACTTATCCATTTTGGTTCCGTCTCCCACCTTGAATTTTAATATGCCAACCTGCTTCACTGCCCGCTCCTGCTGTGGACCCCAAACGTTATAGATTGTGGGTGATTCCGCGACCTTAATTCTGTCGGAGTGCATTTGGCTCGAGGAAGCTCAAAATATCACCACGTGTCTCCCACCTTTACCATGGATTTGATGCCATATGCCCGCTTCTTAGCTTGCTGTGTATCCACAACCTCGTCATTGACTACGGCCTAGACCTGACAATATTATGTAGTTCGCTTAATTTCAAGAACTTCATGTCTGTCGGGGGCCATCTCTCAAAAGTTTGGCGGAACTCTACCATGTGTCATCTTTCGTTCGTTAGATCATCGCTAAGTGGTGTTCTCTCATTCCACCATCTGTCTTTGTCGTCCGCCGACATGTCTTCTAGCTTTTTTGATGTGGATCGAAAAGTTTCCTTAAATTTGGTTGATTCCGGAGGTCTACGTCCGCCAGACCCCCAAATGCCTTCAACTTACCAGGATGCTGACACATTGCACCTTCCGTAGCTGTTGACATATCGCCGCATGTCCTTCTCCTTTCGACCTCAATCTTCACCACATATCCTTGTGCTTTGACCTGCTAACCCGTCTGGTCCAGAAATTGTTTTGGTTTTTGTTAATTCCGCAAGCATGGTGTTTGCATGATAGATTTGTTTGAGAGACCCGCAGAATCGTGCCACGTGTCTCATTATCAAAGTTCGCCCAAATTTAAAATTGCCCCGCCAATATTAACTATTGCCATAATTAATTTGACGGTCATTTAGATGTCCAAATACATTTTCTTAATCTTTGATTATTATTAATTATGATTACATCCATTTTTATGACATATTTTTGCTTTGTAGAATCCAAATAGTCAAGAACATAACTATTTTTATTAACATATTTGGAAAAAACACTCCCAACTACTCTCACTCTTTACATTTCTCTCCTCCAACTTGTCGTCTGCTTTGACAAGATATGCTATTCATGCCCGCGTTTGTTGTTTCATTCTAATTTACCTCCTCCAATTCCTAAATGTCATTCCAAACCTTCCTTTCACCCCTCTCCCTTTCTCGCAAGTGCTTCCCTCTAGCGTTCAAATCACACACACCTTGTAACATAACTCAACTAATAACTTTAGTAATAACCGCAGCGAAAAAAAAAAACACAAAAGGTCAACACCTCCATATAGTCAAAATATAACAATTTTCCTATAGACTTCTGAAAATATGGGAAAAAAAACACACACAATTGGTACAACGGCTAATACAAGTGTATGTGCTGGTGATGGTGACGCCGACGCTTTTAAGAATCGTAAAAATACACATATCCGACTTTAATAAATAAGACATATACTGCTTTGAACATGTATTCATTGTGATTGGTGTGACAAGATAAAATATAAGGAGATAAGCAGGCCTCCTTTCCCGTAAAAAAAAACAAGAAGAAGAATTTGCAAGTGGTTAACGTCTTTTGACATTGTGCATGCCGACGGGCGTCAATTTAGCCATGCAATTAGGATTTTTGTACACGGGTACACTAATTTATTATAATAAAAGTTACATACCCTTTTTTTATTTTTTAAATATATCCACATGTTCCTCGTGACAGTGAAAGCTTGGGCAACGCGGTATCTATGGAATGCTTTTTACATTTTGATTTGGTCAAGACAAGTTTTGTGTTCCAATCGACACGGCGCTTCGAACAATGCTGAGAATCACAGATGAAAAGAGATAAGTAGCAGAGTCTATCACAGATCGAATCCAGTTTTGCTCTGCCTATTTTTGTGGAGAAATAATTAGTGATGGGTTTGGGAAACAAGAAACATGCGAGTAGTGATGATTTCAAGCTTCCTTCTGGGAAATATGAACTTGTCAATAACAGTTCAAATGCATCTTCTCGTCAGAGGAAACCCATTAACAGATACGTGCTTGGCTGTGCAATTTTGGCATCCATGAACTCCATTGTGCTTGGCTATGGTATGTATGCATTCGCTGTCTTTTTCTGTGTATGATCATTGCCGCTTGATTTCAGATCTGTGAAATCTTGTACGAGAAATACTTATTTACATTGTCAATGTTAATATGAATAGCTCAAAAGTAGTCTCTGATTTCACGCGAATGCCCTTTTCTAAAGTTGAAATTGCCCTCTGAGTGTTACAGCTTTTTTAGTTTTTTTTTTTTTTTTCATTTTGATTAATTGAAATTGCTCTCTCATATCCCATTGAGATGGGCAATTACAGTTTTTGTTTTTAAAATTAATTGAAATGGAAAGTTACAGCTTGAAGAAGCCACCATTGACGCTTATACATGGATACTAAAACAGGTCCTCATTAGTTTTATTCGATCCAATTGAAAAAAATGCAAATAATTCTTTCCCATTCACAAAAAAGGGTGTAGAACCCAAAAACAAAATAGTATACACTGCAAGAAGGGCCGTGCGCTAAAAATGAGAATGACGTTGGGTCGTTTTACTTGTAAAATTGGCATATTCGCCTAGAGATGCTATAGATAATTGTAGGGATGGAGACAGGGTCTGGGAGAGACCTAATTTGAAACAGCATAGCAGGGCATATTGCCTGGAGATGCTAGATACTTGTAGGGACAGAGACTAGGTCTGGGAGAGACCTAATTTGAAACAGGGTAGCAGGGCATATTGCCTGGAGATGCTAGATACTTGTAGGGACAGAGACAGGGTCTGGGAGAGACCTAATTTGAAACAGGGTAGCAGGGCATATTGCCTGGAGATGCTAGATACTTGTAGGGACAGAGACAGGGTCTGGGAGAGACCTAATTTGAAACAGGGTAGCAGGGCATATTGCCTGGAGATGCTAGATACTTGTAGGGACAGAGACAGGGTCTGGGAGAGACCTAATTTGAAACAGGGTAGCAGGGCATATCGCCTGGAGATGCTAGATACTTGTAGGGACAGAGACAGGGTCTGGGAGAGACCTAATTTGAAACAGGGTAGCCGGGCATATTGCCTGGAGATGCTAGATACTTGTAGGGACAGAGACAGGGTCTGGGAGGGACCTAATTTGAAACAGGGTAGCAGGGCATATCGCCTGGAGATGCTAGATACTTGTAGGGACAGAGACAGGGTCTGGGAGAGACCTAATTTGAAACAGGGTAGCAGGACATATGAATAGAAAGGGTACCACAATATTAATTTTAAATATAGTCACCAAGAGATGTGGGTGCTATCCTACAGGTATAAGTGTAGTCCTCGAGCCCAATTTTTCTGGTGATTATGCCATTTGGCTTTGTAGCCTCTCTTAAGCAGAGGCATTCAACCTGTATTGGTGTATAGCATACCACTGCAAAGCAATTTACCTGTCTTTATTCTTTTAAATGGAAAACCACACTAACAGATCAAACCAGGGTCTTGTGTGAAGCACTTAGGTTCATTTGACTTTGTATTCCCTCTGAAGCAGAGATATTGGCCTAGAATGCATAACTCCAAGGGAAATAAAAATGTTTTTTTGAAGACCTCGGGAGACACCATAGGACTGAAAATTCTGCTTTCATAATTACAGAGCTAGTGATGCAAAACACAGGTTGAAAGGAATCACACCCCCCAAATATAGTCACATCAGGCTACAAGATAAAAAAAAGCATGCCTAAGTCACCGGTAAACGAGACCATCTCAAAATTGTCAACTTAACTGCTTCCAACTTCAGAGTTATTTAAACTCATATTCCTAAGGTGAAGAACATTTTTGATGCAACTACCTTGCTGCTTGGAAGACAAGCTTAACTACTTCTTTACTTGGGAAGCAAACTCAACAGACTGTAAATTGTTATTTTGGTTATTGAGTGCTTTAATCATACTTGTTCATACTTGGGAGTGTAAAGCTATGTTGCCAGGGTTCGTCCCCCAGCCCCCCGTACCCTGCCTGATACGTATCCGATACAGATATGTCAGGGTATGGGTACGGATACGTCATGGGTTCGTCTGGGTTCTTCCTGGGTACGCCATAGGTACGTCCAGACGTACCCGCGACGTACCCGGGAAGAACCCGGACGTACCCACAACGAACCCAAGGTTAAATATGCCAAGGTTGTTTTTCGCTAGTCAGGCCAGTTCAATTGTGGAGGACTGAAGTTAAGACAAGGGCATTATCATTTCATATCATCCTTAGAATGACGTGGGTTGAGTTTCAGGGGATTATTTGACAAATAGTAATATAAACGGAAGCTAAAAGTTAGTGGTATGATGAATAATTTACAAGTGACAATTGGCCAATTCTTTTATTGACAAGAGAGATCTGAGAATGGCTACCAGACCTGCTGACTGTATTGTACAATATATTAATTGATTCTTTCATTTTTGTTGTAAGCCTCATGACTGCAATGCACATATGTTGTTTATAAGCATTGAATTTACGGTGATCAGGCTCAAAATTCTTTCTTCAATCATGGTGCTGTGGCACTTGGATGTGAATAAAAAGAAATTGACCTGATACAGATGGCTTGTGGATTGCCAGCTTCCCTTTTTTTCCGGCACGAAATGGGGAGAGTATTGAAGCTATGACATTTTATAGTTAAGCCCGTGCTAAGATTTAGTTTTGTAATGATGCTATTGCTGGATGGCAGAACAGGCATCTACTCGTCTACATTTTCCATTGTCACTTCAACTGACTCTTCATTATAATATAGATTAGATTGCACTCTATTTTTATGTTTTGCATTTAAAAAACATGGCTCAATAAAATGTTTAGGTTGATTATTTAGCTTCTAATGAAAGCTCCCCTCCTAGTATATTTTTCAAGTTTATCAAGTTTATTCCGATATCAAGGTTAAATTTGAACATTGATCCTAGTATATTTTTCAAGTTTTGTTTGTATTCATGTTGACATGATATTCGTATATCATATGTATGGCAGCCACACGATCAATGAAAATGTAAAGTCTCAAGTATATTGAATGTTTTGAACATCGATTCAAGTTTTGTATTACTATTTCAGTTTTTTATGGACTAAAAAATGAGAATGTGTGTGTGTGTGTGTGTGTGTGTGTGTGTGTGTGTGTGTGTGTACGGACGTATCCAAGACGTATCGTTCCCAAGGGTTTTTTAAAATTGACGTATCTGCATATTGAACCCGTACCTGTATCAGTATCCTGGCAACATAGGTGTAAAGCATCACTTTTTTCTCATCCTCTACTTCTTCTTGATTACATAGAATACATAAAGGTGATATATGCTCCATGTTTTTCCATCTGCTTGTTTCAATCAGAAGGTGATTTGGGCTTCCCCTAAGCTGACAAATTATATGGCTTTTCTGATATTTTACAGATGCTGGTGTTATTAGTGGAGCAATTATATTTATTCAAGAGGACTTGCACATAACGGAGGAACAAACAGAGCTTCTTGTTGGGTCTTTGAGCATAGTTTCTCTTCTAGGAGCTGCAGCTGCAGGCAGGACTTCAGATGCTATAGGAAGAAGATGGACAATGGCTTTGACAGGACTCATATGTATGGTGGGTGCAGCTGTCATGGGTTTAGCTCCTTCCTTTTTGATTTTGATGGTAGGCAGGTTTGTGGGTGGGATTGGGGTTGGATATGGCCTAATGATTGCCCCAGTATACACTGCCGAGGTTTCTCCTGCATCAAGCCGAGGGGCACTTACATCCCTTCCTGAGATTTTTATCAATATAGGGATTCTTCTCGGTTATATTTCCAATTATTTTCTCGCTGGGTTACCAGCCCATATAAGCTGGAGGTTGATGCTTGGTGTGGGATTGATTCCATCAGTTTTCCTTGCATTAGGTGTCCTGTGTATGCCAGAATCTCCTAGATGGCTTGTTATGCAAAATAGGATTCAAGAAGCTGCATTTGTACTGGCGAGAACCTCAGATGATCAAGGTGAGGCAGATGCAAGACTGGCAGAAATTATAGAAGCAGCAGGTGATGGGGGTAATGAGTCTAATGAGAATGTTGAGAAACTGGGGGAACAAGATGAAAATATAAACATACCGAATTCCCAAATTCTTCAGAAAAAACATCATGGGGAAGGAGTTTGGAGAGAACTTATTAGGCCCACTCCTGCGGTGCAGAAGATGCTAATCATAGTTTTAGGGGTTCAATTCTTCCAGCAAGCTTCAGGCATTGATGCAATAGTTTATTACAGTCCGGTGGTTTTCAAAGAAGCTGGAATTCAGAGTCAAGCAGGACTTCTTGCTGCTACTGTTGCAGTAGGTTTTGCAAAAACTGGATTTATCCTGGTGGCTTTTTTGTTGATAGATAGAGTTGGAAGAAGGCCATTGTTGCTGATAAGTGCCCTTGGAATGACTCTATCTTTGATAACCTTGGCATCGGGTTTTTTCTTGATAGAAAACACATCAGGAAGCCACCAAGGATCTGCCATTCTAGCTATGTTGGCAGTGTGCAGCAATGTTGCATTTTTCTCCATTGGATTAGGGCCAATATGTTGGGTTTTGTTGTCAGAGATATTCCCATTGAGAATCCGCGCACAAGCAGCCAGTCTGGGAGTAGTAGTAAACAGAATTGCAAGTGGAGTGATCTCTATGACTTTCCTAAGTTTATCTAAGTCGATCACCATAGGTGGAACATTCTTCATCTTTGCTGGTATATCACTCCTCGGAGTGGGCTTTATATATGTAAGTATACCTGAGACAAAAGGCAAAACTCTAGAAGAGATCGTGACATTTTTCAACAAGGAGTCTGAAATAGTGTCACAAGGGGGTGAGTTGGAGCTTGGGGACACAACAAACCTAGTTCAGAAATCTAAAATATTGACATCTCATTGAATTCCATCTTGAGTGGAATTTAAGGAATTGTAAAAATCAGACATCTGAAGAAAGGTGTGATGAGTGCTGATGGTTTTTTTCTGAAGACACATACAGCTGAACTAATCGGTAATTTGTATTGCGCACATATTTCCAAGTCATTTAAAGGATATCACTTCTGGTCATATGTATTCTTTGTTATTTATTTCATTATCTAATGTACTAAATCAAATTCATCATTAATGAATGCATCAGATTTTTAACTAGTCTCCATGGCCTGCAATGTTGTTGCTTGTTGCAAACCTCCAGTTTGCAAGTTCCAAAATTACAACTGGAAAGTTAAAATTCTTCAAGAATCAAGTTTAGGTTGTGATTCCATCATCCTTCAGTTTTTCCTAGATTTCTGTGAAATATCATTCATCTTAGAAATACATGCTGAAGAGAGTGGTTTTAAATTCTGCGTGTACAAAGAGGGGTTGCAGACTATTAGGGTGTAGGTGTGGGTTTGAACTTTGGATGCCCCTTACTTGTAGCTGCTTAAGCTGAAGGTGATCACTAGTTTAGTTGTACGCTTCCTCGTAATTGTAAATTTGTTATATGCTTCCTTCGAAGCATGAGCAGAGATGTCGACAATCTATGTAATCTAGTGCCCAAATGAGTTGCACTATTCATGAAAGTTCAAAACATTCAGACATGCTATTAAATTTTGGTATATATACATGATTATTATCTAGATTCTAAAATATATAAATCTATGATTTTCTTCAAAATCATGCAAGAATAGAGTTAGGCTTTTTTTTTTTGTTGTTTCTAAAAGTGCTGTATTTTTTGTTTTTTTGTCATTTTTACAAATGCATGTAGCGCCAGATAACAATGCTACGGACTATATGAAAATCGTACCCTGCTCAGAATCTGCCATGAATAGATGAAAGATTTGAAGTAATATCTCACATGGTTCCAAAAGGTACAACCATGATGCGCTGTGTGACGTATAGCTACTTAGGGATTAGGGATGTCCCATTCAGTTTGCAGAGCTGATCCATTAAAAGTTTGATGTTCATGCGACCAAAAGGCAGAACAATGAAGTGAACGCCCTGTCTTAAAATTTTAGTTAACTTAGATTAGGGCTTTCCCATCAAATAAATAAATAAATATTTATGTACATTATCATTTGATGTTAGAATCTTCTGCTATAAATCTTGATTTTCATACCATGACATCATTAATCGAGAGAAATTGGTACTATGAAATGAGGACTTAAAAAGTATCATCATAAACATTAGTCAAATAGAGGACAAACAATAATCCATAAGATGGGATGAAAATGTCAATGCACACGAGGTGCATTAGACATACTGACATCATATAATTTTGTATACAAGTCCTTGTTTACTTGCTCTTCAAGTGGTTACCAATATCAATTATGTGATTGGACTTAAAACTAAACAAACAACCATTTTGTGCAAAAAAAAAAGAAAATTTCATGGCTCCCATCATTTTGTGAAGAGTGGTGTCAAGCCTACTAGTTTGCAAGTTCCATAAATTACAAGTGGATATTTCCCCTAAATGTCATTCAAGAATCAGAGAATTAAATAATGTAATTCCTTCATCCTTATAGTTTGCCTAGATTACTGTGAGCTATCATTCATAATTAGAAATACATGCTTAAAAGATATGCATATTTAATTTTTACTTGTACAAAGAGGGGTTTTAGTACTATTAGTTTATAAGTATGGGTTTGAAATTTGGATGCCCCTTACTCTATAGCTAATATCAAGCTAAAAGGTGATCAATAGAATAGTTGTACGCTTCCTAGGTTAATTAAAAACTATTAATATTAAGCTTCCTTCGAATAATGAGCCAAAAAAATAATCGAAAATCTATGTAAGATTTAGACGCCCCTTTAATGTTGGCGCCCTAGGCAGTTAACCTAGTCTACTTAGGCCTTAATCCACCCTTAGCCTTAGGAGCAGTAACACAGTAGATAGATGAAACCATTAGAAGAAATCAAAATGCGACGATTGACCTAGAAAAAACCAAAGGATAATTACAATCACATCGTACATTGCCACACTCCAAAAAACAACTTAACGAATTCTTTCTTACAGAGCATCTCAACTGTTTGCTTTGTTCTACATGCTTCTAACAAAATTTTGGAAAGCTCATCTGCACTTTAGAATCTGAATGAAGTAACACTGACTAAAATTTTAATCAATACTGTTGGTGGAGAATTCAAAACTTGCTAATTTTCTCTGCTGCTTCCATTTCTCTCCATCAACTACTTAGAAAATGCCATGTCCCAAGAAGATCTTCCATAATTTCATGGTTGATATTTTCCTGTTCAAATGGAAAATTCAAGAATCAATACAATCCCATGATGCTATATATGAAAGGAGGCTACTTACCATGAGGGCTGACCCATGTTTTAATCTAGTGGTCAATATATGCAAGCCTTTTTTGATGAACGATCAAATCTGAGCTCTAAGTACTTTGATGCTCGCTAAGATGAAGTCTGGTTATCTATAGATAATCTACTATGAAATGAAGACGAATGAACTTGCTATCAGAACCAACTCTGGTTACTAAATAGTTCTGACCCATAAGCTGGACGAATGTCGGTGCCCACTTCATGTGACATCTCCATCATTTAAATCTCCTACATGCCGGCAGCTCAAAACTGAAGATTCAACCGTGATCTGGTCATACTCTGTGATAACTTACCATAAGCTATGTACTCGCACTCAAGAACCCTGAAATGTTCTTTACCATGTTGCAATCACTACAGTTTGCAAGTTCCAAAATTACAACTTGGAAGGGACATTTTCTATGAGGAGATTCCAGTTCTAGATCTAGTGATTCCATCATCCTTCAGTTTCGCCAAGATTTCAATAATGAAATATCAACTCATGATTACTATGTACTTGCTACGATAGAGACTGGTTTTACCAAGTAATCACTATTCTTGTAATCTGAAAGAGGTTTTTCAGACTACTAGGGTGAAAGGGGAAACGGGCAAAACTTTGGAAAACAAAAAGTTGTTGCTTGCATTCACCTGTATAGATTATCACGAGTTTAATTGTCCCCAGGCTTCGTAATTGTAAATTTGTTATATGCTTCCAGCGGAAGCATTGGGTAGTAGATATAGGAATTAAACTAAGTTGTCATCTATCTCAGTACCCTTTTCAGAATGAGTACACAAATAAAGATTAAAAAAATACCTAGAAGAGGCTATTAGTTTTTGGTGTAGATATTAATCTTTGCAACCATAACCATAAAGCATGACAACTTAAATCATAGGCAAAATGAGATATATACATCCTACTTGCATGACATTTTACTAGATTTAGAAAAACAATTAAGTCACTTTCAGAACATTCTGCAACTGGTCTGGTCTGTAAATGCTACAATAAACCCAAAATCATGATAGTTTAGAATCTGAATGAACAATATGAAAGATGTTAATCTATATGACCACCTCCGATCAAGAGTGGGCTACAACAAGGATTCTAAATGTTAATAAACACAAATTCATGAGATAAATCTTAAAAAACAGCTGTACCATATAATTTCCTTCAAAATATCCACATCCTGTAAAGATGCCCTTCAAACATTATGCTATAAGATCTTGATTTTCTACCATGAATCTTTATCTTAGATCTAATACCATGAAATCATGATGAAGTCAGTTTTTATCAGAACCCACTTACCCTATAGACTTCTTTTAGATAACTCGTCTGCTAGTTAAAGGTGCAGTGCCTATGAAGGGATTGACATGCTGCAAACATATATATGCAGCTACAAGTCCTCATGAAGATACTCTTCCAGTTGTTGTCAGGAAAAAACTTATAATGTTTCCTTGTAAAACAGAGAGCCTTGCAATTATCTGTTCACTAATGTTTTAGAAGTTGGAGTTTTTCCTGTTCCAATATAACACCCTAGCATGTTAAAATTTCTGCAAGATTCTAGTTTAGGCTCTGATTCCATCATCGTTATAATTTCTCACCTAAATTTATCTCAATTATATTTTTCAAAAAAAAAATACATGCTGACCATAGTGGTATAGAAAAAATACGTGTACCCAGAGATTCAAACGGTTGAGGCCAAGATCATGCCCTGGGTGACTTTGACGGCGTGGACGCCCCTTACTCGTAGCTGCTTAGGCTGAAGGTGATCACTAGTTTAGTTGCACGCTTACTCATAATTGTAAATTTGCTATATACTTCCTCTGAAGTATGTGCAGAGATGTCGACAATCTATGTAATCTAGTGCCCAAATGAGTGCACTACTCATTAAAAAAAAATCAGAATCTATTAGTTTTTGGTGTTTATACAAATTTTTGAAACTATAATTATAAAGCATGACAACTTAAAACATGCAAAAAAATATATACATCGTGAAAGATCCCTAGATGGATCTTTCTTACACTATACTGATTTTTTATCAAACAAAAACAACAAATACAAATTTCTGTGTTTTTTATGTCAAATCCCTAGTGCAGATCTGAGAAAGTGCGACTAGGGTTTAAGAGAGAAACATCAATGTAAAACACGCCCAATAAAATTACTTCTGATTTCTAATGATTGCCCAGATTTTTGAGGGACTGAAATACACAGAAAACTGAACTTATTACAAATTGAAATATGCCCAAAAAATCAGATCTGAAGGTCTGTTATAATTCAGATTGAAAAACCTTCAAAATGCACCTCAGAAAATGATAAAAAAGTACAGCGATCAGATTACAATATGATGGCAAACATTTGACAAATGTTCTTGGATAAAAAATACCTCTGAATTCGTTGCCAAAACTGCTTACAATGGACCGACCCAACTGCTGGTTGCAAATCACTGGAAAACACTTTCAAATCTCTTTACACACACGACTGAATTGAACCTGGAAATCTGATGAATATCACTAGGAATTTCTCAGTGAAATCCTCTCTCAATCTCCTGGGGTTTTCGTCCACAAGAGATAAATTCACAAGGGTTTTCGTCCACAAGAGATAAATTCACAAGGGTTTTTGTCTTTGGAGTTTCTGATAAAAGTTCAGCGCTCTTAGCAATGCAAAATATGATAATAAAAATTTGGATGCCCTCTCTACAAGTCAACCTGTTTATTTAAAGGAAGATCAACCAACCACCTCCCTCAAATCAACCAATCAAATTGTTTCATTCTCCTATGTTGGTTGCATTTTCCCTTTTGGGCTAATTGACACATTTTCCCAAAAATGACTCCCTAAGGTAAGTCGCACTTTCTCTTTTCTAATACAAATTTTTAATTGTATTTTTTGACATTTTAATTCATGATTAAATTTTATTATTTATTATATGTGTTTTTTCATGATATTATTATTTTTTGAAACAATAGCACAATATAATAAAATGATAAAGATAAGTCACCCTAAAACTTTCATTTGGCCGTCGGGTAGACATAAGGGGCCAAAGGTCTTCGCCCAGGGTTATGCGGACAGAGGGGACATTACAGTCCTCCCTCCCCGGAGTTGCTTGCCCATAAGCAACTATAGCATCGCGGGGTGCTGAAGAATAGACTCACCCTCCCAAGTGGCATCCTCCAAGGGTAAATCTTTCCAACGAACCAGGTACTCCCGTATCACCTTGTTCTGCAATCTTCTCTCCCTCCAATCCAAAAGTCTCTCAGGGACCAAATCTAGTCTTCCCTCATCATCCAAGGGGGGTAACTCTACCGAAGAGGTCACATGCTGTCCCAATGCCTTCTTTAAGCAAGATACATGAAAAACATTGTGCATCTTACTTTCAGAAGGTAACTCCAACTCATAAGCTACCTGTCCAACTCTCCTCACTACCCTGTATGGACCATAGAAGCGAGGCTTAAGCTTCTCCGCTCCACTCTTCTTAAGAGTACTCTGTCTGTAAGGTTGGAGTCGTAGAAAGACCATATCCCCCACCTTAAATGATTGCTCAATCCTGTGCTTGTTTGCATACGCCTTCTGTTGATTTTGGGCATGCTGCATATTGTCCTTAAGGGTTTTAAAAATATCCTGGCTGTCCTGTAAACACACTCGAGCCTTAGGAGCTCTACTATCTCCAAACGCCATATCCACAAAGGACCTCGCGTCATAACCGTACAAAGCTCGAAAAGGGGTCATCCCAATGGACATGTGGTATGTAGTATTGTAACAATACTCGCACAAATAAAGCTGCTTGACCCATGCTCTCTGCTGCTCTGAAACATAGTTGCGCAAGTACCCCTCAATCCACTTATTCACAATCTCTGTCTGCCCATCTGTCTGCGGATGATAGCTAGTGCTCGGAGTCAACTCAGTGCCTGCCAACCTGAATAGTTCCTGCCAGAATGTGCTCATAAACCTGCTATCCCTATCGCTGACAATATTCTTCGGAAGCCCATGTAACCTGAATACCTCCCTAAAGAACAAATCAGCCACCTGTGGTGCCTTAAAACTCATGGGGATGGCGAAGAAGTGCCCATACTTAGTCAACCTGTCAACTATCGCATAAATGCGATCATAGCCCTGCACAACTGGTAGTCCTGTAATGAAATCCATAGATATACTCTCCCACCTCTGCTCTGGAATAAGCCTGCAGGGAAAGTATGCTCTGACTTGTTTTGCTAACAAGTCATACACTCTCGAATATACTGTAGAACATCCTCCTTGAGACCCTTCCAAGAGAATCTCTCTCTAACCTGCATGTATGTCTTGAAATAACTTGGATGTCCTGCTAATGGAGCATCATGGAGTGCATGTAGAATCTTCCCCTCAAGCTTAGATTCAGGTACCAAATAAATCCTACCCTTATAATAAATCAAATCAGAAATTACCTGGTAGCGCCCATCTTGAATTTTGCCATCCATGATTTCACATGCTAAGGTGTTCTTTGAATACTCGACCAGCAATTGAGACTTCCAATCTGCAGAAATCTCACTCATAGAATATAGGACAGCAACATGGGGTCTCCTTGATAGCGCATCGGCCACAACATTTTTCTTCCCTTTGACATACTCGATGTCAAAATCATAGGCCTGGATCCTGCTGACCCATTTCTGCTGCCTCTCATTGAGTTCCTTCTGCTCCAAGAAGTACCTCAAGCTGTTATGGTCGGTCCTCACTACGAACTTCCCTCCCACCAAATATTGTCTGAACTTTGCCAATGCATGCATGATGGCGAGCATCTCCTTGTCATAGGTGGAATACAACCTCTCGTTCTCCCTCAACTTCCTACTCTCATAGGCAATGGGATGACGGTCCTGCATAAAAACTGCAACAATGCCTAAGCCTGAGGCATCCCACTCTAAGATGAATGGCTTAGAGAAGTCCGGAAGAGCAAGGACTAGAAATGTGCTCATTACCATCTTGAGCTCATCAAATACTATCTGTGCCTCATCTGTCCATCTAAATGCGCCCTTCCTTGTGAGATCTGTCAAAGGTGCAACAATATCTGAATAACCCCTCACAAATCTCCAATAATATCCGCATAGCCCCTAGGTATCCCCACAACTCTGATATGTCCCTAGGTGGAGGCCAATCTTGCATAACCTGTATCTTCTCCTGATGGACCTTGACCCCATTGGCCCCAATGACATGTCCCAGATACAGTATCTCAGTAAGTCCAAACTCGCAATTGGACATCTTGGCAAATAGAGACTGAATCTCCATAATGCCAAGTACCTCATCTAAATGCCTCAAATGATCCTCCCATGTCCTGCTGTAGATCAAGATTTCATCAAAGAAAACTAGCACGAACTTCCTCAACTGTTTGTTGAAGAGATGGTTCATGCATGACTGGAAGGTGGCGGGTGCATTAGTGAGACCAAATGGCATCACCAAGAACTCATAATGCCCATAATGACATTTTAATGCTGTCTTGAGGATGTCCTCCTCTCGAACCCGAATCTGATGGTATCCTGACCGAAGATCAATCTTCGAAAAATAAATGGCCCCATGCAATTCATCCAAAAGCTCATCAATACGAGGGATGGGATACCTGTTTTTGATGGTCTTCTTGTTAAGGGCCCTGTAGTCGATACACATTCTCATCGTCCCGTCCTTCTTCTTTACCAACACCACCGAAGAAGCAAATGGGCTAGAACTAGGACAGATATGCCCCATATCAAGAAGCTCCCTGATGGTCCTCTCTATCTCATCCTTAAATTTCTTAGGATGACGATAGGGTGTAGTGATCACAGGGTTGGCACCCTCCTCCAACTCTATGACATGCTCAAACCCTCTGTCTGGTGGTCTCCCTGGAGGAATATCACCAAAAACCTGCCCGTGCCTATCTATTATGGTTTGAATATTTGTATGCAACTGTTGTCCACCATCTGGAGAAGATTTGGATGAAATGAAACATTGGGCTGCCCATGCAACCTCTCCATGACTGATAATAGACTCCATCCTATGTGCTGAAACAACTCTGGGTCCACCATCCGAAAGATCTCATAGCACAATCTTCTTCCCTTCTGACATAAACTCTATCTCCATTCGCTCGAAATCCTATACATACCTCTCAAAGACTAAAGTCACTGAATTCCCAAAACTGCATCTATCTCTCCAAGTCCAACTATGTAAAAAACATCTATCAATGTGTAGTCTCCTAACTAGATACTAAGCTGTGGAATTCGTCTAGTGCAGCTTAGTGGAAAGCCATCTGCCACTCGTACACTGAACCCCTCAAATTCTTCAACCTATAATCCCCGCTTCATCACAAATCCCTCATCAAGGAAATTGTGCGTAGCACCACTATCAATCAAGCAAACAACTCGTTGGCCCTTAAGTACTCCTTTCACACGAAAGGGATGATACCTAAGGACTCTAGAAAGCAAAGCAATAGTACCTGAGCCTAATGCATCTCCATCTCCTAGCTGTACCTATGGCTGCTCCTCATGTGCACCATGACCATCGTCCTCTGCATCTGTATCTGCTGAAGAATCTGCCTCTGCATCCGAGATAACTTCAATAAGATGCACCTTGCCTTTCCCAAGGCAGTTGTGCCCAGGCTTCCTAGTGATCTTTGCAATGGAAACAAAGTTTCTTTCTTCTCAATTCATTCCGAGTCTCTTGATCCATCCTAGGAGGGGGAACACTCTTTTGCTGAGTAGTGGAACGCTGAATCGGCTTGGAGCTTGTGAAGGGCTTCTTACTAGGCTGGTAAGAAGTGGGAGTGGTGTCCAAATCTAATGCTGTTTGGATAGCATCATGTAATGTAGTAGGCCTAAGGGCCTTGACCAACCCTCTTAACCTGTCATGCAGGCCCTCAATAAAAAGCATTACCACACGTCTCTCAGGCATCTCGGGAACCATTACTGCAATTTGCTGAAATTCGTTGATGTAAGAATCAACATGCCCACTTTGTCATAGCTGTGCCAAATCCCCTGTAATATAGCTCCACATCTTTGCGGTCAAATTTGACTATCAACTTCTCACTAAACTCCCTATATGACCGTAGAAAGTCATGTCTTTGTGTGATAAGCCCATGGTGCCACCAATCATATGCCACTCCTTCCAAGTGAAGAGTACCAAACTGAATAGCCTCCTGTTCCTGCATAGGTTTGAGAGTGAGGTATGTATCAAGCTTGTGAATCCACGCCCTGGCACTAATCTTTCCACTGCCATCGAAGGTGGAAAGGGTCACCTTATTGGTAACCTGCTTCAATTCTCTGTTTTGCTTGGAACTAGGCTGTTGTGTTTGCCTAGCTTTTAAGCTCTCCCTTTTCTGCATACAATATTGGTGGAGGGGAAAGGCGTTCCGTACCTCTTCTGGTAATGCTCTCCACTCATCATGAGCTACCATTACATTATCTTGAAAAGATGTCTTCAAGTGGGTCCTCAACTAATGGCGGCTCCTCCCTTGGTAGGAATCTAGGTTGCATAGGTCGATCCGCAGTCCTCGTGGGTCTCCTTTCCTCTGTATATGTCCTATCTCGTGGAGGGGAGCCTCTTACGCTGCCTACTTCTGTAGGAACCCAACTGTGCCTTATGTGGCTGCTAGCTAAGGATGCAGATTTTTCCCTTCTATCATGCCGATTTCTTGTCCTATCCATAGTCAAATTCTCCATCAGCGGTCTCATGGTCTGAATCATTCCCTGATGGGAATCGATCATTTCGCTGAAAAGGGCATCCGAATTAGGCCGCTCACGTCGTGGAGGAGTGTGTGCTCCTTCTCCTCTATCCATGATACCTTCAATATTCAGACGTGCCTGACTCCTTGTATAATATCGGTGTGGCCCAACTTCTGTAGGCTGCATAAAACAAACCCAAACAGACCCTCCAGGTGGGAGGATTGATGCTCTGATACCAGTGAAAGATCCCTAGATGGATCCTTCTTACACTATACTGATTTTTTATCAAACAAAAACAACAAATACAGATTTCTGTGTTTTTTATGTCAAATCCCTAGTGCAGATCTAGAAAGTGCGACTAGGGTTTAAGAGAGATAACAATGTAAATCACACCAAATAAAATTACTTCTGATTTCTAATGACTGCCCAGATATTTGGGGACTGAATTACATAAAAAACTGAACTTATTACAGTCCAAAAATGCCCAGAAAATCAGATCTGAAGTCTGATATTATTCAGATTGAAAATCTTCAAAATGCACTTCAGAAAATGATAAAAAAGTACAGCGATCAGATTACAATATGATGGCAAACATTTAACAAATGTTTTTGGATAAAAATACCTTTGAATTTGCTGTTAACTTGCTTATACTAGGCCGACCCAACTGCTGGTTGGAAATCACTGAAAAACACCTTCAAATCTCCTTATACACACAGCTGAACTGAACCTGGAAATCTGATGAATAACGCTGGGAATTTCTTAGTGAAATCCCCTCCCAATCCCCTGGGGTTTTCGTCCACAAGAGATAAATTCACAAGGGTTTTCGTCCTTGGAATTTTTGATAAAAGCTCAGAGCTCTTAGCAATGCAAAAGATGATAATAAAAATCTGGATGCCCTCTCTACAAGTCGACCTGTTTATTTAAAGGGAGATCAGCCAACCACCACCCTCAAATCAACCAATCAAATTGTTTCATTCTCCTATGCTGGTCGCATTTTCCCTTTTGGGCTAATTGGCACATTTTCCAAAAAATGACTCCCTAAGGTAAGTCGCACTTTCTCTTTTCTAATACAATTTTTTAATTGTATTTTTTGACATTTTAATTCATGATTAAACTTTATTATTTATTATATGTGCTTTTTCATGATATTTTAAAAAAATAAAATAATAGCACAATATAATAAAATAATAAAGATAAGTCACCCTAAAACTTCCCTTTGGCCGTTGGGTAGACATAAGGGGCCAAAGGTCTTCACCTAGGCTTATGCGGGCAGAGGGGACATTACACATCGTAATTGCTAAACTGCTAATTCCAAAATAATGAGTCAATTACAGAGCCTCTAACCTAGATAAAATGCTACACTATATGAAAATCATACAGTTTAGAATCTGAATGAATAAATGAAAGATTTTAATAATATGTTCATGGGACCAAAAGGTACAACAAGGATGCGCTGTGTGAAAATAGCTACTTAGATTAGGGCTGTCCCATTAAGTTTGCAAAATATCCATTCCTTTTTTGATGTTCATGGGACCAAAAGGTACAACAAGGATGCACTGTGTGAAAATAGCTACTTAGATTAGGGCTGTCCCATTAAGTTTGCAAAATATCCATTCCTTTTTTGATGTTCGATCTTCTGCTATAAATCTTGATTTTCTACCATGAATCTTTATCTTAGATCTTCTACTATGAAATGAGGATGAAAAAAGTTTCATCAGAAACAAGTCTAGAGAACAGACTACTCATATGCTGGATGAATGTCGGTGCCCAGATCATTGACATCTTCATCATTTAAATCTTCTAAATCCTCCTCAAGATGCTCTTCAAGTGGTTGTCATACTTTTTGATAGCTTATCTAAGAGGACTCGCAATCAAGAAGCCCATTTGCCAGTCTTTTCATCCACATAGCATCATCACTAAATTGGTTATGTTTTTTTGGAAGGACTTCATTTGTTCCCTTGGTCTTCACAATTCATAACTTAAAGCATGCTATAGATGTAAACTGAGTTTCATGCTCAATAAAATTCTCTTCATCGAGAGGATAAAAACCATAATTCACCAAGTTCTCTTAGAAATAAAGAAACTTGCCGCTATAAAAAGAACAATTATTTTTGGAAGCAGGAGTCCAGGAAAAAATGGCTGAAGGAGGATGACTAAAATACATAATTCTTTCATCAGACAATCTTGTCTCGCAGGAACACTAACAGAATCTCTAATCTAAAGCTGAATGATGGTCACTCCTCTTGGCCATCATGGAGGAAGTTGTAAATCACTTCAATAATCTCTTCGCAGCCCTGACTGCACCTGATTTAGAGCACAAGCAGCTTTTCTCAATCTGATCCCTTACATTATCAATGACCAGGATAACCTAGATCTCATGTGCCCTTTCATGGAAGAAGAGGTTCACTCTGCCCTTTGGAGCATGGATGGGGACAAAGCTCCTGGTCCGGATGGTTTCCCTCTGGGCTTTTTCAAGAATTTTGAGATATTGTTAAAAAAGAGATCTGTTTGGCAGCTAATGAGTCTATTAAATCGAAGAAATTGCTCAAAGATCTCAATTGTTCATTTATAGCTCTCATTCCAAAACAATCCAATGCTAATTCTATGGAGATCTCGTACCCATTGCCCTAAGTAATAACACTCATAAGATTATGAGAAAAGCCACGACTCTGAGACTCCAAAACAAACTTCTAGGATCATTTCTCCTCAACCGGGGGCTTTGCAAAAGGTAGACAAATCCTTGATGGAATTACAGTCCTGTATTAGCTCCTTAATGCAGCTACTCTGAAAAAGTAATCAATGATGGTAATCAAACTTGATGTCAACAAGGCTTATGATCATTTGGACTGAGATTTCTTAATCAAAATACTTGAGAAATTTTGGTTTCTATGAGATTTTTTACTCATGGCTCTATCATTGCATCTCTATGCCCTTCTTTTCAGTTATTGTGAACAGGGTTCCTAGTGGATTTTTCCAAGGTTCCATCGCTGTTCGTCAAGGGGACCCTAGACCCCCTTATCTCTTCATCATTATGGTCAAGTCCCTTGGACGTGTTCTGAGCAAAGCTAGGGAACTCAACATAATATGGGGTTTGACAATTATGGAAGGAGTCTCCTTGTCTCAAATGAATACTACCTTCAAACGTGTACTTTCAAGATGAAGAATTGGAGCCGTATTTTGAGATAGAAATATCTCGATTTTGTGGATTCTTTCTCTAACACCCCAAAATTTACAACTCAAAATGTAACAGTAAAATTGGGGATTTTTTGTTTGTTTGTTTGATATCGTTGTTTGACACAACATTGGGTCACATAAACACTAACGCTAACACTCGCACTTGCATTAATCCAATGAACATATGGTTTATAGTTTTACTTGAAGTATTTCATTTGTGGAAGTATGGCTAATGTCATTATGACACATAATACCTCATTGCAGATGAGGTTTATTTCATTCATGGGTTCAATCATGTGTTAGTTTCCATATTTTTGTTCTCATGACTTCTTTCAAAACGAAAATTTCAATTTTGATTCCTAACATAAAAGGTTAGGTCCAAGTGTGTGCAACTCCAACGTGACCCGAAACGCACACTAGCCCTTGGTAAGGAAGTGAGATGTTCACAACTAAGTTGCTTATCCCAGAACAGGTTTCTTGACCACCATCTTTCTACGGATTCTAAGTTACACACATTCCCAATCTACAAAAGTAGAAGAGTATAACTCAAAACACCTTTCACGAGGTCTCGTGCACCTCTTACCAAGGTGGTTTGTAGAAACATTGGATCCTTCTCTTAATTAGGTAAGCATGAGATGCTCGGGTCAATGCAAGAGTGCGACAATGAAACGACACACTGTTTCCCCACTCTATGACAATAAAAAACCCATCCATTGTACAAGATACTATCTCAGAACCATAATTACCACGAAGAAACAATACTAACTAGGGTATAAGGCCTTTACTCAACAAGCCCATCACACAAACAAGGGTTGATAAGAAGATCACTTATGAAACCACTATGAGTCCTAAATAAGTCCTTTCATGGAATTAACAAAGCTTGGCTTCAGTTGCCTTTCACACATTTTTCTAAGTCGTTTAAAGACACAAATAGGGAAACCATGCTCACATATTAACATAGGAAAAGGGTTTCATTTGATCAGTGGGTGTGACAACATTATTCTCAGGGTAACTTCCGGGAAGTTATTACCACAAGTTACTAGTAGGAGAGGCTAACTCCCTACTTAGAATCCAAAAAGTACTCTTCATTGTTTCTTGTAGCGACATTGTCTCACAAAAGAGTTGAAACATTATAAGATTTACCTCGTTTAATCCCTTCCTATTAGGAATGACATAAAGGACTTGGAAATCTTACATTAATTTCCTTGCAATAACAAGCACAACCTATCAATTCCTTTCAAATCACACACTCACGGTTTTACTTAGATCCAAAAGGGATGACCATTTACAGTTTGAAATAAGGGTTCCACCTTATTTCTATTTGTTACCAAAACCGTTATAGTAGTATTGCCAGTATAAATTGTTATATATTTTTCTATGATAATCATTGAATTCCATCTTTTCATTACTTCTTAGTTCACTTCAAATGAGCACGATACCACTTAGTCATCACACTAAATGTACTTCAATGCACACAAACACATACTTTAGTTTCAATAAAAATACGAGAGAAGAAGGGTTTTGCATGATTATCATGATAAATGATTAGATCTTTTAACAAGGTATGCAATGTTCATGTGACCCACTTATGTCTCTTTTGGTTACCTAATTTCTTTTAGACCCTAATTTACAAGGAAGCTCAAAATACACATCCTAATAAGCACAACTTTCCTTATGTTTGATACGAGCAAACTCCCTTAAGATGGTGCACAATTCATATACCTATGACTATTTGTTACTACGTGCACTAATTAGATACTTAGATTAATTTCTTTAACCATACAAAGATTCAACTTTGTACTATGCGTTTCATACAATCATTAATGCTAAATGTTATTACATGATGTATTTATGATTATATCAAAGTTTAGTTTCAATCTTATATCTTCCTTTTCTACGCTACAATATCAGTTTCAGACACACATCATTAGATCAAAATATTATTCTGTCACAACATTGCGACATTATCTCTCTTTCCATTATCTGGGTTACCATGATATTCCATTACGATCATGCTAACATCTTTGTACTTTCCATGACTATCTATTATTTCTTTAGAAAGCATATTTCAAATCATACAAGAATATCAATTAATTGAATTACAAATACCATACCATTATCGTTTCCTCACAAAATAAAATGTGGTTCTCACTTGAAATAATACAACAATGATATTTCCATTAATAAATACTTAGATGAGGCCCCCATTTCAATAGCAACTACATACATTTCAAAATAAAAATGCGACTGCAAAACAACATAATATTATTATATTGCTACTGAGTCCCTTTGTTCAGGGTACCTACAACCAAAAGCATGGTCAATCTTAAAAGCTGACATGGAAAACTCCTACCATCTAACACATCATGCATATGCATATTTTCCATTAACTACAACAAACTCTTTGCATGCAGTTAGAGAGGGTAAGGAATACATTTGCAATTTCATTTCATTTACAATCTAGAGAGAGATAGAGGAGAGAAAAACACAACATTTCCCCGAAGCAAAATTCTTAATGCAAGTGACAAAAAAAGAAAACCATACAGTCATGTGAAGGTGTCCTAAGATCTCTCACTAATTATTAAGCTATAAGAGGGTCCCTCGATAATTTTCCAGTTATTGTTAAGAATTTACAAAAATGACCAATCTAGCTAGAGTGGCTACGAAACTGATTTTGAAAACAAAAGTCCAAAACTTGTTCACACATTTTGTTAGTTCCCATCGACTCCCCTATATACAGAGAAACACCTAGATTCGATGAATCTCATTTTTGGCAAGCAAGGTTAAATCTACACCTACCTTTATAGAGTTGATTATCGTAAACGTACCAGTTTGTCCTTGTTGCAGAATGACAAGTGGCCTACCAAACGCACTTGCAAAACTAGTTCCGAAAGTAGTTTTCTCAAAACTGGAAGTTGATTACAATTGTCATGGCGACACTCTATCGGTATGTGGTGGTAGAAATCCGTTTCCCAACATGGATCCCCAAACCACGAGCCAAAACCAAAACATTTTTTTGACTTTTGGCAGCGATCCCAAGCTGTGAAACAACCAGCTGGGCTTAGAATCACATGTTGTTAAATGATAAAACGATCATCCAAGGTTTGTTAAGGGGTTGGCGTGATACTCCATGCTACAGGGAACACGACTAAATGTTGACATCTCCTCTACGGGAGTCAAGAAGGTATTTAACATGTCGTTTAATTGTGTCTTTCATTAACTTTTGCAAGGGTGTGTAATTGGAGTGTTTGTACGAAAACTTTGCATCCAACTCGTAACTGGCGGTTACATTTCTCCAAATTTTCTTGTTTAAGTTTTTCAGTTAGTCTCAACACATTTTGGGAGTGGGGTAAATAGTACTAAAAAGTCATTTTGGTTGCGGAACAACTTAACTTTTGTTGTTTTGAACAACAAAAAATTCTTTTGTTTAGCCAAAAACAAACTCGACATTTGATTTTAATTTTCGATACAATTATGAAGGGAAAACTTATCAATACGAAAATCATGCTAGATGGGAGAAAAAACCTTGCTTGACTCAATTGGTGAGGTACAAGACTCGATATGAGACTAGTTCCTGACTGTCCATAACTACAAGCATTTCGTTAAACAATTTAAGTGTATTGTGTGTTTCCTCATTTTGATAAATATCAACTTTCAAAATTTGTTTGAATGCCCATACCTTGCTCCAAGGCTCCAAGTTTGGCACAAGCTAAGAGGATGCTAAAGAAGATTTTCGAGTTTGGCTTTACACCCTCCAATTGCATTTGCTTAAAAGCTCCAAAGCATTTTCAGTAAACCTGTTTTGTGCATATCTATAAACTATTGTATTACATAAGAATGCATCTCGATGAGCCTTCTTGTTAAACAATTTGCATGCCTTCCCTATCTTTCCAAAATTTGCATACATGTCTAACATATCACTTACAACTACAACATATGGCAAAAGTCTCATCCCCTGTCCACCATGCTTTGGCGTATGTCCATGCGCTGTTTCAAAGCTCCTTTTTTAACACAGGATGAGAGTGCTAACAAAGGTGAACCGATCATGTGGACACATGTATTTGGTGAAACAACAAAATATAAACTCTCCATACCAGCAATGCTTGATAATTTTTGTTGAGTCGACGATACACTTGGATGATTTCATTCGTAAAAATCCCTCCTAAATTAGAGAGCAATTTGCTCGTAGAAAAAAAAATCATATGGAGACTCAGTCTAACACTTTCAATCCAACAGACAAAAACTACTTATTGCTAATATGAACCACCACTAGAGAGGCTAATCTCCCATCTTGGCGCATACTAGGAGAGAAAAACAATTCACACTCTAAGTGCATGCTTCTACATAGTGCCTGGTGTCCTTTATGCTTTAACTCCACCGATCACATTTGCTTGGGCAGTTCCGGCCTTTTTAACAAACCCGTTTTGAGCATATTCTGCAACCATTGTTGTCCACACGACCCTGCTCTTTCAAGCACGTTGTTGAACAAAGTTAAAAAAAAGTCTTTCCATCTGCTTTGACAAATGTCCAACGGATGTTTCAAAGCCCCCAAAAGTGTTTTCTTACACAATTGTTTCCCTTGCTAATAATCTCATCCAAAAAATCATACATCTCATGAATATTGTTTCCCTCACATCCTCCCACATGGCCTCTTGGTCCAATGACAGACAAGCCTATTTGCTTAGCCATGCTCAACCATCTCCCTGTTAACCACTCCATTAACTACACCAAAACCACCCTTCATTCACTTCACTTCTTTCCTTTCCTCCTCTTTTTTTTTTTCAATTTAATTTATTTTTGTTAATTTCAATTTCATAACATATTTTTATTATTTTTTAGTAAAAAAGACCCATTTTGTTATTTTTAAAATTGTTTTAATTATTTAAGTTTCATTTTTTTTAAAAAAATATTTTTCTTTGGTGACCTAAAATGATTGTTGATATGACGCCCAAGAGTGGAATTGAGACACCGGACGCACTACGCGACCTCCAAAACATTGACAAAGCTGTAATGCCCATAATTTTATGACCCAAAATTAACTATCCAAATGCCGGTAAAAAATTGGGACGAGTTTTTTTAAAACATTAGTCGAGTATTAAAGGAGGTTAAAATATTATTATTCCAATTTATTACCCTAACTTCAAAGGTATCAAACTCATCAAAGAATACTTTCGTACCATAAACCTTGTTTGTGCGATATAACTAGATTTACACCAAATGATAATTGTACTAAAATAAAATTAGATAACACTAATCCATTTTCTATTCTAATCAACATCTAACAAAGGATGAAACAAATTAGCCATACTATTATTTCACATTTATTAATTAACGGATTTAATCGCAACTCTCCCACCATGGGATTCGACCAAACAGGGCAAGATTTTTTTTTAATAGTTAACCCTTATTTTTCCAACTCCCATTTCTTTAATGAGTATTACACATGGTCACGAACATGATAGTCTGGGTAATCATGATTCATGCCATTTAAGAAATTATACTTATTATTATACACTGAGGGTAATACCTGGTTTATCTAATTACCAAATATTCAGTGTAATTGGAGTCATAGTAGAGATGACATTTGAGATTAATTCCTTGGCGCTAATATATCCATGGGCCTATGAAGCTTATGAAACTTAGGGAGGGAGGGAGGGATGTAAAAATAAAAATGTAACTGTAAAAGTAAATAAATTTATTAAATATGTATACAAAGTGGGAAAACTTTATAGGACAGATGTAAGCCAAATCTCTTTGCAAACGAGAATGGATGTGGAATGAGAAAACTCTGTAGGAGAGATGTATGCCTTGCGATTCTAGATGCAAATGAAGATGTATACAACTGGACAAACTGTGTATATGAGAGATGTATGTCTCCAAATTTGAAAACTTGTACCCTGTAACTTTTGTATATAAAACATTTTCACTTTCAAACTTGTATCTTCATTCAAAACCATCTTATTTATAGTGAAATAATGTCGAAGATGAAGGGTTCTAAATGGAAGTCGAAAGGTCATCAAATGAAGGGTTTGAAATAGAAGCCAAAAGGTCATAAAATAAAGGGCTCCAAATGGAATACAGAAGGACATCCTTCATGGAGATGTCATCCATCCACATTTGGAGTGAATTTTAATGGGCAAAAGATGACAAAATTTGAATATCATATTATTATTTTGAATTGCTCCTTGTTGGGGTCATATCTTCTAGCCCGTTGCCCTGATTGGCGATCTATTAGATCCGTTGGAAAGATAAGAGAGTGAAATTGAAACTATAATGTATAAAAATAGACTATGGTATCATCATACAATTTGAATCCCATGAATTTTTTGAAGACCTTTAAAAAATGCAAAATGTCAAATTTGTCAAAACCTGCTAAAAATAGATTTAAGGACTTTCTAAAAATAAAGTTTTTATAAACCCTTCTCTTACTGTTGACATGGATTAATATTTCTCTTAGAGCTCATCTGAATCACAAAATGATCTGAGGAGTAATTATAGGCCTATAGCTAGGCGATGACGGCCACACACACAGACACGCGTGCGCATGCACATGCGGTTCGTGAGTGGTTTAAAATCCATGCCCCAAATCTTAACCGTTCTATGGTTTTGGGGTAGGGTTGTGTCTTAGGGCCTTGCCTTATTCTCTCCATACAGTGGTCACCTGGAAGGTTACACATGTTTTAGGTGGTCATAGCCAGGCCGCAGCCCCCAAAATGTATATATAGTTTTTTTATATGTTCTTTTTTCTATATATATTTACAACGAAAAAACCATGATACGTTATTATACACACACACACACACAAATATATATATTCTCATGAGAATGGAGGCTCTTATGGAACAATTGAAAGGTTTGAACTATCATTTATAGAGGCCCTTACAATACAAGCCCACATATCTTATTTTCCAGACAAAAGAACACGACATTATATAGATCCACGTGCGCACGTGCGTGTGTGTGTGTGTGTGTGTGTGTGTGTGTGTGTGTGCGCGCGTGTGCGTGTGCACGTGTGTGCGTGTGCGTGTGCGTGTGCATGCGTGCATGTGCGTGTGTGCGTGTGCGTGCATGCGTGTGTGCACACGTGCGTGCGTGTGCGTGTGCGTATCCATATTCAGATGAAGGATTTTTTCCTATTAATACTGAATTTAATGTGAAGGAGAAACCAAATGCTTCACTTTTAAGCTATTGTAATCACCAAATAAGACCAAAAATTACAAGATATGAGCAAAAGGTTTTCACTATTTTGCATGTGTGCGCTTGCGTGTGGGTGGGTGTGTGCATGTGGGTGTGTGTGTGTGCATGTGCGTGCACATGTGTGTGTATGCGTGGGTGTGCACGCGCGCGTGCGCGCGCGTGTGCGTGTGCGTGTGCGTGCACACATATCCATATTTAGATGAAGGATTTTTTCCTATTAATACCGAATTTAATGTGAAGGAGAAACTAAATGCTTCACTTTTAAGCTATTGTAATCACCAAATAAGACCAAAAATTACAAGATATGAGAAAAAGGTTTTCGCTATACCCTTTAGCTAAATTTTTTCCATTAAGTGCTAACTCTAATAAGAGAAAAATAAAGTAAAATGAACCTGTTCACTTTTAGAACCATTACAAACAAGAACACTAAGAAAAATACCAACATTTAACACATTTTCCCCTTCATTTCCAAACAAGATTTACAAGCATGGTTTTCAATAAAATTTTCCAAACAAGAATAACTCACATTTATATCTCTCTCTTTTTGTTTTGTTTGAAGATAACAAGTTCATAATAAATTAACAATTCATACACCAATATACCATTACACCAATATCCTCTTCAACACAAACTTGTAAGAAGAGTGAAATAATACAGGATCATCATCTCTTGAAACATTAAGATTGATATGGATATATACGTGTTCCTCTTTACTCATACACACAATGTCTTCCTTTCAAGAAAATTTTGCACAAAAAACAATAATAGGATTTTCAAATCCAAAACAACCCTTTTACAGTCCTTATTTACTTACAGTTTACAAGAAGACTAAACTTAAAATGCAAGTGGAAAAGTCTCCCTTTATGGGAACAACATGCCAAATTTTGATTTAAGATCCATATCTCCAAGCAATGAACACTCAAAACAGGGTTCCAAGAATCATGCTCCATCACCAAGAAGTAAGTCTCCAAACATAAGAGAGGTGGCTTGGTTTTCCACCCAACTAATTGGCATCATTACATACCATCTCCATAAGTAGAGGACATGCTAGCCTCCCTCCAAGCCCATGGGAGAGAGAGGTTGCATGCCTCCAAGATGCACAAGGTAAGAGAGAAAAGAAATGATTTTCATGCACACCAACAAACACCAAACCATAAACCAACACCCACAAGAAGCTCCAAGATTCTCATGTGGGGGAAGATGGAAAGATTTCCCATTTGATCACATTATCAAATTCCAATTGAATTCACCACTTTGTAAGAAATATCAAGAACACCACTCCTTATTTCTTTTATAACCCAAAACACAACTAAGAATATCCATTCTTCTCAAGAGGGGTTCTTCCCTCTTCCCAACACTCCAAAAATCCATTTCAAGTGATATAGATGGATAAACCAAATGAAATACAAGATCAAACATCCATCAACTAACACACAAGAAAATTCCTAAGACCAAAAGAAACATACCAATCCATAACACCATAAAGCCAAACCAAAAGGTGTGAAACCTACTTCATAAGACAAGAAAACTAAACCCCAAGTGCAAGCCAAGCTCCCCCAAGCTCTCCAAAACTCCAAGTGCAAAAAAAATGAGATGAGAATTCATTAACCCCTTGAAAATGGAGGAATAAGAATGATGATCAAGTATATTCACACCAATGAGAGGGTAACTGAAAGAGGGTTTAAAACCCGCAAGCGAGGATCATGAGGGACGACATGCACATCAATGGATGTGCGAACGACAACGTGAAGAGATCTCGAGAGGAGTGAGCATCAACCGAATGTGCATGCAAAGATTTGAAACACGGGCAGAACCTGGTTAAGCCATAAAACTCTCCTCTATCTCATAGATCAAATGGGGTGTACATATAGGAGGTGTTGAGTAACCCCCAATGCTACAATCATGACAAATTGAGTGGAGAGGGGGAGTTACATTCTAGAATAGAAGTGTAACTCTCAATGACGCATATGACGCACTGACGTGCTGACGCATTGATGCGCTGACGTGCTGACGCACTAACGTGTAAGAGAATCTTATAATGACCCCTAAATGACACATGGACCTATGATCTCACCTAAGCGAGATGAATCACCTAATGATGTGGAAAATAACACACACCAACAATAACATGTGTCACCCATCTCCTTCTCAAAACAAGACACCCCCAAGTCTTCGTCATGCATGAGACAAAAGACTTAATGGAGGAATATCACACAAATTTAAAATAAAACCAAACAAAATCTCCTTCGAATTCTAAAGTGGCTCATAAAACAAGTTCATTAATTAGGATGTGGATAAGAGAGACTCAAATGGGAGGGAAAAGCCCAGTTGAACCTTGAAAAAATTCCTCCTACACATAGGTAGGGTCCAAGGGGTCCATTTTAGTGTAAATGAGACCCCTAAAAAGTAAACCACCTCTTACAACTTCCACGTTTAGCCCAAATTTGGATTTGGAAAAACTGGCACACTTTTTGAGGTGGTGGGGACCACACGATCCCCAAGTAATCCATAATCTAAAAGATTGTAAAAATCCCAAAACATAACTATGGATTTTAATTAAATATCATATCCATCTCAATGATAAGCATCGTCCTCACCTATTATAAAGAGAAAAATCATCATTGTTATCCCGCCTACTAGTATTGAATATCATAAAAGTCACTCCACAAAGTAAGAACTAAATATCACAAATGTCACTCCACCATAGAAAGACTAAGTATCCTAAAATTCACTCAACCATAGAGGACTGAGTATCACAAATGTCACTCCACCAGAGAAGGGATGAGTATCATAAAAGTTGCTCATCCATAAAGGACTAAATATCACAAATGTCACTCCACCATAGGAGTCCACTGAGTATAAAGTATCCAAGTGGGGTAAGGATGTTCCATGGTCCTGAACACGTAGAGCTGTGTCACCTCAAAACCAAGGGCATGTCCTACAAAACCATGCATGTGTACATGAAACCTTGGGTGTACCCCTGTATAACATATATGGACATTATAAATGAGGTAAATACCAACTAATCAAACAAGTAAGAAAATCCACGTTAAAATTCTTGATGGAAATAAGCCAAGTGGTGTCAAAAACCATAAAGCTTTGAGTTACAAAATAAAAACAAATAAATATCAGAAACCAAAGAGAAATGGCTAAGTAGTCGCATTTAAACAACGAAAATATCACAAGAAAGAAACAAGTAATCAAGAAGAGCCTCAAAGCTTCCCAATAAGTCAAATAAAAATTTGGTTATGAGAAATTCAAGTTCACAAATAAACTACACATAATACTATCCACATCACTATAACTTTGCAGCCTCTAGTGGCCACAAGTAGGGGTACTACATCATTGAGTGTGCATCTCGGCATATAAACAAAATAACTGATCAAATAATACAATTGTCATAATATCTGACTGAATCATAATCTCCCAAAATATCTGCAAAGTGGAATAAGAGCATTTCTTTTCAACTAGCAACAACATACACAAGGAATGTCACCCTGATCAAAGAAAAGGTCTCCAATAGTGTTATCACTTAGAGAGTTACATGATTAGTAAATTAGATAGTCCAAGAGTGATAGCTATGGTTGTCAAAGGTTTATAGTTTTGAAGGTCTAAGAGGAAGTCTAAAATGGTTCAATGCACCAACACAAGTTATCCCGTAAAATTGGCAAGGGAAATTTTACAGATAACCCTACCAAAATTTTGTTCCGGCCCCTCGTCAGGGACCCCTTGCGTTCGGAACGTTGCAAAATCCCTTCCCGGGAAATCTAGTTTTCCGAACTTAGCCATTTTTGGTCTTTTTTGGTCAGGCGCATATAATGACTATGCAACATCAAGTTTTCATGTGCCCCCTTTAAATCCTTTGGCGCATGCTTTCTCGTGTCAACAGGCGTTTTGGTGCGCCTCACTATGTTGAGTCTTCCTTGCATGCGCCAAGGCGCATGCGCCTTCATGTCAACAATACTTTTGTTGCGCCACTTTTTGGTGCGCCTAGGGCGCACATATTCCTGTGTCAACACCACTTTCGGTGCGCCAAAGGCGCACATAACTTTGTGTTGGCAAGTGTTTTGATGCGCCACAGGGCGCATGTTTTCTTGTGTCGACAGTGCTTTTCATGCACCACTTGAAAAAGTTGGTGGCGCATTTATTGCCACCTCGCCTATATATAGGCGCGTCTGCGCTGTCATTGTCATCCGACACAAATCACGTGATTTTTCTCTGTACCTGCCAGCGCACCTGCCCTGTCATTTTCAAATCGCTTTGTGGACCCGTTTGCACATTTCTTCGTTATATATCCTGGTAAGAGGTCCTCATTGCTTCTGTGTTTGGTGTTTTGTTTATTGGCTGCTTGCTGGTTTGGATTGAGTTAAAAGAGATTGTCAAAACATGAGCTCCCCATCCTCCTTGCTGTTTTTCTCTACCCATGCTTTTTCCCCCCTCTTTCCAGATCTGCTGGTAGGGGAAACTCTGTCCTAAAAAATGGCTTGGAACTCTCTGAATAAGCTTCTTCATAACCCAAATGAACCCTTAAAAAGGAGCTTAACCACATGCAAATCCCTCAAGAAAAGAATCATGACTTGAAAAGAGGCACTGTTATTTTTCTCCTTTGGCGCATCTGTCACCCCTGCAACATGATAAACAGTCACGCCAATGGCGCACATTCCTTGCGTGTTACATAATGAACAGTTGCACCCTAATGGCGCACTCCCTTTGCTTGTTGCAATCACTTTCCCTGCGCCCTACTTGGTGCACTCAACGCATCTATTGCATCATTAATACCCGTGCCCTTTGGCGCACCCTGCATATATGTAACATTCAAATCATATGCACCAAAGCACAACTGTTAAAACGGCGTAGGTGCATCCATTGTTGCAACGACATCATGTTATGCAGACCTCCATGCGCCGCGCCAAGTTCTCCTATGGCGCATGAAAAAATGATGTTACACGCATTATACCTGCACCCTTTGGCGCATCCTGTACCCGTGTAACATGAAAAATATCTGCGCCCTTTATAAAATATATACACATGGCGCAGGCGCACTTGTGCTTACAACAACAAAATGCAATCTGCAGTGTCCATGCGCCATGCGCCCTTTTGGCGCTGATTTATCCCTTGCAGCAGCCCTTTCCTGTGTGCCTTACTATTTAACCCTGCAGCTTGCAGTGTACATGCGCCCTGCGCCCTGAGGCCTTAAAATTGCTAACTCTTCTTTCTGTCAACGCTTTAATGGAAGATCGAACAGCTAACATGACCTTCCTGCATTGTGTTTCCCTTCTTCTCCTTGCAGATCAGCAACTGAGTTCAGAGTTACATATGTCAACATCAAGCAAGAGACCTACCAAATCTAAAGGCAAGGCCAAGCTCACAGAAGAAGAAATGAAGTATAAATATCAGAGGGTCAGGATGCCCGAATCCCAGGCAGAGTGTGACCTAGACATCAGAGACTCAGAGCTCGGACACATTGATATGGAGGAGTTCTGGGCCAGAACCAGGAAGGTCACAAGAAGTCCCTGGATGGACAAATTGATAGGCAGTGCCCTGCACTTTGCTGGAGGGATCCCAGTTAGCGACGTGAATAACGAATTCATGATGGTGGTAGCCCGATGCTACAATAAAGACACAAGATGTGTCCACAATGAGAAGGGTGAGGTTATAATCAACCTCACTGCCCGCCATTTTGAAATAATGCTCGGCATCCCTCACCACCGGCACTTTGTGGCCGTAAGCCGGGAAGACTGCATCAAGGCCTGGGACGACAATGAAGATCAGTGCATGCAGCTGATGAACGAGGTATATTTGAAGAACAAAAAGGTGGTGACTCGGTGGCCACAAGTCATTCATCGTAGTGACTTTTCAGAGGAACTCAGCGACACCATCACGTTCCTGAGCAGAGTCTTTGGGCTTCCTGACGCCCATTATTTTCACAAGTGGATGCTGCGATACCTAGAAACAATGAACAAAAATGTGCCCGATCAACGCTTTGAGTGGGCAGAAATCATAAGCAGCACAATATCGGAGCAGCTACAACAACTTAACACAACGGGGAGGTTCTATATGAACTCCTACGTGGTCTATGCTGCGGCTTCAGAAAGAGACTATCCAGCTCTGATGCGGTGTGGGGTTTGGCCCCAAGTTAAGATCTATGAATACTATCCAGAACTGAAGCTGGAAAATAGTATTCCCCAGTTCACAAAGATCAACGATGCCTTCTTCTACAACATCATCTGCCTCTTGAGGCCGAATATGACTCATGGTCGCACGACCAAGAGTATTGTAGCAGCTACCGAGAAGTGGGGGGCCTTGTTCACTCAATTCCCCACATTCACCTATCTGAGGGCAGTCAACTTCTTGGGGGAACCAACTAAATTGCCAAGATATGCCGGTCCCAAGTTGATCCTGCTAGAGCTGTCGAGACAGCTTATTACTTACCACGAAATGTGTCTAAAGAGAAAGAAGGGTGGAACTCCTTTCCCCCTCACAGTGGGTAGGTATACGTGTCTCACTCACCACAAGGTGAAAGACATGTTTGCAGAACTGGAGCTGCTGAATCTGAAACATAACTTCCCAGCAAGGCCCACCTTCGACCCAAGAAATTGTCTGCCAAGGGCCAAGCTCGACCCGATCCACATCCCTCAGATCGAAGATATCTACATCGACATATATCATGAGGTTGAGCTCAGGAGGAAGGATCATTCCCGCTTGGCCTTAGCAGAAATCATCCAGTACGGGGTGGCCATCGTCCCAAAAGGCTACCAAACTACTGAGCAAGAAGTTGATCAAGTGTATCTTGATACAAATGGGGACGATTGGCCTTTCACGGTGATTGATAGAACCAAAGCTCCTCAAACAATCGAGGAGAGAGTCAAGGAAACTCTGCGCAGAACAGAGCATTGGTGCCGAATGAACGGGCTCATCTACCTCGGAGTCGATTTCACAACCTCTCCGTTGGGCAACGCACCTCCTCGAGCGAAACAATAGCCAAAAGGCAAGGGAAAAGGATAAAGAGGGTGAATCCAGTTCCACCCAAGAGGAAGCTCCTGAAAGCCCTCCTTCCGCTTCACAAGAACGGGTTGTAATCCCGAAAAGCTCAGAAGAAGAAGCGGCGGAAGATGTTCCCATAGGCACATCCACTCAGGATGTGGCCACAACTATAACAACTGAGGTCCCTTCTTTTCCTTCTCCTCCTCCTCCTTCCCCTCCTCGAGTGACCCAAGCGACCATTCCTTTGGTCGTGTCCTCTCCCCCTTCTTCTACTATTCCTCCTGCTTCTTCGTCCATCTTCTCCTCTCTCGCGGAGCTGTCCCCCTCCATTTCTTCCCTCATCTCTGAGCTCCCTTCCCTTCCTATGACTTCCTCCCCTGCAGTATCCCTTCCTCCCGTGGGCACTTCCTCGGCTTTCCTCTCAATGCCGCCGCCACGTGTCTCCACGTTTTTCCCTTCTACTACTGCAGCTGCCCCCTTCTCTGTTTCTGGTCCTTCTCCCCTAAGTCCAGCCTGGATCTCCCAACACCTAAGTCAACAGAAAAGGAAAGTTCCCATCGCACCGATGGACTTTTCCGTTATCCCATCAAAGGGGGCCAAGAAGCAAAATCCTATCACACGCTTCTCTCAGAGTGCTTCGGGAGAGAGGGTAATGGAGATCGCATACCCCAATCCTCTGAAAGATAAAAAGGATCTGTCTTCGACAGATTACACAGTGACTCAAGTCACAATGGGGACGTCTTCTGAAAGCCTTCAGGGAGAGGCCCTATCTGCAGTTGACGCCCTCTGCAAGAAGCTTCAAGAAGAAAAAGAAGAGAAAAGGCTACTGAAAGAGCAAAATAAACATCTGCTCCACGCCTTACAGAAGATGGGCAGTGCACCTCCCACAACTTCCGCCGAAACTCCTGAGCCTCTGAGTCAGGATAAAATTAATGAATATGCAAAGATCGGCGAGCAGGGTATGGCAGTTTCCACCTGGAGGAGCCAGATCCTCAAGGACAGTGAACGAGTGATCACCAAGTTCACCGATTTGTATCTGAACATCAACAAGGTGAACAAAGAACTCCAGGCATTAGCAGGACCCATATCCGAAGAGCTGGACCATGCTAGGCTGCAGCATGAGACCTTTCAAAAAATGTTTGACTGTTCAGTCGAAGATCTGGTCAAGTTCGGCGTTTTTGGTCACCCCAGGGCCCTCAATAAAATCCTTTCCACTCTGGATTACCGGATGGATCAACTGGAATTCGTCCTCGAAAAGATTGATAAGGTAAAGGAAGAAGCCCTGGACGCAATGCATCAGATGGAACAAATTGTTCTAACAATGTCTCCAGGGTTGCTTACTCCTTCTTTCACCTTAAGGAAGGTTGACGAAACCATCCAGATCTTCAAGGAGATCGTTTCGCAAGGGCTGGGGCCAGAGGTCACTTTTGACGCAGAATCCATCAATAACCTGCTGGCCTGTCGGGACTTCATCGGGTTCTTAATAGAAGCAGAGAATGAATATTCCAAACTCCCAGAGAAGCTCACAGACGAGCGGGAGACTTGCGAGGCTATCAGTGAGCGACACAAGGATCCTTCCCAGGATCAACTAGAGCCCATGATCAGCAAGTTCATGGAATACCGTGCCCAATTCCACATCTCGTCACCTGAGCAGCAGCAAAAGCAGGATATCCCCTTTCAGCCACGGGATGACGACGATGAATAATTTCTCTCTCTTCTTCGACTTTCTTTTTGTAAATGTCTAAAGTATGTTGGCACAAATGATGACATCATCCATGTTGCACCATGGGATGATGTCATCCATCAAGTTGTCAAAAGTCAACATGACTTTGAGATATTTTGTAGATATTATGTAAATAGGTGGTTGGTTCCTTTTTTCCTTCCTTCTTCTCCTTCTTCTATAAATACTCGAATACTTGTTGTATTCGGGGGTGGATACTTTTCAGATGAGAAATAGAAGTAAGAAGAAGATTTTGAACTCTTTGTAACAGAAACAAACATTGAATACAATATATTTAGACTTTGTGCTGAATACATGTGTTTTAATATCAGATCTTTCTTATGTTAGATTTGTGTGATTGTTCTGTTGGATTTGCTTCTACTTTGTTGTCATTTATTCATCAGTATTGCTTTATCGTCTATGCAAGTAGGTTCGGCTCTGTTTACTACCAACCCAAACCATAGACCCTTTGACCCTTCTGCTTTGGAATTCATTTCTTTTCTCCCTTCGGATCTGATCTTTCTTCGTTTCCCCCCCTCCTTTCATTTTTCCTCTCAGCTGGAAACACATCTACTGGGATGAGATCCCAAACCCCCGAAGGCAGAATATTGTGAGACTTGCACAGATTCCTGCTGGTAGAATAGCAATAAACCAGTTTCACTTTGCTGACTCAAAGAGGGGCTATGCCCTGCACACTGTTGACTCGTTTATCCATAAATCTGCCCAAGCGACAGATTTTTGAACCAACAGTTTTTGGCGACTCTACTGGGGATCGAACAGATCTATCCGATCTATGATGGTGGTATGATAGAAAATCAATAAAAATCAGAAAAATCACTACCTGTTTGCAAATTTTAACTTTTGTTCAAAATCCAATTTTTTTGCAAAAGTAACCCAAATTGAAAATTTTCTTCTGAGATCCATAGATCGGGGCCTAGTTGGAAATCTTTAGTTCGCTGAGTTTTTATACAAATCTGTATTTTTCCGTAGATCTGAGTTTTTGACAGTTTACCAAAATTTTCAAACTCTTTGAAAAAGTCAACTCTAGATCTGAAAATCAGCTTACTAAGCTTCACCATCATTTTATCCTCGTTGTTCTTTGTCATTAAACCACAATTGGTTTTTAGAAAAGGATAAAATTAAATATTCAGAAAAGTACGTGCTGCTGATTTTTGTCAAAAAAAAAATCAGAAAATCAGCAAGTACAACCAAAAAGAGTTTTTAATCTGCTTCACCATATTGCAGATCGGGAAGGTACACTGGCAGGTGAACCATTTACTCGTGGCAAGAGAGCTCGTGGAGAAGTCAATCCTACTTTTGATCTGCTTCAAAGGCACAACTTCAGTATAACACCGGCGCGCTTTTCATCACTAAGTTCAGCTGATCGGTCAACCAGAAGTGCCTCACCTCCACAAAAGAACCGGTTTTCACAAGGAGCCTCCACATCCCTTTGTAGTGCCTTGCTACTCAGTGGAACTGTACTTCCAGCTTGATTTCTTTTTCCATCCATCCAGATGGCGGTACCATGGGGAAATGCTATGGGTCCCCTTGGCCTTGCCACATCCTAGTTCACGCACTCCCACATGGAAACCGAAAGAATTTCCCCCAAATTTGACGGGAGCGGAAACCAAAGCATGGATTCACACATATCTGCATTCATTATGTCATGCAGTATCCTAGATGTAACCCATGAAGATGTGTCAGTTCACCTTTTTCTGGAAACTTTACAAGGGCCCGCAGCAGAATGGTTTCAGCATTTGCCGGCCGGGTCTATTACCAATTGGGCCACCTTGCGGGATGCTTTCGAAGAAAGATACAAGCCTTCAGAAGATGCATTTGCATTGTTATCAAAGATCACTCACCTGAAGAAGGGAGGCCAATGAGACCATGCGTGGATTTTATTCGCCAGGTTCAATGCATTAATCAACTACGTGTGCCTGTTGCCATGTTGCCAACACTAGAAAATCAAAAGTGTTTCTTTGTGAATGCAATGAGCTCAAAAATAAGTTTTTTGCTTCTACATGAACAAATAACTACTTTGCCTCTTGCCCAAGCTGTGACGTGCCATACGGATTGAAGACAACTTGACTCATATCTGGCGAATTAAAAAGGGAATCATCCAAGCCCAAAGCTTTGAGCCCTTCTCCCGCCACTTCATCCGATCCAACATTTCAAAAGATGGCAAATGACTTGATCACATTAAAGAAGCAGTTAGCCCAAACTTCCCCCAGTTCCTCATACCAGGATATTCCACAAAGAAACTTCACTCCCAACAGTGTCCCACATAGGCCGAGAATTTGCCCACGACCGCTCCACGGTTGGCACTTGAGGCTCCTCCGGTCAATGCTCTAGCTGAAATTGAAGAAGAAGAGGAACAAAATTACGAAGAACCTTCGTCTCAAGGCGAAGATGATCAAGATGTCGGTGAGCCGACTGGCGACTCTACTATCGGGTATATGGAATTTGATGAGGAGGAATCTGACCAAGAAGAGGGTACCCAGGGATATGCAAGCGGATGGTCATATGCTGGTTTCACCTTCTTGCAAGGAAAAGAAGCTGAGGTCACTGCGAATATGTAGAAAGAAAAGGCTACGTCATCCACACACCCAACAATTGCAAAAGGAGGTAATACCCTACCCACTCAACCTGTCAATAGGTCTTTTTCAAAGAGAGATTTTGCCCCTGTATCTCCCCCTAAATCAGCCCTCTCATATTCCTATCAAGACCAGTAATCCTACCCTTACCATCGCAAAGTGAGGGACTCATTCCTTCACCAGTGCAACCTTTGGCCGCATTTGATATCATAGATCATGCTAAAAAGACCAAGATCTAAATGTCTGAAGCCGAGTATCTTCAGTCAAACCCCGAGCAGCTGATGAGGTTAACTGAATACATTCAAAGTCAAGCTGTCATAACTCCCCAGGTTTCCTTAAAAGGAATCCTTTCCACTCCTCCTGCATCCCGCATAAATGTTGCCTCAACATCTGCATCAGGCAAGATAGAGCCCTTCTATCTCTCCCTCCTAATCAATGGCCACAAGTTAAGTAACTGCATAATTGATTCTGGGGCTTCTGATAACATCATGCCGGCAAAAGTTGCCCATGCTCTGGGCCTCACCCTTACCAAGCCTTTTGGCAGATGTTATTCCTTGGAAACCAAGCAGGTTCCGTTGATTGGTCAAATCAAAGACGTGCAGTTCGTATTTGCGGCATTCCCAAAGAAAAGAGTAAAAATGACCGTCCTCGTTGCCGACATTCCAGCAGCCTATAGAATTCTGCTGGGAAGGATTTTTTTGTAGTGAGGTTGGAGGAGAAATTCATATGGACTGGTCTAAGGCTAGAATCCCCGTCAAAGTGTGTAATGCAGACTTTGGAGCCAGAATCACAAAAGAAGTACTTGGTTACTAACTCTGAGGACCCCAAGGCCCAAATTCTTTTCGAATCATCAGGGATGGGGAACTATTTCTTGTCTACCGAGTCTGACAAAATGGTTGTTCTCAGGTCCAAGAAGAAGATCTTAACAAGGTCTGGACCTTGCAGTTTGATGGCAGCTGTGCAACCAGTGGATGTGGCGCTGGAGCCGTGCTTATATCTCCCGAGGAGGAGATTATTCCTCTCTCTGGAAAAAGTTGCAGTTTTTCAACACAAATGACATAATGCTGAATATGAGTCTCTGCAGATCTATAGGCATGCAAGCTTTTGAAGGAAAGAGGGATCAAATTTCTGAAAGCCTGCGGGGCTGATGCAGGGGTAGTTGTGAATTTTTTAATTTTCTTCACAGAATAGGTGCAAAGTGAATTTTGAGAGCCCGTCAGGCACTACCATTTTATAAAACGGTGTTTTTTCAACATCGAGGAATTTGTACGGATTTGATTCAAATATTGAAATCAGCATAAATTTCGACCCAGTGCTCATAATGACATGGCCGAATCGTTGGCACCATTTCAGAAATGTCTCGATGCTCCTCTACACCATGGAGGCTTGAAAATTTACATTTTGACACCAGGTTAGAGGTGGTTTTCCGCCCAAATAGTGCCAGACAATTTCTCAGCATTGGCAAGTATTCAACGACGGGAGTCAACTCATTGCCTTTCTAAACAACCGGCATCAAATTTTAAGGAGCTTCACTTTGATCTGATCCATTCTTCCACTTGCCGTGAATCAGTTACATGATCAAATAGATATGAATCCAGAGGGAATGACGACATATGACAGATCTGTTGGTTTTTAAATAGGACTTTTTAGAAGAGCAACAGTCAGGGGACAGAAAGTCCCTCCTCTTTAATGGGAGAGGTTCCCTTATTCAGAAACGAACTTATTTACAAATGTACAGAACATTGTTTTATGGTTAAACTTGGATATTACGAAAGTGTTTTTCCACAAGGATCATCAGTTACAGAAGGACTGAGGAAAGCGAATAAGAAGATGAGCCGAATAGCAACATTCAGAATTATAGATAGCAGAATAATTCTTCGTGTATGTGAAGGCTTCAAAGAATTTTAAGACAAGATCATTTGCGATTGGTTGAATGAGATTAAATTTAAGGACACAAAGTTCCATAAATAACCTTCTTCAGATTTGTTAATCAAGGACACAAAGTTCCTCCTTGGTTGTACAAGATCACTGTATTTATAAAACTGAACAGTATGCAATCAGAGAGACTAAACGAAGTTAAGAACAAAATGATCTTCACGATATTAAAGGAAAACACAGAGATAACAAGAATTAGATAGACAAAGAATGGAAAGCCCTTTTGTATTGATTTCTTTAAGATCTATTTACACTTTCAGCAAATATCCAAGTTCTTCCTCTTCTTCAAAATGGCGTGGGAAGGCCATTATATAGCTTACAAGACGGTTACTCTTCGTAACCGTTTCTTTTAACTAAAGAATAGTTAAAGATCGCCCATTGTGATGCCTTAACTAATTACAAGGAATACGAAAAGAAAGTGAAGAAGAGAAAAGAAAGGAGAAGGAGACAGGTGGCCAATTACTGGGAGGGGCCCACTGTTCTTCAGAATCCGTTGCCTAAATTTCTTCAATGACTCAGCTATATCTCTGCCACGAGGGACTGACGTGTTGGCTGCAGACTGAGTCCAAAATCCCAGACATTTCTCCATCTCTTTATCAAACTCGACGTGAGTATGATAATCTTTGTTTGCTTCTTCGATGGCAGACTGAAGAGAACAAATTTCCTTCATCTTTTCCTTAGAGATGGAGATTTCCTTGAATAGATGATCTTTGACAAAAGCTCTGAACTGAGCTTTGATTTCTTGCAAGGACAAGGAAACACCAGAGTTTTCATCTTGAAGATGACAATGTATATCTTTGAGAGCAGCAGCTGCCAGTGTCTTGAAAGCTTCTCCCTTCTGCCAGCTGTTCTTCATTTCTCCCACAGCTTCCTCCAGGACTTTGATTTTCCACTCTACGTTGTAGACCCAGGATTTTGATATATAGATTGCTCAATCTGGCGAATTATAAAAGGGATAATCCAAGCCCAAGCTTCGAGCCTTCTCCGCCACTTCATCCGATCCAACATTTCAAAAGATGGCAAATGACTTGATCACATTAAAGAAGCAGTTAGCCCAAACTTCCCCCAGTTCCTCATACCGGGATATTCCACGAAGAAAATTCACTCCCAGCAGTGTCCCACATAGGCCGTAGTTGCCCGTGACCGCTCCATGGTTGGTACTTGAGGCTCCTCCGGTCAATGCTCTAGCTGAGATTGAAGAAGAAGAGGAACAAAATTACGAAGAACCTTTGTCTCAAGACGAAGATGATCAAGATGTTCGGTGAGCCGCATGGCGACTATACTATGGGTATATGAAATTTGATGAGAGGAATTTGACCAAGAAGAGGGGTACCAAGGGTAGGATTATGCAAGCGGTCGCATATGATGTTTTCCCCGCTCGCAAGGGGAAAGAAGGAGGTCACTCTAATGTGCAGAAAGAAAAAAACACGTATCTACGTAACCCAACCATTGCAAAGAGGAGGTAATCCCCTACCCAATCAACCTGTCAATAAGTCTTTTCCAAAGCGAGCTTTCTGCCCCTGTATCTCCCCAAAGCAGCCCTATTCATATTCCGATCAGGACCAGTAATCCTCCCTTGACCATAGCAAAGTGAGGGACTCATTCCATCACAGTGCAACCTTGGCCGCATTGAATCAAGATTCATGCTAAAAAAGACCAAGATTACCTGTCTGAAGCCGAGTAGCTTCAGTCAAACCGAGCAGCTGATGAGGTTAACTAAATACATTCAAAGTCAAGTGTCATAATTCCAGGTTTCCTTAAAAGGAATCCTTTCCACTCCTCCTGCATCCCGCATAAATGTGCCTCAACATCTGCATCAGGACAAGATAGAGCCCTTCTATCTCTCCCTCCTAATCAATGGCCCCACGTTAAGTAACTGCATAATTGATTCTGGGCTTCCGATAACGTCATGCCGGAAAAAGTTGCCCATGCCTCTGGGCCTCACCCCTTACCAAGCCTTTGGCAGATGTTATTCCTTGGAAACCAAGCAGGTTCCGTTGATTGGTCAAATCAAAGACGCGCAGTTCGCATTTGTGGCATTCCCAGAGAGTAAAAATGACCGTCTTCATTGCCGACATTCCAGCAGCCTATGGAATTTTGCTGGGAAGGATTTTTTGTAGTGAGGTTGGAGGAGAAATTCATATGGACTGGTTTAAGGCTAGAATCCCCGTCAAAGGTGTAATGCAGACTTTGGAGCCAGAATCACAAAGAAGTACTTGGTTACTAACTCTGAGGACCCCAAGGCCCAAATTCTTTTCGAATCATCAGGGATGGGGAACTATTTCTTGTCTACCGAGTCTGACAAAATGGTTGTTCTTGTCCAAGAAGAATATCTTAACAAGGTCTGGGCCTTGCAGTTTGATGGCAGCTGCGCAACCAGTGGATGTGGCGCTGGAGCCGTGCTTATATCTCCCGAGGAGGAGATTATTCCTCTCTCTTTTAAGTTGCAGTTTTTCAACACAAATAATATTGCTGAATATGAGTCTCTGCTACTTGGCATGCAAGCTGCGAAGGAAAGAGGGATCAAAAATCTGAAAGTGCAAGGTGATGCAGAGCTAGTCGTGAATCAAGTTAAGAGAATATATCAAGTGAAGAACGAGAGGCTCAGGCACTACCGTATGCGGTGTGGGACAACATCGAGGAATTTGACGCTTTTTCAATAGAATCCATTCCGAGAGCTCATAATGACATGGCCGATTCGTTGGCCATTTCAGCATCCCTCATGCTCCCTCACCCAGGTTTGAAAACAGACAAATACACCATTGAGGTGGTTTTCCGCCCAAGTGTGCCAGACAATTCTCAGCATTGGCAAGTATTCAACGATGATAGTCAACTCATTGCCTTTCTAAAAAAGGCAGAAAATTTTAAGGAGCTTCACTTTGAAGGATCCACTTCCACTTGCCGTGAATCAGTTACTGATCAATACAATGAATCCAGAGGGAATGACGGCATATGTCAGCTCTGTTGGTCGTCAAATAGGAATTTTTAGAAGAGCAACAGTCAGGGGACAAGAAGTCCCTCCTCTTTAAAGGGAGAGGTTCCCTTATTCAGAAACGAACTTATTTACAAATGTACAGAACATTATTTTATGGTCAAACTTGGATATTACGAAAGTGTTTTCCACAAGGATCATCAATTACACAAGGACTGAGGAAAGGGAATAAGAAGATGAGCAGAATAGCAACATTCAGAATTATAGATAGCAGAATAATTCTTCATGTATGCGAAGCTTCAAAGAATTTAAGACAAGATCATTTGCATTGGCTGAATGAGATTAAATTTAAAGACACAAAGTTCCATAAATAACCTTCTTCAGATTCATTCATCAAGGACACAAAGTTCCTTCTTGGTTATATAAGATCACTGTATTTGTAAAACTGAATAGTATGCAATCAGAGAGACTAACGAATCAGGAACAAAATGATCTTCACAATATTAAAGGAAAACACAGAGATAACAAGAATTAGATAGACAAAGAATGGAAAGCCCTTTTGTATTGATTTCTTTAAGATCTATTTACACTTTCAGCAAATACCCAAGTTCTTCCTCCCTTCAAAATGGCATGGAAAGGCCATTATATAGCTTACAAGTCAGTTACTCTTCGTAACCGTTTCTTTTAACTAAAGAATAGTTAAGGATCGCCAATTGCAATACCTTAACTAATTACAAAGAATACGAAAAGAATGGGAAGAAGAGAAAAGAAAGGAGAAGGAGACAGGTGGCCAGCTACTGGGAGGGACCCACTGTTTTCAGAATCCGCTGCCTGAATTTCTTCAATGCCTCAGCTATGTCTCTGCCACGTGGAACTGACGTGTTGGCTGCAGACTGAGTCCAAAATCCCAGACACTTCTCCATCTCTTTATCAAACTCGACGTGAGGTATGATAATCTTTATTTGCTTCTTCAATGGCAGATTGAAGAGAACAAATTTCCTTCATCTTTTCCTTAGAGATGGAGCTTTCCTTGAATAGATTATCTTTGACAAAAGCTCTGAACTGAGATTTGATTTCTTGCAAGGACAGGGAAACACCAGAGTTTTCATCCTGAGGATGACAATGTATATCCTTGAAAGCAGCAACAGCCAGTGTCTTGAAAGCTTCTCCCTTCTGCCGGCTGTTCTTCATTTCTCCCAAAGCTTCCTCCAAAACTCTGATATTCCACTCCACACTGTAGACCCAGGATTTTGATAGATTGTCCTTAGCATCATCGAAAATCTTATTCGCCAGTAAGATGTTCTCATCTGTCTGTCCCATAAGGCGAAGGTCTACTATACAACTGCTCCAGATTTTTAGTTCTTTATCCATGGTATTGATAGTGGAGGAGAGCTTCAGTTGCACATTACTCACCTTTTCGTGGAGTTTGGAAGCTTCATCGATGAAGTTTAATCCAGAAACAAGCATGTCATCCACCATGGCTTCAATAGCTCTGCCATAGACAGAATACTTGTGCATATCTTTGATACTTTACACTTCATCTTGGCTTAGAATTACAGGAGGTGGAAGAGTAGTCAATGGGGTAGGGTCCAAGACTTTATCCTTAGATAAAAGAGACTTGATGAAACCTGTGAGAATCTGGGCTTGTTCTTCCAACTGTTCAATAGTTTGCTGCCCTTTCTCTACCCTTCCAATGACTCTTGTGACTGTTTCCTGGAGGTTGTGAATTTCACCTTCAGGAGTAGACTCTCCCATAAGGATTCTTGAAAGCTCCAAGTCAGATGCCAGCAAGTCTGATTCTGATTTTTCTACTGTAGGCTTAGCAATCTCCAAGAATTGCTGACCTTGGGCATCAGACACTATTCTGGAAGTGGTTCTGGCTTTCTTGGCACGAGAAGGAGTGGTGCCCAACAAGCCTGCAACATCATCGAAATTTGGTCCCAAGCTTTGAGAGGAGGATTTTCTCTTCCTTTTGTCAACCAAAGGTTGCACCCAAGCAAAAGAGGAAGAAGAATCTGCAGGAGAAGCAAGGGGACCAAGAGACAGGGAGCTCATGACACTCAGGGTCTGCGCAGCTGTTGACTCAAGCTGAGATGTGAGTAGAGCACTGGAGGCAATAGCGGTAGAAGAATCAGTAGCACCTGGAAGTTCAGTGCTCTGGACCTCCTTGTCCTTATCTGCTGGATCTTCAGGAACATTTGCAGGAGTTGGCATCTCACTTTCTTCACTTTCACTGAGAACAATGATGTTCTCTAGCCCTATAGGCAACTCTGCCTGTTTTCTTGGAGGGTCATTCTCTGCAGGCTCCTTCTTTACCTCTTTGAGTTTCTTCTTATATACCTGGGTAGACGAAGAGGGAGTAGATTCAGTAGGTCCTTGTGTTGATGAGGCAGGAGGGGTTTGCATTGGTGTTTCAGACCTTGGAACTGATGCCTCTCTTATTGGTGTCGAATCATCCTTGGAGGAGGATTCTCCTGAGTGCCTCTTGAATTCTCAGATCTTCTTACTGAACCAGACCTTAGTCCTAACTAAGACTGGAGCAAGAATCTCAGCCAGATCATTCCTCTCTTTCCTGTTCCAATCCAGGTCCTCCAGAGGGGTGTGCTTAATCACATTTTCATACTCATATGAGTATAGATCAGAATTGTCATCCTAGAGATCTTCAGGAACTTGGTACAGACCGAGTTCTTGAATCAATTGCAGGGAGAACCTGCCACAATGCCTTCTCCTAGCTTCAAAATCATCTGCACAGTCAGCCCAGTAGTCTTCTGTATCTGCCCTATGATGGTAGATTATCTTGATGTTCTGTTCAATAAAATTCTTCAAGTCAAAGTAGGTTCTTGGCTTGAAGAAATGAACAGTGATAGGGACCAGGGCTCTTTCTATGTTCTAAGCATCCAGAGCTGTTTTGCATGTGTAGTTTCCCAGAGAGATGGGAAAGTGCAAGCCAGAAATCTTCTTGTCTCTGCAAGTTCTGTGCAACTTGTCTAGTTGCCTGCATATTTCTATCAAGGCCATTTTATCATTGCAGAACATGGGAAGCCGTAGAGGAGTGCTTTCATAGCCAGCAAGCCTGATATAGGAAAATTTCCTGAATTGGATGAAATAGGCTCCATACTGCGATATCAGGTTCATGGCTTCATCTGAAAACCTTCTAGCAGTATCACCTTCGAGCAATCTAACCATGTACATGGTGAAAGCGTCATTGACCCTTCTGAAATTACGATTGCTGGTCTCCAGGGTGAACTGTGGGCAATAGGCATACACTGGATCATCTTTGTGTGCATCTATATAGGAGAAACCAAACCACTGCCTTGATGCTGCTAGGGTATACATCAGGTATGAAGTCATATAGAACTTCTTTGTTTGCTGAACGTTGGATAGCTGCTCCGCCAAATTCATACTAATGATCTCTGCCCAGTTGATGTTTTGTGTTCCCTCGCACACCATGCTGATGAGCGGGCACATCCAGAAATGAAACTCATTGGTGGAGGGCAAACCCATAACCTGAGCCAGCAGGATTATGAAGTTTGACAATTCTTCATTGAAATCTGCTCGGAAGAGGGTTTTGGTTAGGCGAGAAGCACCTTTCTTAGGGTTCTTCAACCAAGACTTCGCCACTCGCGCCTTATATTTGTCACTGTCTTGATCGAATAGGGTCTGTGCTTGATCCTGGGAGACGACTATAGCATTGTCCAACTCCGGAATCCTCAGAGCAGTGCCAATGGCAGCAGCGTCTAGCTTGGCAATGAGTTCCCCATGTGCATTTGTCAATTCACTCGAAGCGGGGTTGAAGTGAGCTCCGCATGAAAGCACAGTATCAGCACACTGTACTAAGATTGGGAAACCACCGGTAAAAGCCAAACCGCTATCATGAATCGTTTGTGCTATTGGTGTAGGGTTTGCATCTGCCATTCTTGCCCAAAAATCACCGAAGTCGAGATGACAAGCTTCGCTATCCCCAATATTGCTAACAGCAGACTCAAGCGGAGAAATTTGCTCCTGTCCCTGAAACTTGATCTTCATATTGATAGTCTCAGAGCTGCAACCTAGACTCGGGAAGGAATTTGCAAAGGGAGGGGATATTTGCGCAGGTTTTCAAATTGTAAGGGTTCGAGCAAAGATAGCATGGAAGCAATGCAAAAAATGCAAAGGGGAAATGCTCGTTATATAGCCGTTTGGAGAGAGGAATGAATTTAATGCGCATTGAATACACAACCACCAATTTGAATAGCATCATACTCGGAGTGAGCAGGAAAAACTAAGTGTGAATGACACTTGGTACGCTTGGGACATGTGAGACGCGAATGCGCGAAACACGCGGCTCGGCCGATTTGGGTGAAACAGGGAGAGGATGCACAAATGCTTTTGGAACGATTGGGACGAAAATGCGCGAAGTACGCGGTTCGGGTGTTTCGGCCGAAATTGGAACAGTTTGCATTTTTTGATTTGGGACAAAGAGCTCTGAAGTACGTGACTCGGGAGTTTCGGCCGAAAATGGGAAAGCTCGCACTTTTTAACTTTGGGACATTTGAGACATGAAAGTGCGAAGTACGCAATTCGGGTGTTTCGGCCGAAATTGGAACAACTCGCATTATAAGTTTTGGGACACTTGGGACAAAACTTTCCGACGGGCCCGAAAATGGGACAGATTCGGGGATTTTGGCTGATCGGGGAACAGAGTGCACTATCGTACTTGGGACAGTTGGGACAAAAAGTTCCGACAGGCCCGAAAATCACACAAAATGACCCAAGACACAGATTTTTTCAATTTCACGACTTAGGCACTTCAGAGAAAAACACTTAAACTCAAAATTTTGAAATTTTTACTCTTATCAGAGCGGGGAATTTTGAGTGGACAACAAGCTCAAAGGAAATAAAATTCTGAAGGGCCTGGTTTCTTTGGAACGGTTGTTTGATAGGCAAGACCGTTTTGTAAAAAAGAAAAGGCAAGATGGTACGGGCTCCTCCCCAGAAACAGAGCTGGTTAATTTAGGTTCGGTAGAACATCTGCAGCTCGTGAACATTGGAAAATGTTGCACACCCGAAGAGAAGCAGAAGTTTGTCAAACTGCTGAAGAAATACATGGATGTATTGGCATGGTCCTATGCTGATCTAAAGTCTTTTAAGCCAAAATATGTCCAGCATGACATCCCGTTGAAAGAGAATGTCAAACCCTTTCGCCAGAAGCAGAGGCATTATAACCCTAAGATCTCAGGTACTATCTAAGTTGAAATTCAAAAAATGCTGGATGCGAGGATCATTTTTCCTATCCATCACAGTACTTGGGTGGCAAACATTGTGCCAGTATGCAAGAAAAATGGTGAAATATGCATATGCGTAGATTTTCGAAACCTGAATCAGGCTTCCTTAAAAGACAACTACCCACTTCCTATAATGGATCAAGTTCTACAAGAGGTAACTAGATCAGAAATGCTGTCCATGCTTGATGGTTTTTCGGGCTACAATCAGATTGAAGTTTCACCTGAAGACCAATTTAAAACAACATTCACTACTCCCTGGGGCACGTTTGCCTACAGCAGGATGCCGTTTGGCATGACCAATGCTGGCACCACTTTTCAACGGGTTATGGACCTTGCATTCAAAGGTATGATGGAAAAGATCATTGTGGTTTATCTGGATGACTTAACTGTGTTCTCTAAACGGTGAAATGATCATTGTGAGCACCTGGAGCAAGTATTGGCCAGATGCCGAGAACATGGCATCTCCCTAAATCCAAAAAAGTCTATTTTTGGAGTCACGAAAGGGAAATTGCTAGGACATGTTGTTAGCAAAGAAGGAACAAAGATAGATACCGAAAGGGTTAAGGCTATTCAGAGCCTTACTCTGCCTACAAGCAAGACCGACGTCCACTCTTTCTTCGGAAAGGTGAACTTTCTCAGGTGCTTTGTTCCCGACTTTGCTGAAAAGACTCGTCGTATATTAGACATGATGAAAGGATCACCAACTTTCTGATGGAGCGAGGAAGGAAAAAAGTCATTTGAAGAAATAAAAGCTTCCGTCGCTCACGCACCAGTCCTGGTATATCCTGATTTCTCCAAGGATTTTATCATGTATAGCTATGCATCTGAGCATACTGTATCTGCCATCTTGATGCAAAAGAATTCTGAGAATGTTGAATCCCCAATTGCATTCATGAGCTCTCCCCTCAAGCCTCACGAATTAAAAATGTCTCAGTTAGAAAATCATGCCTTCGCCGTTGTTAAAGCAGTCAAAAACTTCAGGTATTACATTTTAAATTCTCATACAGCGGTCCTGGTCCCTGACACGGTAGTCAAGTCAATTTTAACTCAATGGGAGTTAGAAAGCTTGTGAGGAAATTAGATTGTAAAGGTCCAGGAGTACGATCTAGATATAAAACCAACCAAGCTAGTAAGAGGCAAAGGCTTGTGTCAACTTATGGCCGAAAACCAAGGGTCGGAAGTTTCCGGAGGAAAGAATGATTGTACCAATGAAGCACAAGACCGGCTGGATAAACCCGATTCACTGCCTCTGGTCTTATTTGTCGCAACCAGCGATGAGTGGTATTCTGATATTGCTTTCTTTCTTACCTACGGCGAATGCCCAGCTCACCTAACTACAAAGGAGAAGTGCACTATAAAGCTCAGAGCAGCCAAATATGTCATCTGGGATGATGGTTTATACAAACGCGGGATAGACGGCGTCTTCTTGTGATGTGTTGACAAGCCACAGCAGGTGAAGTTACTTGAAAGTTTTCATAATTCAGCCTGTGGGGGCCATTTCTCCTCTTTCGTAATAGCACACAAGATCATTCGGGCCAGGTACTATTGGCCGATGCTTTTCCAAGATACAACTAGCTGGGTAGTAAAGTGTGAGCCTTGCCAACAGTTCGTCGGCAAGCCCAAGTTGGCTACTTTTCCCCTCAGGCCGGTAGTTGTCGACGAACCATTCAAGCAGTGGGAAATTGATTTTATCGGCGCACTTAATCCCCAATCAAGTGCCGGACATAATTATGTCCTAACAACAATAGATTACTTCACCAAGTGGGTGGAAGCCATACCTGTCAAACATGCCACTTCCGAAGTTGTTTGCAGTTTCATCAAAGAAAATATCATTGTCAGGTTTGGCGTTCCAAACAAGATTGTTGATGATAATGCTTCTAACTTCTCTTCACGGGAAGTTATTAGTTTTTGCTATGAATATGGGATAACTTTAGCTCACACCTCAGATTATTACCCTCAGGGAAATGGTCAAGCAGAATCCAGTAACAAAAACTTGGTGACCATCATACGAAAGCTGGTGGATGAGAATCAACGAATGTGGCACAAGTCCTTATACGATGCCTTGTGGGCAGATCACATTACTCCCAAGAGATCTCTCAGTATGTCACCTTTTCAAGTGTTATATGGCACCGATGCCGAGCTTCCCATTTCTGCTGAACTCCCTTCTCTGTGCTTGGCATGGGCAATCGAAGATGAAAATTTTCAAAGTTCCCTTGAAAAGAGGATCATGTATCTAGCAGAGCTCGAAGAAAAGAGAGTAAGGGTGGTCGAAAAGATCACCGAACATCAGAATCAGGTCAAAAGATTGTTCGATAAAAAAGCTAAGCCAAGAAATTTCCAGGTGGGAGACCTCGTCCTTTTGTGGGACAAACGAAGAGAGCCAAAGGGCATGCACAGAAAGTTTGATTCCCTATGGAGAGGGCCCTTCAAGATCAAGCAGTTAAACAGAGAGAACAGTTTCTATCTCTCGTATTTGGATGGAACTAAGCTCCCGCTTCCCTATAGTGGGCAACATCTGAAAATATTCAGGAAGTAGAGCTCGCTCTCTTCTTTGTACAGTTTGCTTCAGTTGTGTGTTTGTTTTTGTCGTGTGTTTGCTTTTGCTGGTTGTGTGTTTCCCTTTCTGGTCCCCCTTGTTTTTGACTCTGTTGCCCAATGGATAGGCACGTGAGATCTGGGATTCTCTACCCCTGAGGTTCACTCAGAGATAGTCCCCAGAAAGAGCCAGCTGTTATCCCGTAAAATTTTTAGAGGCAATTTTACAGATAACCCTACCAAAATTTTGTTCCGGCCCCTCGTCAAGGACCCCTTGTGTTCGGAACGTTACAAAATCCCTTCTTAGGAAATCTAGTTTTCTGAACTTAGCCATTTTTGGGTGCATATAATGACTATGCAACATCAAGTTTTCATGCGCCCCCTTTAAATCCTTTGGCACATGCTTTCTCGTGTCAACAGGCGTTTTGGTGCGCCTCGCTATGTTGAGTCTTCCTTGCATGCACCAAGGCACATGCGCCTTCATGTCAACAAAAATTTTGTTACGCCACTTTTTTGTGTGCCTAGGGCGCACATATTCCTCTGTCAACACCACTTTCGGTGCACCATAAGTTTGTGTTGGCAAGCATTTTGATGCGCCACAGGGCGCATGTTTTCTTGTGTCGACAGTGCTTTTCATACGCCACTTAAAAAATTTGGTGGCACATTTATTGCCACCTCACCTATATATAGGCGCGTCTGCGCTGTCATTGTCATCCGACACAAATCATGTGATTTTTCTCTGTACCTACCAGCGCACCTGCCCTGTCGTTTTCAAATCACTTTGTGGACCCGTTTTCACATTTCTTCGTTATATATCCTGGTAAGAGGTCCTCATTGCTTCTATGTTTGGTGTTTTGTTTATTGGCTGATTGCTGCTTTGGATTGAGTTAAAAGAGATTGTCTAATCATGAGCTCCCCATCCTCCTTGCTGTTTTTCTCTACCCATGCTTTTTCCCCCCTCTTTCCAGATCTACTGGTAGGGGAAACTCTGTCCTAAAAAATGGGTTAGAACTCTCTGAATAAGCTTCTTCATAACCCAAATGAACCCTTAAAAAGGAGCTTAACCACATGCAAATCCCTCAAGAAAAGAATCATGACTTGAAAAGAGGCACTGTTATTTTTCTCCTTTGGCGCATCTGTCACCCCTGCAACATGATAAACAGTCACGCCAATGGCGCACATTCCTTACGTGTTACATAATGAATAGCTACGCCCTAATGGCGCACTCCCTTCGCTTGTCATAATCACTTTCCCTACACCCTACTTGGTGCACTCAACGCATCTGTTGCATGATTAATACCCGCACCCTGCATATATGCAACATTCAAATCATATGCGCCAAAGCACAACTGTTAAAACGGCTCAGGCACATCCATTGTTGCAACAACATCATGTTATGTAGACCTTTTATGCGCCGTGCCAAGTTCTCCTATGGCACATGAAAAAATGATGTTACACGCATTATACCTACACCCTTTGGCGCATCTTGTACTCGTGTAACATGAAAAATATCTGCGCCCTTTATAAAATATATACACATGGCGCAGGCGCACTTGTTCTTACAAAAACAAAATGCAATCTGCAGTGTCCATGTGCCATGCGCCCTTTTGGCACTGATTTATCCCTTGCAGCAGCCCTTTCCTATGGGCCTTACCATTTAACCATACAGCTTGCAGTGTACATGCGCCCTGCGCCCTGAGGCCTTAAAATTGCTAACTCTTCTTTCTGTCAACACTTTAATGGAAGATCGAACAGCTAACATGACCTTCCTGCATTGTGTTTCCCTTCTTCTCCTTGCAGATCAGCAACTGAGTTTAGAGTTACATATGTCAACATCAAGCAAGAGACCTACCAAATCTAAAGGCAAGGCCAAGCTCACAGAAGAAGAAATGAAGTATAAATATCAGAGGGTCAGGATGCCCGAATCCCAGGCAGAGTGTGACCTAGATATCAGAGACTCAGAGCTCCGACACATTGATATGGAGGAGTTTTGGGATAGAACCAGGAAGGTCACACGAATTCCTTGGATGGACAAATTGATAGGAAGTGCCCTACACTTTGCTGGAGGGATCCCAGTCAGTGACGTGAATAATGAATTTATGATGGTGGTAGCCCGATGCTACAATAAAGACACAAGATGTGTCCACAATGAGAAGGGTGAGGTTATAATCAACCTCACTGCCTGCCATTTTGAAATAATGCTCAGCATCCCTCACCACTGGCACTTTGTGGCCATAACTCGGGAAGACTGCATCAAGGCCTGGGACGAAAATGAAGATCAGTGCATGCAGCTGATGAACGAGGTATATTTGAAGAACAAAAAGGTGGTGACTCGGTGGCCACAAGTCATTCATCATAGTGACTTTTCAGAGGAACTCAGCGACACCATCATGTTCCTGAGCAGAGTCTTTGGGCTTCCTGACGCCCATTATTTTCACAAGTGGATGCTGCGATACCTAGAGACAATGAACAAAAATGTGCTCTATCAGTGCTTTGAGTGAGCAGAAATCATAAGCAGCATGATATTGGAGCAGCTACAACAACTTAACACAACGGGGAGGTTCTACATGAACTCCTACGTGGTCTATGCTATGGCTTCAGAAAGAGACTATCCAGCTCTGATGTGGTGTGGGGTTTGGCCCCAAGTTAAGATCTATGAATACTATCCAGAACTGAAGTTGGAAAATAGTATTCCCCAGTTCACAAAGATCAACGATGCCTTATTCTACGGCATCATCTGCCTCTTGAGGCCGAATATGACTCATGGTCACACGACCAAGAGTATTGTAGCAGCTACCGAGAAGTGGGGGGCCTTGTTCACTCAATTCCCCACATTCACCTATCTTAGGGCAGTCAAATTCTTGGGGGAACCAACTAAATTGACAAGATATACCGGTCCCAAGTTGATCCTGCTAGAGCTGTCGAGGCAACTTATTACTTACCACGAAAAGTGTCTAAAGAGAAAGAAGGGTGGAACTCCTTTCCCCCTCACAGTGGGTACGTATACGTGTCTTACTCACCACAAGGCAAAATATATGTTTGCAGAACTAGAGTTACTAAATCTGAAACATAACTTCCCAGCAAGGCCCACCTTCGACCCAAGGAATTGTCTGCCAAGGGCCAAGCTCGACCTGATCCACATCCCTCAGATCAAAGATATCTACATCGACATATATCATGAGGTTGAGCTCAGGAGGAAGGATCATTCCCACTTGGCCTTAGCAGAAATCATCCAGTACGGGGTGGCCATCATCCCCAAAGGCTACCAAACTACTGAGCAAGAAGTGGATCAAGTGTATCTTGACATGGGTGGGGATGATTGGCCTTTTGCGGTGATTGATAGAACCAAAGCTCCTCAAACAATCGAGGAGGGAGTCAAGGAAACTCTGTGTAGAACAGAGCATTGGTGCCAAATGAACTGGCTCATCTACCTGGGAGTCGATTTCACAACCTCTCCATTGGGCAACACACCTCCTCGGTCGAAACAACAGCTAAAGGGCAAGAGTAAAGATAAAGAGGGTGAATCAAGTTCCACCCAAGAGGAAGCTCCTGAAAGCCCTCCTTCCGCTTCACAAGAATGGGTTGTAGTCCCAAAAATCTTAGAAGAAGAAGCGGCAGAAGATGTTTCCATAGGCACATCCACTCAGGATGTGGCCACAACTGTAACAACTGAGGTCCCTTCTTTTCCTTCTCCTCCTCCTCTTTCCGCTCCTCGAGTGATCCAAGCGACCATTCCTTTGGTCGTCTCCTCTCCCCCTTCTTCTACTGTTCCTCCTGCTTCTTCATCCATCTTCTCCTCTCTTGCGGAGTTGTCCCCCTCCATTTCTTCCCTCATCTCCGAGGTCCCTTCCCTTCCTATGACTTCCTCCCCTGTAGTATCCCTTCCTCCTATGGGCACTTCCTCGGCTTTCCTCTCAATGCCGCCGCCACGTGCCTCCACGTTTTTCCCTTCTACTATTGTAGCTGCGCCCTTCTCTATTTCTGGTCCTTCTCCCCTAAGTCCATCCTAGATCTCCCAGCACCTAAGTCAACAGAAAAGGAAAGTTCCCATCGTATCGATGGAATTTTCCGTTATCCCATCAAAGTGGGCCAAGAAGCAAAAGCCTATCACACGCTTCTCTCAGAGTGCTTCGGGAGAAAGGGTAATGGAGATTTTATACCCCAATCCTCTGAAAGATAAAAAGGATCTGTCTTTGATAGATTACACAGTGACTCAAGTCACAATGGGGACGTCTTCTGAAAGCCTTTAGGGAGAGGCCCTATCTGCAGTTGACGCCCTCTGTAAGAAGCTTCAAGAAGGAAAAGAAGAGAAAAGGCTATTGAAAGAGCAAAATAAACATCTGCTCCACGCCTTACAGAAGATGGGCAGTGCACCTCCCACAACTACCGCCGAAACTCCTGAGCCTCTGAGTCAGGATAAAATTAATGAATATGCAAAGATCGGCGAGCAGGGTATGGTAGTTTCCTCCTGGAGGAGCCAGATCCTCAAGGACAGTGAACGAGTGATCGCCAAGTTCACTGATTTGTATCTGAACATCAACAAGGAGAAAAAATAACTACAGGCGTTAGCAGGACCCATATCCGAAGAGATGGACCATGCTAGGCTGCAACATGAGACCTTTCAAAAAATGTTAGACTATTCAGTTGAAGATCTGGTCAAGTTCAGCATTTTCGGTCATCCCAGGGCCCTCAATAAAATCCTTTCCACTCTGGATTACCGGATGGATCAACTGGAATTCGTCCTCAGAAAGATTGATAAGGTAAAGGAAGAAGCCCTGGACGCAATGCATCAGATGGAACAAATTATTCTAACGATGTCTCCAGGGTTGCTTACTCCTTCTTTCGCCTTAAGGAAGGTTGACAAAACCATCCAGATCTTCAAGGAGATTGTTTCGCAAGGGTTGGGGCCAAAGGTCACTTTTGACGTAGAATCCATCAATAACCTGCTGGTCTATCAAGACTTCAGCGAGTTCTTAATAGAAGCAGAGAATGAATATTCCAAACTCCCAAAGAAGCTCACAGACGAGCGGGAGACTTGCGAGGCTATCAGTGAGCAACACAAGGATCCTTCCCAGGATCAACTAGAGTCCATGATCAGCAAGTTCATGGAATACCGTGCCCAATTCCACATCTCGTCACCTGAGCAGCAACAAAAGTAGGATATCCCCTTTCAGCCGTGGGATGACGACGATGAATAATTCCTCTCTCTTCTTCGACTTTATTTTTGTAAATGTCTAAAGTATGTTGGCACAAATGATGACATCATCCATGTTGCACCATGGGATGATGTCATCCATCAAGTTGTCAAAAGTCAACATGACTTTGAGATATTTTGTAGATTTTATGTAAATAGGTGGTTGGTTCCTTTTTTGCCTTCCTTCTTCTCCTTCTTCTATAAATACTCAAATACTTGTTGTATTCGGGGGTGGACACTTTTTAGATGAGAAATAGAAGTAAGAAGAAGATTTTTGAACTCTTTGTAATAGAAACAAACATTGAATACAATATATTTAGACTTTGTGCTGAATACATGTGTTTTAATATCAGATCTTTCTTATGTTAGATTTGTATGATTGTTCTATTGGATTTGCGTCTACTTTTTTGTCATTTATTCATCAGTATTGCTTTATCCGTCTATGCAAGTAGGTTCAGCTCTGTTTACTACCAACCCAAACCATAGACCCTTTGACCCTTCTACTTTGGAATTCATTTCTTTTCTCCCTTCAGATCTGATCTTTCTTTTTTTCCCCCCCTCCTTTCATTTTTTCTCTCATCCGGAAACACATCTACTGGGATGAGATCCCAAACCCCTGAAGGTAGAATATTGTGAGACTTTCACAGATTCCTGCTGGTAGAATAGCAATAAACTAGTTTTGCTTTGCTGACTCAAAGAGGGGCTATGCCCTGCACACTGTTGACTCGTTTATCCATAAATCTGCCAAAGTGACAGATTTTCAAACCAATAAGATCTCAAGAAGAAACTCACCAATCTCTTGATATCTCCCACATGAGTTATAGACACCTAAACTATGCTTACACTTAGCATTTCCTCCAATTCAACCGATTGACAAAACTTTGTCAATTAACTCTTCTCCGCTCCACTCTCGGATACCCATTCACAACACCTTCTTGGTCATATTCTTCTTATAATCAACTAATTGAGCTAATATCTCTCTTATTAGCTAAACATTCTTCCTTTCGACCATTCAGAACCTCCCTAGTTCTCTCTGAACCACTTCTGCAAGCTTCCTAGGCTATCTATCAGTCAAAAATGGTTATCTAGACCCCTCCCAACTCTCAATGAGTCTCTAATCACTTGCTAATCAAGTTTAACTATCCTAAACCCTAGTTTACTAGCCTAGACCAAGCTTAACTAAAGCTTTAGTCCCACATGCACCTAAATTCAAAACTCTTCCAAACCAATAACTATAAATACAAGCCTAAGACTTTCCTTTCAAATGGTCCTTCTCTCTCATATTTGGAGATCTTGGCATTAGACCTCATTTGCATTAGCCAAGCTAATAAGGCATTTGATCTTGGCTATCCTCCATTGTTGAAGCTCATCCATCTTGCATCCATAAGCTTCATAGTAGGTTAGTAGGAGGGTACCTAACTTGGCCTTGTAGCCATTTTAGAGAGACCTCTTCACCTCCATTGAAGTAAACAAAAAATCTAATTTGATTGCTCATAGGTTTAACTAGGTTCAATTTATGATTTAAGTAATCATAGAGTAGTTAGAGATAAAATGATAGTCTTTTAGTTTAATTCATTGTTGTAGAAGTTATCTTGTTTAACACTCATCTTGATGTTTATGATAGGTTTAGTTAGATCATGGAACTACTTAGTTTGTTTCATTTTTATTAACATAACTAAACCTCTCATGCATACATTTGGCATGCCTGGTGGGATCCTTATTCCATCCTCTATTAATGGAGGTCTTTTTAAGCTTTACATGTCCATTTCTAACCATTTTTATGCTTTCTAGGTTTTAAATGCTTGTTTTTTAACATATTTCACATTTTAAAGGTGCTTAATCGTCCTTTTGCTAAGGCATTTCATGGGTTAAAGTTAGAAATTGGATTTAGTGGCTAACAACTAACCTGTTTGACTGTTGAAAATTTTCATTTCCGTGATTTTTACAGGTTTTACAAGGGGTACGCGTAGGTGTCCTAGAGGGGAGCGTCTCCATTAAAACACTAGCACATTTGTTGAAATAGGTGTGTACATGTGTTTCTGGTGCAAAAACACATGTGCGCATGTGCATGCATCATTCTGGGGGCATATCTGTTGAAACAAGAGCAGACACGTCTTTTTGGTGTAAAAACACCTGCGTGCACACGTAGGTGTCATTCTGGGCACATATCCATTGAAATAGGTGCGTAAACATATTTCTGGTGCAAAAAATCATGCGCGCACGCGTATCCATTGAAACAAGTACACACATGTCATTTTGGGCGCGTATGTGTTGAATTATGTTCATTACCAATCTTTTGGAGGCCATAACTTTTTCTCTTGAACTCGAAACAACTTCGCTTTTTTTGTGTTGGAAAGGTATTGAAGAGAAATACACAATAGAAACATAAAATTAGGATTTTGACTTTAATTTTTTTAATGGTTTACATTATTAGGTAACTAGTCATTTTCTAACGTATCTTAAAGTTTGAATTTTTTTTTTCTTGGCTATTCTAACACTTTGAAAGGTTTTTTGTGGCACTAATCAATTGTTTGCAGGGTTCTTTTGGTCTTGTTTTTGAATAATTTAGTTAATTTTTTTGTTTCTTAGTTGATAGAGGTTTTTGAAGTACATATGCTCTTCCCTCATACCTTCTAAGTGATCTTGGGAACCAAAAATACTTCCAAAACATTCTTATTTCTTTCAAAAACACTTACTTTATGCTTCCTAATGGATGAAACTTTCAAAATTGGTTAAAATGAAGTCAAAATTTTACAAAAAACTTAATGTATTTTCCATAAAATTGTTTTAGTTGAGTTTTTGCGTTGTGTATGCTCTTCCTTCGTACCTTTTGGTGATCTTAGGAATCAAAAGCAACACACAAACTCTATTTTGATATCATGATATTTTGTGGAAAACTAATAACTCTTTGCATATAGGACCTAACGATTTGTGAAAGAATGGAGGCTTGAAACACAAGACCACTAACACGTGTTTTCATACGGGTTGCCAAATGGTGTGCTACTTAAAACCACATTAAGCTAAACAAAGATAAAAAACACACCACTTCACTTCACACTATATTATAGGTTTCGGAAAAGGGTATGTCCCTATCCACTTAATTGGAACATAACCCCTTTGGCATAACGCCTTAAGCTACAACAATGGGGGTGGTTCTAGGAACCCTAAAGTAATCCACCGCTAAGTAACATCATGCATGAAATAGGAAGTGCTCCGCTTACCCACTTGACTAGATTTTACATTATGAGTTAGAGTCAAAGTTGTCCGTATCGCGACCCCAGTGACGGTACAACTGAATGCACTAGTTTCTCATTGTATCAGAAGGGGGTAAAGTAAAGCCGAGATACTCTTAAATTAGTCAGTGCGAATCTTTGGGTAAATCGAGCTTGCTCCTAGAAAACTTGTGACACCTAGTTGAGAGATCTGTTTAGGGAAGCCATTTTGTCTTGGATCCGACTTTTCTAGTCCGTTGTCACGTCAAGCCATCACTAAGTGACGACTTACTTGAAGTTTGAACCTTATATTTTCAAACAAGGCAAAGAGCCCACGAAAGTTAGAGCTAAGTGCCACTCATCACAGAGCTTACAACGTGTTACTTATCTTGGTTTCTTTCTCACCTTCGGATGAGGAAAAACTCTACCCAAGTAACACTTAGTTTATTTCCATCTTTTGATCTATATGTTTTCATTCTTATTACCCATTTGGGACTAAAGAAAGCATCATTTGGGAGTGTTATCATAGATAGTTTTCACCACTTTTTTGTCTATTTATACTCATCCATGTTTACGGCTAAGTTGTTAAAAATCTAAAGTGCGTGGATGCGTCCTTATATCTTTGATGGCCACTTGATCTTGATTTAAAGAACATCATCATAGTTACGATTGATTCATCAATTGATCTCCCTTTAACGTGTTACCTTGTTCACATTGTCTCGACACAATTAAGATACTTATGTCATGTTTTTCGTAAACGTGATGTAAGTATCCTCATTGTGGCATTATGCTGCACACATTTTAGCACATCCTTAGTATACTTTGACTTGGTTTAAATTCAAACATTGTTCCAAATATTGATGGGTGTCACTTACTTTATTTTGTGTCGTTTCAATACCAATTTGATACTGGTATCTGACTTCTTTGTGAATCTTGATTAACGTGTCCAATTGGTATGGTTACATACCTTATATGTGTAATCCTCTCCCTTTGATGTTTAGGCCTTGCTTGTCTCTAAATTGGTCGTTGTATCCTTTAAGTGGGAATCGTATTTACCCTTTGTTAATATTTACGCCTTGTTCATTTCGAGCTTGACGTAAGTATTGACATTGTGTTGATCATCTTTGCATTGATTTATCATTTTGCACACACATTTTACATAGGGAGTATTTCCTTATCAATTGGCTCTGTGTTTCACCCTTGCATGATTGTTCCTTGTGATTATTCATCCATATTTTTTTTCTAGGAAAATCCTTTTTGATCTCATCGAGATCGCGTCATCACGATGTCTATTTTCCTTAGACCTTCTTTGGAAAATCATGCACGCATCTCTATACTTACAAAATGTCTAGTTGGTTTTCGTTATTCTACTTGAATTGACATAAGAGCCTTCTTCACTTTGAAGAAGTTTGATCACACTATCTAGGTCTAGGTATTTGTACCTAAATGACACCAAAAATGATTGATTATCATGTGGTTCCTCACGCTTACGAAAATACAAAACCTCGGTTTAGGTATTCAAATCAAAAGATTCCCATTTTGACTAAATCTCATTTGGTTCTTCATGCTGGAAGGCCCGTTCGGGTACCATGTTCCCCACCTTCAACTAATAGTCGGTGGTATGGTTTAGATGCTTTTGATCCAAATTATGATTCTGGTTCCCCCCACTCTTCTTCTAATTTAGATCCAAACTACCATTTGGATTCCCACGCTTCTTGTCAAGATTCAAATCCCAACTATTGTTTGGATACCCCTAGATCAAATCCTGAATCATAGTCCTCCCTTTCTTTGAAAGACCTTTGTTCCCAATCACCTCAATGATGTCTTCCTCCTTTGAAGACTCGTGCGACTCTAAGTTCCATTAATCAAACATATAATTCAGTTCTTAAGTGTTGGTCCTCCCTTCCTTCCCAGGATCACCTTTATCAGTCACCTCAACAACCTCTTCCTCTGTTGAAGAGTTCCATGACTTGGATTCCCTCTAGTCAATCATCCAATTTGACTCCTACATCATAACTTAATGGATGGCTATGCGATCTTAATTTCTAACCTACATTACATCATCTTCTAGAAAAATGATCTAGGTCCAGATCAAAATCGACCATTCATGAGACGCCCACCTCCAAGCCTACTTCCTCTCTTGAGTTGTCTTCTGCTATCAAACCAACTTCAATCCATCTTCATCCCTTGAGACCTTTTAACTATATTTTACCATTTCCTCATCCATCTTCTAAAGATCAATGTTTGCGACCACGTCAAACCATTAGACAGAATCCATGTGCTAAGATATATTTTCAAAGCACTATCAAAACTCTTTGTGGGAGTGATAAGGTCAAGCCTTCCCCTCATATACATCATCTAACATCTTCATCTTCTTCTATTAATCAATCTTCCCCGCTTAGCGAGCCCATTTCTTCTAGTCAACCTTCTATGGCCGAATAACAACCTTTACTGATTGATTTCTCTCAGATTGAAGGAACAATTAGACTACACGAAGATATCCCTTTAGAGGATTACAAACAAGGATTCTTTCTAGAACTTGATACGCTCGCGTATTAGGGAGAATAAATTGATCCCTTTCGACAGAACATAGAAGAAGAGCCTAGGGTCAGGGAACTTGAATCTTTTTTTGGCATTCCATCTTCACCTCCTTCTGAGTATGATGAGATGGAAGGATCTAGCATTGATTCGTGGCCTATCTTCTCATTACCAACTGATTCCTTATCTATCATCATTCCTCAATCAAAACATCATCTTGGATCATCACTGAGTAACCCATCATCTTCTTCTATTATGGGACCACATCCTAGTATCCCTCCATTTTCTACTTTTGGGTCACCTCCTGATAACCCATTACCTTATTTTTTTGGGCCACGTCCTAGTAGCCCTTCCTCTTATATCTATGGGACCCCTCCCATTAGTCCCTCCTCGTCTATACTTATTCCACACCCTAACAACCCTTCATCATCTTCTTCTATTCTTGGGCCATGTCTTTTCATATCAACTTCTTCCATCTTAGGGCCATATTCTAGCAGCCCTTCATCATCTTCTATCAATGGCTTACCTCATGGTAGCCCATCCTCTTTAATCCTTGGACCATATTCTCTTCATCCATCATATCATCATAAAAATTCTCGTTCTTCTCCCACTTCTTAGGAGAAGACAAGTCACACATCAACTTATAAGAAACCCAAACAATTTCTTAATCAAGCTCAGGTCAAAACTTTCAAGAGCTCCAAATTTCCCAACACTTCTAATGATCTTAAGGTTAAAAATCAAGAGCAATTCAAGAATTCACACCAACACAACCATCATTTATGGCATAAAGTGCATAAACCTATGGATAAGGAACTCAATCTCCCACCTGAACAATCGTTGTTTCAGGAAAAATGGCAGTCATTTGTTGAGTATGAGCTCACCACGATCATCAAGATTAGGGATAATATGAATCTTGATAAAAAACACACGCTAAATCTCCCTTATCAAGGAATTCGCAAACATTTTTGTTGGATCTTACCATGCAGAGTGACTCTGTTGTTCCCACCTTTCCAAAAACTATAAAAAATCTAAACATCAAATCAATTCAAAAATACAAAAAATTGAGAAAAATTAACAAAAACAAATGTACAAAGATTAAACATTGCAATCAGGTATTGCGTACATATGGATGTTTCTTTCTTCCCTTCTTTTCTATTATTCTACAAGTCTTCCTACCATTTTCATCCCTTCATTGATATTTTGGTTAGCCTATTCGCATGCATTTTGCGACATTTATCTCTGTGGTATCTGTTTGACCTTGGTCTTTCATCACCTTGGTAAATTAAAGAATTAATGACCTCTTAGAAATCCTATCACATTCAACATCTACTAAAATTCTTGCAAAAAACTTTTGGAAATATTTGTTGACACTAGCCAATGTTGTCATCACAATCACTTCCACCTCATTCCATCAAGCCATATGTGGTTCTTAACCCCTTTTCAAAAAAGAGAGTTGAAATAAGTTTTCAGAAATCAAAAGAATCAAAATAGATCAAATCAAAATCAAATGCTATAAAGAAAAAGTAAATTTATATATTACTCTCTCTTGGGGTATTTCCAATAATCTCTATTAGGGGCATGAACGCTTGACTGATAGTAGAGCAATGTTGCGATTAGAATCAAATGCATCTCTGTCGGGGCTATGGATGCCTAGTTGGCAGCAAAGGAATGTAAGACTCTCCCTCCACCCTCCATTCACAAAATCACCTATCAAAATAAATCATTCCTACACATTGGCTAAGGTGTCTTCACTTGTCTATTAAATCTTCCCTTCAAGAGGTAATTAAATTCCATATGCACACTGGATCTCTATGAGTGGATAGGATTAGTATGTTACCAAGTGTATTTTTTTGGACCTTATTCAAACTCTTGCTTTAGTCCATATCTCGTCTCATGATTTGTGCCTTAGGCTAATCGCTTGTTCGTCATGAGGCTTCTAAGATACATTCATAACATTCATTATTCTTCTACTTCGTTCAGAACATCCATGTGTATGATATTTCCTTTATGCCATGTTTTTAGACACCTTTGTCCCCTTTCACAAAAAAATTCTTCCACTTCCTTTTTATCATGTGCTTTTAGGCCAACTTATGCTAGGGGCATCTTTGCTTCTTCCCCGCACTTCATTGGTTTACGTTCATCATCATGTTGAACCTATCCATAATGGCCTTGGGTCCCACTTCTATACGTGAAGATTTTACCTTTACATACTCCCACCTAATCGTTGGGGAATTTTTACACCTTCACCTTTCTCATACACACATGGCCCTTTTCCCTTATACATCCCATCTATCGCTAGGGGCATCCATGCTTCCTCATCTTCTTGTACATAGTTTCAAAAAACTTTCAAAATAAAAAACAGTCAAATATGTTTCAAGAAATTTAAAAAACAATATAAATCATCCTACAAAATTTTTCTCTTTGGTTCTTACCTGTTCATGTGCATGACTCACAGATCATCTTGATCTACCTCCATCAACCAAAGCTAGGCTGCTTACTTTTTTTGTACTCTGGGGCACAACGAGTTTCCTAGTATTGTTTTGTAGTGCACATTGCTTTATCATTAGACCCAAGCATCCTTTGTTATTCCCCTCGCATGTATCCTTTCTTGGGGCACCATCATTAACCCTTTTCGTTAATTCAAATAGGTTGGAACTGAAGCTCGATAACAAAAAACATTGCATTATGTTTCTGTGTTAGTTTGGCTTGTTTACTTTCTCGTATTGCATTGCATTTTGTATGTTGCATGAAGTTAGGCATATTTTACTTTCTCGTATTGCATTGCATTTTGTATGTTGCATTGAGTTAGGTATATTTTACTTTCTTGTATTGCATTGCATTTTGTATGTTGCATGGAGTTAGGAATCTTTTACTTTCTTGTATTGCATTGTATTTTGTATGTTGCATGGAGTTAGGCATCTTTTACTTTCTCGTATTGCATTGAATTTTGTATGTTGCATGGAGTTAGTGCTTTTAGCAATGAAAATTTGTTCGTATATAGATTTTCAGGTCATACTACACTTTTGTTCATTCTTTTTTAAAAAGGACCTATGATGAATATTCCTAGCAATATGATGAAAAATAAATTTGTTTAAAAGACAGTGGATGGATGTTAGCTCATTTCCTCTTCCTCATACTCTTTTTCTTCTATATCCCTTTACTTCTTCTTCACACTATTCTTTCTTCTGTTCTCTTTCTGTCATCTTTTCGATTGTTGATCGAGTTCTTCCATCAACCCATCAACAATCAAGGGAGCATCCTTCATTCTACTCATTTTTATTCTATCCCTTCAATTTTTTTTACTTGTTTATTCCTGTCTACTTTTATTGAAGTGATGTCACTTACGCCATCCGAAAGAGGGGCAATTGTAAACAACTAAACTATGCTTACACTTAGCATTTCCTCCAATTCAACCGATTGACGAAACTTTGTCAATTAACCCTTCTCCGCTCCATTCTCGGATACCCATTCACAACACCTTCTTGGTCGTATTATTCTTATCATCAACTAATTGAGCTAATATATCTCTTGTTAGCTAACATTCTTCCTTTCAAGCATTTAGAACCTCCCTAATTCTCTCTGAACCACTTCTGTAAGCTTCCTAGGCTATCTATCAGCCATAAATGGTTATCCAGACCCCTCCCAACTCTCAATGAGTCTCTAATCACTTGCTAATCAAGTTTAACTAGCCTAAACCCTAGTTAACTAGCCTAAACCAAACTTAACTAAGCCTAAATCATGTTTATTCTAATCTAATCTAAAAGTGCTTTTTGAGCTTTAGTCCCACATGCACCCAAATTCCAAACTCTTCCAAACCAAAAACTATACATACAAGCTGAACGATTTCCTTTCAAATGGTCCTTCTCTCTCATATTTGGAGATCTTGGCATTAGACCTCATTCGTATTAGCCAAGATAATAAGGCATTTGATCTTGACTATCCTCCATTGTTAAAGCTCATCCATATCGCATCCATAAGCTTCATAGTAGGTTAGTAGGAGGGTACCTAACTTGGCCTTATAGCCATTTTAGAGAGACCTCTTCACCTCCATTGAAGTAAACACCAAATCTAATTTGATTGCTCATAGGTTTAACTAGGTTCAATTTATGATTTAAGTAATCATAGAGTACTTAGAGATAAAATGATAGTCCTTTAGTTTAATTCATTGTTGTAGAAGTTATCTTGTTTAGCACTCATCTTGATGTTTATGATAGGTTTAGTTAGATCATGGAACTACTTAGTTTGTTTCTTGTTTATTAACATAGCTAAACTTCTCATGCATACACGAGTCTAAAAATGTCTCCCATAGTATTACTATATAAAAGCCTCATAAATCAACTAGTGAATCATAGTATTTGAGTGAATCAAAATTTGAAGGTCTCCTCAAGGTCCAACACAATATGGGTCCACACAACACAAGTGTAAATAACAGAAAATGGGATTCACTATACAACACGTTCCCAAGGAGTCACATGCACAAGTACAATAAGTGGGTCTAAGAAACATCACAATAAATCCACATAGCACACCAAGAATACTCGACATGAGACTCATGAGATGCTCATATAAACAAACAATGAAGACTCATTCCAAGTTATCCTAGAGGTTCAAGTGTTTGAACCTCCACTCTACTATCAAATGTGACACCCCAAAATGGGATTCACTATACAACATATTCGCAAGGAGTCACATGCACAAGTACAATAAGTGAGTCTAAGGAACCTCCACTATTCTACCAAATGTGACACCCAGAAAAAGGGATTCACTAAACAACATGCTCCCAAGGAGTTGCATGCATAAGTACAACAAGTGGGTCGAAGGAACATCACAATAAATCCAAATATCACACCAATAAGACTCAACATGATAGTCATGAGACACACATTTAGAAAAACACTGAAGACTCATTCCAGGTTAACCTGTAGGTTTAAGTGTTTGAATCTCTGTTCTGTTCCCAAATGTGACACTCCAAAATTCACAACTCAAAATGTAATAGTAAAAATGACATTTTTTTGTTTGTTGTTTTTGTTTCACATAACAAAGGGCCACATAAACACTGAAACTCATAGTAACATTAATCCAATGAATATATGGTTTACATTTTTACCTTTTTATACAATGCATTTTAGTACCTAAGAAGTGTTTCATTTGCAGAAGCACTGTAAATGCCATTATAATGCACAATATCACATTGTAGATGATATTCATTTCATCCATGGGTTCAATCATGTATTAGTTTCCGTATTTTTGTTCTCATTAGTTCTTTCAAAATAAAATTTCAATTTTGATTCATAACAAAAAGGTTAGGTTCAAGGGCATGCAACTTTGATGCGACCCAAAACACAAACTATACATCACTAAGGAAGTAATATGTTCACAACTGAGTTGCTCATCCCATAATAGGTTTCTTGAGTGTCATCCTTCTATAGATTCTATGTTACATACATTTCCACTCTACAGAAGGAGAAGAGTATAACTTGAAACACCTTTCACGAGGTCCCCTGCACCTCCTACCAAGGTGGTTTATAGAAATAGTAAGTTCAAACATGATTTATCCTTCTCTTAATTAAGCAGGAGATGCTTGGGTCAACATAAAAGTGTGACAATGAAATGACACAATGTTTCCCCATGCTATGCCGACCAAAAACCCATCCACTATACAAGATGCTATCTCAGAACCATAATTACCATGAAGAAACAATACTAACCAAGGTATAAAGCTCTCACTCAAGCCTATCACATGAAAAAGGGTCAATAAAAATATCACTTATGAAACCACTATGATTCATAAGGAATTATTTTCATGGAATTAACAAAACTTGGCTTTGGTTGCCTTTCACACATTTTTGTAAGTCATTTAAAGACACAAATAGGGGAACCATGCTCACATATTAACTTAGGAATAGGGTTTCATTTGATCGCTAGGTGTGACAGCATTATTCTTAGGATAACCCCCAAAAAGTTATTACCACAAGTTACTAGTAGGAGAGACTAACTCCTTACTTAGAATCCATAAAGTAATCTTCTTTATTTCTTATAACGACATCGTATCACAAAAGAGTTGAAACATTATAAGATATAAAAGGACATAAAAGGACTTAGAAATGACATAAAAGGACTTAGAAATATTACATTAGTTTTTGTGTGACAACAAACACAACCTATCAATTCCTTTCACATCATACACTCATGGTTTTAATTAGATCTAAAAGGGATGACCATTTATAGTCCGACTTAAGGGTTCCACCTTATTTCCATTTGTTACCAAAAATGTTATGGTAGTATTACCATTATACATTGCTATATATTTTCCTATGATGATCATGGAATTCCATTCTTTCATTTCTTCTTAGTTCACTTCAAACGAGCATGATACTACTTATCCATCACACTAAATGTACTTAAATGCACACAAACACCTACTTTAATTTCAATAAAAATATGAGAGAAGAAGGGTTTTGTAGGTATGCAATGTTCATGTGACCCACTTACTCGTGTCTCTTTTGGATAACTAATTTCTTTTAGACTGTAATTTACAAGGAAGCTCAGTTTACACATCCTAATAAACATAACCCTCCCTATGTGTGATATGAGACAAATCCCTTAAGATGGTGCATAATTCTGACACTTATGACAATTTTTCACTACATGCACTAATTAGATACTTAGGTTAATTTATTTAATTATAAAAATATTCAAATTTATATTATGCATTACATACAATCATTAATATTACACATTATTACATGACCTAACAATGGTTATATCAAATTTTAGTTTCAATCTTATATCTTCCTTTTCTATGCTACAATATCAGTTTTACACACACATCATGAGATCAAAATATTATTCTGTCACAACATTGCGAGAATGTCTCTCTTTCCATAATTTAGGTTACCATTATATTCCATTACGATCATGCTAACATCTTGTACTTTCTATGACTATTTATTGTTCCTTTAGAAAGCATATTTCAAATCATACAAGAATATCAATTAACTGAATTAATAATACCATACCATCATCATTTCATCACAAAATAAAATGTGATTCTCACTTGAAATAATATAAAAATTGTATTTTCATTAATCAATACTTAGACGAGGCCCTAATTTCAATAGTAACTACATACATTTCACTATAAACATGTGACTACAAACAAAAACATAATATTTCTATTGAATCCTTTTATTCAGGGTCCCTACAACCAAAAGCATGGTCAACCCTAGAGTATGGCATGGATAAATCCTACCATCTAACACATTCTACGTATGTATATTTTCCATTCAAAATGACATCAAACTCCTTTCATCCAGTTAGAGAGGGTAAGGAATACATTTACAATCTAGAGAGAGGAGAGAAAAACACCATTTCCAAAAATAAAAAATATTAATACAAGTGATAACATGTTGTCATGCTAAATATATAACATGCAAAATTGAAAATTTTGGCCGTGACAACTAAGCTCCCACTTGAAAATTTCCTCTCCCAGTCACGGTAAACCCTTCCTCTATCCAAATATTCATAGTGTCATCCTCATTCTAGATAAGAGGAACATGTTAACATGATTTTCAAGTGTGTTTCATGTGTATGAATATATGCCTATGGTGATTAAATAAGTTAATGAGATCCAAATCCAAACAACTATCCCCAGAGGCCTGAAGAGGGCTATTTTTGGTCGTTCTACAATTGGTGAATACCTTCCAGAAGGTAATTGAAGGACATAACCCATCCTAAATTTATGCAGAGGATTTTTAAATGTATTGAAGGTAGTTTGGTGGGATTATGTGGATCCAGGTGATGTCGGGAATCAAACAAGCAAAACATGGTCATTTTGGGTGCGCGGAATGCCATACTACAAATGAGAAAATTGAATTATTTGGACTATTCTGGGAGTTCTGAGAGGATATGGGAGCTAAAAAAAGGACATGGAATTTTCTTGGAACCCTCCACATGATGGAAACATCAATTTTGTTCCAAGACTTAAAAATATTCCATGTTAATCCAAGACACTGCGGCTGCCCTTTCAAGCCAAAAGAGTAAATTCCTTGAAAATAAATTTTAAGAAATAATTTTATATTGAAATTGGTTGGGATGTTCTCAAAAGGTGATTTGGAGATAAAATCATATAAGGTTTGACCCCAAAACACTGTTCTATGCTCATGGGGCAGAAAAAGCACTCCCGACGTTCTAAAATGGAGTTGGCAAGATGACATCAACAAATAAAAAACATGAGTGCACTTTTTAAGTTTGTGTATCCATTTCAATTTTTCACCAAGGTAAAAAGGGGCATGAGGGATAAATAATTGTGGTCTTCCATCCATTCAGGCACTTTCATCACTTTAACAACAATTTGGACTAATAGAAAGTACATATGAGTGTTTCAAGTTCCCACGCCTCTTCTCATGTTCCCAGGAACCTTGGTGCATTTTGGAGCATGGTGTGTCACATTGTAATTTTACCCAAGGTGTAAAGGTACATGGGGGATACAAAAGTGTGCTCCCCCATCTATTGAGATGGCTACGTCACTTAAGTGACAACTTGAGGCGATAGAAACATGCAAATTATTCCCACTCAAACTTAGCCCCTTCCTCATGTTCCCAGGACCCATGCCACACTTTGGGAGGCCATGTGTCCCATTTAAATTTTCCCTAATTTAAAAAGGGATATGGGGGACAAAAAATTGTGCTCCCCATGAGGTTTCTCTTCCTGTAACTTGCAAGTCATCACTTTCACACCTAAGAAGCTGCAAACTTGCACCTTGCTCAACCACTTCCCCTCTCCCCATGTTTCCATGAACCATGACACAATTTTCAAATGGTGATGTCCCGTCACATTTTACCAATAGAAAAAGTGACATGGGGGACATAAAAATGCATTCCTTCCTCTCCCATTCATCCTTTGGACATGTGAAAGACCATATTACAACACTGGAAGCCATTTTTTAACACCTTACATCTCCCTCACACTGCAGCACAACCTGCCACTTGTCATCATTAAGTGTAAAGAATACTTTCTTTCACCTCTTGTCCCTTGTCACATCTTTTCGGCTATTATTTTGGGTGTAACCACATGCCAACCCCCATTTAACCGTGATTTTGCTTAATGGGTTAAAGGCGAGTTAAAAATTGTAAAATTGAATAAAATAACTCCTAAGCTAAAAAAATTAGAATATTTTTGATTTAAAGATGTTTATTTTCCCCCCAAAACTCCATTTTTTCCCAGTGATGCTGCTGAAATTTTCTAGAATCCTCAAGCTCCAAAACTGAAATTTGCTCATATCTCACAATATGTACACCTGATCTATGCTAAAAATCACTAGTGCACTCCTCTAAAATTTTCCTTTAGATTGAATATAAAAGTAAAACAATTGATTCTCTATATAATTTATAGAAGCCAAAATAAATTTGTAGCCCATGGAGTTTCCTTTTCATATCTATAGAGTTTTGTGAATAAAATTCCTTAAAAAATGGAGCAGAAGGTCATGATATGAAACCTAATAGTTTGAGACTAGTTTCATTCCATTCCAATACCCAGAAGATCTATGTCTAAAAATAGTAAGTTGTGCTAGGTTCCCCATGTATAAATATAGTAAGTTTCCAAAATAGTACACCTTCAGTGCCCATGTTACTCCCTACAAATAAAAATAATAAAAAAGTGACAATTCTGAAAACATATTAAAAATAGCCATCCCAGATAGGACCTTCTAGAAATAGGAAGTCTTGTAAACGAGATCAAGTCAATTGTATCAATTAACATTCCACCTATCTCATTACTTTTTTCCATCCTTAAGGTCAATTATTCAAGTTTGGAACCAATATCGACACTAATCACCGAATAACCCAATATGGGGGACTGTGATGTCGCCCACATGGACATGGAATACTTGAATCTTAGAATGTTAAATGAATCATGAGAGGTAGTTGAGGAAAATATACTCTCAACTAGACTATTCAGGGAAGGAGGCCACTTTTTATTTGTTCAGAGCACCAAAATTGTCCTGGCATGTGCACAATAGTATGATCCAAACACCATAACAATCATGACAGATGATAACTCAATCATCTCAATACTCACACAAAAAGGCATTTCTCAAATCTTGTAGATTCCTACCACTAAATGTTATCACCAAATTACAACACCCTCTAATTTTTCATGTGTGTTTGCATGAACTATCAGTGTAACTGGGTTACATTGGACCATCTCTCAAGTTGTGGGACTTGCAGACTTGAGATGGCCCTCCAGAGAAGGTTGGTTCCTCTACCTAATCCTAGCACTAAATTACTCCTAATGCAAGAAAAAATACATCTGCTCCCTATCTATGATTTATGTGGGACCATGGAGAAGGAGGAAGGGTGAAAGAGAGAAATCATATACTACAAAGGTGATATCATCAGAAAAAGGGGGTGTTGAACAATGCACAATGCATGATAATGGAGAAAGGTGAGCATGGAGAGGAAAAAAAAAAAAAATCATAGACCAAATTAACAACAATAAAAAAAAAAAAAAATAAAAAAATTTTATTAAACACAACAACATTTGATCATGTAATGAGAACAAATAAATGCACAATATACCTGTAATATGAAGAAAGGAAAGATAAAACAACAAAAACCATGCAAGGATAGAGAGATTATCACAAAAAATAAGTATTATTGCTCCTGGAGTTTGCACAATACATCAAAAAATGGAGATAGAAGGCATGATTAACCATTACAATGTCCAAAGTGAAGGCTTTAAGCTCCATTCCCACCCAAAATAGAAGAAGAAGGGAGCAATATGTTCTCTTTTCTTTTCCTCTTTCCCCTGTCCCCTTTCTCCCTCTTTCGCGTTTCTCCCCTTTTTTCCCCCTTTCTCATGTTCTCGTTTCTCCCTTCCTTTTTTCCCCATTGAATTTTTTTCCCTCCCTTTCTTGGCCTCAAGGTTTTGGTATGCTTGCGTCTGCACAATTTTTATCTTGCGCTGTCTCTTTCCTGAAAAATTTTCTTGTTCCCCCCCCCCTTTTCCCCCCCCCCCTCCCTTTTTTTTTTTCTTTTTCCCCCCCCTCTTTTTTTTTCCTCCCTTGTTCTCTTTTTTTTCCCTCTTCCTATTTCCCCCCCCTTTCACAGCATCCCTTCCTTTTTTTCTTTTCGCTTTTCCCCTTTTTCCCCCCTTTTTTCCTTCCCCCCCCTGCCCTTTCAACCCCCCAAAAAGATTCTCCTCCCCTTTTCCTTGCCTTCCTCTCCTTTTTCCCCTTCCCCCTTTTCCTCTCTCCTTCTCCTTCTTCTCCCCCTTCTCAGGGCCTACCCCCGCCCCCTCTTCCTCCTTTCCCCTTCCCCTCCCCCCCCCTCTCCCTTCCCCACTCCCCTTCCCTTTTTACTCCCCTTCCCCCCTAAATCTTTCCCTTTAGCTTCGCGATCCCCCCCCCCCTTCCTCCTTCCCCCTTTTCTTCCCTTCTTCCTCTTCCTCCCTCCCTCCGATCCCTTCCTTCTTTCAGCCCCCCTACTTAGCCCTAGCGACCCCCCTCTTTTCCCCCCCCTTCCCCTTTCCATCTTTTCCCCCTCCCCCCCCGTCCTCCCCTCGTTCTCTCCGTCACCTTCTCCCCAACCCTCTGAGTCCTTCTCCCCCCCCCTGAGCCTCCCCCCCTCTTTCCTTCTCTTTCCCCCCCCTTTCTTTTTTCGAGCCCGACGTCCCTACCTCCCTTCCTTTCTTTCCCCTTTCTTCCCCTTTTTACCCTCGCCCTCCCTCCCCTCCCTCTTTCCCCATTCTCGCCCCCCCCTTTCCCCCCTTTCTCCCCCTTTTCCCCTCTCCTCTTTTCCTTCCCCCCCCTCTCCCCCTCCCCCCCCCCCTTTCCCTTTCCTTCTTCCCACCCCCTCCCCCCCCCCCTCCCCCCCCTTCCCTCTTTTCCCCTCCCTGCCCCTCCTTTTCCCCCCCCCCCTCCCTCTTTCCCCCCCCTCTCCCTTTCCCCCCCCTTCCCCCCTTTCCCCTCGCCCCCCCTCCTCCCTCCCTTTCCCCCGCCTTCTCCAGCTTTTCCCCCCTCTACATTTTTCGCTTCGCCCCCCCCTTTTCCCCCCCCCCCCCCCTTCCCCCCCCTCCCTCTTTCACTTTCCCTTTATTTATCCTTTCCCCCCAGTCTTCTCACCCACCTCCCTCCTCCCCTTCCTTCCCTTCTCCCTCCCCCCCCCCCTTTTCTCCGCTCCCCCCCCTCCCCCTCCCTCCCCCCCCCCCTCCCCTCCCCCCCCTCCTTTCCCTCCCCTCTTCCTCCTTTCCCCTCCGCCCTCTCCCTTCTCCCTTTTCTCCCCCTTTCCCCCCCCCCTCCTCCTTCAAGGGCCCCCCCTCTTTTCCCTCCCCCCCCCTTCTTCCCTTCCCTCCCCCCCCGCTCCCGCCTTTTCCTTCCTTCTTCCTTTACCCCCCCTCCCTCCTTTACTCCCCACCTGCAACAAGGATGGGAGGGAAACTTGCAAAACCCTACTCCATTTTGTACCCTAGATATAGGAAAGAAGTCTCGGCCTCCATGCTTTCATTAAATCCATTTTTGGTACCTGGGTATGATTAACTTGTCCTAGAACTTCCTCCTCATTTTTTTCTCACCTAACCCACCAACTTCTAATTTTTAATCATTCCATGAGATGGGGATCTTATTCACCTTTCCAACAACTTTAATTTTGTTAAAGTTTGTGGAGTATGGAAGAAGTTATCACATTTTTAATTCGGGTCACTTTTATCTCCTTGTCTCCTCTCACCAACTCCCCATCAACTTGCTTCTTGCATTCAATGTTGGCTCAGCCAGCTTACCATCTAACTCACCATTCATCTCATTGCACGTTAGGGATGGAACCCGCTTTGCATACCACATGACTTGCTGAGGTGATTTTGTATTGTGATCCCCGATCCCAGTTTCTGACTTGACTCACCTTGTGCATCGTGGATGTGGAACCCACTTCACATCCAATACAACAACCCACCGAGGTTCTCGCCAACCATGCAACCATAACATGCTCGCTACTGCATTGAATCCATTGATGCATGTGGGTTTCAAAACTCGCATGCATCTAATACCAACTCACCCAAGAATTCCTCATGCTTAATGTATCACGCTACCACATTCTGAAATTTCCATCGACCAAAAATCTGCTGAGGTGCTCACCGACCATGTAACCTTGACATGCTTCTCCGATACAAACCTCTGACATGCTTGTTGCAACGTTGACTCCACTAATGCACATGGATTTCAGAACGTGCATGCATCTAACACCAAATCAACTGGGCATGCCTCGTGCTCTATGCATCCTACTTCCGTATTCTGACATTTCCACTGACTTGACAACCTCTGGGCTCGCTGAGTTGGCTCAGTGAGTTGACTCGACCACGTCTCCATGCAAAATTATTCTCCACTCCGAGCTATTCCTTTGTTGAGCTCACGTTCCCTACCGACTTGGCCATCCAACCCCTTGAGTTACATGCATTCAACCCACTGAGCTCCAAACCAATCCGTTACCACCTTGAATCACCATGCTCAAAACCATCTCAACAGAGCTATTTTCTAACTCACTCAACAACTCGATGAGCTATTGGAGCTCCATGGCCATTTTGGCTATTTTTTCTCTAATTTTGGATTTTTTCCTAGATTTTTTTCTATACCAAAGGGCCAATGGAGACTAAATGAAATGTCTTAGGAATCATTATCCAATTTTGCCATTTTTTAGACCAGATGTGGGCCTCGGGGCCTACTTTCTCACCCTAGGCAAGCTCTGAGCCTTTGAAACCTAGAAGAGGAAAAAATTCTTCTAAATGATTCCAAACTTCCTAAAAACCCTGCAAATTCTTTCAAAGCCTGAATTTCACCTAAAATACCCCTAGATTTCTTCATGAAGGTTCTGTCTAGTTTCCAAGCTCATTTCTCCCAAGTTGTCCATTTTTACCAAGGGGTAAAAATGGATAAAAATTTGGCGACCTCTCGGGGACATATGCCTACTAAGACGAGTGACCACTATCCTTAAAGTGTCTATTGGGCATGAAGTCAACCTTATAGACCTAGAAAGTGATCCTGAACTATGAAAATTTGTCCCTTGAGCCATTCAAGCACTGTTGTTTGAACCTGGAATTGTATTTTTGTCGAATTTTCCAACTTCAACAAGAAAATCTTGAGAATTAGATCGAGTGGATTTTTTTAAATTTGGAACCTTCTTCCTTTTCCATCTGATTTGTGGGACTGAAAATGGAGATCTGTAAACAAATAAGAAAATAAAACTCCTTCATAGTCTCTCTGCTTGAGGATCTTTCACTAAGTCTCTAAGGGCGAAAACTTTTCTATTTTCTCAAATCCTTATCTTCTTGCACTATAATACCTTGAATGGATTTAGATTTCTCAAATACTGATCCTAATAGTCTTCAAAACACTTTTCCAAACATGAAATAACTCCTTTACCTCCCAAGTCATCTTTATACTTTGCTGCCCTCACTTGACCTTACTTGTGTCTTAATAGCTCTCTTGCTCTATCTCTCTTATGACCTCTTCAAGGATTCTTGACATTTATCCCTACTTCACACATTTGTATCATGGTTAGAGTCACTATAAAAATACACTCAATGACCTCAGAACCTCCACTTAATCCTTCCTTGCAAGATTTCCCTATAAAGCTCTCCAGACAATGTTTCTTGCTATAACCTTTCTTGCACACTCACCAAAGCACCCATATGGTTTAGATAACTTTATTATTTTTCTCTTAGCTATCTATATATGTGTCTAAAATTTCATGCTTCAATTCCTTACCCAACTCCCTATACTTTCCTTTTTACAATTTGGTTCTTAACCCTCAAGTAGGTCTTCTAAACCACATTGTCTTGATTATTTGTGGATTCATGAAGCTTTAATGCACAAAAGGAAGGGTGTTGGATACCCAATATGATATTTTATTTATGGTCTAGCTTTCAGCTATAAACTCCAAGTAAAAACCTTAGTTTTTTACAAATTGGCTCTTCTAGTCAGGCTTTCAACTATGCATTCAGGCACTCAAGAGGACTGGTAAAGAAATAGAGAAATTACACCAACAAAACTCAAAAAATCTTCCGTAAAATTCTTATAGGAATCCCTTTTTATTAATAATTACAATTTTCATGCTTAATTTCATAGTTTTTTGCACCCAACTATCAAGCCATAGGTCAGATTGTTTAAACCCTTACAAATCAACTCGAGAGAGGAAAACTTGATGTAACTTTCCTTAAAGATGGAACTAAGCCCTAAATTTTTTTGTGGAGGTCTATTTCTAGGAGGCTTAACTAAAAATATTACAAGTAGCTTGGGATATGAAGTTGTGTGCTCATTTGATGCAACAATATTCTTGAGAAAATTTTCTAGAACAGGGGATTCACCCTTAGATGCCTATAATACAGTCTTATATCTCCTTCAAAGAAATGAAAAAATATCTCACAAATGGTATACATTGACCACAACCTCCAAGGATTCTCTCATAATATGATTTCATGAAAGCATGTAACATAGTCACTATTTCACAGTTAACCTTTCCACAATATGATTGTAATTCTTATGCAAAGTTCCTTCCTGAGTGTACATTGATATATTTGGATAGAAAGAGAAATCTTACAAACACAAAAATCATTCCACTCTACTCAAACATACCTTAAAGTTGTCTCCATTATGGGGTTGATCATTTGCATGGAAAACAATGTGAACAATGTCTAGTCAAACATTCATCATAACATTCATAGTACTCCCCTTGAGTTAGTATCAATGAATCTATAAAATCATTCAAGTAGTTAGTTTCTAACCTCACATCAACTTAGTGTTTTGAGTGAGAGTTTCTTATTCACACAAAAATTAAGCTTCCCTTCATACCATTACATGCATAAAAAAAAAACCAAGAAAACATACAATTTGAACACCAAAATACAGTTCTCCTTTCACTAAGAAGTCTCAAAATTAAGAAACTTGCATAACATTCTCTTCCTCTCCACAAGGAATGCTTTCAAAATCCTCTAACTCTTGATATATACGAGCTTCTCCAACTATAAGTGACTGAATTCCCACTTTGTAATTACCCCTAGACTCATTATGATTGATAGACTAGGACTGAATTTCTCTAGTGACCTTTTAACTTCTCATAACAAGGCATGCAACTTCCTTTATTCATTATGTCAAGCATCTTAATGATGCATCACGCTCACAAAGGACCTAATATAACACCTAGAGGATTATAGCAACATTTAACACACTTATAATTACTTGAATCACTTCCTCACGCCCTTGTACCTCATTACACACCTTATAATAATTACATTCATTTGAACATTCAAGTATCCCATTTTGGAGGGAAAACACCAATTTAAATTTCTCAACTCCCCTGATTACTTACAATGACTCATATGAACCTTCAACACCTATAAAGCTCATGCATAGTACACACTGACATAAAGGAGCTTGAATTGACTCACTTCCTCTCAAGGATGCTCCTGCATCAATCATCCAATTTTTCATGTTCAGTTGGGGAAAGAGGATCTGAAGAGGATGGATGTTGTGGCACTTGTACCTCCTTGTGTGAAGATTGAGTGAGATCTTTGGTATGCTTCCCTAACGCTGCAATGTCATAATTTTTTTCAAAATTCAGATGCTCCTCATCCATATCAATATTATTTAAAATAGACGTGTCTCTAACACTTTACACGCTACTAATAAAAAAATTGGGGAACTTTGATGTTGTGAAATTCTGTGCCCCTTGCTCATTTTAGGGAACACAATCCTTTTTCCCCTACCATAAGACAGAAGGGGAGGTCAAAATTATTTAGTCCTTAAGTGCTGAGCTAGAGCAGTGGGGGTAGCTGTGGCCATAAATTGATTTTAAGATTGCATTTGTAAAATATCTGCAAGCATCAATACTTTAACAATATCCGACTCAGTATGCTGAAATTACGAAGAAAAACAAGTAAACAATAAGAAATTCAAATTAATAAGAATGAAATCAATCGATATTTCTTATGCTGTGAATGTTATTTTCCACAATCAATACACCGTGGCACTGGGTGGAAGTGGGTGATGGCACTGTAAAACGTGAATTTAACAAAAACAAATTAAAAAGAATGATAAATTCTTGAAAGAAATACTAATATAAATAAAATTTAATCCACTATTTATTAGTTACTTAGTACCAGAAATTGAAGGGCGTGGGCGACAAAATGGTGGAGACTCAATCTCTTCTTTCTCAGACATATATGTAGTGTTTGCACCAACATGAGAACATTGAGAAGACACCATGTGTCTTGGAGTCGTTGATGTGCCAAACAAGGCTGCAAATTAGGATAATGAAGTATGTCATTGTCAAGAATAAGAGATTCTGATTATCATTAGTCTATAAATAAATTAATCAAAATTAAAATAATTGTGCATTATGGATAAATTAAAACCTGATTTGGCCATAGTGATAGCGTGTGTTTTGTCCTATCTTTAAGGAGGAATCCTAGAACCATGCATTCATTTGGCTCCTTTTATCCCTCTATGTAGTTGGTTGCTAGTGACAACCATAGAGTCATCAGTCACTGTGACATCGATTAGATTGTTGTCACTAGACCCCTCAGGACCAGTAGGGTTATGTGCGCAAACTTCTGCATTACGGTGATTCATTGTTTCGATTTATTTGACCTATTCAAAAAATAGTTACAGATTATATATTTATAAGAATCGATTTAAAAATGATTTTTTTAAAAAGAATCAAGATAGGATACTTTTTAAACAAAATACTCACCAACTGTTGGTCCAGACAAATTCTAGGTTCATCCATCTTATGAGTCCGTAAAAACCCTCATAATATAAAGAAAGAAAAAAATAGGAAGAAGAAATAATTGCAGAAGGATTCAATTTGGCTCTGTCAAGGTCAGAACGAATCCTTGATGAAAGAAATGTGCACAGATTAGATCTTACACTAGAAATGGTTTGAAGAAGGTAGTACAGTGCCCATGGAGGAATGTCAGTGTATCTTTCCTATAACATGATGCGAGACTAGAAAATATTCCACCATGGCTAGGAGAAAGGGGTATTTAATAGATTATATATTAATCCCTCTTTTAGAGGGACTATTAACCTCAACCTCAACAAAAAGATCGTAATGAGACTCTAAAAATTTATTTTTCTCATCAGGTAGAATGGATTTGGTGACTATAGAAAATGCATTTTGATGGGGTAGACCTATTAGTCGATGAATATATTCAGGTGTTATTCTGATGAAAAATTGGTGGGATGGTAATGCAACAATGAAAGTGCCATCATAACTATTATACATTTGCATTAAATTATTTAATAACTCATCTTCTGTCTGATAATGGGGCATGTAAATTAGTCCCTAGAACCTTGAGCTACTAATCCAATCAGATTGACTAATTATTTGAGGGTCTCCCAATAGTTATAATAACTATGGATACAAAATGTTTCGACAAAAATAAGTTATTTTAATGTAATTTTTTCTTGGTGCCATTATTCTTGAATCTTGAATCTTGAATCCTTGATGTTTTGATTCTTTGAAAAAAATAGGTTTTGTAAAATGATAGATACCTATATTTGAGGATTGTAGAACAAATCATGTGGCTACTAGCTAATACTAGAAGTGGATGAGAAGGCGCGAATATCTGAAAAAGTCTATCTCTGAGAAACCTGCAAGTGAAAATGTGACAAATAAATGGGGATGGGTATAAATAGGAAAGGAAAGGGCCATGGGCAAGGGTCTGTAGATCGAGGAAAGAAGACATGTGGCTTGGGGAATACTGGATGACAACAAAACTGTGTGTTCAAGTGAAATGTGATGCACAAAAATGTGCTGGAAATGCTAGAAGGTAATTGAAAAATGTTATCAGGGGCCATCATTAAATTTTGGGCAAACGGTAATAATAACACGTGGCATGTTTCCATCAGGGAATACAATACTAATGTTGAATGACAACAAAAATATGTTCTTGGATGACAACAGCCATCCGAGAACAACTTAACCCTATGAAAGTTTGTTACAGGATGTCAACAAGGTGTTGTCATCTAGGAATGTAATGGGAATGAAAAAAAATTGTTACCATTTGAGAACAAGTGCATTTTGTTACCACCCAGTAAAAATGTGTTGTTGTCCGAGAACAAGTGGTTCTGTTTCCAGTCAGTAACACGTGCATTCTATTTTTTGTTAATATTCAGTAGCATTCCATACATGTTATTTGGTAACATTACATACTTGTTGATTGGGAACAAACCAAAATGGACTTACACCACTATTAATTCGAAAAAAACCTCCATTCACCGCCATAACAAAACCCTCATTTCCTACATTTGCTAACAATGCAAATTTCCTTTTTGTCAAATTCACCACCCTGTCTATAATAATTTTTTGGAGGGGGTCCTAAAATGAACCCTGCATTAATTAGATTGTTGTCACCAAACCCCTCAGACACAACAAGGTTATGTGCATGAAATTCTGCATTACGATGATCTATTGTTTCTCTTGCTTTGACTTGTTCAAAATAGAGTTATAAACTATATACTTATAAGAATTTATTTTAAAATGATTTGTTTTTTAAAAGAATCAAGATAGAATGATTTTAATACAGAATACTCACCAACTGTTGGTCCAGAGGAATTCTATGTTTATTCATCTTCTCATGTAGAGAAGTTGGAACAATTGTTGATTTTAGTCTGTAAAAAATCTCATAATATAAAGCAAGAACAAAACAAGAAGAAGAAATAACTGCAGAAGGATTCAATTTGGCTCTGTCAAGGTTAGAATGAATCCTTGATGAAAGAAATGTGCACTAATTGAATCTAACACCGGAAATGGTTTGGAGAAGGTAGTACAATTCAAACTAAGGAATGTCAATGTATCTTCCATATAACACGATATAAGACTAAAAAACTTCCACCATGGCCAGGAGAACGAGGTCTTTGATAGATTGTGTGTTAATCCCTCTTTTGGAGGGATTATTAACGTCATCCTCAATAGAAAGATCATAATGAAACTCTAAAAATTCACTTTTTTCATCAGGTAGAATAGATTTGGTAGTTACAAGAAATGCATTTTGATGGGGTAGGCCTATTAAACAATTAATATAATCATGTGTTATTCTGATGACAAATTGATGGGATGGTAATGCAACAATGAAAGTTCCATCATAACTATCATACTTTTGCATTAAATTATTTAATAACTTGTCTTCTGTTTGATACCGGGGTATAAAAATAATTCCTTGGAACCTAGAACCCTGAGATACCAATCCAATCGGATTGACTGACTATTTGAGGGTCTTCCAGCAGTTATAATAACCGTGGATAAAAAATGTTTCAATAAAAATAGGAAGTTATTTTAATGGAATTTTTTTCTTGGTGCCATTATTCTTGAATCTTGAATCCTTGATGTTTTGATTCTTTGAAAAAAAAGTGTTGGAAAATGGCAGATACCTGTATACAAGGATTTTAGAACAAATCATGTGGCTACTGGCTAATAATGGAAGTTGAAAAGAAGGCTGGAACTCTATGAAAAATACTATCTCGGAGAAACCTACAAGTCAAAATGGGAAAAAATGAATGGGGCTGGGTATATATATAGACAAGGAAAGGGATGTGGGCCAGGGCCCGTAAATCGAGGCTGGAAGACACGTGGTCTGGGGAATACTGAATGATAACAAAACCATTTGTTTAGGTGAATTGTGACACATGGAAATGTGTTGGCAATACCAGATGGTAATTAGAAAGCATTACTGAGCGTCATCAATATTTCATGGGAAAATAGTGACAATAGCATGCGACCTATTCTCATCTAGGAATACAATACTAATGTCAAACGACAATGAAAATATGTTCCTAGATAACAACGCTTAGCTGACAAGCCACCATTTAGGAAAAAATTAACCCAATGAAAGTTTGTTACTGGAAGTCAACAAGGTGTTGTCATCCAGGAATGTAACAGGAATGAAAACAATTTATTACCATCCAGGAACAAGTGTATTTTGTTACCGTTTGGTAACAATTTGTTGTTGTATGGGAACAAGTGGATTCTGTTGCTAATCGGTGACAATTTGGTACCGTTCAGGACCAAGTGCATTTTGTTTTTTGTTTTCATTCGGTAGAATTTAGTACATGTTATTAGGTAACATTACGTACTTGTCGACCGGGAACAAGCCAAAAAGGATGTCCATCACCAGTGATTTTAAAAAAAACCTCCATTTTTTGCTGTCACAAAATCCTTATTTCCTACATTTGCCAACAATGCGAATTGTGTTTTTGTTAGATCCGTCACCCATTCTGTAATAGGTTTTTGGATGAGGGTCTTAAAATTAACCCTTCTTGAATGTGATCAATAAAACATTGATATTCATTTCCATGAAAGAGAGGAAAATTTATTAGGGCTGTTGGGGATATAATCTCACTGCTACAAATGGATGGGAGAAGAACTAAAATTAAAGGATGGAATATCTCTTTGGAGAGCCATGGATGAAGTGGAAACATGAAGGTGAATGGAAGAGTGAAAAGGAAGGGTCTACAATTGAGATAATGGGCTTTTTGAATCAGTAGAGTTGCAAAAAGTGCTTAAAAATTCCTCCAAATGGTGGAATTCACCAAGAACACATCAAATTGGTAAATGAAATAATAAAGTGCATCCTTGCACGCGTGCAACTGGGTCACATGTTGACTACTGACCAACTTTTCATGCATTTGATACACCTTCTATTGCGCCTATTGATGCACTCCGTGACCATTGCCTTGTGTTCTTGATGCAAAATAGTTGCACACATCCTTGTACACATCTATATTTCTTCTCCTTTGCTGACAGGAGCACACAGAATGCTCAAATTAGTAGATTTGGATGATGGGATTCATCAGGTGTGGTTGAAGAAGCCTCTAAAGAATGGCAATCACTAAGTCACACACCAGAACTTAGAAAAGATGAAATATAGAACTTTCAATATTGGTACCACCAAGAATTGATTTACAATCATTGTATTTTTTAGTGAAGGCATTGTGGTTTGTATAAGGAGATTACAATGGAAAAGCTTGCAACATTTAAATAATTTTGGCAATACTATTTTTTGTGGTTTGTTTGTGCCAATTTTTTTTATATGGAGAAGTTCCTTATCTAACTATGCATTCCAATTCAACTAGATCATGGGGATTAATAAGAAAAACATACAAATGTCATCTAAGTTGTGGGACCATGTACCTATGAGATAGACCTCCGAATTAATTGCCAGATACCACTATGTAAAATTGATCTATTAAACTACACAAATACACTTAGGAACATATTAATGCAACTACCTCTCACTACTAAACGATTCAAGGGGACACTAATATTTTAACAAGGTGCAGGACTAATCTTATACCAATAATAAAAACAAAAATAAATGAACACTATGATAATTTACTAATCCACAATCATCTACATATGTCAAATATTCTTGTGTAAGAAACTATTGACGTTAATATTGGATTGCATTTGCAACTTGGTAGGATTGTCATATCATGGGAGCTTCATTTTATACACATAGAACTATTCACAATATCACTATGCTTCTTAGATAATTTATGGAAAAATTCACATGGTATAATGTGGATATGATTAGCTTAGATCTATACTAGACCATACCAATAACTTACTATAATATGCATAGTAAATGTAAAGCTTAATTCCACACAGAAGCTACGGAAAATTAATCCACGAGTGGCCCATCTAATCAACAGAAGAGTTAGACTAACTAGTGTGGTACCAAAATTAGGGTTTATCCGGTTTATGGACTAAACAAAGTAGATATTTGACCATAGTTCCATTTTTAAAGAAACCTGATTCCAGATCAGATTTTTGCATCCCATTCTATTTTACTAAGGCATGTCACAATGATGATTTTTCCACTGCTACCAATTACTAGTATGACATCTATTGAATGTAATTGAACTACAAGCTAATATTTTACTATCAACAAATGGATGGATTTTCCAGCTATAGACCAAATCAAATTTAGCATTAGAAAAATTTTTCAACTAGTGTGTACTTCACACTTCTATCAACTCCTTGCTAGTATAACATCCATTGAATACAATTAATGCATCTTTAATTTTATATACAATATCTTCAACAGTAACTAAGCCACTAGGTGGCACTTGTTGACCGTAAGATTCCAGTTGACATGCTTAATGACATCATGGAGTGCTATGTGGATGCTTACCTAGGATTATTTTAATAATGTAACGAGACGGTTACCATCCTAAAACCTCGAGATACATTTGTGAATGCACTCTAGGAATCATAAGGTCAGGTCCCACCATGATCCGTAGCCCGAAGTGTGCCTTCCGAGTCTAGATTTGTGCCCATATAGCTATTGGGACTTCATCGTACCCAGACCAGGGATACAGTTAGACCCTAGACTAAAGTAACTGCAATGCTGGCGTAGCCACTCGTGTCCAAGGACATCAAGACCTAGGTACGTCAACTCCGATAACCAAATATAAATGCCAGTGTTACTACAAAAACCTCGCAGGCATTAGCCGAAATCACACATTTCACGATCATAACAAATAATATAACTAGCTTAATTATTATACGATATTGAGTTCATTTGGGTTTTTATCATTGAGAAACAACAGACCTAATTACCTTGTTAATGTATTAGTGTATTTGTGTTTTTATTATTGGAATCCACCAGATTAATATCATGCCAAAAATAATAGATTGAACAAAAGAGATGCTAAAAATAGAAAGATAATATGTAGACCAAAATTTAGCTATCGGTGCCTTCAACATAAACTTAGTATGACCTAAGCCATAAATAAGAATCCATTAGAATGGTTTTTACTACTTTCATATGTCTCCCTTCATGTTCATACTGAACTACGGGAACTCTCCCAAGTTATAGTTGCAAGAAAAAAGCTTGTTTCCTCATTATAACACCTTTAAGATTAACTTCAATATTATCTGTACAATAATATTACATCACCAAGATTATATCCACAGGGGTACCTGGTGAGATATCTATTATTAAAACACGCCTCTTAACTTTTCAAAATTTATTTTTTGAGGGATCCTACTTAGTCAAGATTTGATATTGAGTATGCTATACCAATAAGTTAGTCAATGGACAGGGCTCTCGAAGAAATAACTTGTTCAGATGTAGTCTGGTTGCTAGAGCAGGATGCCTGTGTTTGTTGACCTGCTAGTTTGCATGTTTAACTGTTGTTTCTTTGTAGAATTTGTTCCTATGTTTGGTACATTCTTAGTACGGTTCATTTACTTTCCATGGCTATTATTTGAAGCTTGAGTGCTAATTACTCTTGATTCAGGAGATTCTTTTTTTGGATTCTTGCTCATGTCATATTTGGCATGTTGAGCCTAACATTGTATCAGGGTATGAAGTCCCTTCATTACTGGGATTTTCCTTTAATAAAAAATGGATATATGGAGCAATTTGACATTTCCTTCTAGACTCACATATGATTATCAAGAAAGCCAAAGAAGAATACAAAGTCATTGAGTGACAAACTCATCCCTGATAAAAAGTTGGTAGAAAGATATAAAAGATTATTTTATGCGTTTGACCTTATGAACATATATTCTCAAGGGCTACAAAACAAATGCTGCAAATGCAATGGCACCTATTGTTATTACAAGTGCTACAAAGAACCACTTTTGAGCCACAATGATATGCTCATTTCCTTTGAGGCAACCATGTATGTTTTCTTCCATATGACATGCCATAATCATGCTTGACATGTGAATTGCTTCTGGTCAATTCTCCCAATGGTATGAACCAATCTTTCATTACCTCTAAAGTGTTACATTAGTAACCTTGATGATAGATTTCCCATCTATCAGAAATCAATGCCTTATCATAGTCACAATAGCTCGAATACAAAACTAGTCAGGAAGCACCCTCTACCACCTTGAAGTAATTGATGCCCAAAATATGTGTGTTCCTTTAAGAAATGTACCAGGAATCAGTTTTTGTTAATGCCCAATGAATTTCTTTGGAGTTGTTGCATGAATCTAGACAAATGGGACCAACATCAGCAAAGAAGCTATATAGTCTAGTTATGGTCACATAGACTAGACTTCCAATGCGTTGTTTATATTTAGTTGCATCAACCAATCAATGGTGATCTTGAAGTGTGATGGGCTAGTCAGAAGCTAGAAGATCCTCACCCATTTGCAAGGTTCACATACCTGGAATCACAACTCAATCAAAAACACCATGGCAAATCTCTAAATGGGGATTGGATCTTTAATCCTGAACAAAATTATACAAAGTTCTTCCGATGGCTATATGGGGTATAGACACCAAAAACTTGCATACCCAAAAATCACGCAAACTAATATAATGGTGGTGTGCCATCTTGGGTATCATCTTCACGACTCAACTCCTGGCTATTAGATTTTGGCTCACTCCTTAACAAATTTTGCACTAATATTTAACGACATTCTTAGCTAAATCTCAACATCATTGAAATGGATACCCATTGAATTAGGTCTACATTTACCTCACATTGCCTAAATTAATACCACGCTCTTTCCTCCTAATTAATTCCTTTATGGAGACTTAATCCTCAACTCACTCAAATTCAAATTTGAGTTTTTCTCACTCGCACACCTGGCATCATGAGAAATACCTCTGATTCTACTAGTTCTAGCTAGTTTACATACGCCATATTCAATATGGTAGTTGAGACTAACCACCCCTAACTTATCCCCATATATCACTTGTCACTCTTCACTAGTCGAGTGACTATGTTCCCTAAATTTGACATGCAACTTACCAAATTAACCACTACTCCATCCTAACTCACTTTGTTATTTTCCCTCTAGTTTGTACCCTTGACGTCTCTAATTTAGTCTAGCTATGATATACTCTAATTGACCTTGTGCATCTGACCTTGGAAATATAAGGTCCATCACATCGTATCTCACCTTTAACTCCATTACATAATCCTTGGGTACTACCAGTCATGTCCCTCACAAAATTGACTGATGCCTTTATACCTCTGACAAAACATTCTGCCACTTTAGGACATGACCTTCTTCGACAATCTAGATTAACCAGAGAATTATTAATTTTCTCAATAATTCAAGGAGCGTTACCAGGTCTGCATTAACATCATTTTGCATCTAGTGCACTCTTCACAGCACACACACAGCACACACATCACACTACACACACACACACACACACACACACACACACACACACATATTTGCACTCCCACGCAATAAATACTTCATCTTGCCACACCTCCTTTGATTTTTCTACCCTATTGAAATAGCCTTATTAGACCATTACATACTTCATCCATGCTTCAATAAATTTTATTTTCATTTTAGATGATCAAAGTTATTCCTTTTAATAGTTTGTTAGTATTTCACAGAATTGTCCGCGATTAGCCTAATCACCTACAATTCTTGTGCTTTCTGTCTACTTAATAATAATTTTTCATTAGAATTTATTATTAGTTAATGCATTCTTTTGTGTTACTCATATTTTTGCCAAGTATGGAACTTGTAGATGGCCATATCAGGAACTAATTGTAGACACCTATAATTTAACCTGAGCAATTTAAATACTTAAATTGCGCTAATTATCCTCTTTCTAGCAAATTGACAACATATCATCAATATAAAACACTTCCTCTTCTATCACTGTTAATTAGCTACATTATGCTAATTAATTAACTCTTCCATCCAAAAAATAAACCAATTAACGACCTTCCATTAATTAATCCCTCTTTCTATCTAGACTAATTAATTATTATTAATTAATTAGCTTCCTCTTCCATTAAATCAATAAATCATCATTTATTTGATTAAATCTCTCATATAGTATAAATCATGTTAATTATTCCTCTAAAAAGCTTCTATAAGCTTGCACACCTATTAATTAATCACTTTGGTTAATTAATAAAACCCCTCAAACCCCATGGGTCACTAAAGGAAAAACTAAACTCTCCTAAGGTTGACTCAACCCTTTCTAAACCTCCCTTATCCATAACTAACCCAACCTCTCCATTTATCCCACATGAAGAGGGATGTAGAGATTCTTTTATCTATTGGGATATATAAGGAGCCCTCCTCCTACCTTTCTATTTACATCTTTACACTTAAATGAACATAGAGCCTAAGCTATAGCCATTTTATCATCTTAGAGCATTCTTCATTTGAGAAGCTAGCTACTTTCATTTCTTGTATTTATCCATCCAAGTTTTGAAGTCATATGGGCATATGTCAAATGGTCTTGTAGCCATGGATTGACGAAACCCCAATCTTGAAAACCTTAGGATTCAAACATACAATCAAAACCTTTGATTGCCAAGGATCTAAATAGGTTAATTTCATTTGATTAGCATTCAATAGAGATAGAGATTAATGGATTAACATGTTAGTTTGAATATTTGTTCATGTTCTAATACAAGGATGTTTGTAGATTAATCTTGCTTAAGCTCTAAGCATGATGGTATATTGATTTTGATTTAGCTTTGTTTTAGGACTACTAGGTGTTAGTTCTAATTATTTTCACATTGCTAACAAATTCATGTACACACTAATCATCCCATGACCAATATCAATTCCCTTCCTATTTTCCAACACCCATTGCACTGGGAGCAATACGACTTACTACATGAATTGGAAATGTGTACCATCCATGCAACCCCCATTAATCATCTAGAAACCATCTTCACATCTACCCAAAAAATATGAGAAGCCACTGAGGAATTTTGGGAAGCATACTACGAGGTTTAGTGAATCCAGACTGATATTGTATGGTTCAAATACAACTATGAAGCGGGCCTGGACATACCCAAAGACAAGAACATGACACCTGAATCTAACATTGAGAGCAACATCAACCTTCCAGAAACTGATTTTGATCTTGCATGTCTATACGATACAGAGAAGGAGATCTCTGACTTCTTCATGGAAGACTACATCTCAAAACCTGAATCATACTTCACCGAAGATGATGATTTAGCCTACTCATGTTTTTGACTTGCAGGTTTAACTGCAAGGAAAAGAAGCCTAGTTCATTCCTAATGAAGCACAAACAATCAAATACCTATCACATCCTGCGGGTACCTTAGAAACCCCGCCATACTCAAGATTAATTCAATTTTTCCCTATTGTAATATCAAACCAACTGCATAGGTAAAATTGTCATTAACATTCTAGCATGCCTAGTGGGACCCTTGTCCCTTCTTCTTCTATTTCACTTCAGTCAATAGAATACTAACTGTTTTCATTTTGTAATAATCACATGAGTTTAGGCTAGTTGCCTACATTTTATTTATATGTTTTTCTTATCATCTCATAATGTCTTCTACTTATTGCTTTCTGTTTTCTATTTCTTCTAATATCGTTGCATGCTCCTGATTTTGAAATCTTCATTTGCTAGATTTTCTTCTTAATCGCTTTAGGAAAAACGGCTAAAAATCTAAAAAAATAATTAAAAAGGAGTGATCTTATGGTAAGTCATAAAAACTTTCGTTTTGCTTTCCATTTTGCATTTTTAGTTGTTTGTTCTCATCAAAAATTAACATTTCATTTCGAATCTTAAAAGAAACTATTTCATACTTCTTGATCATCTAGCTTTAATTAGGAGGATTTTTTTTGCGTTTACTTATCCTCCCCCACACACAACCAAATCACTTATAAATAAAAACCACATTCTAACAACTATCACCCAGGTGAAACTAATTTTGATTTCATCACCTAACAGGGAATCCAACTCGGTGTTCTAGCCGAGTATAATATCCCATCTATCGGTATATTTTGGCTCAACACCTGACTCCCTTATCGTAGTAGGACTGTGAAGTGAGGGGGTAGGCCCCAATACACATGCTCGTACTGACAATAGTACAGAGTTAGGTCTTATGTACCTTTTGGTATATCAAGGACTCTACCCTTAAACATACCTGAAACCATCCATAGATTACCATTTCCTAGGACCCTTGTTAACCATCTTACACATTTTAATCAAGATAAATACTAAACAACATATTTTTCTTGCATTTGCTTGTTGTTTGTAAATTAACCCAATTCGTTATTTTTCATTTTCTAGGTGTTTGTGTGTTTTTTTTATCATGGTACTTACTAGACAACAAGATCATAATAAAACTTACAAAAACATGTCTACTCCACCACTTACATTTCAACAAATGTCCCATTTTACACTACAACACTTTCGAGACCAACACAACAACAAATCCCATATTATCAAACAACTAAATCCAATCCTTTTTTTGACACCCAACAAACTTGGAGTGAATCAGGGATAAACTATAACAACAAAAACGGGAAAAAAATATTTCATTCCCCACATCAATACCTTGGTCAAATATTTCATACATCTGGACCACAAGAAATAAACCACCTCTTTTCTTTTATTCCTCAACCAGAAGCATCTGAACCTCCTTTCTACAATAGGGGAGACCCTATCCTTGAAGAAATTCTAGATTCAAACCTTATTGTCCTCAATGCCTATCTTAGTGCCAGAAATGTTCAGATGCAACCATTTACACCCCAACAAACTTACAATCGTTCATCTGCCATTACTCAAATCATTGATCAAAATCAAGACCCCATTGTCCAGCATTTGTACCCATACACTTCAAATCAGCTTGAAACACCGAACAATAAAAAACCTGAGATATCTGCCATCCCTACCAATCCCTTTGAAACATCAAATGAACAATCCTTCAGTTGTCAACCCAAAGTATATGCGGTCTCTTCAGTCCCCATTTATGACCTCAACATGATTTCATCACAAAACATATCTGCCCAACAGTCTACATCCTCACCAAGTCCTTCTATATGTTCCACACCTCCCCTAAGTAGTACTACTACTTCCTTGTCCACTCCTCCAGCCTTCTCATAGGTAAAAACTCCTCCACTGAGTTCTGTGGCCTTTTCTACTTATGTATCCTTTCAACAGGTTACTAGTCCCATTCAAAACATCACCATGTCCATTCCTATAACTACACCACTGATCAATAACAATGTCATTGCTAGCACTCACCCATTCTCACAATACATACCAAAAACTTCACAACCGCTGATCTCTATGCTACAATCTACACCCCTAAAAAACATCCCACAACAAAGCATTCCACAATAGACCTTGTCCTCTACCACCTCTTCTTTTTCCTTCCAATAGTCACTCACATATTCAAAACCACTCACTCATACATCATTGCCATTACAACATCAGTACATACAAACCTCACAGCCTATAACCTCCCAACAAGGCTCTCCATCTCATCAAAACATCGCATAACAAAACATACCTTATCATCAAATTATACCTCAACAAAATATTCCTTATCAAAATAATATACCTCAACAAAACATATTTCAATACAACATACATCAACAATACATACCTCGATAAAACATTCCGCAATACCACATCCCACAACATCAAAAAAACATTCCTCAGTAGAATGATCCCCAATAAAACATTCCCTACCAGCAAGGTATTCATCAACAATATCAGACATACTCACAACCCAACCAATCTTTATTCTAACCTGGCTCATCCTCAAAACAACAAACACAACTTGATCCTCTCCAAGCCTTTTTAAACCACATATCTAGTCTTGAAGATGCTTCATCCTAATCCAAGAATGTGCTCTCTTATGATAAAATTTTCAATGAACCCATTCATCCTTCTGTACCATATAAGCCATATCGGCCTCACTGGGAACTTCCTAAGTTTATCAAGTTTTACAAAAAGGAAGATCCCCAACAATATATCTGTGCTTTTTGTCATGCCTACTATTTAATAGCTCACGACCAAGACCTGATGTTGAGGACCTTTCCCATGTACCTCACCGGTCCCACCTTAGATTGGTATAACAACATTCCGTAATATTCCCTATTCTCTTTTACACAACTTTCCCAACTTTTCTTAGACCACTTTTCCATAAACATAGCTCACAAAATCACTATCAATGACCTATATGCCATCAACCAATTCGAAGACGAATCTATCACTGATTTTGTTGCCCATTGGAGGGGTGTCACTAATCAACTATCCTTTACATTACCACAAATTGAATTAACCAAGGTCTTCTATTGTGCATGTGCTAAACACATATAATAAATGTTGCAAATCCAATCTTTTCAAACTTTTGATGAAACTTTCACCATGGCCCGTAAATTGGAATTACGAGCTTTAGAGGATGGACGGGTTATAATTCATCCCAAGAAACAAAAAATTGAGTTCCCATCCAAATCATCATCTAGTCCCAATAATTCTAAAACATATGCCAATTCTGTCGTAGTTAAGTCCGATCCCAAGGAGAAATCTGATGCCGAGTGTCCCTGTCAGCAATGTAACTACACACATATAGGAGATACTTATATCGTAGTTTTTGATAAACTACTTACCTCCAACATGATATCTCTCCCACCTATTTGAACAATCGACATGTCAGTATCTAAACCTATTTGTTATCAAGATAATTACTACTATAAATATCATAGGGTCCATGGAAATGACATCAACAGGTGATGCACATTCTATAATGTACTTCAAGATTTGATTGACAAGGGTGAGGTCCGCGTAGAAAATCTAAATGCACCCCCAAATCAAAATCTTGACATATTTAAGAAACCTTTTCTGAATCATCCTTTATCCTCTGATCAAACACAAATGAATGTTGTCCACACCATCAATACAATAACTAAAATAGAGCCTATCCCTGAACCCACCTCGTCACTTACCTAATCAAAACCTGCCAAATTGACACCAAAATCAAACGAGCCCAAAGTTGCTGAGCCTTCGCCTGTTTAAAATGTTACTAAAACTATTCCTAAGCCCTCGTCACATGTAACTACTGAATCCATACCCACATCCTCTACTACACCCAAAACCACATATGAAAAATAACCCAAAATACTTGCTACCTTAGAGAAATCAGACCCTTCTACTACATCCTCATCAACTACACCTGGTTCATCCAAAACCAAAAAGTCACCTCGTAAGCAGGGTGTTGTTTAGGTTTTCAAAATCCCTCAATATATTATGCTAGATAAGAGTCCTTTATGTGGACCTCACACCCTTATATATGTTAATCAACCTATTATTATAGGATCAAAATCCCCCAATCAACCCCTACACTAAGTCCATATCCTATAGCTTTTACACAACCCAACTATCCACACCAACAATCACCCATACAAGGTCCCTCATCCTCACATGTTACACAAACCAACTCCACTAGTGGCCACCTATACATGGCCCTTCACTCTAACCTGTCACACCACTTGACCATCCTCACCAATGACCACCCATACAGGCTCTTTGACCACTACTCGCCACGACGTTTAGAAATCCTCCACAACCGACAAATAAACAACATGTGGTTAAACAACCCGTCTTACCTCCTCTTGAGTGAAGTATAGACATGACCTTGTTTGAATCTATGTCTACACCTAAGGGGCATTATGCCAGCATGCTAGATGAACTCCTTTAGAAGTCATTTATTATAAATTTTTTTGGTGTGACTTCAATTTTTTTTGTGATTACCACATAAAATGAGGCCATTCCATAGAAAATTTTAGATCCTTTCACTTGAAGGTACAGGAGTTTGGCAGTCTTCTCTTCCTTCCTTCGAAATCAAACACAACTCCAACATCAACAACATCATCATCAAAACCTAAAGAATCTATCCCTAAAGTATCTGATCATCAAGTTGGTGTTATACACATCACCACCCATTCACAAACTTATAACAAAGTATCATCTAAGCCTTAAAAAATTAAAAACTTCATTGCTATCCCCCACCTCCTGAATTATCAACTTTATATTATAAACCTAAGATATCTATTTTCTTAGCTTCTGAGGATTCTAATCAAAAACCATCATCAAAAACCAAGATATCTATACAAGTAACAACACCCCCTTTCACCACAATACAAAAGGTTGCTATCAAAAAATTACACCAATATCCTGTTAGGATGTCACTCTACGAGCTAGTTTAGACATCACCTTTTCAAAAATAGGCTATGATAGAAGCCCTCTAATCTATAACCATACCAACCAATTATGTAATTACTTTCACAAGTTTTTTGGGTGCTCTTAAAACATCCACTGCTATATCATTTGAACCATTTGAAATCCCCTCTCTCAGACTAGAAGAACATGACCTACCACTCTTCATTACCACTCAGATTAACAACATATCCATCAAGAGGGTCATGATTGATAGCGGTGATGCCATTAATATCATATCATCCCTCACTTTCAAATAACTAAAATTACCCAATATTTTTGTCATTCAAACTCCATCTCTATTACGATCCTTCAATGACACTATCGCACCCATATTTGGCACCATCATACTTCCACTTAAATTTGGTGTCAAAACCCTACTAGAACTCTTCTACATAATAGAAGAAGAGTGTCAATACAACATGTTATTAGAATGCCCTTGGATACGTACCATGTGTTTCATCCCTTCTACCCTTCATCGTTATCTCAAATATAAACATTAATGTCAAACTTTCACTATTCCTGCTGATCAAAATCCATCCACTGACTGCTAGCACATCCATCCCTTCTTAAAAATTACCAGATGATTCCTCTCTTAGTGAGGTTATAAAGCACCTTACGCTTGGGGAATATTGTCTCCTCATTCTTAACTCCATCCCTTCACCTAAAACATATGGTCGCCCTGATAAGAAACCCATGTATGACCCAAATGTAGGAGATGTCATCTCCTATGGTCCGACTTATCTAAAAAAAACCTTATTTATGGGGGAGTAGAAAATCCTCCATCCCATGCCATTAATCCACACCACACTATCCCATTCACACTAAACTTCAAATCTCTCGATAATATGAACTTCGCCCACATGTATCTTCATTGCTACACATGGAGAGGTTTTGGCCTCATGTGTTATGAACAAGAAACCCATGATCAACATGTCCTACATTTCCTTAAACCCTATGAGAAAAGTGGTTTAGGTTATAAAAGGTTCACCTCCAAAATGTGTGAAGCCAATACATCTAAACTTGCTACATCCCTAACTATTTCCGAACTAGGACCGTCATCACCAACATACCCTAAAGATCCCATGGACATAGATGACACTGTCCCCATCCCACCAAACCTTTTTTAAAATCAATGTTATATCTTTAGGGCCACTTACTTATCAATCCAATCACTCTACTAAATCGTTACCCCTTGTTTGGCCATAAACAGTTGAGGAAGATTCTCCTACCATAGATATCCTGCAGTGTTAGGATGACCATGATATCCTTTCCCATATGGGAGCTGAAGATCGTTTCCCTCAGAGGTACTTATCATCCGACACACCAACGCTCCTTAATGAATCCACCCTCGACGTTAACTTAGGTACACCTCAGGATCATCGCATAGTTAAGGTCAGTCAATCTCCAGATCCACAAAAACTAAATGATTTCACCTTGTTCTTAAAAAAATATCATCAAGCCTTCACCTGGTAATACAAGGATATGCCTAGAATTGATCCTAACATTGTTGTACACAACATAATCACGTATCCTGATGCTAAGACGATAAAACAAAAACTCCATAAAATGCATCCGAATATAGCTCTCCTTGTTAAGGAAGAGTAACAACGCCTTTTATCCGCTAACTTCATCATACCCATTGATTCCACAATCGGTCTCCAACGTCATCACTGTAACTAAATCCTTAGGAAAAATACGTATTTGCATAGATTTTAGGGATCTCAATCTTTCCTGTCCTAAAGATGATTTCCTTCTCCCAAACATAAATCAGCTCGTCGACCTAACTACCGGCCACAAAATGTTTTTCCTTATGGATGGTTTTTCCAGATATAATCAAATCCTCATCACTCCTGACGATCAACATAAAACTTCTTTCATTACCCCTTGGGGAACCTTCTACTATCACATCATGCCCTTTGGTATTAAAAATATAAGGGCTATGTATCAACATGCCATGACATACATTTTCCATGATCTCATCCAAAAAGTTGTTGAAGATTATGTCGATGACCTCCTAGGAAAGTCCAAATCGAGAAAAAACCATCATGACATCCTTGAATCAATCTTCACTTGTCTCATCCAATTTTATCTTCGTCTAAATCTTGTAAAGTGTGTTTTTGGTGTTCTCACTGGAAAAATTTAGGGTTCATCATATCTATTTGAGGCATTGAAGTTGACCCAACGAAGGTTAGAGAAATAATTGAAATAATTACACCATCCAATCTTAAGCAAATGCGTAGCCTTCAAGGAAAATTATAGTCCATTTGACATTTCATATCATAGCTTTCTGACCATTGTCAACATTTTTACCATGTTTTCCGCAAAGACATAGAATTTCATTAAGATTTTGATTTCTAGAAAGCCTTCAACAAAATCAAGCAGTATCTATATCACCACCTATGCTTACTCCACCTTGTGAAGGGGAGCCATTTTATCTATACATATCCACTTCAAAACCTTCTCTAGGAGCTATGCTCACCCACCAAGGCCATGAACAATCTGTATACTACATTAGCCACACAACCCATGGGTATGAAACACGCTACACCGAAGCTGAAAAATTGTGTTGTGCGTTATACTTTGCCACCTCTAAAATTTGACATTATCTCCTCAATCATAAGACATATGTCATCACCAGCTTTAATTCACTTAAATCCATCCCCACTAAACCTTATCATAATGATCACATAACTCAATGGCTTATGCTCATGGTTGAATTTGACCTCAAAAACATATCTCAGAAATCTATTAAAGGTAAAGCCATTGCAAATCAGCTCGCTGATGCACCCCTTCCAGATAATCAAATACCTCATGAACATTTTCCTGAAGTATCCATCAACAACATCGATGAATATGATTTCATCCCTGTTAAAATAACCCTCTTCTTTGATAGTGCTAAGTTCCAAGAAGGAGGAGGAGATGAAGTCATAATCATAATGCCTTAGAACATTCCAATTCTATTATCATTCAAACTTAACTTTGAATGTAATAAAAACATGGAAGAATACGAAGCCTTAATCATTGGCCTAAATAATGCCATTCTCCTAGGTCCCCACATCATGGACATCTACGGGGATTCACAACTCATCATCAGTCAAGTTAAAGGAGAATATCAATGTAAAAATGAAATCCTTAAAAAATATAAAGTTGCGGTAAACTTTCTCCTTGGCACATTCAATCATTACACCATTCAAGCCATTCCATGATCTTCCGATAGGTTTGTAGACACTATGGCATCCCTCAGATCACTTGTCCCTTTTGAAATAGAAAAATCAAAGGATAAAACTAAAATGTCCATAATTATTCAATGATTAGACCATCCTTCACATAAAAATGAGCTTCCTTCCATCAATAACATCGAAAAAATCCACCTAATCTTTGGTACACACAAATATATGATTATCTAACCTAATCCAAACTCCCATTAGACTTATCACATGGTGCTAAACGATTGTTTATTCAACCCGTCACTCACTTCGTAATCATAGGTGGTATCATTTATAAACATAGCTTTGAAAGAATACTGTTACGATGCCTTAAAACATATGAATTAACCAAAGCAATCAAAGAAGTCCATGATGGAATTTATGGTGGTCACTTTAGTGGTAATGCGATCATTAAATGTGTCATATGGCTAGGGTATTACTATCCCACCAACATTAAAGACTGTTGTGCATACGTAAAGAAATGTATCAAATGCCAACTCCATTCAAATCTCATCCACGTCCCTAGTTAAGAAATACAACCCACTTAGGACGTATGGCCTTTCTCTTAATGGAGTTAGACATAATTAGTACAATAAACCCTAAATCATCCCAACATCATCATTCCTTAATCATAGCAACTGAATACTTCACTTTATGGGTTGAAGCCATCCCTTTAACCTCGAGAAAATATGGACCTATTATCAACTTCATATATCAAAATATCATATGCATTTTGGTATCCCGCATAAAATCATCACAGATAATGTAAAATCCTTCAAAAATAAGGAAGTTAAAAAGCTATGCGACACATTAAATATTAAACTTAGTTTCTCATCACCATATTATCCTAAAGCAAATGGACAGGACGATGCCTCTAACAAAACACTTAACAAAATCCTCATGAAAATTGTAGACGATGTAGACATGAACTAACATCTCCAAATCCCATTTTCCCTCTGGGATTATCAAACTAGCATCCGCACAGCTACGGGTACTACACCCTATTCACTTATCTATAGCACTAAAGCCATTATACCTCTTGAAATTCAAATTCTGTGACTTCATGTATCTCTCAAAGATTTTATCCCGGATGATCAATATCACCAAGACCACTTAGCACAACTTGATTTGCTAGATGAAAACTATCTAGCCACCCTCGAACATCATCAATTCTATCAACAATGTATTAGCAGAGAATACAACAAACATGTCAAATAACGTGACTTTAAAATTGGTGATCTTGTACTTAAAGAAAATCAAAATGTTACTACATTAGAACAGAGTAAACGTGGAAAGTTTTCCCCCAATTAGATTGGTCCATACGTTATCACTCACAAGTATGGGTCAGGAGTGTATCATCTCACTTCTCTTGATGGGGAACCTAAAAGGGAACCTTTGAATGCTTTACACTTGTGGCCTTTATAGTGTTAAATAATTGATTGTCATGATAGTAGTTACCTCCTTATCCTATCACTTCATCATATCATTGTAATGGTGTGACTATCCATCAGCATCCTAAATATGCCTTAAAGATGATCACCATGGCCCTTCTCATCACATTTTTCACATGGTTAAGTTCCTTCCTTTGCAGGAACCCCTTGAAATCATTACACCTATCTATTCCATACCAAACAGAACATGACATGGGGCATATGTGTGTAGGTCGCATGCACATGTTTTATCCCCTCCTTGTAAATGTATATTAGGGTTTTTACCTTAACTTAAACATATACAAATCATTTGGATGCTCCTCTTATAAAAGCATCAAAATATAATAGTCTGATCCCTTAAAGGAAAACTATTCGCAAGACTAAATCATTATAAAAAATAAAATTAGATTGCTCCCTTAAAGGAAAACCATCTAGGAACCAGTCAAAATGATGGGACCGATCCCTCGAAGGATGGCCATGCATTCAAAATGTAAAAAATGTAGACCATACCCTCGAAGGATATCTACTCATATAAAAGGATTCCTGCATCAATTGAACTTTAAAAATTGAGAGCGTCTAGGAAAGATTCTCGCCTTGATCATATTTCCCATCATAACAATCTTCATGCATCGATCAAATTGCTTTAAAATAATACAAAAAAGTTGGGGCATCACCCCTTTGAAACCTTTGAAAAGGAAAGTCCTTTATCCCACATCAGCCTACACAAAAAATCCCTTTTGTCATCATAGAAAAATACGTTTAATTGAACCCACATTCCTATCGTGATTTACATAACTACCCATTAATGATCTTAGCTAACATCTCAGAAGGCCACAAGTGCAAGCATTTTTCAAAACCCGATGCATATACATACCAAATTTAAGTGGGGAAATCATTCCAATTTCACCTCATTTTATTTAGTTACATTTTTTGATTTAGCATGTTTGTTAGATCATACTTTAAAATAATTTAAATCAATTAAGCCCTTAACCATATCTTAACTGTGTTTAACCAAACATTTTAGCATGTCACCAAAAGCCATCTAAAAACACTAACACACTTTCAAAAGGAAATATATAACATATACCACATGCAAATTAAAAACACAACATAAACAATAATTCATCATCAATATATATATATATATATAAAGTTTGGTATACATCATAATCAATGTCTGAATAATCAATGTATCATCTTGTAAAAAAATAGGATTCTATGAGCCTATGACATCATGTATAATCAAGTAGTAAAATTAACATCTCACAGCATCGTGCTACTACCACCCTCTCCTCCAAGAGTAGGAGTTACTTCAACTGCACCTACATCTCCACTACCTCTAGGTACACTTGTGACAACAATCTCACCTCCAAATCCTCTCTCCCTTGCCACCCTCTCTCTGTAGCCTCTAAGGTGGTTATCCCATGCTTTCCCGCACTAGCAGCTAGGCCTAGTTGCTCATGTGGCTTCCCCTTGGGCAGCTATATGATCAACATACAATTTGGCATTCGGGTAGCTCTTGATAATCAAATCCACATAGTAATCCCTCTTCGCTCGCAAAATCTCATAGTTCGCCACTGAAATCATACCAAGAGGAGGTGCTGTAGATGCTCCCCTATGTCCACTAGAACGAGCCATCACTGATAGCTCTGCACCATAAATAGAAGGCCCTATAATCCCCAAGGCCTTCCTCAATGATTCCATGTGTCTCTTTTACTTGTCTCTGTCAGTAGAGACCTGTCCAAGTTGTTCCTGAAGGCTATCCCTCTCCCCCATCATCCTATCTCTCTCTCTCTCTCTCTCTCTCTCCTATTGTGGTATCTATCTCCACAATAAACCCATCCCTCTCTCCAATGAGAGCATCCCTAACACCAATCAAATCATTGCACTCTCTTCGAGCCGCGTATCACTCTCCCTCCACCATTACCTTCTCGCCCATCACCACTGTAATAGCGGTAGCTATGTTGTCATATTCCTCCTCCTCATCGAAATCTGTCTCTGCATCTCCTTCCTATGCTCCTCCTTCTACATGATCATGTACTCGTCTAACTCATTGTGTATCCCTTTGTGCTAACTTGAACTCTATCAAAACCTCTCAAAGATGGATCCCACCATGCTGTATACTCGAGGGTACCCCCCACATCATCAATCTCCACAATAACACCCTCCTCATTGGGGATTTTAGCCCCTAACAACTCTATAATAGCGGAAGATCCTATCAGCGCTGCCCTCCAGGTATCCACATTCGTCTCCTCCCACCTATACTAAATGGGCTCCTTAGGAACTCCATGTTGTAGTCCAAATTGCCTCCAAATGTGATCAAAACATAATAAATCATACTCACCAGCTCTCCATTCCTGTAGCCACAAATACTACTATAAAGCACATAAGTCATGGGGATACACAAGCCATGCTGGTAAATCCAAGTAGGGTCTCCATACTACATCCCCCACCTGTAGTCCAGTCAACAAGTCTCTATAAAACCATGTCCTCTTCTTCTTCCCCACATGGCCTTTATCTGATCTCCACCTCATAAATCAAGGGTGCTAATCACCAATAGCCCATGGTAACCCTATTGGTCAAGAAATAACTATATGCTCCATAGCCCATGCCTGTAGTAGAAAACCAACATCTATACCATACCGCTTGTGAGCCCTCTAGGACCATAACTCTCTGAACGCTTGTGCCAATAAGGTAGGCCCCCACTTAAAAATGGTCTGATGCTCCATCATCTCATCCACAACCCCTGTCATCATACATGGGAAGTGATGACTCCCTTAATCTGGAAAAGTGTAGAACATGATGGCCATCATCATCATGGTCATTTGAACATGATCCTGTCTCTTGGGAAGGTATACACGGCCATAAGAAAAACCTCCTGACTCATAACGGATTTCTGCCACATCCTCTCCATACAATCTCTCCATCACACCATCCCTCTCTACCTCAGTGATAATATATACCACTGCTCCATCTATTGGTAGTCTCAGGATGCGGTGCACATCCTCCAAAGTGATGGTAATGTCTCCTGTACATAACCAAAATGTGTTGGTGGAAGAGTTCCACCTCTCTAGCAATGCCAAAATCAAACCCAAAAATCTGTGAATCCATCTATAAAACCTCATGGAAAAGAAACCCACAACATCCACATGAACCCAATCCTCATCAGACATATCCATCCTAACCTCCTCCAATATCAGTGGAATACAATAATGAATATTCAACTTCATCTCCACCTACAAAAACAAACCAAATCATCAATTAGTATCATTGACAAAATATAACAATGATATTTTGACAACAAAACTCGCACCCATTTTTTACACCAACATCATCTAAATTAATTAAACATTCATACTTTAAAAATTAAAAAAATACACATACATCGCCAACGATCCATAACAAACACCAACTATTCTACTAAAATATGACATCAATCACCAACGATTTTGGCTAGGGCAACCGTATGCCCCAAACACATCCTTGAGATCCTAAAACTACCAAAAATACACAAAAACAGTTTAAAACTTAGCTTACCTCTTCCGTTAGAGGTTTCATTTACTTGCGAGATGATGCCATTACTCTCGATCTCCTAAAATATCCTCAAAACACTCAAAATCACTCGCTAGAGACTTTTTACACCACGGTTAACATAAAAATTCAATAGGCTCAGGTAATTATATACCCTATTTTTACCCCAATTTGATCGCCGATGTTTCTTCCCCCAATCGCAGGAATCACCCTAAATGCTAATGATTCACCTTGATTACAATAGCCACCATCATTTACACTACTAAGCATAAAAAAATAACCCTTTTATACAAGTTTATCACTTTTAAAGGACCCAAATACTCAAGTCAACAAACAAACACCAACTTTTGGGAGTCGCGATACATCTGTGGAACAGGTACCTTTTGGCCCCCCATCACTAGACCTTCCCGTCAAACTAAGCCCACCCCTGCGGATCACACATCTATAGGCATAAACCCCTTGGTTTCCATGTCAAGCCGATCCCTTGGTAGCACACTCTCTTTTGGTACCCCCTGGAACTGGGGAAACCTTTAAAAAACAAAACACACGCAAGCAACTTTTGTTTCCTGTATTTTGCTATAGTCGAACCACCCATACACTCAAAAAATATCTATCTTTTTTGTCTAACACATTACTAAGACGTCAGAAAAAAGGGGAAAATGTAGACACCAAAAATATGCACACCTCATTCCCATGCAAATAATTAAATAATATTCCCATCCACATATCGTTTTACAAATCAAGTCCTTCATTTGAGTGGTTAATCTTATCATCACATCATTACGACATCCCTAAACCTAATTCATTAACTCCATAACCCTTTAATTAATTAATTAACCTCACATTTCATAAAGTCATACCACCCATCTCAGAATTAATTAATTAATTAAATAATCAAATTCATTAATCTCACCCGCACACTTCACCATGAGAACTCCCTTTAACTCGCTAGTTGTAGCTAGTATAAATATGCAACCTTCTATAAACCCTATAAACCACTTCCCACTCCTCACTAGTGAGGAATAGTTTAAATTTTGCAACCTGCCAAATTATCCCTATTCCATCCTAACCACCTCTATCTACCTCTAACCCTCACCCTCAACCTCTCCAAGTTTGCTAGCTCGAATCCCCTAAATCCCCCACATCCAAGTTAGAAATAGAAGGTTTATCACTTTGTATCTCACCCTAACTCCAACTGCCCGAAAACGTCGACTCCTCCCTTGAATGCTGAAAATCTATAAATACGAATTCTTCTACCTCTCTAGGGGATGATTTATGACCATCTAGATGAACCAAAGCATTATCAAAATTTCTTAAGCATTTAAGGAGTGTTACCAGGTTTGCATCAACGTCATTGTGCATCTAGTACACTCTTCAAGCATTTTTGGATCTCGTTCATCACCTAGACACCATCATAGGAAATCTCTCATCATCACTTATCATTCAAAGGTTCATCTCCTTCCTTTTCTGTTTTGTATTCATCCTGAAATAGTATTATTAGACCATTACATACTTCCTCCATGCTTCAATAAATTTTAGTTTCATTTTAGATGATCAAAGTTATTCCTTTTAATATTCTGTTAGTATTTCATAGAATCACCCATGATTATCTTAATCACATGTTATTCCTGTGCTTTATGTCTATTTAATAATTAGTTTTAATTAGTTAATGCACGCCTTTGTGTTACTAATGTTTGTGCCAAGTATGGATCTTGTAGATGGCCATATAAGGACCTAATCATCCCATTACCAACATCAACTCCCTTCTGATTGTCCAACACCCATTACACTGGGAGCAATAAGACTTGCTACATGACTTGGAAATGTGTGCTATCCATGCAACCCCCATTGATCTTCTAGAAACCATCTTCACATCTACCTAAAAAATCTGAGAATCCACTGAGGAATTTTGGGAAGCATACTACGAGGTGCAGTGAATCCAGACCAATCTTATATGTATAGAATACAACTATGAAACATTCCTAGACATACCTGAAGACAAGAACATGACACCTAAATCTAACATTGAGAGCAACATCAACCTTCCATACGCTGATTTTGATCTTGCATGTCTATACAATACAGAGGAGGAGATCTCTGACTTCTTCGTGGAAGACTACATCTCAAAACCTGAATCATACTTCACCGAAGATGATGATTTAGCCTGCTCATGTTTTTGACTTGCAAGTTTTACCATAGGGAAAAGAAGCGTAGTTCATTCCTAATGGAGCACAAATAATCAAACACCTATCATATCTTGTGGATACCTTGAGGTTAAGTCAGTTTTTCCCTATTGTAATAACAAACCAACTGCATAGGTAAAATTGTCATCAACACATACACAAATTATAATGGCTACAAAATACTTCACCAAGTGGGTGGAGGCTATTACATTGACATATATTACATGTGTCCAAATATCAAAGTTCATCATGAACCATCTCATCTACCGTTATGGCATTCCTACCGCCATTGTCACCGAAAATGAAAAATATTTCAAGAACAAGATGGTGAAAGCTCTATGCCAGCACTTTAAGATAGGATTAAAGTTGTTCATGCCATATTACCCTCAAGGTGATGGGAAAGAAAAGGCCACTAATAAAACTGTTATTCAAATCATGGAGAAGTTGGTGAGTAAAACAGGTCACAATTGGTATTTCCAAATTCACTTTGCCCTCTGGTCTTATAGGACCTCCATTCGCACCCCTACTGGTGTGACACCTTATTCCCTATTATTTGGAACTTAATCCATCAGCCCCTGGAAATAGAGCTTCCCTCCCTAAGAATATATCTTAGGGACTAACTAGATAAAGATGAGGATTACAGAGTGACTAGACTAGCAAAATTGTAGCTACTTGATGAAAGGTGCATTCACGCACTCAGCTATCTTATAGTGTATCAGAACAAAGTGTCATAGAGTTACAACAAAATAATCATACCTTTTTAGTTTGAGGTTCAATATTTGGTGTTGAAATAAAACCAATTCAACACAGTGAAGGAAAGAGAAAAGAAAGGCAAGTTCGAACCTCATTGGTTAGGACATTATGTCATTATGGCAGAATTTGGATCAGAAGCATACAAGCTTGCCTATCCTGATGGATATGAGCTATGTGAAACCATGAATGCCATGCACATCAAGTGGTTTTATGCTTGAACATGGCACACAAATCAGAAAACAACATTTTTTTTAATAAAAAACAAAAAAAAATTAATCAAAAAAGAGAAAAAGAAAAAGAGAAAACATTTCATCCAAATGTGAAAACCACACAATTATGACACTTTGGATAGGTCCCTTGGTGAAAACTAGTTTCTGGCACCTTGGGAGGATTTGTTGTTCACAAGCATCTTGCATCTAGGGGGTACCTTTACTTAGCCTTGAGCTAGTTCCACACCTACCATATGATATTATTTGTGATCCTATCTTGTCAAAGCTTTGATTTGGCTGGTTCTTCCCTTTTTTGTCTGTGAAGAAATTGCCTTTGTATATTCCCATCTAATGTTGGGGACATATTCACATCTTCATCTTCTTGTAGATAACATATGGCATCTGCCTTTGTATATTCCTATCTAACACTGGGGGCATCCACATTTCTTGGTTTCCTGTACATAACTTCGGAAAAATTTAGAAAACATAAAAAAACATTCGAATAGGATTGAAAACCCCAAAACATTAGAAAACCAGAAAATACAAAAACAATAGAACATTGTTTCAAAAAAATCCCAAAAACAACACAAAACACATTGAAAACAGTCTTCCAAAAACTATAGTAGTTTACTTGTTTGTTTCTTACTTTGTTTTTATAGTTTTTCTTGGTAGTACATTTATATTGTGTGTTGCTTAAACATACCTTTTAGATTTATCTTTTCTTTCTTAGATTAGATTCATTCTTATTTGTACATATGGGTTTTTTTTTGCATACTTATTTCTAATTGTGCATAATTGTGTTGTTAAGTTGTTTAGTGTGTATATTTGGTAGATTTGTTAAATTTTTCTTGTGCTTTCTTTGTTACTTGTACATTGTTTTTTATCACATCATCATCCATCTTATCACACCTAACATCACATATACATCATATATCAATAACATGCTAAGTCTACATCATACATGTATGCTAAGATAATAATCACATATCGTATCATCAATGGAGCAAGAGGGGTCACAAATATCAAAATCTATCCCCCCACACCAATATCATAAATATAATCAAGTGGAATAATAAAAAACATCTCATGTACAAATACAAATGATATCATCTAAGGATGTATCATAAATTAAAAACATGTGATACATATATAATAACATCAATAATATAGAGTCCAATCATCATAATCATCATTATAATACATGTCAAAAATCAAGTGTCGATATACATATGAGTCTCAGAGTATACATCATTTGGATACAAAGTTGCTATCATAGGCATGAATTAAAATGAGCCTTCATCGTGAGGCCTAATAAAAAATGATACATCATGTACAATCGATAAAAAATGAGCCTTCATAAGTGGCATACATTCAATACATACATTTCTAAGTATATCATACATCAAGTGAGTCAACCTTGACTCTCACCCTCTCCTAGACTGCCTGGCCTAGGGTCTTAAGGAGGAGGTTGTTGCTGATGTGATGGCTGTGTAGAGGTTGCTATGCTCTATTGTACTGTAGGCTTCCGTACTGATTGCGAGGTCCTTCGAGACCTGGATATAGACCTGGTAACATCCATCTGATCAAATGGAATAACCCTCTGTCCATCTAGAACTTCCTGGTGGTATGCATCCTTATAATAGGATGCCTCAACGGTATCTCTCATAACATTTGATAACATATCCACTATCCCAGTTGCTAAGGATTCCCGCAATAAAGCTTCACACTCTCTTGTAACTCTGGATACATTGGCCTGAGCCTATGTGCACTTTGTAGTCAGCTAATCTCTCTCTGTAGTAATAGTCTAAACCTAAGCCTGGGCCTGGTCTCTCTACATAATCAATTGCTAAACTTGGTCCATAGACTATTGTAATAGGCTTGTAATCTGTGCCATTTGAGCCACCATCTGCTAGAACCACGCAACACCACCTCCTCCATCTCCCCCATCTCCACCACCTCCTTCATCACCACCCCCTCCACCTCTTGGTGGACTATGTGGCAGGCTACCAGCCGACCCCTGTTGTGGTACTCCTCTCTGTGGTGGACCCTGGGGTGCTGCTATTTGAATAGGAACCTGCTGTAATGGTGCTTATATCCCAACTGGTATGCCCACTCAGGGCATGTGTATCTTTCAGGCAACTGGGATCTATCTCTATCCTGAAATATGCCTCTATCCCTCTTACTGTAATGGTGGAGGACCCTATCCACCACTTCTATTATGAACCTGACCATCAAACCCATCATCATCATCCTCATCATCATCACTATCACTGAACTCCTTGGGAGGCGGCCTAACCTCTGCATCCCATGCAGCTTGTGGAATGGTGAGACGATGAGGTAAAACTGTCACATACTAGGGTGCATACTTTCATGTAACTCCAAGATCCCTAATTTTTTTCAATAGAACCCAAGCCTGTGGCACCATCTAATCAAAACTAGCTTAGGCCCTAGGTGTCTGGATTGATATCCCCATGTCAAATATCTTTGCATCTTGGTGGGTATACCACATATAAGGACGAGGTACATCCTGTATTGTGTCGAGCTATCACCGACACTGATCTACTATGTAAAACTCTATAATGTAGCCCCAACTTCCAATCAAGAAGTGCTCAACGATAGCTATACTCAGCTCATCTACATCCTCAACCCACTGATAATGGTGCTAGGGCCTCCACACTATCATGTGCTATTGAATGTCATTGAAAAATATATGGTAGTGGTAAGTATCCTCCATGTGCCTGGGGATATCATCTCTAATGGGACCCATCCCATCATGAGGGCTCCTACGGATCTTGGACTCATAGGATGCCTATGGAGTGATCAATCACTATGTGATACCATGCCCATATCTGTAGCAGTGTGGTAGGACCCATAGTCTTTTGACCATGGTATGTGATCAAGTGTAAATCCCAATAAAGATGTGCCATCATGCACTAGCCCCAATAGTATCTCTCACCTCGAAATAATCCTTATATAACACCAATGAGGTTGAGTGGAAAAGAAGTACTTATCTTGTCAATAAGTAGAATACCACTGATAAGAGCCATCAAATACACAAGCATGTGATGTATCCTGGGATCTGCAATACATTGGTGAAAATGCACTGTCAAACCTCGATGAGGTATATCATCACATCCAAAACTCAATAAGGCAGTCTATAATCTCAACATCATCACTGATATACTCAATCACCAACCCAACAATCAAAACTTGCAGTATGCACTAGATGTTCTCTAGAGTGAAAATCATATCTCTAGTGGGGAACTAGAAGAAATGGCTCTTACTATGGTATGTTTAGACCACCGTGGCCATTATAAATTTTTATTCTACCCACCGCGATGTTTATTTATAAATAAATACTCATTTTTCACTCATTTTCATCCCACCGAGGCATATTTTTGGTACGTGGCACCTGTTTCTTCTACATGGGGAATTTTCCTTAATTTTAGGTGATCCTTGTTATCCAAAATAAGCCTATGATTATTTTAGGCTAACTCCTCCTCCTTTTCCTTTTCTGTAACTTAAATGAATTTTTGGCATGCTTTAGGGACTCAATTTTTTTTGGAAATGGGTCCATCAAATAGGATTTTTCTTCCCCTTTCCAGAAAGGTAAAATTTTCCTTTTAACTCCTTGTAATTTTCAAGTTATGGCTCGGTGGAGTTTTTTGGGGAAATTTTCCCTTGATAGGCCCACAGCTAATGAGAAGATGCCCTGTGGTGGCGGAGGTCAGGCCAATGGAGGTAAGTTGGAATATTTGCAAAAGAGTGGGCAAAGGGCACAAAGGAAGAAACATGCCCACAAGATCGCGGAGGAGGATGGAGAAAAGTTAGAAGGCTCGCCGAGCATCCAGGAAGCAACACGTGTCCCTGTTCATAGCGAGAATCAGGGTGGCAGAGGAAATTGTGGTTTTTTCCAAAGTGATAAAGGCACAAAGGAAAATGTTGAAGTGCATCCCTGCTGAGTAACTAGACACTGACACGTGGTAGTGGAGCAGCGGAGTGCGGGGAAATCTTGGGTTATTTTTGTCCAATGTGAAATCAAAGGGGAAAAGCGAGGTTTGAGCTTGCGTTTCCATCAGCGAATGGGAAAGCACCACATGGCAGTGGAGCGGTGGGGTGTGGAGAATTTTTGAGAAATTTTCCTGAATTTAAAAAAGGGGAAAATATTCGAGTTTCGGTCTGCCGACCCAATTTTTGCCCTAGTTTTGCCCTAAATCTTCAGAGGGGCATATATCTTTTCAACCAGAGCTCAGATTTTCACAATTTTGGTATCATTGGAAAGCTATTGAAGTCCTCTACACAATGGAATCTTCAATTTTGTTTTTTTGGTGAAGATTCATGGGAGAAAATTGGAAAAATGTCCCTAGCACTGGAAAAGACAAAAAAATAGATTTTCATCTACCAGATTTAATGAGGCATGGGAAATTTCTTGTCTTGCGGGCTCGAATGTGTTAGGAAGTGGATTTGCAGAGGTACCATTTCCATTTTAATGAATCTTGTCAGTGGTTGGAGATCTAAAATCAGATTTTCTCATGTTTTCTCTTTTCTTCCATTCTGCTTCATGGTTAAAAGCTAGTTCTAGCGTTGGACGTTCTTGCTCTTGCAAGCTCTTATTTCCTCCTTAGAGGTGGATTTGAAGGAGTTTCAGACCTCCCATGGAGATTGTAACACATTTTTTTCCTCTTTTCTATTGCAATGTATTGTATCAAATTTGGGCATGATAATGTATGTTTTGTGATCAATTTTCAATCCTCTCATGCAGTTATTATTTTCTTTTGATCCTTCATTACATTCTGGTAATTTGTGCATGTTTTGTTGCTGTATCCTCATGATCTATGTCTATTTTGCAAAGCAAGGAGTTCAACACTCCTTTGGTGTATCACTTTTCTATTTTTTTGCTTAGTTTTGTTTCCATTTCCTTGTTTTCTCTCAACCCTGTCTCCTTGGTAGTTTTTGAATAGGAATTTTGAATCAGAACCTCTGCAAGAATTGCATCCATACACCTAAATAGAGGAGTAAGAACTAGCTTCAATCTGGAAATTTTTCTCACCTTACAAGGTCCCACACCTTGGAGAAAACTCAATGTTGTGCATTCACACCAAATGAATTTCCTTAGAAAAGTATATCCACGGGTCATTTTGGGGGTGCTGTGAATTTTCTCTAACAGTTTTGCCATGCCTAGTGGGACCTTAGAGGTCTTCCACTTCATATTTTGCAGGTTGATGTGTTCTTGTGAAGATTTCAACCTTTGGAGGCACTTGCAAACACATTTGGTGATTCCATCTATGCAATCCAGGGCTCAAGCACAAATGAAAGCATTTGGAATTGGTTGTAGAGCACCTTGTCCATGGTGGGATCTTTTCCAAGGCATTATAACCCCCAAGAGAAACTTGACTTCATTGTTGCAACACTGCCATTGCTTGAAAAGTGGACTAAAGGAATAGAGGTGTATGAGAGGAGTATTCAATGGGTAAGAACACCATCTCATGCCTTTTCTTTTCCTCTTTCCCAATCCGTTTTATCTCAACAGTGTCAAGTTTTAAACTCTCCATATGCTGTCCCAAATGTTGATCCCATTTCTCCATCTCCTAGTCTCCCATCCCACTTCAATTTTTCCACTCTTTTCCCTTCCAAACAACCATTCCCTCCAAAGAAACAAGATTTTCTACCTCCTTTACCATAAAAAAAATGTAAAATTAGTTGAGTCACAACCCATCAATCCTCTTGCATTCCCAGATCCATGTTGGGAAGATGAAAATCAGAAACCTAGTCAAGGAGAATAGCAAGAAGAGGAACCCAATAGAGAAGAAATGATAGAAAATCTGAAGAGTTGGGCTCTCAAATTTGGTATTACAAAAATCCCCTTGATGGTGAAGCCAAAATATGAAGTTGGAGTTAGGGAACAAGTGGTAAACAAGGTTGATTTTATAGTAGTAGTGAAACAAGAAAAACAACAGTTTGTTGGTGATGAGTTGGGTGTCCATGTTGGCATTTTGCCCAAAGAAAATGCTAATCCAATTTGCACTGCAAAATCAGTCATCATGGAGGAAGAAAAACCAGCTCCAAATCCCATTGATGAGGAGAAAATGGATGAGATCAAGTAAGTTTTTGCAACAACAGAAGAAGGAAGCATTATTGATACATTTTTGCTTTTGTTTGAAGGGGCTGATTTGATCAATGAAGCCATTATGGAGGTGAACAAAGCAGGTCCAAATTGTGAGCAAAAGGCACAATAAATTCCATGTTTTTCACCCACTTCATCTCTTCAAAAATCTGATTTTTTTGGATGAGTTTGAATCGACAAGTTTCATGTTTGAAAATGAAGTTGCAAATGGTGAAGAAAATGCATATTTGGAGGTCACCATGCAAGAGGAAAAATATTTGTTGCATCAGGACAATGAAGATTTTAATTGTTTATCAGACTTAAAGGAATGTTTTGAGGAGGAGCTAGCTGAAATTACAACATTCTCTTCTCCACCATTCATTCTTCAACATCAAGAGTCTTTTGCCACAAATGAGAACATTGAAAAATAGTAGCCTATGTTTTGTGACAGCTCATTAGAACAAAGATTGGAAGATTTAAATCTTCCATGTTCTTCATGGGAAGAGGAAGGTAAGGAGAAAGAGATTTTTACTTCTTCCATGCCATTCATTCAGGAAGGTTTACAAGAAGGCTCCATTCTTGGAGTTGAAATTCAGAGCTATGGGCACATCCAAAGGATCAGACCGTGTCCAATTAGGTATTTGGCTTCATTAAAGCCAAAGGAGAAACCAAAACCAGTCATGCCTACTTCAGGGCATGAGGATGAGCATCAAAGTACCAAGGGTCACCATCAATACCTCCAGGAGTCTAATGCAAGTTATTTTGAGGAGGTATTTTCCATTAATGTTGATACCTTGATGATTTGGGTGAAGGACCGGCTTATGGTTAGTTTTCCACTCATCCAGCCAGCCATGTTCAGTGCCAAATCAGTTGCATGGATGCCATTTTTGAGGAAAGGAAGCTATTTCTCCCTGCCAGTTGCAGGCTTTGTTTGAGATCCATTTTCTCTTGGTTAGAGTAGTGTAGGTAGGTTTTCTTTTAGCAAAAGAAGTGCTTGTGCACACTCTGCATGTTCCATTTGGAGCATGTATGATTTTCATGTTTGTACATAGTTTTTGTGGTGTTGGTTTTTTCCCTTGCACAGTCCATTTTAGTGGCATTTTGGTGAAGGTGAACTCCAAGTTCAGTGAGCTTCAAAGTGGCTTAGAAGGAAGTTTTCAAAGTTCAGATCAGTTTGCAAGCTTCTACTCATGACTCCATGCCCAATGGATGCTTCAAGGAAGCTGGTCACTTCATCTAGCAGGGAGATGACCCTTTGAGTTACCAAAAGTGTTATCCAAAAATAAGCCCATGCTTATTTTTGGATAACTCCTCCTCCTTTTCCTTTTTTGGAACTTAAATGAATTTTTGGCATGCTTCAGGGACTCAAAATTTTATGGAAATGGCTCCATCAGATAGGATTTTTCTTCCCCTTTCCAGAAAGGTAAAATTTTCTTCCTAACTCCTTGTAACTTGCAAGTTATGGCTCGGTGGAGTTTTTTGGTGAAATTTTCCCTTAACAGACCCACATCCAATGAGAAGATGCCACGTGGCAGTGGAGGTCGGGCTGGTGGAGGTAAGTTGGAATATTTTCCAAAGAGTGGGCAAAGGGTGTAAAGGAAGAAATAGACCCACAGGCCCACGGAGGAGAATGGAGAAAAGTTAGAAGACCCACTGAGCATCCAGGAAGCGGCAAGAGTCAGAGCAGTGGAGGAAATTGTGGTTTTTTGCCAAAGTGATAAAGGTGCAAAGGAAAATGTTGAAGCGCATCCCCACGGAGCGACTAGGTGCTGACATGTGGCAGAGAAGTAGCAGAGCGCAGGGAAATCTTGGGAATTTTGCCCAATGTGAAATAAAAGGTGAAAAGCAAGGTTTGAGCTCACATTTCGCAAAGTGCCACGTCGTAGCAGAGTGGCTGGGCACAAAGAATTTTTCAGAAATTTTCCCAAATTCAAAAAAGGGGAAAATTTTCAAGTTTCGGCTTGTCGACCCGATTTTTGCCCATGTTTTTCCCTAAATATTTAGAGGGGCATACCTTTCGCACCAGAGCTTGGATTTTCACGAATTTTGGTATCATTGGAAAGCTATTGAAGTCCTCTACATGATGGAATCTTCAAAAATTTTTTGTGAAGATTTATGGGAGAAAATTGGAAAAACGTCCCTAGCATTGGAAAAGATAAAAAATCAGATTTTCTTCTACCAGATTTAATGATGTATGGGCAATTTCTAGTCCTGTGGGCTCGAATGCGTTGGGAAGTGGATTTGCAGAGGTGCCCTTTCCATTTTAATGAATCTTGTCGATGGTTGGAGATCTAAAATCAGATTTGCCCTCATTTTCTCTTTCTTCCATTCTGCTTCATGGTTAAAAGTCAGTCTTGGCTCATTTTGTAATGTTGGACATTCTTGCTCTTGCAAGCTCTTCTTTCCTCCTTAGCAGGTGGATTTGAATGATTTTTAGACCTCCCATGGAGATTGTAACATGTTTTTTACCTCTTTGCTATTGCAACGTATTGTATCAAATTTGGGCATGATAATGTATGTTTTGTGATCAATTTTCAATCCTCTCATACAGTTATTATTGTCTTCTGATCCTTCATTGCATTTTGGTAATTTGTGCATGTTTTTTTGCTGCATTCTCATGATATGTGTCTATTCTACAAAGCAAATAGTTCAACACTCCTTTGGTGTATCACCTTTCTATTTTTTTTGCTTAGTTTTGTTTCCATTTCCTTGTTTTCTCTCAACTTGGTTTTCGTGGTAGTTTTAGAATAGGAATTTTGATTCAGAACCTCTGCAAGAATTGCATGCATACATCTCAACAGAGGAGTAAGAACTAGCTTCAATCTGGAGAGTTTTCTCACCTTGCAAGGTCCCACACCTTGGAGAAAATTCAATGTTGTGCATTCACACCAAATGACTTGCCTTAGAAAAGCAGATCCATGGGTCATTTTGGGGGTGCTATGAATTTGCACTAAAAATACTCCCTCATCGTATTTCTTCTACAAAATAAAAAAATAACTAAAACATTACAAAAATAAAAAAAATTCAAAAATAAATCAAAAACTCCTAAAAATGTAAAAATTCAAAGTTTACAAAAATTGGTAAAAAGATTGTACTTGGCTGATTGTCTCACCCGCATAGTATTCATTTTGTATCTTGTTGGAATTTTCACATGTTCTCGGACCAAATAACTTATAGATCACCTTGATCTACAACCATTTACAAAGCTAGATTGCTTGCTTCATTTATACTCTGGGGCACATAAAGTTGCTTGATACTATTTTGTAGCACACAAAGCTTTATCATTGGACCCTGCATCCTTTATCAATTTCCCTGGCATGTATCCTTTCTTGGGGCATCATTTTTAATCCTTGTTGTTAATCAAAAACATTTGGGGATCTTTAGTTTAATAAAAAAACATTTGTGCAACCGTCTTGACTGTTGTTGGTTTGCGTATGTGTGTTTGTACTTGTTTCCCTATTAAAAGTGCTTGTTTACTTCTCATATTTCATTGCATTATGTATGTTGCATTAAGTTGGTGTTTTCAGCAATGGAAAATTGTTTGTATTATGGTTATTCATGTCATTCTACACTTTTGTCATATGCTTATATTTTTAATAAGGACCGATGACGTAGATCAATGGTAATATGATAGTGCAAAAGTTTTTTAAATACACTGGATGAAAGCTAGTTATTTTCTCTCCATCTTCATTTTTCTTCTATATCATTCTCCTATCAATGCTATTATTCTACTTCACTTAGGGCATCCTACTCCTCCTCATTCTTCTATCCATTTCCTTCATCTTTTCGATCGTCGATTGACCTCTTTCATCACCCCATTGACACTCGAGGGGGAATCCTTCACCCCACTAATTTTTCTTCTATCTCTTCACAATTCAGATGTTTGTACTTGTCTACTATATTTGAAGTGGTGTTGCTTACGACACCCCAAAAAGGGGCAAATGTAGACACCTATAATTTGGATTGAGCAATTTAAATGCTTAAATTGTGCTAATTATCACCTTTCTCACAAGTTGACAACATATCATAAACAACACACCTTTTCTCTTCTATCACCACCGATCAAATTTATTATGCTAATTAATTAACCTTCTTATCGCTCAAGATGCCGATTAACGACCTTTTGTTTATTAATGTTCCTTTCTGTTTAGATTAATTAATTATTCTTAATTAATTAACTTCCCCTTCTATTAAATCAATAAATCATCATTTATTAGATTAAACTCCTCTCATAGCCCAGATCACGCTATCTTTCTTCTAAAAAGCTTCTATAAGTTTACACCTACCTATTAGTTAATCACTCCTGATTAATTAATACACCCCCCTTAACTCCCATAAATCACTAATGATATATTAATCTCTTCTAAAGCAAACTTAAAGTATGCTTATCCCTGACTAACCTAGCTTTGCTATTATCCCACATACAATAGGATGCAAAGCTTCTTCAAACCAATTGGTTATATAAAGAACCCTCCTCCTCCTACCTTTACTCTTACACCTTTGTATGCATATAGCAGAAAATATAGGCATTTTCATCTTTGAGCATCCTTCACTAGTGTTGAGCTAGGTATCTTCATCTTACATTTCATCCATCCAAACTTTGGGTAATATGGAGATAATCAAGATGGTCTTGTAGCCATGTCTTGATGAGACTCCATTCCTAAACCCTTGTGTAGACACCAAATTTAGGTCACAAGCCCTTTAACCCCTTTTGATTCATCATTTCGACACATATTCCTAGCCATGAACCCCTTCCCCACATTGGTGTAAATTTAATCACCCCTAATTAAATTAATCCTCACACTATTAATTAATTAAATTAATTTAATTAGATAAATATCCACCTCATCTAACTACCTCATCCTATAACTATTCTAACCTCATTAATGGCTAAGACCAACTCCCCACACTCCCTAACCAAATAGGACTTGTTATAACCTTAACCATTATGACCTATGATCTCTCCAACCTCTCTCCCGCTATATTTAGTGTTAGCTCCCACTTTTGAACTAGGAATAAAACTTGACTCATGCCAAATCTAGTGAGTAATCAAGCTATTTTTAGCTAACTAGACCAATTTCTCCTTAACCAACGTCAGTTATCCCTTCGGTTGCACCATTGTATTCCCTAACTGTTGTTGGTTACCCTTAAATAAGAGTTTCTAAATCTTTGCACGAGGTTACTCCAATTCATTCATTCACCTTAGCTTTGGTATTCTAACTCTCAAACATTCAAACTACTAGATGATGAACTGGAGCACACTCAGCTCTTCACCAGCATCTAGTCATCTCCTCCACAACTTTGGATCATCACAACATAGAGCACATAAGGCTCCATTGTCTGCTACAACATTAGACACATTACCTTATCTCCGCATGAACACTCATCAACCAACAACCATGCCTTCAAATCTACTAGATTACCAGATAATTCATTCATTATTATTTTGCTAATCTTTTGTTTTGATCTTAAGTCTTTAATTTACTTCTCTTCATTTGATCCCTCCCTATCTCAAATACTACCTTTTATTTGTTTACCACCTATTCCATCAACTTGAACCATTTCACTCATCCTAACACCTCTACCACTCTTGCTGATCCATAACAAAAATCACATCATCCTTCGCTGAACCCCCTTAACTCTCTATGTGCAATCATAAAGAGACCCAAAAAAAACATTTTTGATATTTCCACTATATTTCCCCTACTGGTACCGGTCACTCAATTGGCATCAGTCATTTTCTAGTATACCGACATCAGTCACCTAACCTGATACCAGTCTCTATTACTAATAAATTTTCTTATAACAACGAGCTCATAACTTCTCCTAAACAGCCAAGAACCTTACTATACTTCACCCAAACCTCAACTACAACCTTTGTCAGACCTGCAAACCCGAAAACAACCTACCACCCCTCTGATATTTAATCATAACTTTTGTTCTGTTAGATTAAATTTACTTGTTATATTAGCATGAGACACCTAAATTGTACCATTACAATAGGATTTACTTATTTCATGTTATTTGTTGCATTAAATTATATTTGAAAGTGGATTGACAGCCTTCTAGCAAGTAACTCACTTTCCTGGATCTAGCTCTTGCTAGGCAGTCCACCAACCTATATTGTTAATGTTATTTTGTGGTTTTGTTGTTTTTCTTACAGGTAGTTTCTCATAGCCAAAAGGAAGATCTCTAAAATCAGCTTGGTCAACATTCTATGTGCATGCACACCATTTACATAATCATAGGTATTCCTCCTACGCCCATTACCTTTATCTGTTTTATCACATTACTTTGAGGTGAAACATTTTGGCATGCTCAGTGGGTCCCCTTCTTGTGGGTTCTTTGCATTTATTCATATAGGGAATTGTGTGTTTCTTTCTTTTTCTAAAAATTCACATTAAATCTCTCTCTGGTCAATATTCTCTTCGTCAACTTGTCTAAAATAAATTCATGATTTGGTTTTTAAAAATGAATTCTTCTAACTTTATTTTGCACTTGTATTTAGTGAAAAATCATCCACTTGACCTATTCTCTATTTGCTACATCCGATTTCAGTTTTGATTTGAACTTAAAAATCTCTGCATTTCATCCTTTGTATGTTGCATTTAGATCACCTAAATTTATTTTAATCTATATACTAGAGGTCATGGCTAATTGATAATTGGTAGGAATTAAGTGTAGTTCACACTTTGTGCACACACACCCCTGTCTAAATCACTTGAACAATTTACACACTTCTTAAATATATTCCTTCCCAAAAATTGCCGTCAATGATTAATAATTGGATTGGTGGTGGATCCAGCTTGGTGTTATGGCCACTCATCATATCAGAGTTATACCACACATACCAAAAGGTATATTGGGTCCATTTATCCAAAAATCACCTAAAACTAGTAATAAAATGCTTATAGGGTACCCTCGTTGACCAAAAACTCTATTCTACTCATAGTTCAGTTTTTAAATGGTATAAGCCAAATAACATTAATATATAAAGCATAGGATTTTATGTGTTTGTTAGTTTTTACCTGAATTGTTTTTTGAGGTGTGAGGTTGTTTCCTCTTTTTTTTCTTATCTTTCACATCCAAACATCATAACTGGTGTATTTCTAGTTCATTCTGGGTGTGTTAGGACTCATCACTATCATTCTCAGTTTCAAGGTTGGTGTTTTCATTTGAATTAATCACCTAAAATTCAAATTTCCATCATCTTCTCATATTTCATAGTAACTAGCACTAGCATCGGTTACCTCTTCATACTGGCATTGTTTACCTCTTCATACCAACATCAGTTTACTTACCGATATTAGTTCCCTATTGTTTTCGTTATTTTTCCAAAAATAGTATTTAATTCACATCCAGATATTTTTTTGTAACTTGTTTATGTCATTTATCACATTTCTAAGTATCTATTACCATTAGCATAGTTCAGGTCCACCCAATTTACATTCTTCATCTCCATATTTAAAAAATGTTCCATTCATTTACATGTAACCGACATTGGTATAGCAAGCGGCATCTAGTTACCCCCTTTCTATCAGCATTGGTTACCTTACCAACGTCGTTCTCTGTGTTTTGTTTTTCTGTCAAAACAACAACCAATTTCCATTTGCTAGGTCCCTGCTATCTTCTATTTATGTGTTTCTGCACTTTCTGTAGAACTTCATAATACCATTCATATGGTTTTAACTTACAGACAAGCCAATGCTATAGTTTTTTATGCTCAGCCACTAACCACTGCCTTCTAGTCCTTCACCAGCCTTATATCTCTTCACCCATGGACCCCACCTCTCCTATTATTATACATGCAGGTGATGAGGAGCTCAGCAAAACTCCTTGATCAAAATCTTGTTGCATTTTAGTATTACCTCACCCATTCATCCACATCGTGACTTGTTAGGACAACTCATATACAAGATGCATGTCTCCATTTCTCCCACTCTTTCACCCCCACTTTTTTATGGGCTAATACTAGTGTAGCATTACCCAATTCCACATCATATCCTGATCATATTTTATATTGACCCCACATATTCAGTATCAATCATGCACCCTTGACATCTGTTGCACCTGCAACATCCGCCATGCTGTAATCTATAGCTCTTAGTGTAGGGATTCCAACATCATCAAGTCATCATTATCTTGTAACCTCCAATTGAGTTGACCCTTTTTCATAGTCTGATCATGTCTATACTAATTGATCTACCACCTATTGCCACATGGGTATCTACATAGGTCCCTCCCACCTATACCTTGTCTCATCCACCAATCGTCACTTATAGCTCCCATTCAGGGTATATGTCATCATCATCTGCCATGCTACTTATTTTCATCCCTTCTCATTTTTCTTACATGAAACGTCCATATACGTAGCCTATGCCTCCTACATTGTATCCACCTCCTTATACTATGGGAGGTGTGTCTCAATATAATTCGAACACATGGATCTAATCAAAATGATGATGGACAAGATGTAAACCATGGAAACATTTTTCTTTGGTTCATGTAATACATTGAATTATGCTGAAATTTTTAATGAGAATATTCATCCTTCCATACCTATTCATCCTTATCCCCCACATTGGGAGATGCCTAGATTTAACTGATTTAATAGTAAGGAAGATCTGTAAAAACATTTGCTATTGCTCAAACACATATGTTATCTGATTTCCCATGACAATGCCTTGCTTCTTATGACTTTCCCCATGTCTTTGACATGACTTGTTTTAGATTGTTACAGTGTTTTACCTAGGAACTCAATATTTTCTTTCAATCAATTGTCTTAGGCCTTTCTTGATCATTTCTCCATCAACATCACTAAGAAGGTCACCATGACTGATTTATATTTGATGCGTCAATACGAAGATGAATCTATCATATATTTTGTCACATGTTGGCAGAGTCTTACCAATCTAGATCACCTTTCAACTTCCGTGAACTGAGATGATAGAGTTATTCACTAGGGCTTGTTCTAGGCATATCTCTCAAATTCTTTAGGTCCAAACATTTTAGACGTTCGATGAGGCATTCACTATGGCCCGGAATCTAGAAATCCATGTTATCAAAGAGAAGAAGATACAATTGCACAACAAGATTCCTCCATTTAAATTGAATTAATCTTCTTCCTCTTCTAAACCAAAAAATAGCCACGTTAAAGCAAAGGGATATGCCAATGCGGTAGTTTTGAAAGTTGTCCCATCTCATCCATCGAACCAATTGAAACCTCCTTCTAATCTTTCTCCTGTTCATAAATTCCAATACAAGAAGGAACACCAAAGAGTTACCCCTATAGGAAAACCTTATTCCTCTATGTTTGAAAAGCTTCTAAAATCAGGAGCCATCACTCTTCCTCCGATCAAACCACATACTAGCTTTAATATTTCTTGTCCTATACCCACATGGTATAAGGAGAACGATTACTGTAATTATCACTACGTTAGAGGACATAGTAACGAAAAATTGTAAAACATTCAAAAGCATTATCTTAGAAATGTTAGATAATGGAGATCTCATCCTTGATAACCCTAACACGTCGGCAAATCAAAATCTGCAGGTCTTTAGGAAACCTCTTCCAAACCATACACATTCATCGAATTAGGCTGTTGAGAATTTTAGCAATAACACCCATGTATATGAGGTCCATGTTGTCTTTGATATAGTACCAATCCCTTTTGCACATTCACCTTCCATCCCTTCTATTGATGATATTTTGTAGCGAGCTCCTCTACCCACAAAGGAGCATATTTCACCTACTCCTCTACCCATGGAAGAACTTACTTCACCTACCTTTTCATCTATAGAGGCACTTACCCCAATCATTTTGTTACCTATCGAAGAGCCCATATTACCCATGATTTTACCCAAAAAAGAGTCTATTTTATCCTATTCTCCACCTAAGAAATATTCTACATCACTTACTTTTCCCCCTCCTCGACCCATAGAGGAGCCACTTTTATATTCTCTTTGTGTCAGTGATGTGTCTCCCAGGGTCTACCAGGATCTTGTTAATATTCTCGCATCACTTTTGCCTATAGAGTCAGAAGCCAAAAAATTCCATGTTTCATAGACCTCATAACTATTTACAGGGATCACCACCAAGTTGTTGCCATCTTCCTCTACTTATACACCATTCTCCCGTTTGGCCAATCACTTTGAGTATGTCGACTAGTCCATGCTTTGGGGATGCCTTCGACTTCCCTTATCAACTCAAATGCAAATTTTGTCCATAGAAACTTCAATGATTTATCCTAAAGTGTTTAAGACAACTAAATCCATTGCACCTGAGCCAGTTATAGTAGCTTCTTCTGCATTGGCCTCGCCTATGCTCAAACCTTTACTGTTACCCCAACAACCACCTGCAACCAAACCTATACCTACAACCTATACCTTCACCTACGCCCAAACCTATCACTACATTAGGGGTTTCCACAACACCAAGTCTAGTCTATCCTCCTGTAAATATCGATTTAGTCACCTCTTCCCAAACTATCACCAAACCTATTCCCCCACCTAAGAGGAAGACCCAACCTCTTAGGCCTCATACCCTAATTTCTCCCACTCCTCCTCTTTCACCTTCACCACTTCCATCCATCTTAGGTCCCCATCCATCAACCTTGGTCAAACAACCTCCTACCTAGGGTAAAACTAAAATGAAGCAACCTACATCCTTACCACAACCTCCCATTCCACCTAAGCCTTCTACATTTCCCCCACCTACTTCACTACCCAGTCCATTACCTTTTTTTCCACCTACACGTTCTGTAGTTACCTCCTACCACTATCTTTACTGCACCTCCCCTCTCACCATGGTTGACCCATCCACTTCCATCTTCCACATTACCTTCTACTTCATGCACTACCCCAACACCTTTACCCAAGAAGGTGTAACCCAAACCTAAAACCACACTACATAACCAAAAATTAGTCAAACCAACTCAACCTCCAATTCCCCCTCTAACAGTACCTCTTCCATAGAAGTCACCCAAACCTCCATCCAAACCCACTCTCACTTCTCATTGTGATCCCTTGGAAGGATCTTACGCTAACATCCTTTCCTAGCTATTAGAAATATGTGCCATTACATTTCCACCTCTAAGAACTTACAACCCACTCAAACCTAAACCAAAAGGGGTTGATGATACAATGATTTGTGCTTATCATCATGTGTCTATGGCATGATGTTAAAAATTGTAAGGACCTTAAAAATATTCTTTTTCAAATGTTTTTTTTCGAATCTCTCTTTGACGAAGATGACCTTTTGGATGAAGAGCCCATTCCACCTCCTCTTGTCGCCACACAACCTTGCCCTATATCTATCCAGTGACCTTTGTCTCCACCTACACAACCCTCTTTTCCTCCTCCAACCGTTGAGATCAATATGGTCCAGATTAGAGAACTAGCCCAACCCCCTCCAAAATTCTAATGTGCCATACTCATTTCATAGGGCTCTTATCTCACACTAGATTTTTGTCCCTCATACCGTTATACCTTTCATGACACACTCTCCTATTTTCCTTAGATTAATATGGTTCATGTTGTAACTCGAGGACATAAAGAAAAAGGAAAAGAGAAGAATGATAACCCATCCAGTGCACCAACACATACCATTCCATCTGCACCTATCCCCAAGGTAACCATCTGTGGTATGGCCTATCCAATTTTTGACGGAGTCAGACATCGTACCATGATAAAAAACTCCACCAATATCCTCTAAAAATGTCTTTTTATGACCTCATTCAAACATATGAATCTCATCGCCAGACCCTCCTTGAGATCCTGTAAACTATTGAGGTTTTACCAAATAACCCTATGCCTATTATCACTATATTCACACCTCATCATGTCGCCACTCTCACTGCTCCACCAAAAACGCTATTTCCCCTACCACTCACCAAATTTTACTATCAGTTTCTCTGACTCAGAGATTTACTCCTCATCATGCAGATGATCCTGACCCCACCCTCTTCATCTGCATCCACATTGAGGATACTCATGTCTGACGCGTTATGATTGATGGAGGTGCGAGTATTAATATTATTTCTTCTCGTGCATATGAAAAAATGTGCATACCTACCAATTGCATGCATAATAACCAATTTATGCTGCATTCTTTCAATGATGCTTTGGCTTCTACTCTCAGCACCGTCATCTTCCACATTTGTGTGAGTCCCTGCACGATTCCTAAATTGTTCTATGTTCTCAAAAGGGTAATTCCAATATAACATGTTACTTAGATGACTTTTGATCCATGCCATGGGGTGTGTACCTTCAACTCTTCACCGCTGCATCAAGTTCGAATATGAAGGACATCCTTACACTATTCTGACAGATCCTTCACCTTTCAAAACTTGCAACATGTTGTATCGACCCAATGATGTCCTTATCCTAGTTAAGGCATCTACTACCATTTTTGCCTCATATACTACCACTTCCACCTCATCTACTATTGTTGTCACTTCACCTTCAACCACTATTGCCTTGTATTCTTCCACTACTTCATCTACCACTTCTGCTACTACACCTTCATCAACTAGCCCATCTCTCCCCACTACCGCCGTAACTTCCAATGTTAACTTGTCTACCAATTATTCTTCTCAAAATCCAAATTCCTCATCCATTCCCTCCACCCAAGTACCAAATCCTAATCCTTTGGAAGGTGTTTTTCAATTCCTTACCCTAGGGGAGTATCACCTGTACAACATTGACACGTTCCAAACTCCTCAAGAGTACAGAAACCTTCATCAGCACCTGTATTATGATCATCATATAGGAGAAGTGTTTCCATATGGTCCTCCCCACCTTCACACCAACTTGACATTTGGTGGACTTGATATGTCTTCTTATTCTCCCGAACCACCCACTCAAACACAACCTTTTTCATTTAACTTCCGTTACCTCACCAACCTTTGCTTCGCCCACAAATTTCTTCATCATTGTTCTTGGAAGGGTTTTGACTTTAGTCGTTATGAAGAAGGTTGTCACACAATTATTCCTTACACTACCCACAAACATAAAGACTATCGTGGTATTAGATTCATTGAACACCTGGTCCTAAGAAGGTTAGAGTTGACACCGTAGAGGAAAAACCACCTTCTGGACCTTTGTCACCTTCTCCACCTACCACACCACCTTCACCCACATGGAGTCCATGGATCCTCAATCCATTCCTCCTATTTTTTTTGTGAAAACTAATTCCTTGGGACCTCTAACCTATCATTGTGATGGTGAGGCTCCCTTTTCCCTTCCTTTCCTTTATCCTGACATGATTGATGATGACACACCTTCTATATACTTCGTTCAATGTCAATATGATGATTCCATTCTCACCTATCTAGGTACAGAGGATTTTTTACCATTCATTACCTTCTGAGACACAAAACCATGCTGAATGAATCGACCATCGAGATCAACATTCACACTCATGATGACCCTCAAATTCTAAAGATAGGCCAATCTTTAGATGCTAATTAAATAAGAAGCCTTCACCACTTTCCTCCAAGATCATAACAATGCTTTTTCTTGGTCTTACACCAATATGCTCGATATTAACCCAAATATCATGGTGCACAATATCTTCACTATTCTCGATGCCACACTTGTGAAATAGAAGTTGTGAAAAATGCATCCTTGCATTTTCCTTCTTGTCAAAGAAGATTTCTAATTACTTCTTTCTTTTTCTTTCATTTTACCTATCGAATATCCATAATGTATTTCTAACATTGTTCCTGTCACTAAAGCGACAGGGGGACTGCACATCTACATAGACTTCCATGACCTTAACCTTTCCTTTCCTAAGGATGAATTTCCTTTACCTAGCATCGACCAACTTGTTGATCTTACAGCCGACCATGAGATGCTATCTCTTATGGATGGATTCTTGGGTTATAACCAAATATTACTCACGCCAGAGGATCAACACAAAACCACCTTTATCACCCCTTGGTGGACCTTCTGTTATCATGTCATGCCCTTTGGCTTGAAAAATGTTGGCCACTTATCAATGCATGATGACCTATATCTTCCACAATATCATGCATAACATACTAGAAGATTACGTTGACGACCTTCTCGAAAAATCTAAAATTCAGGATGAACATCTCCCCATCCTCAAAATCATGTTTAACCGTCTCATCAAATACTACATTTTACTTCAACCAAAGAAGTGTGTCTTTGTGGTTCTCTCTGAAAAAATCCTTGGTTTCATTGTTTCTTTATGGGGCATCGAAGTCAATCCTACTAAAATCAAGGCTATTCTAGAGATGCCTCCACCTACTAACCTTTGATAGTTCCGTAGTTTGTAAGGAAAATTACAATCTATTTGATGTTTTATTTCCCAACTTTCCAACCGATGTCACCCTTTTCATCATCTTCTTAAAAAGGATGTATCCTTCAATTGGAATGATGAGTGCCACAAATCCTTTAAAGCATTGAAGAAATATCTTCTTCAACCACCTGTGCTCATCCCACCTAAAGATGACCAACCTTTTTACCTCTACATTTCCGCCACTAACCATTCCTTAGGTTCCATGCTCACTCATCACGATGAGCAACACAAGGAGAAAGTGGTTTATTACATAATTCATACTCTTTTAGACTATGAGACTCGATATACTCACACCAAGAAGCTTTTCTTAGCCCTAGTCTTTTTCACCACTAAACTTCACCACTACCTACTCAACCACAAAACTTTCATTGTCACCAACACCAACCCCCTACATTATATGTATGCTAAGCCTTATCAACACCAACGTGCTTCACGTTGGCTCATGCTCCTTTTAGACCTATACCTATAATTCATTCATCAAAAGTTTGTTAAGTGAAAAACCATTACGGATCATCTTGCGGATGCGCCTCTTTCTGGAAATCAATCTTCTAACTTCAATTTTCCTAATGAATCTATCTTCACTCTATCCCTGGATGATAATATTTATCAAATAAACCTCTTCTTCAGTGGTTCTAAATGTCAACGTGGGGGTGGTGCAGGGTTTATTCTCATTCCTCTTGATGGTGATCCTATGCCTTTATCTTTCAAAATTGACTTCGATTGTACCAATAATGTGGCTGAATATGAAGCACTCATGTTAGGTCTCCAAACTTCCATTTCCCTAGATGTTAAGACCATTAATATCTTTGGCAATTCTCAACTGGTCATCAACCAAGTCAATGGTTTATACCAGTGTTGTAATGAAATACTTCAAAATTATAAGCATCATGTCAACATGCTTTTGACTACCTTTGATAATTACGACATTCAAACTATTCCATGATCCACTAACAAATTTGTGGATACCATGGCTTGCCTGGCCTCACAAATACCTGCCTCACCTTCAGAATCTAAAATATTTGTCACAGTACAATGGTTGTCGACACCTTCTTATCTCTTCTATGACGTAAACTTTGTGGGAGGATTCAAAACCGATACATGTGACATTTGGTATAAGCAGTACGCTGACTACCTCTCCCTTTCAATCCTACCTCTAGATCTCACTCGCAATGGTAGGTGAGCCTTCCTCTTAAAGGTCTCTTGTTATGTCATCATGGGGGGTCTTCTTTACAAATGTGGCTTTGATGGTATCCTCCTACGGTGCCTCACTAGTTCTGAAATTCCTTACACCATTAAAGAAATCCATGATGGGATTTGTGGTGGACATTTCAGTGGCCATGCTGTTACTAAACATATTCTTTGACTCAACTATTACTAGAAAACCCTTAACCATGATTATTTTTATTATTTCAAATAATGTGTGAAGTGTTAGCAACATTCTAATCTTCACCACACCCCCAGTCAGGCCTTACAAGTTGCTAGGGACTTTTTACCTTTCTCCCAATGGAGTTTAGATCTCGTTGGAAAGATTAATCATCATTCTTCTCAACATCATAAATTGATCATTATAGCAACCAAATACTACACTAAATGGGTGGAAGTCATCCCTCTCATTTCTACCAAAGCTGAGAAAATATGTGAATTCATTAACCATCACATCATTTTTCATTTTGGTGTTCCTCATCGGCTCATCACTGAAAATGGTAAAAAATTCAAAAACAAAACTCTACGCAAACTCTATGATAACTTCGGTATTCAAATCATTTTCTCTTCACCATATTATCCTCAAACCAATGGTCAAGCTGAATCAACTAACAAAATTCTCATGAAATTCATTGATGATACTGGTAAGGATTGGCATACGCACATTCCTTTCACCTTATGGGCTTATTGCACCAGCTCCATACCTCAACCACTGCCACACCTTTCTCTTTGGTCTATGGTATAGAGGCAGTCCTACCTCTCAAAGTCCAAATTCCATCTCTTCGTATCTCACTTAAAGATATGCTCAATGATGAAGAATTTCACCAAGACCATTTGGCACAAATTGAGTTATTAGATGAACGCCATTTAAATGCTCTCGACTACCTTCAAATCTACCAAAAATGTATCAAACGTGCCTATGAAAAATGTGTTCATGAAACAAACCTTCAAGGTCGGTGATGTCGTCCTAAAATAAAATCAACATGTAACCAAAGCTGGAGAAAAGTAAACGAGGAAAGTTTTCTCCTAATTGGCTTGGACCCTACATTGTCACCCATACCTATGGATCAGGTGCTTATCATTTATCTTCTCTTGAAGGTAAACCTGAACCTGAGCCCCTTAATGCCTTGCATCTTTGACCGTTCTATTGTTGAATAAAGTACTACATCACTTTATGTCACTTACATGCTCATCCCTTGAGCAAACCTCTCCTCCTAACTACCTATTTCAAGGACCAACGACTCAAACAAAATTATGTGATTATCCATCACCATTCAACCTTATCTTCAATATGAGTATCACGGCTCTACTCATGGCATGATTCTCATGGATACTTTTCATCCTTTTCAGGATGGAATCCCATGGTCGTTCATCACTTGAAACCTCTCTTACATAGCTAACCTTTCTTATGCTATGGTTTTTCCTTCATACAAGAGGCTTATACTCCTTTATAGTCTTGTCCATGACCTAAAGTTCAAAAATAGAAAAAAAAAATATATATGGGATAACCAAAAACTCTACTCCTTGAGTCAAAACTTCTTGCAAATAGATGAATCCTCAAAAGGACATCTACCTCTCTTTCTTGCTGTTATAAATAGACTGCTCCCTCGAAGGACAACTATAAAAAGTTAGCCTTATTGTATTTATTCTATCCAAAAAAGAAGACTAACCTTGTATTCTGAAAAAGCAAAATAATTTTTTTCCTGAAGCTTCCCACATTGATCAACTTCATGAAGACCTCAAGGAGAACCTATTTATCCCAACATAGACTTCCCGCATCGATCAGTCTATGAAAGCAAAAGAAAAGAAAAATCAAGAAACATACAAAACTTTTGGTCATGGACTTGCCTATTCAAGTTTTGGGTATCTTGCAAAAGGGGCATGCTGTCTCACAACAAGGTTACACTAAACACAATCCTCCACCTTACCTCTTTTTATTCTCTATTTACCTACTTAAGGGACATGACACACTTGACACTTAGTGATCATGCAACTTCTTTCACCCCTATAAAATTCAATCATGCAATACCTTTAGGGGCTTAAGTTCATAAGACTATATTTTGTATGCTCATAATGGTTCTTGCCACTTATGGAGCATTTTCACCTCTTCTACCATTTACCCCTTTGCTTACTTATTGATTCTTCTACACAGGACAAGACCTTCAACACTTTATTTCTAGGATTTCTTCTCCTTTCACCTACATTTACATTCATCATCTACTTTAATCAACTAATCTTACACATCCTATCTCACCTAAACAACCTAGACACAACCATGCCTAAACAACCTAGACACAACCATGCCTAAACAACCTAGACACAACTATTCCTAAACAACGTAAATACAACCATGCCTAATTAACCTAGACACAACCATGCCTAATCCACCTAGACACAACCATGCCTAACTTACTTTTCCCATTTAACCATACATAAACTCACCAACCTATTCACCTACCTCATCTTATTCTTCCCTATCTGGTGGGAGAACTACATCGGCCTGAGGCCCCTTTCGCAAGGGCTATGTAGGCAACACTCTTAGGGGCATGGGGCCCTTTGAGGTTAGCTCGATCACTCTTTTAACCCTTAATCCTTTCCCCCACCAAACAAAAACTTAGTTTCCATAAAAACAATAATTTGGAAGTTAACTTAAAACCAAAAATATACATCACTTATGGACATCATCATTTACTTTCCATCAAATCAATAAAGTGGAAATTAAATCAATTTTTTTTTCACTCAACCATACCTATCCTCTAGTTTACATAATATCAATACTTGGAAATTTAAATAATTCACCATAACATCATTTCATTTCGCAAGTAAAATCAACCAAATCATGCCTAAATCATTTAATTTCCATAAAAACAATAACTTGGAAATTTTCAACTCAACCATGCCTAAACCATCTATTTTTCATAATGCCAATACAATGATAATCCATACTGACTCCACCATGCCTACATTTGACTCAACCATGCCTAAACATCTAGTTTCCATAACATCACAACAGTGGAAATTAACTCATTCAACCATATAAAACATCAACTCAACCATGCCTATGTCTACTTTCCATAACATCAATATAATGGAAATGAAACTAACCATACATCATTATAAATCCATGCCTACACATCTAGTTTCCATGAAAACAATACAATGGAAATAAACCAGATGCATCATATATAAATATCATCATCAATCTATACATCGAAGGTTTGTATATCAATACACTGAATATACATGTATAAATACAAGTATCTCAAAAACTCTCATATACAATCTCACATCTTTGGCACATAGGCTGGTATATATGTAAAAAATCAAAATACAATGTCAGTTATCATCAAAATCTATCATCCATCATGAAGGCTCAACTCCCCTACTTCCTCTCTCAGGTATCCTCATCTGGTCCCAGTCTCTTCCCACTCATCATCTCTCCAGTAGCCTCACCTGACCTCTGCCACTGTGAACTTGTAACCTCTCACTCACCTTACCTATGTGGTTGATGACTCTCTGAAATACTTGAACTATGTGTCCATGAGCTAGTCCTGACATTGGATGCCTGCTGTGCTCTGTGCTTGATGTAAGACAAAACATGTATACCCACCTCTAACAATCAGTCCTGATAATACCTTGCCTCTGATACTGCATCTCTGTAGGTGGCCATAGATATCACCTAGGGAGGAGCCATCACTCTCACCTCAACCTGTGGACCCTATCCCAATAAAAGTGGCCCATGTACTAGTCCCTGTACTACTACCATGTATGGTGGGTTTTTGGAGCTAGTTGCCTGTGTAACTACTTGTGCCTATAATGCAATCACTTGTGCATGTGATGTGGCTAACTTCCCATATAGGGTGATTATCTGGGCCTATTAAACCTTGTCACATGTGCCTGTAAAGCTATTACCATGTGCCATCATCTACCGGTGGCTATGTGCGGGAGCTTGAGCCTGTGCTTGAGAAAGTTGTCCCTATAATCCAGTCACCTGCCCCTAAAGCATGACCACCTATGCCTATGTGAGATGCCTGTGACCTGCCCCTGTGTGTATCCATTTGTACTAACTATAAATCTGGATGGTCTGAATTTCCCCTATAGTGCATCCCTCTGCACTATCATCAATACACTTATTCGTCTACCTTATTCCTCTTGCCCTATATGGATGTGGCTAGGTATCTCCATATCTGCTATCATATGTCTCAATGCTGCCTATAGTTGTGCTACCCACCAATGCCTGTATGGCATTATGGTGCCCACATCATCAATACACCTATCAACTACCTGATCCTCCTTCCCTATGTAGGATCCATTGGATGTGGCAGAGACAAAGGTCTCTCTACATGTCTCTGTGATACTAAGGAAATGGTGGAGGCACTTCCTGATGTAGCCAGAACTGGAATTAGAATCTATCCACTAGAATGATCTCATGCTCACTGGCATCTCTCCCATATATCAATATGACTAACTATAGGTCCACCAACTCCTCTGCCATACCTCCATAAGAAAAAAAATCCACATATGATCATACAATATCCATCGCATATAATCCCTCCAACATCTACCTATAATAGGTCACATCGTGTGACGCCTCCTCTATCTGTGGATGAGCCCCTACTGACACCCATCTCCTATAACCAGCTCTCATGATACCCTGATGCCAATCCTATCTTAGAAGTCCCTGTGGGCACACAATAACTATGTGCTCATAGGCCCAGCAGTGCAGTAAATCCATACAACAGATACCATATCGCCGAATCCTCTGATAGGCCCATAGCTCCCTATATAGTTGTATCAAGTATGCCGATGCCCATGCAAAACAAACCCGCTCATCAATCATGTCATGTAACACCCCCATTAGTGCTCAGGGAAATATTTTTCCCTCTTAATCTGGGAGTGTATAACATCCCACTGTCACCATCATTAGTACTGCCAACTTGGTCTCCTCTGAATGTGCAATGTACATAGTTCTATAGATGATGCTATAACTATGCTCACCCAGGTCACCCACCACCTCAACAAATACTATGACCATAGTCTCCATCACCTCATTCGATGAAATCTGATACACTGGCTCCCCCACAATCGGTAGCCGTAAAATCATGTACACATCCTCTAGTGTGATAGTCATCTCACTGGTGGGTAGATGGAAGGTATTGGTCACTGAGTCCCATCTATCAATGAGAGCAACCATCAAACTATGATCCTGTACAATGTGCCGGTATCACCTCACACCAACGAGCCCAACATCTCTCATATGGTCCCACTCATCCTCTGTGACGCTAGCTCACATATGTACCAACAAAGGTGGCACCTTGTCCCGCATAGTCAACTGGTGACATGCCTGCATCATTACCAATTAAACTTATCAAGCACTTACCTCTTCTTAATCATCTATTCACTCCTACCCAGTCCCATCCCACATACAATTTTCTCAGCCTATCTATTTTCTACCTAATTAACTTTCCTACCCTATATTCTATTTTGCCTACACACTTTCACATGACTTTCCTGCCTTCACCGATTTGACATGACTTGCACCTACAACCTGACCATTCATAACTACATTCACCCTAAACCCCACCTAATTCTATCATTGTATGCCCCTACTCTATCTACCCCTACCTCACCGCTCCCCCATCTATCCTATCATTCCATTCTGATTTATTTTTTCCATCTAAACCTCCTTTTTAGGCCTTGGTCACTTTTTACAGTGACCAATGCAGTCACCCTGATTGGTATCAGTCACCCCTTTTACCCCACCAATGCCGGAAAACCAATAACGCGACAACTGGGTTCTATCTGAATGACGTCAATCATTGGTTCGGCCCTAGGGCCAAACCCGACATCCCTATTTTTCTAAAACTTGACCAAACTACCTACAAACCTACCCACAACCCTCAACACCCCACCCACATTCATTTACCACCCTATTTAACCTACATTTGGCCCTCCCCATACCCAATTTCATCATTTATTACCCAAATTTCAAAATCAAATATAAAACCAAAATTTTTCAATTTTCTACTTTAGTTTTAATCCAAAACCACACATGAGGATTGAATCCTACCTCTACTCGCCTTCTGTCTCCATGGTGGGATCTCTGGTCTCTGAACTAGCGGTCCTCTCACTCCCTCTCTGGCCTCCACCATGTCTAAATCCACTACTCAGCTCTCAACCAATCCACTCCCTCGTCTTGATCTCGTGGGCACTTCAACCGTACTCTAATCACCCACTTCCAACTCACCAAATCAGTCAAAGGAATCTTTCTGTCATTTTTTCTCCTCTAAAATATTCTCTCCTGTCATTTTCCAAAAGTAGAAAAGCACAAATGAATCCGTAATACATGGATTTTACTTTTTTACCCCCAATCTGACTTGACCGATGTCTGTCTCATGCCCTAATGGATTGACATCGGTTATCCCTTTACCAGTGTTAGTCTCACCTTCAATCACCTTTCTAACCAACCTATACCTAATTTACCCTCAATTTTGCTACCCAAAACCATTTTCTTTCTACCCAAGCCTCCACCTAGCCTTATAACCCCACCTAATTTCCTTATTGCCTCACACCTGATCACACTATCATTTGGGGCATGTTTTTTCCTCTACCTCGGCCTTGCCTATGGCCTTACCTATTTACCCAACACAACCTCGACCATTTGACACTCGAATTCACCTACTCGCTATACCTTGTGATGATGTTACTCGTGTTATTTTTCCTACCAACCTTGCCTTGCCTAATGTCATGATGTTTATCTAGACCATCCCAAACCTATTGGTGCTATGGAACTCACCTAATGCCCATTCCTACACCTAGCCTAGTTGTGTTTCAGGACCATATCCTATGACTTGGATACCTGGATCACATGAACCTTGTTTGGATAAACTATCGACCTTTGATGATGTAGAGTTTGTGAGATCTTCAACCTCATGCCTTATCACATTCTATACATGTGCATGCATTTGAATTTCCCCACCTATTACCTACACCCAAAATAACCCTTGCCTACATCTAAACCCTACCTTATCTTTCTTCTCCACCTACCATTTTATCAAACTCATCACCGATTCATCCTGCTCCTTCATCAGCTCTGAGTTTGAGGGGGATCACATCACCCATACTTGGGGCAACCACTCATATTTTTATCAGCGTCGCTTATCAATACAAGCTATGTGAAAAAATGTAGACACCAAATTTAGGTCACAAGCCCTTTAACCCCTTTCGATTCATCAATTCGACACATATGCCTAGTCATGGCCCCCTTCCCCACATTGGTATTAATTTAATCACCCCTAATTAAATTAATCCTCACACTATTAATTAATTTAATTGGATTAATATCCATCTCACCTAGCTGACTCACCCTAGAAATATTCCAACCTCATTCATGGCTATGACCAAGTCTCCACACCCCCTAACCAACTAGGGCTTATTCTAACCTTAAACATTATGACCTATGATTTCTCCAAACTCTCTCCCGCTATATTTAGCATTAGCTCCCACTTCTTACCTGAGACTAAAAGTTGACTCACACCAAATCTCGAAGTAATCAAGCCATTTTAGCCGATTTGACCATTTCCCCCTAACTGACACTGGTTTTCCCTCAGCTGGCACCAGTTCCCTTACCACTTTCAGTTACCCTTAAATAAAAGTTTCTAACTATTTGCGCGGGTTCTCCAATTAATTCACCTTATCTTTGGCATTCTAACTCTTAAGCATTCAAGGTACCAAACGATGAACAAGAGCCCATAAGACATTCACCAGCATCTAGTCATCTCATCCACAACTACAGAGCATCACAGTAGATCACATAAGCTTCATTTCCGTGACACTAGACACATTCCCATATCTCCCATGAAAACTCATCAAAAACAACTATCTTCAAATCTATAGGCTATTGGATAAGTAATTCACTCTTATTTTTCTAAGCTTTTATTTCAATCTTAAGTCTTTCATTTACTTATTTCATCTCATCCCTATTGTCCCGAATACCACCTTTCACTTGTTTACCACCTATTCCATCAACTTGAAATATTTCACTCATCCTAGCACCTCTAACACCCTTGCTGATCCATATAAAAAGTCACATCATCCTCCCTAAACTCTCTGTGTAATCATAGAGAGACCCAAAACACCCATTTTTGATATTTCTACCATATTTTACCTATCGACACTGGTCACCCAACTGACATCAGTCATTTTCCATTACTGGCATCAGTCACCTACTCGATACCAGTCTTTGTGACTGATAACTTTTCTTATAACAACAAGCTCATAACTTCTCCCAAACAACCTAGAACCTTACTAAACTTCACCCATACGTCACCTACAACCTCTGTTAGACCTGTAAACCCAAAACAACCTACAACCCCTCTAGATTTAATCGTAATTTTTTTTGTTAGAGTAAATTTATTTATTGTATTAGCACAAGACACCTAAATCATACCATTCCAATATGATTTACCTATTTCATGTTATTTGTTGCATTAAATTGTATTTGAAATAAACTTGATAACCTTCTAGAAGCACCTCACTTTCTAGATCTAGCTCTTGCTAGGCAGTCTATCTCACCTGATTCTAGATCATTTCTTCAAATGTTGACGAAATAGAGAGGGGTAAAGGGCTAGGAGGAATACCTGTCAAAATGCTGGTTGTAGGTTGTTGCATGCGTATGACTTCTTGATCCACAACTGATCGTGAGAGTTTCCTTTTTTCTTAGAGAAACTACCTAAAATGGAAAACAAGACCACCAAATGAAAGTTAAACAATATATGCAGTGCACTTCCTAGCATATGCTAGATTCGGGAAGTGTGATACTCCTTAGACGGCTGCCAATCCACTGTTTAAAAAAACTTAATGCTAAAAATAAAGTAAATCCTACTGTAGTTAAAATGATTTAGGTATCTCATTCATCTACAATAAGCAAATTTGTTCACAACAAGCTAAGCTATGACTAAATTTGAGGGTCAAGGTGTTTGTTAGGGTACTGGTATTGGTCAAGGTCAAGTTCTGGGTTGTTTTGGGTATTGGGTAGAGAGTTAAGGCCCTGTTCTTGGTTTGATGGTAAAAACACAGAGACCGACGTCGGTCTGATAGGAATGATGTTGGTTTAAGTGAACCGGTGACGATTGTGGGTAACCGATGTCGGTGTGATCGAAGTACATAAAACTTAATAAGAGTTTGAGGTGAGGGTAGATCCAAGGCTAAATGGAAATGGAGAGGGCTATGACAGGGTCTATGTAGGTCTTAGGTATACTCAAGGGTGATTAAAATACAAGTATGGGTAGTTCAAGGGTGTGGGTGAAGGAATGTTCAAGTTTGCATGGAGGTAAATGGTGGGTAAATGGGAATGGGAGCATAAACTAATAATAGAAGTAAAATAATCTACTAAAAATGGCAATGGACAAGTGCTGGTTAATAAAACACTTAATGTTGTATGAGCTTTATGTCTGGTTGGTAATGGTGGGTGATCAAATGAAAGAAACTTGGTGTGGTACAGGCGCTTCCCCGGATGCTCCCGTGAAGGAAAATGTCTTTGTGGTTGCTTCAAGTGCTGGCTGTGGATGCTTTGATGCATGTACAAATGCTGGTTCTACTTGCATGCAACTCTAGTTTCATCTCTCGATCTCAGAAGATGTGCCAACATCTTCAAAAATGTGTCAACCTTGAAATAAGGTTATGATAGGGATTAAATGGTAACTGACGGTAGTTCCGGGTTGAACAACAACAGTTTAGGGTGATTGGCATCAGTTAGGGTGTGATTCCCTAGGTTTACTAAACTATCAAGATCCCTTTGATTTTCTTAGATCTCGTTCATTTTCTTCCTCAGATTAGAATGAAATCTTCCTTCTAACAAGCGGGAATATGGTTAGAGGGAATATAAGATTTGATTTTTAGGGTTTGGGTATGTCTTAGTTAGTTATGGCAACATTCTAAGAATAGGTCTTAGGGTGAGGTGGCTAGATGAGGTGTATAGGTGAGGTGGATATGTGGGCATTATCCAATTAGTATATTTAAATAAAAGATATTTGTAAGATCATAAATTAATTCAATCAAATTAATTAAATTAATATTAGAGTGGGGTGAAAGGGGCCATGACTAGATGAGTGTGTTTGAGGTGTTTATTTGACAAGGGACCAAGGGGAGTGTGACCCAATTTTGGTGTCTAAATTTTACCTCTATTTGTTGTGTAGCTTGTATTGGTAATCGACACTGACAAAAATAAGATGTTGTTGCTCCATGTGTGGGTGAAGGTGATCCCCCTCAAACTAGGAACTAATGAGGCAAAAGGTAGAATTGGCGAGTGGTTTGATAAAATATGAATGTGATGAAAAAGAAGGTGGGCAACGGGGGTATAAAAAAGGAAAAAGTTCTACTTGGGTAATCTAGGTAATGGGTTAGGGTCAAAGGTAGTAATAGTCAAATGCACTCACACGTATAAACTGCAGCATGGTACTAGGTTGAAGAGCAAGCAAAATATACATTGTCTAAGGGTGAGCAAGTTTATCTAAACAAGGTTGAGGTGATTCTGGTATCCAAGGTATAGGATATAGTTAGAAAACACATCATAGGTTAGGTGTAGGAATGTTTAGGTATGTTTTGGTACACCAAAAGTTGGGTCAGGATAAACAGTCATGGGAAGAGGCAAGGTAAGGTCAGTATGTCCATCAACACAGGTAACAATGTCGCAAGGTATAGTGAACACATGAGGTCACATGTCACTAGTGATGTTCCAGGACCAAGTATCTATGTCATGACATGGGTGGAGATGAGGGATGGGTAAAATAATGAGTCCCAGACTGGGGACACAGTGAGGGGGTCAATGATAAGGTCACAAAGATAAAGGGAAGTGTCCAAGTGAGGTGTGGGTGAGGTAGGTAGGATTCAGGTCAAAAATTGGGGGTAGGGGGTAGAAAAAATACTAAGTAGGGAAACTGATGATGGTTTTGAGGAAAACATGCCAGTTGTTATGGACCAACCTCGGTAAGCTAGGATACATGACTAATTTTGTTTAAGGTAAAACCGTTGCCGGTCAAGTCGGGTAGGTTATAAAAAAGAAAATTTTCTACGTTTTTCAAATAATTTTTCTTTTACCGAATTGGGAAAAGTGACAAGTGAAAGAGGAAAAGGTGGAAAGTGACAGAGTGAGATGGAGGACTGAGTTAGCAAGCCATGTCGTTGGTGATAGTTGGTCGATAGGTGGATCCATGAGTTAGAGTGGATTGATTGGATTGGTTGGAGAGTAAGAGGTCATTCAGTGATGGTAGAGGTAGGAGAGGGATCAGGGACCACCGGTGTAGTCGCCCGATGTGCCAACACAGTGGCGGCAGTGTGATGAGGTAAGAATCAATGCCTTTTCTTTGTTTTGTTGATTAAATTTATGTAGACATCGTGTGGGAAAAAATGAGTTTGGGGGGAAAATGTAGTTTGAATTGTGATTAGGTAAAATCGAGTTATTGGGTGAAGGAAGGATGGGTAGGGGTAGAGGGGGGATTTGGGTGGGATTGGGTTTGTAGAAGGGAGAGAAAGGGAGATTTGAAGAAGAAGCGGGATTTGGACGTCGCAGTGTTTGCAGTGATAGTGACCAATGTTGGTTGAAGGTTAGCTGATGTCGGTAGTGCCGAACCGGTACCTGTCATGAAACAGGTGACCGATGTCGGTGTAAGGGGGACCAAGATCAGTTAACGGTAACTGGTACTGGTCATAGTTTGGGGGAAAAGGGGCCAAAAGTTCCCTAGGTTGGGTGGGTGAGGTAGGTAGTGGGAAGTAGGAGGTGTTTTGGGGAAAAGCATGACATAGGTAAGGGGTAAAAATAGGTAAGGGTGAATGATAGTGAATGAGGGGTAGGATGGGTAGATAGAAGATGTGATACAAAGGTAGTGAGGTCTAGGGAAAGAGAGGTAAGGTGGTTGGTGTAGGTGAGGTGTCGAGTGGGATTGCGGTTATGAATAAGGTGAAATTAATGTGATGTTTGGCTGGATGCAGGATAGAGAAAAGTTGAGGATGAGAGACAAGGTACCACCCCTACTCTTGAGAGTTTGAGGTATGGCAATGGTCGAGGAGTGGAGGCATGTCATAGATGTGGGGCTTATTGAGGTCTGACGTTACCGGAATGTGGTCCAACAGCCGAGCTTGATGGTTGCTCTCATCGATATATGGGATTCTGCAACCAACATATTCCACCTACCGATGGGGGAGATGACCATCACCCTAGAGGATGTGTATAGGATCATGTGATTACCTATATTAGGGATGTAAGTATATTCAATATCCTCAGAGACATCTAAGGAGTTAATGTTGATGGTATTTGGTGAGGGAGTGGCACAACTAACATTCCACAGTGCTAGCTTGAGTTATGGAGAGATGCACCTAGCCCGTCCTAGTAGTATTATTGATGGAAGGAGCACAAGATGCTAGGGTGGGAGATTCCCATGATCATTGATGGGGGTCCTACATGATATGATGATGGAAAAGACCTATTTTGCATGGGTGCTAGAATTCCTTGTGTAGTTGTACAATGAGCTATGGGTGTATGGGAAGCTCCGCAGGTTTAGCCTATGTTGCACATTTATTCTACACTGTTGGGCCTATGAGCACATTATTTGTGTTCACCTGATGGGTATGCCCCAGACATATGCGTTTGAGCCTAGGTTTGTGTGGGTGGGGTATAGGTGATGGGTGCCTATGATGGGAGAGTGACGAGCAGGAAGGGTTACACATGATGTAGCTTATTACAGATGGCTATTGGAGGGATTTTCCGGCATGGACATTGTTTGGAGACCTTATGTGGGCTATCCCTCATACAGAAAGATGGACAATGAGCTAGATGACCTTTAGCTACTTAGATGGATATAGGGGCACTGTGCAGGGGAGCACAAGATGATCCCAGTTGATAGGGTTAGATGACAGTTTGGGCTGCCACAGGATATACCTTCACCCTTCCCACAGTACAAGAGACATGACATGGAGAGGCCATTTCCTCTACCACAGAAGACAGTGCCGATAGGGTAGGAGGAACAGGTGGTAGACTGGTGGATTGATGATGCTAGAGTGACAGATAGATATAAACAGTGGTGGGTGGATCATTTATGAGTAGTACTACCCAGGACAGGGCAACCAGATTGAGCCACTATCAGGGTGCAGAGAGACGCCCTATAGGGGCAGGTGGTGACCCTGATTACCTAGTTAGGGATGGTAAAGGGGCAATTGGTAGGTTCAGAGGAAGAGGTGGTTGAGCTACATGCACAGGTAGCCAATCTACAGGCCTAGATGGCCCAGGGTGGAGATGGAGAGGGTGATGATGAGATGGTGGTCGCCCTGCAGGCACAAGTTATAGGGTTACAGGGCCATTTGGCCACCGTACAGACATAGATTCAGGAATTACAGGCTTAGATACAGGCATAGGGTGCAAGGCTGATGACACCTCCATAAGCACCAGGATAGGGTCCTTGTTCACAGGCAGGGGCGGGAAAGGGTCCCAAAGGATAGGTATAGGGGTAGAGGATGATGGGGCCACCACAGACAATACCCATATCTAGGTTACGGGATGCCTTAGGTGAGGCCAGATATTACTAGGACCAGTTGATGGTAGCTGAGATAGATTTTCTATCCTATGGAGAGTACAGGGCACAACAAGCCTTGAGTGAGAGGACCATATCCTGTACTCACAATGTGGAGAGCAAAGGGGGCCATCGAGCTCCAAGACATGAGTAGGATGAGACTACCAGTTCACAGAGGCCAGGTCCAGGTGATGTACCAACAAGGACCCAGCCACGGCCTATGGCGAGTGGTGATATATTATCAGGATGTTGGACAAGAGCAGAGGAGGATACATGAGAGATGGATATGGAGGATGTCCAATAGGATGATGCCTAATGCACATCCCTCCATTTTGATGTATTTGATTCATTTTTGATATATACCGGCCTATGTGCCGAAGAGAGTGAGGATGTATGAGAGTTTTGTATATTTTTGATCATATAATGGCTTGCATGTCGAAGATGGTGAGGTTGTACGAGAGTTTTGTATATTTTTGATCATATACCGGCCTGCGTGATGAAGATGGTGAGACTGTATATGAGAGTTTTGAGAGTTTTGGTTATATATACCGGCCTGCGTGCCGAAGATATTTGAGAGTTATGTATATGGAGACACATGTTTGAATATTTTTATTTATAGAGATGATGATGATTATGGTCATTATGTGTTTACATGGTTGTGGTTATCTTGTTATTTTGATGTGTATATGTGATGGAAATCAAGTAGTGTAGGCATGATAGAGTCAGGTCATAGGCATGGATCGAGTTAGGTTATGGTCTAGGCATGGATTGAGTCAGGTCATAGGCATGGATGTAGTTAGGTTGTGGTCTAGGCATGGATCGAGTCAGGTCATAGGCATGAATTGAGTTAGGTTATATGCATGAATGGAGTTAGGTTGTGGTTTAGGCATGGATTGAGTCAGGTTGTGGTCTAGGCATGGATTGAGTCAGGTTCTAGGCATGGTTGAGATAGGTTTTAGGCATGGTGGAGTTAGGTTGGTTGAGTTTGTAATTCATTAATTTGTGTAATTTATTTGTGATATGGGTCATGGTTGAGATGTTTATAGTAACATGCATGATAATGGTAAAAAAAATGGTAGACATAATGAATGCATGTTTGATGATGATAAAGGTGGAAAGCAATTTGTTGTTTGTTTGGTTTAATTTTCAATTAGTGATATAAAAAGAAATATAACAAGGGTAGATTTTGATTTAGGAAAATGAAAGGTGCATTGGTTAGGGTAGACAGTGGCCAAGCTAACCTCCAAGGGCCCCATGCCCTCGAAGTGCTGCCTACATAGTCCCAACAAAAGGGACCTCATGTTGATGTAGTTTTTCCATAAGATAGGGAAGAATACGAAGAGATATGAGTATGGGTTGGTAAGTTATAGGCATGATTGGGTTTAGGTATGGGTGAATTTTGGGTACAGTGGTACAAGTGATGTTGTGTTGATTTTGGTCAAAGAGGAGAAAATTACCCAAAGATAAGCGTCGAGGATCTAGTCCTGTGTAAGGTAATCAATATGTAATAAAGAAGGTTAAAAGATAAGAGGAGGAAATAAAGCCATCTGATTAGTAGGGATCGCAGGGCGTGGGTCATACCTTAGAGAGGTGGATGGACATATGACCTGAAAAACACTACATGATTGACTATTCTAAAGGGGAAAAGTAGTCACATGATCATCAAATGTCACAGTTCCACGAGGTCCCTTGAGGTGGTAGGAAGTGAAAGTGCAAATGGTGAGAGGGTTACAAGTGGTTAGTTTTTATATGGTGCTAGGTAGCATGCCTTTTGGCAAGAGATCCAAGGTCACAATGGGCAAGTCCATGACGAAAAGGTTTTTTTGTTTTGACTGAATTTTTGAGATAGACTGATCGATGTGGGATGAAGAAATTAACTCCTTGAGGCCTTCACGAATTTGATCACTATAGGAAGCTTCAGATTCTTTTCTCTCTCTTTTTTGAAAGAGCTTTACATAGCTGTCCTTTGAGGGAGTAGTCTATTTATAGCATCAAAGTAGAGAGAAAGATGTCCTTTTGAGGGAGTCATATTTTTGTTGGAAGTTTGACTCAAGGAGTTGGATCCCACGTGAGGAATTTGAAGTCATGGACAAGACTAAGGTGATGAATTGGATTCTTGTTCAGAAGGCAAGGTGCAACGACCATGGGATATCGTCTAAAAGTAGACGAAAAGTATCCATGAGAATCATGCCATGTGCAGCACTATGGTATACATATTTAAAATAGGATAAAAGAGTGATAGGTATACACATGATTCTTGTTTAACCATTTGTGATGGCGTAGGAAGTGGATAGCGCTCAAGGAATGAGTATGAAAAGAGGAAGAAGGTGAGGTAGGACTAAAAGTCAACAACAGAATGGTCGAAGATGTATGGTGTTAAGGGGCTCAGGTTCAAGTTTACCATCGAGTGAAGATAAACGATAAGAACTTGATCCATAAGTATGAGTCACGATGTATGGTCCAAGCCAATTAGGAGAAAATTTGTGCCGTTTACTATTTTTCTACTTTGGTTACATGTTGATTTTATTTTAGGACAAGGTCACCAACTTGGAAGGTTCGTTCATGGACACATTTTTCATAGGCACATTTAATAGGTTTTTGGTAAACTTGGAGATGGTCAAGAGCATTAAGATGATGTTCATCCAATAACTCAAGTTGTGCTAAACAGTCTTGATGAAAGTTGTCATCATTGAGCATGTCATGGAGAGAAATGCGAAGTGAGGGAATATGGACTTCGAGAGGAAGAACAACCTCTTTACCGTAGACTAGAGAAAAAGGTGTGGCAGTGGTGGAAGTGCAAATATGAGTGTGGTATGCCCATAGGGAAAAAGGAATGTGCATATGCCAGTCCTTCCCAGTATCGTTAACCACCTTCATGAGAATTTTGTTTAAGGTTTTATTAGTGGATTCAGCTTGGCTGTTGGTTTTTGGGTAATAAGGTGACGAGAAACTGAGCTAAATGCCGAAGGCATCACAAATTTTCCACAAAGTTTTATTTTTGAATTGTTAGCCATTATCAGTGATGAGGAAATGCGGAACACCAAAGTATAAAATAATGTGATGGTTGATGAACTCACATATTTTCTCAGATTTTATGGAGATAAGAGGTATGGCTTCAACCCATTTGGTGTAGTATTTGGTAGCGGTGATGATCCATTGATGTCATTGTAAAGAATGGGGATTGATATCTCCGACAAGATCCAAACCCCTTTGAGAGAAGGGCCAAAGGTCACGGGCGACCTGTAAGGCATGACTGGGTGTATGATGAAGGTTGGCATGTTGTTGGAATTTTACACAATGCTTAACGTAGTTGCAACAATCATGGTTAAGGGTCAACCAGTAATAGCCTAGGCAAAGAATGCGCTTAGCAACAACAAGGCCACTGAAGTGGCCTCCACATATGCCATCATGAACTTCATAAATGGTGTAAGGAATTTCAAAAATTGTAAGGCACCGTAAGAGAATGCCATCGAAGCTGTGCTTATAGAGGAGGACACCCATGATGCCGTAACGAGATACCTTTTTAAGAAAGGTAGGTTGTCCATTATGAGTGAGGTCAGGAGGCAAGATGGAGAGGGAAAGGTAGTCTGAATATTTTTTATACCAAAGGTCACTCAGGTCAGGGGTAGTGGTTCTGAAGGAGTAAATTTCACGAGGTAATTAAGAGGTTGATTGGAGTCTTTGTATGGTGAAAAATATTTTAGAATCAATGGGCAAAGCAGGGATTTGAGAGGCCAAGCAGGCCATGGTATCTGTAACTTTGTTGGTTGAACAGGGGACGGTTTGGAGGTTATAGGAGTTGAAGGTGGTCAAAAGTATGTCCACGTGATGTTTATACTTTTGAAGTGTCTCATTACAACACTGGTATATACCATTGACTTGATTTATGACCAACTGGGAATCACCAAAGATGTTGATGGATTTGACATCCAAGGCATATGCAACTTAGAGACCTAATATGAGCACTTCGTAGTCGACAATATTATTTGTATAATAAAAATTGAGTTTGAAAGATAAAGGCATGGGTTCACCATCAAGCGGAATGAGGATAATGCCTGCCCAGCCCTACACTAACACTTGGAACTGTCAAAGAAGAGTGTCATTTGGCATGTGGGCTCGTCCAAGGAAAGTGAAGCAATTGAATCATCTGGAAATTCAAAATTAGAAGGTTGATCCAGGGAAATAGGTGCGTCATCCAATTGGTAGGAAATGACTTAGACCTTGATGGAATTTTGATGGATGAATTCAAGGTCGAGGTTGGCTAAGCATAAGCCAACATGCAACATGTTGATTTTGGTAAGGTTTGGCTTATATGAAGTGTAGGGGGTCAGTGTTGGTCACAACATAGGTTTTGTGGTTGAGTAGGTAATGCGGGAGTTTCATGGCAATGAACACTAAGGCTAAGCAATGTTTTTCGACATGGGTATAACGGATTTTGTAGTCCAAAAGAGTACAACTTATGTAATAAACCACCTACTCCCTGTGCTATTCATCGTGGTGAGAGAGCATGACCCTTAAGGAGTGATCGGTAGCGGATATGTATAGGTAGAAGGGTTGATCATATTTAGGTGGAATGAGTATGGGTGGTTGGAGAAGGTATTGTTTTAAGGCCTCAAAATCTTTGTGGTAGTCATCATCCCATTTAAAGGAGACATCCTTCTTGAGAAGATGATGAAATGGTTGACACCGATCAGAAAATTGCGAAATGAAACAACGAATAGAATGTAACTTACCTTGCAAGATACAGAGTTGCCTAAGATTAGTAGGTGGAGGCATTTCAAGAATGGTCTTAACTTTAGCAGGATCAAATTCTATGCCATACAAGGAGACGATAAATCCTAGGAGTTTTATCGAGATTACAACAAATACATGCTTCTTGGGTTGAAGGTGAATGAAATATTTAATGAGGCGGTCAAAGATGGTTTTGAAGACAGTGAGATGCTCGGAGTGGTGTTTCTATTTGGCCAGGAGATCATCCACATAATCTTCCAATATACGATGCATGATGTCATGGAAGATGTAAGTCATAGCCCGCTGATATGTGGCACCAGTGTTTTTAAGGCCAAAAGGCATGACTCAATAGCAGAAGGTCCCCCAAGGGGTGATGAATGTGGTTTTGTGCTGATCCTCTGAGGCAAGCAAGATTTGGTTATAACCTGAGAAACCATCCATGAGTGATAGCATCTCGTGACCAGTAGTAAGGTCAACCAGTTGGTCAATACCAGGTAGAGGAAAGTCATCTTTTGGGCAGGCTAGGTTGAGGTCACGGAAATCCATGTAAAAAATAAGTCCCCCTATCACCTTAGTGATAGGGACAATGTTAGAAATACACCAGAGATAATCAATGGGTAAGATGAAGGAAACCGAAAGAAGGTGTTGAAGTTCTTCTTTGACCAGAAGTGCAATGTGAGGGTATTTTCCTCAGTTTTTGTTTGATAGGTTTGGCATCGGGAATGGTTATGATACTGTGGACCACTATAGTGGGGTCAATACCAAGCATGTCTATGTAAGACAAGGTGAAAGTGTGATTATGGTTTTTGAGAAAAGAAGTGATGGCTTCCTGTTTAGTAGTATCTAAATATTGTTTGATCTTTAGAATGTACAGGTTTTCTGGAGTATGGATGTTGATTTCGATAGTCGATTCATTCAACATGGTTTGAGTCTCAGATGGTAACGACTAATGAATATATGAGTCTTCAGCACCAAGGTAGGTGAGTATAGACTCATCATCCTTACATTGAATGATGTTAATCGAAGGTGTATCATCGTCGATCATTTCAGGATACATGAATGGTAGAGATGAGGGGGCCTCTCCCTAACATTGATAAGTTAGAGGCCCCAAGGAAATGGTATTTATGAAAAAAAAAGTTAGGAGGAATGGATTCCAAATCCATCAACTCCATCAGTGAAGGTGGTAATGGTGGTGAAGAAGATGGAGTAGGTGAAGAAGGTGGAGAAGGGCTGATGTCCTCAATGAGTTCAATGCAGGCCTTCTTGGTAGGTGGTTCAACAAAGCCAATACCACTATGGTCGTTATGTTTGCGGGTATTACATGGAATAATAGTATGACGGCCTTGCTCATAAAAGCCAAAACCAAAACCCTTCCATGCACATTGGTGTAGGAAGGTGTGGGTGAAACGGCGATTGGTGAGTGACTGGAGATCGATAGAAAATGGGTGGGTTTGTGATGGTGATTCAGGTGTATAAGTAGTAGTATCAAGTTCCCCATAGGTGAGATTGGTACGAAGGTGGGGAGGACCATAAAGGAGGTTCTCTCCTATACGGTGATCATAGTGAGGGTGCTGGTGAAGACTTCCATTTTTTTTGGAGTAAGGAATGTGTTGACATTATATAGGCGATACTCCCCTAGGGTGAGGCATTGAAAAATACCTTTTAAGGGATCGGTGGTCAATATGTGGGTAGCTGGGATAAATGACATGTGAGAGGTGGGATCAGAGGTGGAAACAACTGATTGGGAGGCTGGCGGTTCGGCCATGGAGGTTATGGTAGCGGTAGGAATGGAGGATGTAGGTGCGGTTGAGGTAGCGATGACACTAGTGAGTGGAGGTGTAGGTGAAGAGGTAGTGATCATGGAGGTAGATGCTTTAATGGGTATAAGCACATCATTGGGTTGGTAAAGCATGTTGCAAGTTTTGAAAGGTGATGGGTCAGTTAGAATGGTATAGGTGTGTCCCTCATGCTCAAACTTTACACAACGATGCAAAGTGGAAGGAACACAACCCATAACACGAATCCATGGTATAGCAAGAAACAGGTTGTATTGAAATTCCCCTTCTAAGATGTAAAATAGCTCTGGAATAGTATGGGGGCCAATGCAAACATGGAGGATGATGGTGCCAAGTGTAGAGGTGATAGCGTCATTGAATGAAGGCAACATGATGGGATGTTTATGCATGTAATTGTCAGGTATGCACATTTGAACGAATACATGGGATGAAATGATATTAATGCTATCACCCCCATCAATCATAACACATCGTGCATGTATATCATTGATGTGGAAGGAGATGAAAAGAGGAGGATATGGGTCATCGGTTTGGTGCGGTGTGATCTCTTCATATGAGAAGCTGAGTGCGACTATTTGGCTAGTAGGTGGAGGTCTAGATGAAGGTGGTAATTTGGTGAGAGAGGCTATATGATGGAGTGTAATAATGGAGGCCACAGGTGTAGGGTCATTAGGTAAGAGCTCAATAGACTGAAGAACCTCCATGAGAGCTTGACGATGGGATTTTGAGGTTTGGATGAGGTCATATACAAACATTTTGAGGGGGGATTGGTGTAGTTGTTTGAGCATAGTGCAATGTGTAACCACATTAGACATAGGATATGTGGGGCTTGGGATAGTGATTTTAGTTGTGGGTGTAGATGGTATCTTGGGTATAGGATTATTCAGTGGGTCGGTTGCCTTTTCCTTTCCTTTATCCTTCTAAGCATGGGTAGCAACGTGGATCATGTTTATTTAAGGTGGGGACGTGGGTGAGGTAGGTGAGACATGAAAGGTATAACGATAAGAAGGGAAGAAGCCCAGGGGTGGGAAAGAACCTTGTGAGATGATTTGGGAACACTAACATTTGGGTGGAGGTTTGGTGAGTTATTTGATGTGAACCATGTTAATTTTGAATATTGGGGGTGGCTCTATGAGTTGTGGGGTGGAGTTATTGGTTGTTGAGTAGGAAATGAGGGAACAACTATGAGAATGGGTACTGGTGAAATGGGGTCCTCATCAAGAAGGTCATCATTGTCAAAGTTTTCTTCAGGAGGACACAACTAGATAAGAATGATCTTTCAAAGCCTTACAGTTCTCCACATCGTGCCCTGGAACACAATGGTAGGTGCAAATTTTGGTGTCGTCAAACCCCTTTGGTTTGGGTTTGAGAGGGTCATAAGGTCTGAGTGGTAGTAATGTGATGACATAAGTTTCAAGGAGGTTGGTTAAAATTTTGGCATAGGATCCTACTAGTGGATCACAATGGGAAATGAAAGTGGGTTTGGGTGTAGGTGTGGTTGATTGCAGAGGCTAGGTATTTTCTTGAGGGGGAGTAGGTCGAGCTATGGTTTTACGTGTTGTTGTGGTCTTAGGTGTTGGTCGTGTTCACTTGGGTAGGGGTATGGTAGATGAACTGACAAGAGAGTGTGGGGTTGGTTTGACTATCTTAGTGGGGGATAGTGGATTTTTTTCTTTAGGTGGCACCTTCTTGGTTAAAGGTGATATGGGTGCATGATATCTAGAGGGAAAGGTAGATGGTGGAAGAGGGTGTGTTACCCATGGGGATAACTAAGGTGCTGTGAAGGTAGATGGTGTGGGTCATGCAGGAGGTGTGAAGGAAACAGATTGAAGCGTCGTGAGTAGTGAAGAAGTGATCGATGGTATTGGAGGTATGGGTGGTAAAGATGTTGCAGGTGTAGTCAAAAGTTGTGTCAGGCACTTGGGTATGTTAGGGGTCTGTGAGGGAGGAATGGGCTACTATGTTTTTGGTTTATCGGTGGGTGGAGGTGTCTTAACCATGCTGGAAGGGCAAGGTCCTAAGAAAGATGGAAAGGGTGAAGGTGATGAAGGTGTGATCAACGAGGTTGGACTATGAGATCTATGGGATTGGTTGTTCTGTTTGGGTTCTGGAGTAGGTTTGGTGTTGGCTTTGGAGGATGTAGCTAAATCTAATTTAATGGGTGGATGAGTAAGGCTGGTGGTTGGGATGAACCCTAAGGTAGTAATAGGTTTAGGTGAGGAAGATCATGTAGGTGTAGGTTTGGATTTTGATGCATGTTGGGTTATGGGTAGGGGTGTGAGTTGAGCCATGAGTGGTATCGTGGTGGAATTTGTGATAGTTGTGGTTGTGTTTGGTTCGATCAGCTGAAATATTTTTGGATATATAGTGGAAGTATCAACAAGTGACATTTGCATTTGTGTGGAGACAAGAAGCAGAAGATGCCCCGAAAGTAAGGCTCTATCCACATAATCTAGGCGATCAACTAAACATGAGAAAGGAACTGTTGTAGGTGAGACTGATGAGGATCCAATGGAAATTCCTGTAAAATGTGTCTTAGAAATAGGAAGATGTGTAGGTTTTGATTGGCAGGTGTGTTAGGATTATCCAAGGTTAATTCACCTTTCTCAATCATTTCTTGGACTATATTTTTGAAAGTGATGCAATTTCCATCCCTATGACTTTTTATCCGATGATAGTTGCAAAAGTCGTGCTCTTTATACCACGCGGGTGTGGGGCGAGCAGGATCAAAACTAGTGTGTGGTTTTATAGGAGGAAGGGTGATAGCCCCAGCTTTAATAAGCTTTTCTAAGACAGAAGAATAAGGCTCCCGAATTGGGGTGTATTTCCGTTGTTTCCATCTCAATTGAAAAGTCTAGACAGGAGAAAGATTAGATAAGGGGCTAGCCTGATTTGATGGATGAGTTGGGTTGGCTTTGAGTACCACTGTGTTAGTGGATCCCTTGGATTTTGAAAAATTGTTCTATGGTTTCGAAGAAGTATATTTATCATTTGATTTGAATGTCTGAATTCTTATTACGTAGTTGTATTTTCTTTTCTTTGATGGCCCAAATCTCTAGCTTTCATGCCATGGTGAATACCTCATCAAAGGTTTGAACATTTTGCACCTATAGGGTTGGCGAGATATGTCTAGCACAAGCTCATGTGAAGAGCTCTATGAGTTTGGTTTGTGGTAATTGGAACGTGAGTTGATTGATCAGGCTATGCCAATGAGCAACAAAATCTGTGATAGATTCGTCGTCATATTGACACATAGAGTAGAGGTCAATCATGACAACCTTCTTAACAACATTGATGGAGAAGTGATCCAAGAAGGCTTGGGCTACCTGATTAACTGAGAAGATAGAATGTCTAGGTAACCCACTATACTAGTTTAACATGGGCTCGGTCTGAGACATGGGCAAAGTCCTCAAGAGCAAAGCATCATTATGGGCAATAAGATAACACCTGTGTTTGAAAGACTGCAAATGATGTTATGGGTGCTCCTTGTTATTGAAGTGGTTAAATTTAGGCATTTCCCAATGTATGGGATATGGACAAATAGGAATAGATGGGTGGATGGGCTCATTACAAATCTCATCGTAGGTAAGAGAATTACGTGTGCCAGAAACTGATGCCTCCAACATCTATATATTTTCCATCATTAACTTGATTAGGTCGTTGGTAGGTTGTGATTGCTAGGTACCTCCTGTAGCATAAGGAGGTTGGTGTTGGACATATGATGGACACGACATTCCTATATATGGTGATGTTATATAGGTAGATTGAGAAGGAGGAAGTGAAATAGGGGGTACATACCCATAATGAATGAAAAATGTAATGGGAGGCTGTTGATAGTAAGTATATAGAGGTGGAAGGGTTGTGGTGACCCTAGTAGTAATGGGAGCTAAGGATTGTGGAATACAAAGAACAACGTTTTGAAAAGGAGTAGGGGTCACCAACACCGGGGGTGGTTGTGTAGCTACGGGTATATGTGAGATAATAGGCACGGATGAGGTTATGTTATAGGTGGTTGGCGAAGGTATATTGGATGTGGCAGGTGCAATAGATGTGGCAGACACGACGATCATAGCAGGTATAGGGCCTAGCTACGAAACGATATGGGGTAAGGTAGATGTGGGAAGTGCGGAGCTATCGGAGGCTGGATTAGAAGTAGGAACAAGTGTTGGGGGGATAGATACATGCATGCCGTATATCAACTAACCCGAGGCATCTCAAATGGATGAGTGGGAAAGATAAAACTACAAGGTGGTAAGGTTCTGGTCAAGGAGTTGTGCGAACTCCTCATCCCTTGTGGTGATAGTGATAAGTTTGGTAAGATCCATGGGTGATAAAATAGAAGCTGGTGAAGGGATAGGTGGGAGTGGTTGACAGCTGGCATGGAATATGAGGGAGTTTTCTTGGCTACGCGTTAGCACCATGTGAACAAGTACTGACGTGGTAGGACTAATTTTTGTAAATGCCCCATAAATACAGTAGAGATAGGAGAAACAGGTGGTGGGAGGTGGATTGGGGTTAAAATGTTAGCTGGAGAATTACACAAGATAACCGATGCTAGTTAGGGTAAACTGACATCGGTCACAGTTAATTGCGATCGATCACTGTGGAAAATGGTCAATTTGTCAAAACAAGGTAAAAGGCCAATAATTTGCCAAGTATGTAAGATGCTGATGGAATTTACTTGGAAAGTGAATATACTGAGAGCGAAAGAGGCTCTGAACAACAAAGAAGGTGAATTAGGTGTCTTTTTGGGTAGGATAACCAAAAGTACAGTTAACTGATGCCGGTTGAGTAAAACCGATGATGGTCAGAGGGTAACCGACGACAGTTGCTAGACTGAAACTGGTTACTATGAAATTGAAACAAAGATGAAGAAAAAGTGGTTTTGAGTTAAAATCAAATATGGAATCCAACCCAAGATTCTGAGAATGATGAGAATAGGGTCCAGGAACACTCAAATGAAGTTGGAATACACCAACTATGATGAGGAGTATGCAAGGGGAAATAAGAAAATGAAGAATATGTCCTCTCAGCTCAAAATGCAAGCCAAGTAGAAACACTAAGAAAAATTCGATCCTAAGAGTCCTTTTTCTATTATGTTTGTTTAGCTTATGCTATTTAAGGACTGACTCATGAAATTTAGAATATAATTTTTGGTGAGGATGACTTCCGACAAAGAAGGAGATCTATAAGGAGAGGTTTCAGGTTATGTTATGGTAGGGGTGGTCCATCCTTTGATGGGGTACTGGAAAAGGTAACCAGTGGGGTACCCACTGTACTATGATCGTGTGACCACCAACAACGTCTTCCGGGTGAGATGTTTTTTAAGAATGTGTGTATTTTTTTTCAATTTTGTGATGTTTGGTAAGACTTGGAGAGAGAGGAAGAGAAAGAAAATGCATTTCTATGATTTGTTTGTCAAGCATCAACTGGGCATGACTTCCAACGTATAGGTTTCCCTCATTTAATGTGAGCTAATGCAGTAAAGTAGAATGAAATGTAATTAATTTTAAGCCCAAATAGAAATTTTGAATTTGATGACACAAAATATGAATAGGAGAAGGGATGCTCTTTCACTAATGTGATACTAATGAAAGGAAAGGAATGTTCTTTTAAATCACCAAAATATGATTGCTTTTAGATAATAGAAGAAGAGAAGATTATAGTAAAGAAATTTTAATGTGAGAACCTTTCAGAAAGGAAACAAACATGCAACCTTTCACCTAAAAATGAAGAAATGAAAAGAACCCCAAATGGGTCCCACCGGGTGTTCCAAAATGTTTCACCTGATTCTAGATCGTTTCTTCAAATGTTGATGAAACAGATAGGGGTAAAGGGATAAGAGGAATACCTATTAAAATGCTAGTTGTAGGTTGTTCTGCGCGTATGGCTTCTTGATCCATAGCTGATCATGAGAGCTTCATTTTTACTTGGAGGAACTACCTAAAATGGAAAACTAGACCACCAAATAAAAGTTAAACAATATATGTAGTGAACTACCTAGCGTATGTTAGATCTGGGAAGTGTGATACTCCCTAGACGGCTGTCAATCCACTATTTAAAACAAATTAATGATAACAATAAAGGAAATCCTACTATAGTTAAAATGATTTAGATATCTCATTTGTCTACAATAAGAAAATTCGTTCACAATAGGCTAAGCTATGACTGAATCTGAGGGTCAAGGTGTTTGTCAAGGTACTAGTACTGGTCAGGGTCAAGTTCTGGGTAATTTTGGGTATTGGGTAGAGAGTTCAGGCTCTATTCTTGGTCTGATGGTAAAAACATAGAGACCGTCATCAGTCTGATAGGACTGATGTTAGTTTAAGTGAACTGGTGATAGTTGTGGGTAACCAACATCGGTGTGCTCGGGGTATAAGAAACTCAATAAAAATTTGAGGTGAGGGAAGATCCAAGGCTAAATGGAAATGGAGAGGGCTATGCCAGGGTCTGTGTAGGTCTTAGGTATACTCAGGGGTGACTAAAATCCAAGTATGGGTAGTTCAAGGGTGTGGGTGAAGGAATGGTCAAGTTTTCATGGAGATAAATGGTGGGTAAATGGGAATGAAAGTAGAAATTAATAACAAAATTAAAAGAATCTACTAAAAATGGTAATGGACAAGTGATGGTTAATAAAACACTTATTGTTGCACGAGCTTGATGTTTGGTTGGTAATGGTGGGTGATCAAATGAAAGGAACTTGGTATGGTGTAGGTGCTTCCCCAGATTCTCTCATGAAGGAAAATGGATCTGTGGTTGCTTCAGGTGCTGGCTGTGGATGCTATGATGCACGTACGAATGCTGGTTCTACTTACATGCAGCTCTGTTTCATCTCTCACTCTCAGAAGATGTGCCAACCTCTCCAAAAATGTTTCAACCTTGAAATATGGTTGTTTTAGGGATTAAATGGTAACCGACGGACGTTTTAGGTTGACTGGCAGTGGTTTAGGGTAACAGGCATCGGTCAGGGTGGGATTCCTTAGGTTTACTAAACTGGGAAGGTCCCTTTAATTTTCTTGGATCTCGTTCATTTTCTTCCACGGATTAAAATGGAAGCTTCCTTCTAACAGGCAGGAATGTGGTTAGAAGGAATATAAGCTTTGATTTTTAGGTTTTGGGCATGTTTTAGTTAGTTATGACAACATACTAAGAATAGGTCTTAGGGTGAGGTGGATATGTGGGCATTATCTAATTAGGATATTTTAATAAAATTTATTTGTAAGATCATAAATTAATTTAATCAAATTAATTAAATTAATATTAGAGTGGGGTGAAAGGGGGCATGGTTAGGTGAGGTTGTTCGGGGTGTTTATTTGACAAGGGACTAAGGGGAGTGTGACCCAATTTTGGTTTCTACATAGTCCACTAACCTATATTGTTAATGCTATTTTTTTGTCTTGTTGTGTTTTTTACAAGTCATTCCTCTTAGCCAAAGGGAAGATCTCAAAATCAGCTTGGTCAACATTCTATGTGCATACACTGTCTACATAATCACATGTATTCCTCCTACACCCATTATCTTGATCTATTTTATCGCATTACTTTGAGGTGAAACACCTTGGGATGAAGTAAACAATCACATTTTTATTTCTAAGGATCTACATAGGTCCATTTCTAGTTTAGCTTTAGAAAATTAGATTATAATGTTTAACATGTTAGTTTGATTTCCTTCAAAGTTCTATGCATGTTGTTCATATTTAGTCTCTTTAAGCTCTTAGCATGATGATCTAGGTTTAGTTAGCTTTATTTTGGAACTATTAGGTATTAGTTTCAATTCTCTTAGCTTAGCTAACTAATACATGGATACACTAGGGTGAGGTGATAACACTAGAAAGGGGGGATGAACAAACTTGGTTGAGTGAAAATGATAGAAAACACATGCGGTGATGGTAAACAAACATGCCACGGTTTGAAACACATTGACATACACATTTTCATGGAGCAAAACATATAGGAACCTAAAAGAGACATGAAAATGTAGAACAAAACAACAACACAAGTGGAAGGTAAATAAGATGCAATTAAAATGAGCTAGGGCAGAGAATAACACAAGTGGAAGGTAAATTGCTTCTAAACATTCACAGTCAATTATAATAGTGGAAGAGGAAAGTATCCACATGTAGAAAACCAAATCTGAGGCCTGTGAATCAAGATGCAAAGGCACTATTCTGAATAATCCTCTTACAAACAAAGAGACTCCAACCTCTTATAATGAGCAATGTTTTACAATCTATAGAATAATGAGAGATAAGGAAGGGGAGAAAGAGAGGGAAACTTGAATTCAAACTTCCAACCACATACAACAAGCAATTAGTTCATGCAAATGCATCTGCAAGGCTATTAAATTTTTTTCCCATGTGTGTTTATCTTGTGAAACAAGGAAGAAGGTTGAATTTAATCAAATCTAAGTGGTTGAGTCAATTATATGAGTGAATTAATGGCCTCTATCATGTTTCCATGTTTTCTTCCTACCAAATCCTTCCAAAATCTGATTTTGAATAGCCTAGAGTATATCTCACATCATAAGATTTCAATAAAGCACATTCACGTGGGAATCCAAGCTCTATAACAGAAGTTATGGTGATTCAAATATCTACAGTGCAAACTAAACACACAAGACAAGTGGCATGCTATGATCAACTAAAGAATTCGGCTGACTATTTGTCTATTTTATCTTTTCTACCATGTGTCATATATTCATTTGAAAATATGTAGCTGGCATGTTTTGATAGGTTGCATCTTGCACATTTCATCTGAAAATTTCCACATGGCATGTAATGAATGAATTAGAGAGTTACACTTGGTGCGTGTGTAAGAGAAGGAGGTATGATAGAGAAAGAATACAGAGGTTTGCGAGCACACATGATGGGGTGTGCGAGAAGTGGGAAGAAAAGGTGCATATCTCTAAAAGTGTGTAAAGATATAGAAGGTGTAGGAATTTGATCAAAGGAGTGCGTAGAGACAACAGGAGGGTTTGTGCCAGAGAAGCTTGAGTGCATGAAAAGGTGAGAACAAATATATGGCACATAAAGGAAGAATGCAGAAGGGAAAATAGTGCACATGATGAAATGAATGGGACCCTAGAAGGAAGGGTATGCGCAAGGAAAGCATACCAAGGAATTTATCCAAAATGGAAGGAAATTCCACAGAGGCACGTGAAGTGGTGCTCAAAATTTTTGGAATGAAGGTGGGAATGCAATGGGTGCATGTGAAGGAAATGGAATAAGATATAAGATTAGGGAAGAGAGGCAGAAGTGCACAAAAGTAAGTGAAGGGAAGAGGAAGTAAAAATAAGAAGTAAGAATGATGTGCAAGGGTGTGCATGAAGAACTGCAGCCATGTAAAAGTACCAAGGTATAAAACTAAGAGTGCATGCGACCTACAAACTTGAATGTTAGAACCAAAATGGAACTGTAAGTTTTGAAGATAACTAGGGGAGTTTTTTTGGACAACAGGTAGCTCTGAAAGGAAAAAAATCATATGATTTAGATTATAAGATCAAATTCATTAACATGATCATAAGAGCTAAACAACATATTCTTATTTGATTCACATGTGGAGATCAATTTCATCCATATAATCATAATAGCTAATATCTATAATGCCCAAAATAGCCAAGAATTTGTAAAAGTTTGTGGCACCCAAGAACTTAGTACAAATGTCTGCAACCTGCTCTTCAGTGGAACAAAACCTAAGATTGATGTTACCATTAAGAATTTTTTTCTGGATGAGAAGCATATGGATCTCAATATGCTTGGTTTTTGATGCTAAACTAGATGTTTTACAAGATAAATACGACTTTAAATGTCACTTAGAAGTAGAGTGTTTCCTTTGAAGCTCATATGAATTTATTCAAACATTATTTTAAGCCACATGGCTTCCTTTGATGCTTCCATAACACTTCTATACTTTTCTTCAGTAGAAGATATAAATATTCTTTGTTGTTTCTTATTACGGCAAGTTATTGCACCTACACCCAACTTGAAAACATATCCAAAAGTATATTTTCTAGCCACAATATCACCAACATGGTCAAAATCATAATAAAAAATTAAATGTGTATTATCATAAGAACAATAACACAAACAATAATTGAATGTACCTTTGATATACCTTAGAATATTTTTTCCATTTTCCAATGCTTCTCAAAAGGATCTGACGTGTATCTAGAAATAATTCCAACGTCATATGATATATTAGGCCTAGTGATAGTCAAATAAATAAAACTACCAACTAGTTGTCTATGTAAAGTAGGATTAAATTTATCATATGAAGGTTTTGGATCTAATTTAACACCAACTTCCATAGGAGTAGAGACAAGCTAACAATCAATCATATTAAACATTTTAAGAAGGTGAGAAACATATTGTGCTTGTGATGCAACAATATTTTTTGATTTTAACAAACAATCATGCATATAAAATGATTTAATAGTCCTAAATAAGTCATTTCAAAACATTTTCTTAACTTCTATTTGATTATAAGAACCAAATTCTTATCACTACTAGTAATCAGGAGATCATCAATGCATAAGACAATAACGATAACATGATTGTTTTCCTACTTGATAAATAAATCATTATAAACAAAACAATTAGAAATACCAACCTCATAAAAGAAACTATTTATCTTAGCATAGTGGAAACTATAGGAGCTTGTTTAAGAACATACAAATGTTTCTTAAGTTTAAACACATATAATTATTTGTTAGGTTCTTCAAAACTTTTAGGTTGGTGCATATAAATTTCTTCTTTCAAGTCAACATTTAAAAATACATTTTTAACATCCATTTGGCAAATCTCTTAACCATGTTGAGTAACTAAATCTAGAAGAATTATAATAGTGCCTAGTTTGGAAATATGAGAAAAGGTGTCAACATAATCCAATCTAGGTTTTTGAGTAAACCCTCTAGAAACTAATCTAGAGTTGAATTTATCAATCTTACCATCATACTTTTTTTAATTTTATATAACCATCTAGAGCCTGCAATCTTTCCTTTAGGAGAAAGAGGGACTAATTCCCAAGTTTTCTTTTGCATTAGAGAATTGTATTCAACTTCCATTGCTGTAACCAATTTTGCATCTAGGCTACATCATTCAATAGATTTAGGTTTGTAGACACAAAATATATGCACTTGGGTACATTTCTAGGTCATAAAGCATATTAATGTATACATGATTCCTAATCAAGAACACTAGTGGTTGACAACTTATTTTGGGCCTTTTACTTTATCTCTTGCACCTTTATTGTCCTTAAATATCTTACAACTATGCCAAAACCTGATTGATTTATCTTTTATGGCCTTGAAAAATAACACCCAGTTAGGGTATAAGATCCGAAGAAGTCTTGTCCCTTCTTGGCTCTCTTGACCTTATTTATCTTCTTATTACTTCTTGGTCACACTTTACAACTTTGGGTTTTCCTTTTAGATGTCATTTTCAAACTTCAAACAATGGAATAATCTATATACTTAGTTATTGCTCTATAGAAAGGGGCCAAGTACTATAAGCATTATCTATCATCACCTAAGCTTACATCAAGGTAGAAGATCATTTCACAGGAATTCATCTAGCACACTCATACAAGGGACAAGGGTTACATCACTTTGCATACACATGATAGGAGGGGAGGCTCATTCTATTCCATTACACACATTTTCATACTTGGAGAAATCTATATATAGCCCGCTATCATAGTGCAACATGCACAAGGGAAAACCATGGAATCATTGCACACACATAAAAATAGAACTACATGGAGTCAGAGATGTAGTGCAACATTTGGTCATAAGATTACTCTTTGAGTGACCATCGGGGTAAGTCTGACTCCCCATTTTACAATTTATTTATTAGGTTGTATATGGTTTGTGGGCATGTGTAATTAGTTATTTTTTTTTTAGGTTACAGGTATGAACGACGACATTAGAGTGAAACCAGAGTGAAAAAAATAAGATCAAAAGTGAAGCTCCTAAATCCCAAAAAAGATCAGAACCTGAGCATTTGTGTGGACACTAGTGCTCAGATTAGTCACTAGCACCTAGGCACTCATGTCCTTCCATGAGAACTTCTATCTTTTGTAGTTCTTGGTTTTAGAACCTTCAGTGAGGCTTGATGACACTATTTCTAGTCGATTCCAATAATTACTCAATCTAGATCATCCCAAGTTTCGTGAAATCATATAAGTCACCTTATCTCTCTCATTTTCTTAGGATTTCATATTGTTACATGCTTATTGCTTGCATCTTATTATAATTTATAATTAGAATATAATTAATTAAAATATTTACTTTGAAATAAATTGTTTAATTCAATTTAGATTAAATCATTTGGTGAACCCACTCGCTTGAACCCGACCTTCTGGGAATTATTCTAGTTTTATTCCATGGCTGAGTCTTATGAACTCTTTACTGACAAAGACCTTCATGATCTCTAGGATAATATTGATAAACATCCTCAAGAATTACATCTATTATTATCCACTACTTGTGAGGAAGCCACTAATTTAATAGAGCTCAACCCTCTAGTTTCCAATAATACTTCTCTTCCTATTTCGACACATCCTCCTAATTCCACCACCACTCTTCCACCTACATATATTTTCCTCATTTCTAATCCTACTCCTACAAATCACTTTACCCTCCCTATTAATTATCACACATGACATGTATCCTCTTTAGTAACTCATGACCTAACCTCCTTGTACCATGATTTACAATCCCAAATTTTCTAGTTATAACAGGCTACTTTACATTCATCGCCATGTATAGATTTCTCTCTCCTTCTTCATACCACTTTTGCACCCACCGTTTCTTCTAATATGTTGCCTCCTAACTTCATCATACCTAAGCTTCTTACCTTCAATGGCCATGGTGACCCTCATGAATACCTTGGATCCTTTCATGTGGCATTTCTTGACTATGTGGAGGACCTTACATTATTAGCTAAATTATTTCCTTGAAGCTTACAATATTACACTATGGGATGGTTCTATGATCTACTTTTCCATTCGGTAACATATTTTACAACTATATCCTATGTATTTCTTTTTCATTTTTCTATAAATATCACTACTAATCTATCTTATGCACAACTTTCTAAAATAAAAAAAGGATCCAATGAACACATAACGAACTATGTTTTAGGATATAATAACAACCTTGCTAATATGCCCAATGTCCTAGATATGATTTAGAATTGAAAGATATATTTATTCAAATTCTTTTACTTCCAATTCAAGAGAGTTTCATGTTTGATACTTCTCCCTTATTTGATCAATTATTCCATACACTCAATTTTCCAGAAATCAAGCTTTCATCCATGGGGAAATTGAATTATTATTTAATAATCTAAATTCATCTTTCATCCATGGGAAAAATTCATAAAAGAAAGCTTTCATCCTCTAACAAGTTTTAAGATAAATCTACCTTTAAACCATCTACTAAGACTACTAAAGCTAAAACCACTGTCAACGTTATTTCTACACCCACCATGATTTAATTTCAATCCAAGAGGAACCCTTTCACTAGGATACCTTACACACCTTGATTCTTATTACCACAACTTATTGAAAGAAATTGCATTACTCTTCCTCTGTTAATTAATCTCGATCATTTTCTCTCAAATGGCCATAATTACCACAAAAATGCATATTGTGACTATAATCAATGAAATGGGAATTCTACTAATCATTTCTTTAAACTCAAACATCTTATTCAAGATCTTATTAACAACAATGCAGTTGAGCTTGCTGAGCCATCTATGTCTAAGAAAGTCAATGATAATCAAAAGATTAAAATATTCAATTACTCATTACAAAAGCATGAAAATCTAGCCATTGATTATTCTACAAACCATACATATCATGTTGTGTATCCTCCTTCATCGAGGCCACTTGATTTTCTTATTACTACTATTAATATTCCACCACTAGTTATCACATTCTTAGATCATGATTACCATGCTACATTTTCCTCTGATTCACTGCATATTAATGCTTATATTGGTACTTATATAGTCAACAGTACTTTGGTCCATCCATAAGCCCTTTCCAGTGCATGCTTCATGGCACTATTATTAGCTATCAGATTTTCAACCTCCCAAATCACATTCCCCATCCCTAATTCTTACGTTCATGTTATTCTTCCCATTATAGTTTTGTCCCTTAATTTTCCTACACCATTCCTTGTTACATATGAAATCAAAGGTTGTGACATGGTCCTAGGTCTTTCTTGGCTCTAAGCTACCAAGGCTATCCCTTCCATGCTTCACTTATGTCTCAAGTTAATCCATAATGAGAAATTTGTCACCATTAAAGGTATTCCATCACATACACCATTACCTCTGCCCACTCTTGCCTCTATTTTTGCACTAGTCATGAAATCTAGGCCTTATGCAACTCTCAAGTCTAAATCTATCTTTGCACCTAGCTCTCTCATTCATACACAACTGGAATCACAACCTCCTCATCCTTATTGTTCCATTAGTCCACCTCGTCGGCCTAATTCCCGTACTTAGGAAAACCAAACTGTTTCACTAGATTCTTAACAAATTAATGAAATAGATAGAGGGTGATACGAAAAGGAGGAATACCTATTTGTGGTGTCAATTGAAGGCTGTGCACGTTTTCTGATTTCCTAATCCAATGTTGATTATGAGATCTCCCTTTTGGATCAGAGGAACCACCTGTAGAATGTAAAACAATACCACCATATAGAGTTAAATAAAACCACGAGTGGACTTCTTTGCAGAAGCTAGATCCAAGAAGCGTGATGCTTCCTGAACAAGTTGTCAATCCATTTTTATATAACATTAGTAATGCTATCCAAAATAAACATGAAAAAAAAATCTTATTGGATTTGAAACGATTTAGGTATCTCATGTAAAACATATAAGAAATGTCAAATAAAAGGTGAATGAGGTCAAAACGGGTCAGGTGATGGGTTGGTATTGGGTTGTAGGTCTGGTACAGGCTTTGGGTAAGATCTGGTAAATATTAGGAGTGATTCCAAGCTATTAGGGAATAGGTATGAGATCTCTGGTCAGAGGTATGTTGCCAGACACAGTAACCAATGTCGGTTATGTGACCGATGCCGATTTGGAAAGATGACCGATGTCAGTTGGCTAATCAACATTGGTAGGGGTGGTTAGTAAAAGGTTCTTAGAAAATTGTTCCCAAGCTCTCTCTGATTGCTCAGAGGCTGGAAATAGTGAAGGTGAGGTCGTAAAATGGCCTTAGTGACTCAGGGATGAGGAGAGGGTGAAGATAGGTGAAAGGGATAGATATGGTAAGGTGATAGGATGGTGGGAGAAAGGAGATGTATGGATGTACAGAAAAATAAATTACTGAGAGGAATGATGATGTTACTAAAATAAAATAGAGATAAATGAAGAGATGTTAGGTACTTACTAAATAATGGGTCTAGAGAGTGCAGGTGATGAAAAGAATGACGACAGAGATCTAGAGAGAAGGGACATCGTGTACGTGTTGTGGTAGTTTGAGCCTCCATGCTTCTCTGTGTGGATCGGTGATCATGAGGAAGGTGATGGATGTCGATGGTTGTTCGTAGTGTTCCTGGGTGATTTATTTTTCTTAAGTGCTTTAGAAATTTGAGTGATCCAAGTCTCTATTCATGTGAGATCCTAAATCGAATGAAAAACTTCAGTAAAGGATTTTGGAAATGTATTTAACCTAACTGGTGACGGTTAGGGGACTGACGTCGGTTGAGATATAACTGGTGTCGGTTAAGGAGGGAATGTATAGGCTGGCCAAAAATAACGCAATTGTTGCTATTTTTAGCGTGGTTTTCAATCTTCATCTGAGTCTTGAGTGAAAGATCACAGAAGGATGAGTAATAGTCCTTTTAGTTTTTTTAATAAGAGTTAAGTCTAGGTTTAGACTAAGTCCTAGTTGGTTAGGATAGGATTAAACTTGGTTTTAGGTAATTAATGGGGTTTGAGTGGGTCATGGAGTGAGGTGGCTAGGTGAGTTGGTTGGGTAAGGTGGTCAAGTGAGGATGTTAATTAAATTAGTTAAGGTAATTAATTCAATTAATCATGTGCACTATGGGATATGGATAGGTAAGGTATGATTAATTTAATTAATGATATTATAAGGGTAGTATGACCTAATGCTGGTGTCTACATTTTTTCCCTTTTGATTGCGTAGCTTGTATTGATAAGTGATGCTAAAAAAATAGGAAGTGATTGCACCATGTATGTGTGAGAGAAGAGTTTCACCAAGTGTGGGTGAATGTGATCCCCCTCAAACTAGGAATTGATGAGGTGTTATACAGAGTCGATGAGTGGTTTGATAAATATGTAGTTGGTGTGAGTTAAGGTAGGTGGGGAAGGGTATGGGCACTTTAGGGATCAAATCAGGTAATAGGTGATAGGCCAGGGTCAAATTGGGTAATAGGTAATGGAAATCGAATGTACGCACATGTATATACTGCAACACGATACATGGTTGAAGAGCTTACAAACGCTACATCGTCCAAGGTCGATAGGTTTATCTAAACAAGGTTGAAGTGGTTCAAGTATCCAAGGTATAGGATATGGTCTGAAAACATAATGTAGGTTAGTTGCAGGAACATTTAGGTATGATCCAGTACACCATGGGTTTAGTTGGGATAAATAACACGAAAATAGGAAAGGTATGGTTGTTAGGATAAAACAACACAGGTAGTAACATCGCAAGATATAATGAGTACATAAGTTCAATGGTCACAAAATTAAGGTCAAGTCTAGTAAAAAAGATCATGGTACGGGTAAGGCCAAGGTATAGGTAAAATAAAAAATCCCTAAATGCAATTAAGGAATTGTATGGGTAGTTGAGTCTTGTGGGTAGGGTCTATGAAGTGTTGGTAATGCCAAAAGTTATGGGACGGTAATGAGGTTAGGTCAAAAAAGAAAAAACATGGAGGAAATGGTACTAACAAATGACTGATGTTGATTATAAGGAAATCAACATCGGTTTGGTATGAATGATGTCAGTCATGTTGGGTTAGGGTTATAAAGTTAAAATTACTGTATTTTACAAAATCATTGTTGTTGTTGACTTTGAGAAAACGACAGAGCTGAGTGATTTGTGCCTTTCTCAGGGAGGAAAAAATACAAGGTATTGTACCAGGATTAGGTGGAGGTGACTAAATGGTGAGAGGAGCCTGGTAGATGGGTCCACTAGAGCAGTTGGAGATGTGTAATTGGTGGAGAGGTTCAAGGTAGATTTTGATATGGATGAGGTAAGAGAGGGGTCGAGTGGACCACCGATGCAGTGGTATGACATGCCACGATGTAGATGCCATTGGGATAAGGTAGGAGGCATTTTATAGCTTGTTATTTTCTCTAATTGTGTTTTACAATGAACAAATTTTGGGCATGTATGTTAATTTTGAAATGTGGGTGAAAAATAGATGAAATCCAAGGGGCTGAGGTTGAATATAGGATAAGTAGTGGGAGAAATAAATGTGGGGTGTAAGTGTTTGGGATTAAGTAGGGTTGTAGGTTTTTTTTTGTCAATTTTTAAGAAATAGGGGAGGTGGTTTCAGTTTTGGGGGTTGTGACAGAGGCCAGCATCAGTCAAGGTTTGATCAACATTGGTCAGCTATAGCCGAAATCAGTTAATACTAAGGTGAGCGACACCAGTTAATCAGAACTAATGTTAGTCAAAGAGAATTGGTGACGGTCCAGGAGACTGATGCTGATTAGGGTGAAAGAGGGACAAGGGTAAGAAGTGTTATGTATGAAAGGAAGAGGGATCAAGAAGGTGAAATTTATGACTGGTTATAGAGGGGTAAGGGTAAAATATGATCTTTGGCTAGATGGAATAGGTGAGGAGGTGAAATAATGTGAAGGTAATGAGTCATTAGTGTTAAGGGTAGGAGGTTGGTATGTAAATTACTTAAATGGGGTAAGAAGGATTTGTGTGATTGGGTATGTTGTTGGGGTTAAGATGTAATTTGAGGTAGTGAGGTCTTAACAATGTTGTGTTTTGCTGGATGCATGCTAGGGACCAGCTACGTATGTGAGACAGAGTACCACCATTGTTGGTAGATATGCGGTCAAGTGTGATTGTAGAAGAGTGGGAGCATATGAATGATGTTAGATTGATTGGGATCCGACGATAAAGGCATGTAGCTCGAGATCCTAGTTTGATGGTCACACTCATCGATAGATATGATTCTGTTAGAATTTGAGGATTCTAATAAATACGGATTTAATCAACTTACATATTACATAATGTTACAATAAATATTTAAATAAATATTATATCATAAGTAAATAAAGAAATACTTACAGGAAATAAATAACATAGGTGACACATTATTTATAGTGGAAAACCACAATAGGGTAAAAACCACTTTGAAATTAACCTTTTACTTCAGAGAAATTATTTTACATCTAGTAAGATCACCTTCTACTTTAAAACCCTATTTACTAAGGGTAAAACCAAGTCACTTGATTTGCACACCTTTGATATATTTCTTGAATATATCAAATGGGGACCTAAAGTCTTTTTTATATAAGGTGATCAAGTATGTCTCCCCACCCACCTTTTAAACCTAAAATGGTTAACACATACAACTAGTTTTATAATATTTAATATTAGAAATATAATAATATCATGATATTAAATATTTAACTTAAAGTATAAACCTAGGTTATCATATTTGATAATAGAAATAAAAATATTTTATATTATTAAATATTAACCTATATATTAGTGATGGACCCATATACATTAAGGGTTGGCGATACCACTTAATCATTATGTTCCAGCACTCCCCCTTAATGTTAAGTTAGATAACATAACATATGCCAATAGATTACCTACCCATGGTACACTACAGGATTTACAATCTTTAAACCATAAAGGTTTTAGGCTAGCATATTGGTTGAAGGAATTATAACACCTTCATCATACTTAATTTACCTTTTGGTACAAAAGGATTTGGAATCCCAAAGATCATCCCATGATTAGAGGCTAAGTATAATTTGTGAGTTTTGCATGTTCTCACAGGTTTTCATAAAAGGTTATTAAACCTAAGCATATAGGAGCCTTTTACAACTAAGGACCTCCTTAACAATATGCTTGTACTGGATATTTACTGGTAAAATCAACATCACTAAAGAGTTTACTGAAGATCGCCTTTAAGATATTTCTACATTTCTTTCTAAAAAATAAGCCGAGGAGGTATACATGCCCGTAGGTCTTTTTACACTTGCTCGAAGGTCCTTTTTACACTTTCCCAAAGGTATTTTACAAATTCCTGATGATATTTTTATAAAAACGAAGTTCTATTAGGAGGTGACATTGTCATGCACACTCCCCCTCAATGAAAACTCCGACAATCCAATATTTTCACGAAAGTGACAAAACTTTACAACACTTAGGGACTTTGTGAAGATGTTAATAACCTGCTCTTTAGTCAACATGAACTTGATATTTATTACATCACTTTGCACCTTATCATGGGTGAAGCGTATATGTATCTCAATGTTCTTCATCCTTTGATGTTGAACTGGATTCTTAATGAAGAGTAATACAACTCTAACCACCACATAGAAGAGAAATAATTCCTTTAGCTTCCATATGTATCTTTACCAACAACCGTTGTAGCCACATGGATTATTTACTTCTTCCATTGTATTTCTCTGCCTCACTAGAAGAAATCAAGATTGTTGATTATATTTTTTGTTCCAAGTAATGGTTCCTACACCAAAAAACTTGAGCACATACCCAATATATGTTATAACACAAGATCAGTATGGTTAGAATCAAAAAAACTATATAAGACAACATTTTTATTCTCAGTATAATGCAACCCATAATTGATTGTTCTTTTCAAATATATAAAAATTATTTTTGCAAGATTCCAATGATCTCTAAAAAAACTTCCTGCATAAAAATTTGAAGTAATTCCTACGGTATATGAAATATTTGATCTATTTATAGTTAGATAAATTAAAATATCAACTAATAACGTATATAAAATAGGATCAACCTTTTACATATGCAGATTTAAGATCAATATTTATTCCAATTTCCATTGAAGTAGAAATTTTTTCAATACAATGGTTGCATATTGTGTTTTGAAACATAACAATAAAATGAAATACAATCATATAAATAATATGATATGAGAGACCTAACTCATTCATTTCAAATTACTGCTTTAATTTCTCTTTAATTCTATGAATTAAATTAGAATTATCACCAGACATAATAAAATCATCAACATATATACATATTATGATAATATGTGAGCCTTATTGCTTAATGAATAAATCATTGTCAGAAGAATAATTAACAAAACCTAACAGTTTAAAGAAAGAAACAATTTTTACATACTAATATCTAAGAACTTGTTTTAAACCATACAAGGATTTCTCAACTTACAAACATAGTTTTCTTTACCAGTTTCTTCAAATCCTTTAGGTGGAAACATGTAAAGTTCTTCTTTTAAATTATAATTCAAAAAAATATTTTCCTTATCCATTTGATGGATTTCCCACCCAAATTGAGCGACAATTGTAAATAAGACCCTAACAGTATTTCTTTTAGCTATAGAAAATGTCTCAACATAATCAATACCAAGTTTCTGAGTGAAACCTCTAGCAACAAGTCTAGATTTATGTTTGTTAATACTACCATCAACATTATATTTTACTTTGTATATCCACATAGACACTATAATACTTTGCAGTTTAGGTTCATACAAGGTAATTAATGCATGGTACATATGATGGCTTCTTGTCATTTTCCTAAGATTAATAGGATTTGAACTTTCTAACATAGATTGAGCCCAATTTAATTTTTTATCTAGGAAGATAAGAGTTTCAGAAATATCTATAACATCAAAATATCATCATGACCATTTACTAAATCAGAACCAAAACCATCATTTAGAAGTATTTAATGAAGTAATTTTATGAGAAGAAGACAACACATGTAAACCTTTCACTAGATTATATATAGACATTTCATATAAGCTTCGATAATTAATATGTTTTAATCTTTCATGTCATAGTTTTGAATTATTCAAACTTTGAGATATAAAACAAGATGCAGAAGATAAATCATCAAAAATATACAGACCATTTCTTTGAATTCCTTCAGTTATTATACTCTTATTACTATCCTTGATATACCAAGTATCCTTCATGCATGAATTCTAGTTGTGTCCATACCTCTTTTGGATGTTTGATATTACCAATGTGTAGAAGGTACTCATCATTCACATTACGTAGAATAATAGAAAGAGCCTCCTGCATTCGTTGTAAGAATGTATTCATATTATCTACAGTTACTTAGCGACCGGTGGGAGCAATCTCAGATCCAAAAATAATCATCCAGAGTTTCCTTGCCATAAATTCTATTTTGACCCAAATGTTGTAGTTGGCTTCATTTAGGATCTGAGTTTTGTTAAGAGAGAAATAACTGGGCATCATTGTTTTTCTAAACTTATAAAACACACCCCATTATAATATACAATGTACCATAGAGTTAGATACATATTTATTGATAATAAAAACAACACATTTAATAAAATCAGATCTAAATTTTATAGATCTAAAGAAACTGTTTGATCATAACTAATTATGTCATTACAATGCATACTAATTAACCTCCCATAATCAAAATAATAACCCGCAATATAAAGGGCTCTGTATTATACCCCCGATTTATATAAAAAAATATTTCTGACCATATAGAAGTGAAGAAGAGACCCCTAAGAATGCATAACTTCAAATTTTAGAAAATAATTTAATGTAGACAAAAATATGTCCAGCGTAAATTTGATGTCTAAATGACCGTTATAATGGCTTATTTTTTGGTCTGTCATGACGGTTATTTGACCGTCTATTTTAACACAGTGAAAGTTTCCTAAAACCTACAATCTTAAATTTGACGTCTAAATGACCATCATATTGTCTTATGTTTGGTCTACTTTGACGGTCGAAGCTAAAACTTGCTGTGTATTTCCAGAATACGAAATTATATAATTTCTTCTTCTGTATAATATTAGGGAGTTTATATTTTAATACATTATAATAACTTATTATAATTTATAATATAAAAATATATACACTTTTTAAAAAAAAGGTATATAGTTTATAAAATGTAAATAAAAAACAACATATAGTTCATAAAAATTATAAACTATAGTATATTGTTTTTATATAAAAAACACATAACCCTTATTAAAGGGGTTTAAAGGACATAAACCAGGTTAAAAGAATTTTACCAGGTACAAGTAGATTTATGAAATTATAAATTAACCTGCATATTTTATAGAGGGGACAAGTTATTTTACCCGACCAATGAAATAAATTGAAATCCCTATTTTTATGAACCTTGTCTCCTCCCTTCATTTAATCTTAATTTTACCTTGCACACATTTAAAACTAAGAAAATATTTTATATAATTCCTGCAAGCTATTTTTTAAAAACTTTTATGTTATCTCATTTTATTCTCCACTCCCACTCTTATATAAAAGAAAACCTTTAAATTAGTTTATTTATATAAATTTTATAAACTATAAGATATAAATGAATGGGGTTACCCCCTAACATGGATAATATAAATGGTTAGGGACACATGTTAAGTTTTATTTAATAATGATTAAAATTTAAAAAGTAATCCCTTCATGGCCAAACAATAAACACGACTCCCCTTACTAAATAAATGTAAGCACTTAGGTTTTTTTAAAACATATATAAACTAAATCTAATAAAATATATATTTAAAGTGGTTTAAACTAACCATATATATAAAATATGATTCAAACTTAAGTTTTTAAAAAAAAAAAAAAAACTATATATACCTAGATTTATAAGTTAAGTTAAAATATGATTTAAACTTAGGATTAAAATATGGTCTGTTGACTCTTCCCTCAATCCCATATAATTTTAATATGGTTTAAGGATTTTAATATATAGTTTTTTTCAAAACTATATAAATTTCAATATAATGTTTATATAAATTATTATATAAATCTTATTCTATATTTTATTTAAAAATAATAATATAGTTTTCAAATTATATAGGATATAGTTATAGATTAACTATAAACTATAGTTTTCCAAATCGAATCCTTTTAGAGGGGACCAAAAAACACAGGTATGAATTAACCTTCCGAAATATTAAACCTACAAACATTTGAAATTATAGAAAACATGAAAATTATTACTTATGCACACATCAATCTCTAAAAAAACATTAATCTCTAAACAAACATTAATTCCATGTAATTTACAAAATGTAAATGAAAGTAAGAATTATACCATATTACATCTCCCCCCCGAAAAAAAAATCAGGGATTTAAAATTGAAAAACCCTAAATTTTTTTACCAAAAGTTCAATTACACAAATGTAGTGCCAAAATAAATTGGGTAAAAAAGAAGGGGACCAGATACTTTTAAATACCCTTTCGGGCTGGTTTAAAAAACCTGTACAAATTAAATAAATAAAATACAAAACATCTGATCTTAATTTATTTAATTTACCTCACTCTATTACCATGTTAGGATTTGAGGATTCTAATAAATATAGATTTAATCAACTTACATATTACATAATGTTACAATAAATATTTAAATAAAGATTACATCATAACATAAGTAAATAAAGAAATACTTACAGGAAATAAATAACACAGGTTACACATTATTTATAGTGGAAAACCCAAATAAGGTAAAAACTATTTTAAAAATAACCTTTTACTTCAGAGAACTTATTTTACATCCAGTAAGATCACCTCCTCCTTTAAAAAATTATTTACAAGGGTAAAACCAAATCACTTGTTTTGCACACCTTTGATATATTTCCCAAATATATCAAATGCAAACCTAAATTCCTTTTTATATAAGGTCATCGGGTATGTCTCCCAACCCATATTTTCAATCTTAAATGGTTGACACATACACCTAGGTTTATAATATTTAATAATAGAAATATAATCATTTCATGATATTAAATATTTAACCTACAGTATATACCTAGGTTAGCATATTTAATAATAGAAATATAAATATTTCATATTATTAAATATTAACCTATATATTAGTGATGGACCCATATACATTAAGGGTTTGCCAAACCATTTAATCATTATGTTCTAACAGATTCAATGATCAACACTTTTCATTTGCCGACAGGTGAGATTACCGTCACCCTAGAGGATGTATACAAGATTCTATATCTAGGTCGATTGTGGATAAGTGAGTGTATTCTATTTCTTTAGAGGCCTTCATGGAGCCTATAGTGGTTGTGTTTGAGGATGCGATGGGCGATATGAGGTACCATAGTGCAAGCCTTTGCTACGGAGAGATGTATGCAACCCATCCTCAAGAGATGAGGTTTATTGTTTTGATGATGGAGGTGGTATGTTGTTTCACCTTAACAAATACTGAGAGTGGTAGATTCCCATGAGCCTTGATGAGACTACTCCAAGATATGGTGGATGAGAAAATCTATTTTACATGGGCACCAAAATTTCTGGTGTAGCTGTATAGGGAGTTGTGGGCCTATGGGATATTGCGGTGGTTTAGTTTGTGTTGCACTTTTATTCTGCATTGTTGGGAATATGAGCACATCTTATGTGTAAGTCTAGTTTTTTTTCCCCGAATTGATTGGTTTGGGGGTGGATTGGTCATAGCTAGCTATAGATGGTGGGTAGTACAAGGTGACTAGAGCCTTGCATGATGTTTCATATTACAGGCAGGTGCTGGAGGGATTGTCTGGTGTGGATATTTTTAGAGGCCATATGTTGGATATCCCTCATACAGGGACATGATGAAGGAGTTAGAGGAGTTACAACTTCTCAAGACGATATAGGGGCACCGTGCCGGTGAGCATGAGATGATACCTGTAGATAGGGTTAGTGATGGTATAGTAGCATATTTACACAAAGAAAACCATTAATTTCTTCTCTACATTTCTTTGTAGTCACCATATATCATTCGGGGATACAATACAAATATATAGGAATTTGATTCCTATTATCTCTCCACCACTTTCTCATACCCAAAATCCTATACTTCAGAAAACCACTAAATACGATATATTGTTACAACAATAAACAATATATCTTAACAATATAAATTCTAACTAATATTTAATATTGTATATAAAAATATTAAATATTAACTAATAAACTACTTATTTAACTTTCGGTAAATATCCCATTATAATTTAAACGTTATATTTCCTGACATTCCCCCACTTAATGTTTACATGGTAGACAAAAAAATTTGCACTTCCTCTGCAGCCTTCCACCTGTGCGTGCTCATGATCTTGGCACACACTTGAACTGAAGGTATAAGAAGGAACACATAAAATTCTTATTGACTATGCACTGTCGGGAACACATCTAACCAAAAAGGATGGAAACACGCTAAAGAATTATTTGCTTCTAAACCAGCCACTCTAGGGAACACATCTAACCTAACAGTGTGGGAACTCAAGAAGGAACACATCTGAACAACGTTCAATGGTTTTCAGAAGGCTAACCATGAACCTAGGTATGAATAGGAACACATTTGACTATTCAACCTTATCAAGACTCATGATGCTACTTTTCACTGTGCTATTTGTTCTTCACTATGTTCTAGCATTGGGGAATTATGTAGGAATAATCACACACACAACTGAAAAAATGGAGATGGAACATTAGATGATCATGTTCCCCCTCAATGTGAAATTTCCACTTATTGAAAACTACAAACTGTAAAAAACTGAAGTGCATGAAACCACACTGAAAAGTATATACTCACACTATATATGCCATCACAGCTCTGTGCGGCCCCACCGTTGGTGACTGGTCATTATCTGACCTCTAGCCTTTGTTTCCTCCATCCTCCAGTGACATATTGATAACTTAGCAAGACGTAAATATGAAGCACATCTATTTCCACATTGAGCTTATTCTTCCCTTCCGTAATGTGAAACACTTTATTTTTTCAGATGTTGGGTAATACTGAAAATGCGTCTGTAAGGAATTATTTTTTATAAATTTTATGGACTTTTATAAAGACATAAAAAATGAATCAATTTGGCAATGACACCGTATAAAATTTTAAGAATAGAATGACAAAAACTCTATATTTTGACTTTACCGTTGACAATGAGACTACTTTGACAAATTTTGACTATAAACATAAACACTACAATATCATTGACTCTTACCAATGAATTTGGTAATATTATCGACACAAGTTTAACTCACAACAACTTTTTTTACGACATTGTGAATGAGACATCACAAATATATTGACACATATAAATATTGGACACTTTTGACAAGGAATATCATATAGGACTCTAGATGACACGACACATTAACAAGATAAAATTTTTTACTTAAAAAAACTTTCAAATTGACAAAACCAAATGGGTTAGACTAACCGGTCTTGACTTTTAATATGTATTGATTTTAACACTATGACTTGACTCAAAACTAGACAACGAATTAAAAAATACCTTTAGACTTAAAATGCATAAGACCACTAAATTGATATGACACACTAAATTTTTTTTAAAATATCACAACTTTTGCTTTGAATCCTGAGGAAAATGAATGGATTAAAAAAATAAAATTCTAACCTCATAGGTATCTCCCTAAAACCAAACGTGGATAGGAAGACATGGTCAATGGAGGTTCTAATCCAAAGGATCTTCATGCAATGTCGACTCAAAATAGCCAAATATAGCTCAATAAACCCAAAATATACACCAAACATGAGTGAAGGATATACACAACCCCCAAAGATAGGCACAGATCTCAACAAAATGCTTGTAAGCACTAATGTCGTCGCTCCAATGAAGCTTCTTGAATACTTTAAACACATGCGAATCAAATCTCCACTGCCAATTTTACAAGGTAGTATTTTCACGAGACTGTGAATAGAGATATACGAGTGAGGAAGATACAAATCAGATCTGGAAAATTGTAGTAGGCATAGTCAAATACACAGCCGTTATGAGGAAATAAGTTCCACGCTTGACAAAAAAAATTATCCACACCAAATACGTGGTGTAGTCTGATGGTATGGAATTGACACATATAATATTAAATTATACTATAATTCTCCCAATAGTACTCTAAGAATGCTTGCTTCATTAGTTAGAAATGCATATACTAGGGAAAACATGTAATCACGATATTGCCCTCTTTTCTTGCTAACTCTCTATATTAAAGTTGCTCTGCTACCAAATGACGGTACAATAGCAGATTTACAGAAAGAAACCCATTCATTTATTCTCTATATTTCTCTATATTCACCATATATCATTCGGGGATACAATACAAATATATTGGAATTTGATTCCTATTATCTCTCCGCCATTTTCTCATACCCAAAATCCTATACTTCAGCAAACCACTAATTACGATATATTGTTACAACAATAAACAATATATCTTAACAATATAAATTATAACATAATATTTAATATTGTATATAACAATATTAAAAATTAACTAATAAACTACTTATTTACCTTTCGGTAAATATCCCATTATAATGTAAACATTATATTTACTAACATGTAGATGGTAGTTTGGGCTGCCACAAGACGTGCCGCCACCCTTCCCTCAGTATATGACAGATGACGTGGAGAGACCTATGTCTACACCATGACCGAGTGTTCTCATAGGGCAGGAGGAGCAGGTAGTGGACAGGTGGATCAATGATGTTGGGGTCACTGATAGACATAGGAAGTGGTGGGCGGTGCAGCTACGAGCAACACCCACGAGGCAAGTGTAGTCAGACTTAGCCACCATCATAGTATAGACAGATACCTTGCAGGGTCAGGTGGCTACCCTTCAGGCATAGATTACAGTGTTACAGGGGCATCTTACTGGGTCAGAGGTATAGGTTGCCATTTTACAGGCTCATGTGTTGGCATTACAGGCCTAGGTTGCATAGGAACAGGCACCCGCACAAGGTGGAGATGGAGATGGGGGACAAGTTTTTTCCTTACAGGAACATGTATTAGGCTTGTAGGGCTAGTTTTCCACTACACAGGCTCAGGTTGTGGCTCTACAGGCCCAAGTTATAGCACAGGCACCGCCACAGGCATAGGGATAGGGTCTCATACTATAGATAGCTATGACATGACATGGAGCATAGATACAGGGTTTGAGGCTAGCCCTAGCAAGATAAAGCTCACAGTTTGATGTGAGACCCTTGACACCACCTCAAACAGTGCCAATGATGAGGATCAAGGATGACCTGGACAAGGCACGGTATTACCAGGATCATTTGACGACTGCAGGGATAGATGTACCCTCCTATGCTAAGTACATAAGATAACAAATAGTGAGTGAGAGGACTAGATATGACACTCACAGTTCATAGAGCACAGGGGGATGGTTAGCCTAGAGATAGGCTTAGGGTGAGATGATGAGTTCATAGAGGCTAGACCCAGCTGCGGTTCAGGTGAAGATTAGACCGAGACCCATGCTAGGTGGAGAGATGCTGGAAGTTCACCGGGTAGGAGGTGAGGAGGAGGAGACAGATGAGACATGCATGGATATCAGATGGAGTGAGGACTAGTCACTTGATATGACTGGTAGTCATCTCTATTTTTTTTTGTATATACCGTCCTGCGCACTGATGATAGTGAGGATGCAGATGAGAGTTTTGAGATTTTGATCTTATACCGACCTTCATTCTGAAGATGGTGAGGATGTATCTGAGAGATTTGAGATACTTTTATGTATTTGTATTGGTGTACATTTGTATTGACACATAGACTATCATTGTTATAGATGATGATTTTGATATTATGGATGATTTTGTTATTGTGTATGTGATGGAAAATAGGTAAATTAGGCATGTTTGAGTCAATGTCATGTAGGCATAGTTGAGTTAGGTCCTTTAGGCATGGTGGAGTTTGAGGTTTGTTAGGTGTTATCCCCGTTTTGAGTTCACAACGAAACGATCGGATAACCCCTACAAAATTTTCGAAGTGATTTTGCATCATGACCTCTTTTAGAGAAAATCAGGTTTTCGGGTGTTACTAACAGCTTGACATAAGCTTTAACATGCTTTATGTCTTATGTCCTCCGAAATCCGAAACCCGCCTTGCAATGAGAAGATCCTTAGTAATCGGGTTTTCGGAAATTCAACTCATCGGAACATACTTGAGTTATAACATGCTTTGTGTCGCGTGACTTCCGAAACCCGAGACCCGCCTTGTGTTAAGGCAATCCTTTGTATTCGGGTTTTCGGAACTCTAAAACATCGGGACATTTATGTTCCAAAACATGTTTTATGCGCCATGTTCTCCGATTCCCGAAGTCCGCTCAATCCTTTGTAATCGGGTTTTCAGAAGTTCAATGCATCGGAACATTCATGATTCAAAACATGTTGGGTGCTCCATGTTTTCCGAAGCCCGAAACCCGAAATGCACTAAATCTCCTCGTGTCGGGTTTTCGGACTCCTCCAACATGCTGACGTGGCATTCATGCCGAGCGGTCGGTGAGTTGGCACGTGCCGAGCTGAAGTGTATTTATTACTGATTTTCTTATAAATATGTGGATTGCCACGTCATTCTTACCGTTCATATTTTTAATTCGTGGATTTTTCGCATGCTCTTCCGCTCCCAAAACCCGCAAACTTGCGTTACCAGACTGGATCGTTTGTTTTCAATTTTACCTGTCTCGAATTGAAGGTATTTTTCGTTCCTTCTTTATTCTTGATTTTTCTGGATCGATTGCGTGTATTTTCTTTCCAATTTCTTGCCAGTTGTCAAGGGTTTTTCTTCCTTCTTCTTTCTGTGTCGTTTTGGAAAGGGTTTTGGGTTTTTAGGGTTTATTTTCTTCTTGAGACTATCAATTGGTGCTGTTCCTTCCAAATTCCAATTACTTGCATGATGTATGGAATATGAATAACACAAAAAGAAAGGATGTTTTATATGTGAAAATTCAAAGGAAAGACTCTGTTTTTGTTTCCCGGATTTTGAAGGCTATTTTGCAGATTCAAAAGTCTGAAATACAAAGGAAGCTCGCAGTGACGGGGTTTTTCAACATTCCGACCTCAACAGTGGGTGCCGGGTTACCTCCTGTTTCCGCCATTAAAAGCAAGTGTCGGGTTTCGCCAAGATTCCGACATATCAGACCTGTCGGGTTCACTAAGTTTTCTGATATCTTCTTTTGCATGTCGGGTTCTCCTCTGCTTCCGACGCATTCAGTCAATCAGGTTTTTCAGTGTGCACAGCATCTCTGGAGTTCCGGAACAAACAGTCTCAGCTGGAGGAAGAGAAAGGAGAAGAATCAAAAGATGATGACTCAGATTGAGCTCCAACGTCCCATGTCATTTCTATTTTTAGAATGACATATCTTCTATTTCCATTTTATCATTATTTTTAATTCATAACTTTGACTTGATCTCCTGCGTGAGAATCATGCAAAGTTGAACTCTAGTTAGCATGCTACTTTTCAGGATCTGTCCTGTTTAATCTCTAGCTTCGTTTGTTATAAATAAGGGATGCTTGTGCATTCTAAATGGTCGAGAATTTTTGAAGCATTAAGAGGCTATTGGAAAGGAGAAAAACTTTGTGTTTTCTTTCAATCATTTTGAAGAATAGAAGTTGATATTGTTTTGCAGACTTTGTGTTGTGGAATATATCTTATTTAAGACAGTGTTCTTATGTTCATGATCTTAAAGCTATTCTTTGCATAGAATCTCAGTGTTTCTAATTATCTCGGACACTATATCTGTGATCTAAAACTCGTATGATTATTTTGTGCTCTGTGTTTACTCGAAAGAAAATACGTTTCTCCCATTTCTTTTCTACCGTGCTTCTTTCATTGTAACAGTTTCTAACCTATTTCACTTACGAAAGCAATATCCTTGAATCGTGTGAATGTGGATTTCGAGATTTCATCCCAACCCCCAATGGTTAGATTAGTGTGAATATTGTATATATTATTTACTGTGTTTTAGGTTAGTAATAAACAGGCAGCCTCACCTGTCTTTGAGGAGGGATTCAATCCCATGTACTGTGGTTGAACCTTATATTTTGGTTTGACAAAATATCCAACCAACAGTTTTTGGCGACTCCGCTGGGGAAATACAGATCAATAGTATAAAGCTTATCCTCTCGGTGTCTGGCAACTCCATATTTGCCTTATTTTTAATAAGATCTCCTTTCAGTTCAAGCTGGCCAGGAGGGTCTTCACTCGGTCTCGCCGAGCTCAAGGTGAAATTGATCCACTCTTTGAGTTGCTGCAACAGCACAATTTCGGCCTTTCTCCCAACAGCGTTGTCTCTAACCGAGCCAGAAGTTCTTCACCTGTTCGGAGAAATCGGATCCCTGAAGAACGGGAAGCATCTGCAACTTGTCGTGCACTACTCTTGTCTGATACCCGGATCCCTGTACGCACTCTTTTCAGAAGGATGGCGGTTCAACCTGTGCCTTGGGGTGCAGTCATTGGTCCTCTTACTTTGACTCCTCCATTGCATGAGTTACCACGTGGATCACGTAAAAACATTCCCAAGTTCAATGGGGATGGGAAGCAGCATCCTGATGAGCATATTGCATCTTTCTTTGTTGCATGCGGTGTCCTCGGAGTATCCCACGAAGATGTCTCTGTTCGACTCTTCGTTGAAACATTGCAGGGAGTAGCAGCTGAATGGTTTTATCACCTCCCGAATGCATGCATTCCAGATTGGGCTACCATGCGGACCAAGTTTGAGGCACGTTTCAAACCAGCCGAAGATTCTCATGCATTGTTAGCTCAGCTTACTCATATGAAGAAGGAATCGCATGAACCTATGCGGGAATTCGTGGCTAAGTTCAATAAGCTGATCCAGAAAATTCCAGTTATAGCTGTACCAACTTTGGAAAACCAAAAGTGCTTCTTCATCAATGCTCAACCTCCTGATATAAGTTTTTTATTACGAAGGTCGGTTATCCCAGATTTGGCTACTGCTCAGTCAACGGCTACTGAAATAGAGGATGATCTCATCTTAGCCGGAAGGATCAAGAAAGATATACCCAAAATCAAAAATCAAGGTTCTTCTCAAGGTAATACTGACCCTATGTTTCAAAAAATGGCTAATGATTTGATTGCTTTAAAGAAGCAAGTGTCTCAGCAGGTGAGCAATGTTCCGTACCGGGATATCCCTAGGCAGAATTTTAATAACAATGGTGCACCTGCCAGAGATAGGCCACGGTTAGCTCCTGCTCAGCCGAGACTAGCAATTGAAGCTCCGCCTGTTAATGCAACAGTGGAAATAATTGAAGAAGATGATGAACCAGAAGAACAAGATTCCCGTGAGGATTTCGAAGCTTCAGGATATGCTGATGAGTCTTATGATGAGTCAGCTGGCGACTCCAGCATTGGTTATTTGGAATATGATGAAGATGAATGTGAGCCAGATGGTCAATCATTTGCTGTTTTCACTCGGTCCCAATCTCAGGTCCCCAGAAAGCCTCTGGAAAATACTAAGGAGAAGAATAAGGAACCTCCTGTATCCATAGTCAAAAGGGGTACCCCTATTTCGGCGCAAACTGAAAGAGAGGTTACTAAAAAGACAGCTGCTCCTTATTCTCCTTCTCCTAAGGTCTTCCATTTCCCGCCCCACCCCCCCCATATAGTTGTATCTCCTTTGTCACTCCTGTTATTACCGCAATCACCCCTCCTTTCCCCACCCCTTCTCCCCACTTCCCTCCCTAAGGTCAGTGCCCCAGCACAAGCTCATATAATTAGAACTGAGCCTACTATCATTCCTTCTTACACTGCTTTCGATATTATTGATCATGCAAAGAGAACCAAAATTCAAATGTCAGAAGCAGAATAGCTTCAGTCGAATCCCGAACAATTTGAAAAGCTGGCCAAGTTCATCAGAAGTAAAGCAGCCGTTTCGTCACCTGCTAAAGGTCTCCTTTCAAATCCTACTCAACCCACACCTCAGAATAATCTGACTTCTGCTTCTTCCTCAGGAAAGATTGAACCATTTTATTTGTCTCTACTTATAAATGGGTTTAAACTCAGCAATTGCATCATTGATTCAGGGGCCTCTGATAATGTTATGCCCGCAAAAGTGGCCCATGCCCTTGGGCTTACTTTGACTAAATCATATGGACGGTGCTATTCCATGGAAACTAAACAAGTCCCTCTGATTGGTCAAATTAAGGACGCACAGTTCGCATTTGTTGCTTTTCCTGAGAAGAGAGTGAAAATGACTATCCTAGTTGCAGATATTCCTGCAGCTTACGCATTCTCTTGGGTAGAGGATTTTGTAAAGATGTCAGAGGAGAGATTAGTATGGATTGGACCAAAGCTAAGATCCCAGTCAAAGGGGTTCAACAGGTTCTTCATCCTGAACCGCAGGCAAAGTATTTGGTGACTAAATCAGATGATCCTAAGGCTCAGATTCTTTTCGAAGATGCTAGCTTCGGGAATTATTTCATGGCTTCAGAGATACCCATTGTAGATGTGGAAGAGGAAGATCCCAATGCAATTTGGACGCTCGAATTTGATGGTAGCTGCTCAACTTCTGGATCAGGCGCTGGTGTTTTTCTCATATCTCCTAGCTCCGAGATTTTCCCATCAGCTTATAAGTTGCAATTTGATAATACTAACAACACGGCTGAATATGAAGCCCTGTTATTAGGATTAGAATTGGCCAGACAGAAGGGAATCAAGAATCTCAAGGTGCAGGGAGATGCAGAGCTGATTGTTAATCAAGTTAGGGGTGTATATCAGGTGAAAAATGATCGGTTGAGGCATTATAGGAACAAAGTGTGGGATAGTATAGAATGCTTTGATGCATTTTCTATTAAGGCAGTTTTAAGAGATTATAATGACAAGGCTGATTCTTTGGCCGTATCTACATCTCTTCTTCTTCCTCATCCTCAGTTCAAGCAAGACACATACTCTATCGAGATTGTGTACCACCCTAGCATCCCTGATAATGCAACTCACTGGCAGGTATTCAATGATGATCAACAAGTGTTGGCTTTCCTGGAAAAGGCTGACAATTTCAGTGAACTGTATTTTGAAGGTTCGGAATCAGCCTTTTGTGAAACTATTTTAGATCCATATCAAGAGGTTGATGGTGAATTTATCCAGCTGAAAGGCAACAAGATACCAAAAGGTCTAGTTTCTCTGGAGGGTCTGTTTGACAAGCATGATCGCTTCATCCAAAACAAAAGGTAGGTTGAAGGAGCTTCTTCCTCTGAAGTGGATCAAATCAATCTAGGTTCATCTGATCAACCTCGGATGGTGAATATCGGTAAATGTTGTTCTCCTGAAGAGAAGGAAAGATTCACTTCGCTTTTGAAGAAATACATCGATGTGTTAGCATGGTCCTATGCAGATTTGAAATCTTTCAAGCCCAAGGATGTTCAGCACAATATTCCTTTGAAGCATGATGTCAAGCCGTATAGACAGAAGCAAAGGCATTACAATCCGAAGATTTCAGGGACAATCCTGGCAGAAATTCAGAAGATGTTAGATGCTAGGATTATTTTCCCAATCCATCATTCCACTTGGATTGCAAACATTGTTCCTGTCAGAAAGAAGAATGGCGAGATCTAGATTTGTGTTGACTTTCAGAACTTGAATCAGTCCTCGCTGAAGGATAACTATCCCTTGCTGATCATGGATCAGGTATTACAAACTGTAACTGGATCTGAAATGTTATCCATGCTCGACGGGTTTTCAGGATATAATCAAGTCGAAGTAACTACAGAGGATCAACACAAGACAGCTTTCACGACCCCATGGGGTACCTTTGCTTACAGAAGGATGCCATTCGGCCTGATCAACGCCAGAGCTACTTTTCAGAGGGCTATGGACCTAGCATTCAGAGATCTGATGGGTAAGGTCATAGTCGTGTATTTGGATGACTTGACTGTCTTTTCTAAAAAACGAAGTGATCATTGTGGTCATTTAGAATAGGTACTTCAGAGATGCAAACGTCACGGAATTTCATTGAATCCTAAGAAATCCATGTTCGGGGTAACAGAAGGAAAGCTGCTGGGTCATATTGTGACTAGAGAAGGAACTAAAATTGACCCAGAAAGGGTAAAGGCTATTCAGAGCCTTACCTTGCCCACAAGTAAAACAGGAGTTCATTCTTTCTTCGGAAAGGTTAATTTCTTGAGAAGATTTGTACCTGATTTTGCTGACAAGACCAAGGATATCCTTGGAATGATGAAAGGCAAAGTCCCATTCAGATGGAGTGCAGAAGGGAAACTTTCATTTGAAGAAATAAAAAAGGCAGTTGCTAGCGCTCCTGTTTTAGTATGTCCAGACTTCAAGAAAGATTTCATCATGTATAGCTATGCTTCTACCCACACAGTGTCAGCGATCCTGATGTAGGAAAATGGAGAAGGCATTGAAGCTCCTATCGCATTCATGAGCTGTCTGTTGAAAGAGCATGAATTGAAGATGTCGCAGATTGAAAAACATGCTTACGCAGTGGTAAGAGCAGTAAAACACTTCAGGTACTATGTACTGAATTCTCATACTCGTGTTCTCGTTCCTGATACTGCTGTTAAATCCATTCTGACTCAACAAGAGCTGGGAAGCCAAAGAGGTACTTGGATTGCTAAGGTTCAGGAGTACGACTTGGACATCAAACCTACCAAGTTGGTATGAGGAAGGGGCCTGTGTCAATTGATTGCAGAGAATCATGCTGAAGCAGAGTGTGAGAAGAATCAAGATACTTCTTCAGAACTGCCTACGGTGCTTTTTGTCAGTACGACCGATGAATGGTACACGGACATCGCTTTCTTCCTAACTTATGGTGAATGCCCTCCGCATTTAAATCAAAAAGAGAAGAGGACCGTCAAGTTGAGATCTGCGAAATACCTTTTGTGGAATAATGCAATATACAAGAAAGGTATCGATGGTGTCTTCTTGCGTTGTGTTGATAAATCGCAACAGGGAAAGTTATTAGAATCCTTTCATAGCCTAGCATGCGGAGGACATTTTTCGTCTTCTGTAACAGCATATAAGATCTTACGGGCTAGGTATTATTGGCCTACTCTTTTCCAGGACTCAGCAGAATAGGTGTCTAAATGTGAATCTTGTCAACATTTTGTTGGTCGTCCCAAGTTAACAGCTCTTCCTCTGAAGCATGTGGTGATTGAAGAACCTTTTCGCCAATGGGGGATTGATTTTATCGGAACATTGAATCCTGCTTCCAGTGCTGGACACCACTATGTGCTAACTGCTACAGATTATTTTACTAAGTGGGTAGAGGCTGTACCAATCAAGCAAGCAACTTCTGAAGCTGCTTGCAAATTCCTTAAGGAAAACATAATTGTTAGATTCGGTGTACCTCATAAGATTGTAGCGGATAATGCTTCCAATTTCTCGTCACATGAGTTAACTGAGTTTTGCTATGGATTCGGCATTACTTTAGCTCATTCATCTGACTATTATCCCCAGGGTAATGAGCAAGCTGAATCCAGTAATAAGAATCTGGTTACTATAATCAGGAAATTAGTAGACGAAAATCAAAGGAATTGGCACAAAGCATTGTATGATGCATTGTGGGCTGATCGGATCACTCCAAAGCGAGCCATAGGGATGTCTCCTTTTCAATTGCTATACGGGATTGATGCTGAAATTCCTATCTCAGTAGAATTGCCGGCCTTACAGTTGGCGAAAGTGATTGAAGATGTAGCTTTTCAGAATTCAATCGAAAAGAGGGTTATGTACCTAACCAAGCTAGAAGAAGAGAGAATCAAGGTGATTGATCGTATAGCAGATCATCAGAGCAGGGGTGAAGAAGATTTTTGATAAAAAATCCAAGCGACGTGACTTCCAGATTGGAGATCTTGGTGTTGCTTTGGGATAAAAGAAGAGAACAAAAAGGAATGCATGGAAAATTTGATTCTTTATGGAAAGGAAATTTCAAGATCCACGAGTTGAATGGTGAAAATAGTTTCCTTCTATCATATCTGGATGGAGGGTTACTCCCTTTGCCTTTCAGTGGAAAACATCTAAAGCTGTTCCACCATTAATGCAAGATGCTCTCTTGCATTCTACATATTTTTCTTTTGTTGTGTGTTTGCTTTTGTTTTTTTTTCTTTCTTTCTTCGTTTTGTTTTGTTTTGGTTTCCTCCTTGACCCCCGTAGCCCATTTGATAAGGCCCTGGTCCGCGAGACCAGAGATTCTGAGTTCTCTTCCTTTGGTATTACAAAGAAAAGTCCCTAACTGGAGCCATCTGTTATCCCCGTTTTGAGTTCACAACGAAAACGATCGGATAACCCCTACAAAATTTTTGAAGTGATTTTGCATCATGACCTCTTTTAGAGAAAATCAGGTTTTCGGGTGTTACTAACAGCTTGACATAAGTTTTAACATGCTTTATGTCTTATGACCTCCGAAACCCGAGACCCCGCATTGCAATGAGACAGATCCTTTGTAATCGGGTTTTCGGAAATTCAACTCATCGGAACATTCATGAGTCCAAAACATGCTTTGTGTCGCGTGACTTCCGAAACCCGAGACCCGCCTTGTGTTAAGACAATCCTTCGTCTTCGGGTTTTCGGAACTCTAAAGCATCGGGATATTCATGATCCAAAACATGTTTTGTGCGCCATGTCCTCCGATTCCCGAAGTCCGCTCAATCCTTTAAAATCAGGTTTTCGGAAGTTCAATGCGTCGGAACATTCATGATTCAAAACATGTTGGGTGCTCCATGTTTTCCAAAGACCGAAACCCGAAATGCACTAAATCTCCTCGTGTCGAGTTTTCGGACTCCTCCAACATACTGACGTGGCATTCATGCCGAATGGTTGGTGAGGTGGCACGTGCCGAGCTGAAGTGTATTTATTACTGATTTTCCTATAAATACCCCCGATTTCCACGTCATTCTTACTGTTCATATTTTTAATTCGTGGATTTTTCGCATGCTCTTCCGCTCCCAAAACCCGCAAACTCGCGTTACCAGACTGGATCGTTTGTTTTCGATTTTTACCTGTCTCGAATTGAAGGTATTTTTCGTTCCTTCTTTATTCTTGATTTTTCTGGATCGACTGCGTGTATTTTCTTTCCAATTTCTTGCCAGCTGTTGAGGGTTTTTCTTCCTTCTTCTTTCTGTGTCGTTTTGGAAAGGGTTTTGGGTTTTTAGGGTTTATTTTCTTCTTGAGACTATCAATTGGTGCTGTTCCTTCCAAATTCCAATTACTTGCATGATGTATGGAATATGAATAACACAAAAAGAAAGGATGTTTTATATGTGAAAATTCAAAGGAAAGACTCTGTTTTTGTTTCCCCGGATTTTGAAGGCTATTTTACAGATTCAATAGTCCGAAATACAAAGGAAGCTTGCAGTGACGGGGTTTTTCAACATTCCGACCTCAACAGTGGGTGCTGGGCACCTCCTAAGTTCCGCCATCAACAGTGGACGCCGGGTTTTCTTCAGGTTCCGTCATTAACAGTGGGTGCCGGGTTACCTCCTTTTTCCGCCATTGAAAGCAAGTGTCGGGTTTCGCCAAGATTCCGACATATCAGACCTGTCGGGTTCACTAAGTTTTTCTGATATCTTCTTCTACGAGTCGGGTTCTCCTCTGCTTCCAACGCATTCAGTCAATCAGGTTTTTTAGTGTGCACAGCATCTCTGGAGTTCCGGAACAAACAGTGTCAGCTGGAGGAAGAGAAAGGAGAAGAATCAAAAGATGATGACTCGGATTGAGCTCCAACATCCCATGTCATTTCTATTTTTAGAATGACATATCTTTTATTTCCATTTTGTCATTATTTTTAATTCATAACTTTGACTTGATCTCCTGCGTGAGAATCATGCAAAGCTGAACTCTAGTTAGCATGCTACTTTTCAGGATCTGTCCTGTTTAATATCTAGCTTCTTTTGTTATAAGTAAGGGATGCTTGTGCATTCTAAAGGGTCGAGAATTTTTGAAGCATTAAGAGGCTACTGGAAAGGAGAAAAACTTTGTGTTTTCTTTCAATCATTTTGAAGAATAGAAGTTGATATTGTTTTGCAGACTTTGTGTTGTGGAATATATCTTATTTAAGACAGTGTTCTTATGTTCGTGATCTTAACAGCTATTCTTTGCATAGAATCTCAGTGTTTCTAATTATCTCGGACACTATATCTGTGATCTAAAACTTGTATGATTATTTCGTGCTTTGTGTTTACTCGAAAGAAAATACGTTTCTCCCATTTTTTTTCTACCGTGCTTCTTTCACTGTAACAGTTTCTAACCTATTTCACTTACGAAAGCAATTATCCTTGAATCGTGTGAATGTGGATTTCAGGATTTCATCCCCAAACCCCAATGGTTAGATTAGTGTGAATATTGTATATATTATTTACTGTGTTTTAGGTTAGCAATAAACAGGCAGCCTCACCTGTCTTTGAGGAGGGATTCAATCCCATGTACTGTGGTTGAACCTCATATTTTGGTTTGGCATAGTTGAGTTAGGTCCTTTAGGCATGGTGGAGTTTGAGGTTTTTTAGGCATGGTTTATTTTAGGTCAATTAGGCATGGTTGAGTCAGGTATAAGCATGGTTAATTTTAGGTCATTAAGACATGTGTGATTCAGGTATAGACATGGTTGAGTCTAGGTGAGTTAAACATGGTGAAGTTAAGGTTTTTTGGTTTTGATTTAATTTCCAAGTTATTGGTAACATGGGAAATAAATGATGATGTATATGTATGTGATGGTATATATTTTCAAAATATCTGATATCATGGAATTATGAAATAATGGAAGTATGATATGATGTTATTTAAGAAAATGGTATGTATTTACGTTTGTTAATTGTTACATTCCAAGTGTTTGTGAAAAATGGAAAATAAATAAGGTGAAATGTTAATTGAAAACATGGGGGGGGGAATTTGTTAGGGAAAGGAGTGGCCAAGCTAACCTCAAATGGCCCCATGCCCTTGGAGTGCTTCCTACATAGCCATGCAAAAAGGGGCCTCAAGACAATGTAGTTCTCCCATAATCTAGGGAAAAATAAGATGAGGTAGTGGAATGGGTGGGTAGGTTTGAAGCATGATTGAGTCTAGGTCATTTAGACCTAGTTGGGTTTTCGGTCATTTTAGGTAGGGTTGGGTTTAGGTCATTGAGGCATGATTGATGTTGGTGAAAGGGGAATCCTTAAAATGTAGGTATCAATGGTCTAGTAGTGTATAGGGTAATCAATAATTAATGAAGAAGGTGAATGGTAAGAGGTGACGAAAAGAGCCACCTAATTGATAAGAACCATAACAAGTCTACCATACCAAATATTGGCTTATGAACATAAGACCCTAAATTTGTTTCATGATTGACTATGCTAAGGGTGAAGAAAGTCACATGATCACGAAATTTCGTGTTTGTGAAAAGTCCCTAAAGAAGGTAGGAAATTAGGGTGAAAATTAAACGAGTTGAAAATGGTTCGTGTTTATCCTAACATGGTGTAAGACAACATGCCTACTTGGTAAGAGACCTAAGATATAAATAGGAAATTCCATGACAAAAAAATTATCATTTTCTTCTTTTTGTTGTTGTTTTGGTAGACTGATCGATGCGGGAAGTCTATGTGGGATGTGTATATTATCTCCTTGAGGTCTTCATGAAGTTGATCATAGCGGGAAGCTTCTAAATATTTTATTTTATTTTGCAAGAATAGTCCTCTTTTGATGAGAGACTAAGTACAATATGGCTAGCTTTGTATAGTTTTCCTTCGAGGGAGAAAAAAGTAGCGAGATCAGAGAGAATAGACGCCCTTTTTTAGGGAATCATTTTTTTGCTAGAAGTTTGAATCAAGGATTTAAATCCCATTTTACTATTGAAATTGCTTTACTTTTGGACTTTTAAGTCATGGACAAGACTATAGAGAAAAATAGGCCCTTATTTTGAATATAAAACTATATCACACAGATCTTATCTATGAAAGAGAGGGTTTAAGTGATGAATGACCTTGGGATTCCATATTTGAAAAATATGAAAATTATCCATGAGAATCATGCCATGATACTCATATTGAAGGCAAAGGTGAAAGGTAATGAGTAATCACATGATCCTAGTTTAGTCTTTGATCCTTGAAATAGGTAAAATCAAAGGTGAATGGTGCTCAAGGAATGAGTGTTTAATAGACAAGAGGTGATATAGGAATTCATTCAATAGTAGAATGGTCTAATATGCAAGGAATTAAGGGGCTCAGGTTCTGGTTTACCTTCGAGTGAATACAAATGATAAGAACCTGATCCATAGGTATGAGTAACGATATAAGGTCCAAGCCAATTACGAGTGAATTTTCCCCGTTTAGTTTTCTCCTCTTTGGTTACATGTTGATTTTCCTTTAGGACGAGGTCATCGACTTGAAAGGTTCGTTCATTGAAATGTTTTTGGTAGATTTGGAGATGATCAAGAGCATTAAGACAATGTTCATCTAATAACTCAAGTTGTGCCAAATGGTCTTGGTGAAAGTCATCATTGTTAAGAATCTCTTTGAGTGAAATAAGAAGAGACGGAATCTAGAATTTGAGAGGTAAGACAACCTTTGTACCGTAGAGTTGAGAAAAAGGTGTGGTCGTAGTTGAGGTATGAATACTAATACAGTAAGCCCATAAAGCAAAAGGAATGTGCGTATGGCAATCCTTTCCCATATCGTGAACCACCTTCATAAGAATTTTGTTCAAGGTTTTGTTGGTTGATTCAGCTTGGCCATTTTTTTGTGGGTAGTAAGGTGAAGACAAACTAAGTTGAATGCCGAAGACGTCAAAAAAAATTCCGTAGGGTTTTATTTTTGAAATATTTTCTGTTATCAGTGATGAGGCGGTGAGGGACACCAAAATGACAAATAATGTGATGGTTGATGAATTCACGAATTTTCTTGGCTTTTGTAGAGATGAGGGGGATGTCTTCAACCCATTTAGTGTAGTATTTGATTATGGTAATAATCCATTGATGGCATTGTGAAGAATGAGAATTGATCTCTCTGATAAGATCCAAACCCCATTGAGAGAAAGGCCAAAGATATCGTGTGACCTGTAAGGCGTGACTAGGTGTTTGATGAAGATTACCATGTTGGTGGAATTTCACACAACATTTGACATAGTCACAAAAATCACGGTTGAGGGTGGGCCAATAATATCCCAGGTGAAGGATGCGTTTGGCGATAGCCAAACCACTAAAATGACCTCCATAAATTCCATTGTGAACTTCCTTGATGGTGTAGGGAATTTCATAACTTGTAAAAAATCACAAGAGGATACCATTAAAACCACATTTATAGAGAAGGCCTCCCTTGATGACGTACTAAGAGATACTTTTGAGAAAGGAGTGTTGTTTATTATGAGTAAAGTATGGAGGTAGAACTGAAAGGAAAAGATACGTCAACAAAATAATTGTAGCAAAGGTCACGTTAGTTAGCTTGAATGGTTCTGACAAGGTTCACATCTCAAAATATATAGGAATGTGATTGCAGTGTTTTTACTGTGACGAAGATTTTCAAGTCGAAGGGCAAGGAAGGAATCTGAGAAGCAAGGCAATCCATGGTATCTGTAAATTTTTTAATGGAACGTGGAGTGGTTTGAAGTTCATAACGGGAAAAGGTAGTCAAAAGTATGTCTACATGATGCTTATACTTTTGAAGTACTTTTTTACGACACTGGTTTATACCATTGACTTGATTTACAACTAGTTGAGATTCACTAAAGATATTAATTGATTTAACATCTAAGGTGACGGTGTTTTGGAGACCTAATATGAGTGATTCATATTTGGTGATATTATTAGTACAATCAAAATCTAGTTTGAAAGATAATGGCATAGGTTCACCATCAAGAGGAATGAGGATAACACCTACACCACCCCCACGTTGACATTTGGAACCGTCAAAGAATAAGGTCATTTGGTAAATAGTATCCTCCAAAGAGAGGGTAGTAATGGATTCATTCAAGAAATTGAAGTTAGAGGATTGATTTATGGAGAAGGGTGCGTCTACAAGTTTCTCAATGATAATTTGACCTTTGATATATTTTTGATGGATGAATTCAAGGTCGAGGTCTGTGAGAAGAATTATCCAATGTGCAGCATGTATATGTTGGTAGGGCTTGGCGTACATGTAATTTAAGGGGTCATTATTGGTGAAGAAAAAGGTTTTGTGATTGAGTAGGTGATGAAAAAGTTTAGTGGCAAAAAAAACTAAGGCTAAGTAGAGTTTTTCGGTGTGGGTGTATCTGGTTTCATAGTCCAAAAGGGTAAGACTTATGTAATAAATTGATTTCTCCCGGTATTGATCATCACAATGGGCGAGAATGAAACCCAAGGAATTATCTGTAGAAGAAATGTAAAGGTAAAATGGTTGGTTATCCTTAGGAGGAACGAGTACAGGTGTTTGGAGAAGGTATAATTTTAAGGCCTCAAAGGCTTTATGGCATTCATCATCCCATTTGAAAGAGACATCCTTTTTGAGGAGATGATGAAATCGGTGGCAGCGATCAGAAAGCTGTGAAATAAAAATATGAATAGATTGTAACTTACCTTACAAAATATGAAATTAGAGAACGTTAGTAAGAGGAGGAATTTAGAGAGTAGCCTTGATTTTAGTAGGATTAAATTCTATGTCATGCAAAGAAACAATAAAACCAAGGAGCTTACCTGAGAGAACAACGAAGACACACTTTTCTGGTTGAAAGCGAACACAATATTTGATGAGATGGTCAAAGATGACCTTTAGGACTGTAAGTTGTTTGGCCTAATGTTTTGATTTGGCAAGAAGGTCATCTATGTAATCTTGCAATATATGATGCATGATGTCATGGAAGATATAATTCATAGCCTGCTGATATGTAGCACTAACATTTTTAAGGCCAAATGACACGACTTGATAGAAAAAGGTTCCCTAAGGAGTGATGAAGGTGGTTTTATGTTGATCTTCCGAGGTGAGTAATATTTGGTTATAACTCAAGAAACCATTCATGAGTGATAACATATCATGGCCAACAGTAAGATCAACTAGTTGGTCAATACTAGGTAGAGGAAAGTTATATTTGGGGCAAGCTAAATTAAGGTCACAGAAATACATGCATATGTAGAGTCCTCCTATTTCTTTTGTGACAGGAATGATGTTAGAGATCCATTGGGGATAATAAATGGGTAGGATGAACAAAACCAAGAGAAGGAATTGAGGTTATTCTTTGACAAGAAGGACAATGCGAGGATGCATTTTTCACAGATTTTGTTTTATGGGTTTGGCTTGATGAACAATTGTAATATTGTGGACCACAATGTTTGGGTCAATACCAGGCATATCACCGTAGGACCAAGAAAAAGTGTTGCTATAATCCTGGAGGATAGAATTGAAAGCTTCCTATTTAGAAACATCTAAATATTGACCTATCTTTAGAATGTGTGGGTTGTCCTGAGTGTCAATATTGATTTCAATGGTCGATTAATTTAACATGGTTTACGTCTCAGAAGGAAATGATCGATGAATATAAGAATCTTCTAAACTAAGGAAGGTGAGGATAGACTCATCGTCCTAACATTGAATGATGTTAATGGATGGTGTATCATCATTGATCATGTCAAGATACAAGAAGAGAACAGAAGAGGGAGCCTCGTCATCACGTTGATAAGTTAGAGGTCCCAGGGAAATGGTGTTCACAAAAAAAAAGAGTTAAGAGGAATAGATTCAGGATCTATAGACTTTGTGGCTAAAGGTGGTGACGTTGGTGAACAAGGTGGAGAAGGTTTGTTGTCCTTGACGAGGTGCATGCGGGACTTCTTGGAATATGGTTCTGCAAAGCCAATACCACTACAGTATTTGTGTTTATGTGTGGTACACGGGATGATGGTATGATGGCCCTACTCATAGAATCCAAAGCCAAAGGATTTCCATACACAATAGTGAAGGAAAGTGTGGGAAAAGTAGTGGTTGGTGAGATATTGGAGGTCAGATGAAAATGCTCGCATTTGGGAAGGTGTCTCATGTGAATAGGTGGAAGTGTCAAGTCCCCTATACGTTAAGTTGGTGCAAAGGTGGGGATGACCATAAGGGAATACCTCACCTATGCGATGGTCATGACAGGGATGTTGGTGTAGGTTACCATACTCTTGTGGGGTAAGGAGTGTGTTTCTATTGTACAAGCAATATTCCCCTAGAGTGAGGAAATGAACAACTTCTAAGGGATCGGTAGTGAATATGTGTGTAGCCAGAATAGATGAAGTACTAGGTGATTGGGAAGAAGAAGGATGAGTATGTTGGGAACTAGATGGCTTAGCGGATGGGTCAGCTATAGAGGCCATGACAAAAGTGGAAATATAAGAGGTAGGCATGGATGAGGTAGTGGAAACATCAGTGGACGGGGTTGTGGGTGAAGGAGAAGTGATGGCAGTGGTAACATCATTAGGTTAGTACAACATGTTGCAAGTTTTAAATGGTGAAGGGTCAGATAGGATGGTATAGTTATGTCCTTCATGTTCAAATTTTACACATCGATGTAAAGTTAAAGGAACACAAGCCATGGCATAGATCCAAGACCGACCAAGCAACAGGTTATACTGGAATTTCCCTTCTAAAACATTGAATAATTTCAGCACAGTAGGAGGGCCCACACAAATTTGAAGAATAATGGTGCCAAGGGTGGAATTGATGGCATCATTGAAGGAGAAAAACATAACCAAGTTAATATGCATGTAATTTGAAGGGATGCACATTTGATTATACACGTGGGAGGAGATGATGTTGATGTTAGCACCGCCATATATCATAACGCGTCAAACGTGAATATTATCGATATAGATGGATATGAAAAGAGTGGAATCAGGGTCATCTGATTGGAGAGGTATGATCTCCACATCAGAGAAGTTGAGGGTGGCCACTTGATGAGTTGGAGAAGGGGTAGAAGAGGGATACTATTTGGTAAGAGAGGCCATGTGGTGAGGGGTGATAATGGAGGCTACTAGTATGGGGTCATTAGGTAAAACCTCGATGGATTGCAAAACCTCTATAAGGGCTTGTCGATGAGATTCATAGGTTTGGATGAGATCATACAAAGAAATTTTTAGAGGGGATTGTTGCAATTGTTTTATCATTGTACGATGGGTGATCCCGTTAGAAATAGGGTATGTGGGTCCTAAAATAGGTGATTTTGGGTGTGGGTGTAGATGGTATGTTACATAAAAGATTAGTGGATGGGCTGGTTGCTTTTGATTTTCCTTTGTCTTTATAGGCGTGAGTAGTAACTTGGATCATGTTAGTTTGAGGGAGAGAGGTGGATGGAGAAGGTATGTCATGAGTAGTATAACAACATGATGGAGAAAAACCTAATGCAGGATAAGAACCTTGCGAAATGAGTAGGGCACACTGACATTTAGGTGAAGGTTTGGCCAACTCTATAATATGGACCATGTTGATCTCGAATGTTGGAGGTGGATAAAAAGGTTGTGGAGGTGGAGATGCGGGCCGCTCAATAAGTAGTGGGTGAGGATGTGTGGTGATTGGTGAAGGTGGAATAAAGTCTTCATCTAGAAGATTATCATCATAAAAATTTTATTCAGGAGGGCATAGTTGGAGAAGAATGGTTTTGAGAGCCTTACAGTTCTCTACATCATTTCCTAACACATGATGGTAGGCACAAATTTTAATTTTATCAACCCCCTTTGGTTTGGGTTTGAGTGGGTTGTAAGGTCTAAGAGGTGGAAATGTGATCACCGAGGTCTCTAAGAGGTTGGCTAAAATGTTGGCATAAGACCCTGCCAATGGATCACAGTGTGAAGTGAGTGTAGGTTTGGGTGAATGTGTGGATGATTGTGGTGGAAGAGGTATTATAGGAAGTGGAATAGGTTTGACCACTAGTTGGGTAGGTGGTACTATCTTAGGTTTTTATGGTACCTGCTTGGGTAATGGTATGGTAGATGAACTAGCAATAGAAGGTGTTGTGGGTTTAACTACCTTTATTGAGGGTAGTGGGTTCTTGTCCTTGGATTGCACCTTCTTGGGTAAAGGTGACGTAGGAGTACGTGATGTAGAAGGGAAAGCATATGGTGGCAGAGGATGGGTTAGCCAAGGTGATAATGGAGGTGTGAATAAAGGTTGTTGGTAGAGGTCAGGTGGAAGGTATGGGTTGAAGTCACATAGGTAGTGATGGGGTTATGATGGATGGTGGAGAAATAGGTGTTAAGAAATCTGTGGGTGACGGTGAAGGTTGCGCAGGTTGATTGGATATAATAAAGGATCATGATGAAGAGGTGGGCTTCTGCAATTTTTCTTTGCTTTGGGTAGGAGGTTACTTGAGCAGGGTATATGGGGGAGGTCTAAGGATAGACGGAAGGGGTGAAGGTGATAGATTCGTGGTGGGTAAAACTGTTGTATACAGTCTTGAAAGTTGGGTCTTCTTTTTAGGTGGAGGATTGATTTTTATGTGAACTTTGGAGGATGTGGCTAAGTCCAATTTGATAGTTGGATGGACATGGTTTGATGTTCGCATGACACCCTAGGGTAGTGATAGGTCTATAGATGGGAGAAGATTTAGGTGTAGGTAGGTTCTTAGGCATAGGAATGGGTTTGGTTATGGTTAAAGGTTCGGATGTAGGAAAGGGTGACAAAGAAGAACCCGTTTCAACAGGTATGATCATGGTTGATTGGGTCACTTGAAATACCTTCAAATAGATCATGGAGGTGTCAGTAAGTGATTTCTACATTTGGGTTAAAAAGGGTAACTGAAAGGCGTCCCCAAAGTATGGAATTATCAACATATTCCAAGTGGTTGGCCAGGTGTGAAAACAACACTGCTATAAGAGGAGATGTATTTAGTATAGTGGAAATCCCTATAAAATATGTCAATGAGACAGGGAATATAGTTAGCCTTGGAATCCGTGGGTAAAAGAGTCGAGAGAAAATCAATGGGATCCTGGAATTCTAATGGGGAATCCTGTCACCAATAGGCAGTGGCACATCTAAAGGATCCCCTATGGGTAAGAGTGATGGTAGGTGGGGTGAGGTATATTATTCTTTCAGTAGAGAAGAAAGCGATGATGATTCTCCCATGGGTAGGAGAGTTAATGCCATTGATTGTTCGATAGGTTGTGAGGTAGATGGTGGAACGAAATCAGACAGAAATTGTGGACTCCTTACATGGATGAAGAGGGAGATAAAGGGGACTCCCTTGTGGGTGAAGGAGTAGATGAGGTAGGCTCCTCCATGGGTAGAGGAGCTCATGCTAGAATCTCCTCGATAGAAGAGGCATAGTTGGAAATTGAGGAATGGACTGATACGACATATCTAAAATAGTGTGGAATTCATGGACATTGTTGTCATTGGTTGAAGGTTTTCCATTTTGATTAGATGATGGTGTATGGTTAGGAAACAAATTCTTAAAGATATGCAAGTTTTTGATTTTCCGGTGTGTTCAGGTTGTCCAAGATGAGGTCTCTATTATCTAACATTGCCTGGACAATGTTCTTGAAGGTTATGCAATTACCATCACTATGGCCTTTGACGTGATGATCATTACAATAGTCACGTTCCTTATACCATGCACAGCATAGGACAAGTGGGATTCAAAACTAGTATGAGATTTTATGGGGGGAAGTGTAATGGCTCTGGCCTTAAGAATATTTTCTAAGACTCAAGAATAAGGCTCTCCAATTGGAGTGTAATTTCATTGTTCCTGTCTGAACTGAAAATTTTGAATGGGAGAAAGATTGGAGGAAGGTTTGGACTTGGTTAGATAGCATGAGCTGGACCAGCTTTGAGAACTGTAATGCATTGGAAGATCCTTTGGATTTTGAATAATTATTTTGGGGCTTTGAAGAAGAAGAGGCATCCTTTGATTTGAATGCAGTGGCATTTTGTTTCACAATTGAATTTTTCTTCTCTTGAATGACACGAATTTCAAGTTTTTGTGCACTATGGTAAATGCTTCATCAAAGGTACAGAAGGTTTGTACCTGTATAGAGTTAGTGAGATGTGCCTAGTAAAAACTCTAATGAACAATTCTATAATCTCAGCTTGAGGTAACTAGCAATGTTAATTGGTTGATAAGGCTTTGCCAACGAGAAAAAAAATCTATGAATAGATTTGTCATCGTATTGTCGTGTTGAGTATAGGTCAGTCATGGTGAATTTTTTGACAACATTGATTAAGAAATGGTAAAAGAATGCTTGAGCCACTTGCTTAAATGAGTAAATGGAAGGTCTGGGTAAACCCCTATACCAATCTAAGGCGGGTCCTATCAAGGACATGGGGAATATTCCATAGTGAGTAAAACATCGTCATGAGAAATTAGATAACACCCACATTTAAAATAACCAAAAGTGTTGTTGTGGGTCTCATTTACTATTAAAATGGTTGAACTTGGGAATTTCTCAATGTACAGGGTATGGGCAAATGGGGATATGGGGATAGATGGATGAATAGGGTCATTACATATTTTGTCATAAGTTAAGGAGTTGTGAGAGCTAGAAAACTGATGCTTTTAATGTTTACATATTTTCCATCATCATCCTTAATGAGGTCATTGGTGGGTTATGAGGAATGTGCACCCCCTTTGGTAAAAGGAGGTTGATGATGGATGTATGATGTAGATGAGCATCCCAGTATATGGGGGTGAAAAGTATGAGAACTGAAAAGGTGGAATAAATACGGGTGGAAGATATCCTGAATAAGTGATAGATGAGATTGGGGATTGCTGGATGATGCGTGTAAGACAGGTGTGGTAGTCATAATGAATCTTGTGGTAATTGGGGATAGAGACTGTAGTGATGGAAAGGACGAGGTTTTGGACATGGGGTTTGCGTTACTCGACACCATGGGTGGGTTGCGATGCAACAAGTATATATGAGGTGACAGGTGTAGACGAGGTTATGCTCAGGGAAGCTGGATAATGAAGGGATGGTTGACACCACAGGTGTGATAGACATCATAGGTGTAGTAGTTATAGCAGGATGTGGGGTCTAGTTGAGATACACCACAGGTGGTAAGGTGGATGAAGGTAATGCCGAGCTAGTGGTATCTAATGCATGGAAGTGGGGGTGATGGTAGGAGGGATAGACACGGGCATGTCATATACCAACTATCCCAGAGGAGTCTCGGGTAGATGAGTGGGCGAGATAATATTGTAGGGCAGCGGGATTTTGGTTAAGGAGTCTTGCAAACTCCTCGTCATCGGTACTAATGGTGATGGGCTAAGTTAGATCCATAGGTGACAAGATAGAAGGCAGTGATGGGCTAGGCGGAAATGGCTTGAAGGTTAGCATGAAACACAAGGGTGTTAGCTTGGCTGTGAGTCAAAACCATGTGAATTAGTGTAGACCTGGTAAACTATTACTTTTTAAATGACGCACAAAAGAACAAAAAAATTGGAAAAGGCTAGATACTGGGAGGTTAAATGGGTTGGTGTTCTAATTAAAAATCGGAACAAAAGGAAACCGATGGTGGTTAGGTTAATCGATGATGGTTATAGGGTGATTGATGATGGTTACCAAAACCAAATACCGGTTACTATGGGAAATCAATTTTTTTGAAAATGAGGCAAAAATTGATGAAAATGAAATAAAGAAGTTGTATTTGACTATGATTTTAAAATTGTGGGGGTATGATGATGTCCTGAGAAATTTAAAAAAGAACAAAAGATGTGATGAATATTATTTTTGGTAGAATGAACAAAAAGAGATGGAAACTCGACAACAGGTTAAGTAGACTGATGCCGGTTAGATGTAAATCTAATGACTAGGTCTCTAGACCGATGTCAGGTCAATGTGAATTTTTGAAAAGTGAAGAAAATTTGAATTTTTGTGAATTAAGTCAGATGAAATATCAACCTAGAAAATTGAGTATGATAATAATGGATCTTGACACACTTATAAATAGTCAGAATACACAAAATATGATGGCGGCATGTGAAAGGAAGAATAAAATTAAGAACATAACCTCACAACTAAAAACACAACTCAATAAAAAGCTAAGAAAAACATGCAATCCTATAAGTGAATTTTTATGTTTTAGCTTATGTTATTTTAGACTGACTTTGTGAATCAGAACATAGTTTTTGGTTGGGAAGGTTTTGTATGAAGAGGAAAATTCTAAGGGTGGTTTCAGGTTATGTTTTGGTGGGGGCGGTCCTTTTCTTCTTAGTTAATGACTGGATAGAGAAACCATCTGGGTGCACCCACTGTCAATCCTCTAATTGTGTGATTGTTGACAACTTATTACAAGTAAGGTGTTGTTTAAGATGATGTGTGAATTTTTATTTATGCAGTTTGGCAAACTGATAGAGAGAGAGAAGAGAAAGTGCTCTACAGATTTAATTATGTCAACCATCAGCTGGGCATGACTTCCAACATATAGGTTTCCCTCAGTTTTAATGTGAGATAAAAATGCAAGCATTGAAGTATGAAATGCAAGTATTTTAGAACCGAAATCGAAATGTGATATTCTATGTAAACAAAGAGTGAATAGGAGAGAGAATGAATTTCACTAATGCAAAACAAGAAGAAAAATAAGGATTCTTTTCAGTCCCGAAATAAAAATGTTAGTTAGACAAATAGAAGGAAGAGATGATTCCCAGGGAGAATATTTAATGTTAGCTTCCTTTTTTGAAAAGAAACAAATATACAAAATATTTCCCTAAGATCGAATAAATGCAAGGAATCCTGAGATGTGTCCCCACTGGGTGTGCCAAAATATTTCACTGGATTCTTGATAAATTAGTGAAATAGATAGAGGGTGATATGCCAAAGAGGAATACCTACTTGTTGGTGTTGGTTGAAGGCTGTGTGCACATTATAATTTCCTGATTCAATGTTGATTGTGAGAGATCCCTTTTGGCTAGGAGTAACTACCTGTAAAATGAAAAACAATACCACCAGATAGAGTTAAATAAAAAAACGAGTGGAATGTTTATTAAAAGATAGATCTGGGAAGCGTGATGCTTCCTAAACAGGATGTCAATCCACTTTTATATAACATTAGTAATGATATAAAAAAAACATTAAATAACAATCTTATTGGAGTTAAAAAAATTAAGTTATCTCATGAAAAACAAATAAGAAAGGTTAGACAAAAGGTGAATGAGGTCAAAACATGTAAGGTGATGGACTAGTATTAGGTTGTAGGTCTAGTACAGGCTTTGGGTAAGATCTGGTAAATATTAGGAGTGATTCTAGGCTATTAGGGAATGAGTATGAGCATGATGGTCTGAGGTATGTTTCCAGACATAGTAACCGATGTCGGTTATGTGATCGATATTGGTTTGGTAGGATGACTAATGTCTGTTGGCTAACCGGTGTCAATAGGGGCAATTAGTGAAAGGATCTTAAAAACTAGTTTCCAAGCTCTCTTTTATTGATTAGAGGGTGGAAATAGTGAAGGTGAGGTCGTAAAATGGCCTTAGTGACTTAGGGATGACTATGAGAGGGTGAAGATAGGTGAAAGGGCTAGATATGGTAAGGTGATAGGTTGGTGGGAGGAAGTAGATGTACGGATGTACAAAAAAACAAATTACTGAGAGGAATGATGATATTACTAAAATAAAATAGAGATAACTAAAGATATGTTAGGTACTTAATGAAGAATTGGTCTGGAGAGTGTAGGTGATGAAAAGAATGATGACAAAGATCTAGAGAGAAGGTATGTCATGTTCATGTTGCGGAAGTTTGAGCCTCCATGATTCTCTGTGTGGATCTGTGATCGTGAGGAAGGTGATGGATGCCAATGGTTGCTTGTAGTGCTCTCGGGTGCTTTCTTTTTCTTGAGTTCTTTAGAAATTTGAGTGCTCCAAGTCTGTGTTCATGTGAGATCCTGAATTGAATGACCAACCTCAGCAAAGGCTTTTGGAAATGTATTTAACCTAATGGTTAGGGGACCAACATTAGTCGAGATATAACCAACGTCAGTTAAGGTGATAATATCTAGGTTGGTAAAAAATAGCCTGATTGTTGTTATTTTTAGCGTCGTCTTCAATCTTTGTCTAATTCTCAAGTGATAAAACAAGGAAGGATGAGTAATATTCCTCTTAGTTTTTTTAATAAGAGTTAAGTATAGGTTTAGACTAAGTCGTAATTGGTTAGGATAGGCTTAGACTTGGTCTTAGGTCATTAATGGGGTTTGAGTGGGTCATGGAGTGAGGTGGATAGGTGAGTTGGCTGGGTGAGGTGGTCAAGTGAGGATGTTAATTAAATTAATTAAGGTAATTAATTCAATTAATCATGTGCAATATGGGATATGAATAGGTAAGGTATGATTTATTTAATTAACGAGGTTATAAGGGTAGTATGACCTAATTTTGGTGTCTACACATACGTATAAGTGTTCTCCACCTCCTTACCCCATTGGTATCATTCACATGCACATAGTTACTCTCCTACACCACCGATCTTAGACCATGGTCACATTACTTTGTCTCCTCAGATATCAAGTGGGTGTCCTTCACTCTTCACTATCTTAAAATATCTTTCTATCCCTCACACACTTGGGGGAATTGCACTTTCTCCCCCCTCCATCACTATCGGCTATCTCTAGTATCTAATTATATTTTTTACTACATTTCACACTCCATGCTTCATGTATATCTTTCTAAGAACTCATATATCTTTCATATACACATTATACTTTCATCACCCAATGACACACTCTAGTTCTATGGTTCATACTTGACTATTGATGGCCCAATTATTAAATGAACCTCACATCATCAACTTTTTCTACACTTCATGCTTGGTTTTTCATGATAAACCTTTCCAAGCATTCTCACATCTCTAATTTACACATTGTACCGTCATTACCCAATGACGCACTATAGTTCCATGGTTCATACTTGACTGTTGAGGGCCCAATTATTAAATGAACCTCACATAATCTACTTTCACTACAATTCACGCCATGTGCTTCATGATAAACCTTTTCAAGCATTCTCACATTTTTGGTACACACACACTATACCATCATTACCCAATGATGAGCTCTTGATCTAGGGTTCATCCTTGACTATTAAGGGAACATTCCTAATTGAACCTCATGTCATGCACATTTGCTGGGGGGAAACACTACTCCTCTCATCTTCACATTTTTCATACCATAGCACACCATAACTCTCACATAGCATTTGCATATGTTCGTTACATTTACTCTTGTTATCTTCCATTATTTACATGTTGTACTTTGTTTTCTATGCTAGTTGGATTCTTAGTATGTCGTTATTTATTTCTATATACACAAGCACATTCACTTAGGATCTTTAGGTGAATGTAGTACCTTTATAGATTCTTACATGATGCATGATGCTCGACACTACTCTTTACCAGTCCTGTCAAGGTTCTTGGGGATATCTACCTTTACTACTCTCATAATCTAAAAATCGCAGGTCATATTGTTACACTATTTACTACTTTTTGGTACTCTTCGCTACTATAAACATGTTTTGACATACTACTTATCTTCCTAACATGCTAATGGGTGCTTCATGTGTATAATTTTCCTTGTAGGATTCTATTAAACCATGGTTATCTGTCACTTCTCATTCACTGTTATTTGCTATAGTTTATGGGTTATGCCCTATGTCTTACTTTATCATTATTTGCTTATGGACACTTCATCCTTGATTACCTTGTGATATTGTGAGTGATATCCTATATATGAAACCCACTACTCATGGTCTATCTCAACTTCATAGTTTCTTTCCACATTAAATTTTATTACATAATTTCTATTTTACACTAACACTTATGACTAGCCTATCTTATTTGCAAGTGCCTTGGGTTCCACCACATCCCCTACCCGCTGTAGGTATCCACTCTAATATATACATATCAGTATCATGTCCTCTCCATTGGGCCGCTTTCTCCTACACTTGTCACATGCACCCAAAATGAGGGGGGCATCTATTGGGTGAAAAAATCACCCATATAACAACTCAGAGCTCCATAACAACACATCATAGAATCGGGAAAGGAACACATTTACAAAGTTATCTAGAATTATACTTGGATCACATAAACATAGCAGATAATTGTGCCCAGTAACAGATAATATCGTTGGGCGCTTGTGCCCCCTGGGTGCTTGTTTCTTGGGAGAAAAACCAATCATCTTCTCAATTAAGTAGAGTTTTTAACAGTTTATAGTATAATTATTGAGTATCAGGCATTTGACTTCAGTTACAGAATCCATTCAATTAATTACAAAAGGTTATAATTTGTTAAAAATAAGGAACATTCCATCTGGAGTGGCACTTATTTGGGAAGCTTCATGGATGGAAATAAAAACAAACCTCTCTCCCCAACACTCTTATCTTATCGTGAGATCACCTTAAAATATCTCTCAATGTGATATCGCCCAAATGCCTCACCATTGTAATAAAATCATTCAAATCCAATAACAATATGTAAAGCAAAATAGGACAATTTTCTATCTCATACTCTCTTACACATCAGGTGCACTCTTTCCTTTACACACTTGTTACTTATACATACATTACTTTGATTTCTCACATACGAGACTTTGACTACTTTATCACTCTTATTTTGCAGGTCCATCCTTTTACATAATAAGAAGCAACTCACATTAGCAAACAAAAACTCCAACATCACACTACTACAGATACTTCCATCTAGGGTCTACCTCGTTCTCCACATTTCCACTCTTCACATTATGATCATTTCACGATTCACTTTTCCACTTGGCATGCTATCAGAAACACTCTTCTCTATAGGATTACAAGGTATGCATCTTCTATCTACTTTATTCTATCAAGTATTCACTCAACAACATAAAATGGGGGCAAACGTAGACATAAAATACATGCACTTGGGTACATTTTTAGGTCCTAAAGCATAATAATGTGTACATGATTATTTAGTAAGAAAATTAGTTGTTGACAATGTAGACACCTATAATTACACCCGAGAAATTTAAATAATTAAATTGCACTAATTATCTCCTTTCTTGCAAATTAATGACATATCGTCAAAAGTGCTCATCTTCTCTCCTATCGTCGTTAATTAATTACACTACGCTAATTAATTAAATCGCTTATCCAACGAATACCCTAATTAATGACCTTCCATTAATAAATCCTTCCTTCTATCTAGACTAATTAATTATTATTAATTAATTAATTAGCTTCCCCTTTCATTAAACATATAAATCAATATTTAATTGATTTAATCCCCTTATATAGTCTAAATCATGCTAATATTCCTCTAAAAAAGCTTTTATAAGCTTGCACATCTATTAATTAATCATCTTGATCAATTAATAAACCCCCTTTATCCACATGAGTCACTAAAGGACAAGCTAAACTCTCCTAAAGTTAACTCAACCCTATCTAAACCCCCATTATCCACAACTAACTCAACATCTCTATTATCCCACATGCAAAGGGATGTAGAGATTTCTTTATCCATTGGGCTATATAAAGAGCCCTCCTCCTACCTTTACACTTACACCTAATTCCTTGAGAAGACAAAAGCAAAGCATATAGCAAATACACTATAAGCCTTTTGTTATTCTTGAGAAATTCACCATTTGAAGAGCTAAGCCTCATTTCTTGCATTTTCTAGCCAAGTTCTTGGGTGATATGGGAATAATCAAAGTGGTCTTGTAGCCATGTTTTGATGAGCTCCCATTCCTAAGTTCTTGAAGATCAAAACAATCAATTCGATTGCCATGGAGTCTACATAGGTCCATTTACTTTTTTTGATAATCTAGAGAAGTAGAAGTTTTGAATACTTTAGCATGCTAGTTTGATCTTAGTTCAAAGTTCAATGCATTATGCTTAGTATTGATCTTGTTTAGCTCTTATCTTGATGGTGCCTAGATTTTGACTTAGCTTTGTTATAGAACTATTTAGGTGGTAGTTCTCATTCATCTAACTTAGCTTAAGCAAAAATACATGCACACATTTGGCACGCCCGGTGGGACAGATCCTTAGTCCCTTAGCATTTTTTTAGCTTGAATTCTATTGTTTTTGGCTAACCTTTGATATGCACATATAGTAAATAATGTTCAATTTCTTAGGATTTTTGCTAGTATTATATGTGTAGGTTCTCATTTATAGAAATCAATTTAATGGGTTGTTGCCAATTTCAAACTAACTTTCTAAAATTTGGATTATTGTGAGTTTTTTTGTGTTTTTTGCCATACTTTGGTTACAGGAGGGGTGCAGACACACTAACTGGGGCGCAGACACACTAATTCTAGTGTAGGCACCTCTCGGGTGGCGCAGGCACACTGTCGGAGCTTGTATCTCTATTTTCCAACCTTGGTACACATACACTACCCCAACGCACATACCCTAACTAGGGCGCTAGTGCACTAACCCAGGTACAAACACTCTTTCGTACTATACGTTCACTGCAACGGAAAAACCTTTTAGGCTAGCACATACACACTAACCCATGCGCATGCATCTCTCTGGTAACACAGGCACTTATCTAGTGGCATAGGTGCTCTGTCAGAATCTCATACTAATTTGTATGTACTGTGGTGCACATGCCCTAACCTTGGCACAAGCACCTCTCTAGTGGCATAAGTGCTCTGTCAAAACTTGAGACTATTGTTTACCTACCCTGGCGCACACGCCTTAATCCTATCGCACATGCCTTTCTAGTGGCACAGGTGCACTATAAGTATAAAAAATACAGAGGGGCACATCTTCCCTAACTCGCGTGCACACACCTAAACTAGGGCGTAGGTGTCTTTCAGGTTTCTTAAGATTAAGGTGTTAAAGTGCTAACTTCTTTGCAGGTTTTATCTAATTAATGCCTATTTTTGTAGGGTATGTTTACATGCTTTTGCTAGACTAGATATACTTTGCATACTTTCTTATAAGAATAAGGTCATGTATGCTCTTCCCTCGCATCCCTTGGGGCGATCTTAGGAATCAGAAATTATTCTTAGGTCTTTTTGATGCTTTGAAATTGTTAAGAATATCTGAATTGGAATGAGTTAACTTGGTGTGTTTGAATTAAGTTTTTTTCCATTTGGCATCTTCTTGGATTTTAGAAATGTCACGTATGCTCTTCTCTTGTGTCCTTGGGTGATCTTGAAAATCAAAAATGATGTTTACTCTTTTTATGGAAAATTACTAAACTCGTTGTGTAGGACCAAAACACATGCTTGTCAAAGAAAGGTGGAATCGAAACAAAGCCAAATTACTAATAAAGTTGTCATACAGGTTTCCAAAAGGTGTTCAATGAAACCACGACAAAATTAAACAAGATAAAAAGAACACTATATTCAAAACACTATATTACAGGTTTCAGAAAAGGGTACATCCCTATCTGCTCAACTGGAACATAACCCCTTTGGCATAATGCCCTAAGCTACAACAATGGTGGTGGGACCAGCAACCCCACAGTAGTCCATGTAAGAGAGAACCTTGTGGATGAAATGGGAAGTGCTCAACACAACCTACTTGACTAGTCATACCTTGTGAGTTATCATTACCGGTTGTCCATATGGTGACTCCAGTGATGGTACATATAGATGCACTAGTTTCCTACTGTGCTTGAATGGGGTAAAGTAAAGACGAGATACTCCCAAATTATTCATTGTGACTTTTTGGGTAAATCAAGCTCACTTAAGATAGCTTTGTAACACCTAGGAAGAGAGAACCACCTAGGAAGATATTCTTTGGCCAGGAGCCCACTTTGACCATTTCAAAACAGTGTTGAGTTGTGAGCCATCATTCATCACGAAACGTGGGAAGCGTTACTTTTGTTTAGTTTTTCACTTGCCTTAAGGTGAGGTGAAACTCTACCGAAGTAAAGCCAACATTTTTCATCCCCATTTTGATCTACTTCCTTCACATTCTTTTGACACTTTGTTGATCAAAAGAAGGGTGACTACCTTTGCATTACCAATTGATTGTTTCTGCCACTTTTTTTTATGTTTACACCCATCCATGTTTGCGGTTAGGTAAGTTAAATGTCTAAAGTGTGCGGAAGTGTATTCATATCATTGGTGCCCTTTGTGATCTTGATACCCACATCAAGATCATCATCATAGTTAGGCATGGTTCATCATCTTGAACTTCCTTAGAAAGGTTACCTTGTTTATATCGTATCACTACAATTTTGGTATTTACGTCTTGTTTCTTGTAAACTTGACCTAAATATCTGTATTGTAAGGTTACGCTATACACATTTTAACAATTCTTAGTTATACTTTAAGCTTTTAGTTTGATTTTATTACTACCTCAATTTTGAAAAGTGCTACGTGTTACCACTTGTGCGTGTTTATATCAATATCATCTTGATATCAATACCTTACTTTCTCACAAAGTTTGGGTAAACATATCTTGGTGGCATTTTTGTGTCACTCAAAAATTGTAACTGGCACTTTTTGGGATATAGGTATTAATTGAATTTGGGCTTGCTTCTAGTATAACTTGTTAGGAGGTCACATTAACTTCTTGTATTTACTTACGTCTTGTTCATTCCCTTGAACTTGACATAAGTGAGGACATCTTGTTAACTATCTTGCGACACCAACTGATTTTTTGAGGAAAAACCTAGGAAGTACTTTATTCATTTGATAGGCTTAGGTACCAAACATTGTGTCACTGTTGATTTATCAATCTATCACATTGGTACATTAACATTTATACTCATTCATATTCTTGACATTCATTTTGCATTTCACTTAGGTGTGATCACAAATTTTTGAACACATTTACAACTTACCTTGGTGAAACTATTGCACATCATGGCTCCTAAAACATGATTAGGGCTCAAGAAGCAAACATACGAAGCACAACAAGAGCAAGCTTGGGAAGCCTCAAACAAACAAGGGTCAAACCCTTTTATTGGTCATGATCTAGGGCCTCTATTTTCCGTAAAAAAAGAGATAGAAGACATGGTAGATCATAGTGGTGATGAATTGGAATCCCCACATGTGAAGTTTGACTTTGAACCCACCTTATTAGATGAATTCCTTTTTAGAAAAAAAGATAGGGTGCTGGTACGGGTTGTAGAATTGGGGGCCAAAATGCCCACTAAACATGAAACAATACCACCTACAAATAACGCTAATGATGAGGAGTGACCTCATATCAATATTGAGGATATTTTAACACATGGACATGCTTCTACCTCTAACGTGGGAAATGATAATGTAGTGGGACATAGAATACCCTTTATCAAAGTGTCACATAAAATCAGGTTAGGACATGAGAATGTTGAAGAACCTCCACAATATGAAAAAGAAGAAGAACCTTTGGAAGAATAAGTCACTATACAGCAAAAAATTAGCAACCTTAGTTGATAATTAGCCTTAGCTAACCTCTCATGTACAAAAGGAAGAAAGAAATAATGTCCAAAAGACAATGCCTAAAGTCAAAATCAGTGAACTTCATAGGGAAAATCAAGGAGAAGACAATATGGAGTATCATCATGTATATATCCCTACTTATCCTACTAAAGAACAATTTCTCGCACAAGAAGTGAAATCTATGAAAGCAACACTCGCAATTATTCAAGAGAGTAATGTGGGGAGCATTATAAAATATCAATATGAAGAACTATGTCCCCATCCTTTTGACAAAGCTATGACACTTCAACCTTTCCCTAAAAAAATTGACATGCCAAAATTTGACAAATATAGAGGAAAGGGAGACCCACGAGATCATGTCAAGGATTTCTATATGGCATGTCAAGAGGTGTCCTATAGTGATAATTATCTCATATGAATTTTTCCCAAGATTCTAGGAGGTCAAGCCTTGGAGTGGTTTACTCGTTTACCTCAGGGGTCTATTTTTACCTGGCCAGAATTGGCAGAGAGGTTTTTGCGTCACTTCTCATACAATATAGAAAGTGACTTCACCATGGTATAATTGTGTGGTATCAAATTATGTCCCAACGAGACATTTTCCAGCTTCCTACAATGGTGAAGAGGGATATCCAATCAATTCCCTTGCACTTTCCCTGAAAAATAGCTGGTAAGTATCTTTATACCCAACCTAAATCCAGACATCACTTTCCACCTTCAAATGCATTGTGTTCACACTTTCGAGGAGTTCATTGTAAACGGAATTCAAATAGAGAAAACTCTTATTGCCAAAGGAACTCTTAAGTCACAATCTAAGGATAATCAAAGTGTTAAACCTATGGAGAAGCTGAAAATATTTAACAAAAACAAAAACATGGTGGGAGACAAGATCACAAATTCCAAACGTGTGCAAATGGTTCAAACTAGTCAACCTTTTAAACTAACCAAAGGACCTATTCAACCACCACCTAAATGAAGAATGTTCACTAATCTCAATGAGCCTTTGTCGGTTATATTAAAATAATTGGATGTAGCCCACATGGTGACTTATCCCACGACATGACCCTTTGATGACAATGCTCCAAAACCATCATGGTACAAAGAGCATGACTATTATGAATTACATCGTGTTAAAGGACATAAAACAAACAAATGTCTGTAACTTCATCACTACATCCAAGACCTCATCAACAATGGGGAGATAGAAGTGGACAACCTAAAAAAAACTCAGACGCCCAACAAAAAGATGGGGATATACAAAGAACCATTCCCCAAACATGGTAAGTCAAAAGAGTCAAAGTTGGATTGAGGAGATTCATCCCAGAGTTATAAAGCAGTGAATTATTTATATACTAAGAAAAAAACAATCATTATGATTCTCTCATTGGATGTATTCGCTCTCCTAGTGACCATGTGAACACCATTCAAATCAAGAGAAAGGATTTCTCCGTGGTAAGAAGGCGTGCCCGCCTCATGATCCTTGAACCCTCTCCATCAACCCCATAAAATGGTAGGTACAACCTCTTAGAAAAAATTGAGAAAACATCTGCCAAGATTTTGATCTTGGATCTTATTAAGATATCAAATGTACATAAAGACATTTTGTAGCAAACTCTTCAGGGTTCATGATTTCCATTAGAGGTAGATCCTACACATCTTCAGACCGCAGTAGAAAACATTATACCAACTAAGCACATTACCTTAATAATAGGGAAATCCCTACTAAAAATCTAATGCATAATATCCCTTTATGTATTGAGCTATTTGTTACCCACAAGAAGATCAAACAGGTGCTTGTGGACAACAGATCAGGGTTGAATATATGTATACTGAAGTTGGTTAAGAAGCTGGGACATACTAAAGTAGACCTCGAGTCAAACATCATTACCATAACTGATTATGACAAAGCAGAAAGGGAGTCAGCTGGCACAATCACATTGCCCATGGAAGTCGGTCCTACTTGTCATCACACAAAGTTTCATGTCCTGGACTTAGAACTTCCGTACAATATGCTTCTAGGCTGACTGTCGATTCATGCCATGCATGCCATTGCATCAAGTTCCATCAATGCATTAAACTGAAGCACGAGGGACACACTGTCACAATACAAGGAGATTTAAAGCCCTTCGCTCACTATAGAGCTTGCAATAGTTTTGCACATAAGGGTGCCTATGCATGTCCCTCCGTCGATATAGTTGTTCCTCTCTAATCTGAAGCCATGGAGTCCTGAGTAGATTTAGATTTTCTCAGTTCTTGCACCCATGGTGCCTCTACATCAACTTCTCCTTTTGATTCATAGGAGATGAAGGTTCTAGAATAAGGATGTGGAGAATATAATGTGCAGCAAGCCCTCTTAGTTTCAAACATCTCATTGTCACCTAAGACTAGAGGTTGACCCAACTATCATTTCAGACAACCTAGAAATGAGCAAACTATTGGGTCATTTTTACCTGGAGGCTTGTTGGCTAAAGAAAATTTTTGGATCCACCTAGGACTTGGGTCCCACAAGATACTCAACCAACCTGCTATCAAACCCCTGAATATGAGAAATCTAGTTGAATGATGTACTCCATGGGCTACAAGGGCCTAGGATGTGGCAGGAATGAGCAAGGACAACGGGAACCATTTCCTCTCCCACATTTTAAAATAGAAAGTTATGACATTGGAATTTTCCCTTATGGGGCACATCCCAATGATCAAGATGCTACCTACTCTAAACATGAGGATAGCTCTGACTATTTAGACAACGATACAAATTCCCATTGTAGCCAATACGAGGATCTTACCTCCATAAACATATTCATGAATACTGTTATCCTCACCATAACCCCTACGAAACCTACACTTGACCTTTTTTATCCTTCCCTTATTGAATGGGACCAAAAATGTCATATGTCACTAGATCTATTTGAGAATGATGAAGCTATTACAGAATTCATGGGAATTCGGGATACAATCCCCATTGGAGACCACAAAAAGGGCTTCTATATTGACTTAGATACTTGCGCCTACTTTAGAGAGGAAGATGAGCTTTGTGGTTGGAAAAATCTAAGAAAAAGAAAGGGCAAAAGTTCCAACACAAAGCCTCGGCAAAAATCAAAGTCCAAGTCGCATAGTGAAAACCTCTTTGAGGAACTGGCAGACAAATAGGTGCAAAAATCAAAGGACAATATAAGTGACCATTTGAAGGATGAAAATCTCATGGAGACATCCTTAGATGAAGATCTTAACCTTCCTCCTGATCCTATGCGTATGGAGGACTTGTTAAAGTTACTAGTAGAGGAGATTGTTGATGTAAACATTGGCACAGAAGAGGACCCAAAAAATAGTCAAATTAGGAGCTTCATTCTTAGCACGGCAAAAGAAAAAATTCACCATATTGCTATGGGATTTTATAGATTTTTTGAATGGGCCTATAAGGATATGTTTGTCTTAGATCTAACTTTGGTCGTACACAACTTAGTTGTATATGCAGACGCTAAGCCTATTAAGCAAAAATTCATAAAGATACACCCGAGGGTGGCTCTCTTGGTTAAAGAGGAATTAGAAAGATTTCTTGTGGCAGGATTTATTCGGCCCATTGATTACTCTAAATGGATATCCAACATTGTGCCCATCTAGAAAAATCCTGTTGGGATCAGAATCTGCACAGATTTTAGAGACATAAATAAGGCTTGCCCTAAGGATGATTTTCCACTACCAAATATTGATATGATTGTGGATTCAACAATAGGATGTGAGATGTTATGTCTTATGGATGGTTTTTCAGGTTACAATCAAATTAAGATAGCTGATGAAGATTAACACAAGATGACATTTACAATTCCTTGGGGTAACTTCTGTAATTAGGTAATGTCGTTTGGTCTTAAAAATGTAGGAGCTACCTATCAAAGGGAAAAGAAGGTAATTTTCCATGATATGATACATGCTATGATGGAAGACTATGTGGATGATATCCTCATAAATTCTAAGACAAAGGAGGATCACCCTACTATTTTACAGCATATCTTTGAGTGCCTACAAGAGTACAAGGTCTGTCTAAACCCAAAGAAATGTGTGTTTGGCATGGTATCAGGAAAATTTCTAGGTTTCATTGTATCAAGAAGGGGAATTGAGGTAGAACATGCTAAAGTGTATTTTATTATTGAGATGCCTCCTCCTAAAAATATGAAGCAACTACACATCTTGTAGGGAAAAATACAGGCTATTTGCCACTTCATCTCCTAGCTTGCCGATAAGTGTCGTTCGTTCACTCACCTACTTAAAAAGGATGTTGCCTTTATCTAGGGACCAGAGCAACATCAATTCTTCACCTTACTTAAGCAATATTTGGCCAATCTATTTGTCCTCATGCTTCCAACTCCTGGTGATCCGCTCCTACTTTATATCTCTGCTACTCAATTTTCTATTGGTGCGCTACTTGCCCAATATGACCTTGGTCACAAAGGAAAAGTGGTATACTACCTTAGTCACACTCTCATCACTTATGAGCTCAACTATCCCCAAATTGAAAAGGATTATTTAGATGTAGTTTTTACCTTTCAAAAACTTTGTCATTATTTGTTGAACACCAAAACCAAGCTTATATCCAAATTTGACCCACTCAAATACTTGTTGTCTAAACCTACCCTCACCGGTAGAATGGCTAATTGGATAATTCTACTAAGTGAATTTGACATTGAGTTTGTGCATAAAAATTCAGATAAGGGACATGTTCTTGCTGATCAATTAGAAGAAGCACCTTTATAAGGCACTGAACCTTTGAATCTAGATTTTCCAGATGCCTCGTTACTGTACATTGAAGAATTTTTCGTGTGACAGATACACTTTGATGGGTCTTTTAATTTTCATGGTTTAAGGTTAGGTGTGGTCCTCATTACTCCTTATGGTGACCCCATACCTCAGGATTTTCATCTTGGTTTTCCTAGCACAAACAATATCATAGAGTAAGAGGAACTCATCACTAGGATGAAGCTCGCCATCAAATGGGGCATTCATCATGTTAATATTGTTGGTGAATCTCATTTAATCATCAAGCAAGTTAATGATGAATACAAAGTTAAGGATGAGAAACTCATCCCTTACAAGAAGCTGGTAGAAACTCTAAAAGAGTATTTTGTGTGCATCACATTTGAGTAGATTCTAAGAGTAGAAAACAAATATGCAGATGTTATGGCAACTATGGGTTCTATGCTCCGCATTTCGCCAGAAAATAATGACATGCCATTCTTTGTGGAAAATCTACACTAGCTTGTGTATGAAATGCCAAAATCCTATATGGCTTGTGATGTTGTTGGTCTCAATTCCCCATGGTATGAGCCCATATTTACCTACCTAAAAGACAACATGTTCCCTCCTGACATATCCCATTCTGAGAAACAAAACCTAATTTGCCAAATAGCCCGCTATAATCTTTTAGGAGGTATGCTTTATCATCGTGGCTATGAATAGAATCTATTACCTTTTCTCGATATGACAAAGTCGGTCCAAGATATTAAAGAGGTGCATGAAGGGGTGTGTGGAGCACATACTAATGGAATTGTTCTAGCTAAAACATCGTTGAGAGTAGGCTACTATTGGCATACCATGGAAACTGACTGTTGTAACTATGTAAGGAAATGTGTACTTAGTTAGAAGTATGGAAATTTCATCCATGATCTGTCACAGTCATTGCAACCCATCACCACCCCATGGCCATTTTCTAAATGGCGACTTGATTTAATAGGGAAACTTAACCCTACTTCATCTAATGGTGATACTCACATCATTATAGCTACTGAATACTTTACCAAGTGGGTGGAAGTTGTCCCTTTGATCTATGTAACAGGAGCTCAAATTTCTAAGTTCATCATGAATCATATTATTTTCTGGTATGGAATTATTATAGCCATTGTTAATGATAACGGAAAATAATTCAAGAATAAAATGGTGAAGGATCTCTGCCATCGGTTTCAAATCAGGTTAAAATGGTCTACACCATATTACTCCCAAGGCAATGGATAGGCTAAGGCCACTAATAAGACTTTGGTGCGATTAATGGAGAAGATGGTAAGTAAGATAGGTCGTAATTGGCATTTACAAATGCACTCAGCTCTTTGGGATTTAATTACCTCTATTCACACTCCTACAGGTACGATGCCATATTCCCTGGTATTTGGAATGGAATCTATCATCCCGTAAGAAATTAAAATTCCTTCCCTAAGAATATCTCTTAGGAATTATCTGGATAAAGATGAAGATTATCAAGTGGCTAGATTGGAAGAGTTAGAAATCCTAGATGAGAAGCGCATCTTCTCCCTTAATCACCTCAAAGTGTATCAGAATAGATTCTCCAAAAATTACAACAAAAGAATCATACCTTGTTAGTTTGAGGTTGGTGATTTTGTCATGAAGGAGAATCAATTCAACACAGGGTCAGAACAAGAGAAGAAAGGAAAGTTCAAACCGCATTGGCTAGGACCTTATGTTATCGTGGCCAAGTATGGCACAGAAGCATACAAATTTTCTCAACCCAATGGTGATGAGCTCCGTGAGCCCATGAGTGCCATGCACCTTAAGCGGTTCTATGCTTAAACATGACACGAAAATCAGAAAAGAAAAATAAAAAACATGGTAAAATTAATCAAAATACAAAAAAATTAAAATAAGAGAAATAAAAAGAGAAAACAGGTCATCCATAAGCAAAAACCATGCAATTTTGGCACTTTGGATAGGTCCTTGGGTGAAAACCGGTTTCTGGCACCTTGGGAGGATTCGTTGTTCACAAGCATATTGCATCTGGGGGGTACTTTTACTTAGCCTAGGGCTAGTTCCATATCTTCCTCCAAGATTCCTTGTGAGCCTAATCTTGTCAAGCCTTGATTCGACTTTGGCTCCTTTTATTCATCTATGAAGGTATGGTCTTTTTCTATTCACTATCTCACGCTAGGGGAACTTCTACGACTTCACCTTCCTATTTATAAGAACGTGGAATTTTCCCTTGTATATTCCCTGTCTAACGTTGGGGGCATCCAAAATTTCTTGGTTACCTTTGCATAACTCCAGAAAATTGTTAGAAAAACACAAAAACATTAAAAAATGTTAGAAAATCTAAACAATAGAAAATTGTTTCACAAAAACATTCACTTTAGTTTACTTGCATTGTCTTGTTTCTTTCTTTGCTTGTTTTCTTGTATAGTTGCTTCATGTTTGTACATTTGTATTGTTTTCTACTTAGACATACTTTGTTAGGATTCATCTTTTCTTGATTAGATTAGATTTATTCTTACTTATGCCTATTGAAGTGTGTTTTTTACATGCTAGTGAATCATGGTGCATTGTTGTATTGATTCATTATGTTCTTTGTTAGCATTTGATTGTGTTTTCTTGTTACATGTGCATCATTTTTTTATCACATCATCATATTTCCATCAATATCATCACATCTAACATCATCTATATATCATATATCAAGAAAAAGCTAATTATGCATCATACATGAATGCTAAGCTAATCATCACATATCATATCACCAAATGGGGGCAAGAGGGATCAAAAATATAAAAATATATCCCCCCCACACCCATATCATCATGTCCACTAAGTCTAGCACATCACATGAGAAAATACATTTGATATACTCTACAATTTCTATCATCTAGAAATCAAACCACATGCGATACATCAACAAATCAAGATACATATATATGTGAAATCAAATTAGCTAACATCATAAACACATCCATATATCCATATACTCAATCAAAAATAACAAACAATGTCCATCATCTCATAACACATGTGTCATGTCAAAAATTTCCATATATACATGTGTGTGGTATATATGTATCAAAACATAGATATACATCGCTACTATACATCAAAAATGACTTCATTTGAGGCATACAAAAATGAACTCATTTGAGGCGTACAAAAATGATTTCATTTGAGGTGTACAAAAACGATTATATACATTGATCAAAGAATACAACTGCATTCATCAAAGGCATATGTCAAGACTATTGTACATCAAAAAGGCCTTCATTAGAGGCATGTATCAAAACTACTATACAATAAAGAATGTTGTACATTGAGCACAAGCTGCTCATAGCCTTCATCAAGAGGCATATGTATCAATACAATGATCAAGGGTGACTTGAACCCTTAGATGAGCTAGCTGTTATGCCCCATGGTGGAGGCATAGCATGAGCATCGCTCAATCTAACTGTCTTCCCCCATGGATACTCCACTAAGGCCTAAGGCATCTCTGACCTGGTCCCTCTACTCGACTATTGGCTATAGGAAGGTGCTCACCACTCAACCAGAACTACCTCATAATATAAAGATCTATAGTAGGATGCTCTGCCCTCTACTGTAGCTAGATCTCTGTGAATCTAGGCTATCACTACTGTGCCATCTATGTGTTGGAAGGAAGCTATCTCTGCTGATGCCTGAGCAAGCTCAGCCTGACCCACTACTTGCTCTACTCTCATCCTGTCTCTCTCTAGTATCATAGGCTATAGCTAGGCATGTTTCTACTGATATAGGCTCGTCACCTGAGCAATCTATGTTGCCATCTTTCAAAACTACTAAAAGTGAATAACACTATCATCTCCCTAGCCAGCCTAAGCCCGAGATTGATCCCGCTTTGCTATCACTGCTAAAGTCTGGGCTCGGGCTTGGTCTCTCTATGCTATGACCTATTATAGCTGTCACTGTAAGGTGGTTATCTGTGCCACTGGCTGCACCACAGGGGCCTGTCCCTATGCCGGTCTGTAGGACTATCCCTGCTCTCGTAATATAAGTCAGGGAACCTGTGTAGATGCTTGTATTGGTCCCTGTAGTCTCGGTCCCTGCACCTATGTTGCACCCTACTCATCATGTGGTAGCCCATCAAATGGATCAACTGGGTCATAGGCTGCTACATCCTCCCTCTCGTCATCACCATGACTAAGCTCTTGCAGTGGTCGAGTACCTGCTACCTAGGCCTCATCTGGAATTGTCAAGTGATGTGGTAACATAGTGGCATACTAATCCATGTAATCAGCGGTGGTACCTGGATCTCTAACCTCTCGAGTTGGGTCCCATACTTGTGGCACCACCTGTAAAAAGTTGGCCCTAGCTCGGGTCACATATATGCATGGCCCCATGGTTGGCCTCTCAGAGTCTCGGCAGGCATACCACAAATCTAGCTGTGGAACCCCTTGCACCATGCCCATCTATCGCTGATATCAGTCTACTCTATATAGCTCAATAATGTAGTTGGGACTACCAAGAAGGAAGTGCTCCACCATGAAAACACTAAGTTATGCTATGTCCTCTAGCCACTGTATCTACCTGTAAGGCCTCCATATGATATTCTTGTCTAACAGCTCATCAAACTCTCCTTGATATCGATACAAGCTACCTAGGTTCTCTTATATATCATCACCTACTGAAACCAAAGCCATATATAATGGCTCCGCTGGGACTCAGACATGTAATACACCTACATGGCACCCGATAGTTATGTGGTCCCATGACCAAATATGTAGTAAAGAGGTGGGCTCCACCATCCTCTGACAATGGTATGTAATCAAATGTAGATCCCTATATAGATGTGCCAATATGCATTGGCCCCATCAATAACACTCACCACTGAAGATCCTATGCACTAATGTCATCTGACACCTAGGGAAGGATGTCCTAGTCTTATTAGTGAGAAAAAACCCATTTATAAGTGACATCATGTATAATGGCCCCTGATGTAGTGTCTAATCTGCTATATAATCGTGTAATGAAACGGTCATGCCATCATGCGGTATATCATCTTTTTCAAACAGGTCACTGACCGCCACCCTGATCCACTCAAGGTCACTCATATACTCGATCAACGAGCCTAGGATAGGTACGTAGAGAATCTGCCACACATCCTCTAGAGTCATTTTCATCTCTTCGATAGGGAGCCTAAAACACTAGCTCTTGTTATGCCACCGCTCAGTCAATGCAGTCAGTAGACTGTGGTCCAAAGTAATAGAAGGCATCCGGGATACGAGGCCTAGGCACACCACCTCTAGGAGTATTGCCACCGTACATTGGTCTCGTCTCCGCATGCTCCCCTCTTGCCCTACTATGCGTGAATGTTGCTCATGAGTTTGAAGCACAGGAAAACATCTCTGCAAAATCATTCCATTTGTTAGCAACTAACATTTCTTCTAAATTCTATCTTTCATTTTTACGGTTAACCCAAAAATCCTAAAATTCTTCTAAATGCCATCATTTTTGGCATTTCTCTATCTCTCCTCCACCTACTCAGTGTGCATGTACACCCTTTGGGGTGTGTGTGCACCCTCCTTTTGGCACATGCCGGTGTGTGCATCCACTTAGGGGCATTTGCGCCATCATTTGGGTACCTGTACATGCGTGTGTGTGTGCCCTTTATATATGCACTTTTGTGTCATGTGTGTGTGCGTTGTTGTTTTAGCGTATACACATGCACATATGCATATTTTTGGGTGCCTACGCATGTGTGCATATGCACCAGGGTGCCTACATGTGCGCGCATATGCACCAGGGTGCCTACACCACCATTAGTGCACCTCCACCCCTGTGCATGCACGCCGACGCGACCTCTAACCCTAGTTTCCTACTTCTACAAGCATTAATCGCAAAATTGACAAAGAGGGTTAAGATACTCACAAAGACTCCATCGTTCGTGTGTCACTCGTACCCTCAAACTGTGTCTTCTCATCTCAAATGGTCTTGTACTCTCACCATCGTCCTCGTCATTGTCAGAGCCTTGCAGTAAAAAATCAGCAGCGGTCGGTAACAAATGAATTGATCGCAATGATTTACCCCCCGGTGGGGTATATCAAGATAATTTTCACCAGTCGTGGTTCCTGGAGGCTTGTTTTGACCACCATTTTCTCCTCTGTTCACCGTCAAATAATTATTTTAATTAAAAAAAAATTCTTTTATTTGTCATCATGCAGGGGCATTTTGTTTTACCGTCTAATAGCCCTTTCTTCTCACTAGGACAATTTTTATTGCTCCTAGGTGATTTTTTTCTTATCCACACTCTCTCGACTAATTTTTTTTAAAAAATAATTATTTTAGTAATTTTTCCATTATACACGGACATTATTTGTCACATGTTTCTTCTTTCTCCCCCTGGGGCATTTTCTTTTTCATGTAGGCACTTCATTCTATTTCTTCTATTTTCTTCTACTGTTCACCGCATTTTAGAAAACATAAACCAAAATATATACATATTTTATATATATCACTTCAAAAATATGAAAACAAGGCAAAATTCTCCATAAAATCCTAAAAAAATATTCTAAAAAACCTGCAAAAATAGGTAACCTGCTTATTACAGCTGAAACTTGTGTCTTACACATGGTATTCTTTCTATATCCTACTAGTTTGTTTCACATCTTCCCCGATCAACACAACTTATGGATCATCGGATTCACAACCATTCACAAAGCTAGCTGCTTACTTTGTCTGTACTTTGGGGCATATCTTGTTGCCTGGTGTTGTTTCATTTTGCACAAAGCTTTTTACTTGGACCCAGTGTCTATCATCATTTCCCATTGCATGTATCCTTGCTCAGGGCATCATTTTTAACCCTTGTTGTCAATCATGAACATGTGGACCTCTTCATCTTGATAAAAAAACATTTATACAATTTTCTTGACCATTGTTGGGTTGGATATGTGCATTCATACTTGTTTTCTCTGTTAAATGAGCTTGTTTCCTTCACATATTGCATTACATTTTGTATGTTGCATGGAGTTGGTGTTTTCAGCAATGGACAATTATTCATAATATGGCTTTTCATGTCATTCTACTTTTGTCATATGCTTATATTTTTCATAAGGACCGATGACGTAGATCTTTTGGCAATATGATGACACTGAAATTGTTCCACTACAAAGGCTAGATGCTAAGTTCTTCTCTCCACTTCTCCATATTCCTTCTACATCACTTTCCTCTCACCCCTAATCTTCTGTTTCACCTACGAATTCTACCCCTACCCATTCTTTTATCTATTTCTCACCTTTTTCGATCGTTGATAGTCTTCCTTCATCGCCCCATCGACACTCGAGGGGGCATCTCTCACTTCTCCTAGTTTTTCTTCTACCCCTTCAAAATTTCATCTATATACCATCTTTGAAGTGGTGTCACTTATGCCACCCCAAAGAGGGGAAAATGTAGACACCTATAATTACGCCCGAGCAATTTAAATAATTAAATTACGCTAATTATCTCCTTTCCTGCAAATTGGTGACATATCATCAAAAACGTGCATCTTCTCTCCTATCGTCGTTAATTAATTACACTACGCTAATTAATTAAGTCGCATGTCCAACAAATACCCTAATTAATGACCTTCCATTAATAAATCCTTCCCTCTATCTAGACTAATTGATTATTATTATTAATTAGCTTCCCCTTTCATTAAACCAATAAATCAATATTTAATTGATTTGATCCCCTTCTATGGTCTAAATCATGCTAATATTCCTCTAAAAAGATTTTATAAGCTTACACATCTATTAATTAATCATCTTGATCAATTAATAAACCCCCTTTATCCACATGAGTCACTAAAGGACAAGCTAAACTCTCCTAAAGTTAACTCGACCCTATCTAAACCCCCATTATCCACAACTAACTCAACATCTCTATTATCCCACATGCAAAGGGATGTAGAGATTACTTTATCCATTGGGCTATATAAAGAGCCCTCCTCCTACCTTTACACTTACACCTAATTCCTTGAGAAGATAAAATCAAAGCATATAGAAAATACACTATAAGCCTTTTTTTATTTTTGAGAAATTCACCATTTGAAGAGCTAAGCCTCATTTCTTGCATTTTCTAGCCAAGTGCTGGGGTGATATGGGAATAATCAAAGTGGTCTTATAACCATGTTTTGATGAGCTCCCATTCCTAAGTTCTTGAAGATCAAAAAAATCAATTCGATTGCCATGGAGTCTATATAGGTCCATTTGCTTTTGTTGGTAATCTAGAGAAGTAGAGGTTTTGAATACTTTAGCATGCTAGTTTGATCTTTGTTGAAAGTCAATGCATTATGCTTAGTATTGATCTTGTTTAGCTCTTATCTTGATGGTGCCTATATTTTGACTTAGCTTTGTTATAGAACTATTTACGTGGTAGTTCTAATTCATCTGACTTAGCTTAAGCAAAAATAAAGGCACATAGACAGCTTCTTTCAGGTCTTTTGCTTTATCTCTTGCACTTTTATTAGCCTTACATATCTTACAACTCTATCGACACTTGATTGATTTATCTTTTATGACCTCAGACACTAGCGCCCAGTTAGGATAGAATATGCCAGGCACTCTTATCCCTTATGGGTGCTCCTGATGCATATGGATCTAGAAAAGCACACCACTTCATCAGTTACATCAACACCAAGAAGAAGTAGGTAAAGTGAACAAAAGAAGGTAAACGAAGGTTCTAGAAAGAATCGCCACTCTGTGTAGAGTGGTGGTATCAGAACCGCCGCCCTACAGGGCGGCGGTCCTAAAACGACCACCTAGCCAAGGTGGTAGTCTTGGGACTACTAGTCTGCATAGGGCGATGGTCCTGTCATTTCTAGACAGAAAACAAAATGAAGCACAAATGGAAACGAATTTGAAATGCCCAGTTACATCTCCTCCCTTCCATGCCCATTCACATCCTCCATTGCACGGGAGGACATGGGAAGGTCTATAAATGCATGAAAGGAGCAAGATAATAACATTCAGAGATCAAGAGATATCAAGAATTAAAGTATAATGGGAGCAGTGAGGAAGATCTTCAGTGCTGGACTGAAATTATAGGAGCAAGGTGTAGAAACAAAGAAAGCAAGTAATTGGAGAGAAGGTTTACATTGTTGTTTCTTTCCATAGTTATTGTAATCTGTAATTATATATATTAGACCAATAAAAGTGGGAGGAAAGATAATTTTCCCTTCCTGACTGGTTTTCCTCCATTGAAGGTTTCTAGGATAAAATTGTTGGTATTTTAGTTTGAATTCTTTCCTACTCTGCAATTTCCTTTCTATAGCACTAGATAATCACTCACTAAGTTCTAATCTTTCAAGCAAAACTGTCATTTTCCAAAGTCAAAAGTAGGACATCATAATTATGTGATTCGTAGAGTTCCAAAGTAGAAGTTTATAGATAAGATCTTGGCCTTATTTATCTTCTTCTTACTTATTTTGTTTCTCTTTTACTTCTTTGTCACCTTTTAAATCTTTGGGTTTGCCTTTCATATATACTTATTTCTCTCAAATAATGGACCAAACACTATAAGCATTAGTTATCATCACCTAAGCTTGCATAAAGGCACAAAAGCATTTCAAAGGCATTCATCTAGCACACTCATACAAGGGACAAGGCTTACATCACTATGAATACACAACATAGGAGGGGAAGTTCATTCTATTGCATGACACACATTTGCATACTTGGAGCAATTTAGATCTATCCCGCTATCATAGTGCAACTTGCATAAGAGAAACCTAGGGTATCATTACACACACATATACACATAACTACATGGATTCTAGGATGTAGTGTAGTGCACGGTCAAAATGTTGGTCAGTAAAAATATGGCGATTACAAAAAAACATACAGAAGGTTCACGTGGAAGAGAAGAGTGTATTCAAAAGCATAGGAGGATCAGGAAGGAATCACGCATTGAGGAATGAGGCAAATTCAGGACATAGTTATTTACACCATGAGGATCTATTTTTGGAAGATGGCGTGTGGAACACACAGACTGGTTAGAAACTTGGGTGACATGCATTGGATATTTTTGGAGGATTGGCTATAAATCACTTTACATGAGTATAGGCTGAGAATATATTTACTACTGATAGTTGACTTGAAGAAGTCTGTTGTTAATGCACTTGCATGTGTGGCTAATAATAGCATGCGACCTATTTTAGGAATAGATAAAAGGTGAAGGGAAAGTCCTCACCCTTATAAATATGTAATGAACTGCGTGGTATAAGTGTGTGTGAGAATAGTATGTAAGGATTGGATTACTGTGAGATTATACTATCAAATCTGTATGCGCATGAGCATATGATGCCATTATTGTAAGAAGCTTATGTGTATTACTACATTTTATATAATGGAGGTTATTGAATGAATCAAAGTGTTAATCATGGTTATAGTTTATTACTACATGAATGATCTCATTATGTTTATCATGGGATTCATGAGTCTTTAAGATCTAGATCTGAAAATGCACTGTATAATGATATATTAGTCATGTATCTAAATGCTTTAAGTCTTCATCATGATAACCTCCTACAATAATAACCCTAAAGATGGGCCTAGTACCTTTACACGCCTTGGGTGAGCGCTCAGTCTAGGTTGAGTGATGTGCCAACACACTTTGGATTTTACTAGTGAATTCTAGGTTACATCATTGGTTTTGTTGTTGGGACCTCTTTTTCAGTTTTTTTTCAAGATGGTTCATAATAAAGACGTACCGGTTGACCCTAACAAGTGTTGCAGATTGGATACATGACCTAAAATAAGAATACACAGAGATTCAATAGTGGATATGAGTTTAACACACGCATGTGGGTGGAGCAGAATTTATATGATTGTTTGTACAAGAGCTTCTTCCCTATCTTTCTAGTAGAACTATACGAGTGACTAGTTACATATGCGTATAAATGGAATTGAAGGTATCACACACTTGTCTAGACACATGAAGAATTTCAGGCCCTTTATGATGCTGATCTAATTTGGACTCGCACTATGGATACATGGTTCAATGGTGTTTTGAACATCTATATCTTGGAGTACTCAATTTCCATGTATTCATGCCCAGAGGTAGCTAAATTCTAATTTTTGTGATATCCCAAAGGAACTTACCTACAAGGCATTCCACTGCAGATCAAAATTATGATGGTAACCCAAAAATTAGAGAGTAAATTGATGGATAATTAAAAACCACCACGTGCAGGGGTAGGATTAGGCTTGGTGAAAGATGGCATACCTAATATAAGAGAGGTAGAGAGAGAGGAAAGACATATTAAGTATAATAAGGTGAATGAGAGGGAGGTAGGGAAGTAGCGGGAAGTTATAGAGAAAATTGTGTTGTGGAAAAAGATAGTTCGGGAAGGATTCAAACTTCACACAGAAGACATGAAATCTGAGCATTAGGAACTCCCCCATTATTATGATATAAGGGATAAAATATGCGGAATAATCCCTCACAAAATCAAAAAAATAGAAACTAATATGTTGAAAATATTACGGATCTGAAATAAAATTACATAATAAAATAACACAACACAAAGAGACAATATTTAACGTGGTTCACCAAATTTGGGCTATGTCCACCAAGAATCACTTTCTCATATTTTATTACAAGCCACCACTCTCTCAATACAATACCCATATCTTTTTAAAGCTATGCTCAACAAACTCTACAGAATTCACACCCGAATTCAAAACACATATGTAATGTTTTCATTATATCTACCATATGCACAAACATATATAAATAGACAACTTCTTAAGCAGTTCTACAAAACTGTGGGTGTCAAAACCATGGGCCAAACCCTGGAAAGACAATATGTAAAGTGTACAATACTCTTAGTGTATAGTCTTCAACACTTTCTCACATGAAAACAGGCTCCACAACTTAACAATCTCCCACTTGGAGACTAGTTTTCCTCTGAGCAAGCTTCTCAACCCTTCACTAGTTTCTGTGAAGAGCAACCAAAGCTAAAAAATAACTTCAATTTTTCCCTTGTGACCACCTTGGTCATCATGTCTGCAGGATTTTGACTGGTATTAATCTTTTCCAACTTCAACTTCTCTTCCTCCAAAGCTTTCAAATGGTACCTTAACTGTATATGCTTCATCCTAGAGTGGAAAGAAGAGTTCTTAGCTAGGTGTATAACACTATGACTATCACTATGTAACTTTCCTTCCTCCTGCTTATGCCCCAACTCCTCAAGTAATTGATGTAACCAAATCATTTCCTTACTTTCCTCTGTGGCAGTAACATACTTAGCCTCCGTGGTTGACAAAGCCACCAAATTATGTAGTCGTGAAATCCAACTTACTGTTGTTCCACCTACAGTGTAAACATAACCTATTGTGTTCCTCCTACTGTCTACATCTCCAACCATATCTTAATCTACATAACCACACAAAGTGGTGTTTGATCCACTGTAGCACAAAACTATCCCCATGGTCCCTCTCAAATACCGAAGGATCCACTTTAATGCTTATCAGTGATCTCTACCTGGATCACTCATAAATCTACTCACTGTTCCCACTGCATGGGCAATATCAGGCCTAGTGGACACCATGGCATACATCAAACTTCCAACCACTAATGAGTAAGGTACCTTGGACATCTATTTTCTCTCCTGCTCTTTCTTAGGACACGGTTCCTTTGATAACATGAAATGGCTTGCCAAAGGAGTCCCAACCGGTTTAGCATCCTGCATATTAAACCTCTCCAAGACCTTCTTAATGTACTCTTCTTAAGATAAAATCAGCTTCCATTCCTTCCTATCCCGAGATATCCTCATACCAAGGATTTGTTTGGCTACCCCCAAATCCTTCATAGCAAAGGATTCACTTAGCTGCTTCTTGAGTACTTTTATTTCCTGCATGTTTTTACCTGCAACCAACATGTCATCCACATACAGACAAAGGATAATATAACTGGCATCCTCAAATTTCTTTGTATACATGCAATGGTCAGAATGACATCTAATATAACCTTACTTCATCATGAAGCTATCAAATTTCTTATACCATTGACATGGAGCTTGTTTCAAGCCATACAAGATCTTCTTCAGTTTGCACACCATCTCCTCTTTATCTTTTACCTCATAACCCTCTGGGTGTTGCATATATAGTTCTTCCTCCAAATCACCATGGAGAAACGAAGTCTTTACATCAAGTTGTTCTAAGTGTAAGTTTTCTGCTGAAACTATTCCTAGAATAGTTCTAATAGAAGTCATTTTTACTACAGGAGAAAAAATATCATCAAAATCTATACCTTTTTTCTATACAAACCCCTTGACCACCAACCGGGCCTTGTATCTTTTCTTTCCTCCTTCCTCTTTCACTATGAACACCCATTTTTTCTGTAATGCTCTTTTTCCTTCGGGTAGCTTTACCAAATCCCATGTCTGGTTCTCCATGAGAGCCTGATGCTCCTCATCCATGTCTTTCTCCCACTTCCTCCTGGCATCTACTTGAATTCCTTCATCAAAGCTCTCTGGCTCTCCACTATCAGTGAGTAATAAATAATAAAGAGAAGGAGAAAAATGTTCAGGTTCTCTTCTTACCCTAGAAGACCTCCTCAATATAGGAGTTTGGGGTTCCTATTGAGGGGGTTCCTAAACTAATTCATGTGTCACTTTCCCATCTGAAAGATCCTCTACCATTGCATATTCTTTCTTGGATTCTTCCCTATTTTCCTGCAACTGTTGCTTATACATGACTTTCTCATTAAATACCACATCCCTAGATCGAATGATTTTCTTGTCCTTAATACTCCAACATTTATATCCAAAGTCATCACCACCAGAACCAATGAAAGTACATTTTTCTTATTTAGCCTCTAGCTTGGTCCTATCATCCTTGTCTATATGGACAAACACCTCACATCCAAATACTCTAAGAAATGAATAATCAAATTTCTTACCATACCAAGCCTCCTCAAGTATGCCTCCATCTAAGGCACTTGAGGGTCCTCTGTTTATCAAGTACATAGCTGTGCTCACCACTTCTACCCAAAAAGAAAGAGGAAGTCCTACATGTAACCTCATGCTCCTAGCACATTCCATTATTGTCTTGTTCATCCTTTCTGACACCCCATTCTGTTGCGGAGTTCCTGGAACCATCTTTTTCCTGTGGATTCCATTCTTAGAACAGTAATCATCAAATTCATTACTGCAATACTCCCCTCCATTATCTGACCTAAGACATTTTAGCTTAAGAAATGTTTCATTCTCTACCAAGGCTTTCCATTTAACAAAAGTTTCAAATACATCATATTTGTTTCTAATACAATAAACCCAAACTTTCCTTGTTGCATCATCAATAAAAGTAACATAATAACTTGAACCCCCAAGAGATGATACCTGAGTCAGCCCCCACACATCAGAATGCACTAACTCTAACTTACTCTCTTTCTTTCATAGGTCCAACCTTGAGAAACCTTACACTTCTGTTCCCCATATATGCAGTCCTCACAGAACTCTAAACCTATTTCTATATATCCAGGAAAATCCTTATTTATGATCTCCATGCCCTTATGGCTCATATGACCGAGCCTATAGTTCCACAATGTTGTATCTATTTATGAAGCCACAAGATTACAAACATTAGTGCTATAAGTGGTTAAATACAAGGTTCCAACCTTCTTACCTCTTGCCACCACAAGTGCACCTTAGTAACCTTCCAAGATTCAGTTGTAAATATCACAATACAACCATCACTTCCCAACTCCCCTGCCGATATCAAATTTCATCTTAATGTAGGCACATGTCTGACATCCTTCAATAGCCAAGTATTCCCATTCTACATCTTAACCTGAACATAACCTTTTCCAACTATGCTACAAGGCTCATCATCACCAAGAAAAACATGCCCAAAATCTCCTTGAACATAATCAACAAAATAAGGCCTATGTGGAGAAGCATGGAAAGAAGCCCCCGAAATCTAAAACCCAAGATTCAGTAATATTGTGCAAAGAAAGAATCAAAGCATCCTGACATACATTACCCGTTGCCACATTTTCCTCCTTGTTTTCTTCTTGTTGTTTCTTCTTGTCCCGAAGCTCCCAACAGTCCTTCTTTGCATGCCCAGACTTTCCATAGTGCCAACATACTATCTTTCTTTTGGATTTTGACCTTGCCCAATCCTTTGATTTTCCACAGCTTCCTTTATTCTTCTGTCTCCCTCTAGTTTCCACTGTCAAAGCATTCCCTGAAGTAGAAGATTCACCAGAGCTTTTTCTTTGCATTTCCTCACTTAGAATCACCCCTACAACATCCTCAAACTTCAACTTTGAGTTAGTTGGAACCAAGTTGCTTACCGCCATTACTAAGCTATTCTAACTCTCAGGTAAAGAGCACAAAACTAATAAAGCCCTAACTTCTTCATCAAATTCTATTGTAACCAAAGCTAGCATATTTCAAACCATATTAAAATCATTTAAATGATCTGCTACTGAACCATTCTCAGACATCTTCATATTAAACAAATTTTTCATTAAAAATATCTTATTAGAGGTAGAGGGTTTTTCATACAACTTCCCTAATGCATCCATCAGTTCTTTTGTAGTCTTTTCCTTTGAAACATTAAATAATACTGAAGATGCAAGACACAGCTGGATTGTCCCAAGTGCCTTCCTATCTAGCAAATCCCATTCCACATCCGTCATGCCTGAGGGTTTGTTCACCTTCTCAGACAGTGGAATATAAAGATCCTTCTGATAAAGGTAATCTTCCATCTGCATCTTCCAAAGATTGAAATTCTTCCCATTGAATTTATCAACCCTAGATCTTCCATCATCTACCATAGCTCCCACTCAAGATAAAACTTTCCCTACGATTCAACACTTCAGCAAACCAAACCAGGCTATGATACCAATTTTTAGGATATAAGGGATAAAATATGTGGAATAATCCCTCACAGAATCACAACAGTAGAAACTAATATGCTGAAAATATTACAGATCTGAAATAAAATTACATAATAAAATAGCAAAACACAAAGAGACAGTATTTAACGTGGTTCACCCAATTTGGGCTACGTCCACCAAGAATCACTTTCTCAAATTTTATTACAAGTCACCACTCTCTCAATACAATACCCAGATTTTTTTAGAGCTATACTCAACAAAATCTACAGAAATCACATCCGAATTCAAAACACATATGTAATGTTTTCACTATATCTACCATATGCACAAAACCATATAAATAAACAACTGCTTAAGTAGTTTTACAAGACCGTGGGTATCAAAACCATAGGTCAAAAAACCCGCCAATATTAGAAAATCACATTTCCCAATATATCAGGCACCCCCAAACCCTGGCAAGACAACGTGGAAAGTGTACAATACTCTTAGTGTATAGTCTTCAACACTTTCTCACATGAAAACAGGCTCCACAACCTAACACCCATTTGGGAAATCATGACAAGGAACCCTCCTTGACCTCATGATGAATCGTGCCAACAGAGACAACCGAGGCTACGGGAGCGCATCTAAGTCCACCTGAAAACCTTTCCCTTGTGCTTGGTTTTCCAACTTCTAGTACAACAAACATTCAGCAAGCTAATTCAAGTAGTGGGAGAGAAGGAGTGAGTCTTATAAGAGGTAAAATGATGGCAGTGCAAACAACTTTATTGTTATATGGGAGTACCTTTTTGGGTGTATCATCCACACAGAATTTAGGCATGCATATTTTTGGATTAACTTCTGGGATTAGTAACACTTCGCTGACTATTGGGGTGAAGTTTAGTACCATGGTTGGGATATAGGGAAGTACATCTTCTGGTTTGACCCTAGCTACTGGTTTGGAAGTAGGAGGTATAGGTGGCTCTAGCTCAAGTGGATCTGGTGGTTCTAAAGGTAGAGGAAACACAAGAGGTTCTGGATCAAGTTGGTAAGGTCTGCACCAACCCCAGAATATTTACATGGAGATGTCTCTTCGTCTCTCGGAGTATAGGGGCATAGAAGATGTTGTTTAACATATATAAATGTGTGAAATAATGTGGTAAGTAAAAGGAATCATAGCTTCTGAGCGTAGGGAAAGTCAATTTGCTACTACGTTACAAGGGTGCACACACAGTTGGTACTTAAAGTTTGACCCTGATCAGACTTGTGTAGACTATGTAGCTTTAAAAGATGCTTTCCTTAAAAAGTTTCGCATCCCTGAGTTCGAGTAGAAGAGTATAAGTGCACTCAAGGATATCAAGCAAGGAACTACTGAGAGTGTCAGAGAGTATGATGCCCATTTCAAAACATTGTTATCTAAGTTGTCTTATGATATTTATGCAAACCAACATGCACAATGGTTTGTTGGAGGTCTTATTACACCTTTTAGGAGGGCGAGATCACATAAAACATACACTGATTTATGCAAAGCACTTGAAGCATCCTTATGCCCTAAGGAAGTTGGAATTATAGACACCGGGGTGAGCCCATTTTTAGAAGCACATATCACATATATGGTAAAGAAGTTGAAGAAACTATCGGAAAATTCACCATATGAGACGGGCACATGGATTTGGTGCAAAAAATTTGAAGTGGAAGGTCACACAAAGGATAGTTGTCCCCATAGATTAGTGTGCTCATTGTTGTTGGATTATGAGATATGCCATCTAAACCATGATTTTAGTTGTTACCCATTACTGCAATGCACGATAAGGAAGAATGTTTCAAGATATTGTAAAATCTACAGGTCCACAACTCATGAAATAGAAGACTATCAGCTAATTAGCTAGATCCAGGATGCTATAGTTGTTGGTGTACGACAGACATGAGTTTCAGATAACTCTACAAGAAAGAACGAGTGTCAGAATCAGAATCACAATCAGGTGTGCTATGAGTGGAATGAAGGGTGTTTTGAAGGTAACTGTGGCAGAGGTTGAGGATACCATGGTGGATTTGGAGGACGAGGCTATGGTAGTGGAAGAAGTGAGTTCCCTCGGGGAACATGTTACACATGTGGATATCTTAACCACTACAGGCGTGAATGTACTCAGAATATTAAATGTTCTTTATGTGGAAAGAATCATAGTTATGAGGAGTGCCTGGACTTGTATGAGCATCTTAGCAAATAACATAAACAAGAAAACAAAGGCGCATGGATGGTTAGGATACAACACATTATGGAAAATCAGTGGATGCCCAAGTCGGAACCAGAATACGAGGCATTGTAAAGATCACCACCCGTGCTGAGGCTCTACATGCATAGTACCCAGATCCTACCCAACAGAAGGAATTTTACTAGGAAACCAGGGAGGTTCTCAGGAATCTCCAGGGTTAAATACAATATTTAAAGGAGCGATTACAGAAGATGGAGCAAAAGAAAGCATCAAGGAAGATCTAAAATGATATAGATGACTTGAGAGAAGTGTGCAAATTGTTGCTCCAAGAGAATATCATTCCATTGTTGGGGAATTGGTTAAAAGAAAACACTCCGCACACAAGTACTGAGACTAGATGATAGATCCTGCATGTAAATCTTCCCCCTCATAGCCTAGATTATGACAACGAAATAACTCAGAATGTTATTATGGATGGGTGGATATTAAGTAATATACTGATTGATACTAGCATGGAAGTCAATGTTCTTACCTTAGATGCATGGGAATAAATAGGGAGATCCCCATTGCATCCATCCTCTAATGTATTGTTCATGGCTAATCGGACTAAGGCCACTCCCATGGGAGTTTTAAAAGATTCATCCATTACCATACAAGGAGCCAAGTTCACTGGAGATTTTGAGGTGTTAGCACTGACAGAGTCGGATAGCTTCCCAACTCTATTGGGGCATCCTTGGTGCTATGCAAATAATATTGATCTTCGGTTCAACAAGGGTTATATCATCTTTGAAAACAAGGAGGAAAGAGTTATTTTCCCTCTAACAGATGGAAAATATGTGCCCTATGTTGAGCCCTTGAGTGAAGAAGACCTGAATAAAATTTATGTACGCATCATTTGGGATCTAGAGGTGCTTGAGCCATGTAAAGAAGGAATCCTTCAGTGGGAGGATACATAGTATATTAGTGATACTACAAGTGTTGCTTGTGATAATTGGTCTCATATCACTTATGATTGGTAGAGCACATAGTAAAGAGAATATTTGCTAAGGAAAACACACCATGTTATATCAGGAGAATAGGTAATAACTCGGGACCTTTTTACACTGAAGGAGATCCTATGGTATTCCTGTGTGCCATGGAAGAACGCTGGATAGACCGACTAGAGAGAATGGATATCCTAGCATATACCCTATGCAAGACAACAACGTGCTAGTGGGTGGTCCACAACTATAATCTTATAATATGGAATGAAATTAGGATTAGTCTTACCACTAGGTTCTAGAGGAGAAATGCACCTACTCAAATATGTACTTATCATGGTAATCAAATTGTTCAGCACCACGTTCAGAAGTGTGAGAGACTCTGGACAGAGGGGTAGGAAGCTTTACCACCTTTGCTTTGGGTGCACAAGTTTTATTCCACTCTACATGGATGCGTGTGTGCTTGGTATGTATATGCAGAACTCCATAGAGAGACTAGAAATTGGTAGGATTTAATTGCAGGAATGACCCAGAAATTTGACTTCTTCTCTACCAAGCCTCCAGTGGAAGAAACATTAAAGGTCATAAAGTGCTTAACTATGAGGATATTTCCAAGGATGAATATCTCATTCAAGAGTTATTGGATGAAGGAAAATCAAGAGCACATTATGTTGAAGACACAGAGGCTAATGCCACACTACTTCAATGTGTTTGCCCTGAGAAAGAAAAAATAAAAATGGTCTACTAAGTGGATGATGAAGAAGTAGAAAATATGGATATAAACCATTCAATAGGAAGGCCTTGAGATGTTGGACAGTGAAAATAAGACCACGTGCACCTATCATGAACCTATGAAGAAAAATAAAGTGAATATTGGATCAGATGCTGAGCCTAAGGAGGCCATAATTGGAGACTATTGGTCAGACTCTGAAGTGGCAAAAATCATAGAGTTACTACGGGATTATCAGGACTTATTCCCTCAAGGGTACCATGAGCTTAAAGGAATGCATGAATCATTAGGGGAGATGAGGATAAATCTTAAAGAGGGTGTGCACCTAGTTAGAAAGAGACCCTAAAGGATGAACCCCAACTTGCGTGAAAAGGTCAAAGAAGAGATTGACAAAATGTTGAAGTCTGGGATCATCAAGCCCCTGGACGAGTCAGAATGGGTTAGTCCAATGGTGATCAGTATCAAGAAGGATGGTCAGATTAGGATTTGTGTGGACTACAAGGAGCTGAATGTTGCATGTGTGACTGATCCCTTTCCTATGCCATTCACTGAGGAAATACTAGAAGGCATTGCAGGGCGCGAAATCTATTTGTTTACAGATGGGTTCTCTGGGTATCATCAGGTTAGGATCATCCAGGAGGATCATAAAAATACTTATTTACTACTAAATGAGGTAGCTTCACCTATACTGTGATGCCATTTGGTATGAAAAATGTGCCTGTTGTATTTTCGTGCATAGTTGTTCAGGCGTTTAAAGAGTTTATTCACAACTTCTTACAGGTTTATTTAGATGATTGGATGGTGTATGGACTGGTCAAAGATCATTGTGACAATCTATGCTTAATGTTTGAAAGATGTAGACAGTTGAGTATCTCTTTGAACATCAAGAAGTGCATATTTTCTACACCATTTGGAATACTGTTAGGACACATAATCTGCAAGGAAGGTTTGTTGGTTGATCTAGCTAAGGTTGCAGTCATTATAGGCCTAAAAGATCCTACCAGTCATAGTGAGGTGCACAGATTTTTGGGTCATACAGGATATTACAGGAAGTTTATTAAAGGATATGCCAAGGTTTCCGCACCTTTGGAGGAGTTACTGAAAGGAAAAGGTATGTTCTACTGGGGAGAACCGCAGCAGCGCACATTCGAGATATTGAAGGAGAAACTTACTACTGCACCTATTCTTTGTTTTCCTTCATGGGACCAACCATTTCATGTACATGTGGATGCCTCTGGCATGACCATTGGCATGGTGTTGGCTCAGCCGGGAGAAGGTATTATAGATCATCCTATCTGTTTTGCTAGTAGAAATTTGACTCATTCCAAACAAAATTACACAACTACAGAGCGCAAAGCTTTGTCAATGATCTATGCGCTACATAAATTCAAGTAGTACCTACTAGCTACACCATTTTTCTTTTATACAAATCACATGGCATTGAAGTATTTGGTAAACAAGCCCATTTTATAGGGGCACATATGTAGATGGGTACTCTTATTTCAAGAATTTGATTTCACAGTTGTGGTAAAACTAGGGAAAAGTAATTCTAGACCAGACCATTTATCCAGAATACAGTCAGGAGAAGAAGCACAAGCCATTGAAGATACCATGCCTGATGCATAGTTATACAGGTTACAACACGCACCATCAGAATTAGAGGACATTGTTGTCTTTCTACAAACTGGCATAGCACCAGAAGAAATGAAATCCTTAGAGAAGAAACAACTTTCTATACGTGTGGCACCATATATGTTAATTAATGATGACCTATACAACTTAGGTCAGGATGAAGTATTATGTTGTTGCGTACTAGAACATGAGCACACATATATCATGGAGGAAGCTCATGGTGGTATTACAGGTGGCCACTATACAGGTGATGCCACTGCGTGCAAGATTCTACTCACTAGATTATGGTGGGAGACCCTGTATAAAGATTGTAAGGATTATTGCAAGGCTTGTGATCATTGTCAACATCTTGGAAAACCAGGTCAACAAGATGAAATGCCTCTGAGACCTATTAATAGTGTAAAACCATTTGAGAAATGGGCTATAGATTTTGTGGGTCCTATTTCACCAGCTCGCATGCAGGACTGGATCACGCTATATCATAACTTGCACAAATTATCTGACAAGGTGGGAAGAAGCAATGCCTACAAAGGATTGTATAGTGGCTACAACAGCCATGTTTCTTTGGGAAAATATTATTACAAGGTATGGATGTCCTTTGAGTTTGACCAGTGATAGGGGCACACATTTTTTGAATGAGACAATCAAAATTTTATTGGATGAATTCATGATTACACCATATCATCCTTAGGCAAATGGGAGTGCTAATGATTTCAACAAAATTTTGAGCCAAGCATTGACAAAAATATGTGATGTTAGAAGAAAGGATTGGGATGATAAAGTATATGTAGTACTTTGGGCATATCGAACAACATATAAAAGGTTGAACAAAGCCACACCATTTTCGTTAGTGTTTGGTGCAGAAGCAGTTCTTCCTATGGAATTGATTTTACCATATTTGTGTATTACACATGTTGGAGGTCTAGCTGATGAGAAATAATTAGAAGAACGGATTGAAAATTTATTTAATATGGATGAATGAAGAGTAATAGCACGTTGGATTCAAAGAAACTAAAAGGCCAGGAAGAAAGCATGGCATGATAGGCACATCAAGGATAATAAGTTCATAATTGGATAGATGGTGCTCCTTTATGATTCTAAGTTTTTGTGCCATCTAGAAAAACTCAAATTACATTGGTTGGGGCCATATGTTATCACTCACATACTTGAAATAGGTGCCTTCCAATTAGAGGCGCTTGATGGCACACAGTTACCTGGTTACTTCAACGGGAGTAGGCTGAAGACCTACTATAAATAAGTCTTCTTGTTGTTTGTAATAAGGTAGTGTTTCCAATTAGATTAGGTTTCCAATTCTACATTTAGTTAATGTATTTCCTTCTTGATCACTATGCTTTTCAATTTAGTTGGCGTTTTTATGTAATAAGTGTGTTTATGCACAAGAAGCTAATTACTATTTGGAGAATTTTTATGCACAGAGAATTGCACATACCCTTAGTGTGGGGTGGTTATTGATATCCAGGTATAGGAATGATGAAAATAAGTACACATGAAAGGAACTAACTACTACGGGTGTTATTCAAGTTGGAAAATTGAAAGAAAAAATATTTCTTCTAGAAATGAGGACCATAGGTGGAGGTAAATGAAGAAACAAGTATAACTCGAGATAAGAAGAGGCCATGGGAACTACCAAAAGAAGGTGCAGTGGTGAGGTACTCGAGTGCATGGAGGCGCGCTGAAGAGAAGTTTGTGGCTAGAAGGTAGGAAGGCACACTAGAAGGTTATAGCTTGGGCGTGAAGATGTACCACGTGGAAAGAATGAAAATGGTTGATTAATGAGAGGATTGTTGGTAGGTGGAGGAGAAATAAATGCACTAAATTTTTAAAAATATATATAAATATTAGATGTGAGTTCATTTTTACCATTGTAATTGAGTGAATTTGAAAATATCTAAGTGCAAACGAGCCAAGAAATCATGTTGAGGTGCGAAGAGTGTGAAACTAGATGTGGAGAGAAGGTTTGTGTACAGGAGAAGCTTGCATTCCCATAGGTGAAGGGTTTGAGTGAAGTAGACATGTTACAAATGAGCTAGGGCACATGATTTCCACTAGGGCACAAAGATTTGAACTAGGGTTTCAACTTTCTCAATTACAGAGGGTAGAAAAGAGAGAATTTTTAGATGGCCCCAAAGAAATCACCTGCAACAAGAGTAAAAGGGAAGAAGAAGGTCAAAGTTGAAGAATAAATTACTCTTGAGAGTAATTTCTCAAAAATGCAATATCCAGAGGGCATGATCATGGGACAAGAATGGGATTCCCACATCCGTCAATGTAAAATAATTGATTACAACCATCGTACATTAGATAATAAGAAGGAGCTTGATGCGTTGTTGAGCAAAAAAAAAAACAAGCTCATAACAGAATATATGCCACTGTACAATGACATTGGTGAGAAGTTATTAAAACAAATTAGAGTATACCAGTTATACGAGTTGCCATACTTTGAAAAGTATAAACCAATGTATTAATGGTTGATGAGCAGATTCCATGAGGACTTCTTCTACTTCGTGAGACTAAGGGTTAGAATCACATCCGCATTGATCTCAATAGTAACAGGGTTGAAAGGCACATGGGTAGATCTAAATGGTGATTTAACTGATAAGGCCGCAATCCTGGAGACAAGGAAGGAGCTGGGGTATACCAAGGGTCCGTGTGGCATGGACATCAACAAATTGAAGAAGTACCCAGTAGTGTAGGCAGCTACACATCTTTTAACAAAGCTAAATGACCAAGAAAGGTGGTCGCAGGTAAACACAATGTGGCTACACATTGCAAAGAAGATGTCACAAGGAGTGATTTACAACATCTCCAGTTACATCATGGAAACTATCATTGAAGAAGCACCCAAAAGAGATAAAATTAGTTTCAGGGTTGTTCTATTGTCTCTGGTGTTTATGGAAATCGGGGTGCCTGATGGGCCAAAGGAGAAAATTTGGGAATACCCTATGGAGAACAAGTCACTTGCAGAAAGATTTGGCAAGTACTTGTGTGAGGGATCAATGAGCGAACCATTCAAGCAGAGGGTGGAGAAATGGTATGATAGGCTCCGTGTAGCATTCAAAGAAGAATGGTGCATACCCAAGGAGTTACCTTCGGTAGTAGGGAAGGAAATGCAGTTCGCGGTATACCAACACTTTTGCATCGTGCAGTTCACCATGAAAGATGGGGCTTGGAGCCCATGGTGCAAATTACCATATGCCTTCACAACATGATATTTCCAGGCATTAGTTCACTGGTTTTTGGATGCGCACCACCTAAACTTCAATGCAAACAAGGTAGATTATGACTACCATACAATGAGAAAGACATATGTATATCCAGGATAGACTACCTACATTGAGAGGCTGATCTGAGATAATATAAGGATGAAGCCTATAAGCTTGGCCCTTGGTGACATTGGAGCAGCGCTGGTGTATCTACAACTCAAGACCAAACTAGAGAACGAAAAATACGTGGAGAATGACTTCACGCTCCTAGGGATTCCAAAAGGTAAGCATACAATGGAAAATGTTCCAGTACCTAAGCCCACAAAGACAATATAAGTAGATGATGAAGAGAAGGAGCATGAAGATAGTGGGGGGTTTGGAGCACAGAGGTAGGAGGTAGCCCTCATACAAGGTAGAAATGGAGCACCTAATTACGCCACCTCAAGGGTAGGAAGGAGAAGATGAGGATCTGGATGCAGTACAAGGAGAGTGCCACTTCAAAAGGGTATTCAGGAGAACAAGGACCCAAGGTGCTACTCCATAATCAGTGCAAAGATCACCTCGAATCTCTCCATAGAAGGAGACAACTGAGAAGAGAAGAAGGAAGTTTAAGTTGAATGAGGAGGTAGAAGAGTATGAGGAGAGTTCTTGAATCTCCTACACCTCCAGAGAATGTGGAAGAACCAAAGGATGAAGAAATGAAGGATGGAGAAGAAGGAGAAGAGGCAGATGAGATAGTGACTAAGACTACTTAGGGTACGAAAGAACAAGCTCCAAATCTTGAACCCCAAGTTCCTAAGGGGCCAAGATCAAAGAGAACAAGGTGAGAATATGTTGCATCAATCATGGGCTGTGTTAAGGACACAGGTAAAATTTTATGCTCCCATTTTCAAAGCACGGTGACACCAAAGGAATTGTATGGGTGGGAGCTGATGGATTAAGATATGATGACCATGCACACAAGGAATTAACTGTCATGGTCTATGCACACATACATGGATGAACCAGAATTTGATGTATGTGAAGAGTCGTGTGTATCAAGGAGGTTAAAGAAGACATCTCAGGCCATACACATAACAATAAAGCCTATTTTTATGTTAGATGAACAACTGAGCAACACTTTGGTGAGAGTCTTGACAAAGGTGGCACGATGAAATGTGGAAAAGGCTGTAACAATTAGGGAACTAAGGGAAGAGATTAAGGCCAAGGATATAGAAATAACGTTCCTAAAGAAAGAGAAAGACCTAGCACAAAAGAAGAACACTATTTTCATCAATGTGGTAGAGGAAGATGGGGACAATGTCATGAAATCAAAGCCACACTTAGAGCCTAGGCTACCCAAAATGTTTCCTTTGAAAATGCATTATGTAAGAACCTTGGTGGACTTGGTTTTTGAAGATGAACCTCTGTACATTCCAGAACAAAAGAATCCTAAGCATGAAGCAGAGAGAGAAAAGGCTTCAGTGATAAGAAAGATTGAATCATATGAGGGGTTGCTTTAGATTTTGGAGGAGGAACTGAAGAAAGTAGATCAAGCATTGAAAATTTATACAGACCTAGAAGTAGTTATAAGAACCAGGACCATTATACAGGACAATGAAGTCCTAAAATCCATGAAAGACGAGACCTTGGACTGCATAGAATGATTACCACTTGTCAAGTAGAAGCATGAGGCCTTTACAACAACAAAAGAGCCAAACAAGGAAAGCCTAGATGAGCTTGGGAAACTCATCGCACAAAAGATGGACTTATTAGAAGGAAGAATGACTGCCATGTCCAACATTGTGTTGGTCTTGCAGAATGAGAAAGGAGAGATTGCAAAAGATGAGCTAGAGTCAATTGTAGTGGATATCCCAGAAAAGGTAGAGGCCACACTCAATGATTGCAAAAATTTAGAGGCAAAATTAAACGATGAATATCCAAAATTGATTCAGCAGGTTGAAGCATATGATGCTGCAGGGTAAAGTCATTTTTTTATTCATCAAAGTATTTCTATCTCTCTATTCACATTCTTTGATTCATTTTGGAGACAACCATTGTTGGGGAGGCAATGTAATTAGTGTGGGGTAATGTTGGTCAGAAAAAATATGGCACTTAGCAAAAAACATACAAAAGGTTCACACAAAAGACTAGAGTGCATTCAAAAGTACAGAAGGATCAGGAAGGAATCACGCGCTGAGGAAATAGGTAGATTCAGGACTTATCCATTTTCATGATGAGGATCTATTTTTGGAAGATGGTGTGCGGAACACATAAACCAGTTGGAAACTTGTGCGACACACATTAGCTATTTTTGGAGGATCAGCTACGAAGCACTTTGTATGAGTATAGGATGAGAATAGATTTACTACTGACACTTAACTAGAAGAAGTCTGTTGTTAGTGCACTTGCATGTGTGGCTATTATTGTAATGGCGTGTAGCTAATAATAGCATGTGACCTATTTTGGGAATAGATAAGTGGTGAAGGGAAATTCCCCACCCTTATAAATATGTAATGAACTACTTGGTATAAGTGTGTGTGAGAATAGTATGTAAGGACTAGATTACTGTGAGATTATACTATCAGATCTGTACGTGCATGAGCATATGATGCCATTATTGTAAGAATCTTCTGTGTATTACTGCATTTAATATAATGGAGGTTATTGAATGAATCAAAGTGTTAATCATGGTTATAGTTTATTACTACATGAATGATCTCACTATGTTTATCATGTGATTCATGAGTCTTTAAGATCTAGATCTGAACATGCACTGTAGAATGATATATTAGTCATGGATCTGAATGCTTTAAGTCTTCATCATGCTAACATCCTACAATAAAAACCCTAAAGAGGGGCCTGGTACCTTTGCACACTTTGGGTGAGTGCTCAGTCTAGGCTGAGTGATGTGTCAATGCACCTGGGCTTTTACTGGTGAATTATAGGTTACATCATTGGTTCCATTTCCAACACCTATTTTTCAATTTTTTTCAGGATGGTTCAAAAATAAGACATACCGGTTGACCCTAGAAAGTGTTGAGGAGTGGTTACATGACCTAGAAGAAGAATAATAACAGAGATTTAGCACTGGATACGAGTCTAACGCATGCATGTGGGTGGAGAAGAATTTGTATGAGTGTTTATACGAGAGCTTCTTCGTTATCTTTCTGATAGAACTGTACAAGTGGCTGGTTGTTTATGCATCTAAATGGAATTGGAGGTATCACACATTGGTCTAGACACAGGAAGAATTTCAGGCCCTTTATGATGTTGATCTGATTTGGACTAGCACTGTGGATACATGCTTCCGTGTTGTTTTGAATAGCTATATCTTGGAGTACTCAATTTCTACTTATTCATTCCCAAAGGTAGCTGAATTCCAATTTTTTTGATATCCTAGGGGAACTTACCTGCAAGGCATTCCATTGGTGATAAAAATTATCATGGTAACCCTTAACTTGGAGAGTAAACCGATGGCTAACTAAACCCCACCATGCGCTGGGGCAAGAGAAGGCTTGGTGAAAGATGATAGACCTAGAGGTAGAGAGTTAGAGAGAGGAAATGCAACTTAATTATAATGAGGTGCAAGAGAGGTAGGTAGAGAAGCAATGAGAAGTTGCAGAGAAAATAGCATTGTGGAGAAAGATAGTTAAGGAAGGAGTTGAAGTTCACACAGAAGATGTGGAACCCAAGCATCAGGAACTCCCCCATTTGGGAAAGAATGAAAAGGAACCCTCCTCATCCTCATAAAGAAGAGTGCTACCAGAGATGACCTAGGCTACAGGTACACATCTAAATCCACCTAGCAACCTTTCCCTTGTGCTTTGTTTTCAAGCATCTAGTACAACAAATAGTCAGCAAACTAATTCAAGTAATGGGAGAGCAGGAGTGAGTCTTATAAGAGGCATATTGATGATAACACAAATGGATTCTTTTTTATATGGGAGTACCTTTTTGGGTGTATAGTCTGCAAAAAAATTAGGTACACATATTTTTGGATTATCTTCTGGGAGTAGTAACACTTCGTAGACTGATGGGGTGCAGTTCAGTACTACAGTTAGGACACAAAGAAGTACATCTTCTGATCTGAACCCTAGCTACAAGTTTGGGATCATGAGGTATAGGTGGCTCTAACTCTGGTGGATATAGTGGTTCTAGAGGCAGAGGAAACACAAGAGGTTCTGGATCAAGTTGGAAAGGTCCGTACCAACCCCAAAATATTTACATGGAGATGTCTCTTCATATCTTAGAGTATATGGGAATAGAAGATGTTGGTGAACATATACACATGTGTGAAATACTATGGCATGCAAAATAAATCATGGCTTCTGAGCGTAGGAAAAGTTAATTTGATACTACATTATAAGGGTGCGCACATAGTTGGTACAAAATTTTTGACCCTAATGAAACTTGCCTAGACTATGCAGGTTTAAACGATGCTTTCCTTAAAGAGTTTAACATCCCTAAGTTCAAGCAGAAGAGTATAAGTTTGCTCAAGGATATCAAGCAAAGAACTACTGAGAGTGTCAGAGAGTATGATGCCCATTTCAAAACATTGTTATCTAAGTTGTCTTATGATATTCATGCAAGCCAGCATGCACAATGGTTGTTTGGAGGTCTGATTATACCTTTTAGGAGGGCGCTATCACATAAAACATACACAGATATGCGAAGAGCACTTGAAGTAACCTTATGCGCTGAGGTAGTTGGAATTATAGACACTGTGGTGAGCCCATTTTTAGAAGCATAGATCACAGCTATGGAAAAGTAGTTTGAGAAACTATTGGAAAATTCAGCACATGAAACGCACACAAGGATTTGGTGCACAGATTTTGAAGTGGAAGGTCACACAAAGGATAGTTGTCCCCACAGATCAATGCACCCGTTGTTGTTGGATTGTGAGATATGCCTTCTAAACCATGATCCTAGTCATTTCCCATTACTACAATACACGATAAGTAAGAACATTTCAAGCTACAATAAAATCTGTAGGTCCATGACTCATGATATGGAAGACTGTCAGCTGATTGGTGTATGAATGACATGAGTTTCAGATAACTCTAAAGGTAAGAATGAGCATCAGTATCAAAATCACAATCAAGGTGCTATGAGTGGAATGAAGTGCATTTTGAAGGTGTTTTTGCAGAGGTCAAGGATACCATGGTGGTGGAAGAAGCGAGTTCCCTCGTGGAATGAGTTACACATGTGGATCACCTGACCACTATAGGTGTGAATGTCCTCATAATATTAAATGATCTTTATGTGGAAAGAATCATAGTTATGAGGAGTTCCCAAACTTGTATGGGCATCTTAGCAAGCAGTATAAATAAGAAAAAAAGGCACAGGGATGGTTAGGATACAATGTGCTATGGAAAATCAGTGGATGCCCAAGTTGGAACCAGAATCTGAGGCATTGTAGGTAAAGATCACAACCCGCCCTGAGGTAGCGCGTGCTAAAGAAGCATTGCAGTAGATGCCTACCATCACTAAGGAGGAGGTTCTACATGCATGGTACCCAGATCATGCCCATCAGAAGGAGGTTTACTAGAAATTGGGGAGGCACTTAGGAATCTCCAGGGTTAAATATAGTATTTAAAGGAGCAATTATAGAAGATGGAGAAAAAGAAAGCATCAGAGAAGATCTAAACTAATATAGATGACTTGAGAGAAGTGTGTAAATTTTTGCTTCAAGAGAATATCATTCCATTGTTGGGGACTTGGTTAAAAGGAAACACTCCACGCGTAAATACTGAGACTGGACGATAGATCCTGCATGCAAATCTTCCCCCTCATAGCCTAGATTATGACAAGGAAATAACTCTAAATGTTGTTGTGGATGGGTGGATATTAAGTAATATACTGATTGATACTGGTGCACGAAAGTCAATGTTCTTACCTTAGATGCATGGGAACAAATGGGGAGACCTCCATTATAGCCATCCTCTAATGTATTGTTCATGGCTAGTTGGACTAAGGCCACTCCCATCAGGAGTTTTAAAAGATGCATCCATTACCATACAAGGAGCCAAGTTCACTAGAGATTTTGAGGTTTTAGCACTGACAGAGTCAAATAGCTTCCCAGCTCTATTGGGGTGTCCTTGGTGCTATGAAAATAATGTTTATCTTCCAACTCCCCATTCTACATCTTCTTTATTAGGTTTGATGTGGTTTTTGGGAATGTGCATCTAGTTATCTATTTTAAAGGTTACAGGTATAATAGGAAACATTGGAGTGAAAACATAACAACAAACGAAGATAAACAACAAATATCCTTGAGCCCAAAAAATATCAGAACCTGAGCATTTAGGTGGACACGAACACCCAGATCAGTCACTAGTGGCCAAGCGCTCCTGTCCTCCCATGCACTTTTTTGTCTTGTGTAGTTATAAGTTTCATAACCCTCGGTGAGGCTTCATGAAACACTTTTTGGTCTGTTCCAACAGTTACTCATTCCATATAACCCTAAGTTATGCAAAATCAGCTAAATCACCTTCCCTCTCTCATTTTATTAGGATTTCATTTTTTTACATGCTTATTGTTTGTGTTTTACTATAGTTTATCACCATAATATCATTCATTATAGTAGTTACTCTGAAATAAAAGGTTTAATTCAATTTATATTAAATCACTTGGTTCAACCTCATAATCAACTAAAAAAACATGATAATAATGTGATTACAAGTCATCTTTCTTAAATTATAATGTTGAGAGTTTGAAACCATATTCTTGTCACATTTAGGAGTCCTAGATTGAGACCAAGATTGAGAAGACTCCCCCTCAATTTCTACATCCATCATATCAGTAGAAGGATTATTATTGTCTTGTAAATCATTTTCCATAACATCTAAAAATTTATTATCATTCAAAAAATCAGTTTTAGCCTTAAGAAACTTAGATGAGGGAAGAGACGCAGATCTATAAAAAGGTTTCTCAAGAACATGCACATTCCTATTTTCTAAAATCACATGCTTAAATGGATCGTAGACTCTTAATCATTTTTACTACTATACCCAACAAAAATTGAAGGGTGGGAAGTAGGATCAATTTTTTTTCTTTTAAATCTAGGAACGAGAAGGGACACAGGACTACCAAATATCGTAAAATGAAAGATGTCATGTGGTTTTATGTAATTATTTTGTGGAAACTCTATTAAGGATACAAACAACAGTGTTCATTTATTTATCCCATAGAAACTTAAGCACATTAGAACCATGAAGCATAGTCCTAGACATTTCTATGATGGTTCTATTTTTTCTTTTAGCTATGCCATTTTTTTTAGGATAATAGAGATTTGTTAGCTCCCTTTTAATTCCACTAGATACATAAAACTCATCAACATTATTATTAACATACTCACCTCCATTATCAATTTGATTCTTTTTTATTTTTAGATTAGCCAAGTTTTCAACAAGGGTTGTCAACTATTGATATTTAAATAAGACATCAGACTTTTTCCTAATGTAATAATACCAAGTCATTCTTGAGAAATCATCAATAAAAATAACATTATATAAAGCATAACCAATAGAAATTACTTAAAGGGCCTTTGATGTCACTATGAATTAACTCAATCAAGCAAGAGGAATTAGACTCATGGTGTTTATGGAATGGTTTTACATGTTGCTTACCATGCAAGTAACTTTCACAAGATTCATGATTTGATTTTATCTTAGGAATAGTTATGACAAGGTTAGGGTGTGACATGTCATACAAACCCTTAAATTTTACATGCCCAAGCCTTTATGCCAAAATTGAATGACATTACAAGAAAAAGTGGAAAAACAAGATTTAGCAACAAATCTGTAAAAAATGTACAATCCATTATTTTGTAAACTTGAAGTAATTACTTTACCAAGATTATTTCTAGCATACCATTTATCTTGTTATAACACTACTTTACATTTGTTTTTAGTTAATTATGAACAAGACAAAAGGTTCTTCTTTAAATTAGGAATAAATAGCACATTGTTAATGATTCCATTTGCTAACTCAACATTGCCATGAGATTCAAACTTGATGATAGAGTTATCTCCTAGATAAATACTTTCATGACATTCAAGAACATCATGGATACATGTCATGTTTCTAGATGGAGCACTATTTAGGATCCATTCAATCTCATTGGAGGCTGAAAGGGTAGTAAACAATAATAGATTGTTCATTATTATTGGCTTGGTTGTTAGTATGACTAAGATTTTTATGTTAGGATTAATATTATTAGTGCTCCATTTGGTTATTGTTAAATTGGTTAGATTGTTATTTAGGGTCGTTTATCTTAGTGTATATTGTTATACCCGTGTCTCTATACTGGGTTATTTGTTATTCCTACTTACTCTTTTATAGGAAGTAGTTTACCTATTGTTTTTCCTATATATTTGTAACATGCTCCGCATGAATATTAATAAAATATTTTGTGTTTGATCTGTTGATATACCAAGATTTGGTATAAGAGAAAAGATGATTCTCTGAAATTGTGTGAGGGGAAATGTCTCTTATTTATTTTCCTGTACATGGAAAGTTTAGTCTTACTAAACATCATGATAGTATCATAGTCTCGAAAGATAGTTTGTGAAGTCTTTCTTCCAAGACTTTCATTCTGGTGTATTGAATTCTAATTCAAAAAAATTTCTATCTCCTCTATATTGGAGTTTCAAAATAATATCGGTTGGACAAAGGAGCATTCGGGACCTGACGCCAGTAATATCTTGTCAACATCTCAGAGATCGATTTGTATTCAATTCCCTCCTACCACTTGCACTATTTTTCCATAAGGGAAACACTATCACTTCGGTATCATTACGTGGAATATATTTAAAATTTTATCCATTCACCAAACAGGTGATAAAAACAATATCAACTGCAAATAATTTTCATTTTGGGAACTATAAATAACCATTTGCATTGAGTTCATGCTAAGTGTATACAGTTGAGCTTTTCGCCATTTACAAGCATGTAATTCATCATCGTGTGGAGAAGATTTTGTTTCTGTGTGGTTGGAATTATAATTCACATTGAGATCTATGAGATCCGCTTGTCAGATCTAACTCTACATCCACAGTGAAACGTCTCAGCTCATGAATCTCTCGACAATATAGTCTTCTTATGGATTATATTTTGTTTTGATTTGGTGCCAATGTATAGTCTACAAATGCGTCCACATTCACCGTACACTCTCCTAGCCGTGTTGAATCAAGCAAAAAATATCTTTGGATATTTCTCTAGCTTTGTCTTCATACGTGTTAAATATTTGAGATATGCATCAGTCTATTTATTTTTTAAGTCTATGTTTAGACTAAATTTTCTTATAAGTTATCTGTCGTACAAAGTTCTGCAAACCATTCGTAGTATTTAATTTGTATTTAAAGTCCTTTTATTGTTACATAGTGTTTTGATTCATTAATTGAATGAGTTGTTTATGTTCATCATTTTTTTTAGTAAAAGAGTTTATTATGTTTTTTGATTCTCTCTATTGTCATTAAATGTTATCATTTTGTCAGTCAAGTGTCAATTATATTGGTTTCATCATATTTTTGTTTGAGTCTTGTAAACATTGGCCATCGGTGTTATAGTCAAATTCAAAAGTGTCAAAACTCCAAAAAATTTAAAAAACAACTTACGGACGCATTTTTTAGTGTTACCCGATGTCCTGGAAACCATTGATCCTCAAAAGCTAAATTTGTTGAGCTAGGAAAATGATATTGAAGGTCTAAGGCAATGGAGGAAGGATGTAATTTAGTGACCTCTCTTCATTCACCAATGACGGGGACGCATATCAATTGTGGTGGAAAGTTATTGTGGAGTGCGTATTTTGTTTCAATTTTTGCAATGTGTTTCTTTTTAGAGTCCCTATTTTGTGTGGTTTTGGATGCTAGAAAAAGAGTTGTGTTTAAGCATTAAATGACTGTCAATGATCCTCTTATTGTCATAATTCATTGGAATATGATCCACTTGTGAATACGTTCACTTGTAATGGTGACCATGTGTAGTAAAATCTAACTAGTAAGATCCAGTCAGTTGTATGTCTTCAATACAATTTTATTCTCAGTGTTCGTGTGTAGAAATTTCACATTGTGGGGGATAACATGACACCAATGTTCCATTTCCATTTTGCACCTAAAACAAATAAATTCAAAGGAAGATTCTAGTGGTAGTGGCGGTTTCCTATGTTGTTCAAGATCAAGTGGCATTGATCAAATACAGTGGTTGCAATTAAGAACATTGTGATTCTTATAGAAATTAATGTGAGATTTATTCCCTTTATATGTTCTATTGTGTATTTTTGTAATAAGTGATTTGTGATTCCTATATAATTCCCTGATGTACAAGCATAGTGGAGAAAAAAATTACCAGAGTAAATTAGTTCATGGATCTTGAAAGGGTTTGTGGGAGGATCCAAAAAACCACACGAGGTGGATAGTTGATGGAGCCTATTCGTGTCAAGTTTTGTGGTAAGATTGTTTAAAACCATGGAAATAGAGAGTCTTTATTTTGATAAAGATCATGAGTCACATTGCAAGACATGTTTCACATGGGTGATCATACTACAGTTAAGTGTGTGGATGTTTTGTACCATGATCACACTAAGGGGGAATGTTAGGATTAATATTATTAGTGCTCCATTTAGTTATTGTTAAATTGGTTAGATTATTATTTGGGTTCGTTTATCTTAGTGTATATTGTTATACCCATGTATCTATATTGGGTTATTTGTTATTCCTACTTCCTATTATAGGATGTATTTTACCTATTGTTTATCCTATATATTTGTAACCTGCTCTACATGAATATTAATCAAGTTTTTTGTGTTTGATCTACTGATATACCAAGATTTATTGTTCTTATTATTTTTATTGTTGATGTTCTTATTATTATGAATGTTATGAGACTTATTAGCCTGACAATTAACCACTTTATGACCAAATTTTCCACAATTGTTACAAGTTCCATCAAACTTTACTTTAAACTTTTGATTATTCGAATTGTCCTTAGGTTTGAACTTGGATCTAAATTTTGATTGTTGATTTATATTATTATTATTCTAATTTTTAGAAGACTTCTGACTTTGAGAGAACAATTCCTTAGAGTAATTATCTTTTGATTCAAACTTATTCATGAAACTCTCTTCTTGAATAATTCTAAAATTACATCCATCTAATTGAGATTTAATATCCTTAATTTTATCTAGGTAATTAACAACCTTTTCATCATATTTCATAGGGGGGTTGTAAAAAATTCCATGATTAACTTAATTATCTGTGGCCCTCATGCATAGTTTGTAATTGATCCCATGCATCAACTAGAGATTCCATGTGTCCAATATGAAACAAGAACTCATCTTTCATACTTTGCAATAAGATGGACAAAACCTCTTGGGATTTTTGAGATAAAACACTTAATTTCTCATTAGTATCTTGTTTCCCAGTGGTTTTCTTCTCAACATCACTAACCAAATCCCATAGATTTCTATCCATAAAGATATCCTTAATCCTAATTATCCAAATATTATAATTAAAGTTTCATTTAAAATCTAAGACTTATCCATGGAAAAACTAGAAGAACTAGCCATTTCTAAGGAAAACTTAGCAAAATTTGAAAAAAAAAAATGTTATGCAGGTTTCCAGAAGTTACAGAGACTCATGGTATAAAGGAACAATCTAAAATAGATTAAAACTAAAATAAAATAACTTATAACTTGATGCAAACACCCAAACAAGGTTCTAATACAAATATGGAGGTTTGAAAAACACAAAGAAAGAGTCGTGAGAGGCCGCAATACACTAAAGAAAAAGAAATGTTCATTTGAAAAAATTGGCAGGCCGTAGTACTCTAAAATAGTGTTCCACATGTTTTAGTGTTCCAGAGAAAAGACAACCAGAATCTGTGGAATAAAGGAAAGTATCAACATAAATCCATACCTTTAGAAGAAGCCATAATGCATGGAAAACATGTCGTGATGGTATACAATAGAACACACAAGGAGAAGATACATGAATAATTTTTGAGGCCGTGGAAAAAATAATTTGTGCAACACAGAAGAGAGCAACATAATACAAAAAGTCTGTGTAACATAGGAGAAAGCCATGAACACTGGGGTCCATGTAATAAATGAAATAAATTTGTGAGACAAAGAACCTACACAAAAAATTAGGTGAAGGTTTATGGGACAAATAAATAGTGTTGTGTAAGTCATAAAGGTTGCGGAAGACTTTAAAAAAATGTGCAACACTAAATAAGCTTGAACCATTTAAATAAGTCACATAACGACTATAAAATGACCATTAAAATTTCTAAACATTCATATAAGTCGTGGAAGGTCTGGTAAATATAGAGGAAGCATTCGTACAGTGAAAAACACAGATCCAGACACAAAAACGGCTATGGAGGATAGAAACACATGCACAATAAATTTCTAATCTTCATAAACTAATTTAATACTTTAGATCATTCAAATGCAAATTATTTTGGAGGGAATTGGATGTTAAAAACTGATAAACTTGAAGCAAGTTATAAAGTAAGATAGGGTTTTGTAGATTTGAAAATCTAAATTTCTTCAAACTTGCAAATCAAAAACATGCAAATCTATCATGCACATCATAAGTACAATCTTTGATACCATGTTAGGAAATGTAAGAAATAAATAATGTTACAAATTATAAATCTAAAACATAAATTGCCAAAGATTATATTTTATGAAGTGCACTAATTAAAACATAGATTAATATGTTTATATTGCATATTACAATATGTGAACAACATAAAACTTAAAGTAAATGAACACAATGACATAAGATATAAGTAGGAAAACCTTGGAAGGTAAAAAAATTAACTGAAAATCACTTATCTTTATTGAGAATAATATATCACCCAACACTCCCACTATTCCTCTATCAGCTTGCTCACATGAATCACATAAACGTTACCATCATGTTTTCATTTTTTTTTGCAAGGTCAAAATTTAAGTTAAAAACATGACAACTTTACCCTAGCATAAAAAAATGATTGAAACCCCTCCTAATCCATCCTATAGATCATTTTCCCTCTTGTTTCATGACCATACCATCCTTTAAAATCTTATATTTATTGTGGAAACCTTTCCCAAGTGTTTGAAACATGTTAATAATCTCATTGATTTATTTCAGTGCAGTGCTTCTAAAGATGGATTCTTTAGTGGGCCTAGATAGGCTATTTTGAGATTTTCCAGGAAATGTGTGCATCCTTCGAGACATATGGGAATGATCAAAATAATTAGGGAGTGGTATCAAGGATTTAATAATGCAACAAAACAATTTTAGGAATATTTAGGAAGTTTTCAAAGGTTTAGGATCAAGAACAATGAAAACGGGTTTTAGAGGGTTAAGGAACTTGTAGTTGAAAATAGTACCTACACTTCAATGGAGGATTTTGGGATCTCCATAATGATTCAAGAGACAAAAGAATCAATGGAGGATTTTGTGGTCCTGGATGAAAAGAATCCTTTTTTGGAGGCAAAAGAATCAGATCTTGATAACCATACCATTTATCTTTAAATGATCTTGGAGTTAAAATTATATAAAAAAATTCCTAAAATTAGTTCCTAGTGCTCCGGGAAAAGTGATTTCAAGATTTAGGGACTTAGTCATTTTCTTAGTTAGGTGAGTGGTGTATTTTGATGTCCCGATTGTCCAAAATGTGCCAACTATCCAAAATATCCCATGGATAGTGAGGATAGTAGGCACAAAAGGGATAATAAAATGTTCCCCACCCCTCAGTTATTGCTCTTGGTTCACCATGTGACCTTCCATCTTCTTGGCAGGGTGCTAAGTTGTTTTTCTTACAAATTGACTAAGTTTCATCATCTACCCGTGGGTGGATTTTAGTGTCCCAAATATCCTTGGGATAGTGGGGATAGAAAAATTTGCCTCACCCTTAGCCCCTTTCCAGGTTCACCATGTGACCAAAAATTTATCTTCCCAGGTGTTTAAGTGCATTTCCTCTCATCTCCCCATCTCTCCGCTCTTGCTCCACCACTTTTCATGCTCAAAGTAGGGGGTGAATTTTATTCCCCCAACTATCCCAGTTGTCTTAGGGATAGTCAGGACAAAAAAATGTGCCCCAACTACTCATGATTTTAAAGCTATGTTTTAAAGCATCTTTTCAACTTAAAAATAGATTGTTATGAGATTTTAAAAACTTGTGCAAGCTTGTTTTACCTCATTCCTTCACTAACTTGGCCCAGGTATCCATTTTTGATATCATGAAGCTCCACACACCTGAAAATTCATTTAGGGCATCCATGAGCATGAAAATGAATAAAATTTGTATCTTCCAAACCATTGAATGAATTCAAATGATATTTTCACAATTGTTCTACAATCCAAGTGTCTTCAAGAAGACAGTGGCAAAAGGCATATGATGCTATAATTTTTTATGGCAAAAAATCCTAGCTTGATTCCCCATATGACACTTTTTTAGTTTCCAAGCATTCTAACGGGAATATTGAGACGAAATTTTGAGCACAGGATCCTGGGAGCGAGCCTATTCCAATGAAGTTGTTTTTGTTGTAATCCGACATGGGAAACTTCCATTTCTAAATATAGTAAGTATCTCATCTTGTCACTTACTATAAATAAAAATCTTCCTAAAAATAAAACCATATCAGATCAGTGCACTTAAAGATCAATAGAAGAGGAAAACTAGACAATTTAGATCAAAAAAACATAAAAGCATAAAAGAATAAAAATGCAAAAAATACTTTCTAAAAAATAAACTGTCAAAAATCATCAAAAAAATTTTATGTAGTATGTTAGGAGCTTCAAGAGATTGAAAAAATCAAGAAAAAGATAAAAAGTAGAAAAAAGTAGCCCCTAGTACTTACTAAAAATAGCAAGTGATTGTTTTAGGTGCAAAAAGGTGTTTTCTTCTTCATTTTCTCTCACCTAGTGGATTTTTACAATAATGAAGTTCAATTTTTTTTGGTCTGGAGCCCATTTTGACCCTCACTTCAAGTATCCAAATGTGGGTGACAACGATGTCACTCATATGGACTTAGAGGATATAAAAATTTGAATGCTTAACGGTCCCAAGGAACCTGTAGAAGACAAAGTATACACAAGTGGTTTGTATGTTGTAGGTGGTCACCCATTATCCATCCAGAGCACAAAATTGGTGATGCAATTTTCTCAACACTATGAACCAGATACGATAATCATAAGGGTGGATGAAAATTTAGTTTTGTATGTGCTCACTCCCAAAGGAATATCACAATGTATGTAGATCCCTACCTGGAACAACATGGTAATCATCCCAAAGATATTTTCATCAAGATAATAGTCAAATAAAAATTCATACCTCTAATGCCTCACATTGGGGTCATGGTTGAAATAGGTAAGGAAACCATCCCATGTACTGAAGGCTTGATCTAGGTATGAGTTTCATGAAGGATTTTAGGATGCTATCATTTTACTGGGAAAGGTGATGGGAGAGGAGACCACCAAGGATTTCTAGGATTGGATGGAGTTGTTCATCCTTACTATCATTGAGGGAAAACACATAATTTAATGGGCTCATATGATCAGTTATAATCTCTACTTTCAATTTCTCTAGTTATCAGTCACCAGGAAATTTGCAATGACATCATAATCAGTATATGCTCTCACCAGTACAAGATAATTTAGGGGTCTAACTCTCACACAAAACATCTCCCAAAAGGCCCCTCCTATGAGATATAGCCACAATTGACTGTGAAAGAAAGTAATCAAAATTTTTAAAGGGTGAATGGTGAATCACCATGTGTTTCATAAGATTTCTTTAAGGAAATCTTAGACTGAGACTGCCCTCACAAGTTACCTATTTGATTCGAAGATACATTCCATTATTCAAAAAAATCTCAACTTTCTCGTACATTAGGGTATCTAGATTTGACCTCTCTCTATGAAAAATTCTAAGGTACCTCAATGATAATATCTTCATCTTTGAGATTTTCAAATAACTTTCTCATCTCAATAGAAAACTCAATATCTGAAAAAAGAAAGGTATGTCTTTCCCTATCTCTTTGGGAATTTTCTCGTGAAAATGTCTTGTTGATGCATCAAATTTAGAAGCATATTTTTCAAATTTGAATCTTTACTCCTAAACTTCATGAGCCAATTTTGAAATTCAGAGCACTCCTGATATGTTCCATATCCCTTACTTGCACCATGTTCCATAAATTGATTACTATTGGGTGAATTGTTTTTATGATCTTGAGGTTAGGGGAAGAGATCATATGAGGATGAAAGTAGGGAAAATGAATAATTTTGGATTTTATTGGTTTGATGAGGGAATCTATGCTGATGAAACAAAGTTGTATGACCCCATGTATCAAGCTATGAAAGCTTCACCTCTCACACAAGTCTCTTGGCACATACAAACTAAGGTAGTGGTTCAAAATGAAAAGAGCTACATTCATTGAGTAAAGAGGTCTCTAGGATCTCAAGAAATAGACATCTCCTCTCTCTGCTTTGGAGGCGGTTGAGAAAGCTTCAATTTCTACTCATTCTAAAAGGCTCACAAAATAAATTCAATGGAATATGAGCCAAATCACTATATGAGAACACACAAGAAGGAAAGAGAAACTCAAGAACCTATAGAAGGTATAAAACATGATGAAATCTATCCACCTTAACCATCAATCCTTTAAATATATCATATCATTTCTTCTTTTGCAACTGTACATATTCAATCGTCTCATGATTCACCTTCTCAATCGGAGAAAGAAACTATCATCTTTCCAAACATTAAACCTTAAGTAAATGAAACATTCTCATGAATATAAGAGATTATTGGAGGAGATACCTACACCATCCAACAAGTGGTGATCCCATATTTATAGGATATATCCATAATGGTGAAAGCAAAAAAAAGGGAACAAATCTCAAATAGCCTCTCACTTTGTTTATTGGCAGTTTGGAACACCAGTACATGGAGGTAGATCTGCCTAAAATCATCAATCCTATTAATGATATGAACCCATCTGATTATGAGATCAGTATCATTACTCTAGGACTGGAAACACATGAGGGATATGCTCACCTATTCAAGGAAACTTCCACTTGCGTTCTTGTGAGAAACCAAGAGTATAAGGAGGAAATTGATCAATTGGAAGATCATATGAGTAACCTCACCTCATATGTGTAAACATTAATGGATAAAAATGCCGCTCCATATCTCCCAAGTAATTTAATCCCATCAATATCTTTAACCTATAATCCGTCAGAGAAGCAAAAGGTTTCACTATACAGGGCAGGGTAAATGATAAGTGGGTAAGCAAGATTCTGGAAAAGGGTAAGGTGGTTCTTCATGAGATCCTTTCATTGTTTGATTACATGAGTGTAACTACCACTAAGGTAAGAATGAATAAGTAATAAATTGAATTAGAAAAGGAGCATTAGGACTAGGTGTTTCAACTGTTTATCAAAATGTGAAAATTCAACTCTTCCCTATTGGTGAGGAAGAAGGTATTCAATTCTACACCTAAAAACTTATCTCAAGTTTGGGATAGAACTTTGATTTCTTGTTATGAAATGCTAAACCATGATCTTGGTGAATTGGATTCGTATGTGGAATATAATTCAAACAAGAATATGTTGATACTGAGATACAGAAACTTGGAGTGTCGGAAGTGGATGAAAACACTTTTGTGGATGATCTGTTGAATCCATTTGAAGATCTTGTCAAGGATGTTGGAGATCCATTTTCATTAAATGAAGACACACTAGAATATATTTCTGAGATAATATCCATCATATCAAACACTGCAAAGGATCATCATTCATGGTTCATGGAATGCAAGAACATAAATTCTCTCTCTGAAAATTGGGCCAAGTCTTTGATCTTTGTACACATTCCTCATGCTAAGAAGGTTGTGTGTGCATCAGCTCAATATAGTAAGGAATTCAAAGGGATTGATATCTCTCCTGAAATACTCTCCCATATTCCATCGGTAAGTGAATCTCCATTGTCAAATGCAACATTGTATTCATCAGAGTAGATATATTATTTCCTTTCTCTCTTCCCTACCTCTTCCTTTCTTCTTTCATGTTCTATTTCTTCATTAGGGGGTTGCACTTTTCATTTTTGTCTTATTCATTAAGATATGATTGTAGTTGAAAATTACAATAATTTTCTCTCAATTAATAAAAATGGGACTTAATTTATTTCCTAGGAATGCAAATAGTCACAAGTTGTTAAAGATAAGTGTAAAGGCATGTGGGGGTAGGTGAAGAGTATTTTTTTAAAACTATATATTGTCATGACTTCCTCACTTCAAGGGGTTGTCAATTTTGTGAGTTCATGAGTAGATAGCTACTAAGAATAAAGAAAAGTTGGCGCACTTTTATTTTCCATTCCAAATTTTTCCTATGTCTCTCAATTTACATCTTTGTAAACAAGTCAATCAAGAAAGGTGTTTCATATTTTCTAGATGAATGAATGAATGAGATTTTATGCTGAAAGTTTATCTTATCTTGGTATAGTTACCAAATTTATTCTTTCTAATTGTGTGTTGATATACCTTTGGTTGATACTTGTAAGATTTTGATTTAGCATGCTTACAATATTAATTCTCTCTCTAAATTCCCACTCCCAATATTTCACCTTCCTTGCACAAAATTGTAAGCATTTTCTACAGGTGCAGTGGAGTGTTCCTATTATATCCCCGACCTATTGGCTAACCACAACGATATTTTTATTCACATACAATAAGGGATCCTCCCCTTTAAAGTAGGAGGGACATTATCACATAGCATTGGTTAAAATCAACTAATTTTTCCTAGCGAAAAATTATTTCGCTAACACATTAATATGTGTAATCCATCTCTAATGAGATCAAATTATTCTATACAAGGTGGGTGGTCATGATCCACTCTTAATTCCAACCCGATTTGTGTTCTATCATGTTTATATTTTAAATATAATCTATAAGAAAAAACCATATAGTCTTTGACGGTTTTCTAAAATAAGTAGTTTTTTGCTTAATATTATAAACCCAAAAAAGTGGTCTAAATGGCTATTATTTAATGATGTGCTCCTTTTTTTCCAAAAAATATAGTAGATAGTCAATCATACTCCCCCTCATTGTTTGATAATTATTTAATATTTTTAAAATCCCTTTAGTGGAAACTTCGATAGGATCATCTAGTTTGGGACACATATTTTAAATAATTTTTTAGTAATTATTTATTTTTTTATGATTTTCCATGTAAAAAGACCATAAAATTTGATAAATAATGGATAGCCAATTGTGCACCCCCTAACTACCTCAAAAAATGTCATTTTTAATTTTGTATAGAATTAGTCCTAGTTTTAGACAGTATAATTTGTATTCAATTTGGATATATGAAACAAATTATACATAAAGAAAGACAATTCAAAATTACAATAGATAAAGACATAAAAAGATAGTTCAAAATTAGTGTATATGGAAACAATATAATGGTCAAAAAAATTGATAATCATACATTTAGATAGAGGAGAGTTTCTCATCATCATAGTCATATTTTTAGGAAATCATTAGATGAAGTTATTAGCGGTTATCATGGAGGAAGTGTGGTTTTCCACTTATAGTCAAAATCATGGATTTAGCTATGTTTGTGTAGTCCCATGCCTTATGTTTGGTATGCCAACGCTAGGATGCATATGAAAAAAACTTGTATATACTATAATATGTATGCATTTATATTTGTCTTATTTTGCAATATTTACACAGTAAAGGTTAGGGTTGAGGTGAAGATATTGTTAACTATAGGTCTACATTTAGTATTCTTTATACTTTATTATCTCTTATACTATAAATTTGTTTTAGTAAATATAATAAATGAGGGTCACTATGCATTTTATAGAATTTGTCTCACAGTTTCATGAGTTTCAGTCTAGAAGATTGTTTTTAAAATATAGTACGGATAGTGCTTATTCATTTTGTAGGATTTCAATATTAAACTAAAAGCTTTTATGGTGTTAATTTTTCAATAGGTGTCTTTTTGGGAAAGCATATAGTAATTTTATAGGTTTTGGGGCCTTTTTTATTGGTTATTGAAAATTTTTGGACTACTAGATGTGTTAAATATAGATCTTACAAACCTCACATCTCCCGCAGATAATGATAGTTGTTAGAATATATTGACTCATTAATTTCCCTCTAAACTTAATTGTGATATCCACATTTTTATAGAATTTGGTGGTATTTGGGGTCAATTGGCCTGAATTTGAGTATTGATTGAACTAATTACTTAATTCGTTTGATCAAGGATACATTTTGGGCCAATTTAATCCTCATTAAAATAATTGCAACAATATGTTGTTATCATTATTTGAACTAACTATTGGATTTCCTCAATTAAAGATGTAAATTGGGTCAATTTTAACCTCTCGAGTTAAGTGTAACTTTATACAATGCAATTCAAGGCTTAATTGTCCCCAATTGTACATCAATGATTATACCAATTAGATTATCAATTCGATCAGAGAGCTAGTTGATGCTAATTGGATCCCTTCAAACATAAAATTTATTACTATACAATATGATTTTATCCTCAACTAGAAACAATTGCATCGCATATTACACATTTGGTTGATTAGTTCAATGAGAGAGGTAATTTGGCCAATTTAATCCCTAAAGACTTAATTAATTAAATATGATGTGACTTGGGGATCAATTACCTCAATTAATTAACAAATTACACTAAATCTAGGAATAATATGTGATTTGGCATTTAATAGGCCCTAATTGCATCACTAGTTAAAACAATTATTCAATTGGCTCAACTAGAGAGGATATTTAGGCCATTAGAGCCACATGAACTAAATTACGAATAGATAGAATGTGATTTGGGGCTCAATTAACCCCATTGCATAATTTCACATACCAATTACTCATTTTTCTAACTAGAAATCCAATTTAGGCCAATTTGAGACACTAATAAGGGTTGTGACTATGTGATGTGATTTTTAACTCAATTAGGCTCCCTAATTGTATCATGGATTGCATAGTTAGATATTGGTTCAAGAAGGGAGGAAATGTGGGTTAATTTAAGCCATGTGAAACTAATTCAAAAATTATGATTTTATTTTACTAAATAACCGTAATTACAAAAATAAATAAACTAATTAGTCAGTAGTTTTGAAATTGAAAAACTAATTTTGATACATAATCATCACAAGAGAATTCACTATCTTGCATAAATTTTTAAAATTTAGCCTATGAATGGGTGTTTGCAAGGATGTTGAGCTAAGAAATCACAATGCACAAGTTAATAAATGGTGAACAATGTATGGGGATTGTGTGGATGCTTTGACGAATGGTTTGGCTATACAACATGTGTTGATTGTGTAAGTAAAAGAGTATAATGTGTGAACAAATTTGTGAGGGAAATGAGTGTTATTCACAGTGGTGTTTTTGTATTGTTTTCATAATTTCATGGTAGAGTCATGTCCCTTGATTATACATCTTTATGTCAATTTCTAATTGACACATAGTAACAATGCATGGAAAATGTGATTTAATAACAAAACATGTCATAGGAATGAAAAAGAGTAATGAAGAGAAACTAACCACAAACACGTCACTATAAGAAATTATAAGGTCAAAATACATTTATTTCTAAAAATTATTTGATATATCCCTAACAAGATCTTAAGGACGGATTATCCTCAATCAGCTAATCTAACAAATGTAATAGGTCGTGAAAAAATACAGTGTGGTAGTTTAAAGGAGTTATTGAACTCACTTCCTCTGTGTGTGTGTGTGTGCGTGTGTGCGTGTGTGCATGCGTGTGTGCGTGTGTGCGTGTGTGTGTGCGTGTGTGTGTGTGTGTGTGCGTGCGTGCGTGCGTGCGTGTGCGTGTGCGTGTGCGTGTGCGTGTGCGTGTGCGTGTGCGTGTGCGTGTGCGTGTGCGTGTGCGTGTGCGTGTGCGTGTGCGAGTGAGTGTGCGTGTGTGTGTGTGTGTGTGTGTGTGTGTGTGTGTGTGTGTGTGTGTGTGTGTGTGTGTGTGTTGAGGAAACATAAACGAAGTTAAGTCTGAAAATTTAGGGGGAATATTAACTAAAGAGTGGAGAAAATAGCCAATCCAAATGAACTAGTGAAGCATATGAAATTCCTTAGAGAAACACCCTTGTAATAGTTCTAGGATTTTACTTAATTTTGCTTATAAGAGTCTCAATAGTATGATAATTCTATGTAGGTGTCATTAAGGATTTGAAAATCAATAAAAATCTATATTTTTGTTGAAATGTTATGTACTTTGAGGTTAATGAAAGATCTAATTTAGGAAAAACAAGACACGTGAACTAAATGACAACTATATGATATGATTTTGGGTTTAATTTCCCCTTATTACATCATGCATTGCACTCTTAGTTGATTGGTTCAACCATAAACTCAATTTTAGAAAATTTGAGCCTTTTGAACCTAATTTTGACTATACAATATGATTGGGGGAATAATTGGCCCCAACTACATCAAACATTTAACCAATTGGGACTATACAATGTGATTTGGTTCTTAATAAGTCCTAATAAAAAGTTTGGTTGGATTAATTAAACAATTAGTTTAATTAGAGAGTTAGTATAAGCCAATTATAGCCCCACACACATAGTTATAAATATATAATGCGATTTGGGACTCAATTAGTTCATATTTCATCACTAATCAAATCAATGTTTTGTAAACACACAAATTTAAAAATTTATCCTTTAACATTATTAGTTGTGACAATGTTCCTTTTATAAGAAAATTATTCACATTCTATCCCCACTCAATACATCTTATTCTCTCTCTCTCCCAACTTACTTATTTCTACACATTGATGTGTCGTCACATTTTTAATATAAAAGCATAAAATCACTATTTCACCTTTGCTTATCATGATAAATATGCAGACTACATGCAATTCCACTTTTTCCAAAATTGTACAATCTAGTCAAGATGTAGTATTTGTTCCTAGCCAATTTGTATGGTCTTAGAGTGACACATCCTCCAACTTTGATTTCAATTCTATTATTATTTTTGGATCATTTCATCCTCCCAAGTCAGCCTTGTCATAATAATTTACCTTCAAAACCATATATAATTAAATTAATGTCACTTCACTTACTTACCTAGCATTAACATGAGCTTTCATTGTAAATATTAACTCTAAATGCACTGAAGGTTACCCAAATCTTATAAAAGATCTTATGTACATCCATTAGGGTAGTCACTACTATAGTTCTAAAGAACTCAACCAAATTAAGGATTCCATAATACCTCATTCCTAAACATCTAAATATCTCAATTCAATGTAAAATCATCCTAATCATTGCCAAGTGGTTCAAGTTTCCAAACTATTCACATCCATCTAAATATCACATGATAGGTGGATAGCTATTTGTGGTCTGGGGCCTCTTCGGAGTAGTGCCAATGTAGGTAGCACATAGATTGTACTCTAACTCAAACACTAACCTTTTTATATGGTCTTCCACTTATGGTTAGGGTTTTCAGGCTTGATTCATATTATTCCATTGGTTTCATAATTATGTGACACTTAAAGTTTGAAAACAACATATATATCTAAGATAGCAACGGGAAAAAATAATTATAAAGCCACACTCTAATTAGGTTCAAAACTATACAATAGGTTTAAGACCATGCATATATTCATAGAATAAATATACAGGTTCCTTTCCATGGAATGTTTGAGATACAATATTAATGAAGAAGTAGCTTCATGTTAAATACTCCCATTTTATATAGTTTTTTCTCCTAGATATCTCTTGTTCCAGTATGTACATCTAATTATGTATCTCCTCTTGTGATTTTGATCTTATGTCATATCATTATCAATAGTTGTAAGCATTAATGTGTCTTTATGCTATTGAATGATTATTTTTGTAATTTAATTAATTATAATAACCCTTATAACAAACCTTACATCTATCAGATTGTTATGCGAGGATCAATACATAACTCCATGCACATCCAAAAAGTTTACACTTCTAATGGTTTTGTGACTGCTCCATGTAGTAAGCAAGATATCAAATCACAAAATGAGAATCAAGTTTGAAATAATAGGCTAATAATTCTCATAGATCAAAAATAAGAGCTACTTGTAAGAGTGATGTTTAACTCATGTGCATGACATGTGGACACAACCCTAACTAACCCCAATGACCTATGATCTCACTAACTGATATGACTAACCATTTATGATGGACAAGACACTGAATGACGGAGAAACAAGTCATATACACTAACACCCCCCTTCACCGAAGTTGAGGTAGAGGTCATGGCAAGTCAGAATAGAAAGATAACTTCAATAGAAAATTAAGAAATATATGTCAATGGGGCCCAAAAAATAATCCTGATAGGGGGCCCATGAACAAACAACAATATTTCTGGAAAATCTTAAGAGGAGAAGGTAAATGGGTCCCATCAATTAGGCCTAATGAGGTACCCATGTACAATAAATATATCAATTAATGGAGGAAAACCCCTAAGTGAAAAAACATCCACTTACAAGAGATAAGATAAAATACTCTCTTAAACAACCTAAGAAATATGTGTCATATGGGTCCTAGAAACTAAATGCCTAATAAGGTACCCATGTACAAATTTCAATCTCTCCGAAAAAAGGAGAAGAGAAGAAAAGAAGGAGATAAGAGAAGATTAGAATATGAGAAGATGTAGTGAACCTCACCCAAGAAGAGACCACAAGTAAGGATACTTGGCCTCAATAAAGGGTTCGGTGAAGAAGCTTGCAATGGATCAAAAGTCTGTAACTTTATGAAATCTCCAAGAAGAGTTTTGATGATGTGGTATTTTTCTTGTAGACTGAACAAAATCCAACCACATCAAATAGTGTTTTGAGCCTTAGGATGGATATAAATAGAATACTAGAAGTCTTCCCACTCCAAGAAGGAAACTGAAGGAAACAATAAAAATAAATTTGAATATGGTCCACTAGAATGTGACATATATCTAGGAAATGAGTGTAAAAGAACTGAAGGTGATGCCATACACATAGAACTATTAGAATATGAGATAACATATGTTGAAAGGATGCCTAATTGAAGTTAAGGCAAACTAGTAATCCAAAAAATAGTAGAAATATGATCCACAAGAAAGGGTGGATCAGTGATGGTCTCTAAAATAGAGGAAGTGATAAGAGTCTCAGAAGGGAAACTCCCAACAAAGGAGAAGAATGAATCCACTGAAACACCTACAAAAGGATGATAAAATCCCTATATGGAAGAGAAATTAGGCACTACAAAGATATGAATAAGGTCTAGTAGATACTCAGCCTAAGAGGGTGGCTCGACAAAAAATAAGAGAAATGTCTAATAGGTATGAATTATTGACACATCGAGGAGGAGGAGTGGAAAAGGCCTCACACACTGGAAGTGAAAATGAGGCAGATGTAATGAGATTATGAGGTTGGGAAGAAGACTTCCTAATGTTTGATGGGAAGGGAGGGGTGTCAATATTATCTAAAAGGTTACTGAGAGAAGAGGAGATAATTGATCATCTTTACTCTTGTTATAAAAACTAGAATAAATATCCTCATCATCAGGGATAAGAATAAGCAAGTATGTTTCAACAGAACTATCATCACATGATAAAGGAGAGGAGAAAAATGTATCAACGAGAGAAGTAACAGTGAAAATATTTGAAGGGTATCTAAATAAGAACTCAAGAATGCTCTAAATAATGTGAGGAAACTCCATGTGTGTCACATCCCATAATTTTCATATTGTGTTGTCATAAAGTAAATTTTAGCATTAAACAATTTGTGAATAATGGGGCAGTCAATACTACTACGTTGTTTCATACATAACTCTGCACATGTACGCATAGCCAAAAGGTTATGCATACTCTTGCAAAAATATATGCATGACATCACAATGGCTCTCGTTTTCACGTAATCATAAACTAATTAATGTTATAATACATTTTACGTGTTGGTAGGTATGGATGTACACTACCTTGTTTTCTATTTATGATGGTTTTATTAACCATCTTGGATGGCTATGTTGTTATGTTGTGTGTTATGAGTTACCTTGCTGAAAGTGATGATTTCAATGCATTTGGGTGCATTGCTTGATTTATGTAACTGTTATTGAAATGTTGATACATCTCACTTGCTATAATTATTGGCTTGATAGCAATGTTTAAAACACACAACAATGATGTATGTCTTGATAGTATTATATCAATATGAAGTATTAAATGACCCCAAACAAATGATTAAAATTTTGGTTTATAAATTATGAATGATACTAGACCACAGTCTTATATTTTTCCTATATGGGCCATATGCTCCCCAACCATATGACTTGACTGGGGAAAATATTAATCATGGCATGACCATTCAGTTTTAGACCATCTAGAAAATTTCTAAGGTTATGAGGTCACTGTTATTTCTCAGTCATTGATCGCCATGCACATTTTCAAAAGGCATATAGAAAGGTAATATGGGCTACTATATACAAAGTAGTAAGTTGTTTTATTGGATTAAATTGTGCTTATTTGAATTTTATTTGATTGTTAATAATATAAATTTGGTCGTTGTTGACCCTTGCATTATGATGACTTGATATTATGTGATCTAAGTCTTTGGACCTAGTGGGGACTCTATGCAGGAAATAATTGGTAAAAAGGTAAATGATTATTATGGGGTCATAGCCACCATACAAAAAAAATAAGTTATTGGATCATTCTTAAAATTCATGTGAATTTTGAATAAAAAGGTGAATGGCATGCATGTTATAAATTATTAATATAGGTTTGTCTTGGACCATCATGGACACCATGCAACCTTGGAAATAGATTTAATATTTTTTGTATAAATAATTACAAAGTAGTCGTGCACGACCCATGTAAGACTTAGGGGTTTTTGGGAGTATCTTCGACCGAATCCATGAAAACAAGTTCAAGGTAAACTTTTATTATTGTTAGATTAAGATAAATTATTCTCAAAGATTTAGAGTATTTTCTCTCAGAATTTCATGCTCGAATTTAATACTTCTTAACCTTGTTTTTCTTATTAAAATAAAAAAGAAAGAAATACTTCGGGATGACTATTATTTCTTTTCTAACATATAGTGAAGTAAGTTTAATGGTTAGATACAACCTGAATCTGGGTTTATCCCTCAGATGGGTATTCGATATGGGATTGTGATTGAAAATTATTAAGAAGAAGAAGAAAGACCATTAGTTATTCTCTACCTTTTGATTCAACTTCCGATGCATGCCGGAAAAACATGGAATGAGTATAGGTATGGGTGGCTATTTTATTAAAATATAATCAGACCATGTCTAGTTATTTGACTGTTGAATATTAGTTCATGAGGGACATGAGAAGGATTAACCTTTTCTTGGTAATATGGTTTTGGATCTTTATGGTATGAAATTTGATAACTATTCTTTATCTTGACATAGAACAAGATAATCTTATCAGTTTTCGTTGAAATGTTTAGGGTGAAGAATTATTCTTTATATGATGATAGGCTATATAGAAATGTAGATATTATTAACTACTTGCATGAAATGTTGTTGAACATCTAAATGGTTGAATAAAATTTGGAGAAATAATAACCCTTTAATTTTCAATGTCTCTTGTTAATGCAATATATTGGTGTAAATGACCCAGGTCAGTTCAAATTGAACTGGCCATGTTGAAATTATCATTTTCAAAATGTATGGATGAAAAGGGATTTGAGTCGATTAAAGAAATGATGACTTGAATTTATTATATGTACCTAGATGCATGAATGATTTAATGTATTGAAATGTGATATTAAGTTAATACTTACTTTGTAACATGATGGCTATTGGGCTTAATATAAATTGACTCTCCTTTTATTTTATCCTTGGTTATGTGAATGAAGATACTAGCTGGTAGATTGAAGGAGATACTTGATGGAATTTAAGGCCATTATGCATGTTGTATTAAAAGACCATCTGCAAGTGAAGACATATTGTATTGGTATAACTAAAAAGTGAAGTATTTATTATAGAAATATATTAAATACAAAGTGTTCCTTATTTAAAAGATGTCTTTATGTGCTTTAAGTTGTTTTTCAAAACAAAAAAAGTTGTGATAGGATATGGTATGAATTGAAAACAAATATGACCAATGAATATGCTCTTCTTCTTTAAGGTGAGATAATATAAATCGCTCTGCAACATTTATGATCTCATCTACTATAAATTTGATCAAGAATAATTGGGGTAAACTAATAAAACAAAATCAGTAATATAAACTAGATCATATATATGGATATTACAATATTAACTATAAGGGGTGAATTATACTTAGAGTCTTAGGTAGGACAGATTCATAAATCAACTTATATAATTTAGACTCATAAAGTATAATTGTTTCCTTTGATTGGCAGGATCCTATTCTTCTATGATTAAGATGAGTTGTCATGTAGACTAACACATCTAGACTAATAGGCTACATTAACAGTGTATGTAATATGATGGCATATAAAACTAAGTATACTTAAGGGAACAATTTTTAATGATATACTTAGTGTTGAAAGATAACATAAGATTTATCTATAGACCTAAATAACTAGGATTCCATAATTTTTTATATGATACAAAAAGGTTGTTATCTTTCAACAGTAGCGACATGTATTCACATGGTTAACTATTATTCGTTGTATGAACATATTATGATGGAATGGAGATGGCTACAAAGGTAATTAAGAATACTAGAATAGGGTATATATATAATTATTTGTCTTAACAAACTAAATCAACCTAGTAATTAAAACTAGACATTAATGAATTCTTAAGTTGTTAAACAATGAACTTAATAACTTAAGAATGGGAAATAATCCCGATACTATGATGGAGATGATTTTGTAGTGAATGGAGGGACATGTTTCATATGGCTTATGTGCAATCATGAAACCAGGCTAGCTAGTGCGATGCCCTAAACTATGGCCATAATATTGCAAATGAATAATTGCATTGTCTGATCACCATTTCTTCTTTTGAACTATGTTATGCCTGGGAGGCTACACTAAGAAGATACACATACTTGGTACCTTAAAAAGGTTTAACCAAATGATATAGTAGGTATATCAGCTTGGAAGAAGCATTAAAAGGGTATCGAGTAGAATGTGAACCCTTGCAATTGCACATGGTTATCATAGCTTATCTGGTTGGATTCTAAACATTAATTAATGTTGGATTAATTTTTTGTAAGTTATTAAACATTTAAGGCATCAAGATAATTATTAATACTAGAATAATTCAACAGTTGTTGTAAATGATGTTAATCATTTCAATGTAAGATAACTAAAGGAAATTTATAACTCGTTGTTGCTATAATTTAATGGTTGTGTGTTAAATTCATTGAAGGCATTAATTGTATTTAATGAGTTGGTGCCAAAAAAATCCTTAGTTATTGATGAAGTAAAAACATAGTGTTACATTTTAGTATTAGAGCTGAAGGTTGCAGCTCTTGGACTCATTGGGTCCATACACTAACTGAATATCTTAATTTTTTAACCAAATATAATGGATATGGGAAGGATGAACCATGGATAATGAACCTATTGTCGTGAAAATGTGCAACAGGGAAATTGGAAGTTTCCAAGCACGACAACTATACCCCTATGGTGAAATTTTCATGTTTTATCATTCCTAGGCACCCCAGGTCAAATCCATTAGTCTGATCACCCCCTATTTGATTTAAAATTTCTCCCCTAGGTGATTTAGGAAAGTCCACTCATTCCACCAAGGTGATTTTAGGGAGTTTTAAAAAGATGCTATGTTTTGGTAGTATTAGGAAGGGCTATTGATGGCCTTCCCAGGACTGGATTCAACCCCCTGGAGCAGAATAGAAGGTACAAATTCAACATGGAGGTAAATTAAGACCTCAAAACATAATGGAAATGATTTGTGAAGGTTTGGGAATTTTTTGCAAGACTTGGAGCAGTCTGAGTAAAAAACAAGGTTCATAAGCCTAGGCTATACACAGGCCTAAAATAGTTGTTAGGCTTCAAAAGAAGATTTTGGGAGCTCCAGATGGAGTTAGAAGAACAAAAAAAAATATATATATATATATATATATATAAAGAGGAGTCCAAGACCTACATGATGGTGAAATAATATTTTTCACAACACTTTTGCGCATAAGGTCTGCATGCAGTTTTCTCAAGTACAGGTGGAGTACAAAATCAAAAATCCAAATTTTCAAGGATGAAATGGAATACTAAAGACATAATACCCAGACAATTGGATTCATAAGGCCATTTACAGTTAGGATCATATAACATTTTTCCAAAAAAGTCCATCGAGAGCTTAAGTTATCACTGTTACAAGTTTAGGACTTAGCCAAATTTTTGGGAGGACACGTGTCAGCACCAGGAGCCTGGCAGGATTTTGTGTCCCTCACGGCCCCCAAGGTCAAGGAAATCAAGGTTGGAATAGTGCACCCAGCCCCCTTGAAGCCCTCTTAGCCCTCATATGACCTCTTAGACCCTCATGTGACCTCCATATTCGATAGTTCAGCCCCCATGTGCATTTTTGAGCATCCATTCCCTGTTGTTGGATCAGGCACCACGTGTCACCTCCATGACCACCGTGGAAACTGATGTCCCTTATGTACCTAAGTTAGGGGACATAAGACCTTGAAAAATGCACCCATCCCCCATAGCGAGTCATTTGGACACCCACGTGACCAACTTTCAGCTCCTACTGCTTTAAAGTAGTTTTTTCCTCCTTCATTCCATGTCATTGGATCTAGTGCCATGTGTCGCCGTCTTACTCATTATGGAAATTGATGTCCCTCATGTCCCTAATGTCAAGGACATCAAGCATGGAAAAATATTCCCAAACCCTGCTTGTGCATATCTTTTGAATTTTCTCCAAGCGTCACTTTTTCCCACTTCTAACAATTATATGTGCACTTCATTCCTCCATACTTCCTCTGCAACATTCTACCATCACTCCGCCATTGCAAATGATTAGACCTGCTCAAACCAAGAACTGAAACAAATTCCCTACAATGATGTGTAGGTATTAGAAGGATTTTTCATAAAACGAGAAGGAGAAATGAAGAACAAGAGGAAGAAAACAGTGAAAATCTCCATAGCCTAAAAACGAAGATCTGAAGAAATATTGCAAGCTAGTACATGAAACAACAAACCATTTGTTGTTGTTCATTCCTTTGCCCAAGACCATCAAAAATACACCTTAAAACTCCCCCCTTGTGCGATAGAGCGTCCATAATGAAGAAATATCCTTTCCAGCTCAACGAAGAAAGAAGTGGGATTTCCCATCAAACCGGTTTCCGGATTGAAGTAAAATCACACGTAAAGCATAGAAGAAAAAACCCACATAAAAAATATAATTTTCTTCACAAATGGAGACAAAAAAATACCTACAATTTTCAAGCTCCATTAATGGCCGCCACAACACAGTAATGGAAAAAATTAGTGAGCTACCTCTCCGCTTCTCAAGGTTCCGGTGGGCAATTTTAGGGATATGGAGGGATGTGTTTTTTATCAGCATTCTTCCCTCCTTGAATAAATTTTCAAATTCCTTAGGACTCAATAGGAAAAATCATCCAAAAATTGGAGGCAATGATCGTTGGAAAATCTAGTTTCACATAAACGAGTTTTTGTCCTATGAAGTCCCTATTTTTTAGGGATATGGAGGACTGAGTTTTTTGTCAATATTCTGCCCCCGCTGATGAAAATATCATTTTTCCACTCATTCAGATGAAGGAATTACTCAAAATTCAGAGCGTGGAACCCTGGAATAAAACCCATAATTTCAAGACCTGTTTTGTTGCAATTTGATGTTCGTGGCGCACTTACTAAAAATAGCATGTCTCCTTGCATAGGGGTATGTTACTTTGGGTAAGCCACCATTTTAAGATCCATGAGTAAGGTAGTGAACATAGAGGGAGCATCGCAGGAAAGGTCATCTCGGCTCACAATTCACACTTACTAAAAATAGTAAGTCATACTCAAAGGGTAGTTTTGGCATAATGGGACATTCAGAACTTCATCACATCAGATCTTTCCATCAGGGAGGATCAACAAACTTCATCAGGAATGAAATCTCCTCTTCTTCTTCTCCCTCTCTTTCTTTCTTCTCTTCCCCCAAACTTTCTCTCACTTTCCAATATTCTAATCGCGTTGGGGTTTGCACTTTTTAATATGACTTAAGTGACTTTAGAAATATAATGTAAATTAAGTCGCCTTACTATTATAAAAGGGACTTAAATATTTAAAGTGGAGTATAAATAATCTTAATTCATATTAAGGTATTTGAAAATTCATGAGGTAGATGAAGAGTCATACTCTATTCTATAAATTGTAAAGCCATTCCCATTTCAAAGGGTTGGCAATTGATCTTGTAAACTCAAGAGTGCATTGTACCTAGAGAAAGCAAAGGAGATAGCCATTTTCTTCTACTCCCCCCCCCCCTTCTCAATTTCCTCCATTTCTCCACTATGTACAACTTTTTTTTGAGAAATTAATACAAGAAGAAGGATTTTCTAGCTTTCTTTGACTAAGAGATTTCTTGATACTTTGTGTTCATCAAATTTCATTTGGTCTTAATGATGCTTACAAAGTTGTTTCTTCTCTTAAATGTATGTGATGATACTTCTAACTAGTGTGTGCAAGAATCTGATTTCCTACCTGTAGCATTATTTCCCCTACCTCTTTTCTCACTCCCTTTCCCACTTTTAGACAAGGTTCTCTCTTACAGGTATCTGCAAGCTTTGCAGCAGGGTTAGTGGAGTGTCTCTATTGGATCCCCAGTCGAAAGGCCACCACAAAAATCCACCTTTTCACATGCATGCATATATGGTAGCTGCATTGGTTAAGTAGAGAGACTTAGATTCCTAGAGCGTTGATAAGAAATCCACAAGTTTTTCCACCCAAAAAAATTTCTCACCAACAGTTTTTTAGCACCCACCGTGGGGCAGATTTAGTAGCATCTGCACCCAACATATGACCGTAAGGTCTTTAAAAAAAAATAAAAAATCGGATTTCAAAGGAAAATCATTCTTTGAAGGTGACTCCATCAAGGAACGAACCCTTGTCACATTCATTTCCCACATCATGAATAAATTTGTAGATTGGAGTGACGTACCAATGAGTGACAGTGAAAAAGAAGAAGAATATTTCTTCCCAGAAAATAAGATCGTAGATTAGTCATGGTTTCAAACTACTGTTGAAAAAGGAAAGAAGAAAGAACCTATCATCGATGAAGAATAATGGATTCAAAGGAGACATAAGATAAGGTGTGAAGTTCGAGATTATGCCAAATTCTTGCAAGAGATGAATGAGAAAATTGAAGTAGCCCATAGCGAGGAAGAAGAAGAGGAGATTTTTCCTATAGAGGAAGATCCTGAAGATCATTTGTACCATACGGTTTTCATACCCAAAAGGTTCTTGAATTCCACATAAGAAAATCCTATCCTTGAGCCTTCCGATGAAGATAAAATCAACATTCAAGAAGATGACAAAAGACAGGATGGTGTAAGATCCACTGAAGAAGATTTTTGTAATCTCGCACAACTCACTACAAATTTGAGAACTTTTTCCTTCTTCCATCATTCTCTAGAAGAATTCATTGCATATGGTGATGAAGAAATGAACATGTTGAAAAGAGAATATATGGAAATACTTGAGAGCATAATAAAAGGAAATTGTGACCCCGAAATCTTTGATGAAATTTGGAGCTATGCTTTAGCTCTACAGAGAAGATATGAACATCTTGAAGCTCCACATCAAATGGAGGAAGAAGACGAGATGCACCCTATGGAAGAAGACTCGGATTTCTACCCATACTATGAAGTTTTCATTCCCAAGAGATTCTCATATGCTTCTGAAGAAGATCTTTTCATGGAAGCTCCCGTTCAAAGACAAAGCAATGTCATGGAGGAAGAATTAGAAGAGACAAAGATAGAATCACCATTCAGAAATTCCATTTGGCTCAAGTCACAGCCCATTGGGGGAATAATATATTCAATAAAATAATATCCTTGCTGCATAATGGATTATCCAATGCCCTCCGAAGACTCCACCAATGATGAAGAAGATGACCAATTCAAAGTAAGCATGGATGATCTATTTTCAAGTTTAGACCTTTTAATTGATGATGAAATGGGGATATGTGAAGAAGTGCAAGAAATTCAGCCAACATTATGGTCTAAAAATGATGAATTCAAGATGGTCATAGATAATCCTCCTTCCTATTTTGATTCTTCAAGTGATGTAGAAATGTTGCATGAAGAAATTAAGGAAGTCGAAGAATCAAAATCTTGTCCTGATGTAATCATGGATGATCAAATGGAAGAATCCCACTCTCTTTTCAAACCCAAAGAAAATGAACAATTTAAACAAAACCTCTACTCAATCGGGGAGCAAAATCATCATCTCAGTGAAAACATATCCTTTCATCTTTCACCTGAGCAAGAAGATTCGATAATGGATGGTCAAGATATAGAAGAAAATTCTTCTCATACTTTTTTCCCAGCATGGTTCTCTATTTCTTACCAAGAAGGAGATGATATGGATTTTGAGCTTGAAGGAGCACCCTTCCCATAAAACTTGGATATCTTCTCCTTGTCAGTAGGTGTCATGAATCAAGTATGCTCGTATTTGCAAGAAAGTGAATCTTTGGCAATGCAAAGCATGGAAGAGGTAAACAAGGATGTTTCAAATGAATCATGGGCCTGTATGGATCATATTTTAGCCATATCCTAGAGGCACAACAAAAATATTCCTCCAATAAAGATAAAAAAGAGTCCATGGAAATTTTAGAAGAACTATCCGTACAAGACATCTTGAAGGCCGCAAAAGAAACTGAGGATCCTCAACTGAGTCTTGAACTCTTGACCCAAGCCATGGAGATACAAGAAAAGTATGAGTCAATTTGTGCTTCCAATTTTTAATGTTGACATGGAGCAATTGGATAAGCTTGATGACTTCTCTAATACTTTGGTTGATGAGAATAAACATGAAAACATGCCTTTTTCTTCCACACTGTGTGAGGAAGTTCATGAGTGCAAAAGAATAAAAGTTCATGTATCTCCTTTGGACATCTCCATTTTTGAAGAAAACACCTCCACCATGGAAGAAGATAATAGGGAAAACATTAATCTGACTTGCATTGAAGAAATTTTTTTAGAACATTGCAAAAATAAGCTTTGGGGTAGTGATGAGATGCTCGATGGAGAATCAGATATATGGATAAACATGGAAGGCAACTGGCACTATGAAACCAAATTCAAAGAACATGAAGGCAGTGTAATTTCCAAGCAAGGACTTGAGCATCAAGAATCTCATATGGGCTCACTCCTACAAAGTAAAAGAATTTTTTTGAAATCACCTAGCTTTCATAAGCAGTTGAGGAAGGGAGGCTACTTTTTGGAACCCGTCAACGACTTCACAGAACATCATCATTCATTGTTACCTCTTTAGGGGTAACTTTTGAGAAATAAAAAGTATTTCAGTGAAAGTGAGTTGTCCCCCACCTTGTACCATAGGTGATTGATAAGTGTGTTTCCCTTTCTGTTGCGTGTGTTACCCTTCCTGTTGTGTGTCATGTGTTTCCTTCTAATCTTCCTTTCTAGAAGTTGTACATGACTTCGCAGGGCCCAATGGATAAGGCACTGGTCAACGAATTATATGGTCTAAAATTGAGATTTTGGATTCCCATGTCATGTCTTCGCTGCACTCAGTCCATGTCATGTCCCCAAGCTAAGCTAGTTGTTTTTGTGAAAATGTGCAACAGGGAAATTAGAAGTTTTCAGGCACGACAATTATACCCCTATGGAAAAATTTTCATGTTTTATAATTCCTAGGCACCCCAGGTCAAATCCATTAGTTTGATCACCCCATGTTTGATGTCAAATTGGTCCCCTAGGTGATTTAGGAAAGTCCACTCATTCCACATAGGTGATTTTAGGGAGTTCTAAAAATATGCTATCTTCTGGCAGTATTAGGAAGGGCTATTGTTGGCCTTCCTAGGACTGGATTCAACCCCCTGGAGTAGAATAGAAGGTAAAAATTCAACATGGAGGTAAATGAAGACCTTAAAACATAATGGAAATGATTTTTTAAGTTTTGGGGAAGTTTTGCAAGACTTGTAGCAGTCTGAGTAAAAAACAGGGTTCATAAGCCTAGGCGGTACACAAGCCTAAAACAGTTGTTGAGCTTCAAAAGAAGATACCGGGAGCTCCAAATGGAGTTAGAAGAAAAATATATATATCCAGAAAGAAGATTCCAAGACCTAAATGATGGTGAAATAATATTTTTCACAACACTTTGGTGCATTAGGAGCTCAAGTTATCATTGTTACAAGTTCAGGACTTAGCCAAATTTTTGGGAGGACATGTGTCGACACATAGAGCCTGGCAGGATTTTGTGTCCCTCACGTCCCCCAAGGTTACAGACATCAAGGTTGGAAAATTGAACACAGCCCCCTTAAATCCCTCTCAGCCCTCATATGACCTCTTGGACCCTCATGTGACCTCCAAACTCAACAGTTCAGCCCCTATGTGCATTTTTGGAGCATCCATTCCTTGTCGTTGGATCAGGCGCCACGTGTCACCTCCAGGACCACCATGGAAACTGATGTCCCTTATGTACCTAAGGTGGGGAACATTATACCTTGAAAAATATTCCTATCCCCCATAGGGAGTCATTTGGACACCCACGTGACCAACTTGTAGCTCCCAGTGCTTTAAAGTAGCTTTTTCCTCCTTCATTCCATGTCGTTGGATCTAGTGCCATGTGTCTCCGTCTTGCTCATTGTGGAAATTGATGTCCCTTACGTTCATGAGGTCAAGGATATCAATCATGGAAAAATGCACCCAAACCCTACTTGTGTGTATCTTTTGAATTTTCTCCAAGTGCCACTTTTTCCCGCTTTTAACTTCTAACAGTTATATGTGTACTTCATTCCTCCATAATTCCTCTGCAATATTCTACCACCACTCCTCCATTGCAAATGCTCATACCTGCTCAACCCAAGAACTAAAACACATTCCCCATAGAAATGTATAGGTCTCAAAAGGATTTTTCATCAAAACAAGAAGGAGAAACAAAGAACAAGAGGAAGAAAATAGTGAAAATTTCCATAGCCTAAAAATGAAGATCTGAAGAAATATTTCAAGCCAGTACATGAAATAACAAACTGTTTGTTTTTGTTCATTCCTTTTCCCAAGACCATCAAAAATACACCTTCAAACTCCCCCCTCATGCAACAAAGCATCCATAATGAAGAATTCTCCTTTCCGGCTCAACGAAGAAAGAAGTGGGATTTCCCGTCAAACCGGTTGCCGAATTGAAGTAAAATCGCATCTGCACCCAATATACAACCGTAAGGTCTTAAAATAAATTAAAAAATCAGATTTCAAATGAAAATAATTCTTTGAAAGAGAATCCATCAAGGAACAAACCCCTGTCACGTTTTTTTCCCACATCATGAAGAAATATCCAGATTGGAGTGAAGTACCAATGAGTGACAGTGAAAAAGAAGAAGAATATTTCTTCCTAGAAAAGAAGATCGTAGATTAGCCATGGTTTCAAACTAGTGTTGAAAAAGGAAAGAAGAAAGAACCTATCATCGATGAAGAAGAATGGATTCAAAGGAGACATAAGATAAGGTGTGAAGTTCGAGATTATGCCAAATTCTTGCAAGAGATGAATGAGAAACTTGAAGCAGCCCATAACGAGGAAGAAGAAGAGGAGAGTTTTCCTATAGAGGAAGATCCTAAAGATCATTCGTACCATATGGTTTTCATACCCAAAAGGTTCTTGAATGCTGCTGAAGAAAAACCTATCCTTGAGCCTTTTGATGAAGATAAAATAAGCATTCCAGAAGATGACAAAAGACAGGATGGTGCAAGATCCACTGAAGAAGAATTTTATAATCGCACACAACTCATTACAAAATTGAAAAATTTGTTCTTCTTCCATCATTCTCTAGATGAATTCATTACATATGGTGATGAAGACATGAACATGTTGAAAAGAGAATATGTGGAAATACTTGAGAGCATAATAAAAGGAAATTCTGACCCCAAAGTCTTTGATGAAATTTGGAGGTATGTTTTAGCTCTACAGATAAGATATGAACATTTTGAAGATCCACATCAAATGGAGGAATAAGATGAGATGCACCTTATGGAAGAAGACTCAGATTTCTGCCCATACTATGAAGTTTTCATTCCCGAGAGATTCTCAGATTCTTCTAAAAAAGATCTTTTCATGGAACCTCCTGATGAAAGACAAAGCAACGTCATGGAGGAAGAAGTATAAGAGACAAAGATAGAATCACCATTCAATAATTCCATTTCGCTTGAGTCACTTCCCATTAGGGGAATAATATATTCAATAAAATAATATCATTACTACATAATGGATGATCCAATGCCCTATGAAGACTCCACTAATGATGAAGAATATGACCAATTCAAAGTAAGCATGGATGATCTCTTTTCAAGTTTTGATCTTTCAATTGATGATGAAATGGGGATATGTGAAGAAGTGCAAGAAATTCAGCTGACATTATGGTCTGAAAATGATGAATTCAAGATGGTCATAGATAATCCTCCTTCCTATTTTGATTCTCCAAGTGATGTAGAAACGTTGCATGAAGAAATTAAGGAAGTCAACGAATCAAACTCTCGTTCTGATGCAATCATGGATGATCAAATGGAATAAGCCCACTCTCTTTTCAAAACCGAGGGGAATGAATAATTTAAACAAAACCTCTACTCACTCGGGGAGCAGAATCATCATCTCGTTGAAAAAATATCCTTTCATCTTTCATCTGAGAAAGAATATTTGATAATGGATGGTCAAGATATAGCAGAAAATTATTCTCATACGTTTGTCCCAACATGGTTATCTGCTTCTTACCAAGAAGAAGATGATATAGATTTTGAGCTTGAAGGAGCACCCTTCCCACGAAGTTTGGATATCTTCTCCTTGTCAGTAGGTGTCATGAATCAAATATGCCCATATTTGCAAGAAAGTGAATCTTTGTCAATGCAAAGCATGGAAGAGGTGAACGAGGTTTTTTCAAATGAATCATGGGCTCGTATGGATCATATTTTTATCCATCTCCTAGAGGAAAAATAAGAATATTCCTCCAATAAAGATAAAAAAAAGTCCATGGAAATTTTAGAAGAACTATCCGTAAAAGACATCTTGAAGGCCGCAGAAGAAACTGAGGATCCTCAACTCAGTCTTGAACTCTTAACACAGGACATGGAGATACAAGAAAAGTATGATTCAATTTGTGCTTCCCATTTTGGTGCACCTTACTTTATTGTTGTAACTGTTATTGAAATGTTGATACATCTCACTTGTTGTAATTATTGGCTTGATAGCAATGTTAAAAACATTCACCTATGATTTTTGTATTGATAGTATTATATAAATATGAAGTATTAAACAACCCAAAAAAAAATGATTACAAATTTGGCTTATTAATTGTGAATGGTATTAGACCACAGACTTATAGTTTTCCTATATGGGCCATATGCTCCCTAACCATACGACTTGACTAGGGGAAATATTAATCATGGCATAACCATTCGGTATTAGACCATCTAGACAATTGATAAGGTTATGAGGTCGTTTGATTGTTGTTGCTTGGTCATCGACCGCAATGGACATTTTCAAAAGGAATATAGAAAGGTAATAGGGGCTACTATACAAAGTAGTGAGGTATTTTCTTGGCTTTGAATTTTGGTTTTTCGAATGTTAATAATGTAAATTTGGTCGTTGTTGACCCATGCATTATGATGACTTGATATTTGTGTAATCTAAGTCTTTCAACCTAGCAGGGACTTCATACATGAAATAATTGGTAAAAAAAAAAAATTATTATGGAGGCATAGCCACATGCCAAAAAATGATTTTTTGGATAATTCTTAAACTTCATGCGAAATTTGGCTTAAAATGTAAATTCCATGCAAGGTTGTAAATTGTTAATATATGTTGGTCTTGGACCATGGTGGACACCATGCAGCCTTGGAAATAATTTTAATAGTTATTTTTATAAATAATTACAAAGTGGTCATACACAACCCATGTAAGACTTGGGGGTTTTTGAGACTATCTTCGAATGACTCCATGTAAAAAGGTTTGAGGTAAACTTGTATTAGTTTAATTATTTTATCAAATAGGACATAGTCCAACATGCATGATCAAAAATATTGTTGAATAATCATCTTCTACTAACCGATTTAAACCTCCTTTACTTCTAATTTTGTTTCTAATTTTAAACTCCAATAAATTGGAGGAAAGATGGAACCGGTGGTTTTTGATGCAAAAATTGGCCACAACATGGCACTTAATGCATTAAATGTTATTTATTATTTTGGGAAACCCAAAGCTTCCCCAATAAGCTATCGAGTTAGTATGTTGTCATTTCATTTATAATGGTGGTTTTTAGTTCGAGCTATTTAAAATTTGCATGTATTTTATGAGTGAGATATGGTGAGATAACTTCTCATGCAACTAATTCCTTTTATTATTCTTCCCTGTTGTTCAAAGTTCTTCCATTGGCGTGGCATGGATACACTATGTTATTTTTGGTCTTCTTATATATAGTTCATCTGAGTCAAAAAAAACTATGATCATGATTAACGAGAAACCTGGGGCATATAAACCTGGTTTGAAATCCTAGAATTTGGTGGGAAATGGTTGTGAGATAATGAGTTCTAGTTTAATGGGTCACTTCTCTTGGAGGGCTTACAGATTTACAGGCATGGATTTTTTACTCCTCTTTTTGTTTTACAATGGAATAGTGATTATTGAATGGATTTTGTTTCTCTCGTATTTGTATCTTTGGATTAATGTGGATTTAATTATATCATACATGTAGTAAAATAGGAATTTGGGTAAAACATGCTTACCCATTTGGGTATTGGGCATTCGACCTATTGTTATTTAATATAACAGCCAAGATTAATATATTCTTATTAACTTAGCCTGAATTGTTACGTAGGGTTGACCTGAGATTTGGAAATCTTAGATTCGGCTATTGTTAACAAGGTTCGATGAATCTCTTTTAATTTTAGAGCATTTATATGAAATTATCAGTATAACATGATATACCTGGATGTCAGTTAGAATTGTGGATGTATATTATCTGGATGAAAATTATTAAACCGAATATTATGAGTATTAATGAGATGGGATATGCTTGTATTTTATCCCTTCTCTATAAAAGGAAATTTAGCAATACTTATAACATTACCTAGATTTTTCGTTAATTCAAATAATAGCTCATCAAGCTCGCCAACAAAGTAAAAATGAGTGAACTAATCTTAAACACCAAGATGGGTGTTGAGGCTAGCGAGTTATCTTAAAATTAATGTTAGATTAAGATAAAGTATTATGAAATATTTAGATTATTTTCTCTTAGGATCTCATGCCCAGATTTAATACTTCCTAACCTTGTTTTTCTTATTTTTAAAAATAAAATAAAGAAAGACTTCGAGATGACTGTTATTTCTTGTCTAACGCATAGTGAAGTAATTTTAATGGGTAGATACAACTTGAATCTGGGTTTATCCCTCGGATGGCTATTCGATATGGGATTGTGATAAAAAATTATTAAGAATAAGAAAGTTTGTTTGCTATTCTCTACCTTTTGATTCAACTTTCGATGCATGTCGGAAAAACATGGAATGTGTATAGGTATGGGTGGCTATTTTATTAAAATATAATCAAACCATTTCAAGTTATCAGATTGTTGAATATAAGTTCATAAGGGACATGAGAAAGATTAAACTTTTCTTGGTAATATGGTTTTGGATCTTTATGGTATAAAATTTGATAAGTATTCTTGATCTTGACATAGAACAAGATAGTCTTGTCGGTTTTCGTTGAAATTTTTAGGGTGAAGAATTATTCTTTGTATGATGATAGGCTATATATAAATGTAGATGTGATTAACTACTTGCATGAAATGGTGTTGAACATCTAAATTGATGTATAAAAGTTAGAGAAATAGTAACCCTTTAATATTCAATATCTCTTGATAATGCAATATATTGATGTAAATGACCCATGTCAATTCAAATTGAACTGGCCATGTTGAAATTATCATTTTATAAATGTAGGGATGAAAAGGGATTTGAGTCGATTAAAGAAAGAGTGACTTGCATTTATTATATGTACCTAGATGCATGAATGATTTAATGTATTGAAATGTGATATTAAGTTAATACTTACTTTGTAACATGATGGCTATTGGGCTTAATATAAATTGAATTTATTTTTTTAGTTTATCCTTGGATATGTGAATGAAAATATCAATTGTTAGAGTGAAGGAGATACCTGATGGAATTTAAGGCAATTATTCTTGTTGTATTAAAAGACCATATGTAATGGTTACTTGTGACTGGCTTACAAAAATACAAATTGTGGATATTTAATTAAAGATATTTACAAATCATGAGGATAGTAATGGAAGACATATTGTATTGGTATAAATAAAAATTGAAGTATTTATTATAGACAGATATTAAATACGAAGTGTTCCTTATTTACATGATGTTCTTGTGTGTTTTAAATTGTTTTTGAAAATAGAAAAGTTGTGATAGGATATGGTATAAATTGAAAAAATATATGATGAATGAATATACTATTATTCTGTAAGGTGAGATAGTATGAATCACTCTGCATTCTTTAAGATCTCATCTACTATAAATTTGATTAAGAATAATTGAGTTAAACTAATAAAACAAAATCAGTAATATAAACTGGATCATATAGATGGATATTAGAATATTAACTACAAGGGGGTGAATTATACATAGAGTCTTAGGTAGGAAAGATTTATAAATCAATGTATAAGATTTATATTCATCATGTATAATTGTTGCCTTTGATGGGCAGGATCCTATTCTTCTAGGATTAAGATGAGTTTTCTTGTAGACTAACACATCTACATGAATAGGATGCATTAGTAGTGTATGTAATATGACGGCATATAAAACTAAATATACTTAAGGGAACAATTATTAATTATGTACTTAGTGCTAATAAATAACATAATATTTATCTGTAGACCTAGATATCTAGGATTCCATAATTAGTTATATGATACAAAAAGCTTGTTATCTTTCAACATCAATAACATATAATCACATGGTTAAGTATCATTCATCATATGCACATATTACGACGGAATAGAGAGAGGTACACAAAGGTACTTAAGAATACTAGAATAGGGTATAGATGTATTTGACTGTCTTAATAAACTAAATCAGCTGAGTAATTAAAAATTGACATTAATGAATGCTTAAGTTTTTAAACAATGAACTCAATAACTTAAGAATGGAAAATAATCCTAATATTATGATGGAGATGATTTTGCGGTGAATGGAGGGACATGTTTTATGTGGCTTATGTGCAGTCATGAAATCAGGCTAGCTAAGTTTGATGCCCTAAACTATGGCCATAGTATTGCAAATGAATGATTGCATTATCTGATCACCATTTATTATTTTGAATTGTGTTATGCCTAGGATGCTACACCAAGAAGATACACAATCTCTGTACCTTAAAAAGGTTTAACCAAATGATATAGTAAGTATATTAGCTCGGAAGGAGCATTGAAAGGGTATCGAGTAGGATTTGAACCCTTGCAGTTGCACATGGTTATCATAGCTTATCTGGTTGGATTCTAAACATTAATTAATGTTGGATTAATTTTTTGTAAGTTATTAAACATTCAAGGCATCAAGATAATTATTAATACTAGAATAATTCAACTGTTTTTTGTAAATGATGTTAATCATTTCAGCACAAGATAACTAAAAGAAATTTATAACTCGTGGTTGCTATAATTTAATGGTTGCATGTTAAATTCAATGAAGGCATTAACTATATTTAATGAGTTGGTACCAAAAAAATCCTTAGTTATTGATGAAGTAAAAAGATGGTGTTACATTTTGGTATCAGAGATGAAGGTTGTAGCACTTGGGCTCATTGGGTCCATACACTAACTGAAAATCTTAATTTGTTAACCAAATACAATGAATATGGGAAGGATGAACCATGGAGAATTAACCAAATCAATTTATGTTGTAGGTTTGGAAGTAAATAAGTTAGATAAAACTCTAATAGTCCTCCATGACACAAAAATCTAAAAAAATTCTTGGAGTAGTTGTTGAATGCAAAAATGATCAGCCAAGGTAAATAACTTGATTTGATTGATAACAATCAACAAGGGAATTTTTTGATTGTGTGAACTGTCATGATGATAGATTTTGGAAGTTATGAAATACACCCAAATAGGGTAGAGGAAGTAGAAAACATGGACTTTCTACAGTGAAATCATTCTACAGGAAAGCCAAGAAGACTAAAACAAAATCTAGAGTAAAATTCCAGCTTGGAAAGAGAGAAAGTATAAAAAGAGCATCAACTATTCCTCTTTTGAAATTCTAGGGAAAATTTAAGGAAGGATATGGCGTGAAATATGGACTACTAGGATGAAAACTACAAGAATGAACTTGTTGTAATTTCCAGCAAAAAGCATAACAACGTTGCAGTGGCTAATAAGCTAAGGAGAAGGAACAAGTTTCCTAATTTTTTGTTAGGTAAATTAAATAGAACTTCCTAATGCTATTTTAAAAATTTGATATTAACGTAGCTTAATTACTAGTATTTTATGACGAGCTGAAAGTTGAACTAGAAATATGATTTTCATTTAACATACTAAAGAAATTGGTTCAAACACTTCATACCTATGTCTATTAAAACAATAAGGACATTGTTTAAACTTTAACATGGAAATTGGATTTAGAGTTGAGTTCCTTATTAGACTTGTGACATAATGGTTAATATAGATTATTCCAAAGTAAATCGATGGGATATTGGTACGTTAAAAAATAAATTATTTAGAGTTATGCATAAAACAACAAGCATACGTGTCATAGAAAGTAACTTTCTCTTAGAAATGTAAGACTAATTTCGCCAATGATGTTAAAATATGGAAATGAGTTGTTATCACAAGTCGTATTTGAGTCTTTAGGGATCAAACTAATGATTGTGTAATCATTATTTATCATAGGCTAGCTAATAAAAAAAATATACTGTCTGATTTGAAAAGGTTGGTTGAAATATAGTTATGGCTTCCTTAGCAGGTATGCGAATAAGTATACGATTTGGGAATTTATTTCATCTACATGAACTTGCATATTTGCCTTTGATTGATAGGCTAGAAACCCATTAAGGGTATAGTATAAATTTTTAGTTTAAATGTATTTGGGTCTTCATGATACTTTTTGAATACTCTAAGAAAAATAATATATTTACATATATAATAATTGCCTTTGTATCCATTATTTTTGTTCCTAAGTCCAGCTCGAGTGCCAAATGGTTCGATCCGAGTCAAATGGATAGATGTGTTCTAATTTTGGTAATGTGAATGCTTGATCAACGGGGTGTTTATCCAGGACTGAATATGCATGTATACTTTCTCTTGTTTATTGGTTAAAAACCCATTACGGGTACATTTTAGAACTGGGGTGTAAATATTTTTGGGTTTCAGATAGGTACTTTGAATACCCAATAAAGGAAAGTATATGGATATTAATAATATGTTTCCTGATAGGCATGAAGATTGTGGCTAATAATATGTTCTAGGAAAATGAGACTATATATATATATATATATATATATATATATATATATAGTCTCATTTTCCCTGATGATTTTATTGAATTGATATCAATTTACATGAGTGTAACATTATCATTATTATTGCATAAGCTTAATAGAGGATTGATAAGACAAAGGGTAATGTTTCTAATTATGAAGAAATGTATGGTTCCTATTTTCAGTTAAATAAATTATCCATGACCTAATGAAAGAAATAGGTAATGATTAATGACCTCTTATTCAAAATCAACTATAGAGGGGTCATGTGAGAGAACATTTGGATCACTAGTTTGGGCTCAAAAATAATTAGGTAATGAAGCTACAATATGAGTTTATAAAGATACAAAGTATTTGTTTTATAGATGTTTTAGTATATCTATTGAAAGTTTTCCTAACCAAGGATGATTCCAAGAATTTTTCTCAAGTACATAAATGTAATACGTAGTACTCTGGCTTGGCTGGAATTATTGGATATTTGAATGATGAGTGCAGTTCTGATTGTCCAGTTGGAGATCCTTTTCATTAAGTGGTTGATGATATTCACATACTTTAAGTACTAAGATCAATATCTACTCAGGAATAAACCATGAATCTTATCCATGTACTTATGTATTCTATATCAATTAACGTACGATTAGGTAATGGAAGACAATTAGGATCAACTAACATTAGGGAGATGACTTAATAAATATAAAATACCCTAGGATTTGAATGTTGTTATCAAGTGATGTTTTTCTTGGGTAATAAATTTTATTGAAGATGTTTGTATGAGATCATTGTTATTTAAATAAAATGATTTTAGAACTATATTTATTTCAATATAGTAAGGATGTTTGATCCTTTGAAATTTAATGATAAATGTCATTTCTTAAGCTAATAATAAACTAATAGAAACACTTATCCTGAAGGTTTCGGATCTCAATAAGAACTCTGCCAGGGTAACAAAATTCCTTAAGGGGTTTGGTGGAAGAATTACATTAAATAATGTGGATAGTTCTTTCAAAGCATAAAATTCAAGAGCATGAATAATAATGTGTTCCCCACCACATGGAACTTGTTGTCATAACGTATGAATTGTAATACTTGAGGTAATGACGATTGGGAAAGCTTCCATGAAAATTGGAAAAAAAATAAATTAGAACTTAAATATAACTTCACGTAGCCTAACTTTAACAAAAGGTGACGTAGTCATCTAAAATATTGTCCCAACATGAATTTCCAATGCTTGTTTTAAAAACATTGAAGTGAAAGGTATGTGGAATTAGTTATGTGGAATATTCTGGGCTTATGGGGATGACTAAATTATTGGCTAATTTTTTTTAAGAAAAAAATTGTTGTGTGCATTTCAAAGAAATCAAGAATTGCACAAGCGAAATTTCTAGAAAAACAAGAGAGTAACGAAATAAAAAAGCTTAGGAAGACTTTTGGGAAATTGAAAACAATGTTTTCCTTTTTTTAATGTGATAAATGGCTTTTTTTTACTATTTGTTTTATAAATTAAATAATATTACATGTTATGAATGGTTGTAATGACAAAAATCAGTTCATATTTTTTACTGTGTGAGAATTTTTGTTGATTAGAAGGCTATTACAGCCAAGAAATTTGGTAACAGATAGACTGAAATCTGGAAAATTATTAGTTTTGGATGAAAATGTTGATTGTTCTCCTTAGCATCTAGATATAATTATGTGTTTCATTATTTAGATTGCAATTAACGAGTAAAATCATCAAGAAAATGATTCATTAAGGGGGGAAGTATGTCACATCCTAAAATTTTCATCCTTTATTGTCATAAAGTAAGTTGTGGAAATAAAAAATTTGTGAGTAACGGGGAATTTGGTATTGCTGTGTTGTTTTGTATACCGTTGTGCACACATACACATAGTCTAAAGGGTATGCATACTCGTGCACAACCGTATGTGTGACATCGCAATGGCTCATGTTGCCACGTAGTTCTAAATTGGTTAATGTTATAATTCATTTTACGTGTCGGTAGTTATGGATGTTCACTACCTTGTTTTCTGTTGATGATGGTTTCATTAACCATCTTGGATGATTATTTTGTTATGTTGTGTGTTACAAGTTACCTTGCTGAAAGTGATGATTTCGATTCATTTGGGTACCTTGCTTGATTGTTGTAACTATTATTGAAATGTTGATACATCTCACTTGTTGTAATTATTGGCTTGATAGAAATGTTAAAAGCATTCAACAATGATCTTTGTATTGATAGTATTATATCAATATGAAGTATTAAAAGACCCCAAATAAAGATTAAAAGTTTTGTTTATGAATTCTTTATGGTATTAGACCACGGACTTATATTTTTCCTATATGGGCCATATGGTCCCTGACCATATGAATTGACTAGGGGAAATATTAATCATGGCATAACCATTCGATATTAGACCATCTAGAAAATTGCTAAGGTTATGAGGTCGCTTGATTGTTGTTGCTTGGTCATCGACCGCAATGAAAATTTTCAAAAGGCATAAAGAAAGGTAATAGGTGCTATTATAAAAAGTAGTAAGGTATTTTCTTTGGTTTGACTTGTAATTATTTGAATGTTAATAATGTAAATCCAGTCATTGTTGACCCATGCATTATGATGACTTGATCTTTGTGTGATCTAAGTATTTCGACCTAGCGGGGACTTCATACATGCAATAATTGGTAAAAAGATAAATGATTATCATAGAGGCATAACCACATGCCAAAAAATAATTTATTAGATAATTCTTAAACTTCATATAAAATTTGGCTTAAAAGATAAATTTTGTGCATGGTTGTAAATTGTTAATATATGTTTGTCTTGGACCATGGTGGAAACCATGCAACCTTGGAAATAATTTTAATAGTTATTTTTATAAATAGTTACAAAGTGGTCATGCACAACCCATGTAAGACTTGGGGGTTTGTGAGACTATCTTCGACTTACTCCGTGCAAAAAGGTTTGAGGTAAACTTGTATTAGTTTAATTATTTTATCAAAGAGGAAATAGTCCAACATGCATGATTGAAAGTATTGTTGAATAATCATCTTCTACCAACCGATTTAAACCTCCTTTACTTCTAATTTTGTTTCTCATTTTAAACTCTGATAAATCGGAGGAAAGATGGAACTGGTGGTTGTTGATGGAATTATTGGCCACAACATGGCACTTAATGCATTAAATGTTATTTATTTTGGGAAACCCAAAGCTTCCCCAAGAAGATATCGAGTTAGTATGTTGTCATTTCATTTATAATGGTGGTTTTTAGTTCGAGCTCTTTAAAATTTGCATGTATTTTATGGGTGAGATATGGTGACATAACTTCTCATGGAACTAATTCCTTTTATTATTCTTCCCTATTGTTCAAAGTTCTTCCTTTAGCATGGCATGGATACACTATGTTATTTCTGGTCTTCTTATATATAGTTCATCTGAGTAAAAAAAAATGATGATCATGATTAACGAGAAACCCGAGACATGTAAACCTGGATTGAAATCCTTGAATTTGATGGGAAATGGTTGTGAGGAAATGAGTTCTTGTGTAATGGGTCACTTCTCTTGGAGGGTTTACAAAGTTATAGGCATGTATTTTTTACTCCTCTTTTTGTTTTGTAATGGAATAGTGATTATTGAATGGTTTTTGTTTCTCTCGTAATTGTATCTGTGGATTAATGTGGATTTAATTCTATCAAACATGTAGTAAAATAGGTTTTTGGGTAAAATGTGCTTACCCATTTGGGTATTGGGCATTCGACCTATTGTTATTGAATACAACAACCAAGATTAATATATTCTTATTAACTTGGCTTGGATTATTGCGTAGAGTTGACCTGAGATTTGGAAATCTTAGATTTGGATATTGCTAACAAGGTTCAATGAATCTCTTTTAATTTTAGAGAATTTATATGAAATTATCAGTAAAACAGGATATACTTGGATGCCAGTTAGAATTGTGGACGTATATTATTTGGACGAATATTTTTTAAACCCAATATTATGCGTATAGATGAGATGGGATATGCTTGTATTTTATCCCTTCTCTATAAAAGGAAATTTAGCAATACTTATAACATTACTTAGATCTTTCGTTAATTCAAATAAGAGTTCATCAAGCTCGCCAATGAAGTCAATATGAGTGAACTACTCTTAAGCACCAAGATGGGTGTTGAGGCTATCGAGTTATCTTAAAATTAATGTTAGATTAAGATAAAGTATTCTGAAAGATTTAGAGTATTTTATCTTAGGATCTCTTGCTCGGATTTAAAACTTTTTAACCTTATTTTTCTTATTTTAAAAAACAAAATAAAGAAAGACTTTGAGATGACTGTTATTTCTTGTCTAACGTATAGTGAATTAAGTTTAATGGGTAGATACAACCTGAATCTAGGTTTATCCCTCATATGGGTATTTGATATGGGATTGTGATAAAAAATTATTAAGAATAAGAAAGGTCGTTAGTTATTCTCTAACTTTTGATTCAACTTTCAATGCATGCCAACAAAACATGGAATGAGTAGAGGTATGGGTGGCTATTTTATTAAAATATAATCAGACCATGTTAAGTTTTTTTACTGTTGAATATAAGTTCATAAGGGACGTGAGAAGGATTAGCCTTTTCTTGATAATATGGTTTTGGATCTTTATGGTATAAAATTTAATAAGTATTCTTGATCTTGACATAGAACAAGATAATCTTGTCAGTTTTCGTTGAAATTTTTAGGGTGAAGAATTATTCTTTATATGATGATAGGCTATATAGCAATGTAGATGTTATTAACTACTTGCATGAAATGTTGTTGAACATATAAATGATTGAATAAAAGTTAGAGAAATAATAACCCTTTAATATTTAATATCTCTTGTTAATGTAGTATATTGGTGTAAATGACCCATTTCAGTTCAAATTGAACTGGACATGTTGAAATTATCATTTTCAAAGTTTACGGATGAAAAGGGATTTGATTCAATTAAAGAAACGATGACTTGCATTTATTATATGTACCTAGATGCATGAATGATTTAATGTATTGAAATGTGATATTAAGTTAATACTTACTTTGTAACATGATGGCTATTGGGCTTAATATAAATTGAATCTCTTTTTAGTCTATCCTTGGCTATGTGAATGAAGATATCAGTTGTTAGAGTGAAGGAGATACCTGATGGAATTTAAGGCAATTATTCTTGTTGTATTAAAAGACCATATGTAATGGTTACTTGTGACTGGCTTACAAAAATACAAATTGTGGATATTTAATTAAAGATATTTACAAATCATGAGGATAGTAATGGAAGACATATTGTATTGGTATAAATAAAAATTGAAGTATTTATTATAGACAGATATTAAATACTAAGTTTTCCTTATTTACATGATGTCCTTATGTGTATTAAATTGTTTTTCAAAACAGAAAAGTTGTGATAGGATATGGTATAAATTGAAAACAAATATGACCAATGAATATACTCTTACTCTTTAAGGTGAGATAGTATGAATCACTCTGCAGTCTTTAAGATCTCATCTACTATAAATTTGATTAAGAATAATTGAGGTAAACTAATAAAACAAAATCAGTAATACAAACCAAATCATATAGATGGATATTAGAATATTAACTATAACGGGGTGAATTATACTTAGAGTCTTAGGTAGGACAGATTTTTAAATCAACGTATATGATTTATATTTATCATGTATAATTGGTGCCTTTGATTAGCAGGATCCTATTCTTCTAGGATTATGATGAGTTTTCCTATAGACTAACACATCTACACTAACATGATACATTAGTAGTGTATGTAATATAATGGCATATAAAACTAAGTATACTTAAGGGAACAATTGTTAATTATGTACTTAGTGCTGATAAATAACATAATATTTATCTGTAGACGTAGATAACTAGGATTCCATAATTAGTTATATGATACAAAAATCTTGTTGTCTTTCAACATCAATGACATGTAATCACATGGTTAAGTATCATTCATCGTATGCACATATTACGACGGAAAGGAGAGAGGTAAAAAGGTACTTAAGAATACTGGAATAGGGTATAGATGTACTTAATTGTCTTAATAAACTAAATCAGCCTAGTAATTAAAAATGGACATTAATGAATTCTTAGGTTGTTAAATAGTGAACTCGATAACTTAATAATGTAAAAGAATTATGATACTATGATGGAGATGATTTTACTATGAATGGAGGGATATGTTTTATGTGGCTTATGTGCAGTCATGAAATTAGGCTAGCTAAGTGTGATGCCCTAAACTATGGCCATAGTATTGTAAATGACTCATTGTATTGTCTGATCACCATTTATTATTTTGAATTGTGTTATGCCCGGGAGGCTACACTAAGAAGATACACAATATTTGTACCTTAAAAAGGTTGAACCAAATTATATACTGGGTATATCAGCTTGGAAGGACTATTGAAAGGGTATCGAGTAGGATCTGAACCCTTGCAATTTTGCATGGTTATCATAGCTTGTTTGTTTGGATTATAAACATTAATTAATGATGGATTAATTTTTTTTAAGCTATAAAACATTTAAGGCATCAAGATAATTATTAATAATGGAATAATTAAATAGATGTTGTAAATGATGTTAATCATTTCAATGTAAGATAAATAAATGAAATTTATAACTCATGGTTGCTAGAATTTAATGGTTGCATGTTAAATTTATTGAAGGCATTAATTGTATTTAATGAGTTGGTACCAAAAAAAATCCTTCATTATTGATGAAGTAAAATTATGGTGTTACATTTAGTTACCAAAGCCGATATTTGTAGCTCTTAGGCTCATTTGGTTTATACACTAACTGAATATCTTAATTTGCTAACCAAATGCAATGGAAATTTGAAGGATAAACCATGGAGAATGAACCGGATCAAGTTATGTTGTAGGTTCGGAAGTAAATAAGTTAGAGAAAACTCTAATAGTCCTTCATGACACAAAAAAACTAAAAAATTTCTTGGAGCAGTTATTGAGTGCAAAAATTATCAACCCTTGTAAATAACTTTAACTGATTGATAACAATCAACAAGGGAGTTGCTTGATTATGTGAACTGTCATGATGGTAGATTTTGGAACTTATGAAATAAATCCAAATATGGTAGATGAAGTATAAAACATGGATTGTCTAATGTGAAAGCATTATGAAAGAAATCTAAGAAGACTAAAACAAAATATGCAGTAAAATTCCAATTTGGAAAGAGAGATTAAAAAAGAGCATCAACTATTCCTCACTTGAATTTTTGCGTAAAATTAAAGGAAGGATATGGTAGGAAATATGAACTACTAGGATGAAAACTACAAGAATGAACTTTTTGTAATTTCCAGCAAAAAGAAAAACTTCCTAATGTTGTTTGAAAAATTTGATATTAACATAGCTTGATTACTGGTATTTTGTGATTAGCTGAAAGTTGAACTAGAAATATGATTCTTCTTTAACATATTAAAGAAAGTGGTTCAAAAAATTAAGACCTATTTTTGTTAAAACAACAAGGACATTATTTAAACGTTAACATGGAAATTGGATTTAACGGTGCGTTCCTTAAAAGACTTATGACATAATGGTTAATATAGATTGTTCCGAAGTAAATCAATGGGATATCGGTTCGGGAACCAAATAAATTCTTTGGAGTTATGCATAAAACAACAATAATACGTGGCATAGAAAGTAACTTTCTCTTAGAAACGTAAGACTAATTTCTCCTATGATGTTAAAATATGAAAATGAGTTGTTATCACAAGTCATATTTGAGTCTTTAGGGATCAAACTAATGACTGTGTAATCATTATTTATCATAGGCTAGCTAATAAAAAAATTTGTTGTCTGATTCGAATAGGTTGGTTGAAATATAGTTATGGCTTCCTTAGAAGGTCTGTAAATAAGTATACAATTTGGAAATTTATTTCATCTACATGAGCTTGTATATTCGCCTTTGATTGATAGGCTAGAAAACCATTAAGGGTATAATATAAATTTGTTGTTTAAATGTATCTGGGTATTCATGATACTTTTTGAATACTCTAATAAAAATAATATACTTACATATATAACAATTTCCTCTATATCCATGTTTATCATTCCTAAGTCCGGCTCGAGTGCCAAATGGTTTGTAATGAGTCAAATGGAAAGATGTGTTCTGATTTTGGTACTATGAATGCTTAATCAACAGGGTGTTTTTCCAAGACTGAATATGCATGTATAATTTCTCTTGTTTATTTGTTAAAACCCCATTACATGTGCATTTTTGAACTAGGGAGTAAATATTTTTGGGTTTTAGATAGGAGCTTCGAATACCCAATAAAATAAAGTATAAGGATATTAATAATATACTTCAGGGTATGTGTGAAGATTATGGCTAATATGTTTTTTTGGGTAAATGAGACTCTATGTGTGTGTGTGTGTGTGTGTGTGTGTGTGTGTGTGTGTGTGTGTGTGTGTGTGTGTGTGGTGTGTGTGTGTGTGTGTGTGTGTGTGTGTCTATATGCTTATTGGGGTTCTAATTCGAGACTAAAGTTATGTCTGTGATCTATTGTTTGAGAGCCTTATATGGCATGGATTTTATTGATAAGATCTGGGAATTAATCCTATGACTTTATGAACTAAGGTTGTTGAGAATAAGATCGATTGTGTGAGGATATCATAACTCACTGTGTAGCCAAAGTAGTTCAATGGTATGTACAAATACCTTTTCTCAAGTTAAGGAATTATATATATATATATGTGTGTGTGTGTGTGTGTGTGTGTGTGTGTGTGTGTGTATGTATGTATGTATGTATGTATGTATGTATGTATGTATGTATGTATGTATGTATGTATGTATGTATGTATCACTATCTTAAAGATTTGAGGAAATCCTTATTATAGTAAAACTTGTATACGTTTTTGAATATGGTATTATAGTAAAACTTGTATACATTTTTGAATTTGGTAATTATATATATATATATATATATATATCATTGGTGATGATCATTTTGTTGAATTGATATCAACTTACATGAGTGTAACATTAGCATTATTATTGCATAAGCTTAATAGAGGATTGATAAGACAAAGGGTAGTGTTTCTGATTATGAAGAAATGTATGGTTCTAATTTTCAGTTAATAAATTATCCATGGCCTAACGAAAGAAATAGGTAATGATTAAAGATATCTTATTGAAAATCAGCTATAGAGGGGTCATGTGAGAGAACATTGAGATTACTTGTTTGGACTCAAAAATAACTAGTTAAGGAAGCTATAATATGAGTTTATAAAGATACAAAGTATTCGTTCTATAGATGTTTTAGTATATATGTTGAACGTTTTCCTAACCAAGGATGATTCCAAGAATAGTTATCAAGTACATAAATCTAATACGTAAGAAATTTGTCTTGGTTGGGATTACTGGATATTGAAAAGGCATTATTGAATGACGAGTGTAGTTTTGATTGTCTAGCTAGTGATCCTTTTGATAAATTGGTTAATGATGTTGGCATACTTAAGTATTAAGATCAATATCTACTCAAGAATAAAACATGAATGTTATCCATGTACTTATGTATTCTATATTAATTAACGTACCATTAGGAAATGTAAGACAAATAGGATCAACTAATAGGAGGGAGATGACTTAATAAATATAAAATCCCCTAGGATTTGAACATTTTTATCAAGTGATTTTTTATTGGGTAATAAATTGTTATTGAATATGTTTTTATGAGATAATTGTTATTTTAAAAAATGATTTCTTAACTATATCGGTTTCAATATAGTAAGGATGTTTGATCCTTCGAAATTTAATGAGAAATGTCATTTCTTAAGTTGATAATAAACTAACAACAACACTTATATTGAAGGTTTTCGATCCCAATAGGAACTTTGCTAGGGCAATGGAATTCCTTACGGGGTTGGGTGGAAGAATTCTGTAAAATAATGTGGATACCTCTTTCAAAGCATAAAATTAAAGAGCATGAACAAGACTATGATCCCCCCACATGGAACTTATTGTCATAACATATGACTTGTAATACTTGAGGTAATGACGATTGGGAAAGCTTCTAGGAAAATTGGAAACAACTGATTAGAACTGAAGTATAGCTTCACGTAGCCTAATTTTAATAAAAGATGATGTACTTGGCTAAAATATTTTCCCAACATAAATTGGCAATTCTTATTTTCAAAAAAAATGAAGTGAAAGGTATTTGGAATTAGTTGTATGACATATTCTAGGCTTATGGGGATGACTAAATTGTTGGCTCAGTTTTTTTTGTAAAAAATCATTGTGTGTATTTCAAAGAAATTGGGAATTGCAAAAGGAAAAGTTTTGGAAAAGCAAGCGAGTAATGAAACACAACAACTTAACAAGACTTGTAGGAAATTGGAAACAATGTTTTCCTTGTTTTTTTATGTGATATATGGCTTGTTTTTTAATATTTATTTTATATATTAAATAATATTACATGTTATGAATGGTTGTAATGACAAAATTCAAGTCAAATTTTGGACTGTGTGATAGTTTTTGTGGATTGGAAGGCTGTTACCCCCAATAAATTTGGTAACAGATAGAATGAAATTTGGAAAATTCTTAGTTTTTGGATGAAAATACTGACTATTCTCCTTAGCGTCTAGATATAAATCTATGTTTGATTATTCAAATTATTTTTAATGAGTAAAATCATCAGGATGATGATTCATTAAGGGGTGAAGTATGTCACATCCCAAAATGTTCATCCTTTGTTGTCATAAAGCAACTTGTAGCACTAAACCATTTACGAGTAACGGGGAAGACGATACCAGTACATTGTTCCATATACCATTATGCACACGTACACATAGCCAAAAATTTATGCATATTTGTGCACAACTATGTGTGTGACATCGCAATGGCTCTTGTTCTCATGTACTCGCAAACTGTTTAATGTTATAATTCATTTTGGGTGTTAGTAGTTATGGATGTACATTACCTTATTTTCTGTTGATGATGGTTTCATTAACCATCTTGGATGGCTATGTTGTTATGTTATGTTATGAGTTACCTTGCAGAAAGTGATGATTTCGATTCATTTGGGTACCTTGTTTTATTAGTGTAACTATTATTGAAATGTTGATACATCTCACTTGTTATAATTATTGCCTTGATAGCAATGTTAAAACACACAACAATGATGTATGTCTTGATAATATTATATCAATATGAAGTATTAAATGACCCCAAATAAATGATTTAAAGTTTTGTTTATAAATTTTAAATAGTATTAAACCAAAAACTTATATTTTTCCTATATGGGCCATATGCTCCCCGACCATATGAATTGACTAGGGGAAATATTAATCATGGCATAACCATTCGGTATTAGAACATATAGTAAATTGCTAAGGTTATGAGGTCATTTGATCATTTTTTCTTAGTCATCGACCCCCATGCACATTTTCAAAAGGCATATAGAAAGGTAATATGGGCTATTATATAAAGTAGTAAGGTATTTTCTTTGCTTTGACTTGTAATTATTTGAATGCTAATAATGTAAATCCAGTCGTTGTTGACCCATGCAGTATGATGACTTGATATTTGTGTGATCTAAGTCTTTGGATCTAGTGGGGACTCCATGCAAGTAATAACTGGTAAAAATATAAATGATTATTATGTGGGAATAGCCACGTGAAAAAAATATATATTGGATCATTCTTAGACTTCATGTGAAGTTTGGCTGAAAAGGTGAATGTTATGCAAGGTTGTAAATTATTAATATAGGTTGGTCTTGGACCATTGTGGACACCATGTAACCTTGGAAACGATTTTGATAGTTATTTATATAAATAATTACAAAGTGGTCATGCATGACCCATGTAAGACCTTGGTGTTTGTGGGACTATCTTTGACTGACTCCATGTAAACAGGTTTAAGGTAAACTTGTATTAGTTTAATTATTTTATCAAAGAGGACATAGTCCAACATGCATGATCAAAAGTATTGTTGAATAATCATCTTTTACCAACTAATTTAAACCTCCTTTACTTCTAATTTTTTTGCTCGTTTTAAACTCTGATAAATTAGAGGAAAGATAGAATTGGGGATTGTTGATGGAAATATTGGCCACAACATGGCACTTAATGCATTAAATGAAATTTATTATTTTTGGAAACCCGAAGCTTTCTCAAGAAGATATCAGGTGAGTATGTTGTCATTTCATTTTGAACGATTGTTTTCACTTCAACCTCTTTGAAATTTGTATGTATTTTATGGGTGAGCTATGGTGAGATAACTTACCATGCAACTAATTCCTTTTATTATTCTTCCCTATTGTTTGAAGTTATTCCTTTGGCATGGCATGGAGACACGGTGTTATTTATGGTCTTCTTATATATAGTTAATTGGATTCAAAAAACTATGATCATGATTAATGGGCAACCCGAGGCATATAAACCTGGTTTGAAATCCTTGACTTTGGTGGGAAATTGTTGCGAGGAAACGGGTTCTAGTTTAATGGGTCACTTAGCTTGGAGGGCTTGCAAAGTTACATGCATGGTTTTTTTACTCCTCTTTTTGGTTTACTATGGAATTTTTATTATTGAATGGTTTTTGTTCTCTCGTATTTGTCTCTCTCGATCAATGTGGATTGAATGCTATCAAACATGTAATAAGATAGGAATTTTGGGAAAATGTGCTTACCCATTTGGGTATTGGGAATCTGACTTACTATTATTGAATGTAGCAGCCAAGATTAATATATTCTTATTAACTTAGCCTGGAAGTCTACGTAGGGTTGGCATGAGGTTTGAAAATCTTAGATTCGGCTATTGTTAACCATGGTCAATGACTCTCTTTTAATTTTAGAGCATTTATATGAAATTATTCGTAAAGCAGGATACATTTGGATGTCAGTTAGTTCTGTGGACATATATTGTTTGGACGAAAACTATTAAATCCAATATTATGGCAATAGATGAGATGGGATATGCTTGTATTTTATCCCTTCTCTATAAAAAGGAAATTTAGAAATACTAATAATATTCCTTAGATCTTTCGTTAATTCAAATAATAGCTCATCGAACTCACCAACAAAGGCGAAATGAGTGAACTACTCTTAAGCACTGAGATGGGTGTTGAGGCTATCAAGTTATCTTAAAATTATTGTTAGATTAAGATAGAGTATTCTTAAAGATTTAGAGTATTTTCTCTCAAGATCTCATGCTCGAATTTAATACTTCTTAACCATTTTTTTCTTTTTTTCTTTTTAAAAGAAAGACTTCGAGATGACTATTATTTCTTTTCTAACATATAATGGAGTTAGTTTAAAGGGTAGCTACAACCTGGATTTGGGTTGATCCCTCGGATGGGTATTCATTTTGGAATTATGATTGAAAATTCTTAAGAAGAAGATTGGCTGTTAGTTATTCTCTACATGTGGATTCAACTTCTAACGTATGCTGCCAAAACATGGAATGGTTATAGGTATGGGTGGCTATTTTATTAAAATTGAATTAGACCATGTTGAGTTATCTGATTGTAAAATATAAGTCCATAAGGGACGTGAGAAGAATTAACCTTTTCTTGGTAATATGGTTTTGGATATTTATGGTATGGTAAGTGCACCAAGTTGGGGGGGGAAAAGGGGGTCTTAAGTGGATTCATTTTTTAGAAAAATAAAAAATTCAACTTGTACGATTTTTTCGAAATAATTTCACTCAGAATTGGAAGATGATGTAGAAATATGAATCATAGCATTTTGAGTCTAGTTTTTAAGCTACTAAATTTTATTGAAAACGTAAAACTTTAAGTGGGTCAAACAACTAAAATACCAACAGGTGCTCCTATTTTTGTTAAAAAACATAATAGAGTGACTTTCGTGCCCCCCACCATTTTTAGCCCACCATTGAGTATTTTTGAAAACCCTTTGGTAGAAAGATAGCTAGGAGCATCTAGTTTGTGTTAGAATTTGTTTTAGATTTTTGTAATGGGTATTTTTTATTTATGATTTTTCTAGTACATAAATTTTATGTTTTGAAAAATAACGGAGCTCCGACCGTGCCCCCCCCCCCCCCCAACTACCTCAAAAAATATCGAAAATTAGATTTTTTTGGATATGCATAGAATTATGCCTATTTTGTGCTAGTATAATTTTTTTTCAATTTCGATGACCCAAAAAACAGATACATGATGAAATATAGACATTTAAACTTCAAAAAATAGCTATAAAAAGGCATAGTTAGAAAATAAATAATATGGAAACCTTATGGTAGTCAAAAAAATTGAAAAATTATAATTTTAGAAAGAAGAAACTCTGCTTTACGTCGTGGTATGATATTTTTCAAATGGATCGATTGTTTTATTTTGATTTATCATAGAGGAAGTGGCATTTTAACATTTTCTGCAAAAACACGTTGTTTGTTGTGTTTGTGCAGGTCCATGCCTTAGGGTTGGGGATCTAAACCGGATCCTAAGCCTTGAGGCATGGCTTGGAAAAGGAGAAAACACAAAACACATACGTGTTCTGTATAGTATGAACATTGTATATGCTTTTGACATGCTTCTATTTACAAAAATTAATGTTATAAGTATAATTTTTTCATTCATTATTATTTATATTTTATGGTTTATTATAATTTAAATTTATTTATGTAAATATAAGAAATTAGGGTCACTCTGCACCTTATGGAACTAGTCTCATAGCTCCATTAGTCAGAGTTTAGGAGACATTTTTTTATAGGTAATTTTCAAGTTTTCAGCATTTAGCCTAAATATTTTAGCATTTAAATTCTACAATCGAAACCATAAACCCTAACCTCGATGCCCTAAACCTAAACCCTAAACCATGATCCCTAAAACCTAAACCATAGACCTTAAACCCTAAATATTAAGCCCTAAACCCTTATCATTAAATGTTCAGCCCTTACCCATGAGCCCTAAACCCTATACCTTGAGCCTTAATCCCTAAACCCTAAACCATGAACCATGAGCCTTAAATGTTAAACCATAAACCATAAACCCTAAAAACTAAATCCTAAACCCTAAACCCTAACCCATAAACCCTAAAGCCTAAAGCCTTAGCCCTAAACCCTAAACTATAAGCCCTAAATCCTAAACACTAAACCCTAAACTCTGAACTCTGTGACTTAAACCTTTAACCCTCAACCATGATACTTAAACCCTAAACTATAAACCTTAAACTATAAACCCTAAACCCTAAAACCAAAGTAATAAATCCTAAACCCTAAACCCTAAATCCTTGAACCTAGACCTTAAACCCTGAGACCTAAGCCCTAAACCCTAAATACTAAATCTAGAGCCTTGATATCTAACCCCCAAACCTTAAACCAGTAACTCTAAATCCCAAACCTTAAGCCATAAACCATGAACCATGAACCCTAAACCCTAATCCCTAAACCATAAACCTTAAGCCTTAAGCCTTGAACCCTACACCCTAATCCTTGAGCCCTAAACCCTAAACCTTAAACCATGATCCCTAAAACCTAATTTAAAGCCCTGAGCTCTAACCCCTAAACCTTAAACCCATAACTTTGAACCTCAAACCTTAAGTCATAAACCCTAAACCCTGAGCCCTGAGCCCTAAACCTTAAGCCCTAAATGTTAAATCATAAAGGTCCCTAAACCCTAAACCCTAAAAACTAAATCATAAACCCTAAACCCTGACCCCTAAACCCTAAACTCTAAACCCTAAGCAATAAATTCTAAAGCCCTAAACCATAAACCTTAAGCCTTAAGCCTTGAACCCTAAACCTTGAGCCCTAAAAACTAAACCCTAAACCCTGAAATTTGAGACCTAAACCCTTAACCCTGAGACCTAAAACCCTAAACCCTAAACCCTAAAACCAAAGTAATAAATCCTAAACCCTAAACCTTAAACCCTTGAACCCTAGACTCCTAAACCCTGAGACCTAAGCCCTAAACACTAAATACTAAATCCATGAGCCCTGATATCTAACCCCCAAACCTTAAACCAGTAACTCTGAATCTCGAACCTTAAACCATAAACCATGAACCATGAACCCTAAACCCTAATCCCTAAACCATAAACCTTAAGCCTTAAGCCTTGAACCATACACCCTAATCCTTGAGCCCTAAACCCTAAACCTTAAACCTTAAGCCCTAAATGTTAAATCATAAAGGTCCCTAAACCCTAAACCCTAAAAACTAAATCATAAACCCTAAACCCTGACCCCTAAACCCTAAACTCTAAACCCTAAGCAATAAATTCTAAACCCTAAACCTTAAGCCTTAAGCCTTAAGCCCTAAACCTTAAACCCTAAACCTTGAGCCCTAAAAACTAAACCCTAAACCCTGAACTTTGCGACCTAAACCCTTAACCCTGAGACCTAAAACCTAAATTATAAACCCTAAACCCTAAAACAAAAATAATAAACCTTAAACTCTAAACACTAAAAGCTGAACCTTTAACCCTAAACCCTAAACCTTGAATCCTGAGCCCTAAGTCGTAAACCCTAAACACTAAATCCATAACCCTAAGCTAGAACCCCTAAACCTCATATATTTCAAGTATGTCTCATGACTGAGTTCATTTTTTGAATATCTTAGGACCATATTTCCTAGTCTTGTGTCTAGAACCATCATTAAGTCTGCTTTTATAACTACCTTGTTTATGAGAGGTGGGAATTTCCCTCCTTCAAAATATCAACAGATGAAAGAAATCAAATATGAATCTCTTTGAATTTTGTTTCTATGAAGTCGATGAACCCTTTTTCAATTGAATACTCTCTGTCAATAATAAGAAGAATGGGTGAGACAAAAAACATTATCGTGAGTGAAATAGTTTACATGCAATGTGCATTTCCCTCCTTTAAAATATTAGTAGATGAAAGGCATAAAATTGTGATGACTCCTTTGAATGTTCTGCCTACGAAGTAGATGAACCCTTTTTAGTTGAATACTCTTTTTCAATACTTATAAGAATGGGTAAGACATAGAACATTACTGTCACTGAATGGGTGAGCCTAATCGATGAGCATTAAATCTTGAACCATAAACCCTAACCCCTAACCCCTAAACCTTAAACCTTGAGCCTTAAACCCTAAACCTTGAACCCTGACCTTTAAACCTTAAATCCTAACTCCTAAACCCTAAATCGTAAACCCTAAATCCTCAACCCTAAACCTTAAGCCCTGAGCCCTAAACCCTAAACCCTATACAATAACCATAATCCCTAAATCCTAAACTCTAAGCCCTAAATCCTAAACCCTAAACCTTAAAACCTAAACCGTTAGCCATAAATTCTAAACCTTGAGCCCTAAACCCTAGTCCCTAAGCTATAAGCCCTAAGCCAAAACCCTAAACCTTGAACCCTCACACATAAACCCTCAACCCTAAACACTAAACCATAAACATTGAGCTCTAAACTGTGAACCCTCAACTCTCAACCCTAAACCCTTAACCCTCAACCTTGACCCCTAAACCCTAAACCTTGAGCCCTAAACCCTAAACCCTCAACCCTTAACCCTTAACCATAAACCCTAAACCATGAACCCCAATCCTTGATCCCTAAACCCTAAACCCTAAAATCTGAACTATAAGCCTTAAACACTAAACCTTAAACCCTAAACTCTAAACCTTGAGTCTTAAACCTTGAGCCCTAAACCCTAAACCCTAAATCATAAACCCTCATCCAAAGAAAAGTCCTAAAAAGATCATTCAACATGTTTTAGTGTGTAGGGAATAGTGTTTAAGGTGATCAATCGACTCATTTAGTTTTGATGAGAGACTACTTCCGTTGAAGGCCTAAAAAGGCATTTTTGGCCATTTTGTAGTTAATTGAATACCCTTTAGAACTAGCTAAAATGAGCTAGTCATGTCACTTAGCTATCAAGGACCATTATTTGTGAAGTATTAAGGCATCGCTAGTCTCCATAAGAGACATATGAGAAAAAACATGTATGAGAATCATGAATTTAATTCCATGAAAGGATGATTTTAGAGCTAGGAAATATGAGGGGATGATCTTTATATGGAGCACCATATTTCTAAGAATGAGCAATCATCTAAGTTCACTTGATGCAATTCACTTGGTACTATTCATAACAACTCATTCAAAACCTAGTAGTGTTGTCACACATTAAGGAGGAGGCACATTACAATCACCTCATTTTGGCCATAAGACATGAATCCCATTCTGGGAACAATCCTCTATCTAGAAAGTGAGGATATATTTTTAGTAAGAAGTAGACAAGCATCATAGAGTTGATTCATGTTCACTAAAGTGAATTATGGACCAAATTTAAAAATTAATACCAATTCAAGCAGTGGTAGGGACAAAATCCATTTTAGAAGGTAGAAAAACCTTAAAATGACTATATGCTTTCCCAAAACAAAGACCGACTACAATATATATGCCCTGAAAGTTTTAGGTCGTTTGCTAAAATCCTAAAAATGAGTAAGTACTGACCAGATTAGATTTTGAAAAACTATCTTCTACATTATAACTATTGGAGCTCCAGGATCACTTCCATCAAGTGTAGAGTGACCCTAATATCTTATATTTACTAAAAGAAATTTAAATTATAAGATTTCTACATAAATCTTATACTTTAACATTTGTTTTTGTAAGTATAAGACACCCACAAACATATACATGGTCCATACTATTCAAAACACGTATGCGTTTTGAATTCTATAAAGCGCGTACACGTTTTTCCTTCTTTCAAACGTGTACGCATTTTTCCTTCCTTATAACACGTACGCATTATAGGTTCGGTAATTACCAAGCCAAATAAATTAAAGCGCATATGCATTTTTTTTGTTTTTGGGTTTTTGTCCACTTTTTGGCCCCCCAACTTCATGCACTTACCCGGTATGAAATTTGATAAATATTCTTGATCTTGACATAGAACAAGATAGTCTTGTTGGTTTTGGTTGAAATTTGTAAGGTTAAGAATTATTCCATGTATGACGACAGGCTATATAGAAATGTAGATGTTATTAACTACTTACATGAAATGTTGTTGAACATCTAAATGGTTGAATAAATGTTAGAGAAATAATAACCCTTTAATATTTAATATTTATTATTAATGCAGTATAGTGGTGTAAATGACCTATGTCAATTCAAATTAAACTGGTCATGTTGAAATTACCGTTTTCAAAATGTTGGGATGAAAATGGATTTGAGTTGATTAAAGAAAGGATGAATTACATTTATTATATGAGCCTAGATGCATGAATTATTTAATGTATTGAAATGTGTTATTAAGTTAATACTTACTTTGTAACATGATGGCTATTGGAATTAATATAAATTGACTCTCTTTTTAGTGTATTGTTGGCTATGTGAATGAGGATAGCAATTGATAGAGTGAAGGAGATACCTTATGGATTTTAAGGAAATTATACTTGTATTAATAGACCATCTATAATTTGGAACTACTTGTGAATGGATTAAAGAATTACAGATTGTGGATATTTAATTAAATATATTTAAAAATCATGAGGATTGTAATGGAAGACATATTGTATTTGTATAACTAAAAAGTGAAGTATTTATTATAGACAAATATTAAATTTGAAGTGTTCCTTATTTACAAGTCCTTATGTGTTTTAAACTATTTTTCAAATTAGAAAAAGTTGTAATATGATATGGTATAAATTGAAAATAAATATGAGTAGTGAATATACTCTTCTTCTTCAATGTGAGATAGTATGAATCACTCTGCAATATTTATGATCTCATCTACAATAAATTTGATTAAGAATAATTGGGGTAAACTAATAAAATAAAAATAGTAATATAAAGAGGATCATATAGATGGATATTAGAATATTAACTATAAGGGGTGAATTATACTTAGAGTCATACATAGGACAAATTCATAAATCAACTTATATGATTTATACTCATCAAGTGTAATTGTTGCCTTTGATTTTTAGGATACTATTCTTCTAGGATTAAGATGAGTTTTCATGTAGACTAACACATCTACACTAATAGGTTACATTAGTAGTGTATGTAGTATGAAGGCATATTAAACTAACTATTTTTAAGGGAAAAATTGTTAATGATATACTTAGTGCTGACAAATAACATTAGATTTATCTATAGACCTAGATAAGTAGGATTCCATAATTAGTTATATGATAACAATAGTTTGTTGTCTTTCAACAAAAGTGACATGTAATCACATGGTTAAGTATCATTCATTGTATGAACATATTATGATGGAATGGTGAGATTTAAAAAGGTACTTAAGAATAATGGAATAGGGTACAAATGTATTTATTTGTCTTAATAAACTAAATCAACCTAGTAACTAAAAATGGACAATAATGAATGCTTAAGTTGTTAAACAATGAACTTAATAACTTATGAATGGAAAAGAATCCTTATACTATGATGGAGACGAATATGTTGTGAATGGAGGGACAGGTTTCATGTGGCTTATGTGCAGTCATGAAACCAAGCTAGCTAGTGTGATGCCCTATACTATGGCCATAGTATTGCAAATGAATGATTGCATTGTATGATCACAATTTCTTATTTTGAACTATGTTATGTCAGGGAGGCTACACTAAGAAGATACACATTATTTGTACCCTAAAAAGGTTCAACAAAATGATATATTGGGTATATCAGCTTAGAAGGAGCATAAAAAGGGGATCAAGTAGGATCTAAACCCTTGCATTTGCACATGGTTATCATAACTTGTCTAGTTAGATTCTAAACATTAATTGATGTTGGATTAATTTTTTATAAGCTATTAAACATTGAATCCATCAAGATAATTAATAATAATGTAATAATTCAGTAGTTAATGTAAATGATGTTAATCATTTTAACGTACGATAATCAAAGGAAATTTATAACTCATGGTTGCTAGAATTTAATGGTTGCGTGTTAAATTCATTGAAGGTATTAACTATATTTAATGAGTGGGTACCAAAAAAAATCCTTAGTCTTTGATGAAGTAAAAATATGGTGTTACAATGTATACCACATGATGGTGGTGATGCCTAGAAATGTACGTTAACAAATGACCAATGACCATAATACAAGTGTCAATCCATTCTTCAAGTTTACTATGATCACTAGGTATGGGTACTTGTCCATAAAAATAGAGATAAAGGTCAACATGAATAATAAAGCATTCCATGCTCGAATGTCATAGTGCATAGTTAGCCCTACCAAGAAGAATAAATGGAGGATGTAATGCAGAAACGGTCCTATGAAGCATAGGTTTGGGACAAGCAATCTCCATAGTACAAACACAAAAAACCAATAAGTGCAAAATGTAAGAAAAGAAGGGTGCAAGAATACACACAAGGTTGCAAGACATCGAACTTAGTTGAGAATGCATCTGCATGAAATACGATACCCAATAATAATGATAACCCCATGTTTGTGACACTTTATAAGTAGTTTTTTATTATAATAGGGTGTGTTCATGCGACATGGGACAATTGACCACCCACCTTGCAGTAGGTGACAGATTGCGCAAGAGTGGAGGTCACAATAAGTCTCAATTGGAAGTAGCGAACAACATGTAAACAAGAAAAAATTAGTGTAAGTAATGAACAAGGGGACAAAAAAATTCTGGTGTGAGAAAAATGTCTCATGTCACAGTAGAAACCCCCTTGGTGCAAGACCGTGGCGGACGCGCTCACTACTTTGTAAGCAATAACAGGGGCGATTACAATGCAAACAATGGGCTCAAGATGAGTCCTGAGGACCTACAGGATGCAACAAGGGCTTTGATAAGGTGGAAAAATTCTAAGAGGGATGCTACACTCCACTAAAAAATTAGTAGTAGAAAAACATCCAATAACACTAGAAATCACACTCTAAGTTTTGCCAATTAGCTTAATTTAATGATAAAAAGGGTGACAAAAAGGTAATGATAACTATTAAATGATGATAAAATGAACTACCAAGTGATTAATTAAGTTCTTAGAAAAAGATCCTAATTAATTCAAACATAAATTGAATTTAATTAACCTCTAAATGGCCTCCTAAGAATTAAATAGATCTTTACTTAACAGAATTAAGGATTTTAGGATAAAATTAAAGACCTAACATTAAACTTACCCCTCTAATTAACAACTAACCCCTAAATTTATTAGACCCACCTTATATATTAAACATAATTCCTCCACTTATAAAATATCCACCTTAATATTAACCCCATAATGAATAAAATACACCGCAAAAAAACTTAAACTAAGTTAAAATGTAAAGAGGTCAGCAAAGCGGTCAAACAAGTAAATATCCTGGTCAAGGTATGACGCCTAAGCGAGTGAGGTGAAGGGAGAAGGTCTTAAGGGATAATAAGGTGAAAGACTTAGTCTAGTGGAGCAAGTTGAGGTAAGGGAATTGGTCAGAATGCAATGGATTGAGTGAGTCTCAATGGTAGAGCCAGAAATGGTGAGTGACCCAAGTCACAGGAAAAATGGTAGGGTGAGGTGGGAGGCACACTGGTTAGGATGAGAAAGGATAGGAAGATGTAGGGATAAAACATCTCATCATTAGGAAAAAGGTAACCCAACTCAGATGTAATATGCAGGGCTACATCAACTTAATGGCACATTGTGAGGAAAAACCTACACTTAGGAAAAAGAACATGAAGCGAATGAAAGAACTAATCTGGCAAACAGGGGAAGGGATCGAACAAGCCAATGTAGTGAGAAAAGAAACAATCTAAAAAATTGAATGCAACACTTAAATCACCAAAGCAAGTAACATCCAAGAAAAAAGAACACTGTAAAAAACTAAAAATCAACATCAAAACCGACCCAAACGTAATGTAAGTAGAACACATCAGTATGTAATGCAAAACAGATGCATTTCTCTACACTCTCTACAAGATCATAAGGTACACATATCTTATCTAATTTATATTATTGAGTATTCACTTAACATAAAGTGGGGGAAAATCTAGACACAAAATCACACATTTGGGTACATTTATAGGTCCTAAACGTTACTAGCATTTACAATATTCCTAAGTAATAAAACTAGTGGTTGACAACTATCTTTGGCCTCTTTCCTTAGTTTCTTGTTTTCTATTTTGTCTTCCACACCCCACATCCCAGTCATAATTTTACTAATTGATATTTTATGGATTTAGAGCACACCACCCAGTCAGGACGGAAATTTCCAGGTGGTCCTATCCCCTCTGGGAACCCCTAAACCTTTCTCACCTTACTCACTCCTTTTGGGTCTCTTTATCTTTTAGGAATTTTTTTCACTTATGGATCGGTCTTCCAATTATCAATTAAGAATTTCAAACAAGGGAATCATATAGATACATAGTTATGTGTTGTGTTCAAAATAAAAGACCAAGCACTAAGCATTACTATCATCACCTAAGCTTGCATTCAAAAGGCACTTGAAGCCCTCCAAAGAATTCATCAAACATCCATTCAAGGAATAAGGGTTCACATACTCTACATACACATCATTAGAGGGGGATGTTTATTCTATTCCATCCACACATTTTCATTCTAGAGAAAATCTATCCCGTTATCAAGTGAAACTTGCACAAGGGAATCCTAGGACACATTTTCTACACACACTCAAAAGAACTACATGGATTCTAAGATGTAGTGCATCACTCAATCATAAGTTCACTCTCAGATTGATCGTTGGCGTTATTCAAACTCCCCATTCTACACCTTTTTTTAGGATTTTATGTGATTTATGGGCTTATACAGGTGAACTTTCTATTTTCTAGGTTATAGGTACTTATGACAATTAAGAAGAAACCATCAGGAAATCAACAAGAAGTAACTTGTAACTGGACATGTGTCTGGAAAGCCTAAAATTGGTCTCTAATGTTCAGGTTCCCTTTCCCTATCCTAGACCCATGTGTCTGGCTTCGTTCCTATCTGTTACAATTTGCAGTGTGCAGTAACGACACTTTTCCCAATCTATGTAGAACTTTTCCCTACTTAGATCACTCCTATTTTGCGCATAAATCATCTAAGTCCTCTTATCTCACCTTTTTTATTAGGGTTTCATATTTTAAATCTTAGTTTTCTTATGTCATTTTTGTACTTTAGCATTTATACATCAGTTACTTTGCAATTAGATTTAATTAATTCAAATTAAATTAAATCAATATATGAGTGTTGTGTAACTCATGTGCATGACATGTGGATACAACCCTGAATCACCCTAATGATCCATGATCTCACTAAGTGAGATTACTAACCATATATGGTGGAAAATACATCGAATGATGACGAAACAATTCATATAAACCAACAACATCATCTTTTAGTACATTCATATAATTATTAATTTAATTAGGGTGTGAACATTTTTTATCCCAAATCTTGAATCAAATATATATTTTTTAAACACTAGTTTTCCCTTCTTTATGATCTTCTTCTTCATTCTCGAAAGTGTCTTTCTATTTTATATCATCATGATCAACCCTCAAATCTCTTATCATCTCTACTTTAATTTGAGGGGTTATCACTCTTACCATAATATGATATATTATCCATTTAGCAAGGTTTATGCTCATTCTTTTTGTAAGAAAGGGACTCATATGTTAATTCCCCTTATTTTGGTACACAATATGGATTATGATCCTTACTATTAGCTCTTATTCTACTACTGACATCTTTGCTAATTTTTTTGTATTATTACCATTGATCATGTGTAAGATGAAGGATCTAGAACTGAATCTAAAAATCATGCCCCTGGCCTTCCTGAAGATTAGGCACAACATCTTACAAGAGAATATCACTAATATTGACATTCTTCTCTATGATTTGTGAGATTAATTTAATCATACGTCACTATCTAATATAGAGACATAAATACAGTTCCTACATTTATGGTTCTTACATCAATGAGGGCACCTAATATTCCAACACACAATGTATCGATGTCCATTACTATGACTATTGTTTTTCCTACATGAAATCATAGTGGTCTACATGCTTATTATTTTATCATGCAAGCTCTTGAAGCCCTTTTTCACAGTTTATAATCTCAAATCTTATAGTTAGAATAAGGTGCATATGTTTCTTTTCATGCTATGGATTATATTCATTTGCTTCATAACCCACTTGCATTTGAAGTTGTTTCTTATCATTTTTCTCTTATTGTTATCACTTATAAGATTCTTATTTATGATGGCAAGGGTTACCCCGCAGAACACCTATGATCATTCCACACCACTTTCTTTGACTATGCATATAATGTCATCCTACCTAACAAACTCTTCTATAGAAGTCTTAAGGACATTTTCTTACCATGGTTCTATGATCTCCCCACACATTCTGTGTGGCCTTTAACCACTTTGCAAATAAATTTATTTTGTTATTTTCTATTAATATTGAGGAGGAAAATTATTATTCTCAAATATATAAAATATATCAAGGTTCTAATGAGCACATCAATAATTATATTTATTGGCTCTTTGGACCTCCTACAATTATTTATTGGTCTTATAACACACATATTATATATAGTATCTCTTACCTTCCTCAAATTCCTTATGGTTTTCTAGTGCATGTGTTATCACTGGCATCTCTCACTCTTCTATTCCTCCTCGTAGGTATTTTATGTCATATATTGGTTCTAGTCGAAATAGTCCACCTAGTTCTCTTCTAAGGACTTCCATAGACCATATTATTGCTTCTTCCCCACTCACACATGAGAAGATCGTTATTTGCAACAGTTAAGGCCTAAACCTATAGTTTATTTCAGATATTATTCACCTTTTCATGAGGATATCATTTTGTAGCACTTATGTTACCCCTCTCCCTGTATATAGCTAAGTTCAGACATATAAAACCATTAAAATATTTGTAAAAATGCAAAGCTAGGACTTATACACATAGCTTGAATTTTTTAGCACTTTACATTGTATATGTTTCTTGTCACTTTGGTTTGATACATCACATATATTTTGGTAAGATATTTGTATATAATAAATGAATAATTTACAGAATATAACACAATAAAAGAGATATTGGTGGGACAATATTCCCAAATATTCAAGATATGTATAAGAATACCCTTAAGGTAGGGAAACACCGTACAATGCTCCTTAAGAAATGAGTAACTCCGCAATCTCCTGAGATGGGAATCCACTTTGAGGGGGACACCTCCAATATACCTCTACCAAGTATAAGACTCAACTCATACATCCATGACATAACTCATAATGATACTCACATCCTTTATATAGACATATATTACTCTTAATGGATGGGTAACACCTAATCCCAATGTAGGTCAAATCATTACCTAATATAACTAATTCCTATGTGACCCCATATATTATAAACGTATAACTAACTAAAGGGGATGTGTGCCACATGTTGGAATATCCATCAACCCTTATACATTATAATATCATATCCCAAGATACATAACATTCCCTCCCTTCTTGACATGTTTCGTTCTTGAAATATAAGAAGATCGATATAATGAGTGTGCTATAAATTATTGTACGCTTGTCACCATGCTCAATCATCCAACCACTCGTATGAGATCTTAGTGGGTGATGCTTCTCCAAACATGATTTCATATTCCATTACACTCCTCTGATTCCATCCTTGTCCATATGTGTTCCTCCTCAGCATCTATGCATATCATTAATAATTATTCATGTGATTACATGTTATATAATTGTTACTCTATTGATTCCATGTATAGCCATAATTATCACTCCTCTAATTCCCTGTATATCTATATAGATTCATGCCCTCATGTTTCCTAACATACATCTAGGATTGTTTCCTCTCATGATGATGTGGCTGTCTATATGGTTCAACCTTAATATCATCAACCTTATCAACCCTTTCCTCAACTTTATTTTCCTTTTCTATCTTGTTTTTTATTTATTTTTTTCACTTGAGTAAATGAATTATTTTTTTCATTTTCATCATGTTATTCATCCTCTCCTTTTGAATCATCCTTATTCCATTCTTCGCCATATTCAAATTCAACTTCATGATCCTCCTTTACATTATTTTTTTCCTTACTAAGTGTGATATCTTGAAATGTAATTTTATTTCTCTTGTACCATAATTTCACGAATTTCTTTTGCACATTAATATTAATTGTTCCTAAGGTCTCTAAAAAAGGATATAAAATAACAATATCCATACCATCTATATCTAAAGCATTAAAATCTAAATGTAAAACATATTTATCCATAGAGAGCTATAAATATTCAAAAACTTGAATATGCTTACCATCCACTTGAGATTCTTTGATATGATTTTCGTGAAGAAGTAGATGTTGAGCTACATCCATATTAATGAAGTTATATTTTTTGATATGGTTTATGGAAACAATTACCTTTTTCCTTTTAATGAACCCTTCAAATTTAAATATTAAAGTTTCATTTCTTGGAGATGCATTATTTGAACGTGTATCTTGATTTTTTGTCTCTCCTTCTAAATCATGTGTGGCCTCTTCATCATCAACATTGTCTTCTTCATCATTAACTTATTTTTATTCTTCTTCTTATTTCTCATAGTTATCTGTAACACCCTTGTTAGTAACATCCTCTTCTTCTTCATCTTCTTTGGCCCATCAATCTAAGAAAACTTGTTCTATTTCCTCCCAAGCCCAATTGAGACGCTCTTATTGCACTTGATACTGCCAAATTAGAGCTATACAACCAATATTATATTGTAAGAAAAGACATGGTATTATTTATGGATAATAATGTTCCTTAAACTGAATCCACCATTCTCGAGCATCAATATCACCATCTCCTTAAAAAAAATTTCATCCGTGCGATCCAAAAAAACTAGGGTTTTATGAATGACCCTTTTGATCAAAACTTGTTCTAAACCTTTTGGCTAGAGGTCGGCCAAAAAAATAAAAAACACAAAATGTAAATCCCAATTGTATTTTTTTAGAGATTTCCTTAAATGTAAAAAATTAGAAAATTCCTAATATTGTGGCATGTGGAGAATTTTTTTGAAAAACAATAAAACTGCAATAACTTGATGAAGAAAGTGAAAACATGAGAATGAGGATCATGTAGGATAACGCGAACATCAACTGAGTTGTACTCGAATGATAACTTGAAGAAGTTCCCTAAGGAAGCAAACATTCAATCATGAAATGTGCATGCAGAGAAAAAGCCTCACTCATCTCACTAACCCATAGATCTGAAGAAAAGGGGTGGAAATGGGGGTGATGTGTAACCCCCAATGTATGGTAATCATACCTCCTCAAGTGGAGAAGAGGAGTTACATTCCTGAAATGGGAATGAATTCCTGTATGACACACTGACATATATGACATAATCTATCATAACTCCTATGAAACCTAATACCTTTGACCTAACCTAAGTTAGATAAATCACCACGTGATGTAGATCATGACACACACAAACATACCTCATTCATCGTAAATTAGGATGAGGTGGAAAGTCAGAAATGATAGATGGGTCCAAGCACCTAAGCCTGATGAGGCACCCATTAACAACAATAATATCAAGTAGCGAAGGAAAACCCAGTGGGAAAGACATCCACAACAAGAGATGGAAAAATCAACTAAAAATCTAAGAAAATTTTGAAAAACGGGTCCCAGTAACTGAGGGCCTAACTAGGTACCCATGTACAACTGCAATCTCTCAAGAATAAGAAAAAGAGAGGAGAAGGAGACAAGAGGAACTATAGAAGATATGAAACCATAGCCAAATTTGAACTCTGTAACTCTAATAAGTCTCCAAGAAGAGTTTTGATGACGTGGTCCTCGGCTTGTAGACTAAAGAATATCCAACCACACCGAATAGTGTACCTACCCTTAAGAAGGACATAAATGGAGTACTGTAAGTCTACCCTAATGCAGGAGCATCAAGATAATAAAGTGTCATAAGAGTATAAGGTCCATCCTAATATATTTTTTATAGTGAGAATGAATGACTTTTCTTAGACAAGTCAATGTAAAAGTAATTATGCTTGTAAAAAATTAAGTTTTAGGTGTGTAAGAGGTTAGAATTAGTTTTTATAAGCCTAGTTAATGTTATTTTAGGTTAACATAGGATGAATATTGTTTGGAACGAGCTTGAGAAATTTTGGGGATATAATTTCATGATATTGCAAGTTTAGGTAGGTTGTTGATTTCATTTAGGGGCTTTTAAGAGCAATTTAGGAGGAGTTGTTGTGAGGTATGTGTGTGGTTCTATGGAGAAAAATAACAAAAATGTAAGGAGTATCATGTAATGAAGGTGTCCAAGGAATAATAAATAGATTTCAGCTGTGTTATAGGTATACAATTGTTCATTTTGCATGCTTTAAGTGTGTTTCGTAAATTGTGTAAGGAATGGTTTGTCTCAGACCGAGGCCTTGAGTGTGATAGTCATCATGAGATGTAGTTTTAGATATTTGTGATGGTCTAGGGAGTTGAAGAGAGGCAAGAATAGATACATAGAATTTTCTCAGCCTCTAAATTCTTAAATTAGGCCCTATAGCCCTAATTCTATGCTCTCGAGCCCTAACTAGGGCAAGGAATATCAAATTTTCTAACCATCAGAAAATAATGGAACTTCGTGAGAATCTCTTTCCAGGTGTAAAATAAGTGTATGAAAATTTTCAAGTTCTAATTTGCATGTGTGGAAAAGTTACATGAGATTTTGTAGTTTGAATGTAATAGTGGCCAGAGAAGGAGAAAATGAGATGCATGAAGGATGAAAACATGGATTCCAGATACCAAATTTATTAGACATCATGTTGTCCTAATTACAGAGGTAGAACAATAAATTTAAGGTGAAATCATAGTTATAAGTGTCACTTTCATGTTTGTGGTGCTAAAATAGGCCTAATTTTCCTAGAACAGTGGTCTAGAGGTAAAAATCCATACAAAGAAACATGTGGTGAAACTTAGGCATATTCAAGAACTCTATAAAGGGTATTTAAATCAGCCTTGAGAGATTGAGGTTATTTAAAATAAATTTGAGATCCATCAGCATTTATATATTGGAATGGCTAGTGTTGGGGTGTGGAGCCTATTTTTGGTCTTCTCGAATTAGTGTTAAAGTGTTGGAGTTCGAACGGTTAAGTTTGGAGACTTCAAGAGAATTTTGTAGTCCTCTGTTGTGACATTTTTATGTTGTCACTATGTCGTCACTAATAATATGTTGTGAATTGGATGTTAACATCGTGACATTTTTTCCAGCTGCGGGAAGTTGAAAGGTCGCAAATTTCAAACTTCTAGGGTCAGATTTAGGACTTCTTAATAAGATTGTAATCCTATAAATAGAGGTGTTAAGGTATATTGTAGATATCTTGTGTGTTCAAGAGGTATTGAGGCTTAATGATCAAGAGGTGATCAAGAGTGATCAAGGTTAAGCAATTGGGTGTCAATTGTGGTTTATATGTGGTTTAACATCTTTGGAATTCTATTTTGAGTTCATAACTGAGAGAAGATTGTGAGAGTTGTTTTACTCTTGTTGATAATAAAATCTGAGCAATTTCTTATTGGACGTAGCCCACATTGGGTGAACCACATTAAATCTTGTCTTGTCTTCTTTTGTGCATTATTTATTTATGTTGTTATATTTCTGCAAGTATAATTTTGCTATATAGTTTCCTGCTGTTGTGGTTTGAGGAATTGTTTCTGCATATTTGTTCTATAATTCCTAACAATTGGTATCAGAGATTTGGTTTTTCTGAAGTTGTAAATCACAGGGAAATTTTAGCTTGAGTGTGAGCTTGAGGGTTGATCAAGGGTTGAGAAGTTCAATGGGTAGAACTCTGGTTTGTGGAAGATGTAATACTTATATCAGAAGGACCTCCAAGTTCCTTTGGCTGGAAAAGAAAAGAAACCTATAGCCATGTCGGATGAGGATTGGGAATTGATGGATAGAAAGGTTCTTGGGACAATTCATTTATGCCTTGCATTTTTGGTTTCTTTCAACATATCGTAGGAGAAGACCACGGAAGGTCTCATGAGTGCATTCGGGAAGTTATATGAAAAACCCTCTGCCTCTAATAAAATATTTTTGATGAAAAAGTTATTTAATATGAAGATGTCTGAGAATGATTTTTTTTATCATTTGAATGAATTTAATACGGTTGTGTTGGTCCGAAAATCTGTCGGTTAGGCAGGTCATGGGGAAACAGGCCAACAGTGTGCAGGGCATAGCCCCTCTTTGAGACAACAAAGTGAAACCGGTTTATTGCTAATCTATCAAGTAGGAATCTATGTAAATCTACACTATTCTAACTTCAGGGGGTTTGGGATCTCATCCCAGTAGAGGTAGTTCCAACTGTGAACAGAAAGGTAGGAGGGAAGGAACGAAGGAGGGTAGATCTGAAGGAAGAAAAGAAATGAATTCCAAAGACAGAAAGGTTAGAAGGTTTATGCTTTGGGATGGTAGTAAACAGAGCCAAACTTACTTGCATAAACAAATAAAGCAATACTGATGAAAAAATGACAATAGTTGGAATGAATCCAACAGGATAAAAATATAGATCTAACTTAAGAAATATCTTATGCAAATAACACACATATGGAGCACAAAGTCTGAATACATGTATTAATATTTCTTCTGTTACAAGAAAGCACAAATTCTTTCTCTCCTCACTTCTCCTTTCATACAAAAAATGCCCACCCTTGAATACAAAAATTATTCAAGTATTTATAGAAGGAGAGGAGGAAAGAAGACAAAAACAAACCAACTACTTACAAAATATCTTACAAGATATTTACAAAATATCTGAAAAGTCAACATTTGACTTGGGCAAGTTTTTTTATGGCAACATCCCATGGTGCAACATCGATGAGGTCATCATGTATGCCAACATGTTTTTTAAATATTTTACAAAAAATATCAACGCATCCCAGAAAGAAGGGACTACTCTTCGCATTGTAAAAGGGTGCACTTTTCTGCATGTTGACATGACAATTTTTCCCCTTCGTAAAGTGGCACAACTTTCATCACGTCGACATAGAAAAAATTCCCCTTTGTAAAGTGGCACAACTTTCGGCACGTCGACATAGGAAAAATTCCCCTTTGTAAAGTGGCGCAACTTTCAACACGTCGACACGACAATTTCTCCCCATTGGTGCAACTTTCAGCACGTTAACATGACAATTTCTCCCCATTAGCGTAACTTTCGACACATCAACACAACAATTTATCTCCATTGGTGCAACTTTCAGAGCATCATCATGATAAAAAGTGCACCTTAGCGCAACTTTAAGGACGTCGACACAATGATTCCAACGCTTGAAGCGCACATTTTATAATGTTAACATGATAATTTCAGCGCCAAAGGGGAGTAACTTCATTGATGTCAACACAACAATGAGTGTGCCAAAGGATTTTTTAGGTGGCACAAATTTGGGTATGTTGACATAACATTTCCTACGCCTAGTTCAAAAACAGGCACAATTTTGGAATTGTTGACACATGAAAAACTGCGCTGAGGGAAAAAGCTAAAAATGGCTAAGTTCATAAATAACTTGATTTTCAAAAGGTAGTTTTAGGCCATTTTTCACATTATCATTCTTCTTTCGGGGACCAAAATGGAATTTTTGGTATGGTTACTTGCAAATTGCCCTTGTCAATTCTACAGGATAACACTTGGTTCTTTCTGGGGACTATCTTTGAGTGAAACTCAAGGGTAGAGAATCCCATATTTTCATGTGCCTATCCATTAGGTTACATAGAGTAAAAAAAAGGGTGACCAAAAAAGGGAAGGAAGGGAACACACAACAAACAAGAAGCAAACACACAACGAAATAAAATTGTACAAAGAAGAGAGTAAGCTCTACTTCCTGAAAATCTTCAGGTGCTGCCTGCTATAGGGAAGCGGGAGCTTGGTTCCATCTAGATATGAGAGATAGAAACTATTCTCTCTGTTGATCTGCTTGATCTTGTATGGCCCTCTCCAAAGAGAGTCAAACTTCCCATGCATACCTTTCGGTTCTCTTTGTTTTTCCCATAGAAGAACGAGATCTCCCACTTGGAAATCTCTCTACTTAGATTTCTTGTCAAACAACCTCTTAACTTGATTCTGATGTTCAGTGATCTTGGTGACCACTTTCACTCACTTTTATTCAAGTTCTGTCAAGTACATAATCCTATTTTCAAGAGAATTTTGAAAAGTTTCATCTTCAATTGTTCGAGCTAAGCGCAGAGTAGGAAGTTCTACGGAGCTAGGGATTTCAGCATCGATCCCATACAACACCTGGAAAGGTGACATGCCGAGATACCTCTTTGAAGTGATACGATCTGCCCACAAAGCATAGTATAATGATTTGTGCTAAGACCATTGGTTTTCATCACCTAGCTTCCATATGATAGTCACCAGGTTCTTGTTGTTGGATTCTACTTGACCATTTCCTCAAGGATAGTAATTAGAAGCATGAGCCAAGGTTATTCCGTATCCATAAAAAAAAAAAATAACTTCCCGTGAAGAGAAGTTGGAAGCATTGTCAGCAATGATTTTGTGTGGAACTCCAAATCTCACAATAATATTCTCTTTGATGAAGTTGCACACAACTTCAGAAGTGGCATGCTTGACAGGTATGGCCTACACCCATTTCGTGAAGTAATCTATTATTGTTATGACGTAACTATGTCCAAAACTCGATTGAGGATTAAGCACTCCAATGAAATCAATTCCCCATTGTCTGAATGGTTTGTCGATGATGATGGGCCTGAAGGGAAATGCAGCCAACTTTGGTTTGCCAACGAACTACTGGAAAAGTTCACATTTCACTATCCAGGTGGCTGTATCTTGAAATAATGTCGGCCAGTAGTACCTGGCCTGAATGATTTTATGTGTTGTCACTGATGAGGAGAAGTGACCACCACCGGCTGAGTCATGAAAACTTTTTAACAATTTTATCTGTTGCGGATTGTCAACACATCATATAAAAATGCCGTCAATTTCACACTTGTACAATCCATCATCCCATATGACATATCTTGTAGCTCTGAGCTTCACCGTTCACTTTTCCTTTGTGGTTAGGTGAGTTTGGAACTCGCCATAGGTGATAAAGAAAGTGATGTTAGAATACCATTCGTCGTTGGTTGTGATAAACAGAACCATGGGCAAAGAATCTACTTTCTCTAGTTCATTTTGTTCTCCATCAATGTGAGCAGCTTTCTCCTCAGGTACCTCTGAGTCTTTATTTTCAGCAATCAGCTGACACAGGCCTTTACCTCTTACCAACTTGGTTGTTCTGATGTCTAGATCATATTCTTGGACCTTTGTTTTCCAATTTCCTTGTAAGCTCCCTAACACCTATTGAGTCAGGATAGACTTAACAGCTGTGTCTGGAACCAACACTATTGTATGAGAATTCAGAATGTAGTAACAAAATTTTTTGACTACTTTTACCACGGAAAATGCATGCTTTTCCAATTGCAACATCTTCAGATCATGAGGCTTAAGTGAAGAGCTCATGAAAGCAATCGGGGATTCGATATCTTCGGAGTTCTTTTGCATCAAGATAGCTAATACAGTATGTGTAGACGCATAATTGTACATGATGAAGTCTTTGTTGAAGTCAGGACACACCAGAACAGGTTCGTGAGTGATGGAGGTTTTTATGTCTTCGAATTATGTCTTGCCTTTCTCACTCCATTGGAATGTTTGGGACCCTTTCATCATATTATATATATGACGAGTCTTCTTAGCAAAATCAGGGACAAAGCATCTAAGAAAATTTACCTTTCTGAAGAAAGAGTGAACACCAGTCTTGCTTGTAGGAAAATTAAGGCTCTGAATAGCCTTGACCCTTTCGGTGTCTATCTTAGTTCCTTCTCTGCTAACGACATGTCCTAGCAGCTTTCCTTCAGTGACCCTAAAAACTGACTTTTTGAGATTTAGTGAAATTTCGTGCTCTCGGCATCGGATCAAGACTTGTTCTAAATGATTGCAATGATTACTTCATCTCTTGGAGAACACAGTTAGGTCATCTAAGTAAACTATGATGACCTTTCCCATCATACCTTTGAATGCAAATTCCATTGCTCGTTGGAAGGTGGCACCAGCGTTGATCAAACTAAATAACATTCTGTTGTAGGTGAAGGTACCCCAAGGAGTGGTGAATCTTGTCTTGAACTGATCTTCAGGCATGACTTGAATTTTATTGTAACCTGAAAAACTATTAAGCATAGACAGCATTTCTGAACCAGTTACCGCGTGTAGCACTTAATCCATTATCGACAGTGGATAGTTATCTTTTAAGGATGACTAGTTCAAGTTGTGAAAGTCCATGCATATGCATATCTCACCATTCTTCTTCCACACGAGCACAATATTTTCAACCCAAGTACTGTGATGAATTGGAAAAATAATTCTTACATCCAGCATCTTCTAAATTTCAGCTTGGATGGTTCCCGAGATCTTGGGATTGTAGTGCCTTTGCTTTTGACGGAAAGGCTTGACGTTGTCCTTAAGTGGAATGTCGTGCCGAATTTCCTTTGGCTTGAAAGACTTTAGATCAGCATAAGACCATGATAATACATCCATTTACTTTTTCAGCAACTTAATGAATTTTCACTTTTCCTCGGGCGTACAACACTTCCTGATGTTCACGGAATGAGGATGTTTCATAGTACCCAGATTGATGGATTCAGTTTCCGGAGAAGAGGAAGGATCATCTTGTCACTTTTTCTTTACAAAATGGTCATGATTATCAAATAATCGTTCCAAGGAAACCAAACCTTTCATAATCTTATTTCCCTTGAGTTGTATCATTGTTTCTTTTTCAGATTCATGTGCTTGACCGGTGAGGGACTCATGACACGTAGAAGTTGATCCATCGAAATTAAGTCCTTTGAAATTATCAGATTTCTCCAAAAAATTGATAAGTTGGTTGTCATCATTGAACACTTTCCAGTGTTGTGAATTATCTGGTACACTCGAGCAAAAAACCACCTTAATGGTATATGTATCTATTTTTAACCCTAGATTAGGTAGCATGAGAGAGGCCGAGATGGATAATAAATCAACCATGTCATTTTAAGCTCGTGGAAATTCTTTTATTGAGAAAGCATCAAAATTCTCGATGCTATCCCATACTGCATTGCGGTAGTGTCTGAGTCGGTCATTTTTTACTTGGTATATCCCTTTTACCTGATTGACAATTAGCTCAGCATCACCTTACACTCTTAGAATTTTTTTTCCTTTCTCTTTTGTAGCTTGCATGCCAAGTAATAAGGATTCATACTCAGCAGTATTATTAGTATTAAAGAACTATAACTTGAAAGAAAAAGGGAAAATCTCCTCTTCAGGAGATATTAGAATAGCCCCAGCACTGCATCCACTTGTTACACAACTGCCATCAAACTGCAATGTCCATACGATGTTGAGATCCTCTTTTTAGATGAGAATGTCCATTCTATCTGAGTCGATGGACAGGAAGTAGTTCCCCATCCCTGAAAATTTGAAAAGAATTTGAGCCTTGGGGTCATCAGAATTGGTGACTAGATATTTCTTTTGTGATTTTGGTTTCAATGTCTGCATCACCCCTTTGACATGAATCCTAGCTTTAGACCAGTCCATATGAATTTCCCCACCAACTTCCTTATAAAATATCCTCCCTAGTAATATCTCTGTATGTCTGTTGGAATTTCAGCTATGAGAATAGTTATTTTTACCCTTTTCTCAAGAAATGTTGCAAATGCGAACTACGCATCTTTGATATAACCAATCAATGGTACTTACTTGGTTTCCATGGAGTAGCATCTACCAAAAGGTTTGGTAAGTGTGAGGCCCAAAGCATGGGTGACCTTTGCTGGCATAACATTGTCAGAAGATCCAAAATCAATTATACAATTGCTTATTTTATGACCATTGATCGGGAGAGATAGGTAAAAAGGTTCAATTTTCCTTGACATGGAATTCGAAGCAACGTTTATTTGAGACGTAGGAGGCGTGGGAAGAATTCCTTTTGGGGAAATGGGAGGAAGGATGACAACCTAGTCTTAGATATACTTAACTAATCTTACAAGCTGCTTTGGGTTAGACTGAAAGTACTCAACTTCAAACATCTGGATCTTGGTTTTTTTGGCGTGATCGATTACATCGAATGTGACCAAGGGTTGCGCTAATGAAGGAATGAGTCCTTAGTTTCACGTTTGTGGAGGAAGAGTACTGGTCTTTATGGGATTGGAGGAAGGCTGGTTTGGAGGAGAAACAGGAGGAAAATATTTCTTTACAAAAGGTTTAACAGGAGGTTGAGTAGGAAGGGGATAACCTCTTTTAGCGATTGTTGGAGGAGGAGTTACCAAATCCTTTGCCCTTTTGTTTTTCAATAGTAACCGTTTGCTTCTTTTCTTTGCGAGCGAGTGAAAATTGTGTATGATTATCCACTCACATACCCTTCGGTACCCTCTTCTTCATCAGATTTCTCTTCTTCAAATTCCATATACCCGATACTAGAGTTGCCAAAAATTATTGGTCCGAAAATCTGTCGGTTATGCAAGTCATAGGGAAATAGGCCAAAAGTGTGCAGGGCATAGCCCCTCTTTGAGACAGCAAAGTGAAACTGGTTTATTGCTAATCTCTCAAGCAGGAATCTATGTTCAAATCTACACTATTCTAACTTTAGGGGGGTTTGGGATCTCATCCTAGTAGAGGTAGTTCCAACTGTGAACAGAAAGGTAGGAGGGAAGGAACGGAGGAGGGTAGATCTGAAGGAAGAAAATAAATGAATTCCAAGACAGAAAGGTCAGAAGGTTTATGCTTTGGGCTGGTAGTAAACAGAATCAAACTTACTTGCATAAATGATTAAAGAAATACTGATGAACAAATGACAATATTAGGAATGAATCCAACAGAATAAAAACATAGATCTAACTTAAGAAATATTTGATGCAAATAACACACATATGTAGCACAAAGTCTAAATACATGTATTAATATTTCTTCTGTTACAAGAAAGCACAAAGTCTCTCTCTACTCAATTCTCCTTTGATACAAACTATGTCCACACTTCGTAAATTGAGGAACAAGTTCACTGTCCCACTCGTAGCAAGGAGACAAGGAAAGAAGACTATAGTCAAACCAGTAATAATTCCTTACAAGATATCTTACAAGATATCTACAAAATATCTGAAAAGTCAAGTTTTCCTTTGGGCATGTTTAAGGTATGGCAATGTTCTCCAATGGTTCAACATGGATGAGGTCAATCGTGTATGCCAACATCCTTATCCTTCAATGGTATTTTTCAAAAAAGTATGAATGCTTCCTTGATTTAAGGGACCCTCCAAATGGTCTGCAATGTACAAGGGCCAATGTTTGTTGCATGTCGACATGTCAATTTTTCCCCTTTATAAAGTTATGCAATTCTCTCGAAGCACTCTACACAGACACACAATTCCCCTTTCTAAACCTCATATGTTTCAGCACGTACCAACACAAATGAGAATCCCCATGGTACTCACAGTGAGTGCAAATCATCGGCACATGCAAACATGACAATTGCTCCCCATAGTGGTTTATTCTTTGATCATGTCTAAGGACTACAACTATTCTCCATAGGCCATTGGTACAAACTTTGCATGATACAACACAACAAATATATCCATATTGTTCTCAACTTATTTGTTATTATATGTCATGAAGTTGCATACAACTTCACCTTACACAAAAACTTCACAGGAGTCGACACAGGGGAATTCCAATGCCTCAAGGACGCACTAAAATAATTCAATGATCATGAACATGTTAAATATCACATTCCTAAGGATCAAATATCTTCATTCCATGTATAGAAACAAACACATGAATCCTGCCAAGTAATGTCACAAGGACTGAGTGCAAATTTGGGTATGTCATGACAAGAAATGTCACTGCAAAACTAATTCAAATCCACCTCCAATTCCTTCTTGAAACCTTGACAATTTGATTCATACGCTCGAGTAGAATGAAGCTAAAAATAGTTACAGTTCTCCCTAACTTGATATTCCTGAAAGGGAGTCCTTAGGCCATTATTTGATTGGTTTTCAAACTTCATTTGGGTCAATTACAAGTATGAATTTTTGGTATGAGATTCCATTCAAAGGGAGGGGGGGGTTACTTAGCAGTAACCTGTTGTTTAGTATACCTAAACTCCATAAACATTGACTTGTGATTCTAGGAAGGTCCTAATACCCCTTTATTGACCTCATGTCCACCCTTGTCCAAGGTTAGCTGGGATCAACTTGAGTTCATGAAAACAACAAAAATAAGCCAAAATGGCCTCCAATAATTCAAATTTTACATTTTTAGAGGGAATAGGTGCTCCATTTGAATTTTGAAGAACCTAGACACCAACTAACACCTCAACCATGATATTAAATTGAACCCTAGGAAACGCTATAACCATGGACCTGCAGAGGGAGCCAAAATTGATGTCATCTTGATCTATTTACACCATATGGAAGTTGAATGCTCCTGACAGGTCGTACTCCAGGGGTAAGTTAGAAAGATTGTACTGTGGGAATTTTTTTTTCATTCTTCTTCTAGATTTCTTGGTGTCTTTTCCCTTTCTCTGATCTTTCATATACCATAATCTTCCTCTATATGTATTTCTTTTATCTTGTGCTATGTCTAGTCTTCATGGTCTTCTGCATCTTCATGAATGAGTTCTTGCACTTAGATAAAATGTTTTGAATCTTGAGTGTCAGATTATCAAGGGCTTCTTCTTCGTGCTCATGTTTTTTTTACTCTTTCTCTATCATGGAACTAGTTTCCCTCTGATTTTCCACATGTATATCCTCTGGTGATGATAAAGCATGCAGCATAGTAGGCTGTTAGGTTTTGTTCAGGTTGAAATGCAGAATCTCCCAAATGACTACATAAGGGCATCATGCATGTTCCTAAGTTCAGGTTATCTCTTCTTATTCAGTGGCTTACTTTCCTGATTATTATCATCTTTTAGTCTTAATATCATTCTTTATCCCTACAAGGTTACACATTTGCACACATTGCTAGATTCAAAATATTGAGGATCCACTACCCCTAGAAGTTCTTACTTTCTTATTCATCACTTCAATGGTTTTCCTCCTTGTAACTCTTAGTTCCTCTATTTCTGCATATGCAACTTTATGGCACCAATGACTCATCCATCATCAAGAGAATCCATAATGGAATGCAAATTATATAAGGACAGGTCTTCTTCACTCTTATCCTCTATCAAGGAGTTATCTCTTTAATCACCTCTATTTCAAGCTTAATTCTCTTTATGGGATATAAAAGTTAGTCTTCTTTCTTCAAGGTCTGGATCCTTTTCCAGGAAGGAGGCTTCCTTTGTCTCTTTTCCATATGCAATTTAATTAGCCACCTGGTAATCTCCTATTGGTGGTTCATTATTCATATCTCTTATATTTTCTCTTCTCTCTCTCTTCCTATGAGCATCATCAGTTGCTCTACCTCTTCCCTCAACACTGTGAATATCTTTTTGAAACAACATCTCTCTTTTCTTCCTTCTTTCTTCTTTTATTTTTATCTTTATCTCTCTCTCTCTCCTCTTGTTATCTCTTCTTATACCTCATTAACTTTATAACACAAGAATCACCTCTGTTATTGGTTCTTAATCCTCTTCATCAGCAATCAAGTTTGATTCATGAGGATTAATAGCCTTCAGCTCTCTTTCTCTACATGTTTTACTTTTTTCCATCATCCTTATTATTCTTCTCATATTTTCTTGTTACCTTATCCTCTCTTGCACTTTTTTTTATCCTAGCCTCTTCCCTCTCTGCTACTGATTTATTCATCTAATGTGGCATCTTGTATCCATGGTCAAAGATTGATTGCAATCTCTCTTCTCCTCTCATCTTCACTGCCACTTCCCAACTACACACACTCACACAACATTGTTAGCAACAAAAATAACTTACTCATTCAGATCTTAATGCCATGCTATGATACCACATGATTTAGAGAAAAAGTAAATATTCATACATGTATACCACTAGTGAAAAAGACAACAATAATCCATCCTTACTTTGTTTGCATCTTGAGGATCAATAATAAACCTGAAGATGGTTAAATAATGTAAAATTGGATAGCATCTTCTTCTTTATGGATTCTTTGGTCTCATATCATAATCTTTCCACTATAATAATATTAGTATAATCTAGTTCAATGTTTCATAACCCCAAAGTTCACTACTTACATCTTCTTGACCAAGACCGGTCTATTTTCTTTATTGAATCCTTATCTTACAAGAAATTGGCCTCAATGGAACTCATAACCTTCTATGATTCATGCACCTTGTGAAATAAATTTGAAAACACTTGTCAGATAACCTTTAACATGATAAAAATGATTCAGAACTTCCTCTTTACAAACTTGCTTTTTCTTGCATTTGCATCCCTAAGACAAAATTCATTGGGTCAAACATGCTCAGCGACATCTAGGACAACCCATAAAGTTACTTCAACTCATCCTTGGACCTCCCATCATGCTCAAGGTGTGTGACATGTTTCCAACCTTTCTCCTTAAATTTTTTTCTCTAACTCAACTTCCCTCTCTAAGCTACAAACCCTTAACTAGGTCAAAACCAACCCTCTGATATGTATATATTCTTATTCTCTAAATACTCGGTCATAAACTTATGGTTTATGGACACCCATTTATAGAGATATAAGTGTTTATAAATCATTTTTCTTGAAATCCAAATGAAAACACTACTTATTTTGTAAATTGGTCCTCTTAACTAGGTCTTTGGGAGTGTGCAACTGAGCTAGATGAACATTGTCATGATTTTCTTTACACTCCAACAATGGAAGTTAAAATGTATTCCTCTAATAGATGAAGGACCCCTTCAAGATGATTTCTAAAAGATTTCAGTGCTAGGTTATGAGTATTGATATTTCTATTCTACCTTTCTCTTTGAAACCATAACTATGTCACTGTACGATCCCAATGAGGGTTTTATTGCTATAAGTAAAACTAGGAATCAATTCAAAGCCTAAATCTTTACAATAATACTAGTATTAAAATTATAAGGGATATTATCTTACCAATGGATTTGAATAACTAGTACACTTTGTAAACTGAGGCAAAGTTCATTGTCCTACTCGGTGCAAAATAGGGGATACTACAGCCTTCTAGACAAAATTACTTCAAAATGTGATATTTACTTGATTGATTCAATTTTCCCTTAGGCATGCCAACGTCTAATGTCCTAAAATATACCTAATCTCAATGTGTTCCTCTTTATCCTTCAATGGTGTTTTTCATAGTATGAAACTTACTTGATTTAAGACCCTCTAAATGGTCTACTATAGTTCCCAATGTTTGTTCAATCCATGTCAATCTATATGCTACCAGTTATCTCAAAGGACTCTGTAAACACACAACTCTAAACCTCATATGTTTCATTTACCAACAATAAGAATAACATGATACTCACAGGAGTGCAGATCATCTACATGTAAACCCAAAATTGCTACATTGCTTTATTCTTGACCTTCTAAGTACTATTTTTTTTTCACAGGTCGTTTACAAACATGCATGATATAAAAACAAATATATTATACTATTCTCAACTTATTTGTTATTATATGTACAAATTTACATACAACTACCTTGCATAAAGGATCTTCACACAGTCACAGGGATAGGACCACTTAGAGTGTTATTCATTTGGACCACTAAAATCATTCAATGCTCATGAACATGCTAAAGATCACATTCCTAAGATCAAATATATTCTTCCATGTATAGAAAAAACCACAAAATCATGCAAGTAATGTCATGAGGACTGATTCAACACAAATTTCATCAAGAAATGTCACCAAAATGAGTTTTCCACCTCCAATTCCTTCTTGAAACCTTACAATTTTATTCATACCCTTGTAGAATGAATAAAAATAGTTACATTCTCCCTCTTATATCCCTTTATCCTTCTTTATTCAAGTGGTTTTCCCATTTGGGTCAGTTATAAGTGTTGGGGTGTGGAGCCTATTTTTTTTCTTCTCAAATCAGTATTGAAGTGTGGAGTTTGAATTGGGAAGATGAAAGGTCATGATCGTTTCTTTTCTAGCCATGAGAAGATGAAAGCTCATGACAGTTTATTTTCCAGCCGTGGGAAGATGAAAGGTCATGACTTTCAAACTTCTAGGGTCAAATTTTGGACTTCTTAAAGGATTGTAATCCTATAAATAGAGGTGTTAGGGTATTTTGAAGATATCTTGTGTGTTCAAGAGGTCTTGAGTCTTAGTGATCAAGAGGTGATCAAGAGTGATCAAGGTTAATCAATTGGGTGTCAATCAGGGTTTAGATGTGGTTTAGCATCTTTGGAATTATGTTGTGAGTTCATAACTGAGAGAAGACTATGAGATTTGTTTTACTCTTGTTGATAACAAAATCTATGCAAGTTCTTGGTGGATGTAGCCCACATTAGGTGAACCACATTAAATCTTGTCTTGTCTTCTTTTGTGCATTATTTATTTATGTTGTTATATTTCTGCAAGTATAATTTTGCTATATAGTTTCCTACTACTATAGTTTGAGGAATTTTTTCTAAGTATTTGTTCTATAATTCCTAATATCTAGTAGGACAATAAGGCCTATGAAGATAACTATGTTGAAATACAAGTGGATGACTGTGGGAAGGGTCTAAATACCTTTTGATAGGTTACATAAGGTGTTCTAAAGGTATCAAGAGTGATCTAAGACTCTTCATATTGTTTTGAGCACTTAGGCCAAAAGAGGCCTATCTAGGTCTATCTTGTGTTTCAAGAACAATGCATGGAAATTGAACTAGATGAATAAGAGGATAGATATGGAGTTAAGAGTGAGAAATAGTGATGTTGGAGAGGAGATGGATGTTCAAGAACAACAAAGATACAAAGCAGAGAAAGGTAATCATTTCATGTTTGCATGCCTATAGTTTTTATATGAATGCAAGGATTGTGATGGTGGTATAGAGCTAACAGTGTGAGCTAGTGTGAAAAATATTTATAGGGAATCAAGTGTGTGTTGAGATCCTCAAGCAAGGGTGATGGAGAGTATCATGAATGAGAGTTAACATGTGTTAAGAAAATTCCTACATGCTTAAGGTAATTATTATCTACACCAGAACAAGGTAAAACTAACTAGATCCCTTGCACCAATTTTTTATATCAGAGATGAGATCTATTAGAATAAGAGGTATTTGATATTTTTGAATCATTGACCACTGATTGAATAGTGTGTGAATTTGATAGTTGAAAACATGACAAAGATAGAGAATCCATCGTGCAGGGGATTATAAATCTGATTCAGGAGGGAGTTATGACAAAGATGGATAACATGATGCATGAGATCAGTGAGTTAGGATCAAAGATGACAAAATTATCAGAAATATGCTCAGATATGGAGAGGTTAGTTGATAGAGATGATTATCATAAACATGGATAATAATTGTTGCTAAGGAGATTCATTCTACATTAACAAGCCAAAACTCAAGATCCAATTTATAGGAGAAGCCTTTTTAGGACCATGTGTAAAACAAGAGGTAAGTGTTTTTATGTCATTATAAATAATGGTAGCACATATAAAATTATTTCAGAGGAAATGGTTATTAAGTTGGGTTCAAGAAGGTTAGTTCATCCTACACCTTATAGGGTAGTATGGGTTTAGAAAGATCATCAAATTATTTTCAATCAGTAATGCATGGTTCCATTTCAGATTGGTAGTCTAAGATATGAGGTTTTATGTGATGTAATGCCTATGGATGTGTGTCATCTACTTTTAGGCAGACCCTGACAATATGACAGGAGTCTAGTATCTAATGGTAGAGTAAACAATTTTTTTCTAATAAAATATGGAATAAAACATTTTTTTTTGCCTTTGGTGGATCAACATGCAGGTAGTCAAAAGAGGTGCATGGTGTTGAGATTCAAGAAATTTGTTAAGAAGACCAAGAATCGGGTCTTATCCTTCATGAAAGAGGAAGAAGGGGGCATGAATGTGTCCTTGGGAAAAAGAGGAAACAAGACAAATATTGTCAAGTAAGAGCAACAGTTAGAATCCACAGAGATGGATAAAGGATGTAGTGCCAATTTAAACAACCACTTGACACCAAAGAAACAACCTAGGGTTATCTAGAAAATTATGGGATAATTTTTTTATTTATTTGAAGTGTCTACAACTAAGTTGCAAGACATCAGTTTTCACTAATAGGTTTCGGAACAAATCATGTTTACTAAAACAAAAGTTTCATTTATTAACTTATAACAAGTTTACAAGGTTCAAATTTTAGGGTTACATGTTTTAGTTAGGTTCAAGGAGTAATCTTACCCCCATGCCTGCTCTCAAATAGGCTTAGAGCTTCAACTAGATTTTTCTCCTACATAACACACCCAAAATTTCCCTAAACCATTTCCAATGGATAGGAAATTTTCTCACCTTTCCGGTGATATAAATAAGTCCTTCTAACTCCTTACAGAACTCAAGTTATGAGTGGGCAAAGTTTCTAGGGAAAATTTTCCCTAGAGGGACACGTGGCAAGAGGAGGGGGAATGTGCCTTGGGCGGTTTGGCAGGTCACGGGGAGGCATTGGGAAATTTTCCCAATGCATGGTCAAAGGCACAAAACACTCCACACCCCCATGCGGGTCCCTAGGGGACACGTGTCGAGTCCTGGCACGAAGCAGAGAAGGGAGAAGGGAAGGGCAGGGCAGTGGGTGGATTTAGCGCTTTGCGCCACGAAGGGGAAAAAGGGAGAAAGAAGTGCGCAGGTCCGCGCACCCGCTAAGGGACAGAGTCCGTGAGGAAGGCAGAGAAGTGGGCCGCGGGAGAAAATTGAGAACTTTTCCCCAAAGGCCAAAAAAAAAAAAAGTCAAGGTTCTTTCGCCCTACCCACCACCACCCTAGAGTGCCACGTGGCACGCTTTCATTGGCTGCGGGCCGGCGGGGTCAAAATGGGAATTTTTCCCAAATTTTTTTAAAAATTTAAGTCCAAAAGGAAATGCGTGCCCCCACCATAGCCACAAGGGGACATGTGGCACCCTCTGGTTGGATGCGGGCCGGCGGAGGTAAAAGTGAAAATTTTCCAAAAATTTTCAAAAGGTTTAAGGGTGAAGAAAAATCCACGCCTCTGCCTCAGCCCCTGGAGGACACGTGGCAGCCTTTGATTGGCTATGGGCCAGTAGAGGAAAAAGTGAAAATTTTACCAAGTCAAAATTTTCAAAATATTTTCTAAGGTAATTCGACTGGGAAATTTTTGGGTTGCGGGCCCGCTAGGGAAAATTTTCCAAAATTTTCCCACCAAGGCACAAAAACTTCAAAGTGCCATAACTTGAGCTAGAAAGCTCAGTTTTGGGAAAACGAGGACTTTTTGGAAATCTCTTGATGCCCTCTTTTGCACAAGAAGCATAAATTTTACTTTTTGATAAGTTTTAAAGGGTTAATTTTACAAAAATGATCTGCAGGATTTTAATTGGCAAACTGGCAATTTTCAACTTTTCAATTTGACTAAATTAGATCTCCTCCATCACTCAACATGCCAACAGACATGGAGAATTGATCTAGGGAGGGTTTAAAGTGTTTTAGAGAAGTTGATTTGTTCAATTGATTCAAAATTGAATTTCTCAACAAAAGATAGAAAACGGTTGAGGAAGAGATTGAGCTCAATTCTACAATGTTTTAATTGTTTCCCTAAGTGTTTCCTTTGTCGGATTGAGTTCCTTAATGTCTTAGCATGCTATATTATATCATTTTCCAGTGGATTATCAAGTGCAGGTCTGAACTGTGCATTTTAAATGAATTATTGCTAGTTTTAAATTTAAGGCAGAGGTCAATTTCTTGAGGGATTTAATTTCCATTTCTTCCTTTCAACCAGAGATTTAATTATCTCATTTTTCCATACAAAGAAACATTGAATTCAATCCATGGTAGACTTAAGTGTTTATCCTTTTTCCATTTTCCAAACAACAAGGATTCCAATCACAATTTGATACTCCAATTTCATCACAGTTTGATGTTCCAATACAATAACAACAATGCAATGAGAGATGAATTTGCAATCCTCTATTGACTTCAATTATACAACTTACATCTTTCAATGTTGGAAAACAATAACAGAATTCTCTTTCTTTCTCAATGTACAGAACAGAATGCAAGTGTCTTTCACATTTCAAATATATAACTTCATAATCAATTACAACATCATTTCTCCATAACATAACTATTACAATTTCATCCACATCATGTGGGAAAGGATTACAAAGGAATGGGTTTCCACAAGGGATTGTCAAACTGTACATTTCTCTTACACAAAAACAGCAACATGCAACTTCCATTTTCTTCTAATTTGATCACAACAAAAGAAGGGGAAAGGCAACTCTCTACAACCAACCAAGATATCCAATGAAAGGAGAATCCTTCCTTCATCAATGGCCCCTGAGCCCTAACAAAGATATAATAGAAGGTGCAATTCAACCATGGCAACAAACTAGCTCCCACACACAACATTCTTTCACATACACATTTCCTTTAAAAAAAACACAATTCAACACAAAAACAACAGTTCACAACTGCATTTAAAATCATTTCAAAACAAAACTCAGGCTTGATCTTGCAAGCCAAAGGAGCAAGGACTATGGGGGAAGCTACTTATGCCTCCCAATTGGGAATTGGGCATCCACCTATAATCATACCACCAATATAACATATCATACCCCATAAACCTTATATCTCCCAACCCCTCCTTATGCCCCCCCAAATTTTATCCCTTATGCCCCCCCCCAAGAGTAAGAAATGCAAGCTATTTCTTTTCCATGGTGGATCCCAAACCCAAAACTCCCTCCACAAAATTTTATGATGCCAATGGCATTCCCTTATGCCCCCCACATGGATTCCCCATAGCCTTCTCCTACACCATTCCTATGGCAGTCTACCCAAACAGCCCATAAAACATGCAAAACATTCACCATTCACAACAACACAAGAAAGAAATGACAACAATAAAAGAAGGAATAAACTCCTACCTCCCCATGGAAAGATTTACTCCACACAACAAGCTTTGAATGTCAAAAATATAGTCCAAAAAAAGCAACTCACAAGCATGCAAATCTTTCTCCAAAACTTCCTCCAAAAACAAGAGCTCCAACAAGAAAATGTGCCCCCAAGGAAGAATGCAAAAAGGTTCAACAACCAAGCAAAAAACTTCACCCAAGCTGCTCCAAGGTAAGAGCTCCAAACACAAGAAAAAAATGCGCCCCAAGCTTACATACAAAATGCTTCAACCCCCAAAAATAAGCCAAGAGTTTTCATTATATAGAAAAGAGAAGAGAAGGGGATGATGTGGATCCATGTAGGATGCCACATCACACATCCTCAATTCCAACACTAAAGTCAAATTCCAAACTCCAATGCACAATAAAGAGGTGGGTCAAAATATGACAATCTACTTGCACACTCCAAAAATCCCACACCCCAAAGGACTGAAAATTAAATAAAATGTAAGAGAGTGCAATCAAAACAATGCAACATGATTAATAAAATACATTAAAAATGTCTAAAATCAGTCCTCCAACCATAGGCATAGTTGGTAAATTAAATTGAGAGGTATGGGACAAGTTTTACTTGTCCCACAAGCCTCCAAAAACAGCCCCCAAGGACAAATTCGAATTTCCATGGAGGTGGAGTGTTTCATACTCCAAAATCAGACTTACACAAGCTCTTACACAACTTACACATCACTTACAAATTTATTACAAAGACAACAACTTCTATAATTATTTTCCCATATCCCAATTTGATTTATTTATCTTTTAACCATATGTTTTCTCACATTAATTTTCCACAACATAATTAAATAAAGAAAGGAAACACATCACTAATAAAACACATACAACAATAATAAAAAGTAACCACATTAATAAAATATACAAACCCATGGTCACATTTAAAGGTGATTCCCCCCATGGAAATCCCTAACAAAACAACACACACAAAACACGTTGCCATGGTGACCGTGTTGAATTCACCTAGAATTCCATTTTGGTTGGTCTTTGATCCCCCAATGTTTTGTTGTGATATATTTAACCTGCAAAATACAAATACCTCCTTCGGCCTCGTGGCCATATCAGAATGTCCAAAATGAATATATAAAATAATCACAAAATCATCTAAGTATTTGAATCATAACAACATCAAGACAATTTAATAAATTCACTCATAATATGTATCAGCAACATCAAAGTAACAACTATATCATTTGTAAATTTATTCAGCAATTATATCATCATCAAATAATTTCCCTTTTCTAGGTTTACTCATAATCTCCAAAAATCACCTGTCTGAATAACTTCCATTAAACATCCATGTCAATAGTATATCATCATCCACATATGAGTGTCTCTAATAATCACCATGCATTATATATAATCAGATTCAACAATAATCCAGGATCTGACATCTAACACCATACTAAATCAAAACTATTAAAATGTTCATCATATAATCTACAGTATCATGATCTGTAATAAAAGGTGCCAAAGGGAAGTGGGCACTATAAAGGAAATCAAATGAAATAGGAGGAACAAGCCCAAGTGAGGTTGAGAGAGAACATGAAGTTCTTAAAGAAGGACAAGAATGACCAAAAAGGTCAAGTGGGCCACTTAAGTGTGAAAAAATTGAATTCTCTCATAGAAGAGATGAAGAGGAAAGGACATGGGAAATAGTTCTAAAATATCTTATGTAAGATCTAGAAGAACAAGAGAGTGAGAAGACATAAGGAGATGTCATGGATAAAGAAGAGATATGTATGTCTCTTGAAGACCAAGACAAGGTAAGTGAAGGGTAGGTAGTTCAAATGGAGAAAGAAAGATATGAAGAAGGTAAATCAGCAAGAGAATGTAGTGAAGAATCTAGTGGGATGAGAATCCATTCTAGAAGGATACGACTGTATCACAATGTCGACACCATGAGTGAGAAAGTATAATAAGAAGAAATGAATAAATAAGGTTCACAAGTCAGTCCAAGAAGGAATCTAAATGGAAAATAAAATGAAGGAGTGCATACAGTAGCTATGGAGGGAAAAGAACCTCTGCATTTTTAGACTAATCAAATATTGTCATGTGGGCATGCAGGTTTAGGAAACAAACTCCAAGGAGATTCAAAAACAATGAAGGAGAAAGTGAACCTTATGAGGTGGAAGACCAAGAAATTCTCCTAGAAGCATCTTGTGATGATGAATTTCCTCCAAAGGAGGTAAAACCAAGTGATTAACAACAAGAGACCTGTCCAAGGGACATGAAGCTAAGAAACAAAGTGAACATGAGGAGTGTCAAAGTAAAATGGGAAAAATGGAGTAATGAGGAGGCATGGCTAGTTTTGGAAGAAGAATTAGATTCAATATGGCATGAATAAGATAAATAAGACTTTAAGATTATACTCTTAGAATAAAACAAATAGAATCAGGCTAAAAACATGAAATCTCAGTAAAGAAGGTCAGATAGAAGTAATATACAGGTCATGATTTAAGAAGTTAGATTAAACAAATAAAGATTGAAGCATAAGGAAGAAGATTGTATTTCAAGCATGCAAGAAGATGAAAAAAATAAACAAATTACAATCAATGAAATTACTGTAACAGTCAAAAGACACCAATTCTTGTGTGGAAAAGGTATGAGATTTAATAAGGAACGAATTAACAATGGGACAAGCCTACTCTGACCTAAGAAGACAACCATGAAGACAAGAAGTCTGAAATATGAAAAAGGTGTGTATATACTTGATCAAAACATAATTGATTATGGAAATAAACTTAGTGGTATTCAAATGTTGTTTTGGAAAAGATTCTTGTGTAAAAATAATGTGAGTGAAAGTAGACAACACTTGAGAACAAAAAATTTTATTGCACTGAATAAAGGAAATCAAGAAAATAGAAAAAGAATCCCTTATGTGAATGATATAATAGAGAGTAAGATAAGGTTGGTAGCTGACAAACATGAAACAATGAAAACAAGTATTTTTTTATGATCTTGTGATATGACCTAAAGGGATTGAAGTTATTGTACTTGAATGGAAAAAGGGTATGCAAAATAGATTCATCAGCTCAAGCTTGGAATTTGATAAAGAAACAAAGTTAACATTAGAGAACCATGTGTTTGATATATGGTGTGATCATTTTTTCTTTATTTGGAAGGATGGGAAACTTCTCCATACTTGTCATGGTCTGATTGAACAAGAATAATCCCTTGCAAAGTTGATAGAAGGAAGAATTGTAGAAGATGGTATAATATGCACCTTAACGGACTTAGAAACAAGACATGTACAACAAACTGTACAAATGAAGTTTGATAATCAACTTGAGAAATTTCTGAGGTGGAAAAAAAATGCATATGTCGGAATTTTTTACATAAGTAAGAAGAAAACAAGAATGAAGATGAAGGAGTATAATAAAATCCTAAACTATGAAGCAAATCAGGTCAATAAGACTCATGAATACAGTCTTAGTGGGAAAATAATATATATTTATAGTCCTAAAGATAAAATCATGTTCATCAACAATCAAGGAATAAAATTCATCCAAGGTCAAGGGGTGATAGAAAGACTAGTACAAGGAGGTAGTTAAATGTAAAAGAAAAACCAAATTGCTAAGAAACAAGGAATGCTAGATAACAACAAAGTACTGGAAAATTGTATAATTCAAGATGTTTCATGTAATGAAGAAGAAAAATATTATCAGTTACAAAAGAATCAAATGGAAACCAAGGAGTCATTTGAGTTTGTAAGGGATGCAAAGGAGTTAGATGTCCATATAGGAGACTTACACTTCTTGAAAAAATCTATAGAAGATTATGAGGAAGTAATAGGATAAGATGGAAATAGAATGGTACTAGAATATGTCAAAAGGGCCATTAGTTCTTACACTTTTATACCCCACATTTTTATCGATGCTATGATTACATATGAACAAGGAGGAGGAAAAATAGAGGCTCTAACAAGACTCACAATGAAGAACATAGAAGAGACACAAGAATCAAACATGAATATAGATCCTATGAAGAGGACATGTAAGAACATGTTCAAAGAGATGGTAGGGGGCAGGAACTAAGGCAAGGTGGACAATTAGTGAAGAAAAGGAGGGATTGGAAATCCATAAGGAAGAAAAAAATTCAATATAGCATTGAGTAGGAGCTCAAATTCTTCTTTCAAGGGGAATTTGATGCAGGAGCATCAAGAGAGTAAATTTTCATAAGAATATAAGGTCCATCCTAGTATATTTGTTATAGTGAGAATGAGTGACTTTGCTTAGACAAGTCAATGTAAAAGTAACTATTCTTTTTTAAAAATGAAGTCTTAGGTGTGTAAGAGGTTAGAATTAGTTGTTATAAGACTAATTAAGGCTATTTTAGGTGTTTTATATGATGGATATGGTTTGGAACGAGCTTGATAATTTTGGGATATATTTCCATGATATTGCAAGTTTAAGTAGGTTGTTGAGTTCATTTAGGGGCTTGTGAGAGAAATTTAGGAGGATTTTTTGTGAGGTATGTGTGTGGCTCCATGGAGAACAATAAGAAAAATTTAAGGAATATAATGTAATGAAGGGGTCCATGGAATAATAAAGATATTTCAATGGTGTTAAAGGTATAAAATTATTCATTTTACATGTTTTAAGTGTGTTTTGTAAGATGTGTAAGGAATGTACTGTCTCAGGCCAAGGCCTTAAGTGTGCTCATCATCATGAGATTTATTTTTAGAGATATGTGATGGTCTGAGAAGTTAAAGAGAGGTAATAATAGGTACATAGAATTTTCTCAGCCTCTGAAATCTTAAATTAGGCATTGTAGCCCTAATTCTATACTCTTGAGCCCTAATTAGGGTAAGGAATATCAAATTTTCTAACCGTCATAAAATCATGAAACTTGGTGAGAATCTCTGTCCAGGTGTAAAAAAAGTGTATGAAAAGTTTCAATTTCTAATCCACACATGTGGAAAAGTTACATGAGATTTTGTAGGTTGACTGTAACAGTGGCCAGAGAAGGAGAAAATGAGATGCATGAAGGATGAAAATATGGATCCAGGCTACCAAATTTAGTATAAATCATATTTTCATGATTACAAAGGTGGAACAATCAAATTTCAGGTGAAATCACAGTTATAAGTGTCACTATCATAGTTGTGGGGGTAAATCAAGCCTAGTTTTCCTAGAACAGTGGTCTAGAGGTACAAATCCATACATAGGAATAGGTGGTGAAACTTAGGCATATTCAAGAACTCCATAAAGGGTATTTAAATCAACCTTGAGAGAGTGAGGTTGTTTCATAGGATTTTGAGATCCATCAACATTTATATATTGAAAGGGCTAGTAGGACAATAAGGCCTATGAAGAGAACTATGTTTAAATACAAGTGTATGAATGTGGAAAGGGTCTAAATACCTTGTGATAGGTTAGATAATGTGTTATAAAAGTATCAATATTGATCTAAGACTCTTCATACTATTTTGATAACTTATACCCAAAGAGGCCTATCTAGGTCTATCTTGTGTGTCAAGAACAATGCATGTAAATAAAACTAAATGAATAAGAGGATAGATATGGAGTTAAGAGTGAGCAAGGTTGATGTTGGAGAGGAGATGGATGTTTAAGAATAATGGAGCTATAAATTAGAGCAAGGTAATCATTTCATTTTTTCATGCCTATAGTTTTTATATGAATGCAAGGATTATGATGGTGGTATAGTGCTAACGATGTGAGCTAGTGTGACAAATGTGTATAGGGAATGAAGTGTGTGTTAAGATCCTCGGGAAAGGGTGATGGAGAGTATCATGAATGATATTTCTCATGTGTTAAGAAAATTCTTACTTGTATAAGGTAATTATGATCTACACAAGAACAAGATACAACTAAGTAGACCCCTTGCAGCACACCCACTCCATGAAGGAAACCAAAGGTAGAAGTATGAAGAAATCTGAATCTGGTCCATTGAAATGTGATATACTTCTAGAAAATGAGTGCAAAAATACTAAAGGTAATACCATGTTAGAGTGTGAAAGGGGAACATCTGCCGAAAGGATTCCCAAGTGTAGTGAAGGAAAAGAAATGACCCCCACAATAGCAGAAAGAGGATCCACAAGCAAGGGTGGATCAATAATTGTCTATGAAATAGTGGAAGTGATAAAAGTTCCAGAAGGGGCACTCCCAAAAAAAGAGATAAAGGACTCCAATGAAAAAGTTGTATAAGGATTAGAAACTCTCTGTACTACATCACAAGTAGACACTGCAAAGAGATGATGAAGGTTTGGAAGATACGCGTCCCAAGAGGGTGGCTAAACAAATAGAAGAGAAATTTCTAATAGGTATGAATCATCAATGCATGAAGGAGAAGGAGTTGAAAGGGCCTCACACATTGGAATTGGAAAGGAGCTGATGCAATGATTGTATGTGGCTGGGAATAAGACTGTTTGATGTTTGATGGGAAGGGGGGAGTGTCAAGATTCTCTGTAAGGTATCAAAGAGGAGGAGAGGATTCCTCTGTATTACTCTCGTCATCGAAACTAGAAGAAAAATACTTGTCATCAAGGATAGAAACAAGTGAGTCTATGTTAGCTGAATTTTCATCACATGAAGAGGTAAAGGAGACAATCGTATAAGTATCAACAACAACATTATCTGAAGGGTCTCTAAATAAGGACTAAAATATAATATGGATAGTGTGAGGAGGATCTGAGTCTTCCTCATGAAGGCGGATACGTCTAGAGACATGCAACATCAAGTTATCAATGACATGGTCATACATGTTAAGGTAGTCTTCAAGATGATAAGGATCAGTGGGTGCATGAACTAGCCTATATAGAAAGGGATAAAGGACCTCATGAGTGAATTAACATTCCATAGAAGCATGCCATGATTTTTAATTATCTCTACCAAGAAGAAGTGGCAGAGGCTGAGAAGAAATCCTATGAAGATCAACTCTAGAAAGATCATCCTCCATGGTGAAAAGAAGGGTGTGTGAATACACATAAGCTTACAAAATGTAGAACTTAGCTGCGAATGTGTTTGTATGCAATACAACATGCAAGAACAATGATAACCCCCCTTTTTGGAAATTTATAAGTAGTGTGTTGATTATAATAAGGTGTATTTGTGCGACATGATACAATTGACCACTTACCTTGTAGTAGGCGACGAATCACAAAAGAGTGGAGGCCACAATAAGTCTCAGTTGGAAATAGAGGAACAACATGTAAACAACCACAAAAGGGCATAAGAAAAAACAAGGGTACAACATTGTTTAGTGTGAGATAAGGTGTATCACATCGCAAAAGAGGGGCTATTTTTCTGCAAGTCTATGGTGGACACACTCACTATTCGCAATCGAAGAAGAGCACTACAATAATGATAAGGAAAAATGGCCTGGAAAATCCCAATAACCCTATAATGAAGCCAAAAAAAGTACTTCACTCCTTAATGATGAATTTTTGATTAATTTTCCATTAATTAGAATTATTCTAATTAGAAAAAGGGGGAAAATGAGACAAAACCAAAAGGGGTAAGAGGGAGAAACCTGGGCTTAAGGGTGAGCTAGCTCAGCTCGATGAGCTGACTAGCGAGCTGAGTTGAGGGGGTGAGCAAGCTGCATTGGGCAAGCTTTAGGAAAGCTCAAAGAGGAGTTGTGCTATTTGGGATGGCTGTGAGCTCAGATGGTGAAGCATCAAGTTGGATTCGAGTACATAAATGCTAAGCTGGAACTAGATGACGAGGCAATGTGTCAAGGCGAAGCCAATTTGGTGGCAATCTTGAGTGGGTTGCATGGGCACCGAGGTGGAGGTGACACACATTGAGGCACATCAAAGATGAGTTAGCCATGTCATGTCTAAGTTAACCGGCATGCACAAGTGTTTGGATGAGCAATATGGGAGCTAAGGAGAACTTTCGTGCGACAAGTTAGCAGGGTCCTTTGGAGTGGGTCCAAGGTGCAAGTGAGGTAGCATTAAGCATACACCAAATGCAGTAGGTGTAACACATAATATGGAAATGTCTCGATGATGAACCCGGTGAATAGCATGGAAGACGCAGAGGTGAAATGGGAGAATAACCAATGAAACACATAGGGGAAGGATAAACGGATCATGCATGGATGATAGAGGAAAAATTGGATGAACCAAGAAGTAATGCAAGGAATGGGTCAAAGGATGCAGACTATGGGTTGAGCCAGAATCACATCAATGTAAAGTAAGCATGAACTATGAGTTTAGAGACAAAACATACAAGTGATCTCGTGAGCATAGGTTCAACACATAGAAGTTAAGCAGGGATTAACTAGGGAGGTGAGTTCATGGTGGGGTAGAGTGGTCTAACAAATTAGGGAGAGCACGAAAGCCAATGCATAGTAGGGACCAACACGGAACAACCAAGAATGATTCTAGAGCAATGGCAAGGTGAGGTAGGTTTATGTAACAAAGCAATGTAGAGAAGGGTCATGGTGAGCACAAATGACATAGCAGGCATCGATGAAATGAAGTAGAGAAAATGGCATAGGTCTGATCCAAGTAGAGCTCGTGAGAAAAAAAGCACAATGTAGGATAGATGCAAGGTAGGTTGGGTGAGCCAGTGCAGGGTGAGTCAAACACAAATTCAAGATTTAGACCAAAGAAACAAATGACCAACACCCACATAGAGAACCCAATGCAAAAAATGCAAAGAAATCATGGCCAATCTAAAGAGTGCAATAAGTGAGGTGAGATGAAGTACAATGCAAAGCGGGGAGTTGCAGATCACAGTGAGATGTAGATGGCCATCTTGGTGTCTAGCTTATTGAGATGGGGCTGAGTTAGGCCAAAAAACCAACTTTCACCACTAAAGTATGAAATGCACATAAACTCAAATATGGTACTCTAAACCTACAATAAGGCTCCAAAACATGCATGTAAGTCATGTAAACTTGTAAACCCTAGAAAAAACCAATCAAGCAACCTCCAAACAATATGTAAACCTAAATAAAAATGAATCAATGCATATAAATTATAGATTGAATATCGATTATGAAGCTTACACAAGAAACCTGTAAAATCATGAACCAAGAGTAGTAGGCAATGGAAAATGGAGAGTAGCATGGATACCAACAACATGCTCTGATACCATGACATAGAAAGTGAGAATGCAAGAACAAGGATCATGTGGGATAATATGAACATCAACCAAGTTGCACTCAAACGACAATGTGATGAAGTTCCATGAGTAAGCAAGCATTCAACCATGAAATTTACATTCAGGGAGAAGGTCTCACTCGTCTCATTCACCCATAGATCTAAAGAAAAGGGGTATAAATAGGGGTGATGTATAACCCCCAATGCATGGTAATCATACCTCCTCAAGTGGAGAATAGGAGTTATATTCCTAAAATGGAAAGTAACTCATGTATGATGCATTGATGCACATGACATAATCTTTCATAACTCCTACGACACCTAAGACCTATGACCTCACCTAAGTGAGATGACTCACCACGTGATATGGAAAATGACACACACTAACATAACTCTCTCAAAACATATCCAATTTTTACACGTATCACCATGAAATGTATTCATATCAACCCAAAAACATTTAAGAACTGATTCTTCATAATCTAGAAGATATAGACAAAACTTTAAACTTATGTTTTTAACCCTGAAACCAAAATATCTTTCACAAAATAGATCTAAAAACTCTAAAATTTGGAGGGAAAATCCCTTTAATGATTTCTTCACTTCACACAAAAAATATCTGAAAAATTCGAATTCGATCTTCAAATATAGGTGAATCACCAACATTAGTGTTTCATCCCACAAATTTCCTAGATCAATGCTCTAATACCACTTAATAAGATATTTTTATATAAAATATGAATCATTTGTAGAAGATAGCATAACACAAGAGATATTAGTGGGACAATATTCCCAAATACTAAATATATGTGTAGGAATACCCTTAAGGTAGGGCAACACCATACAATGCTCCTTAAGGGAGGAGTAACTCCACATTCTCCCAAAATGGGACTCCACTTCGAGGGGGACACCTCCAATACACCTCTACCAAGTATAAGACTCAACTCATGCATCCATGACATAACTCATAATGATACTCACATCCTCTATATAGAAATACATTACTCTTAATGAATGGGTAACACCTAATACCAATGTAGGCCGACTCATTACCCAATATAACTAATTCTTAACATATGACCTCATATATTATAAACATATAACTAAGGGTTATGTGTGCCAAATGTCAGCATCTCCATTAACTCATATACATTATAATATCATATCCCAAGGTACATAACATATTTTATATATACTCTTTACAAACATGCATTCATGAGGTTTACTAAGCTTGATGCAGAACACACACAAAGTGCTACATGATGACAAGTGTCGGCCTATCCTATTGTAGATACCAAGATTATCTAGGGGCATATATTATACATTATATACAATTCATTATAGTTACTTTCTACTTAATCATTACACTTTATTACATATATTATGTATATGTTATATTTAGAGCTAACAGGACTAACACATGTCTTGTGCAATGTTAACATATTTTATTTTATGTGCTTTTTTACTACTTGTAATGATGATTTTATCACTATTTGACATAACTATTTTTTATACATGTGTCATTTGTTTATTTTCATTACTAACTTTCTACTTCATTATATGTAGCTTGAGTACCTTGATTGTTTGCGACACCACAGGTGTACCATATTCGTGGTTGTATTAATTTCTCGAGTAACATTACTTCTCTTATATGCATCCTAAGTTCCTTGATTGCTATGTGACCCTATGGGTGTCCCTTGTTTGCAGTTATATGTCTTATTTTGACTCTTTTCTACATACTCTTATTTTTGTTCCCTCACTTGACTATAGCTACATCTTTATCCTTGTTCTAGTACACATGTGTTGTTGTTATGACTACTATTATAGTTTATTTCTTTGTGCTCCATGGTATCCACCAAGTGCATTCCCTTTACATGATTAGGATCCCACTAGATTCCACTGCTATATCCTTCTATGTGCCCTTATGTAAATTACCATACTTATTAGATAGGGTCACAAAATATTTTCTTTTGTTTCGCATGCTCAAGTGATTTACCACAAAACATGGGGCATTCATTGGGGTATATTCTACACCTACAACAAAATTATAATTTCATATATAGGTTTTCACATGCATAGATACTCAAAATTATCCTTAGACACATAAATTGGGTAAAAATTACACAAGTTCAAAAATGTACAAAACATTCATGAGCGTATGGACATTCCCAACCCTCTCATACATTTCTTCCCTAGGGGTAGTCACACAATTTTCTAAATTTTATATATTTCTAATTATAGTTATATATTTTTAACACAATTTCTAACCCAAGTAACATGGTATGGAGTAGATTACAGGGGACGTGAATATATCGCTCCTCCATATTAGTGCTCATGTTTAGTTATTGATATGGGTATTTGGGGGCATGGGTATCCTTTTCCATAATATTATCAAAATATTACACACTCCTACTAAGTTTTGTAACACGTGTAGGGTGTGGGGGAACATATTCTATGTTATACTTTGTGTCTATATATATATAATTGGGCCTAGATCCGTCTACATCGGTGTGGTCCATAGGGCTATGAAAGGTATCAAAGTGTCTAAGTTCTTTGTAGGTAGTCCTTCCTATCCTCTCACACGTTCAAAGTGGAATATATTAGGGTTACTAAAATATTTGATACACATTATTCTTCATTCACAAGGTTTTTTGGTACCTCTCTCTTATTCTCTCTCTATAGATTATATTCATTGTTGGATTGTATACACCCAATACTCCAATTTTATCCTTCAACACAATTGGGAACTAATCACCCCCGATCTCTCAACATATTCTATAATATAATTTGAATCTCTAAGTGCAAGAAAAGAACAAGGGATTTTCCTTCCACATGAAAAATGGGTATATTCCTTCCATGTTTTGTATCTTTTTATTTCATTTTGTGAAAGTTCAAGTTTTACATTTTCATTTGAATTACAGTTTAATTTATACTATAGACATTGAAAATTCTTTGTGTTTTAGGTTTCACCACGGAAAATGCCAACACCAACGCATATGAACAATGAAAAATCTGAGAAAAGATAAAGTGTGCCTACACACTCAAATATTGTTTCCTTTGAACATGTAGTTTTCATTTAACTCTTAAAGGGGGAAATGTAAACACCCAAATTTGGTAATTTACCCTTTGACACTGTTAGTTGTGATAATGCTCATTTGTTAAGGAAAATATTCACATTTTTTCCTTGCTCAATATATTATATTGTATCTCTATAAACTTTCTTATTTATAAACACTAATGTGTCATCACATTCTAAATATAAATGCATAAAATCATTATTTCACCTCTTCTTATCATGATAAATCTTTCATAATCCATAATCTACAAAACTCTCCAAATTTTTATGGTCTTTTTAGGATTTGCAATACATTACTAGTCAACTTGTACAGTCCTAGACTGACACATCCTCCATTTTTTAAAAAAATTCTATTATCTTTGTTGGATCATTTCATCCTCATGGGTCAGCCTCTTCATAACAATTTACCTTTAAAAAAGTCAAAATCACGTAATTTATTTACCTCACACTCCTATGAGCTCTAATTTCAAATACTAACACTAAGGAACTCAAGGATCCCTAAACCTCACCAAATATGATTCACATTCATTAGGGCAGTAACTACTAGAATATTGAATCCCTCAACTAGGTCAAGGAGTCCAACTTACCTCATTTCTGAGCATCCAAATCTCCAAATTCAATTTCTTAGAAATAGAAATATCATCCTAATTATTTTCAAAGTAGTTCAAGTTCTTAAACTACTTGCATCCATATAGAAATCACATACTAGGTGGAGAACTAGATATGATTTGAGGCCTCTTTGGATTAGTTCTAATACAGTTGGTGCATGCATTTCACTTAGATCAAAATGCTAACCTTTTATAGGGTCTTCCACCCATGATTTGGGTTTGAGTTTGATTCATATTATTTTTATGATTTCAAAATTGTGCAAATTTTAGGGTTTGACAGTGACATACATTTCTAGGCTACTGAATGGCATAAAAAGTTACAAATCCATACTCTTAGCACGTTCAAAATCATAAAATAGGGTCAAGACTGTATAGACATTCCTAGTAAAATTGTATGGTTCTGTATAATGGAATTTTATAGCTATAATATCAATAAAGAATTATCTTCAGATTTAATACTCCTAGTTTATCCAGTTTGTGCACCCAGATCTCTATTTTCACTCTACAACTAAGTACATCTCTCCTTTTGTGTTTTTGATCTTATAACATATCGTTATAAATATTTGCATATATTAATGTATTTTTATTATATTGAATTCAATTAATGTTGGAAGTTAATTAACAAGAATAACCGCTTGTAACAAACCTTGCATCATATTAGAGTGCATTCATGACATTATTAATTAAATCAAGGTGTAAACAATATTCGAGTAATTTAACAAAGGATGTAATTTGGGCCAATTTGAGCCTTGTAAACCTAATAATAAATATATATGGTATGATTTAAGACTTAGTTGTCCTTAATTACATCACAAATTAAACTAATTAGGACTATATGATGTGATTCAAGGATGAAGGTCCTTATTGCATCACTAGTTGAGCCAATTAGTTAGTTGTTCAATCATATAGGTAATGTAGGCCAATTAGAACTTCATGAACTTGGTTTCAAGTATATCATGTGACTAGGGAATCAATTAGATTTAATTTCATCACTAAATGAATCAATTACTCGACTCATTCAAATCTAATTTGGACAAATTTAAAGTCCTAAAAATGTTAACAACTAATCTGGAAGGCCCTACAACATACAAAATGACTATGTTTTCTCAAAATAGACACCGATTACAAAATTTATACCCTAAAAGCCTTAGGTTCAATATTGAAATATTGAAAAATGACTAATCACTAACAAGACTAGATTTTGAAAAAGTATTGTCTAAACCGTAACTCATGGATCTATGAGACCAATTCTATAAGGTACAAATTGGCCCTAATTTCTTATACTTAACAATTATTTTAGTAAATATGCCCCTGCCCCTTTCATACATTCTCAAAAATATTTCAAAATTCATACCGGCAGAAACACAAACTCAATTTTCTGAACCACGTATTATTTTTTTCTAAATCATGTTTTTGGACACTTTTTTGCCTCGCTTCTCCATGCACTTAACCCTCAATTAGCTTGAATTAATGTACCACATTACACTATATCTTGTTGGCCCTAATGGAATTATTATAATATTTTTTGCATCATATTGTGTAATTATAATTGATGAGACTCGTGCAATGGCATTACCAATAGAAGGTCATTAATATATTGATGGAAGTGACTAGACCAAAGAATAGCTCATATATGAAAAATTCATTTACCCACCTTAACTTCTCCTTTTGAAAAAAATTATGTAATTTTGATTGTGCATTTAAATGTCTACAAGAATGGTCAAATTAGTGCACAAATCTTGTTTTAAAGTAAAATATTGTTGGATATGACAATAGAGATCCTAAATAAGAGGAATTATTGAAACAATATGTCATACAAATTCATGAACTATTATAATTAAGACATTAAATCATGCTCCAAACAAACATGAGGACTTTTCTTCTAGTATTACGTGATCATGCCCCATTAAAAAAATGAAGATTTTGTTTCTAACATTTTTCTTAAATAATATGGCCCATCATTTACATTGACACTTTTTCTGATCATCCATGACTAACCTAAATTGGCTATATTTTAGTTAATCTAAAAAAAAAAAATCTCTAACAAATGTCCATATTTAAATACCCCAAAAAAATTATTTTAAATGTAATTACTTTTCCCCTTATTTCATAATTTTCTACATATAATATGAGAGTGTCCTCATAGTGAACCCCTTTCCACTCTCATATTTTTCCATTCCCTTTCAAATTTATTTTTCCTTTCTTTCCATAAGTGTGTGTTGGGGAAGGAACTAGTGCCAACTACAATCTTTAATATTTACATAAATTTCTAAGTCTTTTGAATAGAAATGAACTTGTATTTTAAATGGGGAGACCTTGATTTGTTACTTACTTTTAATGGAATTAAATACTAGTGTTTATTTTTTAAAAATTAGACCAAATTTCAATTTAATTTAGATGTTAGGCATTTACGATCATCTATGTAAATAAGCTTTGGTTAAATTATGTTAAAGTTTCAAAAGAAAATTATGAGGAAAAGAATGCATTGTTATAGTGAAACCCCGCCAAATATAATAATGTAATTCCAATTGGGGCTCAATTGACACCAATTAAATTACCACTTATTAAATGTAATGTATTTGCATCAAATTGGTTTTATTTTAAAACTTAAATTGTTACAATGCCCAAAAATTCATGAGATCTATATGATATGATAAATTTATCTCCAACTTCCACACTTACATATGTTTATTTGATCTCTCAGTCATAGTGATGAACAACACATATTATTAAAAAAAATTCCTTTAAACATGTAGTCACATCAATTTTGACATTATTTAAAGAAGAGGGATTTAGGTAGAGAAGTAATGGAATACATGTTGATATTTTCTAAAAATTTGAGTAATTTTTCACATAGCTAATACATTGTTCAATTTTTTGGGAGAGGGTCAAGTATGTGTGATTTGCTCAAAAATATGCTTGAGATGAGTCTTAACTCATCATCTATTTAGAGTATTGAACTTTCGAATTTCATAATTTAAACTCACTTGTGTCACTTTTTTGCATCAAAGATTTTTGTCAATTTCTTCATCACATTTCTACCACATTTGCTCCAAGAATTATTTTTAATGGGGATAGATAAGGTCAATGTAGTTAGTAAATAATCATTTTCACTTGTTGATGTACTAAATTATAATGTTGTTTGAATGAATTGTTAAAAAAAAGGGCTAAATTTGGAGAGATGACACCATTTTAGAGGCACCTCTCGGGTTTCTTTAGAATTTGTGTAAAAAAATCTCCTAATGTAAATTTTCCCCAGAGAAAATATCTAGCATAAATTAGCATAGGAGAACATGCAAACAAGAAAATGTTTTACAAATTTATTGAAATTTACTAGTGGTATAAGGGAAGCTAAATGGTCCTTTATTGTGTTTTAATGGTATTTGCATAAAATGTTGGAATTATCATAAACCTAAAGTAAACAACAAGTAAATTTGTAATGAAAACGTAAGGCGAGGGAAGGTAATACATGGCCAACCATAAGGAAAAATGTGATAATAAAATCCTAACTTAAACTAGTATTCTAAAAAAACATTAATGCACTAACATAATGGTAACTAGATAATCCTATAGTAAAATTAGGTGTCCAATTAAATATGACCTGATAAAAAGTAATTTTTTCTCCATGTTCACATAGGACTTCCATAATTAATTTTATCTGTTAGATATACCACGCCTAATGATTTGGTTGTTGGTTTTCTCCTTAATTATTTTAATACAGGGCTCCACTTTGGAATCTTGCATACTTTTAAGGTTTGAGGATTTCATTCATATTTTATGATGTGTGATGAAATCCCTAATACTTTCCCTACTTAGATTGCATAATTTCATTAATTATCAATTATTATTATTATTATTATTATTATTATTATTATTATTACACTAATCAACAATTTAAATAACAGGGATAGATATCTTAAATACATCTATCTAAAAAAACAAATATAATATAATATATACTATAATAAATGTATCTATATGAAATACATCAATACATATCAATTTCAAAGTTATTAGTTTATATTTTTCACATACCACATTAATCAATAACTTCATTACATTCTCTATCGATTTCTCATTTATTTATGGCAAATATAATCAAATATAATCTATTCAAGGAAAAAGGACCCAAACATTACTATGAATATCCAATATATTGTTTTTTTTTTAATAATTTCGTGAGAAAAAGTTTTTAAAAAATGATATTTGAATAGAAATCAAATTTATAGATGAATGGTCAAGTGATGGTCAAATAAACGTCAAATTTAATACCAAAAATAAAAACAAACAAACTTTCAGTGTACGAATACCTCTCAACAAAAGTATATAATACTTTTTAGAAATTCAAAATACATCATGGCATCCACTTAAAGTGATGCTCATAAAAACAAAACACTCTTTACTTTGTAGAGGTCAACCATCCCATCTGTATGCCACTTTTCTATAGCCACACCAATTTAGACTACTTCTAATTCTTTTAATGTCCAAGCCCACAACATTTTACGCTCGTTCAAGAAAACTTCATAGTACAATCATTCATCTCAAACAAGATATGAATGTATTTTATACGTTGATTGTTGATCAGTCAGAATTTGACACTTAGCAAAGGAAATACAGAAGGTTTGAACGGGAGAGTAGAGTGCATTCAAAGGTGTGGGAGTATCAGAAAGGAATGCGCGCGAATAAGAGAAACAGATTTGGGACTTAGCCATTTTCATGATGAGGATCTATTTTTGGAAATAACATGCGGAGCACTCAAACTGATTGGAGACTTGTGCGACACACATTGGTTGTTTTTTATGATCAGATATGAAGCACTTTGCATGGATGCAGGTTAAAGATAGAATTGTGAACTGATAATTGACAAAGAGAGATCTATTGTTAGAATTCTTACATGTAAGACTATTTTTGTAACGGTGCGTGGCTAATAATAGCATACGACCTATTTTGGGATTAGATAAGAGGTGAAGGATAATTCCCCACCCTTATAAATATATAATGAACTGTGTAGTAGAGAGAGTATAGATATACGTGTGAGAACTAGGGTATAGTGAGATTATGTTGCTAGATCTGTTACGCGCATGAGCCTATACTACTATTATTGTACCGAATCTTTGGTGGATTTACTATAATTAATATAATGGAGATTGTAGACTAAAACAAGGTGTTATCAAGGTTATAATTTAGTATTGCATGTTTGATTCCATTATGGTTATCCTTTAATGATGTTATTTTCTAGATCTAGGTCTGAATATGCACTATTTGAAAGATACATTAGCTATAGATTTGAATGATTAAAGTCTTCATCATGCTAACATCCTACAACAACAATCCTAAAGATGGGTTTGGTACCTTTGTGTGCTTCGGGTGAGTGCTGAATCTAGGTTGAGTGATGTGTTAGCGCGCCTGAGCTTATATTGTTGAATTCTAGGTTGCACCATTGGTTCCATTTTCGGGACCTCGTTTTCATTTTTTTTCATGATGGTTTGCGATGAAGAAATATCGGTTGACCTTAGCAAGTGTTGAGGAGTGGATACACGATCTGGAAGAAGAATATGCATAGTGGTTTGTCGACACTAAAATTTTCCTCCGTAATTTCTATTTCATTAATGTATGTATTAGGAATATGATGTTGTTAAGTATTATTAGCAGTAGCATCTGATAGAAGATATACAGCGCTGCCAATACGATGCCGCCAATAATGTATAGTATGGTAATAGTCAAAAGTACAATAGGAATGTTGTGGTAAAAAGTAAATATTTGTCGTAAGTGGTCCGGTAATGTTAAAATGTCAAAGTTGGGGTAAGTAGAGAAGTAGGTTCTACATGATTAGGAATTAGAACATATTATATTGGTAATAAGGACAAGGAGTGAGGTCATAAATAATTTGTGTATTTTATTTGTAAAAAGTCTAAAAATGTGGAACCCATGTGAAATGATAAGGTTTATCTTATCTTAAAAGATAAGCTTACATGTACAGATAAGCAGTTACTGGTATGGAATATGATTCGTCAGAGTGGATTTCTTATCCTATATTAGAGATAAGATGGATAAGCCTGGAAGTTCTATAAATAAAGAGGCCACCCCCCTCATTTAGCATAGAAGGAACTAGTGAGAAATATTGTATGAGTAAGTGTGTAAAGGAAGCCATCATTTTGAAGGTGTGTTAGAGAAGTCATTGAGAGGTGTAATTGTGAAGTTTCTCCCATAGTATTGGTGGAAGGCAAGTGAAGTCAGTAACACTTGAAGTACCGCGTGGGTGAGATTGTAACAATTTCATGTTAATATTATAATTTACTCTGATATTTTGGATTTATCATCATTCCTTCTTATCATAGTCTATGGTATTCTTGTGTTATGTTTGTTGTTGTGTTTCTAGATTACATCCACCAAGACTAAGAGCTATGTATTAGTTAATAATCATAGGCAAGTGGTCTACACGATCTGGAACAAGAATCACATCTTGTTTGGATGATGTGCTCAACATTGCCCTCCCGAGTTTAACGCATGCGTGTGAATTCACACAAAACCTATATGATAGTTCAAAAAACAGATTCTTCATTATAAATCCAGTAGAATTATACGAGTCCATCTATTGTGTAAGTATCTCAAGTGGTAGCTGAAGAGGTATCGCACACTTGTCTGGACACAAGAAGAATTTTAGGCCTTTTGTCATGCTGAACTGATTTGGACTCCAGCTGTGGATAGCCCATTCCATGGTGTCTTGACCCAGTTATATCATGGAGTACTCAATTTCCACTTAACCGTGTCTAGAGGTAGTTGAATTCTAGTTTTTATGATATCCAAGGGGAACTTACGCCCCCGAACCCCCTTCCACTAGTGCTCACCATCCTGAGTGGGACCACCATAATATGGAGAGTAAACCGATGGCTAACTAAACCCCACCATGCACGAGAGCATGAGTAGGTTTGGTGAAAGATGGCAGACCTAGCGGTAGAAAGGAAGAGAGAGGACAAGGTGGCTTAAGTATACACGAGGCACATGAGAGGGAGGTACATAAGTAGCAAGAGGTTGCAGAGAAAATGGTGTTGTAGAGAAAGATAGTTCGGGAAGGAGTTGAATTTCATGCAAAAAACGTGGAACTCGAGCCTCAGGAACTCCACCATATGGGAGAACATGATAGGGAACCCTCCTCGGCCTCACATAGAATTATGCCAGCAGAGATGACCTAGGCCATGGGCATGCATCTGAATCCACCTGCAAACCTTTCCCTTGCGCTTGGTTTTCCAACATCTAGTACAACAAACAGTTAGTAAGCTAATTCAAGCAGTAGGATAGTAGGAGCAAGTCTTATAAGAGGCACAACAATGGCAGCACAAATGGATTCGTTGTTATATGGGAGTACCTTTTCGGGTTTATCATCAGCACAAAGTATAGGTGCACTGATTTTTGGACTAATTTCTAGAAGTGGTAACACTTCACAGACTGTCATGGTACAATTCAGTTCTACTGTTGGGACATAGGGAAGTACATATTTTAGTCTGACACCAGCTACATGTTCAGGATCGGAAGACATATATAGCTCTAGTTTTGATGGATCTGGTGGTTCTGGAGGTAGGGGAAACATAAGAGGTTATGGATTAGGTGGGCAAGGTCTGCACCAACCCCGAAATATTTACATGGAGATGTCTCTTCATCTTCCAGATTATAGGGGCATAGAAGATACTTTTGAACATGTGCATATGTGTGAAATATTATGGCACGTAAAAGGAATCATGGCTTTTGAGCGTAGGGCAAGCCAATTTTCTATTACATTAAAAGAGGCAGTGTACACAATTAGTATAGAAAGTTTGACACTAATTAAACTTGCGTAGATTATATAACTTTAAAAGATGCATTCCTTAAAGAGTTTCACATCCCTGAGTTTGAGCAGAAGGAGAATAAGTGCTGCTCAAGGATATTAATCAAGACACTACTGAGAGTGTTAGAGAGTATGATGCCCATTTTAAAACATTGTTATATAAGCTTTCTTATGATATACATGTAAGAAAACATGCACAGTGGTTTGTTGGGGGCCTACTTACCCCTTTCAGAAGGGCATTATTACATAAGACATACATTGATCCACGCGAAGCACTTGAAGCAGCATTACGCACTGAGGCAGTTGGAAGTATAGATATTGGGGTGAGCCCATTTTTAGAAGTAGAGATCATATTTATGGAAAAATAGTTGGAGAAACTATCATCAAGTTCAGAACATGAGACGCGCACAGGGATTTGGTGTACATATTATGAAGTAGATAGGTCACATAAAGGATAGTTGTCCCTCACAGTTCAGTACACTCATTATTGTTAGATTGTGTGATATGCCATTTAAACCATGATGCTAACCACTACCCATTATTACAATGCACGATAAGGATGAACGTTTCAAGCTATTATAAAATTTACAGGTCCACGACTCATGACACAGAAGATTACTGACTGATTGGTCAGATCCATGATGCCATAGATATTGGTGTACGACGGATAGAAGTTTCAGATAACTTTAAGGGAAAGAATGTGCATCAAGACCGGGATCACAATCAAGCACGCTATGTTCATAATGAAGGGTGTTTTGAAGGCGGTTGTGGTAGAGGTCGAGGATACTGTGGTGGATTTGGAGGATAAGGCTGTGGTAGTGGAAGAAGTGAGTTCCCTCACGGAACATGTTATACATGTGAATCTCTTGACCACTACAGGCGTGAATGTCCTCAGAAGTATTACATGTTCTTTTTCATGGAAATAACCATAGCTGTGAGGAGTGCCCATACTTGTATGATCATCTTAGTAACCAACATAAACAAGAAAACAAAGACACATGAATGGTTAGGATACAGCATGCTGTAGAAAATCAATGGATGCCTAAGTTGGAAGCAGAGTCCAAGGCATTGCAAGTGAAGATCGCAACCCATGCTGAGGCAGCATGCGCCCAAGAAGCATTGCTGTAGAATCCTACCATTTCTAAGGAGGAGGTTCTACATGCACGATACCCAGATCTTGCCCATCAAAAGGAGGTTTATCACGAAACAATGGAATTTATTAGGAATCTTCAAAGTGAGATATAATACTTAAAAGAATAATCATGGAAGATGGAGCAAAAGAAAGTATCAAAGATGGTCCAAACTAATATAGATGACTTAACGAAAGTATGTAAAATGTTGCGTTAGGAAAAATATCATTCCATTGTTAGGGGATCAGTTAAAGGGAAACACTCCTCATGCAAGTATTGAGATTGAACGACAGATCCTACATGCGAATCTTGCCCCTCATAGCCTAGATTATGACAAGGAAATCACTCTGAATATTGTTTTGGATGGGTGACTATTGAGTAATATACTGATTGATATAGGTGTGAAAGTCAATGTTCTTACCTTAGATGAATGGGTACAAATGGGAAGACCCCCATTGCAGCCATCCTCTAATGCATTGTTCATGGCTAATCAGAATAAAGCCACTCCCATCAGAGATTTGAAAGATTCATCCATTACTACACAAGGAGCCAAGTTCAATCAGAGACTTTTGAGGTTTTAGCCACTGGAAGAGTCAGATAGCTTCCCAGATCTATTAGGGTGTCCTTGGTGCTATGAAAATAATGTTGATATTTGGTTCAACAAGGGCTATATCAGTTTCAAAAACAAGGATGAAAGATTTATTATCCCTCTAATAGATGGAAAATTTGCACCCTATGTTGAGCCCTTAAGTGAAGATGGTCTGAATAGGATTTATGTATGCGTCATCTAAGACCCAGAGATTCTTGAGCCAACTAAAGAAGGAATAATTCAGTGGGAGGATGCACAGTCCATTAGCGATACTACAAGTGTTGTTTGTGATAATTGGGCTCATAGCACTTATGAGTTGGTAGGGCATGAAGTAAAGAGCATATTTCCTAGAGGTAGAAAATTGTGTTATGTCAGAAGGATAGGTAACAACTCAGTACCTTGTTACACCGAAGAAGGAGATCCTATGGTATTTTTGAGCACCATGGAGGAACAATGGATAGACCCATTGGAAAGAAGAAATATGCTAGCATATACACTACGTGGGACAACATCACGTTGGTGAATGGTCCACAAGGATAATCTTGTAGGATGGAATGAAATTAGAATTTCCCTTACTACTAGGTTCTTCAGGAGTAATGCACCTACTCAAATCTGTACTTATCATGGTAATCAACCTGTTTAGCACTACATTCAAAAGTGTGAGAGACTCTAGATAGAAGGGCAGGAAGCTTTACCACCTTCGTTATGGGTGCACAAGTTTTATTCCACTTTACAAGGATGCATGCGTGCTTGGTATGTATATGCAGAAACTCCATAGAGAGACTAGAAATTGGTAGGATTTAATTTTAGGAATGACCCAAACATTTGACTTCTTCTCTACAAAGCCTTCGGTGGAAGAAGCATTGAAATTCATAAAGCGCTTAACTATGGGAGATAGTGCCAAGGCTAAAGAACTCCTTCAGGAGTTATTAGATGAAGGAGACTTGGGAGTGCATCTTGTTGAAGAAACAGAGGTTGATGCAACACTACTTCAATGTGCTTTCCTTGAGAAGGAAAAAGGAAAAATGGTCTACTTAGTGGATGATGAGGAAGTAGAAATTTTGGATGTAAACCATTCAATAGGTAGGCGTGAGGTGTTGGACAGTGCAGATAAGACCACACGCACCTATCATGAACCTATGAAGACAAAGAAGGTGAATATTGGATCAGATACTGAGCCTAAGGAAGCCATAATTGGGGACTATTGGCCAGACTCTGAAGTGGAAAAAATCATAGAGTTACTAAGGGATTACCAGGACTTATTCCCTAGGGAGTACCATGAACTTAAAGGAATGCATGAATCGTTGGGGGAGATGAAGATAAAACTTAAAGAAGGTGTGCGGCCAAGTTAGAAAGAGACCCTAAAGGATGAACCCCGACTTGCGTGAAAAGGTCAAAGAAGGGATTGACAAAATGTTGAAGTCTGGAATTATCAAGCCCCTTGTTGAGTCAGAATGAGTTAGTCCAATGGTGATCAATATCAAGAAGGATGGATGGATTAGGATTTGCATGGATTACATGGAGCTTAATGTTGCATGTGTGACTGATCCCTTTCCCACACAATTCATAGAGGAAATACTAGAAGGGGTTGCAGGGTGCAAAATCTATTTGTTTACAAATGGGTTCTCTAGGTATCATCAGGTTTGGATTGCCCAGGAGGATTAGGAAAAGACTACGTTTACTACTGAATGGGGTAGCTTCGCCTATACTATAATGCCTTTTGGTTTGAAAAATGTGCCTGCTGTATTTTCGCGCATAGTTGTTCAATTATTCAAGGAATTTATTCACAACTTCTTACAGGTCTATTTAGATGATTGGATGGTGTATGGATTAGTTAAGGATCATTGTGAAAATTTGCACTTAATGTTTGAAAGATGTAGACAGTTGAGTATCTCTTTGAACATCAAGAAGTTCATATTTGCTACACCATTTGGGATACTATGTTAGGACACATAATCTACAAGGAAGGTTTGTTGGTTGATCCAACCAAGGTTGCAGTCATTATAGGCCTAAGGGAGCCTACGAGTCAAAGTGAAGGTGCATGGATTTTTGGGTCATACAGGATATTACACGAATTTTATCAAAGGATATGCCAAAGTTTCCGCACCGTTGGAGGAGTTACTGAAAGGGAAAGGTACTTTCTACTAGGGAGAAACGCAGCAACGTGCATTTGAGACATCAAAGGAAAAACTTAATATTACGTCTATTCTACATTTTCCTTCGTGGGACCAACCCTTTCATGTACATGTTAATGCCTCTAGCATGGCCATTAGCATGGTATTGGATCAACCTGGATAGAAGGTATTATAGATCATCCTATCTATTTTTGCTAGTAGAAAGCTGACTCCTGCAAAATAGAATTACACCACTATAGAGTGCAAAGCTTTGTTAATGATTCTATACACTACATAAATTCTGCTAGTATGTACTAGCTACACCATTCATATTTTATACATATCACATGGCATTGAATTATTTGGTAAACAAACATGTTCTACAAGGGCGCATATGTTCAATAGGTGCTCTTATTTCAAGAATTTGATTTAATAGTTATGTTAAAACCAGGGAAAAGTAATTTTGGACTAGACCATCTATCAAGAATACTGTCAGGAGAAGAATCACAGGCAATTGAGGATACCATGTCAGATGCTCAGCTATGCAAGTTACAATGAGTGCCATCAAGACTAGAGGACATTGTTATCTTTCTACAAATAGGGATGGCACCAGAGGGAATGAAATACTTGGATAAGAAACAGCTTGCTATACGTGCAACCCCCTACATGTTAATTAGTGGTGACCTGTAACAGTTAGGTCGGGATGAGGTATTATGTCGTTGTGTATTGGAACATGAGCACACAAATATTATGGAAGAAGCTCATGGTGGTATTTCAAGTGGCCACTATGTCAGTAATGCCACTACGCACAAGATTCTACTCATTGGATTATGGTGGGAGACCTTGTATAAAGATTGTAAGGAATTTTGTAAGGCATGTGATCATTGCCAACGTCTTGGGAAACTAGGTCAACATGATGAAATGCCTCTAAGACCCATTATTAGTTTCGAACCATTTGAGAAATGGGATATAGATTTTGTGGGTCGTGTTTCACCAACTGTGCGCAGAACTAAATCATGCTACATCATAACTTGCTTAGATTATCTGACCAGGTGGGAAGAAGCAGAACCTACAAAGGATTGTACAGTGACCACAACAGCTAGGTTTCTTTGGGAAAATATTATTACAAGGTATGGATGTCCTTTAAGTTTGACCAGTGATAGGGGCACACATTTTCTTAATGAGACAATCAGAATTCTATTGGAGGAATTCATGATTGCACACCATAAGACTACACCCTATCATCCTTAGGAAAATGGGACTAATAAGGCTTTCAAAAAAATTATGGGACATAAATTGACAAAAATCTGTGATGTTGGAAGGAAAGACTGGGATGATAAAGTATCTACAGTACTTTGGGCATATCGGACAACATATAAAAGGTTAAAAAAAGCCACACCATTTCAGTTAGCGTTTGGCACATAATTCATTCTTCCTATGGAATTTATGTTACCTTCTTTGCGTATTGCACACGCTGGAGGTCTTGTTGATGAGAAAGCATTAGAAGAACACATTAAATAGTTAATCAAATTATATGAACGACTGAGCCATAGGACATTGGATTCAAAAACAAGAGATGGTCTAGGCAAAAAGCATGGCATGACAGGCACATCAAGGATAAAACTCTTTAGATAGGACAGATGGTGCTCCTTTATCATTCTAAGTTTTTGCACCATCCAGGAAAACTAAAGGTACATTGGTTGGGTTCATATGTTATCACTCACATACTCGAATTAGGTGCTTGTCAGTTAAATTCCCTTGATGGAATACGGTTACCCGGTTAATTCAACGGGAGTAAGCTGAAGCCCTACTATAAATAAGTCTTCTTGGTGTTTTATAATAAGGCAGTGTTGACATTTAGATTAGGTTTTCAATTCTACATTCCCTTAATGTTTTTCCTTCTTGGTTGCTATGCTTTTTCAATTTAGTTGGTGTGTTTGTGTAATAAGTGCGTTTATGCACTAGAAGCTAATTATTATTTGAAGAATTTTTATGCACAGAGGACTACACATACCCAGGTACAATACTGATGGAAATATGTGCACATGAAAGGAACTATCTATGGGTGATATTCAAGGTTGGAAAATTGAAAAAAAAAAGATTTCGTCTGGACATAAGGACCATAGGTAGAGAGGAATGAAGAAACAAGTATAACACGAGGTAAGCAGGGACCGAGAAGACTACTAGTGGAAGGTGCAATGATGAGGTACTTAGGTGTTTGGAAGCATGCTGAAGAGAAGTCTGTAGCTAAAAGGTAGGAGGGCACGCTAGAAGGTTATAGCTTGGGTGTGAAGATGTATCGCGTAGAAATAATGAAAATGGTCACTTAATGAGAGGATTATTGGTAGGTTGATGAGAAATAAATGCACTAACTTTTTAAAATTATATATAAGGATGGGATGCGAGTTCATTTTTACCATTACAATTAAGATAATTTGAAAAGGGTTAAGTGCAAACGAGAAGAGCAATCATGTTGATGTGCTTAGAGTGTGAAACCAGATGTGGAGAGAAGGGTTGTGCACAGGAGAAGCTTGCGTTACCATAGGTGAAGGGTTTAAGGGAAGTAGATATGTTACAAATGAGATAGGGCACGTGATTTCCACTAGGGCATGAAGATTTAAGCTAGGGTTTCGAATTTCTTGATTACGGAGGGAAGAAAAGAGAAAAAAAATTCAAATGGGACCAAAGAAAGCACCCACAACAGGAGAGAAAGGGAAGAAGAAATTACTCCTGAGAGTAATTTTTAGAAATGCAGTATCCATATGGTGTGATTGTGGGAGAAGAATGGGATTCCCATATCTACCAATGTAAAAGCAATTATTACAACCATCGAACATCAGATAATAAGGAGCTCAATGCGTTGCTGGGCACAAAAATGAACAAGTGCATGACAGAGGATATGCCAGTATATAATGACACTGGTGAGAAGTTGTTGAAGAAAAATGGAGTCTACTAGCTGTATAAGCTGCCATATTTTGGAAAGTATGAACCATTTTATCGATGGTTGATGAGCAGAGTCCATAAGGACTTCTTCTACTTTGTCAGACAGAGGGTAAGAATCACATCTGCTTTGATTTCAATGGTGACATGACTAAGGGCCTCAGGGTTGGATTTGGATAGTGATTTAACTAATAAGGCCACAATCCTGGAGATGAGGAAGGAGCTGAGTTATACCAAGGGTCCGTGCGCATGGACATTGACAAGTTGAAAAAGTACCCAGTAGTGCAAGCATCTGCACATCTTATGACAAAGTTGAATGACCAAGGAAAGTGGTCGCTAGTAAACACAATGTGGTTGCACGTCTCCAAGAAGATGTCTCAAGGAGTGGTCTACAATATTGTAGATCACATAGAAAAGACAATCATCGAATAAGTGTAGATAGGTGAAAGAATAAGTTTTGGCATTGTGTTATTGTCCTTAGTATTCATGGAGATTGAGGTTCCTGATGGGCCAAAGGAGAAGATTTTGGAGTACCCCACGAAATACAAGTCACCTGCGGAAAGATTTGGCAAGTACTTGTGTGATGGATCAATGAGTGGACCATTCAAGTAGAGGGAAGAGATGTGGTATGATAGAATCAGCATGACATTCGAGGAAGAGTGGCGCATACCCAAGGATTTTCCTTTGATGGTGGATAAGGTAGTTCAGTTTTCCATATACCAATATTTTTGCATTGTGCGATTTGCAATGAAGGATGGGGATTGGAGCCCATGGTGAAAATTGTCGTATTCCTTCACAGAAAGGTATTTCCAAGCATCAGTTCATTGGTTGTTAGATGTGCGCCTCTTAACCTTCAATGCAGACAAGGTAGATTGTGACTACCAAACTCTGAGGAAGAAGTATGTATATCCAGGGTGCAATGCATACATTGAAAAACTTATTACAAATATTATAAGCATGAAACTTGTAAGCTTAGAAGTTGGGGACACTGGAGCAACGCTTGTGTACCTATAACTCAAATCCAAGATGGAGAACACTAAGTATGTGGAGAATAATTTCACGCTCCCAGGGCCGTCAAAAGGTAAACATACAATGGAAAATATTCCAGTGTCCAAGCCCACAGAAACAATTCGAGTTGATGATGAAGAGGAAGAGCATGAGGATAGTAGTGGTTTGGAACACAGAGGTAGAATAAATCGTCTAAATAAGGATAAAGTTGATTATGCAACTACACCACCTTAGCCACAAGAGGGAGATGATGAGGACTTGGATACAGTCCAAGGAGAGTGCCGATTCAAGAGAGTATTCACGAGAACAAGGACCCAAGGCGCTACTCTGCAAATAGAGAGCAGATCACCTCGACTCTCTCCACATAAGGAGACAACTGAGAAAAGGCAAAGGAAATTAAAGTTGAATGAGGAAGCTGAAGAGTTGGAGGAAAACATGCCCAATTCTCCTACACCTCCAGAGAATGTGGAAGAACAAAAAGACAAAGAAATGAAGGATGGAGAAGAGGAAGAAAAAGGGGTAGAAGAGACAACAATAGAGACTACTCATGATATAGCCCCACAAGTTCCAAATCTTGAAGCCCAAATTCCTTAGCAGCCTAGATCAAGAAGAACAAGTGGGGAGTATATTCCACTAGTCATGGGCTATGCTGAGGACACAAGTAAAATTGTCCGCGCCCGTTTCCATATCACAATGACACAAAAGGAGTTATACAGCTGGGAGTTAATGGATGAAGATATGGTGACAATGTGCACAAGGAAGTAAATTTTCATGGTCGATGCACACGCACATGGATGAACTAGACTTTGATGTGTGTGAGGAGTCATACATGTCAAGGAGGTTAAAAAAATACACCTCAGGCCAGACACATAACAGTAAAGCCTATTGTTATGTCAGTTGAACAGGTGAGCAATGCTTTGGTGAAGGTCTCGATAGAGATACCACGATGGAATATGGATAAAGATGTGATAATTAGGGTGCTGAGGGAGGAAATCAAGACTAAGGATGAGGAGATAGCGCGCCTAAAACAGGAAAAAAATACTTGGCAAAGAAGAAGAACATTGTGTTTATCAGCATGGCAAAGGAGATTGGTGACAATGTCATGAAGGCTAGGTTACACTTAGAGCTAAAGTTCCCCAAGAAATTTCATTCGGAAATACATTATGTCAGTACATTGGTGGACTTAGTGCTCGAAGATGAAGATCTGCGCATGCCTGAGCCAAAGGATCCAACATAGGAAGCAGAGCGAGAAAAGGCTTCAGTGATGCAGAAGATTACATCATATGAAGGATTGCTTCAGAGCTTGCAGGAAGAACTTAATAAGGTGGATCAAGCAATGAATATTTGTACAGAGACAAAGGCTGTTATAAGGACCAAGACCATTTTAAAAGACAACGAGGTCCTGAAAGCCATGAAGGATGAGACATTGGGACACACATAATGGTTAGCACTTGTTAAGCAGAAGCGCGAAGCCCTTACAGCCACTCAAGAACCTCATAGGGAAAGATTGGATGAGCTTGGAAAACTCATCGCTCAAAATATGGACTTGTTGGAAGGGAGAATGACTGGCATGTCCAACATTGTGTTGGTCTTACAGAATGAAAAGGGAGATATTGCAAGGGATGAATTAGAGTCAATTGCAATGGATATTCCAGAGAAATCAGAGGTCATGCTCAATGACTGGTAGACCTTAGAGGCGGAGATAAAATAGGAGTATCCAGAATTGATTATTCAGGTTGTATAAGAAGATATTGTAGGTTAAGAAATTCTTTCATTCATCAAAATTCTTTCTATTCTTTGATTCATTTTGGAGACAACCATTGTCGGGGAGGCAATGAAACTAGTGTGTGGTAATGTTGATCAGTTAGAATATGGCACTTAGTGATGGAAATACAGAAGGTTCGCGCGGGAGAGCAGAGCACATTCAAAGGCGTGAGAGTATCAGAAAGGATCGCGCACGAATAAGAGAAACAAATTTGGGACTTAGCTATTTTCATGATGAGGATTTATTTTTGGAAATAATGTGCAGAGCACTCAAACCGATTGGATACTTGCACGACACGCATTGGCTATTTTTTGATGATCAACTACGAAGCACTTTGTATGGATGTAGGCTAAAGATAGAATTGTGAAGTGATAGTTGACAAAGAGAGATATATTGTTTGCATTCTTACATGTAAGCCTTTTTTTGTAACGACGCGTGGCTAATAATAGCATGTGACCTATTTTGGGATTAGATAAGTGGTGAAGGAAAAGTCCCCACCCTTATAAATATGTATTGAATTGTGTAGCAGAGAGAGCATAGATATACGTGTGAGAACTAGGGTATAGTGAGATTATGCTGCTAGATCAGTTATGCACATGAGCGTATACTATTGTTATTGTAACGAAGATTCTGTGTATTTAATGTAATTAATATAATGGAGATTGTGGACTGAAAAAAGGTGTTATCAGGGTTATAATTCAGTATTGCATTCTTGATTCCATTATGGTTATCCTTTAATGTTGTTATTTTCTAGATCTAGTTCTGATATGCACTATTTGAAAGATAAATTAGCTATAGATCTGAATGATTAAATTCTTCATCATGCTAACATCCTATAATAACAACCCTAAAGAGGGGCCTGGTACCTTTGCGCGCTTCGGGTGAGCGCTCAGTCTAGGATGAGTGATGTGTCAGCGCGCCTGGGCTTGTATTGCTGAATTCTAGGCTACATCATCGATTGACAAGAATCAAATCAATCACTTTTAAAAATAATTTTATAAGACTATTGAGATTCGAGAGAAATCTCATCAACTTAAGAAGAAAAGACCAATAACTAAGTGTATACATGATTCATAAGCAAGAAAACTAGTGACTGATAACTCCTTTTAGCCTTTTTTCTTTATCTCTTGCATTCTTATTGGTCTTACACATCTTACAACCTTGTCGGTACTTGATTGATTTATATTTTATGGCCTTGGACACTAGCACCCAATTAGGACAGAAGTTCCTAGATGCTTATGTCCCTCTTGGGCGCTCCTAACCCTCTTTATCTTTTTCTTACCCTTTGGGTCTATTTTACTTTTTACTCACCTTTTAGTACTTTGAATCGTTTCAATTGTCAATTACGAAATTTAAACAAGGGAATCATATATATACTTAGTTATTGCTTTCAAATAAGGGGCCAAGCACTATAAGTATTATATATCATCACCTAAGCTTGCATTAAAGGCACAAGAGCATTACAAGGACATATCTAGCACATCCATATAAGGGATAAGGGTTACATCACTCTTCATACACAACATAGCATGGGAAGTTCATTTTATTCCATCTCACACATTTGCATACTTGGAGCAATCTAGATCTATCCTGCTATCACAATGTAACTTGCATAAGGGCAACCTAGGACATTATTACACACACATACACAAAGAAATACATGGAGTTTGAGATGTAGTGCAACGCTCGGTTGTAAGATCACTCTTTGGGTGACTGTCGGGGTCAATCTGACTCCCCATTCTGCATCTTCTTTATTAGGTTTGATGTGGTTTGTGTGCATGTGTAGCTAGTTATCTATTTTGTAGGTTATAGGTATGACTGATGACATTGGAGCGAAGCCAAATCACTAAAAGAGGATCATTAGCGAAGCTCTTCCTGACCATAAAAGATCGAAACCTGAACATTTGGGTGGACATTAGTGCCCAAATCAGTCACTAGCGCCCAGGCACTCCTGTCCTTTGGTGGGTTCTTCTTTCTTGTGCAGTTATGAGTTATAGAACCCTTGGTGAGCCTTGATGACACTCTTCCCATCCTATTCCATTAGCTACTTAGTTCAGATCACTTCTATATCACTCAGAAATCATCTGAGTCGCCTTATCCCTCTCTGTTGCTTAGGGTTTCATTTCTTTGCATGTTTATTGCTTGTGTCTTATTGCAGTTTATCATCAAAATATCATTAGTTGCAGTAGATACTCTTAAATAAGGTGTAATTCAATTTAGATTAAATCAGTGGGCAAATAATCATTTTCACTTGTTGATGTATTAATTTATAATGTTGTTTGAGTGAATTGTTAAACAATGGACTAAATTTGGAGAGTTGACAACATTTTAGAGGCACCTCTAGATTTCAATAGAATTTGTGTAAAAAAATTCTCTTGATGTAAATTTGCGCTTGAAAAAATATCTATCATAAATTAGCACCGGAGAACATGCAAATAAAAAAACAACTTATAAATTCATTGAAATTTACTAGTTGTACAAGAAAAACTAAATAGTCCTTTAATATATTTTAATGGTTTTTTTCCATAAAATGGTGGCATTATCATAAGCCTAAAGTAAACAAAAAAATAAAATTGTAGTGAAAACGTAAGGCAAGGGAAGGTATTACAAGGCCATACCATAATGGTGGCATGTGATCATAAAAGCTTTACTTAAAGTAATATTCTAAAAAATAAAATTGTAGTGCAGTAACAGTAATGGTAAAGGGATAGGTCCTAATACAAGGCCAACCATAAGGGAAAATGTGATAATAAAAGCTTTACTTACACCAATATTCTAAAAAAAACATTAATGCACTAACATAATGGTAATTTTATAGTCCTATACCAAAATTAAGTGTACAATTAAATATCATGATGGAAGGTAATTTTTTCTCCATGTATGCATAGGACTTCCACAATTAATTTTATACCGGTTGTTGGTTTTCTCCTTAGTGATTTTAATACGGGCTCCACTTTGGAATCTTGCATGTACTTTTTAGGTTTTAGGATTTCATTCATAGTTTATAATGTGCGATGAAATTTCTGATATTTTTCGCACTTAGATCACATCGTTTCATTAATTATCAATTAGTAGAATTATTACATTAATATAATAATTTATATAACTGGTAGAGATATCTTAAGTACATTTATCTAAAAAAAAAAAAACACATATTATATAATATATATTATAATGAATGTATTTATATGACACACATATTTCAAAGTTATTAATTTAGATTTTTATATATTACGTTAATCAATAACTTCATTAAATTTTCTATCAAATTTTCATTGATTTTTTGGTAAATAGAATCAATTTAACTATGTTATTGTGTTGTTTTCGGAAAAACTTATTCAAGGAAAACGGACCCAAACATTACTATATATGTCCATTATATTACTATTTTTTTATTGACTTTTCAAGAAAAAGGAAAAAACAAATTAAATAATATTCCAATAAGTTATAGATAGATGGTCAAGTGATGGTCAAATAAAAGTCAAATTTAATACCAAAAATAAAAAATGAACAAACTATCATTATACAATTCATGGGTTAAATTTGATGGCCACCCTTGCCCGTCAAACAATTTTTGGATGACGGCAATTTTCCAGTATGGAGTATGGCCCTTCAAAAATAAAATAAAAATAGTTATTTAAACACTGCTAATTTATATTTGGTTAATTTTTTAGTGTCAATTTTATATATTGATATAATTTATATGTAAATCTATATAAAAAATGATGGTCACATTTTAACAATACAAGCCATGGGTAACATTTATTTCAAAATCTTACAAGTATTTTACGACTAAAATTACGAAAAACATCTAAACGGCCGTCAAATTTAACCCCTCTCAACATAAATATATAATATTTTTTTTAGAAATTCAAATACTTAATTTTGATCTCATTAATACCTATTCAGATGCACATAAAAACAGAACACTCTTTACTTCGTAGGCTTCTAATTCTTTTAATACGCTCGTTCAAGAAAACTTCATAGTACAATCATTCATCTGAAACAAGATATAAATGTCTTTTATAATTACGTTGATTGACAAGAATCGAATCAATCGCTTTTGAAAACAATTTTATAAAAGTACTGAGATTCCAGAGCGGTCTCATCAAGTGCTTATGACAAAGTATAAATGGTCATGTGCATGTGGGGCGCAAATTGCAATGCATGCAAGCGTGACACAACCACATCACAAACAAAGTACCTTCAATTAATAACAGATTCTTGAGAATGTCATTGATAAGAACATTACCTACATGATTTCTATAAGAATGTATATTTAAAAGATATAAGAAGGTAAATTTTAAAAAGACAAAAATAAATCAATGGAAAATAATTATTATTTATCATTGTAAGATTATATATTTTCAAATTAATAAAAAGTATGTTATTTTGCATTTTAATGTTATTTGAAAGTAAGAATTGATATTTTAGACTTATATGTATGTGAAGACTTCAATTTAAGTGTTCTTTGGAGAAGTCGAAGTGTCTCACAAACAGTAGTTAAACATCTCACATCTTAATACCAAATGAAGCTCTTCAAGGATCTATGGGAATCTCTAACAAGATAATGGTATCTTCAACCAATCTCATAGTAGATAGGGTACTTGAATACAATATGTTTTACTTTCAGGGTCTAGAAAACACAATTAGTATATGCGCTCATTCTATGCAAGGTTATGAAATGATTGCATCAAGGGTTGATGAGAGAAAACACAAAACGATCCTTAAGTAAGATGGCAATATCTTCTTCATATATTTCAAAACTCAATTTTAATCCTCGTAAAAATAGAGATAAAATTGAAAATAATGAAGAATTTTTTATTTCAAAGAGTCCTTTAAATTAAAACATGTAACTTTCCAATAAGATTTATTAATCTCTTCATAAATACACATGTTGATTAATTTCTTAATTAATTGATGACTATTAAAGATAACAAAAAAATTAAATAGAACTTTTAATAGTTTGCATCCAAATTAAAACGACGACATTACTTATTCCCTTCTTAATAATAATAATAATAATAATCCAACACGATCCCTATTACAAAGATGTCTTAATCGTCCATGACACCCTTTCCTCCCTACCATCTGAGTCGTCAAATGTTTCATCCTCTCTTAACACAACCACAATGGAACTACCCCAAATGCAAACTGCCTCTACAACTCATGGTATTGATGTTTCCACTTACTCTAATGAAACGTATGAACACCCATCATCTTTCGTGTCAACACCCCACAATACATGAATAGAAGAAGAGGAAATCAAACAGTTCTTGCTCAACCACGATGGTAAAAAACCATTTACTATGCCATGGCCAGAACTTGGGCTCTCGCTAATAAATGAATACAATACAAAGCGCCTTTTCCCAATGGCTTTCCCAACTTTATTTCCGGCAGGAAAAGCAATATGGCAACGACCTCGCATAAAATAAGTTCCAATGCATGAATATGCTCTTCATTTGGTGCACTACCATGATGGGTGTTTCGGTTACCACCCAATATTTCGTTACTTCCTTCTAAACCTCATAATGTGGCACATGAGCTAGTCTACAAAAATAATTTTCATGAAACAAAACATCGAATCTAAAATCCCTCCAACAATTTGGTATCTGCGAAAACAACTACTAGATTTCCCTAAAGACAACCTCCTAGATAGTTTAATGCACTTTGGATCGAACCTTCGAGGGACATTTTCATTCTAGGAAAAAGTAGAAGCGAGCTTTCAGATATGGTGGAGTAATTGGGGACACTAACCTTATTCTTCACTCTAAGTGTTGCAGACACTAAATGGTCAAATCTCCACAATATTATGTATGATGAATGCCCTACTGATCCTCGAGACGCACAACATTGGAGAACACTTAACATCATCTCAAACCCTCATCGAGCATCAACATACCTAGATCACAAATTCACAATATTTCATGAAGAAATATTGTAGAAGGAACTTGGAGCAGTAGACTTTTGTTATAGGTGATAAAATCTACTTTTTAATAATTTTGTTCCAAACTACATAGCTAATATTTATGTTCCCTCAGCTCGTAGGTATAAATGGAAACATAGAGGTGTTATCCCGTAAAATTGACAAGGGCAATTTTACCGATAACCATACCGAAATTTTGTTTTGATCCCTCGTTAGGGATCCTTCGCGTTCAAAATATTGTAAAATCCCTTCCCGGGAAATTCAATTTTTGAACTTAGTCTTTTTGAGCCTTTTTGGCTGGGCGCATGGTTTTGCCTTGCAACATCAATTTTTGATGCGCCTCCTTAAAAGCCTTTGGCGCATGGTTTTCCATGTTAGCATGTCTTTTCGGTGCGCCAAAGGATGTTGAGTAAGTTTTTGGTGCGCCAAAGGGCGCACGTAATATCTTTGTTACATCAAGTTTTGGTGCGCCAAAGGGCGCACATAGCTTCGTGTCGACAACTCGTTTGATGCGCCAAAGGCGCGCTCATTCTCCTGTTGTCATTTCCTTCCATGCCGCCAAAGGGCGCACCGCTTTCCCCTGTCGACAGCCGTATTCCATGCGCCATTTCAAAAGGTTGGTGGCGCATTAATGACAAGATTTTTTATATATACCTGTGCGCGCCATGTCATTTTCATTGCATTTATGTCAAGGCACGTGGTTGCTCTGGGTGTGTCAGCTCTGCTCTGTCAATTGTCATTTGCTCTGTGGACCCCCGCTTTCCAAACCGTCGTTATACATTCGAAGGTAAGAGGTCCATCCTCTTTTTCATTTTTTGTGCTTTGGTGTGCTCGGTCTGGTTTCTTCGTTTGATGGCCTGTTTTAAATGTCGTTTTGCATTGGGCTGGTTCTTCCCCTATCCCGCATAATTTAACTTCTTCATCCTCCTCCCCTCCCTCATTTCCAGTTTGAAGGGGGAGTTGGTTTGATTAGGCTTGGTGTGGTTGAACCCCTTTTTTTTTTAGGCCTAGTTCCACCAAGCCTCCTTTGTGAGTGTTAGAATGAAGAATGTTTAAATGTTTAAGTGTTTTGGTATTTCCCGTGGAGCGCTGTCGCGTCATGTTACACCTAAGAACAGTCGCGCCCCTCGGCGCGTCTATCCCCCATGCTGCAGTCAAGAATCATGCGCCCCTAAGCGCACCCTTTCGGCCCGTAAACACGCTCAAAACCCGCGCCTCCTTATATCCCTTTGGCGCATCTTTTACCCCTGTTGCATCCCTCTTCTATGCGCTAAAGGGCGCGCCCAGCTTCCATGCAACGCAAGAGTTATTTGCGCAAGTGTAAAGCCTCCAAGGCGCGGTGCGCACCTTCCGTTGCAAGTACATGATGTTGTGTAGACCCTCCATGCGTCGCGCCATATACCTTTGGCGCGTCTTTTTTCCATGTTGCACAATCTGCCCATGCGCCAAAGGGCGCACCAAATCTCAATGTAACATGCATTTCCTGTGCGCCCTTCTATATAATGCAGTCTGCTTCATCCATGCGCCATGCGCCTTTGGCGCCAACTTAACCTCTGTTGCACCCTTTTCCTGTGCGCCTTGACTATTCAGCCTGTTATATACATTTTTCATGCGCCCTGACGTCCCGAACCTTAAAAGTTCTAACTCTTTCTTCTGCTAGTATTCCAATGGAAGATCAAATGACTAATTCAAGCTTCTTGGATTGGGTTTCGCTCCTTCTACGTGCAGATCATCAGATAAGCCTTGAAGAACACATGTCTACATCAAGCAAGAGACCCACCAAACCAAGAGGGAAGGCAAAGCTAACAGAAGAAGAAATGAAATACAAATATCAGAGGGTCAGGATGCCCGAATCACAGGCAGAGTGTAATATGGATGTCAGGGATTCTGAACTGGGCCACATTGACATAGAGGAATTCTGGGTAAGGACTCAGAAAGTGGACAAGGAGTCCATGGATGGATAAATTGATAGGCAGCGCCCTGCACTTCGCCGGTGGGATTCCTGTCAGTGCTGTTAATAACGAATTCATGATGGTTGTTGCACAATCCTTCAACAAAGACACAAGATGTGTCGAGAATAGCAAGGGCGAGGTAGTTATAAACCTTACTGCCCGTCCGCTTTGAGTTAATGCTTGGCATCCCTCATCACCGGAACTATGGGGCTGTTAGCCAGCAAGAATGCATCAAGGCTTGGGAGGACAACGAGGACCAGTGCATGCAGTTAATGAATGAGGTCTACCTTAAGAATAAGAAGGTAGTGACCCGGTGGCCTCAAACTATCCACCGGAGTGATTTCTCAGAGGAACTCAATGATACAATCACCTTCCTGAGCAGAGTCTTCGGTCTTTCAGATGCTCACTACTTCCATAAGTGGATGATGCGGTACCTGGAAACAATGAATAAGAATCTGCCCGATCAGCGTTTCTGCTGGGGGGAGATAATAAGCAGCACAATATCCGAACAACTGCAACAGTTCGCTACGACAGGAGTATTCCACATGAACTCCTACGTCGTCTATGCTGCTGCGTCTGAAAGAGATTATCCAGGGCTGCACCGAAGTGGAACTTGGCCTCAGGCCAAAATATATGAATACTATCAAGAGCTGAAGCTGGAGAACAGCATCCAACACTTCGCTAAGATCAATGATGTTTTCTTCTACCACATCATGTGCATGTTGCGCCCGAACTTAGCTCATGGCCGCACGACCAAAAAACATAGTGGCAGACACAGAGAAGTGGGGGGGCCTTGTTCACCCCAGTTTCCCACATTCACCCTATCTGAGGGCGGTCAACTTTTTGGGCGAACCAACCAGGTTGCCAAGGTATGCTGGACCAAAGCTGATTTTAATTGGAACTGTCAAGACAGCTCGTCACATACCATGAAAAGTGCCTCAAGAGAAAGAAGGGCGGAAACTCCTTTCCCCCTCACAGTAGGCCGTTACACATGCTCCAGCTATCACAAGGCCAAGGAGATGTTTGCTGAGCTAGAATTGCTCAACCTAAAGCATGATTTCCCGGCAAGGCCTACATTCGACCCTAGGGGCTGTCTACCAAGGGCTAAGCTTGATCCGATTCATGTCCCTCAGATTGAGGATATCTACATTGACGTTCTCCATGAGGTAGAACTCAGAAGAAAGGATCACTCTCGCTTGGCATTAACGGAAATCATCCATTACGGAGTGGCCATTGTCCCAAAAGGCTTCCAAACCTACGGAAGACGAAGTAGACAAAGTGTATAATGACACAGAAGGGGATGATTGGCCCTTCCCGGACATTGACAGAAGCAAGGCTCCTCAGACAATCGAGGAGAGGGTCAAGGAGACTATGCGGAGAACAGAGCATTGGTGCCGTATGAATGGGTTAATCTACCTCGGTGTAGATTTTACAACTTCTCCTTTAAGTAATGCACCTCCAAGGTTAAAGAAGCAGCTAAAAGGCAAAGCTGCGGAAGGTGAGCCTAGCACCATTCAGGAGGAAGCCCCTGAAAGTCCTCTTCCTTCAGAGCCTGAACAAGTAATAACCCTGGATTCGCCAGAGAAGGAATTGACAGAGGATAGTCCTATACGCCCATCCCACCCAGGATGTCGGCATCGCTACAACTACAGAGGTCCCTTCTATTCCTTCTTCTTCTTTTCCTCCCCTTCCTCAGATGTCGGCAACCACTCCTTTGGTTGTGTCCTCTCCTTCTTCTTCTACTCTCTCCCCTGCCTCTTCGTCCATCTTCTCCTCTCTCGCTGATTTGTCTTCCTCCATTTCTTCCCTCATTTCCGGGCTCCCTTCCCTTCCCATGTCTTCTACAGCTGCGATTTCCCTTCCTCCCGTGGGGCATGTCTTCGGCTATTCTTTCAATGGCCGCCAGCCGCGTGTCTCCACGTTCTTCCCCTCTTCTATACCGTTGCTGCCTCCCCCTCTGTCTCTGGTCCTTCTTCAATAGGACCAGCTTGGATCTCTCAGCAGCTGAGCCAACCAAAGAGGAAAGTCCCCATCGCTCCGATGGACTTTTCAGTCATTCCGGCTAAAGGAGCAAAGAAGCACAAGCCGGTTACACGCTTCTCCAAGAGCGCTGCAGGTGAGAGGGTTATGGAAATTGCCCTACCCCGATCCCACCAAAGAGAAAGAAGATCTGTCTCCGGCAGATTTCACAGTGACCCAAGTCACAATGGGGACATCCTCTGAAAGTCTCCAGGGGGAAGCTCTTTCCGCAGTTGATGCACTCTGCGAAAAGCTTCAAGAAACAAAGGAAGAAAAGAGGCTACTGAAGGAGCAGAATAAATACCTGCTTCAAGCCCTATAGAAGATGGGAAGTGCACCTCCCACAACTGCCGCCGAGACTCCTGAGCTGCTCAGTCAGGAGAAGATCAATGAATATTCAAAGATCGGCGAGCAGGGTATGGCTGTTTCTGCTTGGAGGAGCCAAATCCTTAAGGATAGTGAAAAGGTGATCGCCGAGTATATCAGTTTAATACCTGAACATCGAGAAGGGCGAATAAGGAACTCCAAACATTAACAAGTCCAGTATCAGAAGAGCTCGAAAACGCCAGACTCCAACACGAGGCCTTCCAACAAATGTTTGACTGTTCAGTCGAAGATTTGGTCAAGTTTGGAGTATTCGGTCATCCAAGGACCCTCAACAAGACCATGTCCACTCTGGACTATCGGATAGATCAGCTCGAATTTGTGTTAGAGAAGATAGACAAGGTGAAGGAAGAGGCCCTGGATGCGATGCAATCAAATGGAGAAGATTGTTCTATCTATGACTCCAGGGTTGCTCACTCCCTTCCCTCACCTTGAGATCAGCTGACGATACTATCCGAATTTTCAAGGAGTTAGCTTCTCAAGGGACTAGGGCCAGAAGTCACTTTCGACATCGAATCCATCAACAACCTACTGGCCTGTAGAGACTTCATCGGGTCCCTAATCGAGGCGGGGTAAAGACTATTCCAGGGTCCCCGAAAAACTCATTGATGAGCGGGAAACTTGCGAAGCAATCAGTGAAAGGCACAAGGATCCATCACAGGATCAATTTGCGCCAATGATCAGCAAGTTCTTGGAATACCGCGCTCAGTTCCACATCTCATCTCCATGATCAGCATCAGAAACAGGCGACCCCTTTTAGGCCACAGGATGATGATGATGAATAGCTTCTTCTTCTTCTTCTTCTTCTTCTTCTCCTCTCTATTCCTCCGACTTTCTCTTCGAAATATCTGAAGTGTGTTGGCACAAACGATGACATCATCCATGTTGCATCATGGGATGATGTCATCCATCCCAAGTTGTCAAAGTCAACATGACTTTTGGATATTTTGTAAATATCTTGTGAATAAGTGGTTGGCTCCATTTTGCCTTCTCTCTCCCTCACTTTCTATAAATACTAGAATACTTGTTGTATTCAAAGGGGGTGAACATTTTTCAGATAGAAATAGAAGTGAGGAGAGAAAGACTTTGAGCTTTCTTGTAACAGATAAAAACAATTAATATAATTATTCAGACTTTGTGCTCAATAACTGTGTTATACATTAAAGATCTTTCTTATGTTAGATCTGCATGTGTCTTACCTGTTGAATTCATATCTACTTTTCCGTCACTTGTTTATCAGTATTGCTTTGTTTATTTATGCAAGTAGGTTTGGCTCTGTTTACTACCAAGCCCAAAGCATAGATCTTCTGACCCTTTCGCTTTGGAACTCATTTCTTTTCTTCCTTCGGATCTGTTCTTTCTCTTCTCCTTCTTTTATTCCTTTCTCTTCGCAGCCTAGAACACTCTAACTGGGATGAGATCCCAACCCCCGAAGGCAGAATCTGTGAGACTTGCATAGGTTCCTGCTAGTAGAAGTAGCAATAAACCAGTTTCGCTTTGCTGTCTCAAAGAGGGGCTAAGCCCTGCACACCGTTGGCCCGTCTATCCATAGATCTGTCCACGCGACAGATTTTCGGACCAACAAGAGGCTCCGCACATGTCCACTGTTTATTGTGGCTTGAGAAAGCATCTAAAGTTGACGCAATGGACTGGGAAGATACAACGGTTATTGAGGTAACAAAACAATACTTTGATAAGTTCTTGTCTTCCTGGAACTCCTGCGTGACTCTCAACCGCTTGGATTTTATTCACAGGTCACTCCTAGACGACCCTTGTTTGATAGATACAACACAAATTCTATCCTCCTCCCCACATGCAGACCTTGAAGAAATTCTTAATCGTGTTTAACACCACACAAAATGTTCAAATCATATATGCATGCGTAGAAAGTAATCATAGATGCATTGCAGGTATAACACACCTTGGGCCATGCAACCTACTTCATCCTTGCTCATTGAAAATCATGGGAAAATTAGTACCTCCCTTCGAGAAATGATGATAGATTGAACATCCACAATCAAAATATGATATCCATACAGAGAGAAAATGTGGATTGCCAGTCAGTACTTTCCCTCCATGCATTTCTTAAGTATATAACAAAATATGCTTCAAAAGCAAAGCAACGTTAAGAAACCTATCACCAAGTGCTATCTATATTTTCAAGAGATGCTAATGCGGATTCTCCATCACATATTGCGATCCAAAAATGATCATAGAAAGCGTTGTTAAACATGACATAAGCACACAAGAAACATGCCAATGCTGCAAAAATTGCCACTTGTTATGTGCAACCATTCGTTTATATCATTAAATGTTGGAAAAAAATCTTGAGACGTTTCATTCAAAGTGACACCGATGTACAAGAAAAAAATGCTTTCTTGGATGCATATAGAGTTTTACTTGCAACCATGGAACACCTGCCACTTATTTGGGTTGCTCGATATTAGAGCTACAACAAGAACCGTAAAGGTGATAAATGGAAACTGTGATCGAATCAAGAAATTATTCAGGTCCACCTGAGATTTGTGGATGTACCAACTCAGGATTCAATGTCCTATGACCTTTTTTGTTGGTCAGAACTCCTTTTATACAAGCCTTTCAAAAATATTTCCTATGAATTTAGATCAACCCCACATGACATCAACAACACTTAGGACTTGTACAAGCACAACTACAGACCGCAACATGTTTTATGCACTACTGCAAACACAACACATACTATGTATGTTAGTTCTGACTCTGAGGTCTAATGCAGTAATTAACACGAACCATTGCAAGTATGGCATGTCTTCGCACAACTTCGTCTGGGAAAAAACATGGGTCTTGACAGTTTTGAAATGTTGGGGAAACAATATTTTGACATACACAATAATTGGAACGTACATGACGTTCCACATGATTTCCAAATAGCTGGTTCATCATTCGTTGAGAGAGAAAAGGTAGACACAATTAACACTAACATGCAGGCCAAACCACCATCTTCCACACTTTCTTTGTATTCAGAACAACAACTAGCTCTTGATACCATACTACACCATTCAACAAAAAAAACCCTTCTACCTCCACTAAGATTGATAATTCAAGGAATGGCTAACACAGGTAAATCATTTTTGATACATAAAATCCAAAATTCATTCATAACATCATCAACCACATATCCCTCACCTCTCCCTATGCTCGTTCCTACCAATTTTTCAACATTTAACATCTCTGCATCCACAATACATGCAACCCTCCGTATTCCAATCAAAGAACTGAAACCCCTTGAATGCCATGCATTATCATCTTTTCAAGAGTCTCTGAAACAAATAGAATATGTTCTTATTGATGAAATGAGTTTCATCGGCCCAAAGTTTCTAAGCAAAATTGACAGTAGGCTACACAAAGCTTTCCCACAATCAAAAACATCTAAACTTGGGAACATACCAGTCATCCTCCTCAGTAACCTCGACCAATTACTACCTGTTTTGGACAATCCTTTTTATGAAATTAATTCCTATAGAGCCAGCCTTTGTAAGGGATTCCATTATTCCATTAAATTACAAACAATATTTTAGAAACAAGGAACAAACAATGCACAAGTTTCATTTCAGAATTTACTGCTCCACATGAAAGATTCAAATCCTCTTATTAAGGAGTAGGAACTCTTAATGTCTCGCACAGACACACACCTAACTCAACAAGAGCTCAACATTTTTAAGGATGTGCCACAATTTTTTACAAAAAATGATCTCGTGGACTCCCACAACCTTTAGATGTTGAAGGCATTAAATGTTCCGATCGCCCGATCCATTGCTGAAAGTAATAGGTGGGTTGGACCAGGAGATCTTGGTGAAGATCAATTGAAACGTAAAGTTTTGTTGTGCAAACAAAAAAAAGTCATCCTTATTGTAAATTTATGGGTGGACGCAAGCCTCGTAAATGGTGTTATAGGAACAATCACCGACATTGTCTACGATGTATCAATGCCACCACCATTATTATCTTTATTTGTTATCAAATTTGATAGATATAATGGCCCATATTGGGATTAGTGCAACCCGCTACATATTCCCATACCCCTTATTTAAAGAGGGAATCAAATACAATTGTCGATTAAAATGGTCTGGGGATTAACTATCCACAAGTCCTAGGGACTTACTTTACATAAAGCAACTGTCAACATTGGAACCACTAAAAGGCAGGGTCTGACATTCACAAATTTCTCCAGAGTTCCCTTACTTACAAATCTGCACATTTCACCTCCTTTCTCATTCAAAAGTTACTCAAAAATGGCGCACGTAACAACACTTGGAGCAAGAAGAAAGGAGGAGTCAAGACTACTATCACTCAACCCATCATAAATACTACAATGTACTTTGATATCACCTCCACCACTACTTTACTCAACACTTCTTGTATCCAAAGTGACATTTCCGTTCAAGGGGTACTAAATGTATTAATGTTTAGTGAAAATAAATTTCCCACAAAAGGCTACCATTCATGATATACATTCTGCAAATGTACGGGGGTCTTCATGTATACATGTTTAGTTCAGATGTCGTGATATAAGATTTTCAACTGCATATGTACGAATCTGTAACAAATTTAAATGTACACATACAACATTTCAATGTAGTGTTACATCTATATTCCTATACTACCACTATCCATCACATGCCTTATCAAGTGTATGGAAGACTTAATGTATTCATGTTTAGTTCAAATAATCTACTCCACATAACACTACCACTCATGATATAAGATTTACAAATGTATATGTACGAATTTGTACCAAGTTTGAAATGTAGAGATGGAACCTTTAAATCAAGTGATATCTACACTTACAAAATCAATCAAACCCCTTATCAACATCAACTAAAAAATTAATAACTATCCCTCTAAATCAAATAACATATACCGTTTGGAGTTCACATTGCATTGTACACATGTGATTGCTAGTAATAATATTATGGGAGTTCATAAATTGTGTTGGTACTAAGTGCCTGGTATACTAGACATCAACTGAACCAAGATTGATTTCAATTATGGACTAGTTACTCATATATATGTGTGTGTGTGTGTGTGTGTGTGTGTGTGTGTGTGTGTGTGTGTGTGTGTGTGTGTGTGTGTGTGTGTGTGTGTGTGTGTGTGTGTGTGTGTGTGTGTGTGTGTGTGTGTGTGTGTGTGTGTGTGTGTGTGTGTGTGTGTGTGTGTGTGTGTGTGTGTGTGTGTGTGTGTGTGTGTGTGTGTGTGTGTGTGTGTGTGTGTGTATAGAGGCAGGTCGAGGCCCCCTCTATAAACACCCCCAATGGGGAATAAAAACTATATATATTGGCTTGTGTATAGTATAATCAATCATATAAATACAACTATGAATTGGAAGTGTGACTAATAAAAAAACACATCAAAAACACGTCAAGATGTGCTTCTAATCATGTTATATACATATAAGAATTACGCTCGAGGCATTCTTCCTATGAGAAAACTTTGACCGAAAAGTGTTCGTTTGTTTTATAATATATTTTTGTGTTAAATATATTTTTCGTGCCAGTATATTTTTTAATTTCTTTCATTTTCTCTACACATGAAGATGTAATGGATTCTTTACATAGAGGTCTTCATGAATTCTTGATTTGTGTGCATGTTATGTTCATTCTCCATATTTGTCCAAATCCACCATAATCCCATATAACCTCCACCCACTATGGTTTCTCGATATGTAAGTTGTATTTACAACCGTGTTTTCAAATTTGCAGCATTAGATTTATTTTTTTGGACCTCCTGAGCTATGGAATTTGAAATGAGCTTCTTGGGATTTTATTCGAGTGTTTTTTAGATCTTTTCCTCCTTTCATATATGTATACACCACAAACCTTTTGTTAGAAAGTTTGGTTTTGGTTGAGTGTGCTCAAAGTGGGGGTTTGTGCATATTTCTATATTAATATTTTTAGTTTTTATTTGAATGGGGTATGTTTGACACCACATTAGAAAACACAATGATAAGAAATCCAATCCAATCACTTCACCCTTTTCAATCATTCTTTTGGCTTGTAAAAAAATTAGAGCATTGGGACATAGTAAGGAAATCAATTTAAAAAATAATTGAAATATATTGTTGTTGTATTTTACAATTTTGAATTTCCTAATGGACGTGAATGTAAAATGTGGAAGCATTCAAAAATTTCAACAATTTATTTGACAAAACACGTGATGCAACCTTGGTATGATGGACCACCATGATTACAAGATATACAAAAAACGGTGTTCTCAGCATGGCTCAAAATATGTTCGAAGAAATACCTTGATGAAATGTGGTCTCTAGAAATGTGATGATTGTAGCACATGTAGAAATTAGTGTTCTTGAAGAGGATTGTAGGTTTTTATTTAAAATGTTTCTACCAATGAAACTTCATGATTGGTGGATATGCACAAAATAAGCTTGATAAAAGGCCTCAGAAGTTTTTAAACAAATGCAATTGGATGAAAATTCAACAACCTTTTCTAGCATACTCCCAGCATGTACATAAATGGGAACTTTGGAACAAAATATGGATAAGCATCATATAATTCTTGAAAGTGGGTTATTATGAGATATTATTGTGTAAAAATCCTTGTAATCATGTATACAAAATGTGGAATATTACAAAAGACATGTGAATTGTTTGAAAAAATGCCTCAAGACAATGTAAAATCTCATGGAATATAATGAGCGTTGGATACATGCAAAAATGGACTTGTTGAACAAATAGAGGAGATATATAAGAAAACAAAGACAAACAAATGTCTAATCCACTCAATTTATTGTTGCCACCATTCTACCAACTTGTGTCAAAATGGAAGCTTTAGAACATGGTATGGAGATCCATTAAAGAATAATTGAAAATGCATTTTTTGGATATCATAGTTTTTACTACCCTTATATACATGTATGTGAAATGTGGAAGCATACAAAAGGCATGTAACTTGTTTAAATTTTTTCCAAAACTAAACATGGTATCATAGAATACAATGATTATAAGATATACACAAAATGGCTTTTTTGGATGAGGATTTAGATATTTTTAATGAAATGCCTCAATAAGATGTTATCACATAGACCACACTCAATGTTATATATAGACAAAATGGGATTATTAAATAAGAATTTTTTTTAAAGTATATGCAATTGGGTAGAAAGCCAAACTTCACAAACTTTTGTAGCATACTTCCAACTTGTGCTAAATTTGAAACTTTGGAAAATGACATGAATATCCATCCAAAAATAATTGAAAGTGCATTTTTTTCAAACGTTGTAGTAACAAATGCTCCTATAGATAAATACACAAAATGTGGAAGCATACAAAATCCTTATAATTTGTTTTAAAATGAGCATAATACGAATTTGTGCTTATGGAAAATGATGTTTGCATGATATATACAATGCATACCTATAGTGAGCATGCCTTAGAATTATTTAACCTAACGAGCCACTCTAGATTCATTCCTAACCATGTAAAAGTTTTTACATGTTTTATTTTCATGTAACCATATAAGTCTAATGGGTAAGGGATATATATACTTTGAACAATAACATGAGCGATTCATATTTCATTATGGCGATAATGGATCATTATACATGTATGGTTGACCTTCTTGGACATGTTATTGTTGGGAATTAGGATTGCGGAAATGAATAAATTCCCCAAAATCTACAGTAGTGGAAGTGTAAACTAGATAAATCCAAATCAAAACAAATTACACACAAATAACACAACATGTACTATGGTTCACCTAATGTGGGATACATCCACCAAAGATAGAGATATCATATATATAATAATGAACAAGAGTACAAATCAAATCTTCCCACAAGAGTACAATGCATCTCTCCAAGAATATTTCTTCCTCCAGATCTCTAAAAGGATCTCCATGAGTGCACTACAACCGTGCCTCCAAACACCACCAACATATTTCACATAACTAGGAACTACTACATCTCTAAAATGCAACCAAGATCTCTGTGAATCTGTAAACAAGACCTTTCAAATGGGTCTACCATTTGTGAAACAATAACTATGCACCAAGAAGTAAGTCTCTCTTCCATCACTGCATCAACCTATGCAAACAAGAAGACAACCTCCTCTACAATACTAGATCTACATGGATCAACAATACAACATGATCTCATGGATCTACAATATAAGATCTCACCAACATGTGGATCTACAAGAAGAATCTACAATACAAGATCTCACAACAACATGTGGATCTACAAGAAGAAACCGTATGTGCTTTGCATACTATGCAAGCCATTACATTGAGACTAAACAATAAAAATGAAATACAGTAGAGGAAATTACCTTCTTCTCACCATTCATATGTACCTATCATTTCATTATGTTCAACTTCTCTCTATGGAATCTTTGTCTTTATGTAACCATCTTTTTCTTCTTCTTCTTCTTCATACTCTCAACCAAGGATTCCACATGCAATCATAATCAATTACATGTAATATATATTATAACCCTAGTTTTCATGCTTGTATAAGCATATACAAACTTAGGGAACCTTAGATATGTATTTACAACCTTTAGATCACCTTTAAATCAAAGGTTGGATCTAATCCCGTGGGTCAAATATAAACATTCATGCACAGGTAACCGATGTTGGTTCCTGAACCGATGTCAGCTCCTTTTCTGACCGACGCCAGTTACTGTGTATTCTAGCAAGGTATAAAACATGCTATATGTGAAGCAATTCAGCTCCACAACCTATAAATCTCCCACTTGGAGATAAATTGCTGAACCTATACTTGTACCTGTACATCACCATCCTCTACATACCATGAATACCATCTATTCTTTACTTCAACAACTCTCTCAAGTAATTAGATAGATTAAACCATGTTCTAAAACTAAGAAGATAACAAACCATGACTTATAATGTACCTGCACAAAGCTTCTACCGATGTGGGTTACCTAAGATATCTATACATCAAGCCCCCACTGAATCATAACACCACGCCTCTCATGCAACCAAATCATACTTGCAAGAGCTCCCACTCAAACTAAAGCGTTGAGATACAATCATAACCATATCCATACCTTTAGAAAACCAACCATGTTCTCTAACCATCTATCTATGTCTCCATACAACTACCAATGCAACTGACCAAAGACAATTCAAACTGGAATATGTGTAAGAAATAAACAAGATCCTGGGTAAGACAACCCAAATGAGTTCTACATGCAACTAGTGGGTGATCAATCCACAACACTTGCATAACTCAAAGAATCCAAACACTTCATTCTGAAAATCCAACCCTATATAAACAACTTGCATGTCCAAGACAACCATCCATAGAAAATATATCCATCATGGATTAACATAGTTATAAGAGGAAATACAAACATCCCCTACTCATACTCAAAAGCATCTAAACCATGCTCATAGGCATCCATGTCAATAAAAATATCTGCATCATTATCGACTCACAAAATATAATCTATCCATATGTATAAAATCACCATATACATCCATCCATATCACCAGGCTCTCCAGAAGTTCCAAGTCTTTCACCGAATAACTTTAAAGCCATATATGAATCATGTCCTCATCAATGTCAACAAAAACAACCCTACTAACTAAGCTACTAATAAATAGTGTACATACCAGCAAAAATGTCATCAATCATACTGCACAATCCATCTAAGACGAAATAAAACAAGGGCAACATAAATAAGATGTAAATATACACTAGTGTCACATTATAACCGGTAACAAATATATTTTCCTTTTTCCAACCTTCAAACTCTAAAACATTGCTCTCTTCTTCACCTAGCTGAAAAACCATCAAGTGTCATCCCATAAGGATATCCAAGCACTACAAAATAAACTAGAAGTGACGCCATCATGCACTAAATACAAAATACCTGCAAAACCGTGACTGTCCTCGAAAACAGATTGTGCCTCATGCTACTTTGAATAATAACATTCTCCTCTCACTGCGCACATGCATATGTGTCTAACAAATAATGCCAATAACTATGGCTTGCTCCCACAACGTGAACTCCTTGCACTTCCTCTAATCATCAAGCTCAATATATATATATATATATATATATATATATATATATATATATTAGTGAGAAATAAAACAAATGAAAGAAAATATAAAATTGATTCCCTTCTCATCAAAAAATAATTCCACATCACAGAAGTTTAGAGTTCTTATGAAGTAGGCTGAATCACCTTTCTTTTCATCCATGTGTACTCATCATCTCTCGTTACCTGCAACTATGTCTAAACATGAATTTTCATTGAGGATCTCATCCTTAGACTAGATACCCTTTTCCTTAAGATTCCAACACATCCCAGAAATAAAATTCAAGATCACCAAATATCCATGGTGCAAATTTTACTTGTGCACACAATTCAAACATAATACCAGTTACTTCAAACAAAAGAAATAAAACATGAACCATATAGAGATACTTGAATTTGACCCAAGTCTCATTAGACTCATTGATCCAACTCTATCCTCTTTATGATTCAAACATTAAAGTGATCTACTCCATTTCTACCTGTACACACTGTGTAAGAAAGTTGATCCTCCAAATCTGGACACTAAACCTTCCATGCCCTCTTCTGCTGTAAGAAACCATGTGCAAACTTTTTGTCATTGAGACTAACCATGGTCTATTGACCGGTATCGGTTCCCCTCTGTGATCGGTTCCCTGACCAACGTTGATACTACTAGAACTACCACAACACCATAAATTGGCATATTACACCAAACCAGGTGCCTACTCTGACCAAAGCTGATAGTTGTGCTGAACCATTCATTTCAAGAAGCACCCAAACCTTGCACATAAACTTTACAACAATAATACATGCAATAAAACTGAACCAAGATGAGACACATCACCTTACCAATTCCAAGACGCTCAACTGCATCTTTAACCGAAGTACTTGCCTCTCTGATAGAATTATCATCTTCATTTTTTGCTATTATATTCCACTTCTCTAACGAAGCCCGTGCATCTAACTACACCAAAGGATGCATAACTGTTATCAATTCATTTCAAGAAGCAAAAAACCTTGCACAAAAAATTTACAACAATAATACATGCAATAAAACTACAACAAGATGAAACACGCCATCTTACCATCACCAAGACACTCAACCACATCTTCAACCGAAGTACTTTCCTCTCTGATAGAAGCCTCATCTTCATTTTTGCTATTATATTCCACTTCTCTAACGAAGCTTGTGTATATAACTACTCCAAAGGATGCATAAATACTCCTATATCTCTTACTCAGATCTAGATCTACAATCCCAAACATGCATGTGCAACCAAAATATACAAGCACTACAATACCAAGATAACACAAAACCATACCTTTATAATCAGGATTTGTAATTTGACCAATAATCATGTGCTTCCAAGAACTAGGGACACCTCAAAAATCAAGATACATTCACTGTATCTTCTCTAATTCCTTAGATATGTGATTTTCTATTTAAACTAGGTTGCAGTAACCGACCACGGTCACCCTACCAATGTCGGTATCTAGCTTAAACCACGGTTACCCTGCCGACTCCGGTATACATCTAACCGACCACAGTCACAGTCATTTTTCAAGAACCTTTAATTTTCCATCTCCCACGTGAGATTAAATCTCTTCCTACGGTTTACACATTAGGTAAAACAAATCCTACTTTCATACATTTTTCATTAATACCACTAACAAAAAATTAAATAAAAATCCTTGCTCTGAAAAATAAATCCATTGATATCGATACCACTTGTTGGTATCAGATAAGATAACAAACCAGGCTCTGATACTAGTTGTTGGGAATTAGGACTATGGAAATGAAACAATTCCCCAAAATCTACAGCAGTGGATGTGTAAACTAGATAAATAAAAATAAAAATAAAGTACACACATAACACAACATGTACCATGGTTCACCCAATGTGGGCTACATCCACCAAATATAGAGATCTCATATATATAATAATGAAAAAGAGTACAAATCAACTCTTCCAACAAGATTAAAATGCATCTCTCCAAGAATATCTCTTCCTCTAGATATCTAAATGGATCTACATAAGTGCACTACAACTGTGCCTCCAAACACCACCAAAAAATCTCACATAAACAACAACTACTGCATCTCTGAAGTACAACCAAGGTCTCTGTTAATCTACAAACAAGACCTATCAAATTGGTGTACCATTTGTGCAACCATAACTATGCACCAAGAAGTAAGTCTCTCTTCCATCACTGCATCAACATGTGCAAACAAGAAGACCACACTCAATGTTATATATAGACAAAATGGGATTATTAAATAGGATTTTTTTAAAAAATTATATGCAATTGGGTAGAAAGCCAAACTTCACAACCTTTTCTAGCATACTTCCAACTTGTGCTAAATTTCAAACTTTGGAAAATGGCATGAAGATCCATCAAAAAATAATTGAAAGTGCATTTTTGTGAAATGTTGTAGTAACAAATGCTCATATAGATAAATACACAAAATGCAGAAGCATACAAAATACATATAATTTGTTTTAAAATGCACATAATACAAATTTGTGCTTATGGAAAATGATGCTTGCATGATATACAATGCATGCCTAAAGTGAGCATGCTTTAGAATTCTTTAACCTAATGAGCCACTCTAGATTCAATCATAACCATGTAATTTTTTTTTACATGTTATATTTTTATGCAACCATGTAAGTCTAATGGGTAAGGGATATACATACTTTGAACAATAACATGAGTGATTCATATTTCATTATGGATATAATGGATCATTGTGCATGTATGGTTGACCTTCTTAGACATGCTGTTGTTGGGAATTAGGATTGTGGAAATGAATAAATTCCCCAAAATCTTCAGCAGTGGAAGTGTGAACTAGATAAATCTAAATCAAAACAAAGTATACACACATAACACAACATGTACCATGGTTTACCTAATGTGGGCTACATCCACCAAAGATAGAGATATCATATATATAATAATGAACAAGATTACAAATCAAATCTTCCCACAAGAGTACAATGCATCTCTCAAAGAATATTTATTCCTCCATATCTCTAAACGGATCTCCATGAGTGCACTACAACCGTGCCTCCAAACACCACCAACAAATCTCACATAACTAGGAACTACTACATCTCTGAAATGCAACCAAGATCTCTGTGAATCTGTAAACAATACCTTTCAAATGGGTCTACCATTTGTGAAACCATAACCGTGCACCAAGAAGTAAGTCTCTCTTCCATCACTGCATCAACCTGTGCAAACAAGAAGACAACCTCCTCTACAATACTAGATCTACATGGATCAACAATACAACATGATCTCATGGATCTACAATACAAGATCTCACCAACATGTGGATCTACAAGAAGAATCGACAATACAAGATCTCACAACAACATCCGTATGTGCTTTGCATACAAATCAAGCTATTACATTGAGACTAAACAATACAAACAAAATATAGTAGAAGACATTACCTTCTTCTCACCATTCAGATGTACCTATTTTTTCCTTCTATGCAACTTCTCTCCATGAAAGCTGTGTCTTCATGTAACCATATTTTTTCTTCTTCTTCTTCATGCTCTCAACCAAGGATTCCACATACAATCTTAATCAATTACACGTAATATATATTATAACCCTATTTTTCATGCTTGTATAAGAATATACAAACTTAGGGAACCTTAGCTATGTATTTACAACATTTAGATCACATTTAAATCAAAGTTTGGATCTAATCCCGTGGATCAAATATAAACATTCATGCATAGGTAACCAATATTGGTTCCCTAACCGATGTCGGCTCCTTTTATGACTGATGCCAGTTACTATGTATTCCAACAAGGTATAAAACATGTTATTTGTGAAGCAATTCAGTTCACATACTATCAGTTAGTGTTTTACATACTTTGTACTCCATTTAGTGTTTTGCATACGACGCAAACCATTACATTTAGACTAAATAATACAAAGGAAATACAGTAGAAGACATTACCCTCTTCTCACCATTCATATTTACATGCTATTTCCTTTTGTCCATCTTCTCTCCATGAAAGCTTTGTCTTCATATAACCATCTTTTTCTTCCTCTTCTTCTTCATCCTCTCAACCAAGGATTTCACATCCAATCTTAATCAATTACATGCAATATATATTATAACCCTATTTTTCATGCTTATATAAGCATATACAAAATTAGGGCACCTTAGCTATGTATTTACAACCTTTAGATCACCTTTAAATCAAAGGTTGGATCTAATCCTGCGAGTTAAATATAAACATTCATGCATAGGTAACTGATGTCGGTTCCCTGACCGATGTTAGCTCCTTTGTTGAACGATGCATGTTACTGTGTATTGCAGCAAGGTGTAAAACATGCTATTTGTGAAGCAATTCAACTCCACAACCTATCAGTTGTCTATCTTGACTAAGATCTAAAACTTGTCATCAAAATGCTAATAAAACACCATGTGTTTGTGTCAGTGTGTTTTTTGGGCTTGCTTGTATATTAAATAAAAATATTGGGCTTTGCAGAATTTGTGGAAATACTCCTTATATGAGTTGGATCCTACAATATGTTGCTCCTTGAGTTATTGTGTAAAACATTTATGTAGTAGTGGGAGGGTGGGGTGATATTAAAAAGGTAATAATATTGATGGAATATATAGGAATTAAAAATATGTGCAGATATAATTACATATAAAACAAAAAATACATACTTTTTGTGATGGAGACAGATCGTGCCCACAAACACATGATTTAACATTTTTTTAATAAATCATATATATAAAAAACACACAATATATCAATGTGCAATGAATGAGAGGGTAAGAGTGATTTAGTTGATATCTAGCTATTTGGACTAGGTCCAGGTTGGACTGATGGTGGAATAGATTCAATTTGAATAGTGTGTGCTTCATCTGAAAAATAGTGATATGGAAGTTAAGATGGACAATAGTACCCAAAAGGTAACAATATCACCTAGGCGCTAATGTCTAAATTAGGAGCCAATTTCCTTGTGGTGAGTATGGATCTAGTTCTTTTAATTTTTGGTAATGTTGGATTCACATCGCTATGTGTCATATCCACTTCGGTGAAGGGATATCCTTCACACATATACCTGTAAAACAAACCCTAGCTATATGCACAATACTCAAACATAAATTAGACTAAATAAAACATGCATGCGCTTTAGTCCGACTGAACTCTAGTGTGTGTGTGATAGAAATCGTGTCCCTTACAACTTGGTTTACCTTATGCAAGTTGCACCAAGATAGTAGGCTATAACTAATTTCCCCCCAAGATGATATGTGCTATGGAATTCATAATTTTCCCTTCCTATGTAGTAAATGATGTATCCCAAATGCAATCTTTAAGTTGCTCCTTTTTCCCCAAGTAGTAGATAGATAATAATAGTCCAGTTGCCCCTTACACTAGTTAGTAGGTTGTGTATATAAAAGATTCCTTTTCTTGAATTTTGACATTAACAAGACTAGAGGTTGAACCAAAGTGATCAATATAAATTTATAAAAGATAAAAAAAGTGACGTGTCATTTTTAAAATATAAGAACCAAGTGAAAGGACATAAGCACCCATATGGGAACATTAGTGTCAACCGCTACTATCCCTTACTAAGATCTTGTTTCCAAAAATCTCCAAAGAAAAATCAAGAAATATTCAACTGAGTAGCACATTGTGTGATGTCTAAAATTAAAGAGATGATTCTATATAATTAGAGAACGAAAGCATGGAAAGATAAAACAATGTCAAAATAAAGCAAAACAAGTGTTATCAATGTCTAGTTTTCTTGTTCAAAAATCATGCACATAATGGCATACTAAAGGCGTAATGTAATAGTAATAAGTGTATATTTATATGTCTACATTTTCCCCCACTTTATGTTGGTGAAATAATATTCATTAGCATAAAGTAGATAGAAATTTTGTACCATATGAAGGGACGAAGAAGATTGTAACTGATAATGTGTCAAATAGAAATTGTAAGATGTGTATTGTGGAGTCTAGAAAAGGGATAAGAACCCTAGGGGTGACTTGTGTTTGTAGTGAAAAGGATACTTGCGTTTGTAACCGAATATGGAATTTTCCTAAACATTTTATGCTTGATATTTCTCTTTATTCCATTTGTGTTTCCCTTTTTTGGGATAAGGACGGACCTATATAAGATTAAAAGTGTAGTCAATGCTCATAGTATATGAAATTTAACTTTAACTTAGAGAAATTATAATAGAAATGTGTAAATTAAATAAGTGAACCAAGGATAAATTACACCTGAATATCGAGAGATAAAGGATATAATGTCCATGTGTATTATTTCCTTGGATAACTTTTCCTTGTAGATGGTTGGATGGGTTGATAGTGATTAGTTCCCAAACCAATGTGAATACATTAGGATTTAGGAATCCTTACGCAAAAGGAAGAGTGTTGGGAATTTTAGAAGCATAGTGATTGAGAGGGGGGTGAATAAGTCATACAACAATTTTTACTTCATTTCTCAACCATACATTCATCATTCAAGTTGTCCATTCAACATACATAACCATGTGAGATTATTAAGATTGTTAATACCATTCACAAGTATGAAAAAAAAGAGATATAACACAAGTGCACATCATATAAAGTGGGAAACCCTCAATTGGAATAAACCCCACTGAAAAATCTGTTAATGTTACTCATAACAAAGGAATCATGTGGATATTACACATCACACAAGATTTGTTTAGTGAAGCACCCATTTCACAAGGAGCACCCACCCCTAGAAACCTATGCTAATATTAGTAATATAAAGGAATTTCATGAATATTACTCATCACACAAGATTTAAATGGATGATCACTAAAGATATTTTTCTCACAAAACTGATTGTGATCCAATATTCAACTCCATGTACACCGATCTCTCTCAAACCATCATCTTCTCTAACTCACTCAAATCTTATTATTCAAGGGCTCAATAAGTCAATTGCCCAAGCACACCTACTCTTCAATATTCCTTGGACCCTCATTCCTCTCCTTAGTTCTTTCCTTGATGCCTCTTCACTCTTCTTCAATCTCTTATAGGTCCCTCATAACCCCTTCATCTCAACTTGTCACAAATGACCAAACACAATGCACTTTTATACTTGACATACACCATAACGACCACAAGTCAGATAAGACCATTAATTTCAGTAATGAAAAACATAATACATATCTAAAAATTCATATTCAACATACAAACAGACCTAAATAGGTCGGAAAGGGTTTGAACAACTTCAACAAGCACCAAGACACTCAAACAAGCTCAAAAAACACTCTCCAAGCTCCAATGAATGAACAAGGAATTCCAAGGACACAATACATATTTTTCATGGCTCTAAAATATTCCAAAAAATAAAGGAAAACCTCTACACACCTTCCATATGCTCAAGAAAATATGCATCAGTGACCATCATCACGAAACTCTTCAAGAAGCAAGAATCTCAAACTAGGTCTTCAACACCTGAAAAATCACCTTCCAATACCGAATGACTTGGCACACCAAAAATAATCATCAAGAAACATGTGACCCATCAACAGGAAGGTATTGATGTCACCTAACTCGTAAAAATCATTAGACTCTTCAAAACATGACTCAAGACCCCAAAATGACTTCTCTTCTAACACTTCTCAAGTTGGATTCAAGACACTTAAACTAGGTCTTCAAAACTGGGATGGTTCACATATCAAATCACATCATCAAGGAACAAACCATATATAAATGGAAATATTATGATGTCTACTATTTTGGACAACTGATTATAGTCTTCAATTGAAGGCTTAAGGCATCTAAACAAACCAATCTACATGATTGCTCAAAATTGCCAACAGGACTCAAGAACCAGTCTTGAGGAATCAAGCTCGAAAAATATTCAATCTCACTTACAAGATCAAAAAAATCATCTAACACATCAAGAGAGACCTGAATTACACCTTTAATTTCTAATATGCATAACTCATGTGGATAAAATTGATCCAATATACATATTCCTTCGCACCTTCTTGAGAATCCAACTAGGGATTTCTAAGACATTAGGTCTTCAACTGAAAACCACTTTATCATACCATTCCAAGAGCTCAAACACATCATAATAGGTGTAAATTAACTATCTATGACCATCAAATGTAGTAACAACAAGAAAAATGGTCAAAATCTCTTCAAACCAAAAAAATATCTTTTAGCCCTTTTAGGCCAAAATTGGTAGGACTACTTTAGAGACATATATCTCAAAACTTATTTAAGAAACATGCATAAAATGGCTGTTTAACACATCTCCCAAGGATTCTGGAACAATTTAATTTTAATCTTGAATTTTTCATCTTAGCCCTGAAATTGCAAACCTCCACAAAACTAGGGGTTTTCTCTCTCTTCCCAGAACAACCAAATCATGAAACCTATGCCAAAATGAGCCTAGATGATTTCTTTACACCCTTGAGTCATTAAAATAGCTTTCCTAATACATTTGAGGACCAAATTAATGTAGGAGCATCAAATCTAGGGTATTTATAAGGATGGATTTATCCAAATTTTGGATTGAAGGTATGTTAGTGCAGTCTAGGGGTCATTAGGAGTTATTCAGTTGTGTCATTTGGTGTCTTGGAATTTTAAAATTCAAACTACTCACTTTCCCTCCAAAAGCCAAAATTTAAATTTGGAGACCATTTTTGGTTATTTAGATGTTGTTAGTCTTCTCTTGAGATCACTTAGGTAATGTCAAGTGGTTGAAAAGTTTTATGAAGGGCTAAAAGTGAACTTATGACTTAGAACATGAAGTTCCTAAGGTCTAGTCCAACATTAGGCCTAAAAGTATTGAAATAAATATAAATATTATATGTTTAAGGTCTAAAAAAGTTATAACTCTGTGGAAACCAAAAATTTATGGTATTAAACCTCCTTTGTAACTACTTTCCATTCATCATTTGAATGGTCAAGGACTGAAGAAGAAGATTTTAGGAAGAAGAAGCCATGTTTTCTTGTGTATACACAATGGATAGTTGAACTAGTTCTTTTTTGAAAGTTTTGAGAGGATCCTTATACATTTCTTGATGAATTCAATATTCTTGTATGTAATGTATATGAATTTGTGAATGATAATATGTTTAAGAACTATGTATTTGCATTGATTTTTAATAATAATTCTTAACCTGGTATGTGGAAACAAGTATAAATTTATTGTAAACCCTATTTCAAATATGTGTGGTTGTGTGATCAACCTATGCTCAAAATTGAAAGTGTGAGTAGGTTGGTAGAAAATATAATTTGAGATGAAAATATATGCTACAAGGTAAGGATTATATGTAACTTCATCCACAAGTTAATACTTAGGTTTTGGTAAATTACTTCTTAAAACAAGACTATACAGTTTGTGTTGGGAACATGTATCTCTTAAGGGTAAGGTGGTGCATATTGAGACACTATGACTAATGGAGATGTCCTATTTATAAGATTGAATTACATCAATTTAATATCATGGTTGATTATGTGAGTTTGAAGTGAAAAGGGCCATAGTTAAGTGCATGTGGATATTAAGCCTTATAGACTAATATGTACATAAGCAAGTTATCCACTGTGACAAATCAACTTGAGGGTTTCAAGTTAGGAGATTATCTATGTAACAATGTTTTCAAATAAATGTGGAAGATACAGTGAGAATGAGGAATATTTGAGATCCTTTAGCTCTTGCATGCTCATACAGAGGTGGGCTTGATAGAAAGGAGATCCATTTCATCAATATATTCATTTGAAACTCTAGAAATTTGTCCCTAAGAAACAAAACAGAGGCATATGATAATATATACAAAGCTAGGAGATGCCACAGAGGTCACTGGTAAGGAAATACTTGAGAGAATGTTAATACAGAGCTGAGTTATAAATTTTATCCTTTGATTCAAAAATTTTTGCAAGTTATAGTCATTTCTTCCTTTCCGGGTGCAAAAGAAGCTATAGTCAAGGTTCTTCCCAAGGTTTTATATTTGGTGGGGTTAATGGTGGAGTTATGGCTCGAATTTTGGAGATAATAATTTTAAAACCATCCTATCAAGTATTTTGTAGGTGGAAATGAGTTTGGGAGGCTATCGTGTACCTAGTCCTTGACAGAACAGAGACTCAGGATTGTACAAACCAGAGACCTAAAAGACATGCATAATAGTGGGAGTTGGGGGAAAATTGGTAATGGGAGCCATTAATATTCTTGGTGTTACATTAGAAGCCTCCAATAAGTGTTCAAATGTATCATCACCTTTTCTAAATTCCACCTAAACCATCAGTTACAACCATCAAACTTCACAACCACGGCTAATATGAGGTCAATAATAGTGAAGAAGAGGTTATGCCAAAGGTGTACTCTTTCAAGGAGTTAGTTACTTAGGTTTGGTACACGTCATTGATGAGTGGAAGGGAAATTAAAAGTGACTTTTGTTTTTATGGAAGAGATCCACATCCATCTAATCACTGACAAAGCAAGTGGCATTGTTCTTGAGTATAAGGAGGGAAAACTTAGAGAAATAGTGTGAGATTAAGACTTTGAGTTAGCTTTGGTTCCTTGAATGGTAGAGAAGAATGTATTAGAGGTGTAATATAAGAGTGACTATTAGTGAAGAATAGTAGGACTTGAATAAAGGAGGAATCTTGAATGCACAACACTTAAGAACTATCTGTTTTATTAGAAGGTCAATAAATTACCCTTTGGTTGTTTGATTCCTTCCCAAACATTAGAATTACATTAAGAAAATATTGAAAAAATTGTTGCACTGGATGGTTTTGTACGTTGTGATGCAAAAATGAGGAAGTTTCTTGCTTATATATTTATTGGGGATTATCAATGAAGCCTAATTTGAGAATCTAGAGACTCATTTGATAAAAGTGATTATTCTCAATTAGTGGTAAGATTGAGTTAGTGAAAGCTATGCGCCATTTTTGGTATCAAAATGGGAAAAATAAGTGAGAAGAGGTTTGATTTAGTGTAGAATAAGAAAGAGAAAAGATTGATAAGGAGATTAGGGAAGAGAAGAGTTTGAAATTAGTCCTTGAACATGGATACAAGATGCCACCTTAGATGGAGAAGTTAGTATAAGAGAAAGAAGAGGACAAGTCAATAAAAGTGTATGAGAGAATAGGAAAATGAGATCATAAGAGAAGAATATAAAATATGATTAAAACAAGGAAAACATGTAGAGAAAGAGATATGAAGGCTATTAGACATCATGAAATAGACTTAACAGATGGTGAAGAGGAAGAAGAACTAGAAGTAGTGATGATTCAGGGATTGATGGAGATGATGAGGTACAAGAAGAGAGAGCACAATGAAAGAGAGAGGAAAAGGAAAGAGGAAATAAGGAAGAAAAGAGGGATGTGGTTTCAGCAGGAGATCATAGAGTTGAAGAAAGAGGTAGCATAGCTGATGGTTCTCATTGAAAGAGAAAAATCACAGAGATAAGAAACATGGATGGTGATGAAGAAGAGAGTTAAGTGGCCGGTTAGGTTGCTTGTGGAAAGAATCTAAAGACAAGGATATTAGAAGAAGAAACAAGACTGAAAAAATGGAAAGGAGAGTGAGTAAGAAATAAAGAAATGTGATTAAACAGATGGTGCTGATAGAGAATAAGAGTAATGAAGAAAAAGTGATAGAAGAATTCTTGGCTTCTCTTGAGATGGATGAGCATGATGAGAGAAAATGGTCTGTAGAGACAAAGGAAGAAAAGTTCAAGGAGAAGCAAAGTGAAGTGATGTAAAGAAGGGAAGAACTTATAGGGGTAGTAGATCCTCAAGATTTTGAGTCTAACCATGTGTGTAGTTGTGTGTTTATAGGTACAAAGAATGAGCTTGATGTAGAAGATGAAGGCAAGAAGAGAATATGTCAAGAACAAGAAAAGGTGAGTGAACCAGAGAGAGTATTTGTTTATGAAATTTGGGAACAATTGCAAACAATGATAGCATATTTGGAGCATGCTATAAAAAAAATAGAACCATGTGGAAAAGAGTTGGGAATTAGTTCCAAGATGGGGAAAGAGAAACAACTAGAAAATCAAAGAAAGAAGCTATAAAAATAAATTGAAGAGAAATAATAGGAGACAAGTAACAAATTTGTAGCAGCCAAGAAAGAGATACATGATGAAGATGAGAGAGATGAGAAGCAACAACAAATAAAAGAGGAAGATAGGACATTTGCAACAAAGAAAGATGAAGAGGGAGAAACTTATGAAGAACCATACCTCAGTTATGAGGAAAAGGAGAAACATGAGGACCAAACAAGGGACATGATAGAAGAAACACATGGATACAAAGTTGAAGGTGAAAATCATATCAGAGCAAGAATGAAGACACAAAGGCATTGGAAGAAGAAGAAGAAACTAAAAAAAAATGGGCTCAAAATTTTTCTACACCTGGAGTATGATGCATGAACATCAACTCTAAGGTATATATAGGGATGGAAACATAAAATTTTTGGATTGAAGGTATGTTAGTCTAGTCTAGGGGTCATCAAGTGTTATTCAAGTGTGTAAGTTGGTCTCTAGGCCTTTCAAAATTCAAATTAGGAGACCATTTCTGGTTATTTAGAAATTTTTAGTGTTCTCTCGAGGTCACTTAGGCAATGTCAAGTTGTTGAAAAGTTTTATAAAGTGAACTTATGACTTAGAACATGAAGTTCTTAAGTTTTAGTCCAACATTACGCCTAAAAGTATTGAAATAAAGATAAATATTGTATGTTTAAGGTATAAATAGGTTCTAAATTTGTGGAAACCAACTTTTGATGGTATACAATCTCCTTTGTAACTACTTTCCATTCATCATTTTAATCTTCAAGGAAAAAACTGAATATTTCAAGAAGAAGAAGCTAGGTTTTATTGTGTATACACATTGGACAGTTGAACTAGTTCTTGTTTGACAATTTTGAGAGGATCCTTATACATTTTCTTGATGAACTCTAGATGAATGCATGTAATGTATATGAATTTGTGAATAGTAAGATGTTTAAGAACTATGTATTTGCATTAATTTTTAATAAGAATGCTTAACCTGGTATGTGGAAACAAGTCTGAATTTATTATAAACCCTGTTTCAAATCTGTGTGGTTGTGTGTTCAACCTATGCTCAAAATTTGAAGTGTGAGTGGATTGGAAGAAGAGAGAAGTTGGAATGATAAGATAGGCTATAGGCTAAGGATTAGATGTAACTTCATCCACAATTTAAGAGTTAGGTTTTGGTAAATTACTTCTTAAAACGAGACTGTACAATTTGTGTGGGGAATGTGTATCTCTTAAGAGTAAGATGGTGCATGTTGAGCCACTATGACTAACTAAGATGTCATCTTTGCAATATTTATTTACACCAATTGAATATCATGGTTGATTATTTGAGTTTGAAGTGAAAAGGACCATAATTAAGTGCATGTGGAGATTAAGCCTTATAGACTAATCTATACATAAGCAAGTTATCCACTGTGACAAATCAACTTGAGGGTTTCACGTTAGGAGATCACATATGTAACAGTGGTTTCAAAGAAATGTGGAAGGTATGATGAGAAGGAGGAATATTTGAGACATTTTGTCTCTTGCATGATCATACAGAGGTGGGATCGATACAAATGAGATTCATTTCATCAATATATTCATTTGAAACTCTAGAACTCTATCCCTAAGAAACACAATAGAGGAATATGATAGTATATACAAATCTAGGAGATGTCATGGAGGTTACTAGTAAGGAAATCCATGAGAGAACATTTAAACAATGCCAAGATATAAATTTTATCCTTTGATTAGAAAGTTTGTGCAAGTTATAGTCATTTCTTCCTTTTTCAGGTGCAAAAGAAGCCACAATCAGGAATTTGCCTAGGGTTTTTTTATTTGGAGGGGTTAATGGTGGAGTTATGGCTCAAAATTTAGAGAAAATAATGTTAACACCATCATATCAATAATTTTTAGGTGGAAATGAGTTTGGGAGGCTATCTTTTACTCAGTCCTTGACATAACATATACTCATGAGTGTATAAACTAGAGACCTAAAACACATGCATAATAATGGGAGTTAGGGAAAAATTGGTGAAGGGAGACATTGAGATTTTTGGTGTTACATTAGAATCCTCTAATGGGTGTTCAAAGGTAACCTACACTTGTCTAAATTCCACCTAAACCATTAGTTACAACCATGAAAATTCACAACCATGACTAATAGGAGGTCTATAACAGTGAAGAAGAGCTTATGCCTAAAGGGGCACTCTATTAAGGAGTTAGTTAATTACATTTTGGTACATGTTATTGATGTGTGGAAGGGAACTTAAAAGTGACTCCAGTTTGTATTAAAGAGATCCACATCTATCCAATCACTAAAAAATAAAGTGGCACTATTCTTGAGTATAAGGAGGGAAGATTTAGACAAAGAGGGTGAGATTAAGAATTTGAGTTAGATTTGGTTCCTTGAATGGTAGAGAAGAATGTATTAGAGGTATAAAATAAGAGTGATTGTTAGTGAAGAGTAGTGAGGTCATCATTGTAGTGAGGACTTGAATAAAGGAGGAATCTTGAATGCACATCACTTGAGAAGCCAAAATCTGTCAGTTTTATTAGAAGGTGAGAAAAATTCCATTTGGTTATTTGATTCCTTCCCAAAGATTAAAATTACATTAAGAAAAGAATAAAAAACTTGTTTCACTAGTTGGTTTTGTATGTTGTGATGTAAAAGTGAGGAATTTTTTTGCTTAAAGATTGATTGGGGATTATCAAGGAAGCCTGATTTGAGAATCTATAGAATCAATTGAGAAAATTGATTATTCTCAGTTAGAGGTAAGATTGAGTTACTGAAAGTTGTGCACCAAAAACAATTCATATTTTTCTAATTGCTCTGCTATGAGGGTTTTAGTTAGGGTTTTGACCAACTTAATTACTTAACAATTTTTCATAAATTTTTGACGATAAATCCACCTCATTATTATTGAAAAAAACTCTAGAAAAAATTTAAAATCATTCCCCAAAGCCTCAGGTTCTCATAAAAAGTGAATGTGAGCGAGCGAGAAAAACCTTTTTCCATATCGAGTTGGATTCTCCTTCTTCAAAAATCGATTTTTCCAAAATTGACATAACTCGAGAAAATATCTTCAATCTTACCTTAAACTTTCCATGAATCATCATGACAAAATCCTCTAACATTGCTAACTCACCTCCTTTGTTAAATGCTTATGACACTCTTTAACTGTTGAGACTTACTTGTGTTATTCTGTCTTGTCTTCACCTTCTTACTTCCCAATGACCATGAAACATCATCAAACCTCTGAGAAATGACCTAGAAATTCTCATACACATGAAATGTAACCAAAAAAAATCCTACCATACTTGAACAAGGGTTTCATTCTCCATTTCTCATGCCTCCATACCATGCACCATTCTCTACGACTAGGAATAGGCCTCGAATGAGCTAAAAACCCTTCTTTCACCTTACAATCAACCTCTGAACTTGTATGAGTGCTTAAACACAATATCCTCATGTTATCCATACTTTTACCATGCTCATCCATCTACCTCATGCCTTTAATCCATCATCTATGTTAACTAGTCCTCATGATTAGGCCTACTAGACCAAACAACTTGCACCATTTCCACTCATGCACACTTTTGTATACCATGCTGATTGTATCACATCATCATATTATTTCTCATACAACTAGGAAATTATCATGACACCCTATCACATCCTATTTTTACATTAATGGACATGTTACATCAATGACAATAATTAAGAACTCACATGCCAACAATCTCCCCCTTTGTCATTTATGGAAAACAACCTAGTTATTCTACCCATTTTTACATTAATGAAAAAGTACATAATTAAATCACACATTTATATTTGTCATCTAAAAATTAGGATCACCTCTTAGTTAGAAACATCGATCAAAATCATCAAACTCGCACACAAACCTGTCATTTTCTCCTTGACCATATTTTTAGTCTCATAAGAGAACTGTAGCTCCCCCTGGGAAGAGACACATGTACATGCCAACAATCATTATGAGCATGAAACATCACAATAACATCATTCTTGACTCCTTCTTCACCTATATAATTTGAGGACACCATCAAAAGGTTTATCTCTACCATACACTGGTTGTTAGAAATTTTTAGAATTGACATCCTTAAAGAAAACCTTCAGACCAAAAATTCCCAACTTCTACTAGCCAAAAAAGCCCATAAAAAACATGAAAAAATTCCTTATTTCTCTCCTTGGGGTCATACCATCTAACTGTCTATTTAAAAATGAGTACTCGTACATGATGCTAAATCCATAGAGAAATGTCAACACAAATGTCTCAGTCCTGAAGTAAATTCTCATTGTTCTCTACCTTTGACCAGTCCATCTAACTCTTACATCCTGGATCTAGCTTTCATCAATCAATTTTTTTTCTTTAATATACACAATGATTCCCTTCAAGATAAAACCAAACTCACCCTAGACTGATGTATCCTTAATCATCCAAAATACTTCACACCTATGCACATTTATATTGCCATTATCTATCAAATCTTGCTCTGCATATTTCATACATACTTAGGATCATGATATATCATAAAGTTGTTTCTGATGCATAGTCAGTGCTCCACAACCTATATTTGACATATAATCAACATTTTTTCCTAGAATGGTCATTATGCACCCATATTAACCATTATGCTAGGAAGTATACCATATGGTACCCAAAATATGAGTCTAAGAAACATACCTTTAAGCTTACCTTCACAATGTCTAAACCAAGTATGAACTCTCTCACACACTCATAGTCTTGATGCTCTGTTTTCATGCTCTTCACATACCTTGTTATCACCTTTAACCCTCATATACTTATCAAAAGACTCAAGTATTCATTCCAGGTTTGAGAAACCTTGCAGACTTTGAATAACATCTTCAAATTGATGAAATATATATCTAACACCCCTATAATTATGCTTACTAAACTATCATTCTTGACATATCAGGCATTCATAACTAGATTCACACTCTCAAACTGAGACTAAGTGGACTTAGTTTGTAACAATGAAATTGACAAAAAATTGATGACCACTTTTTTTCATCCAAAACATAATTATGACCTTAAAGATTCACACAGACCCTCTCATGAATGTTCACATACCAAAACAATAGGAAAAATTAACATAACTTAAGAATGTACATTAACCAACCTACAAACCTTCTTATAAAAATTCATACACTTCAAGATCCATCATTTAATTGATACTACCTAGAATCTCAACTTAGATGACAATACTCTTATCCTCTTCAGATGTACATGCTATTATAATACCTTCAAGACATTCTTTAAACAATGCAGATAAAATTTGACTCACGAACACATAAAAGAACCACATATACACCTTGGATGACATCTTTCACATACATATATGACTAGGACATGATGAAATAACAAATTCAATCATCATTATCAAGCCACACTTACCCATATTTTGGTCTCAAAACAATGTTAACTGGATTTTAAGGCATTCCTCTTGATCTTTGACTTGACCAACAAACATCATCAATTTTCAGACCTCCTACATTATCTTAGATAGACTTATGAAGTAACCTTCAACCTGTGTAAACTTGGAACATAGTATAAGAATACCAGATACCAATCTCTCTATCACCTTCATGCCTCAACATATATTTTCACCAATTTGGATTAAGTTTGTTTAAAAAATTAATAATTTGAGCTTATAGACACTTCTTGTATTATCTTCTTGGATACAAACATTTCATGCTTTTCACGATAAGAATAGATTCCTTATTTAACACCTTATACTCTAGAAGGTGCAAACACTAGGTCTCTTCTAATCAAGACTAGATATTATAACTGATAATAGAAAAAGCAAACTTGTTCAATGATTTATAAGGTGCACATGATCTTAAAGTCTCACTTTATTTTACTTGTACCATCATGACACTTTCATAATTTTGGATAAAATTTGACTCATACTGATGACATACATCAATTCATGAGACCTAGAAAACATTGATGAATGATGTTGGGTTGTAGAGCCTTTTTTCATGTGAGAAAGTGTTGAAGACTATACACTAAGAGTACTATACACTTTCCACAGTTGTCTCTCCAGGGTTCGGGGTTAGTCTGGGCCCCATGCGGGGGTCCAGGGGTGGTAGCCCTTGGTAGTAGGGGTTCGTGGGTGTAGCCCCTGAAAAAAAATATTTTGGCCTTAAAACATGCCCAATATACCAGGAAATGTGATTTTATCATATGGTGGGATTTTTGACCGATAGGTTTATGGGACGGTTTTGGCCCATGGTTTTGATACCCACGGTTTTGTAAAACTGCTTAAGAAGTTGTCTATTTATATGTTTTTGTGCATATGGTAGGGATTATGTGTAACATTGCAGATGTGTTTTGAATTCGGATGTGAATTCTGTAGAGTTTGTTGAGCATATCTCCAAATAGATCTGGGTATTGTATTGAGAGAGCGGTGGCTTGTAATAAAATCTGAGTAAGTGATTCTTGGTGGATGTAGCCCAAATTGGGTGAACCACATTAAATACTGTCTCTTTGTGTTGTGTTATTTTATTCTACAATTTTATATGAGATCTATAATATTTTTTGCATATTAGTTTCTATTTTTGCGATTCTGTGAGGGATTATTCCACATATTTTATCTCTTATTTCCTAACAATAGGTATTAGAGCCTAGTTTGGTTTGCTGAAGTGTTGAATCGTAGGGAAATATTTATCTTGAGTGGGAGCTATGGAAAATGATGGAAGATCAAGGGTTGATAAATTCAATGGGCAGAATTTCAGTCTTTAGAAGATACAGATGGAATTTTACCTCTATCAGAAGGATCTTTATATTCCGCTCTCTGAGAAGGTGAAAAAACCCTCAAGCATGACGGATGCAGAATGGGATTTGCTAGATAGGAAGGCATTTGGGACAATTCGGTTGTGTCTTACATCTTCGATATTATTTAATGTTTCAAAGGAAAAGACTACAAAAGAATTGATGGATGCATTAGGGAAGTTGTATGAAAAACCCTCTACCTCTAATAAGATATTTTTAATGATTTTTTTTAATATGAAGATGTATGAGAATGGTTCAGTGGTAGATCATTTAAATGAGTTTAATGAGGTTGTAAATATGCTAGCTTCAGTTACAATAGAATTTGATGAAGAACTTAGAGATTTATTAGTTCTGTGCTCTTTACCTGAGAGTTGGAATAGTCTAGTAATGGCGGTGTTGGTGCTCAAATTTGTCTCACCCCATTTGTCATTGAAATTCTTTAGTTTGTGGCCTCTGTTATGTTTTCTGTCTCCCTGGGCTCAAATGGTGGTTCTCCTGCATTTTATTGTTTGACGGGTGTAGTTTCTCAGTTAAAATAACTTCTCGGCATCAATTGAAATGTGTCCCTTTCTAGTTGGATGCAGCTCTACGGGGCACTTTAAAAATTCTAAGGCTCACTTCAACCCAAAACATGTCCACATGGTGAGCCCGTGCTTTCTCAGGGTCTCCGCTCTTGGGAACCATCTTGAAGTTGCACCATAAAGACACCTGGAGGCTTCCGCTAGGCCTTCCTATACTTAAAATTTTAAAGAAACTTCCTAAAAGGGCCTGGGACACATGGAGGGACTGCACATGTTTGGGGACTGGCCCCTGAGTTTTATTTTGAAGAAGCACCAGGAGGACACTTGGAGGCTTCCGCTCACTCTACCTTTTTCAATTGGACTTTTCAACAGCCAAAGGAAACTACCTCGGACCCTAGACACATTGTGCCTTCCATTGAACCTTCAAACTTTTTAATCGACTCTACCAGACTGAGACATGTATTAGGAAAACACTTTTTTGGGGTATCTACTTTTCGGGACCATCTCAAAATGTGCCATTGAGACACGTAGAAGACGGGGAAATGGAGAAATAGAGCTTCAGGGTTATTTAAGGTTTTTTTCCTTTTGTAAAAAGGGATAAAATTGTAAGTTGAAGTGTAGGTCCCCGATAGAACCCACAGACAAGTGCCAATGCTTGAATTTTCAATAAGGGAGGAGCGGGTGTGAGAAAAATTTTTAATTTTTTACTTTTTTCCAAAAATTATAAAATGTCAAAAAGGTGCTCCCAGACCCATTTCCAATCACATTTCGCCATGTGGAGGGCTCATATTAAAATTTGATAGGCAAGATCAATCGATAGTTGTGCATTTCATTTGATTTTTCTGCCATTGAAAATCTAGGATGTTTGGAGATGCATTTTTTACATCATTCTTCATCAAATTTTTGTGTCGTTTTGGTCTGCAAAGTTCAATTGAATCAATTTGGGAGCTCAATTTGTAAATATGAATTACTCTTGAAGTGATTTTTTTTCGGGCTCATGCAAAAACAGAAAATTCCAGATATAGAAAGTTATAGAGTAAAACTTTCAGAGGAAAAGGAGGGAAAAGGGATGAAATGATGAAAGTGCAGGCACAAAAGGTGAAAAAGGCGTTGCCTCGAAAGAAAAAAGGGAGGACCTGTCAAGTCCAGCAACGTAGAGGCTCTAAAAAATGATTAAAGGAGGGGATTTATCACATGAAGTGATTAAGAATGATTAGAAGGACTCCTAAAAAGTTGTGGCATGACATCCTAGTCATTATTCGAGGGTCCCAGAGACATGTGATCAGTTCATAATTGGTCCACCTGGCAAATTTTGGATCTAACTTTGTTAAATGTCTATGTCTAAAACAAATTGGTAACAAGCAAAGGTCCCTCGAATATTCTTCTCTTCTAAGGGGAAAAGGTGTTGAAGGTGCCAAGGGTGAAGAATATGCCTCCAGTTAGAACAATGATGCAAATATTTGAAATGATTCACCTTTTTTTAAAACACCTGGCAACCTTTTTGTGAATTTGTTGAATGTCACTTTCTTCAAATCATGATCCGATATGTTCAACAAAGGTGCTTCAAATATTCCTCTTTTGGGGGGGAGGGGTAATTGGATGTAAAGGGTGTATTATAAATGCAATGAGATTACTCTTGCAAAAGGTCAGAGTATGAATTCTTGAGAAAACAAATTGAGAAAGAAGTCTTCCCGAGAGGCCAAAGCCGAGATTACATGTTATTTTCTTTTTGTGTTAGATTTCCTATTGTGTTAAGTTGGTTGCAGATGTATAGCCATTGACAAGCTCTGAGATTTCTCTGGAAGCTTTCCCCTACTGATGAATCTAAGAAATTTTGGTATTAATTTATGTCTAATCACTAGCAATTTTGTGTCTACTTTATTTTAAAAATGTATGCAAATAGTTTCTTTCATTCCTATTGCAATCTTATACTAATATTTTTGTGAAATCACACAAGATCTCATCCCTGTGACAGTCTAATGGTATTTGCAATTTCATTTCAAGAAAATCCTTCATCTTGGATGAGATAAACAAATTTAAAATCAATTCATGCTGTCATTTGTTGATAAAGATCCTCTGTAAGTATTTGGGTGTACCTTAGGCATGATTAATCAGAAACTTTAGTGTTTAATTGAGTCTTTAAATTTGAGTCTTTGTGTAAGAGTCTCAAAGATTATGTGAAAACGTGCTGATCTAGGCCTCCATTGAAGCACACCCTCTAGTTGAAGGAACACCTTGACTGTTCTGAAGCTTTCTGTTGTGAAGCTGTTCATTATTGTGAAGTCCCTACAAAGATCTGATATAATCACCTTTGTCATGCTTCATCTCCCACCAAAATCCTTTAAAAAAAATTCATCCTACCCTGAACTACCCTTATTTTGCCTTGTGTATGAACAAAGGAACAAAATCCCACTATGCAAAAATATGCAGAAGAAATCAGGATTCCATAATGTCTTTAGTAAACTTAACCTTATGTTGAAAATATCTCCATAATCTAGAAGTGACAACTCGTGAGAGTCAGATTTGGTGTGTTGATCATATTTTTCGAAGGTTTTTTTTATAAAACTTGTGCAAAAGAAAGGTATCTGCGTCTCCTTCAATAAAAGAGATTACAAAATATGTTCTCTTACCTTTGTTGAAAGGCACAACCTAAAATAGTTAGGATAAGATCAAATCCTTTTAAGGGGCTACCCATTTCTTCAAGGGTTGAGTGCTAAAAAGTCAGATAAATTGCTTCCCTGACTACAAAATGACATACATAATCATTTATATAGTTTTGAGTGTCCTATCAAATCCATGATACTACTCAGTTCGTGAAGAAGAGTAAATCCAGGTACCAACACGCTTCTGGCGCTGTTATTGGGGATGAGATTTACGTTGCTAGGAGCTGATTTGCATTGTTGAGACTGATTTGTTGATTTATTGCTAGTTCGTATCCATTTGGCCCATCAACCACACTTTTGGAAACTCTGTCAGGGACTCTTTAAAGTATTTGAACAAAGGTGTATGTGTAAAGACCCTAGTAATGTTTCTTGCAATTATTTGTGCAAATACATTTTGTAAACATCATTCTCTGATTAGATCTGTAAGAATTGAACAAATTTATAAGTTTTTCATGTTGTCTATCCAATCTTTCCAGCAGTTATTGTACTAAGTTTTCCTCACCATTGATAAATTTGGGTGAAGGAAGGTCTGATTTGTAAAGCTTTGCATGATTTTTAGTGCTAACAGACATTTGACAGATTATTTTAGTGCATTTGCACAACTAGGGTGAAAATCCTTAGTGGCGACTCTATGTTCATTTGTTTTTGGTAAATGCCAGTGTCTTAACCTCTGTCAATGTAAATTTGTTACTAATCTTTACAAAGCTGGAGGGAAGAAAATTTTTCTTCACCGCAGACCCTAGTAGAAGGTTTTTTCTAGAGTTTGGAAAGTCTAATTTAGGAGGAAAGAATTTGGAAGGCTGTTGGAGATTAAGCATCAAGAAAAGAGATCTCTATTGGTGAAACTGATCGGCATGTGATTGAAAATTACAATGCTTCCTAAACTACTTCTGAATCAGGTAGTCTCTTTGTAAATTTGAATTCTCCATCTGGAGAGGGGTCTTCTCATTCCATCCCTGTATTTGAAAGATTTACATCTCATTCTACCCTTGTATTTTCCAAATCTGGTAGTATCTGCCATGAAAAAGAGCCATTAGGGGATAGTCATTCTGAAAATTGTATCCCTTTACCACACAGACCCCTCACTCCTCATCACTCTGTTTCTCCTCTAAGATCACCTCCTCAGAATAATAGGGCTTAGCCTCCAACCAGACCTCCATTTGTCATTAATACTTTTGGTCCCATTAGTTTTAGAGGTATGGATGGCTATCTGAATGCTATGCCACAAGATGTAAGAAAAATATTTCCTAAGTTTCAAGGAAATAATGTAATAACTGGTGATCAACACTTGAAACTCTTTTTTAATATGATGGAGGATTTCAAAATAGAGTTTGAAGATGTATACATTAAATTATTTATTCATACATAAAAAGAGGATGCAAGGGACTGATATAAAGCTCTACCTAATAACTCTATTGATTCTTGGATTGAAATTAAGAAGGCATTTAGATTGCAGTATGGTGAAAAAAAAACCCTAGGTTTCTTTTGTCAGAAGTTGAGAATATTAAAAAGAATCCTAATGAATCAGTGCATGATTTTAATATGAGATTCAATAAGACATTGAGAAGATTTCCTGTGAATTTGAGGCCATGTGACGAATCTTGTCTTATAAAGTATGCTGATGCATTTGACAAGAAGGTTGCATACTATTTGAGGGATAAAAACCCTGGCACTTTGAGGTGGGCCTTTACTATGGCTCTGCAAATTGAGAACAACATCAAGGCCATTGGAAAACCTCATAAGATGGAAGGTGTTAAACTGATAAACCCAGAAAAAACTCAAGCAAGCAAGAGTGTGTATCTTGAGGAGGTTGTTAAAACTTTGGTAGGGGGTATCAAAGAAATCTCCTACAAACTAGCCCAGGCAGAGAAAGGAATTGGGTAGAGTTCATAAGGTCAGTAAAAGGCACAAAATCATGACAGATTTGGAAATCATCCTAGGGGTGATTAGAGGTTAGATGACAAAGGTAAAGGACCCATGGGATCTACAAGTAGACATCCCCAAGCATGTGAAAGTAGAATCGTCCCTGATCCTTTGACTTCCGGGTTGCTGCTGTTGATGAAGCCAATGTGATTGATTGGTGTGATAGATGCTTTCTTCCCCATCCTCCATGTGAAGTAAATTAGCAAGAAGAAGAAGCTGATAATGATGATGGTACTGATGATGATATTTTCATGATGGGTTTCTCTTCAAGATCACAACAAGGAGCAACTTCAACCGAAGTGATAAGTGCTTGAGCTGCTATAACTTTTTGGGATTGCATTCACTAGGTACCACTTCTTCCTCCTTCTCATACTTTTGAAGTAGATGTAGTGCAAGATTTTGAAATACCTAATAATGACTTTGAGTATTTAAGATCTTTAATGATAAAGAAGTATGATGGAGGAATTCCTTCGGAGGAAGATAGGCAATTATTGATGAATGCTGTTATTGCTCAAGAAAAGGATTATAATACTAAGAGTAGAGTTGTCAAAGGAGCGGGGCCTCAAGCCAAACATAAAAATCCATTGCTGACTAGTATTCCTAAAGAGGCTCCTAAGAAAGATATAGCTTCCAAAGGCCTTGCTGTCCCAAAAAAGATTCATACTTCTCCTCATGCCCAAACTGTCAAGAGTCCAATGCCATATGATGAGTTTGCTAATCTCTCTTCCAATGTTTCCTTACCAAAGAATGTTCCATATGACATTGCCCAAGTTTTGAGTCATATCAAAGTTAGTATTCCAATTGTTGAGTTTCTTAGGATTCCTAAGCACAAGAAGAGAGCATTTGAGTACTTGGGATTGAAAGAAGAAAAGAGTACCCCAGGTAGAAATGTAAACATTGTAGAAAATCCTCCTCCAACCATTGCAGACCTTGAAACACCACTAGCATTGGAAGAGCTTGGAGAAGCACCTGAGGTTTACTTGGGGACATATTTGGTTGAATCCCAATTAAATGTTGATCCATTGTTTACAACACTGATTATTAAAGACAGACTACTCCACAATTGTAAGTTTGATTCCGAAGCATCATGCAATATTATGCCTCTAGAATTCATGAATGAATTGAACATTAAAGTGACAACATCTTATGGCAAGTGTACTACAATGGACTCTAGAGAGGTGACCATTGTTGGATGTGTGAAATGTTTGGTGGTACAACTTTCATCTTATCCAAGTAAGAACCTGAAACTTGTTGTTGTCATTGTTAATTGCCCTGCCAAATGGGGCATGCTGTTATCAAGAAAATGGACTGTAAATGTTGGTGGAAATGTTCAGATGGACATGTCTTATGACACAATACCAATTGAGGGAAACCTTGTGAAGTTACCTGGAGAAAATAAGATGTTATATCTTATTGAGGACCCCAACAATGCTTCTTATGAAGTATTTCATACAGATATTGATATTGATAATTCTGTGAGCTATGTTACTTTCAAGGAATATGAAATTGATCAATGAAGGTATCATGAGCACGATGATTTTCCTGAGGCTTTGATGCATCCTTGAAAGATGTTAGAAAACTTGACCCAGGCACAAAGGATAAGCCTGAAGAAATGTGGTCAGATAGTGACATGGATTGAAAAGAGAGGCAATCATATGACCAGCTATTAAAAAAATATCATAACTACTTAGCATGGTCGTATCCAGCATGGAAGGAATTTGAAGCATTTCCTTGATTGATTTATTTGAAATAAGGATGCTCTCCATTTGTACAGTGTATAGTTCTTTATTCTCATTTGCTTTTGTGTTTTTGTTCATTCTGGTCCTTGGTGACCTAGTTTTGCTAGTTTCTCAGTTTTTTTTTTGGAGGATGGTTGTGGTTGTTCGACTCTGTAGGTTTATTCTTTGACTCTGTTGCCCAATGGTATGTTTTTGGCACTTGGTCTGCTATTTGTTCTTGTGGCACTCAATAGGAGTGCACATCCCTGAGTTAGAGCCTGTGTTGGTGCTTAAATTTGTCTCACCCCATTTTTCATTGAAATTCTTCAGTTTGCGGCCTATGTTATGTTTTATGTCTCCCTGGGCTCAAATGGTGGTTCTCCTACATTTTATGGTTTGATAGGTGAAGTTTCCCAGTCAAAATCACTTCTCAGCATTAGTTGAAACATGGCCCTTTCTGGTTGGATGCAGCTCTGTGGGGCACTTTAAAAATTCTAAGGCTCACTTCAACCCAAAACATGTCCACGTGGTGAGCCCACACTTGCTCAGGGTCTCCGCTCTTGGGGACCATCTTGAAGTTGTGCCATAAATACACGTGGAGGCTTCCGCTGGGCCTTCCCATACTTAAAATTTTCAAGAAAATTCCTAAAGGGCTTGGGACACGTGGAGGGACTGTGCATGTTTGGGGACCAACCCTTGAGTTTTATTTTGAAGAAGCGCAAGGAGGACACTTGGAGGCTTCCGCTCACTCTACCTTTTTTACTTGCACTTTTCAACAGCCAAAGGAAAATGCCTTGGAACCTAAACACATGGTGCCTTCCATTAAAATTTCAAACTTTTTAATCGACTCTTCCATATTGAGACACGTGTTGGGCCCACATTTGTTTGGGGTCTCTACTTTTCAGGACCATCTCAAAATGTGCCATTGAGGCACGTAGCAGGAGGGGAAATGGAGAAACGGAGCTTAGGGGTTATTTAAGGTTTTTTGCCTTTTGTAAAAAGGGATAAAATTGTAAATTGAAGACCTTGTGGTTCCTCAACAGAAAAGGATGCCACTGTTAGGACATATGTCAAGCCCATTTTCGGAGGGCGGAGCCTACGGGAAGAGAATTTGGAAAATTTTCCTTTTTTCCAAAAGTTATAAAATTTCAAAAAGGTGCTCCCAGGCCCGTTTCCAATCACATTTTGACATGTGGAGGGCTCAGATTAAAATTTGAAAGACATGATCGATGGTAGCTATAAATTTCATTTGATTTTGCCTCCACTGAAGCTCCAAGATGTTTGGACATGCATTTTTTGCATCATTCTTCGTCAAATTTGTGTTGTTTTGGTCTACAGAGTTTAATTGAATCAATTTGGGATCTCAATTTGTAAATCTAAAGTACTCTTGAAGTGGATTTTTGTCAGGCTCATGTAAAACCAGAAAGTGCAAGATCCAGAAATTACAGAGTAAAATTTCAGAGGAAAAGGGATGAAATGATGAAAGTGCAGATGCAAAAGGTGAAAAAGGCGTTGCCTCGAGAGCAAAAAGGGATGACCTGTCAGGTCCAGCTATGCAGAGGCTCTGAAAAATGATTAAAAAGGGGATTTCTCACATGACAAAATAAGAATGATTAGGACTCCCAAAAATTTGTGGCATGGCATCCTAGTCATTATTCGAGGGTCCCATAGACATGATCAGTTCATAATTGGTCTACCTGGCAGATTTTGGATCGGAATTTGTTAAATGTCTCTTTCTGAACCAAACTTGTAACAAGCAAAGGTCCTTTGAATATTCTTCTCTTTTGAGGGGAAAAGGTGCTGGAGGCACCAAGGGTGAAGAATATGCCTCCATTTAGAACAATGATGTAAATATTTGCAATGATTCACCTGTTTTGAAAACACCTGGAAACCTTTTTGTGAATCTGTTGAATGTCACTTTCTACAAATCATGATCTGATATGTGCAACAAGGTGCTTCGAATATTCCTCTTTTGGGGGGGGGATTGGATGTAAAGGGTGTATTATAAATGCAATGAGATTACTCTTGTAAATGGTCGGAGTATGAATTATTGAGAAATTTTTTGAGAAAACCGTCTTCCCAAGAGGCCAAAGCTGAGATTAGTTGTTATTTTCTTTCTGTGTTAGATTTCCTATCATGTCAAGTTGGTTGCAGATGTTTAGCCATTGACAAGCTCTGAGATTTCTCTAGAAGCTTTCCCCTGCTAATGAATCTAAGCAATTTTGGAATTAATTTGTGTATAATCTCTAGCAATTTTGTGTCTGCTTTATTTTTAGAATGTCTGCAAATAGTTTCTTTCATTCCTATTGTAATCCTTCATTGAAATTTTTGTGAAATCACACAGGATCTCATCCCTGTGACAATCTAATGGTATTTGTAATTTCATTTCAAGAAGAGCCTTCATCTTGGATGAGATAAACAAATTTAAAATCAATTTACTGTCATTTGTTGATAAATATTGTCTGTAAGTCTTTGGGTGTACCTTAGGCGTGATTAATCAGAAACTTTATTGTTTAATTGAGTCTTTAAATTCGAGCCTTCATGTTAGAGTCTCAAAGATTATGTGAAAACGTGATGATCTGGGCCTCCATTGAAGCACACCTTCTGGTTAAAGGAATGTCTTGATTGTTCTGGAGCTTTCTGTTGTGAATTTTTTCATTATTGTGAAGTCCCTCCAAAGATCTGGTATAATCAACTTTATCCTACTTCATCTCCCACCAAAATCATTCAAAAACAATTAATCCTACCCTGAACTACCCGTGTTTTTTCCTATGTATAAACAAATGAAAAAAATCCCTACTTCAAAAATATGCAGAAGTAATCAGGATTCCATAATGTCTTTAGTAACCTTTAGCCTTCTATTGAAAATATCTCCATAATCTGGAAGTGACAACTCGTGAGAGTCAGATTTGGTGTGTTGATCATATTTTCCCAAGGTTTTCTTTATAAAATTTATGCAAAAGAAAGGTATATGCATCTCCTTCAATAACAAAGGTTACAAAATAGGTTCTCTTACCTTGGTTGAAAGGCACAACCTAAAATAGTTAGGATAAGATCAAATCCTTTTAAGGTGCTACCCACTTCTTCAAGACCTGAGTGCTAAAAAGTCAGATAAATTGCTTCCCCAGATACAAAACGACATACATAATCATTTATCTACTTTTGAGTGTCCTGTCAAATCCATGATGTTTCTCGGTTCGTGAAGAAGATTAAATCTGGGTACCAACAGGCGGTAAGAAACTCGGTTTCAAATAACTCAAAGTTGAAGTTTGAGGATGTTGTAAGGGTGATTCTAAGTGAGGAAATGCAAAGAAAAATCTCTGGTGAATCTTCTACTTCAGGGAATTCTTTGAAAATGGAAACTAGAGGGAGACAAAATAATAGAGGAAGCCGTGGAAAATCAAAGGATCAGGTAAGGTCAAAATCCAAAAGCAAGATAGCATGTTGGCACTGTGGAAAGTCTGGGCATGAAAAGAAGGACTGTTGGGAGCTTCGAGACAAGAAGAAACAATAGAAAGAAAACAAGGACACAAATGTGGTAACGGGTAATGTATGTCAAGATGCTTTGATTCTTTCTTTGCACAATATTACTGAATCTTGGGTTTTAGATTCAGGGGCTTCTTTCCATGCTACTCCACATAAGCATTATTTTGTTGATTATGTTCAAGGAGATTTTGGGCATGTTTTTCTTGGTGATTCTGAGCCTTGCAACATAGTTCGAAAATGTTCTGTTCAGGTTAAGATGTAGAATGGGAATACTTGGCTATTGAAGGATGTTATACATGTGCCTACATTAAGAAAAAATTTGATATCGGCAGGGTAGTTGGGAAGTGATGGTTATACTGTGATATTTACAATGGAATTTTTGAAGGTTACCAAGGGTGCTCTTGTGGTGGCAAGAGGTAAGAAGGTTGGAACCTTGAATTTAACCACTCATATCACTAATGTTTGTAACCTTGTGTCTTCAGAAGTAGATACAACCTTTTGGCACTATATACTCGGTCATATGAGCCAGAAGGGCATGGAGATCATAAAGAAGGATTTTCCTAGATATATAGAAACATGTTTGGAGTTCTGTGAGGACTGCATATATGGGAAATAGAAGTGAGTAAGGTTTCTCAAGGTTGGACACTATAAAGAAAGAGTGTAAATTAGAGTTGGTGCATTCTGATGTGTGGGGGCCGGCTCAGGTATCATCTCTTAGGGGTTCAAGTTATTATGTTACTTTTATTGATGTTGCAACAAGGAAAGTTTGGGCTTATTGTATTAGAAACAAATCTGATGTATTTGACACTTTTGTTAAATGGAAAGCCTTGGTAGAGAATGAAACATGTCTTAAGCTAAAATGTCTCAGGTTAGATAATGGAGGGGAGTATTACAACAATGAATTTGATGATTACTGATCTAATAATGGAATCTACAGGCAAAATATGGTTCTAGGAACTCTGTAGCAGAATGCGGTGTTAGAAAGGATGAACAGAACAATAATGGAATGTGCTAAGAGCACGAGGTTACATGCAGGACTACCTCTTTATTTTTGGGTAGAAGCGGTTAGCACAGTTGTGTACTTGATAAACAGAGGACCCTCAAGTGCCTTGGATGTAGGCATACCTGAGGAGGCTTGGTATGGTAAGGAAGTTGATTATTCATTTTTTAAAGTCTTTGGATGTGAAGTGTTTTTCCATATAGACAAGGATGATAGGACCAAACTAGAGGCTAAATTAGAAAAATGTACTTTCATTGGTTATGGTGGTGATGAAATTGGATATAAATGTTGGAGTATTAAGGACAAGAAAATCATTCAATCTAGGGATGTGGTATTTAATGAGAAAGTCATGTATAAGCAGCAACTGTAGGAAAACAAGGAAGAATCCAAGAAAGAATATGTAGTAGTAGAGGATCTTCCGGATGGGAAAGTGATACATGAATCAGTTGAGGAACCTCGTCAACAAGAACCCTAAACTCCTATATTGAGGATGTCTTCAAGGGTAAGAAGAGAACCTGAAGATTTTTCTCCTTCTCTTTATTATTTATTACTCACTGATAGTGGAGAGCCAGAGAGATTTGATGAAGTAATGTAGGTAGATGCTAAGAAGAAGTGGGAACAAGCTGTGGATGAGGACCATCAAGCTCTCATGGAGAACCAGACATGAGTTTTGGTGAACCTACCCGAAGGCAAAAGAGCATTACAAAATAAGTGGGTGTTTAGAGTCAAAGAGGAAGAAGGAGGAAAAAAAAGATACAAGGCTTGGTTGGTGGTCAAGGGGTTTGCATAGAAAAAAGGTATAGATTTTGATGAGATTTTTTCTCCTGTAGTAAAAATGACTTCTATTAGAATTGTTCTAGGAATATTTGCAGCAGAAGACTTGCACTTAGAATAGCTTGATGTCTGCATTTCTCCAGGGTGATTTGGAGGAGGAACTATATATGCAGCAACCAGAGGGCTATGAGGTAAAAGATAAAGAGGAGATGGTGTGCAAATTTAAGAAGATCTTGTATAGCTTGAAACAAGATCCACGTCAATGGTATAAGAAATGTGATAGCTTCATGATGGAGCAAGATTATATTATATGTCATTCTGACCATTGCGTGTATACACAGAAATTTGAGGATGGGAGTTATAATATCCCGTTTCTGTATTTGGATGACATGTTGGTTGCAGGTAAAAACATGTAGGAAATAAAAGTACTCAAGAAGCAGCTAAGTGAATCCTTTGCTATGAAGGATTTGGGGGCAGCCAAACAAATCCTTGGTATGAGGATATCTCGGGTAGGAAGGAACAAAAGTTGACTTTATCTCAGGAAGAGTACATTAATAAATTCTTGGAGAGGTTTAATATGCAGGATGCTAAATCGGTTGGGACTCTTTTGGTAGGCCATTTCAAGTTATCAAAGGAGCAGCGCCCCAAGACAAATCAAGAGAGAAACCAAATTTCCAAGATACCTTACTCATCAGCAGTGGGTAGTTTGATGTATGCCATGGTGTGTACTAAGTTTGATATTGCCCATGCAGTGGGAATGGTGAGTATATTTATGAGTGATCTAGACATAGATCACTGGTAAAGTGGATCCTTTGGTATTTGAGAGGGACCATGGGGAAAATTTTGTGCTACAGTGGATAAGACACCACTTTGTGTAGTTATGTAGATTCAAATATGGTTGGAGATGTAGACAATAGGAGGATCATGACAAGTTATGTTTACACTGTAGGTGGGACAATAGTGAGCTGGATTTCATGACTACAGAAGCTGGTGGCTTTGTCAACCATAGAGGCTGAGTATGTTGCTGCCACAGAGGCAAACAAAGAAATAATTTGATTACAACAATTTCTTGAGGAGTTGGGGCATAAGCAAGAGGAAGGAAATCTGCATAGTGATAGTCAGAGTGCTATACACCTAGCTAAGAACTCTGCTTTCCACTCTATGATGAAGCATATACAGTTAAGGTACCATTTCATCAGGACAACTTTAGAGGAAGAGAAGTTGAAGCTAGAGAAGATTCATACCATTCAGAATCCTATAGACATGATGACCAAGGTGGTCACAAGGGAAAAACTGAAGTTGTGTTCAACTTTGGTTGGTCTTCATGGAAACTAGTGAAGGGTTGAGAAGCTAGTTCAGAGGAAAACTAGTCTCCAAGTGGGATATTGTTAGGTTTTGGAGCCTGTTTTCATGTGAGAAAGTGTTAAAGACTGTACACTAAGAGTACTATACACTTTCCATAGTTGTCTCACCGGGGTTTGGGGCCAGCCTGGGGGTGGAAACCCCTGGTAGCAGGGGTTCGCGGGTGCAGCCCCTGATTTTTTTTTGGCCTTAAAACGTGCCCGATATATCGAGAAACTTTCTTTTCTCATATGGGTGGGATTTTTGAGCCATAGGTTTATGGGATGGTTTTGGCCCATGGTTTTGATACCCATGGTTTTGTAAAACTACTTAAGCAGTTGTCTATTTATATAGTTTTGTGCATATGGTAGGGATTATGTGTAACATTGCAGATGTTTTTTGAATTCATATGTGAATTCTATAGAGATTGTTGAGCATAGCTCCAAACAGATTTGGGTATTGTATTGAGAGAGTGGTGGCTTGTAATAAAATCTGAGCAAGTGATTCTTGGTGGACCTAGCCCAAATTGGGTGAAAGATGTTAAATACTGTCTCTTTGTGTTGTGTTATTTTATTTTCTAATTTTATTTGAGATCTATAATATTTTATGCATATTTGTTTCTACTATTGTGTTTCTGTGAGGGATTATTCCACATATTTTATCTCTTATTTCCTAACAAATGATAGACATACTTTTGACTATACACATATTTCTTAGTGTATTTTGATGGATCAATAATCATGAGATTCTTATTGAGAAAACTCAACTTGTTCTCCTTTGCACAAAAATTCCAGACCTTAATATTACACACAACTTGTTCTTGGTCTTCAACATAGACATAAAACAATATTATCACCCAAAATTTGCTTCTTCTTGGATGATCAAGCACTAAAGAACACCTTTATGAAACTTACATTCCTGTAGTCAACTTATCAATAATATTCTTGAGCTAAATAAACCTTCAACAAGTCTCTCTGAAACTGTAGCTAACTATCATACTTATAGCACATTGTACCCTCATCAAAAGATATACATAGAAGCATAAAGAACACATACCTTGTCAACATACTTCAAAATTTCATCATGAGCTCAACTAATCTAAATAGGACATGTATACAAACTTGACAACCTAATATATTCTCTCAAACCATGATGATTTCCCAAAATGTCTTATAGTACATCTCAAACTTGTAATCTTTGAAGTATTCATGTGTGTCCAAGTATTTTCATCTTTATCTATCTTAGATGCATGCCTCTTAGGTATGTCACAAAATTAAGTCGGTATCATAGTCTTATTCTAAGCCAATAGAAATGTTTAAGTACTCCTCCTGATGCTTACAGACTTCATACTACCTCTAAATACTTGCCTTATCTCCTTCTTACATTTATCTACTGTCCTATGATCTCTTTATTTGAATGAAATGAATATTCTTTGAAAATATTATGCCTTGCTTGATAACATAAGGGATCTTGATGCTCTCTTGATAAATTCAATCCTTTCTTGAATTATGACCAATTACCATGACCTTTAAACTATGTATATGTCCTTACACTCATAGTTTCAACCCCTTTAGAGACACCATCTCTTTCAAACATTTGAATTTGACTCTGACATCTAGTAAATTTAGTTTTAGATCTATTTTTGACCTCCTCATAGCTTGTATCCAAGAATAGGGCTTCAAGACACATTTCCTCTACCTTTATATGTTCAAACACGTCTGTTTTATCTAGGTCATCTTCAAGATCAGTTGAAAGGTCTTCAATATATTCTTTATCTTCACCTTTACGGTACTCAACATCAAGATCAACACAAAAACCTCAATTTTATCCTTCATGAGACATTTCATTAGCAAAAAATTCATACATAGAGAGTGAATATTACATCTCAAGGATAACTAGCTAGATGTAGACAAAAAATCATTTAAAACTTGTTCTCATTTTGACCAAAGGAGTAACTTCAACATGATCATGACTCTTTGTCATGCATGTGCTTCAAGAGGATATCCTTTAAGTTGTTAAACTTGCTTCACAAGGACCATCTATGCTACCAATTGTTAGAAGCATAGTGGCTAGGAGGGGGTTTAATAAATCATACAACAAATATTACTTCATTTTTTAACCATACATTCATTATTCAAGTTGTCCATTCAACATACATAACCATGTGAGCTTATTAATATTGTTACAACCATTCACAAATATGCAAAAAAGAGAGAGAACAAGACTACAAAACATATAAAGTGGGAAAACATTAAGGGGAAGAAAATGCACTAAAAACTCTACTAATATTACTCATAACAAAGGACTCATGTGAATATTACACATTACACAAGATTTGTTTAGTGAAGCACCCACTTCACAAGGAGTACCCACTCCTAGAAACCTTTGCCAATATTATTCATAATAAAGGAATTGCATAAATATTACCCATCACACAAGATTTTAATGTATGACCACTAAAGATATGTTTCTCACACAAATGGTTGTGATCCAATATTCAGCTCCATGCACACCAAACTCTCTCAAATTGTCCTCTTCTCTAAATCACTCGAATCTTCTTCTTCATCGGTTGAATGAGTAAATTTCCCTATAAGCTCTTCTCTTCAATCTTCCTCAGACCTTCATGCCTCTCCTTAGTTCTTTCCTTGACCCCTCTTCACTCTTATTCAATTTCCTATAGATTTCTCATAACCCCTTCATCTCAACTTGTCACAAATGACCAAACACAATGCACTTTTATATTTGACATACAACATAATGACCACAAGCTAGCTAGTACCATTAAGTTAGGCCATTCCAAACATAATAAATATCTACAAATCCATATGAAAACATATAAAAATACCAAAATAGGCCGGAAAGGGTTAGAACAACTTCAAAAAGCACGAAGACACTCAAACAAGCTCAAAAAACACTCTCCAAGCTCCAACGAATGAACAAGGACTTCCAAGGACACTCCAAATTTTTCATGGCTAAAATATCTTCACACAACTAAAGGATAACCTATACACACATTCTACATGCTCAAGAACATTTTAATAAACCACCATCATCATGAAACTCTTCAAGAAAAAAGCATTTAAAACTAGGTCTTCAACACCTGAAAATCACATTCCAAGACTGAATGACTTGGCACACCAAAACTCATCATCATGACACATGTGACACATAAAAAGGAAGGTACGGATGTAACACAACTCATGAAACTTATTAGAATTTTCATAACATGACTCATGACCCCAAAATGAATTCTTTTCTAAATACATATAAATGGAAATATTATGACATATAATATCTATAACAACTGATTAGAATCTTAAGTTCAAGGCTTAAGGAATCCAAACAGACCAATGTACACAAATGCTCAAAAATGCCAAACAAGACTCAAGAACCATTCTTGAGGAATCAAGATCCAAACATATTAAAAGAAACTTCCAAGATCAAATCAAGTATGGAACACATCAAGGGATACCTGAAAAACACCATCAAGCACTAACATGCATAGCTTATGTGAAGAAAAATGATCCAACACACCTATTCCTTCACACCTTCTTGAGAAGCCAACTAGGGATTTCTAGGCCATTAGGTATTCAAATGAAAACCACTTCATCATACCATTAAAAGATAAAACAAATCATACCTATTTTCAATCAAATATTCATGACCATTAGATTCAACAACAACAAACAAAATGATCAAACTCTCTTCAAACTAAAAGACTAGTTTTTAGCCCTTCTAGGCCAAAATCGGTAGGGCTACTTTAGAGACTTATATCTAAAAAATTATTCAAGAAAATGCTTGAAAATTTTCATTTATGTCTATACAATATCTAAAGGATTATGGAAAAATTTAATTTTCATATTTAAGCTTCCATCTCATCCCTGAAACTACAAATCTCCACAAAACTAGGGTTTTCTCTCTCTACCTAGAACAATTAGATCATGAAACCTAGATACCAAAATGAGCACAAAAAAAATTACCTATACCCATGATTCATTAAAATAGCTTGTAAAATCTATTTAAGGCCCAAATAATTCATATTTCTACAATCGCTCTGATATGAGGGTTATATCTAGGGTTTTGACCAACTTAACTTCTTAATGATTGTTCATAAATGTCTTATGATCAATCCACCTCATTATTTAAAAAAAAAACTCTAGACTCAATGTAAAATAAAACCCAAAGCCTTAGGATCCCATGCAAAGTGTGTTTTATTGGGTGAGAAAAATAAGTTTCCATATAAAACTTGATTTTGCCAAAATCAACATAACTCGAGAAAATCTCTTCACTCTGATCTAAAACTTGTCACGAAGCATCATGAAAACATACTATAATAGTACCAAATCACCTCCTTTCTTAAATTCTTTTGAAAATCTCCATCCAATGAAACTTACTTGTGATATTTTGCCTTGTCTTCATATCCTTTCTTCCTAAGGACCATGAAACACCATCAAAATTCTGAGAACAGACCTAAAAATTATCATACACATGAAATGAAACACAAAAAATATCCTCGATCAAACATGATATGAAGGCCTAGATTAAGAAGAATAAATAATAATTCAAGGTCTTTGGAGAGGACGTGGCTCTTTTACTCAAAGAGGGAGGCAAAGAAAAGCAAGTTCCTGACTGTAACCCTATGCTTGAGGAAAAACTTGATGAAATATATAAATAAAAGGATATGGAAGATACTATGGGGAAGATCATAAACAAGAAAATTGATCACCTTATTATGGATAAGGCCATCCTTGACTTCATTGAAGTATAAGTCAAACAAGTTTATGATCTCAGTGACTTTCCTCCAAGAATTTAGAAAGGAGGTAAAGAAAAGAAAAGGACTATCTCTTCAATAATAAATGACCCCTCTCAGCTCATTGCTCTAAATCTATTTAAAGCTATGGAGGAGGTAAAAAAGGTCTTTAACAATACTCTCAAATGAAGGCTTCCAGGTCTATCGTTTTTAGGTTTTTTTACTGGTCTTATGTGGATGTGCAATTGTTGTGATGTTGTAGTTTGGCTATTTTTTGGCTTCATGCAGGCATGTCATCTCATGCCTTTGTTTTTAATTGTATTTTCTAGCTGTCAGGCCTTGTTTTCTGGGGTGTGGTCCCCACTTGTCAAAAAACCACTATTGATGTCTTGTTTCATTTGGTTGTTGAGCCTTTTTTATACTATGGGTTATGGTCCACTTCAAAATAATTAACCAATAATAATAAAAATTAAAAAAAGAACCAAAAATATCCTACCATGCTTAAACAAGGTTGTGCTACTCCATTTCTCATGCATCCATACCATGCATCATGCTCTATGACTAGGAATAGGCCTAGAATGACTTAAAAACCCTACTTTCATCTTGAAATAAACCTATGAATCTATATGAGTACTTCAATACACTCTCCTCATTATATCCATGATTTGACCATGCTCATCCATTTGCCTTATGCCTTCATTCCATAATCTAAAATTACTAGTCCTCATGATTAGGCATATTAGACCAAGAAAATTACACCATTTTCATTCATGCACACTTGTGCACAATTATTGATTGTATCACATCATCATATTCTTATTCATGTAACTAGGACATCATCATGACACCTTATCACATCCCCCCTTGTCATTAATGGACCTTTTACATCAATGAAAACACTTAAGAACTTGCATGCCAATAGGGAGAATGGTTAGATTTTACCTCTATCTGTGACACTTCCCCATGAATAAGTGCCACTGTAGATGGTCATCAACCCAATGGCAATAATAACTAGTCATGGATGAAACTTTGTTCAAAACATATTATTTTCCCTGTATATGCCCTAGGTGTCACTCCTTATTAGATACCGGTAGGAAAATTGTGAATTGAGAAAGAAAAGTAGTTAGTTCTATTGCCCAAAGTACAAAACATGTTATCAATTTTGTTCCTTTATTCTAGATAGTAAACTAGAGCTAAATGTCTCTTGTTGGATTTTGTACAAAACTATGATTGAGAAATGGTGACAAATATCAAATATTTATTTTTTCCCTAAGTTACAATCACCCATGTGGGATACTAGTGCATACCATTACTATTTGATTTGGGATATTCTATCCCTCTATTTTTTCTAGACCATGTCTAATTTTGAACCATTTTTTGAGTCCCTATTCTAAGTAATTCTACTTTGTACCATTTTATTTCTAGCTTCTAAACTACTAAGAGGGTGATATAATCACCTGATAGTTGTCCCCCCTAATTTGGGGTGTGTGATATGGATCAATGCGAGCGTGACACAAATGAGAGGATTTGAATCTAATGTTCACATATGAAGAATAATTCATATAGGGGGATAAGGTATGTGCATGGTAATAACCATGGTACATGCAAAATAATGGAAATAATACTAGCATGAAGTGTTAGTGATAACCAATCATAACATAATGTAATAGAAATAAGTCAAACATGCAATAACACGTCAATAGGAAAACACAATAATTGGTGCAAAATATGGGACACCAATTTGGATGTCACAAGACAATCAAGAACGTCAAGGCCATACAAGAAATCAAGAAATCATAGGTCATAGCCTGTAAATAATGGAAAACAAGTCATAATCATAGAAGACAAGAAACGCACAGAAGATAAGCATGGTTGAAAATTGTCCTACAAGAAAAATGCTACACATGAAGCACCCATTAGCATATTAGAATAAGTAATATTATGTCGCAATGTGTATAAATGAAAGTAGTACGTATTGTGATGATAGCAACTGAATATGGAAAGGTAAGAAAGGTAGATGCCCCTAGGAGCCTCGATGGGATTGGTAGAGAATACTGTCAAGCATCCTACATCATGTGATAACTTGTATATAGCTTGCATTCACCTCAAAGTAACATGTGAACACACATGTTTATATGTAAAAGGATAAAACATATTATGCATAAAGATACATTATAGGAAAAATGTAAGATGGAATAGCATGAGAAAGTAAAGATACATCCAACCAAGATCTAAGCTAATGTTTTTGTATTATTAATATATGTGATGATATGACTGAGGGAAGGAAAGAAAGGGTGGCCCCCAAGTGTGTATGTGAGAAAAGTGAGGTTCATGTAGGTAAGTGTGCCCTCAATATTCATGTTTGAACCTAGAATAAGAGTGTGTCATTGGGTAGTAAGGGAGAATTAGATTCCCCACAAGTGTAAATGCCATAGTAATCTATCTAATGAGGACAGAGGGTGAGGACCCCATATCTGCTAATGTGGAAGAGGAACACATGTGAACATGATCCAATGACCTAATGTCATGTTCAATTTCATGTGTCATGACTTGTGGAGTAGTATTGTGTCATGTATGTGGATAATGAGACTGTGAAGTACATCTAGATGTACCATGTGTAATATGTATCTTGTATGGGGTCATGTCCTTTGAGGTGGGATGTAGGACCAATAAAGATGTCATGGTCTAGAAGCTGAAACCAAAAGTGGGGCAATAGCTAGGTAAAGATGTGGAAGTAGCACTAGGATTGGTTGGAGCTCTAGATGTCATAATAATGTATGTAAAAGCCATGAGACCATCATAAATAGGTGAAGAAGTAGGTGCACTAGTGGTAGTAGCAACTGAAGATGTGGCGGTGATTGAGGCCATAAATAAAATATTTCATTGTGGGATGTCTCAAATGGTGACAACATGATGTGCACGTACAAATTTGAGACACAAATGAACTATTGGTGGAATGGCTTTAGCCTCCTTAAGCCAAAGAGTTACTAAGACCATATCATAATGTGTAACCTTGGATCCAACAAAGAAAGGCATATATAAAGTAAAATGCCCAACAGTTATAGGGAGAACCACATGCCCACAATAAGTAGGTAATCTAAGTGTCATCTGGGATAATGGAGATCCAATAGATCGTAGGAGAGATAATGAACATGTATTATGTTTAAAAGTAGAGTGCCACATAACACAGTTAGTAGAATGAATACTAACATAATAATCAATGTGTAGTCTATGTGATGAAAAAGAAGCATGAAATCCATGTCAATGAAAGTAATAACAAATAGGGGAATATCAGTAGTACCAACAATAAACTCAAGAGGAAGACTATAAGATGATGGGGGTGGAACCACATGTTAAGTATGATTAGAAGAATACTCGAGAACCACTTTTCCATGTTTGGGTAGTAAATAATTTAAAATATTGAGTTTACCATTGTCATTTGTAGATTTAAGAATAGTGGGTTCAAGCAATTTCAAGCTTTGTTTCAAAGTTGAATAACCTAATCCTCTTTTTCATTTTTCATTAAACATAGGCTTTCTTAACTATTTTATTTGGAATTACTTAGGTTTTATGCTCTTTGAAGGATCAAAGGAGCTTAGGTGCTGTCGAAATTAAAAGAAAAATACCAAAAAAATGAGATTTTACATATTTTTGTGAAAATCCCATGTTTTTTAGTCACCTACAGGAAATGGCACACATATGTCATTCTGGGTGAGCAGGCATAACTCTTACTATGTTGTTTTTTACACAAGGGTGTACACACGCTTAAAAGGGCGCTCATATGTTGAACTGTGTACATAACCTATCTTCTAGAGGCCATAACTTTTACTCCCAAACTCGAAACGACTCCATTCTTTTTGCGTTGGAAAGGTATTGAAGAAAAATACACAATGGAAACATAAAATTAGGATTTTAACTAACAAAAAATTTATGGTTTACTTTATTAGAAAATAAGGCATTTTCTAACATGTCAATAGTTTTCCAAGTTTGATCCATTTGATTTTCTAACACCTTTGCAGGGCATAATCAGTAGTTTACAAGTTAATTTTAATCATATGTTTTGTACTTAGTTTAAGTGTTGGCATTTTTACTTGTGAGGTTTGAAATATGTATGCTCTTCCCTCATGCCTTTTAGGTGATCTTGGGAATAAAAAATGGTTCAACACCTTCTTTATGCTTTCAACAAACACTTCACTTAAATTTTCAAAAAGAAAGAACCTCAAAGTTAGTTAAAAAAGACTTAATTTTCATAATTTGATTAAGTGTTTTCCATTTCTGTAAGTTTAGTGAGGTATTTTGTAGTGTATGCTCTTTCCTTTCTTCTTAGGACAATTTGGGAAATCAAAAACAACATTGTGTCTCCTTTAAATGATGCCTTGATCACATGGAAAATTACTAATCTCGTTTGAAAGACATAATCTCTTGTAAAAATAAATCATGATATAAATCAAATCTAACGTGTTTGTAGGTTTCCAATGTCATTCAAAACCACATTAATTCTAAAAGATAAAACAAACACCATATTCAACACACTTGATTTATAGGTTCGGATAAGGGTATGCTCGGTTTTCTTTAAACTAGGATATAACCCCTTTGGAATAATCCTTAAGCTACAACAATGGGGGTGGTTCTAGGAACCTTAAAGTAATCCACCACTGAGTAACCTCATGGATGAAACAAGAAGCACTCCACATACCCACTTGACTAGTATTATCTTTGTGAGTTAGCACCAAAACATTCTCCATTGCGACCCTAGTGAAAAATACACGTGAACGCATTCATTTATCATCATGTTTGATGGGGTAAAGTAAAGATGAGATAATCCAAGGGTAATTCCTTGGCAAATCAATCTTACGGAGGGTGTTTGTGGTACCTTGTTGAGAGAACCACCTAGGACACCATATTGTCTTAGAGCCAACTTGACTATGTCAAACCATTGTGTCATGTCTAACTTTTGTGAAGTGATAACTCTTTTGGAGTCAAAACCTTGTTGATAAAATAAGGGGATGATTCCATCATAGGCATCATTCATCAAGGAATTATGATGTATCACTTTAACATAGTTCTTCACTTACCCTAAGGTAAGGTGAAACTCTATCAAAGTTATACTTTTTTTTTTTCATCATCACTTGGTCTACACCTTTATTATCTTGTTTCCCATTTGGGACAAAAGAGAAACAACACACATGGATACCACTATAATAATCGTGTCCACCACTTTAATAGTCTTCTTGCATGACCAGGTTGTAATGCCAGAATGCAAGAATTGAAAGTGTGAGTGGTACATGCTCATATTCATGTAGGCCCCTTATATCAAAACCATATTGAGACTCATTATCAACATAGTTAGGCTTGAGTCACCATTGTATCTCCCTTAGATGTGTTACTTTGTTTACATCGCCTTGACATTATTATGATACTTAAGTTTTTTTCCTCGTGAACAAGATTTAAGTGTCCATATTGTGGCATCACAATGCCCATATTATAACACATCCTTAGTATACTTTGAATTTGTTTGACTTCAAACATTGTCCAAAGTCTTGAAGAGTATTGCTTACTTTGTTTGTGTTGTTTTGATACCACTTTGGCACTAATATCTTGATTCTTTGTGAAGCTTGATTAACGTGTCTAATTGGTGTGGTTATATAGGTTACATTTGTAATCCTTTCCCTTTGATGTTTAGGCCTTGTTGGTTGCTAAAATTGTTGTGGTATCCTTTGATCGGGAGTTATGACTACACTTTTTTAATACTTACGCATTGTTCATTTTTGGACTTGACATAAATATTAGCATTGAGATGATTATCTAGCGTTGAACTACCATTGAGAAACATAAGGTGTAAATCTTAGATTGGTTGATCTGTTTGCTCATAGACTTGCATAATGTTTCCTTGTGTGTTAACAAACTCATAGACTTATTCTAGGACAATCTTGATGGATTATCAAAATAGTGTCATTACGATGTATGTTTTCCTTAGATCTTATTTAGAGAATCACACCAACATCCACATAACTACCAAATGTCTTGTTGTATGTCATTATGTTTCCCTGAATCGACGTATCACTTCCTTCCCTTTGAAGGAGTTCCATCACACTATTTAGGTCTAGGCATTTGTACCTAAATGACTCCAATAATGACTGACTATCACACGGTTCCTCACACTTACAACAATACAAAACCTAGGTTTAGGTATTCACATTAAAATATGCCCATTATGACTAAACCTCATTTGGTTCTTTGCACTAGAGGGCCTGTTTGGGCACTGTTCGGGCACCCTTCTTCCCACCTTCATCTCATATTCAATGGTATGGTTTGCACACTTTTGATTCAAATTATTATTTGGATTCTCCTCACTCTTATTCTGATTCAGATCCAAACTATTCTTCAGACTCCTCTCCATCTTTTGATGAGTCTGATCCAAACTACTATTCAGATTCCTCTAAATCGACTCTTAAGTCATGGTGCTCCATTCCTACATAGGACCTCATTTATCAGTCACCTCAATATCATCTTCCTCCTTTGAAGATTTTTGAAACTCCTAATTCTTACAATGAATCATCTAATATGAATCCTAATTCACAGTCCTACCTTTCTTCGAAGGACCTCTTTCATCAGTCACCTCAACGAATTGTTCCTCCTTTTAAGATTTATACAACTCAAATTTCTTCTAGACAATATTCCAAGTTAACTCTTACACCACAATCTGTGGAATTTAGACTCAATCCTACTAGTTTACCGACACTATATCATCATATAGGTAAGTCCATTTCATATTCTTCTACTCACAAGACATCTAGCTCCATGTCTACTTTGTCCCCTGAGTCATCTTCCTCTATCAATCAGAATCCAATCCCTTTTTGGCCCTTCAGCCCTTTCAACCATGTCTTACCATAACTTTATCTATCTTCTAAAGATCAATGTTTGCATCCATGTTGAAAAATTCACAAGAAATGATGGGCTAAGATATAATTTCAACGCACTATCAAATTCCTTTATGGACACAGTAAGTTAAAGTATTCTCATCATCAAACATCTTCCGAATCTTCTACATCTATTAGATCTCTTTCTTCCAATAAATTCTTTGAGGTTGATCAATAACCCATACTGATTTATTTATTTTAGAACGAAGGAGAAATCAAGACATTTCTAGAGGCACACAAAGATACTCCTCTAGAAAATCATGAGCAAGGATTCTCTTTAGAACTTGATGCATTCACGTATTGTGGGGAAGAGGTTGATTCTTTTTATCAAGCAACAAAGGAAGAGCGTCATATCATGCAACTTGATCCACCTCTTATTCTTCCATCTTCACATTCCTTATTCCTTGATGAGCTACCTGAGTCTAGTATAGAACCTTGGCCCATCTTATCATTACCCAATCATTCTTTATCTATAGTGATCCCTCAATCACAACATCTCATTAGGTCACCACCTGGTAACCCATCATCTTCTTCTATATGTGGACCACCTCCAAGTAGCCCTTAATCCTCTATTTGTGGGTCTTCTCCTAAGAGCCCATTATCTTCTATTCTAGGGCCACGTCCTAGTAGCCCTCCATTTTCTACTTATGGGTCACCTCTAGGTAGTGCCTTACATTTTATCCTGGTGTTGCATCCTAGTAGCCCTTATTTCTCTTCTATCTATGAAACACCTTCAAGTAGTTCCTTACCTTCTATTCTCAGGTTGCGTCCCAGTATCCCTTCTTCCTCTTCTATCTATGAGGCACCTCTAGGTGGTCCCTTACCTTGTATTCTTGGGCCACATCCTAGTTTCCCTTCATCTTTAGTTTACGGGACACCTATGGATAGTCCATCCTTTTCTATACTTGGGCCACATCCTAGTAACCCTTCATATTGGGTTTTTGGCTCACCTCTTGGTAGCCCATCTTCTTCAATCCTTGGACCATATTCCATTCATTCATCATATCATTCTAAACATCTACATTCTTCTCGCACTTCTCAGGATCAAACATGTCACATGGTCACTCATAAGAAACCAAAACAACTTCTTTATCAAGCTACAATCACAAACTTAACAAGCTCTAAAGCTCCCAACAACTCAAACAATATTAAGGTTAAACATCAACCACAATTCAAGAATGCACATCAATGTAACCATAAAGTATGGCATAAAGTGTATAAACCTCTGGATAGGGAACTCAAGCTCTTGCATATGAAATCATGTTTCAAGCTAAATCACAGTCATTTGTTGAGTATGAGCTCACCATGGTCATTGAGATCGGGGATAATATGACTCTTGATAAGCAAACACACTTAATATTACTTATCAAGGAAATCGTAAACATCATTTTTGGATCTTATCATGTAGAGTGACATTGTTGGTCCTAACCTCCTAAAACCATCAAAAATATAAAAATCAAATAAAAGAAAAAAAGCAAAAAATGAGAAAATATTACAAAAACAAACGAAAAAAATAAGATTAGTGGTATAAATATCAAATAATGCAGTAAGGTATTACATACACATGGATGTTCTTTCTTCCCTTTCATTTCATTCATCTAAAATTCATCCACCATTTTCATCCCTTCGATGATATTTTGGTTAGCTCATTCACACACATTTTGCAGACCAAGGTCAAACAGATACCATAGAGATCCTATCACAATCAACATCTAATAAACGTTTTGCAAAGAAATTTTGGATATATTTGTCAACACTAGCCAATATCATCATCATAATAACTTACACATCCTTTCATCAAGCCATTTTTGGTTCTTAACCCCTTGTCAAACAAGAGAATTGAAATACATTTTCAGAGAGAAAACAAAATCAATCAAATCAAAAGCAAAAGCAAAAATCAAATTGATATATAATTGTATTGGGGTATTTCCAATAGTCTCTACCGAGGTTATGGACCCTTGGCTAGCAGTAGAGTGATGTTATGACTATAATCAAATGCATCTCTGTTGTGGCTATGGACACCTGGCTAGTAGTGGAGGAATGTACAACCCTCCTTCCACCTTTCATTCATAAGTCAACTTTGAAAATCAATTGTTCCTACACATTGGCTAGTTTATCCTCATTTGTTTCCTATTAAATCTTCCCTTCAAGAGGTAACAAATTTCCAAGTGCACACACTGGATCTCGATGAATAAATTGTTGAGTGTGGATCTTAATTACTTCATAGAAAGCTTGTTTTTACATGTTGTTGGATTTGACAGTGACCGACATCAGTTAGGGAGCAACCGACATTGGTCAGGGGTCGCAGGAAGGAACTGACGTTGGTCGACCTATGTGGCAGTTCTTTGTCTTTTGGCCAAGAATTAGACAGGGTTCATTTTAAGAGACCTATGGGAAATCAAAGGTGGAATATTCCTGGTGAATATCCCTGAAACCACTTTCGTGAAAATGGTGAATTTTCTTGGGTTTGTGTGCAAATTTTTCACCTGGAAGAAACTTTCATTTTCAAGTCGTGTGACAGAAAGGATGCAGAATCACTACATGAGATTTTCAATTATACGACATCAAATTTATTGTTTTGTGACCAAAAACCTCATGTCATGTGACAGTAAGGTTACTTTCATGCGACAAAAAACTTACTTTCATGCAACAACAACCTTGTTGTCACACATTAGTGAGGTTATTTTACGATAATAACCTTGCTATTATATGACTGTAAATCTTATGTTGTGTGTCTGTAGCCTCCGTCCTCTTATTGTGCATCAACAACATAGGAATTTTTCACATCAATAACCTCTTGTCATGCGTCAACAACCTACCCTAAAAGTTCACAGTACTTTATATACCAATACCTTAGTAAAATAGTAGTAAGTTAGTAGTATACTACCCAAAAAATCACCTAGGTTTTATAGGAGATGTTTTCAAATGTAGGTGAAGCCGTCCCCTAAAAAAATTTACTGTAAATTTTAGGCGAACAGGTCACTAACCTACTCCAAAAAAATTTCCTTTTCAAATTCTCCTAAAATGGAATATTCACCAAATTACGAATATTCACCACTAAAAAATCCCTAGAATTAGATTAAATATTTTTCTTTAAAGATGATTTCTTGATTGTAAAATCACAACTAGTTTCCTTGAATTGATATATATGCATGTATGCATTATATGAGGTTATGATAGAAGAGAATTAAAATTGTTTTGCATGTTAGTTTCCTTGGTGAGAAAGAAAGAGTAGCTGAGTGAGGGAAAAGAATTGAACATCCTATGAGGTGTTGGAAAATGGAAGATATTCATTATTTCCTTTGTAAAGCACTAAATAATAATATTAGCCATTTATTGGTGGACGTAGCCCACACTGGGTGAACCAATTTAAATCTTGTGTTATATTTATCTTGTTTATTTTATCTTCTGGTTTATTTACACATTCATTGCCTGTATGATTTATCTTATTTTTAGATCTGTACAACACTATCATATGGTTAACTCCAACAACTGGTATAAGAGCTTTGCTTGAGGGTTTCATGTGTTGATAGGATTTACTCACAGAGGATTTTTCTAATTGAGTGGGAGCACAACAATGGCAGAAGATAGAAAATATAGGGTGGAGAAATTTGACGTTCGTAATTATCGACTTAGCAAGATGCAGGTGGAGGATTATCTGTATAAGAAGGATCTATACTTACCGTTTGATGAGCATGCATAGACGAATTCAATGAATGATGAAGAATGGAAGGTTATTGATAGAAAGGCTCTGGAATCTATAAGATTGATCCTAGAAGCATCGGTGGCTTCGAATTTTACAGATGAAAAAACCATGGTAGAGTTGATGAAACCTTTAAAAAAATTGTATGAAACTCTAGTGCTTGGAATAAGGTTTATTTGATGAAGAAAATTTTAAATCCTAAGATGCAAGAAGGTGGATCTGTATCTAACCATTTGAATGATTTCTATTCTATTGTAATTCAATTAAAATCGGTAGAAATTTCATTTGATGATGAAGTGAAAGCACTTTTATTCTTATGTTGTTTACCAGATAGCTAGGATAAATTGGTAATGAATGTTACTAATACAACGTCTACTTCTAATGATTTTAAGTTTGATGATGTGGTTAGTGTAATCCTTAATGAGGAAATATGTAGGAAACGTTCGGGAGAAACATCATATAGAAACACTTTAAATGTAGAAATTAGGCAAAGATCTAAGGAGAGATAATCAAAGATCAAGAAGAATGGGAAATAAAAGTCAAGGAATGCAGATCTAGATCCAGGTTCAAAGATTTACTTTGTTGAAATTATGGAAAAAGAGGACACGTAAACAAGGAGTGTTGGTCTAAGGAAAAAAAAGAGAATCTACCAGACAAAGGTAAAGAAAAAGAAAAAGAGGCAAACATTACAAGTGAAAAGGCAAAACAAGATTCCCTTATTCTCTCCTTGGATAGTAAATTAGAATCTTGGGTTTTAGATTCTAGAGGTTCTTTCCATGCTACCCTAATAAGGGTTATTTCAGAAATTATGTTCAGGGTAAATTTGGACATGTTTATTTAGGAGATGATGAGCCATGCACTATTACTGGTAATGGTGATGTTCATCTAAAGTTACAGAATGGAAATCCATGGGTATTGAAATATGTGAGGCATGTGCTAAGCCTTAAGAGAAATCTTATATTTGTAGGGAAATTGGGTGAATATGGATGCATGATTACATTCACAGCTGATTCTTAGAAGGTTACCAAGGGATCCCTTGTTATGGCAAGAAGTAATAAGGTAAAAACTTCATATATTTCTACCAATGTTGATGATTCCTTTTTGTGTGCTATCTACTACAGATTCAGATGCAAGCATGTGGCATACCTAGATAGGCCATATGTGTGAAAAAGGAATCCAAATATTAAAGGCTAAGGGTAAGTTATCATATTTGAAACAATTATATCTTTGTTGACCTAACCTTGATGAGATTTGAAACATGTTGATGAGATTTTGAAGGAAAATCAACTTTTAGATCTGAACAGACATCCACAGACACCAACATCAGTTCTACAGAAGCTGGTGCCGATCAGGGAAACTGGTATCGATCAATTTTTTTGAGTAAATGACAAACACCTATAGGGATTGGTGTCAATAATCCATAAACCGACATCGGTCGGGGAACCGCAGCCAGTAATCAGACAAAGGAACCATGGTTGGAAGAAAGGTGACCAATGTCGGTCACTATTTAAGATTGATAGGAATGTGCAACAGACATATATTGAGCCCCCAACACCCCAAATCTCAATTAGAAGGTCACAAAGGGTAAGTAGACCTCCAAATATATTTTCACCTTCCGTCACTTATTTATTATTAACTAATAGTGGTGATCCAAAAATATTTGAAGAAGTAATGCAGGTGGATACCCACGAGAAGTGGGAACCTGGTATGGATGATGAGATGGACTCCTTGGAACAAAATCATACATGGTATTTGGTCAAGCTGCTAGAAAGCAAGAGAGCACTTTAGAATAAATGGGTTTACAGGATCAAGGAAGAAGAGGGTGGACTGAAAAGATATAAGGCAAGGCTTGTGGTAAAGGGATTTGCACAAAAAACATGTATTGAATTTGATGAGAGTTTTTCTCTTGTAGATAAGATGAACTCTATTCGTACTATTCTAAGTTTGGTTGCAGTAGAAGATTTGCATTTAGAACAACTTTATTTTAAGATGGATTTCCTTCATGGTGATTTGGAGGAAGAGATTTATATGTAACAACCGTTTGGTTATGAAGTTAGGGGTAAGGAGAAACTTGTGTACAGATTGAAAAAGAGCCTATATGGGCTCAAACAAGCTCCAAAGGAAAAAATATCATTTTTGGTGAAGCTACACCAAGTTGGATGAAATAAAGGGGAGATGGATTTGATCCTTTGATGCCAAGCCACTATACACCCTTGTGTATAATTTCATGGAATCTTGCATTATATAATGAAATGCTATTTAGGATACCCCAAATAACCTTATTTATCCTACATATGTGGAAAAAACTAGTCTAAGTTGTGCTTGATCTGATTATTCTCAAAACATTGGTTAGCTTAAAAACAAACAAAACTGTGTTACTTTATCCGAGTCAAAGGACTTGGGAGTTTCAAACCCCTCAAGGTGAATCCTATATCTGAGGTAAACATTTTTTTAGACAGGATAAAACAAGGAAAAACTGTATGTTTGAGTCTCAGAACAAGTGTATCTTACATCAATACCTTATACTGTTGCAAAGGTTTTACCCCCAATAATTCAAAACCTGTTAATATACCCAAAAATATGTCAAAATTTGACCATCCAATTTGACCTCCAAATATTAGTGTCCTTTATCACAAAAAGTGGTTGATTTATATAAATACATCATCCATGATGCTTCAACATTTATGTATAATTCCTTTAAAAAATGTCAAATGCCAAAACTAGCTAAAATCTCCATTTACCAGACTACTCTACTGCCCAATTTTACAATGGGATTTCCTTAGAAAAATTACACATCCAAAACTAGTTAAAGATTTCTATTGGACAACCATTATGTTACCAATGGATTCTTACCTATTTGAGAGGGACTTTAAAAAATGGACACATCCAAAATGAGGGTAAAATACTCCATTTACAACTGTTATGATGCCCCAATTTTACATAGATTTTCTTAGGAAAATTATAAATTTAAAACTAGGTAGAACAACTAGCTATGTATTTACAACCATTAGGTGCTACCCAAATTTAGCTATAATTCATTAGAAAAATTAATTTCAATCTGTAAGGTCTGTGGCTAAAATTGTCCATTTCACAAGCAGAGTATATTGGAGTATTTTATCTAGGAATCCTTAACAAGGAGATGATATGGATGCGTAGGTCCATGAAGAGTTAGGTAAGGAACATCCAGGATTGACAATCATATAGTGATTGTCTAATTTTACGATCTAGATTTTCCTTAGGAACATTGATAAAACATATCAAGAATGAGGTTAAACACCAAAATTTGTATTTGATATATGCTACTTCATATCTAAGGAATTCCCATCAATGATACAGCTGAAGTTAAACCAAAATACATACAGATTGACCAATCCTGTACATATGTTGATGAAGTCATTGGTATTACCCGAAGTTGGATCTAAAGATTCCAATTCTGATCATAATTTGAGTTTGAGAATTCCATAGAGGAAAAAACGGGCCAAGTAAACAGGAACCAAGGATCATGATGTTCTGTACAATGCATATAGACTGATGCACCAAAAGAAGGAGATTTGATGAGTATGGAACTTATTTCCTCCTCATTTTAGAGTCAAACGGGTGATTACATGTGCATGAGGTGCGAGGCATTGATCTCGAAATTGATCAATGGAGAGTATTTGTTGGATCAGTTTTGAGTCACTTCTAGTGAACCGACTCCCCTCGACCTTATGTCACTAAATGCTTTGTCTTTTATAATAGAATTAGATTAAATATATTCCTATCTAAAGGGTGATTACTACACAAATAAAACTAAAAGCATAAAGATAATGTAGAGAGAAAAGAAATTACTATATGCATGTATGTGTTTTAAGAAGTTTTTATCCAATAGAAAGATAATTGTAATGTTTTCACCTGTTAGTTTACTTGGTGAGAACATAAAGATCTAGTTCAGTGACTCAAATATGTATGTTACTGATACAGAAATTCTATGAGGATATTGGAAAATAGAAAAGCTGTAACTTTGTACATGCCATCTGTAAAGCACTGAATTCTAATGATTGGTCACATCTTATTTGATCGTAACCCACACTGGGTGAACCACGCTATACTATGGTGTGATCTTTCATTTAAACTAGCAATAACTTCTAATTTAAATATGCATTCATTTATTGAAAAAAAAAACTATAATTAAGATACTTTGCAACACTATTATATGGTTACACACAGAAATTCACAATACAAGATAAAGTATGATAAAAAATACAACTTTCAAATGGACCATGTTCAAAATCTTAATAACTAGTCCGTATGCATTCATTCATCAAAATTTGTGCCTCAAGAGAATCACTATACTTCATCGCGACAATAAAAAGATGCTCCTTCCACTCTCTTTCTCAAGTAATGAGTGTATGGGATCAAAGGAATATTTTTAAGAAAATTACATGTGTATACAAAATATCCTAACTTATTCTTTATATGATGATTACATTGAGAACAAGGGCCATCATACCACTATGACAATAAACAAACTCCCACTTCCTGAGAACTAATCATGTTTTTCTTATCCATCTTACGTTGTGGGCATCCTTGCTTATACCTAGGTATGTCAACTAGGGTTTAGGTCTCCTGTCTATCTCTGATAAAATCCTCTCTACAAAATTGGCCTTAGTCATCATCAATATTGGTATAGATCAAGTATAGGATTCCTTTGAATAGTCCTGCCTAGGATGCTTTTATAGAAAAGTTCTCTAAGAATCCATAATTTTCCCAGTAATTTCACTTCAGGATTCTACAATTGTACATGACATCTATTTTCTCAAGTTTGGAAAAAACAATTCAGCGACTGTTATCTTCATCTTCCTGTATCATTAACCTCTGCAAAATATGTTTAAAAACATAAAAAAATTCCATGAATATGATCGAGAAAACTCTAAAAATAAAAACTCATCCTACAAAATGTTGATCTTAATTTCTTGTTTTTTCTCATTATAATACCCCTCATGGATCAGTGGCTTCTGATCTAGACTTGAATTAACCAATTAAGATAACATGCATCGCGCTGTGACAGAAGTACTACTGGGGCATCTATTTATTCCAGTTTCCTTTAAGGTACCCCTTTGTGTAATCACACATATGTTTGGCATATGCCAATGGACCTCAATTATGACTCAAGTAGGATTCCCCTATATATGTACAATGTTCACTATGGGGAATCAGTTGCAACCCTGAATGTTCACAGAGAACATCATAAAATTTGGGACTGAACATTGATGATCTCAAATAGTGCGTACAACTAGAAAAGATGATATCAACCTCCAAATAAGGTTGTGTTCCTTCTACTGTAGCCCACCAAAAACTAGACCTACAACTTGTTTAATTCAACGTAAACTAAAACTAGCATTTTTACATTTTGCATAGAGTTCAGTGTTTTGAGAAAAGGGGAAAAGTTATAAACTGTATAAGGAAGGTGATGTACTAAGCTAGATCTTTGGTTCAAACATTGGGTTAATGTGGACCGATGTTCATATAATATCAGCAATATGAGGTTAAAATCAAGTTGTTTACATTAGCTAGAAGCAAGCTATGTCCATTATCTTAGAGAAAAACTTAATGTCCTGAGGATTCATATTCTATCTAACACGGGGCATCCAAGGAATAATTGGGGCACTATTGCTTACCTTCTATCCCCCCTGATCCCCTTCACTTGTATTGTATCCATTACAAGAGAAGAGGCTTCAAAACATTTCCATAGTCTATCGACTGTAGTTTCATCAGAGGATCGAAAAGCGAGGGGGAATCCTTCAAAAGACTAATATTTAACTTTGTCCCCCATAACTCTATGAATGTTTAATTGACTACTCCCATTTATAGTAATGTTGCTAATTGGATGGAAAGGAGGAAAAGATGTAGGAGAACTAGGAGTGTTGAGCAAAGGAATCCGTATTACTAGAAAATGCATCTGAATGAATCTTCAGGTGCTTTCACTCTGTTTCAAATAAGGACACTTCATTAATCAACTTTTCTTCTAACTCACTCAAGAATCCATGGTCACCGATAAGTTGATTGGTGAAAAACCACTTAATACGAACCTTGAGTCTATCATACATTGATTGAGTTTCTTGTAGACACTAAAATTAGGTCACACTCCCCTTTTGTCCCTTGACATATAAGCACCCTTTATTACATTTACCTAGCCATGACCCCCTTCACCCCACTAATATTAATTTAATTAAATTAATGCTTTATCCTCACTATATTTATTATTTAAATATCTTAATTTAAATAATATCAGCACATATAGTTCACTTAGACACCTCACCAAGCTAACTCAACCTAAGACCTATTCTTAGCAAGTTGCCATAACTAACTAAGACTTACCCAAACCCTAAAAATCAATGCCTACATTCCCTCTAACCACATTCTCGCATGCTCACAAGAAGTTTCCAGTCTAATCTGCGTGGGATAACGAACAAGAGATCCAAGAAAATCAGGAGGATCTCCCTAGTTTAGTAAACCTAGGAAATCCCGCCTTGACTGACATGTCGGTTACCCCTAACCATCGCCGGTTAAGACGGACCGCTGTCGGTTACCCCTTTTAACCCAAAACAACCTTATTCTCAAGGTGGGAACTTGGAACTTGGAACTTGGAACTTGGAAGTTGGAAACAAGAAATTTTATGAGCAAGAGCACATCTCAGACAGATAACACATCTTCAAAGAGCCAATTCCAACGAAAACACACATTCAAGGAAGGAGATTAAGCATCTTCTCTTGTATAACCACGATCTGATCTATCCAAGCAAAGAGGAGTGTGCATGCAGCCCATGCAAAAGCTTTTCTTCGAGTTGGTGATCACTTGTAGCCTTCAAACCCATCATCATCACCTCCATCCTTCACACACAGACCTTCAGGAATGAAAATCCAAGTAAGTATAACGTCATACTTCTCTGGTTTATTTCATTTCATCATTATTTTATCACCCATTATTTATCTTGCTCCCTATTGACCTTCTCCAACATTTTCACCTCCATAGACACATTCAAACCTTGCAAAATCCTACTCCAGTCACCCAATACCTCATCCCGACCAACCAAAATCCTTTGTGCAATCACAAAGGAGACCAAAACCCTATTCTGTGACATTTCTAGATCTCACAGTAACTGGGCACCAGTTATACCTAACCACCATCGGTCACCCCTAACCGACACCGGTCTCTATGTTTACCCACACATCCTTAAACAAAGACCTACCCACCTAATTTTACCTCACCCTCATTCACCTGTGACCTACCTGAGACCTTTATCAGACCTGCAGAGACCCAAAACCAATCATTTGACCTTTGGATTCTATTCTAGCTTAGCCTGTTAGATTAGATCTATTTTCTTATTGTGTTTTAAGTGAGATACCTAAATCATTTTAAAATAACAATAGGATTTACTTTGTTTACAACATTAATTTGTTTAAAACAGTGGACTAATAGCCATCTAGGAAGTATCACACTTCCCCCCTGGATCTAGCTCACGCTAGGCAGTTCACTGCCCATATTATTTAACTCCTTCTGGTGGTCTTGCTTTTCATTACAGGTAGTTCCTCCTAGCCAAAAGGAAGCTCTCACAATCAGGGATGGATTCAGAAGTCATACACGCACAACATCCCATCAACCGACATTTGAATAGGTATTCCTCCTACACCCGTTACCCTATCTGTTTCGTCAACACTTCAAAGAAACAATATAAGAAAAAGGTGAAACATTTTGGCATGCCCGGTGGGACCCATCGGGGTTCCTTGCATTTCATTCATTCCTAGGAAAAAATTGTGTGTTTGTTTCCCTTGTAAAAGCGTACACATTAATTTTCTTCCTTGGTAATCCACATCTCCTTTCTATTTTCTCTAAAGGAAATATTTTCTTTTGGTGTAATTAAAAAGAATCATTTCTTCATGTTTTCTGCATTCTAGTGAAAGAGCATCCCTCTTCCTATTCATCTTATTGTGTCATCCAATTTCACATTTTCGATTTGGGTTTAAAAATCATTGCATTTCATTTTGATTTTCTGCATTAGCTCACATTAATTGAGGGCAACCTATACGCTGGAAGTCATTACCAGCTGATGGTTGACAAATGAATCGTAGAAAAGCACTTTTATCCTTTTCTCTTTCTCTGAGTCTTACCAAACCACACAAAAATTTAAAATACATACATTCTTAAACAACATCCTACCTAGAAGAAGTTGTAGGTGATCACACGATCACGACACAGTGGGCATCCAGCTCATTGCTCTGTCAAGTCATACTTCAGAGCAAAGCCCACCTCCACCATAACATACCTGAAACCTCACCTTTTAGATCTCCTTCTTTGTAGGAAGCCATCCTCACAAAAAAATCTATTTCACAATTCATGTGTCAGTCCCTAAATAGCATAAGCTAAACAAACATAATAGAAAGGGCACTCCTAGGATCACATTTTCTTAGTGTTTTTGCTTGGCTTGTGTTTTGAGGTGAAAGATCACGTTCATCACTTTTTTTATTTCATCCTTGCATGCTCCTCATCATAGCTGGTGTATTCGGGCTTCACCTGAGTGTGCCCGGGCCATATCATCATCATTTCCAAAATTCTGGGTCTGATTCTACATCAGATTTTAATTCACAACCACTTTCTTTCATCACTGTTTCAATTTCACAGTAACCGTCATTGGTTACCTCTGACCACCATCGGTTATACCCAACCGACGTCGGTTCCACCCAACCGACGTCGGTTCCAGGTCCTTTTGCTAACCTACTCAAAAGGACATTTTCACTTCACTTTCTTCCACTTTCCACAGTCTCTGTCACTGTCATTTTTACCATTGATGTTTTACACATCCCTAGATTTGGCATACTTGTCAGATTTTACCTTCTGCCTCGCTATTTACTCACTATCCATTTTGTACAGTGACCGGCAACGATTACCCCTCACCAACGTCAGTTTTCCCTAACTGACATCGGTTAGCCTGTTTCACATTCCACCCCCATTTGTTACTTCATCCATTTTTTATCACCAGATTCACCTGTTCTTGTTGTCCTCTGTATCATTTAGAGAGAAGCAACCCTACCTGATCAATACTGGTTCACATGGTGCTAACCTGAAGAAAAACAAGCACCCTCGTGTTCCAAACCAGCTGCAAACCACTCCCACCTAGTCCTTCACCACCTTCTATTTTATCACCAGCCATGGATCCCATCTAGCCTACTACTATCACTACCAGAGATGAGGAGTTCGCACGACTCCTTGACTAGAACCCTGCCGCCTTGCAGTTTTACCTTTCCCACTCATCCACCCGAGACACCTCGGGTTAGTTGATATACGACATGCCCATATCTATCCCCCTGACTCTCGCACCCACTTCTGCATCGGCTCCATCTGGTTCCATGTTGCCCGCATCCACTTTACCCCCAGTCGTTTCACAGTTAGGTTCTGTACCTGTTATGACTGCCACGTCTGTTACCTCTGTGGCACCCATTACATCTACCGTACCCTCGACGACTACCCCAAACACAACCTCATCTACCCCTAATGTCTCATACATACCTGTAGCTACACTCCCACCTCCAGTGTCGGTGACTCCTACCCCATTTCAAAATGTGGTTCTTTCCATTCCACAATCATTAGCCCCTATTGCCACTAGGTTTACCACGACCCTTCCACCCCCATATACATACTACCAACAAGCACCTGTTTTATCTATTATTCATTTCAGGTACGTACCCCCTATTTCATTGCCTTCTTCTCCACCACCTTACATGGCAGCCCCATACACTGGAATTCCACCCCCATTATATGCCCAAAACCAACCTCCTTATGCTATGGGAGGCATCCAATCATCACAACCCAACAATGACCTAATTAAATTGATGTTGGAAAAGATGCAGCCATTGGAGGCATTGGTTTCCACCTCCCGCAACACTCTCACCTACAATGAGATTTGTAACGAGCCTATTCACCCATCCATTCCTATCCATTCATACCCCGTGCATTTGGAAATGCCTAAATTCAACTACTTCAATAGCAAGGAAGACCCACAACAACATTTGAGCTCCTTCAAACACGAGTGTTATCTGATCACTCATGATGATGTCTTGCATTAGATTGGTATATTGGGTTACCTAAACACTCTATATTTTCATTCAATCAGGTAGCCCAAGCTTTCTTGGACCATTTCTCTATCAATATTGCCAAGAAGGTTACCATGACCGATCTATATTCCACACGTCAGTATGAGGATGAATCTATTACAGATTTTGTCACTCACTGACACAGCTTGATCAATCAACTTACCTTCCAACTGCCACAAACTGAACTCATCGAGCTCTTCACACGAGCTTGCGCTAGACATATCTCCCCGACCTTGCATGTCCAAAATTTCTGAACATTCAATGAGGCACATTGAAGAGAAGAAAATCCAATTACAAAATAAGAATTTGGCATTCATGTCAAACGAAACCTCTTCTTCTTCCAAACCACCAACTAATTATTCAAATGCTAAGGGTACCATTAATTTAGTGGTACTCAAGGCCGGCCTAGCTCATCCATCCAATCAGGCTACACCCTCATCTAATCTATCACCTGTCTAGGCTTTTCAATTAAGACAAGAGTAGTGAAAATATACCCCAATTGGGGAACCTTACTCTTCTATCTTAGAAAATCTTATCAAAGCTAGAGCCATCACCCTTCCACCCATAAAACCACACACTGGTTTTGACCCTGCTCACCCCATGCCCACGTGGTATAAAGAGCATAATTTCTATAACTATAACCGAGTAAAGGGTCATAGTGACGGCAACTGCATCAATTTTAAGAATATTGTCCAAGAAATGCTCAAGAAAGGTGAGTTAACTGTGGATAATCCCAACGCCACCCCCAACCAAAATCTACAAATCTTCAAAAAACCATTTCCCAATCATGCCCCTTCATCCAATCAAACCGGTGAGACATCCTCTCAGGATACCCATACCTGTGAGGTTCACACAATCTTTAAGGAGGCACCTGTAGCCTCTCAATTACCTCACATCCTTTCCATTGAGGAAATCCTAGCCCGAAATCCTCCTTCCACATTGGAATCAACTGTCACTATTCCTTCACAAATAAAGGAGCACATTTCATCTCCTTCATCACCAACGGAGGGGTATTCCACTAACATCGAGCACCTCTCACCCCTAGCTTCTCCACTTAGGGAACCTTTACCTACCATACCACCTCCACCCATAGAGGAGATCCCATTACCTCCTCCACCCACAGAGGAGCACCCATAAACTCCTCCACATATAGAAAAGCACCTATCCACTCCTCTTCTTAGAGAGGATCTCCCATCACCTCTTCCACCCATCATAGACCCAATGGAGATATCTTTGCCTCTTGGTGAGCACTCTCCATTGGCTACCCAAAATCCAACAGACCTATTTTTGGCTCTCTTACCCACGGAAGCTGAAGCTGGCCAATTCCACATCTCTAAGATGAATTTTTCAAGAATTCCCATTAGGTCCTCACCAACTCCACCCACAAACATGTTGTTCTTATGTTTAGACAATCACTTAGATTATGTGGATAGGGATTTATTATGGGGGCACCTCTTACTCCCTGTCTCAACACAGATGCAGAGATCCCTTGATGATATCTCCACTATCTACCCAAACACATTTCCACCCATCAAACCACATACAACTATTTCCGTAACTCCTTCCATGATACCCGTTAACACTCACACCACACCATTACCCATAACCTGACCTATACCTAAACCCAAACCCATACCCACAACATTTAACTCCACTAAACCTATTACATCTTTAGGGGTTTCCCCAACCACCAACCTTATTCATCCATCTGTTAAATTGGATTTAGCTACATCCTCCAACGTCAAAACCACAACTACTCCAACACCCAAACCAAAGAAACAAACTCATCGACCTTATACCCCAACCACACCAATCACACCTACACTTGTCCTGTCTACCTTAGGACCTCAGCTTCCCAACATGGTCAAGCACCCTTCTCCCATCCATAAACCAATAACACAACAACACATTCCTTCCTCACAAACCTATAACCTACCCAGGCATATAACACGACTTCTACCCACATCTCCAGTATCCTTACCACCAATACCTCCAATTCCTTCAGCTATAATTTCACTACCCACTAAAATTTAGTCATTATCCCTCACACCCCAAGTAGAACCCATGTCATCTACCTTCATAGCACCCCCATTATCCCCATGGGTAACTCGTCCTTTTCCTCCATTTAATTTTCCTTCTAGACCTCGTACACCCACATCACCTTTACCCAAGAAGGTGCAACCCAAAAACAAAACCCCACTACCCCACACCCTCCTACCCGTCCATCTATTATACCCCTACCCAAATGAACTTGACCGATACCTCAAATGACACCAGCACCTAAGCCCATAGCTCAACTCATTCCTACAATTCCAAAAAATAGTTCCTCGACAATCAACCACACCTACACCCAAACCCACATTCACTTCCCATTGTGATCCACTAGCAGGGTCCTATGCCAAAATTTTAACCAACCTCCTCGAGACTTCTGTTATCACATTACTGCCACTCCAACCTTATGACCCCCTCAAACCCAAGCTAAAAGGGTTTGATGATACTAAAATTTACACATACCATCGTATGTCAGGGCAAAATGAGGAGAGCTACAAGGGCTTGAAAACTATCCTTATCTAATTGTGTCCACTAGAAACCAACTTTGACAATGACGACCTTCTCAACGAGGATCCTACTTCACCAACACCCATTCCCACACTACCCACTCAACAACCACAACCTCCACCTTCACATCTCCTAGAGCCACAAAAAAAATTTAAATTAACATGGTTCGGATCAGATAACTTGCCATGCCACCACCTAAATGTCATTGCGCCCAGCTGACCTCACAGGGTTTTTCTCCTCCAGTAGGTTTTTTTCCTTCACGTCATTATACCACTCACCCTACACCTTCCCCATTTGCCAGCTTCCCTCAAATCAACATGATACATGTCACTACATGTGCGCAGAAGGGAAAAGAAAAGGCAACTGACCCACCAACCAATCCTATAACCCACATACCATCAACACCCATACCTAAAATAACTATCCACGGTCCCGCATACCCCATTTCTAATGGTGTCACACATCACACCATGCTAAAAAAACTACACCAATCTCCCCTCAAAATGTCCTTATATGACCTCATCCAAACCTCAGAATCCCATCGTCAAGCTCTCATGGAGGTTCTTTAATCTATCGAGGTTTTACCTAATGAACCTACACCTGTAGCCTCCATTATCACATCTCATCATGTATCCTCTCTCACAAAATTACCACCTTTGTCCTTACCTCACCTTGTTCACCAAGTGGCCTCCCTTAGCTTCTTAGAAGAAGAGATTGTGCCATACCAAAATGATGACCCAGACCCAGCCCTCTTAATCTCTGTCCACATTAATGACATATGGGTATGTCGTGTGATGATTGATAGTGGCGCTACCATTAATATCATTTCATCCCATGCATTCACTCAAATGTGCATACCTAACAATTGCATGCATAAACATCCCGTCATGTTGTGCTCATTCAATGACGCTATCACCTCTACCCTAGGCACCATTATCATCCACATTCACGTGGGCCCCCACACTATTCCATAACTATTCTACATCTTGGAGGGGAAATTTGAATATAACTTGTTTTTTGGAAGACCCTGGATTCATGTCATGGGTTACGTTCATTTCACTTTCCATTATTGTGTAAAGTTTGAGCATGAATGGCACACCTATATTACCCAATCTGATCCATCACCTTTCAAAACATGTAACATGCTATACAGACCCAATGAAATGCTCATACCTATTAAAGCATCTACCTCTGCGACAACCACCGCTTTGTCTACACCTCTGCTTACTAGTACAATATCTACCTCAACCATACATAACTCCTCCATTCCTACTAGTTCCACAACCTCCATGGTTGACCCATCAGCCTCCCAATCTATTAACTCCACCTCCCCATCGACATTTGACACCTCATCCATTCTAGCTACCTACATACCAACCACCAATCCCTTAGAAGGTGTTTTTCAATGTCTCACTCTTGGGGAGTACTACTTATATACTGTCAACACATTCCTTACTCCACAAGAGTACAAAAGTCTTCACCAACACCCCCACTATCATCACCGCATAGGAGAATGCCTCCTCTATGGTCCTCCTCACCTTCGTATTAGTCTCACCTATGGGGGACTTGATACTACCACTTACACACCTAAACCTTCATCACAACCCCGCCAATTTTCTACTGACTTCCAATCACTTACCAATCGCCATTTTGCCCACACCTTCCTGCACCAATGTGTATGGAAGGGTTTTGGTTTTGGCCTTTATAAGCAAGGCTGCCATACCATTATTCCATGTACCACCCATAAACATAATGACTATAGTTGTATCGGTCTTCCCAAACCATCTACCAAACAGGCTCACATTGAACTCATCAAGGAAATCATCCCTTCTCCACCTTCTTCACTCGCTCCGCCTTCATCACCACCATCACCGACAAAGTCAATGGATCCTAGAATCTATCCCTCCTAACTTTTTTTTTTCATAAACACCATTTCCTTGGGGCCTTTGACCTATCAACATGAGGGCTATGCCCCTTCCACTCTTCCCTTCCTGTATCCTGAAATGAACGATGACAATACACCTTCAATTAACTTTGTTCAATCTTAGGATGATGAATCTATACTCACCTACCTTGGTGTAGAAGACTTGTATATTCATCAGTCGTTACCCTGTGAGATGTAAACCATGTTGAATGAATCAACTGTCGAGATCAATATTCACACTCAGGATGACCCACACATCCTAAAGATTGGCCAACCTTTGGATGTTGCTGAACAGGAAGCCATCACTTCTTTTCTCAAGGATCACAACCACGCTTTCAATAGGTATTATGCAGACATGCCTGGTATTGACCCCACCATAGTGGTCCACAATATCGTCACTGTTCTGGATGCTAAACCCATCAAACAAAAGTTGAGAAAAATACACCCTCGCATTGCCCTTCTCGTCAAAGAATAACTTCAATGCCTTCTTTTCATTTCCTTCATATTACTCATTGATTATCCTCATTGGATTTCTAACATTGTCCCTATCACTAAGACAACAAGGGGACTTTACATTTGCACAAAATTTCATGACCTCAACCTAGCATGCCCAAAAGATGAATTTCCCTTACCCAGTATCGATCAACTAGTTGACCTTACCACTGGTCACGAGATGCTATCACTCATGGATGGCTTCTCGAGTTATAACCAAATCTTGCTTGCCCTAGAAGATCAACACAAAACCAATTCATGCTACCAAGTCATGCATTTTGGCCTTAAATATGCTAGTGCCACATATCAGCAGGCTATGACTTACATCTTCCATGATATCGTGCATCTTATATTGGAAGATTACATGGATGATCTCTTGGCCAAATCTAAATGCCGCTCTAAGCACCTTGCTTTCCTAAAAACCATTTTGACCACCTCATTAAATATTGCATTCCCCTTCAACCTAAGAAGTGTATCTTGGTGGTTTTCTTAGGAAAGCTCCTGGGATTTATCGTTTCTATACGTGGTGTAGAATTTGACCCTACTAAATTCAAGGCCATTCTAGAAATGCCTCCTCCCACTAACCTTAAACAACTCCATAGCCTGCAAGGTAAGTTGCAGTCTATTTACTGTTTCATTTCACAATTATCTGATCGGTGCCAATCATTTCATCATCTACTTAACAAGGATGTCTCCTATAAATGGGATGATGACTACCACAAAGATTTTGAGGCCCTAAAAAAATACCTCCTCCTACCACCCGTACTCATTCCACTTAAAGACGATCAACCTTTCACCCTATACATCTCAGCTACTGATCACTCTTTGGGAGCCATGCTCACTCATCGTGATGAACAACACAGGGAGCAAGTAGTTTATTACATAAGCCATACTCTTTTGGATTACGAAACCTGATACACCTATCCCAAAATACTTTGCTTATCCTTAGTTTTCATTGCCACTAAACTCCGCCATTACCTACTCAACCACAAAACCTATGTTGTGACCAACACCGACCCCTTACACTTCATGTATGCCAAACCTTATCAAAATTAGTGTGCTGCTTGATGGCTTATGCTTTTAGTGGACCTCAACCTCAAATTCTTTCATCAAAATTCCATCAAGGGCCAAGATATCATCAAATAATTGGCTGATTCACCTACTTCTGGGGATCAACCCTCTAACTTTGACTTTCTAGATGAGTCCATTATTACCCTTTCCTTGGATGAACCCCTTTACCAAATGACACTCTTCTTCGATGGTTCAAAGTGTCAGCGTGGGGTGGGGCTAGTGTTATCCTAATTATACTTGATGGTGAGCCCATGCCTTTGTCTTTCAAACTTGATTTTAAATGCACAAACAATATCACCGAATACGAAGAACTCATATTAGGTCCCCAAGCTGCCTATGCCCTAGATGTCAAATCAATCAACATCTTTGGTAATTCTCAATTGGTTGTAAACCAAGTCAATGGTATATACCAATGTTGTAACAAGCTGCTTCAAAAGTATAAACATCATGTAGACATACTTTTGACCACCTTTGACCGTTACACACTTCAAACCATCCCACATTAAACCAACAAATTTTCTGACACCGTGGCCTATTTGGCTTCCCAAATACCTGTTTTTCCCACCGATTCTAAAAAATTTGTCACCATACAATGACTCCAATCACCTTCTTATTTACCGCATGAAGTTTACTCTATCAGAAACTGACTACCCCTAGACCCGAGTGACCTTTGGTACAAACAATACTCTGACTAACTCTTTCTCTCTCCATCTTACCTCCTGATCTCACATGTAATGGACAATGTGCCTTCCTTAAAAAATTCTCTCGTTACATCATCATGGGGGGCCTCCTCTATAAGTGCAGCTTTGATGGTATTATCTTACGATGCCTCACAAGTTCTGAAATTCCTTATACCATTCAGGAGGTTCATGATGGCATATGTGGAGGTCACTTTAGTGGCCTTGTTGTTACTAAGAGTATCCTTCACCTAGGCTATTATTGGCTGACCCTTAACTATGATTGTTGCGACTACGTCAAACATTGTGTAAAATGCCAATAACATGCCAATATTCATCATACACCCAGTCACACCTTACAGGTCACCCGTGACCTTTGGCCCTTCTCTCAATGGGGTTTAGATCTTATCGGAGAGATCAACCTCCATTCTTCCCAATGACATCAATGGATCATCACCACTACCGAATACTATACAAAATGGGTTGAATCCATACCACTCATCTCCATGAAAGCCGAGAAAATATGTGAGTTCATCAATCATCACATCATTTTTTTCTTTGGTTTTCCTCATCGCCTCATCACTAACAATGGAAAACAATTAAAAAACAAAACATTGCAAAAATTTTGCAGCAACTTCGACATTCAGCTCAGTTTCTCATCACCTTATTACCCATAAACTAATGGCCAAACCGAATCCACTAACAAAACCCTAAACAAAATTATTATGAAAGTGGTTAATGATAATGGGAAGGATTGGCATACGCACATTCCTTTTGCCCTGTGGGCATACCACACTAGTATTTGCACTTCAACATTTGCCACACCATTTTCTCTGGTCTATGGTAGTAAGGTGATTTTACCTCTCAAAGTCTAGATTCCCTCACTCTGCATTTATCTCAACGACATGCTTAATGATGAAGACCATCTTCAAGACCATTTTGCACAACTAGATTTATTAGACGAATGTCATCTTAATGCTCTTGACCACCTACAAGTTTTCCAAAAATGTATCAAACGTGTCTATGACAAGTGTGTCCATGAACGAACCTTCTAAGTTGGTGATCTCATCCTACAAGAAAATCAACACATAACCAAAGCAGAAAAAATTAAACGAGGTAAATTTTCTCCTAATTGGCTTGGACCATACATCATGACTCATACTTATGGATCAGGTGCTTATCATTTATCTTCACTCAGTGGTAAACCCGAACCTAATCCCCTTAATGCCTTACATATTCTACCATTCTATTATTGAATTTTATTCCTACCTCAACTTTTGTCTCTTTCCATTCCCTTCCCTTGAGTGTTATCCACTTCATACACCTTACTAACAATTAAATAAGAATCATGTGAGTAATCGTCACTTGTTATCTTCTCTTGAATATGTGTGCCATGGAACTGCACATATCATGATTCTCATGGATACTTTTTGTCTACCTTTAGATGAGATCCCATGGTCGTTTCACCCTAACTTTTGAACAAGAGTCTTATTCTTCACCTTGGTCTTGTCCATGAATTCAAAGCCCTCACATGGGACCCAAACTCCTTGAGTCAAACTTCTAATATAAATGATGACTCCCTCAAAAGAACATCTTCCTCTCAACCAAATCACTACTATAAATAGACTACTCCCTTAAAGGACAACTATGTGTAAGCCCTTCACAAAAAAAAAGAGAACGAGAGAAACTAGAAGCTTCTAGCATCGATCAGCTTCATGAAGACCTGAAGGAGTTACCATTTTATTCATCCCATATAGAGTTTTCATAGTGATCAGTCTATCTCAAATACAAGTCAAAACAACAAACCTTGTTAGTCATGGACTTGCCCATTGTGACCTCGGATCTCTTTCCCAAAGAGAATGCTATCACTCATACCATAAATATAAAATAGACCATACATTTCACCCTTCTCACCATTCCCACTCCCATTTCCTACATAGATTCAAGGGACCTCTAAGTAATTTCAAGACATTTGGTGATCATGTGACTACTTTTCACCGTAGAACAATCAATTATACAATGTCTGTAGGGTCTTACATTCATCACCTCCTCTCAATGTATGATCTACTCGGTATGATCCTAACCAATCTAGGGTGGCTTTCTTGCACCCCCCTCTTATCTTTTAGCTATTTTTATTTATGTTTTGATTCCCTTATATAGGACTTGGTCCTCAATGCCTACCTATGGGGTAGCCCTCCTTCTTCTTTCACCACAATCAGACCTCACCTACATCACTTTACCTATAACCCACCCACACCTAATAGACCTAAAACACAAAACCATGCCTAAGCACCTACTCGACTCATTTTCATACCTCATTTTCATATTCTTCCCTAGCTCATGGGAGAACTACAACGGCCTGAGGTCCCTTTTCACTGGGACTATGTAGGTAGCACTCCAAGGGAATGGGGTCCTTAGAAGGTTAGCTTGGCCACTTTCCTCTACCCTACAAAATTCATCTTTCATGCCTTCCTCACCATTATATCATACATTTCACTTTGTTTCCCTTTTATATCCAACAATTGAAAATTAAACCATATACATAACAAGTTGCTTCATATTTTAAATCATTCATTACACCATCCCCTCTCTCTCCCATTTATTAACCTACCCATAGACTCTACAATGTTTCCACACCTGACCCCTAGTACCCTTCATACCCTGACCGGTAATGACCTCATGCCTAACCCTTTACCCTGACTATTTACCATCATGCCTAACTCACCTCATCATTTACTACAGACCTTTTTCAAAACTTTAGGGACTCCTTATTTTACCCATCCCTCGACCTTACAAGCCATGTCATGACCTAGATATTTGGACCTGGACACATCGCTAGAGACACTTTGATCCTCATGTGTTTTCCATACCTATACGGCACTATTACTTGTGTTGATCTGACCTAATACATGTCCATATGATGGCAATCATCTCAAAAATGTCGGCATGCAGGCTGATATACAATACAAAATGTCATCGGCACGCAGGCCGGTCTCATATATACAAAACGAATGAATGAATCAATACAAAAAATCTTCGGCGCACAAGCCGGTATATGCTCACAATATAAAACAAAATCACTCATACATCCTCACCATCTTCAACATGCAGGCTGGTATATGATAAAAAATAAAACTATCTTCATCACACAGGATGGCATACATATCAAAAATAAACACTAGTATACATAAAAAATCGGGTGGCTGCATATCAGACATCTCGCCGGATGTCCTCCATCTCCGTGTCACCTACACCCTCAGCCTCCTATGTCCCTACTGGCACATCACCTGGCTCTTTTCACCATGCGCTGGTGGCCTCTCCCTGATCAGGCCTCAGAGCTTGTTGCCCTCCTGTGCTCTCCACACTATGTGTGCGGGATATCATCCTCTCACTGAATACCTGTTGTGCCCTGTACTCTCCATAAGAGAGGAAGTCTATCTCGGCTGCCATGAGCTGGTCTTGATAGTATCACGCCTCACCTAGGGCATCTTGTAGCCTTTGAATCTTGGAGAAAAGTCTATGGGGAAGTTCTGAATTAGGTCCATTGGCATGGAAGAATTTTCTGACTTCATCTCGACTCTGTGAATCTTATGGACATAGAGCTTCATGGCAATAAATTTACATGGTGCCAACAGAAGATCTACCTTGAAAACTTTAATTCAGGTTAAGTTGGACCCAGAGCTCATTATCTTTTCATACCTCCATTGGATCCTGGACCAGAATTTGGGGACTCTTTCTTCTCTCCCCAGAACTCGGATCTGACCACAATGCCAATAGTCCTCAGATTTCTTCAATTGGTCAAAACCTGGACCATCGGTAATTTCAAATTTGAGAAAATGTGGTTTGAACATGAAGACATTATGGCACAGAATTAAAGAGTGGTGGGTTTGGCAAGGCACGGGGACATGCCCAATTTAGACTTCTTCAGAAGCTAAAGAATGTTAAACATGACCAGTTAGAATATCCTAACCCTAAAGAGGTTTTACTGGGAACATTTTTGAAAAAAGGAAAGACACTTAAGCAACAGCTTGAAGTTTCTTGAGCTAAATCCTCTACCATGGATACCGGTATGTCCCTTGAGGATCCTCAGCGTGAAAAAATACTCCTATCTGATCTCCATAATATAAACAGTCATGAAGAAACCTTTTGGAGAATGAAGTCTAGAGCCCTTTGGCTTAAGCGATGGTGACTAGAAATATAAAAATTCTTTCATTTAACAGCCATGCAAGCATAGAGCTTGTACCCATAATTTCTAGAGGTCACTAAAGGAAATGGAAACATTCACTCAGGATCCCGAGGTTATGCAAAGTTGAGGCACTTAATTCTTTACAAGAACCTCCTCACTGAGAACACCTCCTATAATGAATAAGCGGCCTGCTTTCCTCGTTAGACTCCATGGTCTTGAGGGGGATCATCTTCATGCCTCACATGAGAGCATTTACCAAAGTCTCTCAAAAACAGTCACCATCGAGGAATTACCAATACAAGGTTTTCTTTGCAACAAAAAGGGGATAAGGCTCCAGGTCTAGATGGCTAAAATTCGGCTCACAATTTCTACCAAAGATGTTGGAAAATTTGATTTGAAGATCTCTTGAAAGCTGTCAATGAATTTTACAGAACGGGGAATCTGATTAAAGAGCTTAATAATACTCACATTGTCCTTGCCCCAAAAAAGTTGGATGCAAAAGACTTCAAAGATTTCAGGCCTATCAGTTTGGTGAATGTCATTTATAGGATTTTCACAAAGATTCTCACCACTCGCATGCAACCTATTCTCAAGGAGATCATTTCACAGCAGCAGAGCGGATTCATTCAAGGAAGAATTATCCAAGATGGGATTATCATGGTGCATGAAACTATACATTCTATGGATAAAAGTAAAAAGGTGGGGATGGCCATCAAACTTGACATGCATAAAGCTTTTGATAGGGTCTCTTGGAGATTCATAGATGAGGTCCTATCCAAATTTGGTTTTCAAGGAAAATTCAGAAAAATCATCCACTCTTACATCTCTACCTCTAGATTCTCTGTGGTTGTTAACGGGGAACCTATGGGTTTTTTTACCAGTAATAGAGGTATACGACAAGGCGACCCAATCTCCCCTCTTTTATTCATTATTATGGCTGACAGTTTAAGCAGATCTATATCCAAAGCTATTGACATTGGCATGTTAAAAGGCTTTCCTCCAACTACTGGAAATCAGCCCTCCTCTCATCAACAGTTTGATGATGACACTCTGCTGCTTCTAATGGCTTCTATTATTGAAGAAAAGGCCATTAAAACTATCCTTAGATTTTATGAGGAAGCCTCAGGACAAAAAGTTAATTTTGACAAAAGATCTATTTATTTCTTCAATACTCCTGAGGAGAGGCAAAGAAAGATTGCTAATATTCTTGGATGTACCATTAATTCCCTACCAGCTACTTATTTAGGGTTACCTTTAAGTACTGGCAAGAGTTCTGTGGAAGTATGGAATGATCTTATTAAGAGATTTCAAAGAAAGTTGGCAGGATGGAAAGGAGCTGTTCTTTCAAGTGCAGGTAAATGCCTTTTGGTTAAAAGCACGCTCCAAAACTTACCTATTTACATATTATCTATGTTCAACATGCCTGCAGCTGTGATGAACAGTATTGAGAAGATTCAAAAACACTTTCTGTGGCACGGTATTGAGGAAATATTCAGATATCATCTTGTGGCTTGGGAACAAGTTTGTAAACCTAAAAGACTAGGGGGGTTAGACATCAAAGATATCAAGCATATGAGTACCTGCCCTTACTACAAAATTAGGATGGATATTGATAAAAGAGAACAAATGTTGGACAGAGCTGATTAAGATCAAATATCTTTCAAATTAGAACAAAATTTCCTTCATTTATGATCAGTCCCTTCCGAATGGTTCCATTTTCTGGAACAACCTTCTTCACAACAGACACATTCTCTTTCAGGGATGCAGCTGGAAGCTTGGAGATGGGCAAAACATAAACTTCTGGACTGATAAGTGGATGGATTCTAATTGGACTTCTGATTATGATCATATTAAAGACATCTTAATTGCAAAGTATGGACACAAAATCCAGGGATACATTGAGAGGAATGGAAACAAAAGAAAATGGAAGCAGCTAAAAGTGGAGAATGATAATATTCAGGATGATATTATATCTCTCTAGAATCAACTTTCCCTAATCCATATAAGTAATCAAAATCTTAAGGATGAGCTCATCTGGAAAGATTCTTTTGATGGGTATTACACTGTTAAAGCAGGATATAATTTTTTCTTTGCATCCATGGCAAGTGAAATTAAGTGGCACAAATTGTGTATGCTGGAGCTAACCCCTAGAGTGAGCTTCTTTTGGTGGCTAATTATTAATGGCAAGATCCTAACTAATGACAACCTCATCAAGAAGGGATTCATCATGCCGAATAGATGTTGCATGTGTCAGCAAGAGGCTGAAGATATAAAGCATTTATTCCTCCATTGTGAGATTGCTTCCAAAATTTGGCAGCTTGTTTTTGCAAAATTTAATCTGAAATGGATTTTTCCCCTTACCTACCTTCAGGCTTGGGAGCAATGGAGCTCTCTGTTCAAACATTGCATGGTGAAAAGGTTATGGCAACTTATTTTTCCCCACACTATGTGGAGAATCTAGAAGGCTCATAATGATAGTATTTTCAGAAACAATAGACAGGCTTGTAACAAAGTATATAAGGAAATTATCATTGCTGTGCAAGATAATATTGCTAGATTTAAACCCCCTAAAAATAGACTCTACCCAGAGAATGAAGAATGCATTATGACTGAATGGAATACTGCCATTGTCAATAGAAATAAAAATGGTACTGACAGAAACACATTCCGATGGATTAAACCCCCCACTGATTGGCACAAGTTAAATTTTGATGGGGCCTCTAAGGGCAATCCGGGGGACTCTGGAGGAGGGGGAATCATCAGGGATCAAAGAGGATGTTATGTTGCTGCTTTCTCTGGGAGAATGGGCAGACAGACTAATCATTATTCTGAAGCCATGGTGGCTCTTTGGGGTATTAGACTTGCCAGAGATTGTAATATTCCAAATATCATAATTGAAGGTGATTCTCTAAATATTATCAATCTTCTGAATAAAAAGAAACACCCCAGCTGGTATATTAGGGATTATATTGAAGAAGCTATTGATATATGCAAAAGCTTTGAAAATTTCCAAATCACCCACACCTACCGGGAAGGAAATAGGGTCGCTGACAGTTTGGCTAACTTCGGTGTTAATAATCCCTTTCAAACTTGGATAGGAGGGGACGTTCTACCCGCCCATGTCGATAAAGCCATAATCATTGATCTCCATGGCAGTGAAAATCATACTGTATTTTAGATGCTAATGAGCGAATCCCCAAGTACATGATGATGACATCACAAAAGATTTGGATGATTGTTGTGATCTGTGCGGGCTGGGCTGTCATCATTTCTTGGCATAGGAGGAAAGCCAAGGAGCGGGGCAATAATAACAAGTGTAGCATAATTATTAAATCGGATTTCACGGGAAGGAAAGATTCAAATACCAAAATAAAAGTTTGGCCTATTCTGCACATTGATAGCTATTTTACCATTGAGAACAGGAAAAGGTGCAGAGGAAACATGGGGGGGGCGCCATGCAAAACCGAACCGACCCACAATCCTGAGTGGAAAGAGAACACAGAGCTTTGGGATTACCTGTAAATCAGGGGCCTGTCGAATTTCATTGAAAGGATCCAAGGCTTCGACCAAGACATCTCTATCAAATTCACCCGAGGATGGAAGAACAGAATAGTCAAATATAGTAACATGAAAATGGAAATCATGGAAGAGCTCATAGCTCAGATCACGGGCCTCAGCCTGGAAGGCACAAAATTCTTCAATAAGAAGGTAGACAGGGAGGTGGAAACCAAGAAATTTATGGAAGAGGGAGAGAATCTTGAGTTCATGACCGCTGGCCTCAAGGTGGAGTCGATCCCTGAACCTTTTGCTGAACTAGCAAAAATGGTGGTAAGGTATGTTACCCTTGAAGGAAGATATGTGACTATACCTCAAAAATATCTGATTTTTTTGAATCATTTTCGTAGAAATAACATTATCGGCTTTCCTCATTATTTGATTAACTCTTTGGAGAAATCTATAAGGGAAGTTCAAAGCCACTCTAGGGCTGTCCCTTTGCACGAGGGCCTTATCCTCTTGATTCATCGCCATTTCTCCAGCTGCCCTTCCATGAATCCTATCCCACCTCCCTCCTCCATACCTCCACCTGCCCACACTTCTCCCACTCCCTCCCTACTAAAAAGAAAGAATGAAGATGCTGTCTCTAGCAAGAAAAGTAAGAGCCTCAAAGCTAGAATCCCTGCTTCCCAACGAGTCCTAAGGAGCCACAAGGACTTGGAACTAGCTAAAAACCTCTTGCATATTAGCAAGCCAGTGGAAGAGCCCAAAGAGGAGGAATTGCTGGATAGGGTGGACATATTAGAAAAGGAGATACAAGAGCTCAAAGGGTCTATAAAAACCATGGAAAGAGCTAAGGGTAAAAGGATCCTTCAAAGTGAGGAGGAAGAGGGGGTTATTGGTGAAATCTTCAAGAAACTACAGTCCTTAGATGGAATATTGGGGAATGCTAAAAGCCGAAATGACTGCATATTGTCTGCCCTCAAAAGCATTTATAGTTTCATTGAACAACATGTCCACAGTGTTTGCAGTTTATGTGGGATCAATGAGGACATATGAGGCCCTAAAGAGAAAAGGGACATTGTAATTTCCAAGTAGATTTACAAGACTCCTCTCAGGCCACTGCCATTGCCTTCTTCATGTCACTGTAGGCTATCAAGACCAAAATTGACAGAGCCATCAAGTAAAGGGCTGTTGTGATGCTGTTTTTTGGCTGCAATGTGGCTGTCATCGGGTGGTTCTGGAGCTGTTTTGTGGCAGGGCTTTTTATGTTGTTTCTCTTTTGGTTCCTTTTTGATCTTGCCTTCTTTTTTCTGGATCTTTGTACATTTAGATCCTCTTTTCACCTGTATTGTAATATTTGGCTGTTGAGCCTTCCTTGGTTGACTATTTTGCCCTTCTCTGGGCTGCTTGTCTCATCTTTACTATCTGGCTTTTGAGCCCTTTTGTATTCAGGGTATAGTCCCTTCAAAACTATTTTCCCTTAATAAAAAAAAATTTAGGTCACACTCCCCTTTTGTCCCTCGACATATAAGCACCCTCTATTACATTTACCTAGCCATAACCCCCTTCACCCCACTAATATTAATTAAATTAAATTAATGATTTATCCTCACTATATTTATTATTTAAATATCTTATTTAAATAATATATTCACATATAGTTCACTTAGACACCTCACCAAGCTAACTCAACCTAAGACCTATTCTTAGCAAGTTTTCATAACTAACTAAGACATACCCAAACCCTAAAAATTAATGCCTACATTCCCTCTAACCACATTCCCACATGCTCAAAAGAGGCTTCGAGTCTAATCCATGGGATAATGACATGAGATCCAAGAAAATCAGGAAAATCTCCCTAGTTTAGTAAACCTAGAAAATCCTGCCTTGACCGACATCGGTTACCCCTAACCGTCGCCAGTTAAGATGGAATGACATCGGTTACCCATTTTAACCCAAAAAAACCTTATTCTAAAGGTGGTAACTTAGAACTTGGAAGTTGGAAGAAAGAAAGTTGATGAGCAAGAGCACATCTCAGACAGATAACACATCTTCAGAGAGCTAATTCTAACGAAAACTCACATTCAAGGAAGGAGATTGAGCATCTTCTCCTACACAGCCACAATCTAATCTATCCAAGCAAAGAGAAGTGTGCATGCAGCCCATGCAGAAGATATTCTTCAGTTGGTGATCACTTGCAGCCTTCAAACCCATTATCAGCACCTCCATCCTTCACACACAGACCTTCAGGAATGAAAATCCAAGTAAGTATAACGTCATACTTCTCTGGTTTATTTCATTTCATCATTATTTTATCACCCATTGTTTATCTTACTCCCTATTGACCTTCTCCAACGTTTTCACCTCCATAGACACATTAAAACCTCACAAAAGCCTACTCCAGCCACCCAATACCTCATCCCAACCAACCAAAGTCCTTTGTGCAATCACAAAGGAGACCAAAACCCTATTCTATGACATTTCCAAATCTCACAATAACCGACACCGATTATACCTAACCACCGTCGGTCACCCCTGACCAACACCGGTCTTTGTGTTTGCCCACACAGCCTTAAATAAAGACCTACCCACCAAATTTTACCTCACCCTCATTCACCTGTGACCTACCAGAGACCTTTATCATACCTACAAAGACCCAGAACCAATCATTTGACCTTTGGATTCTATTCTAGCTTAGCATGTTAGATTAGATCTATTTTCTTATTTTGTTTTAAGTGAGATACCTAAATCATTTTAAAATAACAATATGATTTACTTTGTTTACAACATTAATTTGTTTAAAACATATACTGACAACCATCTAGGAAGTATCACACTTCCTGGATCTAGCTCACACTAAGCAGTTCACTACCCATATTGTTTAATTCCTTTTGGTGGTCTTGTTTTCATTATAGGTAGTTCCTCCTAGCCAAAAGGAAGCTCTCACGATCAGCTGTGGATTTAGAAGTCATACGCGCATAATAACCCATCAACCAACATTTGAACAAGTATTCCTCCTACACCCGTTACCCTATTTGTTTCGTCAACACTTCAAAGAAACAACCTAAGAAAAATGTAAAACAATTATATCTCGTATTTAATCAATTAAACTTATCATTAGCTATCTCCTACTTCCAACACTTCTAAAATCTAATCCAAATTCCTTCAGAAACTCTCAGAAAGATTCCTAATCTTGTTTAGAGTCCCTAATTAATCCTAAAAGGTTAATTAGCTCCTAATATAGTCAAAAAGGTACTTTTCTTTCTAAAATATCTATTTTGGCTTGTTCATTTGTCCTGCATGCACTATATGTTCAATATTTCCCAAACCAAAATTTGTAAATAAAGGTGTCACCCCTCCCTTTCAACCTTACACCTTATTTACATCTTGAGCTTGATATCATATCACATCTTGACATAGCTTAAGAAGATCACATCCATTATCCAATCTAATAAGGCATTTGATCTTGAGTCATCCACCATTAAAATAGCTTCATCTTGCATCTTTCCTCTCAATTGGGTTAGTAAGGGATAAAATAAACATGGTCTTGGAACCATCATCAGTGAGATCTCTTCACCCTTGATCATCAAACAATCACAACTGATTGTTATGATCTTCAATAGGTTCATATTTTCATAGCCTTCAAAGATTAAATAGTAATATTCATGTTAGTTTGATGTTTTTGTCAAATTTATAATGCATGCATATGTATAGCTCTTGTTTATATCTTATCTTGATGGTCCATAGTTAAGTTATTGTAATCTTTTGGGGATTCTTAAGTGTTCTTTCCTCATTCCATAGCTTTTAAAAAATTTCCTTGTTCAAACTTAGTAAATTGATATAAAAATCTCTCTTGGGGTATTTCCAATAATCGTTATCAGAGTTATGGATGCTTGATTGACAATAGAGAAATGTTTTGACTATAATAAAATGCATCTCCATTGGGACTCTGGATGCCTGGCTGGCAGCAGAGCAATGCACGACCCCCCTTCCACCTTTCACTCACAAATCAACTTTTAAAATCAATCATTCCTACACATTGGCTAGTTTTTCCTAATTTGCTACCTATTAAATCTTTTGTTCAAGAGGTAATAAATTTCCACATGCACACACTGTATGTCGATGAGAAAACAAGATTAGTATGTTACCAAGTGTCTTTTTTTTGGACCTTGTTCAGACTCTTACTCTAGTATGTATCTTGTCTCACAATTTTTGCCTTTGGATAATCATGTCTTCATCACGAGGATTCTAATATATATTCATATCATTCACATTGTTCTTCTACTTCATTCAAAACATTCATGTGTATAAGATTACCTTTTAGCCATGTTTTCGGACACCTTTGTACCTTTCACAAAAACAATCTTCCACTTCCTTTCTATCATGTGTTTCTTGTCCATCTTACCCTGGGGGAATCCTTTCTCCTACCCAGCACATCATTAGGTTTAAGTTCATCATCATTTTGAACCTATACATATTGGCCTTAATCCCCCTTCATTGCATGAAGATTTTTCCTTTGAATACTTCTACCTAACACTGGGTAACTTTTGCACCTTCACTTTCTTGTACGCACGTAGCATTCTACCCTTGTACATCTCATCTATCACTAGGGGCATCTACATTTCCTTTTATTCCTATACATAGCTTCAGAAAACTTTAAAAATCATAAAAACATTCAAATATTTTAGAAAAATTAAAACATTCAAATATGTTTTAGAAAACTTATAAAAATTGAAAACCATCCTACAATACCTCACTCTTTGGTTCTTGTTTGTTCTCGTCATAAAAATATCACGGATCATTTTGATCTACCTTCATTAACAAATTTATTTAGCATGCTTTTTCTGTACTCTGGGGCACAACAAGTTGTATGGTATTGTTTCATAGCACATAATGCTTTATCATTGGACCCAAGTGTCCTCTGTTTTCCCCTTGCCTGTACAATTTTCTTAGGGCGTCATTTTTAACCCTTTTCATTAAACAAGAACATTTGGGACTGAAGATTGATAACAAAAAAATTTGTACCACTATATTAGACATTAAGGGCTTGAGTATGTGTGTTTATACTTGTTTCCAGGTTAGATAATCTTGTTTACTTCTTGTATTGCATTACATTTTTAATGTTGCATAGAGTTGGTGTTTTTAGAAATGGACATTTGTTTATATATGGATTTTTATGTCATTCTACACTTTTGTTCATTAATTTTTATTAAGAACTGATGACATAGATTCTAAGCAATATGATGAAAAAACAAGTTGTTTATATTGGCTAGATGTAAACTATTTCCATTGTCTTACATTCACCTTAATCTCCTCTCATTTTCTTCTATCTAACATTGTTCATCCAAAAAACTTGGGGCAATGGTGATTACCTTCTATCCCCCCTCTCCCCTTTGTTTCTTCTATCCATTTCCTTCCTCTTTTCGATCGTCAATCGAATTCTTTCATCACCCCATCGAAACTCGAGGGGCATCCTTCATTCTACTAATTTTTCTTCTCCCCCTTCAATTTTTTTTCTATAATTTTCTACTATCTTTGGAGTGATGTTGCTTATGCCACCATAAAGAGGGGAAACTATAGAAACCTAGATTTTGATCAAAGCAATCTTATTAGTAAAATTTCATTGACTATCTTCATCTCCTTTCACTCTGTTTCAAATAATGACACTTCGTTATCCAAATCTATTTCTAACTCACTCAGGATGCCATTTTATGACAAGTTGATTGGTGATAATCCTTTTAATTAGTTAGTTTCACATTGATTGAGTCTTTGATCTCTTATTTAATCAACTAACCTTATCATTAGCTATCTCCCACTTCTACCACTTCCAAAATCTAATCCAAATTCTTTCATAAACTCTTAGAAAGCTTCCTAAGCTTGTTTAGAGTCCATAATTAATCCTAAAAGGTTAATTATCTCCTAATCTAGTCAAAAAGGTACTTTTATTTCTAAAAATATCTATTTTGGCTTTTTCATTTGTCCCACATGCACTATATGTTCAATCTCTCCCAAACAAAAATATATAAATAAAGGGGTCACCCCTCCCTTTCAACCTTACACCTTATTTACATCTTGATCCTAATATCATATCACATCTTGACATAGCTTAAGAATATCATATACATTATCCAATCTAATAAGGAATTTGATCTTGAGTCATCCACCATTACAATAGCTTCATCTTGCATCTTTCCTCCCAATGGGGTTAGTAAGGGATAAACTAAGCATGGTCTTGAAACCATCATTAGTGAGATCTCTTCATCCTTTTGGAGTAAACAACAAAACCACTTTGATTATTTAGAATCTAAATAGGTTCACACATAGTTTACTAATCTAAAGAGTAGAATAAACTTAGCATGTTGCTTGTTTCATTTATAATGCATGATTTTGAAGTTAATTTACTTATCTCTTATCTTGATGGTTATTGATTGATTTTGTTAAAGCTTTAGACTACTAGGTGTTACATAGTTTTCCAAGTTTTTCTGTAATACAGTGGGATGAAAATCTATTAAAGATGTGTCATCTAGGTTGTATTTGGATATTTTTTTGTTAAGATACAACATTAGCAATAGGCTTAAGATCACTAGATTTTATATTAAGGGAAGATTTACTTTGGAATTTGTTACTATATTGATAGGAAGTAATATCACTATACTTAATATTTCCCATAGAAAATAACACACACTCACATTATTTTAGAGTATGACATAAATGATCAAAAAAATGAAAAAAAAAATGTTCTTATAGAGGAGGAAAAATAATTTGGATAAATAGGTCTTGTAATTCAGATTCATCCAATACATTGTTCATTTTAGTAAGATTGTTCTTATAATGAAAAACATAGTCACTAAGGTTCTCATTAGATCCTTACTTCATTTTAGCCATTTGTGCATATGATATTTTGGTTCTAATCTTCATAGAAAAATGTGCCAAGAATATATTTTCTAAAGGAACGAAAGATATAATACACTGTATAGGTAGATCATAGCACCATCACAAATCATACTCCTATAAGATAATAGGAAACAAATTTGTCAATAATGTATCATCACAAGCATAATCCAAGCATGCAACATGAAATGATCTAAGATGATATTGTGGATATCCATGACTTTCAAAAAGAGAAAAAATGGGTGAAACAAAATTAGGGGGAGAGGGTAAGAAGAAACTTCAGGTGCAAGAGGACTATGTAGGAGAAGTTAGGAATCAAGATAGGGAGAAGAAGAAGAATATGTATGTTGTAATTGATGAATTTGAGCCTATAAATCATGGTACATGGAATTTAAGGTGTGGGGTTCCTAAATAGGTACTAGGTTATCTATGAGAAATGATATGGCAAGAGAAGTGAGTGTTAGGTGTAGGAATAGGAATATGGATGGTGGATGCCCCTGTATTCATGGGGTGAGAAGAAAGTGTAATAGAAGGGGTGGTGACATAAGTGAGCCTTGAGTTATGAATCATATTGACATGAAAAACATTGTTGAGAGTATGTTTGATAGCCAATAAAGCGTCTAGAACATGTTGTACATGAATGGGATTTTCATGTAATGTGGAACATAACAGATTCATCCGATACATTAATAATTTTAGAAAGATTGTTCTTATAATGTAAAACATAGTCAGTAAGGTGCTCATTAGATCCTTACCTCATTTTATCCATTTGTGCATATGATATTTTGGTTCTAATCTTCATAGGAAAATGTGCCAAGAATATATTTTATAAAGGAGTGAAAGATCTAACACAATGTATAGGTAGATCATAGCACCATCACAAATCATACTCCTATAAGATCATAGGAAACAAATTTTTCAATAATGTATCATCACAAGCATAGTCCAAGCATGCAACATGAAATGATCTAAGATGCTCTTGTGGATCTCCATGACTTTCAAAAAGAGGAAACTTGGGTGAAACAAAATTAGGGGGAGAGGGTAAGAAGAAAATTCAGGTGCAAGAGGACTATGTAGGAAAAGTTAGGAATCAAGATAAGGAGGAGAAGAAGAATATGTATGTTTTAATTGACAAATTTGAGCCTATAAATCATGGTACATGGAATTTAAGGTGTGGGGTTCCTAAATAGGTACTAGGTTGGATATGAGAAATGATTGGGTAAGAAAAGAGAGTGTTATGTGTGGGAATAGGAATATGGATGGTGGATTCCCCTATATTCATGGGGTGAGAAGAAAGTGGAATAGAAGGGGTGGTAACATCAATGAGCCCTAAGTTACCAATCACACTAACATGAACAACATTGTCACGAGCATGTCTGATAGCTAATAAAACATCTAGAACATATAATACATGAGTGGTATTTTCATGTAATGTGGAACATAAATTAGTGTGAGCAACAAGTTGATCATGATCAATATTAGTTTCTTCATCATAAGAATTTTCACTATAAGAAGCTTCAATTTCATTAAGGAGTACATGGTTAGAATTAAGGAGGGGATCAACATGTGTTTATTTAGACATAATTTTGTAATGATTACAACTAGGTGTGAGGAGCTTAGTATGTTGTGGAGGACCAAAGAAACCACTACAGGTAATGGGAACAAAAGAGAAAGTATGCAAATCCTATAGCTGCTATAATTTGGAAAATAATAGATCTAATAAGGAGCATGCAAGAGTTGGGTTCACTAAATGATTTTTAAAAATTAAATAATTTATTTGAAGAATGGAATAAATAAAATATATAAAAAACACACAATAAATGTTTATTTCACTAAATCTGACTTATTCCTATCCGAGCAACTAAAAAATATAGCCAATATTGGAATCCAATATTACTATTTTTAGATTTCAAAATGTTAAATATTGGAATTATCTGCACTCCAAAATTGCATTTATTAGATTCCAAAATCACACATATTGGATTCTAAAATTACATATATTGGAATCCAGAATCACATATATTCGAATCCAAAATCATCTATATTGGAATTAACTATACTCCAAAATCACATATATTGAAATCCGAAAAATCAAAATATTGGAATCTATTAATTCTCCTTTCGGAGTCCAATATATCTGGTCACGAATTAAATTTATGAATATATGAACAAACATTTAATGATTTCAGGGAATCCAACAATGATATGAGAAATAATGTATGGGGGCTGCTAGCCCATATAAAACAGATACATGTTCTGTTTTATAAGGGCTAGCATCTGCTAGGCTTAATTATTGCTTTGGAATTTTTCTGTTATTAGTTTTAAAATGTTTTTAATATCAAACTATGCAAATTTTAATATTTCAAACACCATTGGCCAAGCGAACGCTAGGCTAATGACATTCACGAGATGTGAGACACTTCCATATTCAATTACTATGGTTTGATTGAACCTTGGGACAACCAGAGAATTACCAAAGATGTTATGAAGAAACTTAAAGAGGGTGGCGATTCAATTTAGGAGAATGTAATTAAATGTAAAACCATTACAAATATATTTTCATATTTAAAGTTAGATATGAAATTTACTTCATTTATTATGGTGTGATTGAACTTCAGTGCAACCAGAGAATTTTTGAAGATGTTATGAATAAATTAGAAGAGGGCAACGATCCAATGTAGGAGAATGTAATTAAATGTAAAACCATACTAGATATATTTTCATATTTAAATTTAGATATGAAATCAACTGTAAGAGACATGGCATAAAAATTTTCATATTCAAATATGGATATGAACTTATTTAAAATTAACTGTAAAACTATCCCATATATATTTTAGTATTTAAATATAGCTATGAAATAAATTTAAATTCCTTTACTAAAGGTAGAATTATAGTAGAACATTTGAAGAATAATTTAAATTTATAATGTAACACTATTCCTGAAGATGGGATTCCAAATCAACAATACAAAACATAGTAAAGCTCCAATAAAAAAAGCTCCCTATAATTGTGTTTGTGATCTAATATAATCCCAAACATCTTCAACATCCTTCAACAGTTGAAACAAATTCCATAACACATCTAACTAGTATTTGTCTTCTGACTTATAATCTATGTTAAATGTTTTAGCAATTATGTAGTTCGCAACATCATTGAACTTTTTTTTCTCTAAACAGTCATCTACAAGCAGTGTATTTTTCCAATTGTATGATGCATTAAACCATGACCAAACGGAGTTAATATTCTTGACATATAGTTTGGGATTCACATAACCTTCATAATCGGAGCATTTGGTCTTGATGCAATCTTCCTATGTAAATATGAACTCGAAGCTTGCAACCTCCAAGCCAATGTTTTGAAGGAATGAAGGCATCATGTCATCAACATTTGAATTTCTCTCCGATGTCCATATTGCTATTTTGAAATGTTTTTTTCATCATTTTAAGAAATATTTCACATTAGGTCTGATAAATGTTTTTTTTAGCTCGATGCCACCACTTTTTAAAACTATTTAAATGTTGAATCAGCCTTATGGAGGGTGTGTGTGCTAAAACACTGTTTATGTCAAATATGATCAGTTTCATGTTGTATGTGTTCATATCTGAAAATGAAAAAAAATCAAAATAAAAAGGTTGAGGGCGTTGAATCAATTGAAAAATAAAAAAACAAGTCCCTTTCAATATTTTTTTTAATATTGGTAAATAGTTTTTTGAAAGGGACTATACCCTTGTGTACAAAAGGAGGCCTAAAAGCCTGAATAAGAGAGAGGAGCAGAGAAGCTGTATCAAAGCACAAAAGTTACAGCAAAGAACACCGAAGCCTAGAAACAGCAACACAAACGAGACTTAACAGCAAAACAACGGCAACAAAACAGCAAGCCTACAGCCAAGAAGCAGTAGTAAAACTGGACTACTTCTTGGCCGCTTGATCAATACTCATCTTTACTTTTTTCCAAGCATGGTACATACCCAGCGTGGTCATATGAGCAGCATCCGTCTTATCGAGCTCCTCTCTGGTTCTTTTACTCTCTTTCTCATTGCCCCAAAGAGTCATCGGGACACCGCTGAGATGCGAAACACTTCTTGCATGACCTTCGATGAATTCCTCTATGGCCCTGAATGCTGCAATATTATACTCATGCCTAGTCTTCGTTTTCCCAAGGCGGGAGTCTAGGGAGGTCAGTTTTTTGTATATTTCATCAAGCTGGCTATTGCCAATGCTCCCTTCTCCCTCAATGCTTTTTTTGCCTTTTTGCTTAGCAAGATTTTTTACCTCATCCTTCAGCAATTTAAGCTCAGCCTCTAAGGCCTCCAATCTTCTAGAAGGGTTATCCGTTGGTGCCGCCTGGGGACTGGCACTACTAATGTTCAGCAGATCACGAGCAATGTCATCCAAAGGTTCATCCCCCTCAGCAGTAGACTCAAGGTTGAGTCTCCTAGAAGCCCTGGTGACACGTTTAGAAGTAGAGACAGTGTGGGTGGCAGGGGCAGCAGCAGGAGGAAAAGAAGGAGAAGCATGAGCAGCCTGCATGGGGGCATCAGCACCGGAGGCGGGGGCAGCAGCAGGGACAGCAGGGGAGACAGGACTGGCAGCAACGGAGCCCAAAGCCAGGCCGGGAGAGGAAGGGAGACCGGGGAATTTAATAAGGCAGTGCTTGTGAATAAGCAGAATAAGCCCTTGGTGAAGGGGAACCGCCCGGGTATGCTTCTGGAACTCCAAAATGGAGCGCTCAAGAGAGTTTAACAGATAGTGGGGAAAGCAAACCAACCTACTCCTACGAAAGTGATTCAAAAAGACAAGGTGCTTGGCAGGGACAGTAACAAACCTGCCTTCCAAGGATATGTAGCGAATCATCATGCGGGTGACTTCATCATACGGAGAAGGAATTGAATTAACAAGCAGACCCGCGGTGTTGAATATAAGCTTCTCCTCCTCCTCCACAAATCTTCTCTCTTCAGCCTCTTTGATAACCCTCTTGTTGAAGAAGCGGTATCCTTCCAAGCTGAGGCCAGTCGCTTCGGCTATGAGTTCGTCATTAATAAGAATCTTCTGCCCTCCATAGTCGACCATCCTCTCATTCCAATCCTTGGCAAAGCGAACAGAGATGCTTTGATCATGCCCTTGCACTCTCTCCACAAAGTTGGTGAATCCGCCAATACTAAGAATGTTCCAGAGCTCAGTGTTATCTTTCCAGTCAGGGTCTGCACACGGCTCAATCTGGCAGGGAGGCCCTCCCATCTTCACAAGGATGTGCTGGTTACAACAATTTTCAAAATACCTTTGGGCGTTGAGAGTGATTCGTTTCTCGCCGTTGCGGGTCGCATAAAAATGGGAACTGTAGCCGTTGGTCCTCCCACGAACGGCTGTAGGATTGCCGATCTGAGTCTGCGTGAAGTCGCGCGTGAAAACCCTTATCCTGTCAGCTTTCACCTTGTAGTTATCTTCGGTTTTCGCGGAGCTTGGCAACCGAATATCAACAGCTATTGTACTTCCCGCGTGCGCTGTTTTTAAATTTAGACGGCTCCACTTGAAGTTCCTAAACAAAATCTTGCCATCATTTGGAGTAGATATCATATGCCACGCCAAATAAACTAAAACAGCACCTGTGGAAGAATTTATGGATTTCCTCCAAAGATTAAAGCATATCTTTAGAGATTGTTTGCGTGTGAAGGTCCGCATGTATGCTGTTGTGAAGCTGATTAGGGATACTATCATTATCCCAAATAGTGAAATTTATATTAATGCCATAATTGGCCATTGCATCGGCCAGCTTGTTACCTTCCCTGTAAGTATGTATGATTCTGATGCTGTTGAAGGTATGACTGATGCTTATGGACTCAGAGATAAAATCTTTGATATTCCAGCTAGGAGAAGAGGACTGATTAAGCAGATTAATAATATTAAGGGAGTCCCCTTCAACAATGAGGTTCTGGATATTTTGGGCCCGAGCAACTCTCAAACCCCAGAGAACAGATAAAGCTTCTGCAAAATGATTGGTTTGGATTCCCATTTTTCCAGCATATGCAACAATCAAATTACCTTTATGGTCCCGTATTGCTCCTCCACCAGCAGCTGTTCCAGGGTTCCCCTTAGAGGCACCATCAAAGTTCAGCTTGAACCAATTGGATTCAGGGGGATGCCATTTGACCAAAGATCTATCCACACTATTCCCGGGGTTGCTCCAATATCCGATCTGCCAATTTGATAAGATGTGCTTTTCATTTTCAGGGTAACAATTGTTCTTAGGAGGTTTAAATCTGGCCATGTCCTCTTTGATGCCTTGGGAGATCTTGCCAGTAGTGAGTTTAAAATTCTGCTTCTTATTTCTAAAAACTATATTATTTCTATCCTTCCAGATCCTCCAAATTAAATGCGGGATGGCTAATTTCCAGATTCTTCTGATAGCACAATGTCTGAATGGTGGGTTCCATTGGTTCCACAGCTGAGTAAGATCCTCCGGCATCACCCAGAGAGCTTCAAATTTGGAAAGGACAAAGTTCCAAACTCTAAAGGCATAATCACAGTGTATGAACAGATGTCTAATGTCTTCATAGTTATTCCTACAAAGGTGGCACCAATTGGGAATGATAAAACCTCTTTTCATCAAATTGTCAGTGGTGAGAATTTTGCCTCTGATGGCCAGCCAAAGAAAAAAATTTATTTTGGGGGTTAACTCAGGCATCCAGATCAAGTTCCAGTTAAAGTCTGATTGGTTACTGTGGAAAAGACTGGTATAACCAGATTTGACTGAGTATTTACCCTCGTGTGAATTGCTCCAGATCAGCTCATCCTTGGAATCCAGCTGACACAAAGGGAAGAGATCCAAAAGGTCTTGGAGGGAGGAAATAGTCTGTTTCAGTTCAATACTCTCCATAGTAAGTCTTTTCCAATTCTTGTTGGTGCCATTTCCATCAATGTAGTCCTTAACTTTAGTTCCATATTTTCTTATAAGACTGTCCTTAGCAGTCCCAAATCTCTCCAAGAGATTATCATTGGACCAGTTATCCTCCCAGAAGTTAATGTCGCTGCCATCCCCAATTTTCCATTTGCTTCCCTTCTTAATGAAGTTTCTACTCTTAACCAGATTATTCCAAAAAATGGAACCATTGGGGAGTTGCTCATCATGCAGATAGGAGTAAACAGCTTGCTGATTCAAGTATTTTGTTTTAATGACATCAATCCAGGGTTGTTTCTCAGAAAGCAATCTCCAGCCCATCTTAGCAATGAGTGCCTCATTCATTTTCTCAATATTTTTTATTCCCAGCCCTCCCCTAGATTTAGGGGTGCAGACTTTATCCCAGGCCACAAGGTGAAATCTGAACTTTTCTTCCATGCCTTGCCATAAAATTTTTTTCTGAATCCTTTCAATTTTCTCTCTGAAGGAGGAAGGAATTTTGAATAGTGACATGATATATATGGGCAAACTTTGGAGTGTGCTTTTAATGAGAAGGCACTTACCAGCACTAGAGAGAGTGGTCCCTTTCCAACCGGCCATTTTTTTCTGAAATCTCGTCAATAAATCATCCCACACCGTGTGAGAGACTTTCTTCGTGCCAAGAGGGAGGCCTAAGTACGTTGCTGGAAGAGTACCAATTTTACAGCCCAGAATTTTAGCAATCTTGAGTTGTCTTTCCCCAGGGGTGTTAAAGAAAAAAAGGATGCTTTTGTCGTAATTGATCTCTTGCCCGGAAGCAGATTCATAAAGCTGCAGAAGAGCCTTGATAGCTTTAGCTTCAACCACTGAGGCCAGAAGAAGAAGGATAGTGTCGTCTGCAAACTGTTGATGAGAGACAGCTTGGCTGAGAGAAGTGGGTTTAGAACCATTTAAAAGGCCGTCTTCCACCGCTCTGCTAATTGTTCTACTAAGGCTGTCAGCCAGAAGGATGAAGAGAAGGGGGGAGATGGGGTCTCCCTGCCTTAGACCTCTGCTGCTGGTGAAGAATCCCACAGGCTCTCCATTAACAACCACAGAGAACCTGGCTGTAGATATACATGATTTAACAATTTTTCTAAACTTTTCTGTGAACCCAAATTTAGATAGAATCCTGTCAAGGAAGACCCAAGAAACTTTGTCAAAGGCTTTATTCATGTCGAGCTTAAGGATCATGTTAGCCTTTTTGTTATTTTCCATAGAATGCATAGTTTCGTGTACCATAATCACACCGTCTTGTATTATCCTACATTTAATGAAGCCACTCTGCTGCTTTGAGATGAGATCCTTCATTATGAGCTGCAGCCTAGAAGCAATAATTTTGGTGAAGATTCGAAAAATAGCATTAACCAGACTGATGGGTCTGAAATCCTTGAAATCTTTTGCATTCATTTTCTTAGGTGCCAGCACAATGTGTGTGTTATTGAGTTCTTTTAGAAGATTTCCCGATCTAAAAAATTCATTAACCGCTTTGAGAAGATCCTCCGAGCATATTTCCCAGAATTTCTGAAAAAAATTAATGGAGAATCCATCCGGTCCAGGAGCCTTATCCCCCTCAAGAGAAAAAACAGCCTTTTTTAGCTCATCAAGCGCGACCGCTTTAGTGATATCTCTGAATTTCTGGTCTTCAATATCATTCTGGGGGATTGCCTCTAGCATGAAGGAAATAGCTTCCGGATTGCTGACATTACTCTCTCTAAGAAGATTTTTGTAGAATTCAAGTGCTTGCTTCTTAATGCTGTTTGGATTTTTAGTAATACTTCCGTTGCTTTTAGAAACCTCTAATATCCTATTACTGGCTCTGTGCTTTAGAGTGGTCATGTGAAAGAACTTTGTATTCCTGTCCCCCTCTTTAAGCCAGATAGCTCTTGATTTAAGGCGCCAAAAGGATTCTTCTCTACTGCATATCGTGTGTAACTCAGAAAGAATTCTCTTTTCATTTACTTCATCTTCAACTGATCTCCCCATAGTATCCATTTTTAACTCAAGATCCTGAAGCTTCTGTTTTAATTCTTTCTTTTTTCCGAAGATGTTTCCAAAAACATTTTTGTTCCAAAGTTTGACTTGCTTTTTGACATTTTTGAGTTTTTGGACCAATCTGTACTGGGCAGTGCCTTCCCCATTCCAATCCCACCATTCCTTTATTCTATCATAGATATCAACGTGCTCCATCCACATTTTTTCAAATTTGAATGAGCTTCTTGCAGGTTTGGTCCAATTTAGAAAGCTTAAAGCAATCGGATTATGATCCGATCCAATTCTGGGCAGGGAAGAGAGGTAAAAGTCTTGGCTAAGAATCCAGTTTGCCGAGATAAGAGCCCTGTCCAGTCTCACCTGAATGAGCCCCTTTCCCACCCTTCTATTGTTCCAAGTATACTTATTACCATGCAGATCCACATCAATGAGGTTTTGTTCAGTGATAAAATCAGCAAGATCCTCCATACCATTAGAGAAGGTGGGGGTTCCCCCAAACTTTTCGCCTGGGTTTAGAGGGGAGTTGAAATCTCCCATGATAAGCCAGTTAGCAGAACTGTGCTGGTTTCTAAAGATTTTAAGATCAGCCCATAGTTTTCTTCTACCACTAGCAGAGTTAGGGGCATAGATATTAGACAAGATCCATTCACACTTTTTTTCAATAGTGACAAACTTAATTGCAAGATGATTAAAATTATCACTAAGGATCATACCAGTACAGTGCCTTTTATCCCAAAGAGTTGCCAGCCCTCCGGAAGCACCCTGAGAATCAACAGCCGCCATTTCAGAGCTATCCCAAAAATTATTTTTAATATTATCCATGGACATTGCTTTCATCTTAGTTTCTTGAAGAATCAAAATGCTGGGGTTACTGGAGTCCCGTAACTCCTTGATGTTTCTTTGCTTAGAGTAACCGTTAAGGCCTCTAATATTCCAAGATATGATCTTCATATGGAATGGTTGGTAGTTGGATTTGCTTGGTGGTTCAGTTGTCGCTGAACACCATCTGCAATATCCCTCTCTGTTTTCTTAGCTCTGAGAGTTTTTTTAGAGGGTCTTCCTCTTTTCGAGCTTCCTCCAAAATCAGCTAATCGTCTAACTGAAGATCTGGTTTTTCTGGAGGTAGAGGTGTCCCAATTGTCAATTTCCTTTTTCTTTTCACTATAAAGTGATTCTGGGATCCTTTCAAAGCCTTCCATTCTTTTTTTTTTCTTTTTTGAGATGACCAAAGTGAACCCAGAGTCTGGATCTTCCTTTTCCTTGGCAGGCGTAATCTCCCCTTCCTCTTGTTCCTTATGAATATTGACAGGAGTGTGATTGTAACAGACCTGCTCAGTCACTGTTGACATGCTGAGGTATGGCAGCGGATCCTCAATTCCTTTCTCTCCAGTAGGGAGAGACTCCAGGGGCTCAAACACCCTCATATCCTCCTTGATACAAGCTTCCTTTCTAACGAAAGGCAGGATTTCTTTCTCTTCTGAACCAGAAGGGATTAAAAAGGTCTTCTTTTCCATGGTAGGCGTGATCCCCCCCTACCTTTTGTTCCTTATGGATACTGTCAGGAGTATGACCAGAAGCAGTTTTGAGGCTGCAACAGTCCTGCGCAGACGCTGTTGAAATGCTGAGGTATGGCAGCAGATCCGCATTTCCTGTCTCTCCAGAAGAGAGGATCGCCAGGGGTTCACTCACATCCATATTCTCCTTGTTGCAAGCTTCCTCTCTAATGAATGTCAGGATTTCTTTCTCATCTGAACCAGAAGGGATTAAACCTTCTTGTTCGTTCACTTCCAAGGAATCCTTAGCAAGGTCATCCTTCACAGAAGTTTCAAAAGGTTTGTCCGGAGATGCCTTCATAGTTTTGACCACTACTTCATTGTTGGGGGAAGCTATTGAAGCATCTTTGGGACGCCAGACAAGATGTTTCTTAATATGAGTTCTAAAACCCCCCTTTTTTCTTTTTTTTCCCCCTGCTATTTAACTGCACATTTCTCTGGCTGGGACCTTTATCTTCAGTTTTCCTTTCCTGGCTTGGATCCTTGTTGACTTTGTTTAGATCTGCGTCAATCTCAGGCTGAACAGAAACCAAAAGAGGGGTCTTCTTCTTGTTGCAGTTTTCGTCAGAGTGACCAATGCTTTGGCATCGCTTACATCTTAAGGTCTCAACTTCAATTCTTTGAGTCCAGGATCCAAATCTAGTTTTCAATATTATGTGCTCTGGAAACTCCTGATCAATGGCTGAGACAATGCAGAACCGAGCAAAAGCAAGCCTGGATCTGTTTCTTGTGGGTCCATCTAAACCAATAGGTGAGCCAAGGGATTTTGCAATATTTAACAGTATTTCATCATCCCAAAGATGCAATGGCAATCCTGGTAGCCTACACCAGATAGGAATGGTGTTTATGTTTTCTGTATTTGGATCAAAACCCGGATACCATTTTTTCAAAAAAAGACCCATATTTCCCAACCACCAGGGGCCTCCAAGTAACACCGAATCTAAATCCTCTTGTTGGTTAAATTTAGCCAAGAAAAAACCTTTTGGCATAATGGTAATGCTTAGGGCTCCCTTGGGTTTCCATTTTCTCAAAGCCCATTTTCTAATGAAATCAATATTAGGTCTAGAGCCAAGAAACTTACCAACGAGGGAGAGGTTTGTTTTGTTTAAAGCTCTATCAACAAAACCATCTGGGACCCTAAGACAGGTGGCACCCTCTTTGTCCATTTCCCATGTGAACTGTTCAGTGCTTTTCGGACCCACCTTGAGGTTAGGGCTTTGAAAAAGCTTATTCCAAGCCAAAGGTGTGGATCTCAGTATTTCCTCCTTTTCTCTGCTAGCCGTCCGATTGCAGTCTGAGATCTGCTTTTCCTCAGCAAGTTTTGTCATATTGCGCAGACTTTCCGCAGCCAGAACTGCAGAGACCGCACTGGCAGTACCTCCCGCTTTTTCGACTTTCTTACCCGTGTCTTCAAACGCCCTACATGGGCTATAGCTCAGCCTTTCCTCAGCATTTTTAACCGTGGTTCGCAGACATTCTGCAGCCAAAGCTGCGGAAACTGCGGAAACCGTGTCCTCGAAGATCTCTCCATCGCTAGATCTCTCCATCGCTGAAACCGTGTCCCTTTCAATATTGTTATATCAAAAATCAAATGATTGTAGGTGGTGACGAAGGTAAAAAATCTAAGGGCATTCCTCATTTCCTATTGTTATACTAGGAATATTTTTTTGTACATAATTTATTTGAATAGAATGTAATGTTTCAGTGTGATGAGTCTTTACACACTGTATTGTAGTTATTTCATTGCATTGGAAAGTGGTATATGATTTCTATTATCGAGCAAAATCTAGTATTTAAGCATGCTCCGAATTAATTTAGGCATATATATTTCATTAATAAAAATTGCTCAAAGATTTTTTACAATAAATATTTTCTATTAATTCACATTCACAACTTGTACACTCACTCTCTGAACTTATAATCGAGGAAAATTTAAATTCTCCTAACTTATAATCTATAATTTCAGCATACAAAATAGTTACACAGAACCATCACAAAAATGATTGTATTTTATTTACAATGTTAAGCTATATCATCATAATAACATTTTGAAATGCTAACATTTTATTTAGCATTTACTAGCTCCAAATATTTGATGTCCTCTACCACATTCTTTCCCTTTGACATTATTAGTGATAAGTCTTTGTACAAATTGGTCATCAACCACATATATTTTGAACAATGTTCTCCTCTGCTTGTCATCCAACCATAAAATTTACTGGAAGGTTTCCCTTCGCACCTAATGTAATACACATTGTGTCTTCAGAACTGTAGGGAACATTGTTTATACTCCAAAACTTTTCTAGATATTTTTTTGCAATTCCATCGACTATATGCAATGTTATTTTCCCCAGGTGACTACTAGATTCAAGTCAGTTGATAATTTTTTATTGAATGCCTTTATCATATTTTCAACATCAGTAGAAGGGATTTTGTCTTACCAGAATCCCATTTCAAATTTCATTGATAACGAATTTATAAACTCTTTCAGGCCACCTCACACATTGATAGTCTCCTTGCGGAACTTGAATGACATGTCCCTAGACGACGATTGATTTTTCTCATACAAAAAACACTCAAAATATAAAATAAGAAAGTAATTCTTGTGGCTAACTATAGGGAAGTAAATATTTTTTTAATTGGTCTCATATCAATTCTAACCAATGGAAAAAATCAACATTTTAGCTTGTGGCTACCACTTACTAGTGGGCCTTGCAAGTAGGACTGCATCTTCTTTACTCGCAGTTGGATGCTTTGATGCAAGATCTGTTTCAAATAAACATCAATTTATTCATAATATAGCTATTTCTATGACAAATGAAAGTGTATTTGAAAAAAACATAGTGATCTACGTGGTAAAATGGTAAATTCAATATTAGCACTTTAGGTAGCTACCACTTACTGACTGAGCTTCCGGCTTGGCTTGCATAGACCTTACTAGCTACTAGTTTTTTTTATGAAATATGTATTGCAAATAACAAAAATAAATTCATAAAAAATTTCATGTTGTAGAAAATGAAAGCATAATAGAAATTCATACTGGTCTCCGTGGTAATATGGTAAGTAAAAATCAAAATGTTATGTCTTCTGAATGAATTATAGCAACCACTAGGGTTCGTTTATATCCATTAAACCACCCATTGGCGGACAATAGTTTTGAGATATTGATGTGGATTAGAAACCGCTAGGCTATGCCATCATTGGATGGAATAACCATCGATTCTAATGTTTGTATCATTTTTTCGATATTAATGGTTTATGTAAATAACCAACAACTTGGTAACTACAAACTATGAAGCATTGGATACCATGATGAAATTTTGAAATAGGTTATTTGGTAATTCCTTTTTTGAAAATGGTTACAATTATAGAATTAGTTGATATCATTTTCTATAACTTTGTGAGCCTTAGAAATGGTTATGTTTAAAAATACACATGGCTAACATACCTGGTTCTGACTACATATTCATGTCGGTTACCACCACACACTCCATTGTTACTTTCTCCAGTTGTTGGTCATTTGTATAAACCATTAATTGTCTTATAAATTTATGGGTATTAGTAGCGGTTCTTATTTATAAATGCAAATGACTAAAATACCAAGATTTGATTGCATATTTTTGCATGATGTGGCTAAGTTCTCCTCATCTATTGTCAGAGCTGGTGAACATAGAGTATTGTCAAAAAAACGAAAAACAATGGAAATTGAAAAAAGATCTCATTAAACATATTTATAAAATGAATGAAGGTCAATCACCATGTTGAGTTGGTTGTGTAGCATCAAGTTGAGAGGTTTTTACATTAACTCATATTTTTCTTTGGTTGTTTACGTAAATAAAAAATGTGTAAGTAGATTTTTTCGGTTAAAATACATTTAACATAATTACATGTTTGAGTTGCATTCCGGTACAAACCTTTCTTCATATGAGAATAATAACATTTCAAAAACATTTCTTGACTATGTGTCTCAATAATAAAAAACAACAGATAGATTGGATTCAACCAATGCATGTAGTGTGACATTGCCAATGTAAAACACTAATACTAAATAAATATGGGAACATGATTGAGAAAACATCTCAGACCAAAACTCATATGATCGCTCGAAAGGAAAAGGATGTTTATTTCCTTTTAGGTCAATTTTTCTTACAGTTATCAATTGTTGTGGACATTTTTCCATCCAATCCCTAGTGAATTCTTCCCTTTCATCATTGTTATCATCATAGTTGTGCACTCCAGTTATTGTGTACATAAGACACAAACTTTTAAATTACCCACTGCTATCATAGAGTCTGTAGCATCCATCCAGAATCAATTCTTCACTATCTTTAACCTTTTCCATGTATTTTTTTACTGTTTCTCTCAACATTTTTGAATATTCAATTGGTATGAGAACAATAATAATACAATCCAACACATTGGTTCTAATAATTGTTAGCAACTGCATTATTACTTCAAAAGAAATATAGCTAGATAAATTGCAAAAATAAGCGATAACACATTCTGCATTGAAAGGATTAGTGGCAGGAATATTTGCTAGAGTTGACGAAATATGGAATGGGTACACACATTGACAAGTAAATTCTTTTGTGTCCTCCATCCTTGCCAGTATATTGCCTTCCATTGACACCACATAGTTGTATAATATTGTCTAAGCCTCGACAGAAAGAAATTCTTCTGCCACCTGGTCCTTTTTTCATTTAGCTTTTTTCCACCTATGTGGGAATCATATTTTCTCTTTCCTTTTCTCTCTTCACCCAATAGTACAAACAACTAGTGGTAGTGTGATTCATGCAATTTAAATTTTTCAATTACATTGGATTCACTATAGGATGTCAATAGATCAATATCTGGATGTTTGTCTTTAAAATATTGTAGAAATTTTTCTCTCATTTTTCTGTCTCCTTTTATTCTCTGATAGTAAGAATCAAATGTCTCTACTATTACGCCAACCTGAATAAGGCCAATTAACCAGACATCCCTTGATTGTACTTTATCTGCTAGTACTAATAGTTCTTCATCGTTCATTCCTCTAGCATCCCTGAATGAATTGGTTGTGAATCTTGCCAATGAATTAGGCTGAAATTTATCCTGATTATCTTTAATAGGTGAACAAACAAGGCCACCAGATCTAAAAAACTCAAATGTTGTAGTCCATTTAGTCCATATATCATCTAGAAAATAATAGAAAAGTCCATTTGTCATATAGATTGTTCGTTTGTGTCCATTTTGAAAATCAAAAGGCATTGATTCTCAAAGTTCTGCATTCAAAGGAAAATCATATGTTTTATCTTTTTATATAAGGAAGATAAATGTTAATAAAAAATGCAATAAAATTAAAATACATTACCCTCCACTCCTCTGTTTTGTTTTTTTCCAATCTGGGACATTGAGGACATCCAAGCGATTTCCAAATTGATCTAGCTTTGTACAAAAAATCAATAAACTTGGTTTCTATCCAAGTTCTGTTCACTTCATTCTGTTGTTTACAAATATTAGTAATGGCTTTGTTAGTTGCATTTGTAGAAAGAATGTGAGCCCTTTGAAACTGTAGCCTCTTATGTAAAGACTTGTAAGTATCTGAGCCCAAAATCTTTTTTTGTGCACATATTGTATGTTGGCCATCAAGTATATAAAATTTAACATCATCCCTTTCCAATTCTTTTGGATCTTGGAGCTCCATAACCTTATTTTTAGACTTCAAGAAGGGAAGAAGAATTGTGTCCCTCTATGTAGTAATAACATTTATCAACATGGAATACACAAGAAGGTCAATATTCTCATCATCTACAGGATGATACTAATACTCATGAGGTGCTACATGGCACTTCAAAACATCAATTGAAAATACTTCACCATTGAACAAAAATTAATCAAACTGCTAAATAGTTGAAGGTTTTGTTTTTGTGAATATAGTGGTTGCTTTCTTCAGCAATGCAGCTGATTTAGTATTCTTTTTCAACCCCTGCAACTTTGATCTGGATGGATCGAGCTCCAATTTATCCAAATATGTTTCTCCTCATCATAGTAAACAACTTTGCATATTTAGGAGGTGAAAGCAAACTTGTTCTATTCAAAAAATGATATATGGAAGAGGTTACATCATCTCTATACACTTTTCTGAGTACTGCAAGCATGCCAATATGAATGTATTTTGTATTTAAACAACCAATTTTGTCTTTATCTACTAACAACCCCAAATCCCAACCATATATTGAACATGAACATTGTGTTTTGTCTTTGTGAGGCCCTCATTTCCCATTTCTTGAATAAAGAAACATCCAACTCCATATCTAGAATAAGACACTTATTATTTTCATAGTCAATGTGTTTGACTTGAACACACAATGTACTCAAATCAACAAATGCAGAGGATATAACCATTTTGACTTCCTCATGTCCATCATCTATAACAAAAAACAACCACAGGTCATTGTAGTAGTTGTCAGGGCCATGGATTTCAACAAACCATTCCTCATCTCTTTTCTTCCAGCACTCAGTGCCTTCAATGAATGGAATTTCCAAGAATGGATTGTGACCAATGGAAGACATTGTACCTGTAATTGGAGTAGAATATATTAATAATTACTTCACATATGGAGTAATTTTTTTCCCATTATATGATAATGAATGTAAGTATTAGCCTTTGCGATCACCAATATCTATAATACATTACTTTTTATCATTGGTGAGTAATCAACATAAATGTTAGCGACCGCTAGGCTTCGACCGGACATGATATCTAACCTTCAACTGGTTACTGTAAATCATATTTTGTGGATCACATCATTAATACTAGAAACTATGCAAAATTGTTCTTGACAATTAACATGCAACATATTTTGGAAGGATTATCCATTGTCTGACAACCATCCACATTGTGTAGATAGCATGAAAGGAATGTTTGAAAACATAAATGTTAGCGAGAGAGAGGATTTAAGTCAACATATGAATGGAAAGTTTTTAACATTACTTGTTGGTAATTAACACCAATTCAATAGACTAATGTAAAGGCCATTAAGATTTAATTTTTCAAATTTTGAGCACAGTGTGTGAGAAACAAAACACAATAATGGGTCTAGTGGTCGCTAAGCAAAATTTTTTAAACATAAAAAATGTTTAGTTATCCCATAACACATTTTGCAAAGAATAACATAGTGCCCACTAAGACCTAATGAGTTTTATTTGAAATTGAGCATTGGAGTATGCCGTAATTCACATCCATTCATATCAAATAAAATTCTTCGCGGCCACAAAGCTCCATTACTAATTGAAAGGAATGACATAAAGACCACTAGGATTTTCCAGTTCTTGATTTAAAAAGAGAGATAAAATAAAAAATCATTGTCTAGCCTATCGGCCTCAAGGTTCCTGACATTACCTCTTGTGGTTGTAACCACTATCTCTACACTTTTGAATTGATATTGTTTTTCAATGACTATAACTTTATCATATTGGCTTGACTATTCCTGATGGAGCCAAGTGTTGTACTACAAACCCTTGGGAGGGATGAAGCCTTATATTGTTCTCATAAGATATATTCTTTATGTCGTATAATTCATTTAGGTTCTTATATTATAGAATGTGTAGATACCGCTAAGCTGCATTACTAATTGTAAGGAATAACATAGTGGCAGCTAGGCTCAACAGTCTCTCAATTTGAAAAAAGGGACCTCTAATCTCCATTACTAGTTGAAAAGAATAATGTAGCGGCTGCTAGGCTCAACATTTTATTCATTTGAAAATAGCTATATAATAACAAACAATGGTCTAGCTTAGCGGCCACTAAGCTCCTATGATTACCGATTGTCATTGTAAGCACTATATGTTCAACTTTGGACTGATATTGTTTTTCAATGATAGTAATTATATCGTATTGGTTGGACTTCGCATGTCGGACCCAATTGTAGCACTACATTCCAACAAGATGGATAAAGACTTATATATTTCACCTAAAATATATCTTTGTAAATTATAAGCCATATTCATTCGTATCAAAGAAAAATCCTAGTGACCGGTAGGCTTAACAATTTCTTAATTTCAAAATAACTATTGAATAACAAATCATGGTCTAGCTTAGCGGCCACTATGATACTTTCATTACCTCTTGTCATAGAAATCACTAGTTGTACAACTTTAGATCGATTGTAATTGTCAATGACTATAATTGTATCAAATTAGCCACATGTTACCTGGTGGAGCCAATTTTTGCACTACTTTCCATCGTGAGGGATCAAGACTTTCTCTTCATATTAAATAAAAATTCTTAGTGACCGCTAAGCTCCATTACTAGTTGAAAGGAATAATGTTGTAGCGGATATAGGGCACAACAGTTTCTAAATTTGATAATAGATATATAATAACAAACAATGGTCTAGCTTAGTGGCCGTTGGGATCCTATCATTACCATTTTCCATTGTAATCACTATCTATTCAACTTTGGATGGTTAGTGCTTTTCATTTATTGTAATTGTATCATATTGGGTAGACTTCACATGGCGGACCCAATTGTTGCACTACATTCCATCGAGAGGCATCTAGTCTTATTTATTTCTCCTAAGATATATCTTTGAAAATTGTAATCCAATTTTTTTCATATCAAAGAAAAATGGTATCACCCACTAGGCTCAACAATTTCTTAATTTCAAAATAGCCATTGAATAACAAATCATGGTCTAGCTTAGTGGCCACTACGATCATATCATTACCTCTTGTCATAGCAATCACTATCTGTACAACTTTAGATCGATTGTAATTTTCAATGATTATAATGTTATCAAATTGTCCACATGTTACCTGGTGGAGCCAATTCCTGCAATGCTTTCCATCGAGAGGGATCAAGACTTTCTATTCTTATCAAAGAAAATGCTTAGCGACCACCAGCCTTCATTACTAGTTGAAAGGAATAACGTAGCGGCCGCTAGGCTCAACAGTTTTAAATTTGAGAATAACTATATAATAAAAAACAATGGTCTATCTTAGGGGTCGTTAGGATCGTATCATTACCATTTGTAATTCTAATCACTATTGTAATCACTATAGTGTTTTCTGCTTTTGATCGATAGTGTTTTTCATTAGACCCAATTGGAATTGTATCGAGAGGATTCAAGACTTATTTATTTCTCCTAAGATATATCTTTGTAAATTATAATCCATATTCATTCGTATCAAAGAAAAATCCTAGCAACCACTAGGCTTAATAAATTTCTCAATTTCCAAGTAGCTATTGATTAACAACTCATGGTCTAGCTTAGAGCTGCTAGGATCCTTTCATTACCTCTTGTCGTAGTAATCACTATCTTTACATCTTTAGATCGATTGTAATTTGCAATGATTATAATTGTATCAAATTGGTTGCACATTACCTGGTGGAGCCAATTCCTACACTACGTTCCATCAAGAGGGATCAAGACTTTTGGTTCGTATCAAAGAAAATGTTTATTTAACGCTAAGCTCCATTACTAGTTGAAAGGAATAATGTAGCGGCCAATAGGCTCAACAATTTCTAATTTGTGAATATCTATATAATAACAAACAATGGTCTAGCTTAGCGGCCGCTAGGCTCCTATCATTATCACTTGTCATTGTAATCACTATTTGTTCTGCTTTAGATCGATAGTGTTTTTCATTGATTATAATTGTATCGTTTTGGGTGGAATTTACATGGCAGCCCCAATTGTTGCACTACATATTTATCTCGTATAAGATATATCTTTGTAAATTGGAATCCATATATACCCCTGAGAGTAAGTGATATTTTTTGTAGTTTTGATAAGATAAATCATTGCAACATATAATTCACATCGGTTCTTATCAAATAAAATGCATAGCGACCACTAAGTTGCTTTATTTATTGATTGAAATGACATAGGGTTTGCTGGGCACAACAATTACTTAATTTGGAAATAGCGATAGAATAAAAAATCATGATATAGCTTAACGCCCGCTAGCTATATACCAATATCTCTTGTCATTGTAAACACTATCTTTATAACTTTGAGGTGCTATTGTTTTTTGGTGTTTTAATGCAAAAAACACCTTCTGGGATTTAGAATTTTCATGCCACGTGTCATCATTTTACTGGTAGCTATTTATATTATAATATATCACAGTTTCATATAGTTTTGAAATATTTTATAATCATTTCTTTATATATAAATTTCATAATAAATGTGTCAATTATAATGTTTTCTAATTATCAGGTTCAAAACATGCCATGTGGCACAAAGTAATTGGATAATTATTTTTCATTAGCACACTACATCTAACATTGTCTAGGTCGATTTTGATAAAAATAAAAATAAATGTGCCTATACATTCATACACTTTATTTCTTCTGTTTTATTATAATATTATATGTTTTATTACGTTTTAACTATTTTAAGCTATAGCCAATAACAAAAGCGTTGTTTTCAATATTGTTTATTTTTTCGATATCCCGCACCTTTTCTTAATGAGTGGTAAATTCAAAATTTGAATTGCGAATTCCCCCGCATTTTTGAGAATTTAAAATTTCAATATTAACACAAATTCCCCACTCTAATTTTCAAATTTCCATATCCCGCACTTTTTATATTTTCAAAATTTCTAACATGGAATGTGCTAGAAAAAAATATTAAATACCCCAGAGAACTAGTTTTTAGGGTTTTTGTTTTTTTGGTCTTGCAGAAATAGCAACTCGTGAAATCATAGAACAATACAAGCAAGCCAAAGATTGCAAGGCCAAATGCAAGAATCCCAGTCGTTTTGGCTAGGGAACAATCAGGTAGTAATTATAATCTCATTCATGGATTAACAAAAAGGGAACAATCAGGTAGTAACAAAAAGGATGCACACACACTAGGGAAGCAAAAGGGGTTGCAGAAAAATAGTGCAGATAGTTAGTTCGATGCAGCAGATGGTGGTTTGAATGACATCACCAAACATGAAATAATCTCATATCTAAATCAGGTATTTATAAAAAAATGTATACTATACTAAATGTACACCTTTTTTATCGCAGGCTTGTTCAGTCGTCTTATATTTGACCAAATCATGTCTTTTTCACGTCAGTCCATCCTTGTTTTTCCATACAAAAATGTGCTATGTGGCCCAACTCTACTTACCAGTTCCTTTTGATATTTTTGTCAAACCACCTTGTGCTTACTAGGTCCTATTTTTTTCATGTCATTCTAGCCCTACTTTTCCCTACAAAAACATGCTTTGTAGCCCAGCTCTGCTTACCAGTTCCTTCTGATCATTTTGTCACACCGCCTTGTTCTTCAAGAAAACAAGGAATATGTTGTGCCCCAACCAAAGAAAATTTAATCCCTTTTCATCTCTGGTTTTTATTTCATTTGAATGCTTTCAAGTTTCTGTTGATCTATGTCCCCCTCTGGATTGTTTTTCCCGATAATGATGGCCAGTCACATAATCACTAGTTTTTAAAATTGTAATGTTTAGTGAGACTCAAAATATTGTTTTGGTATTTGTTACGTCTACCTTTTTTCCTTTTAATATGATGATAGAAACAACCCGAGGTAAATATTTCATTGTACATTATTTATATGGTTGTTTCGTTGACTTTGTGAGAAGATATTTGAGGTTAACAAAATGGTTTAAAACTGTAAAATCATATTAAGTTTTCAATTGTGAGATAATTTTTTTGTGCAATGGAAGGTAAACATATTATATATATGCCTAAATTTTATATATTAAATATTTTAATCACTATGTATTTAAATTTATAGTTCCTTTTAAAAATTTTATGAAAAAAAAATCACATAACTTATGTAGTCATGACGATATAATTATTTTAAAACAATATTATTAGTAGGCCATGTATTATTGGTGGAAGATAGAGTGTTGTCATATATATTAATTCATTAGGGTTGTTATGGAAGGCCACAAACTAATATGTTGAACATTAGGGTTTCTAGAAATTAACACATTAATTAATTATATTCATAGCATAGTGGTCCGCTAGGTTATGTGCAACATATTATTTGGATTTTAGCTTTCCTAGGATTTAACAAAAACAAGAAATCTATTGCAATCTTAGTGGTTGCTAGGGTATAACACAATACCATATTTGCAGCTTAGCAATTGGTACTCAATAACAGATATTTTGAAGTCATAGGCTGCTAAGACACTGCCACATCATAATATTTGGAACATAGCAGTCACTAGGATTTAACAAAATAAAGAAAGATATTGTGAGTCTAGCATCCACTAGGTATTCCACAACATATTATTTGGAGCTTAGCGGTCGCTAGGGTTTCACAAACTAAAGTAAGGTAGTATGAAATTAGCAGCCACTACGTACTGCCACAACATAATATTTAAAACAACACTTTCAACTGGATTTAACATTTTAAATGAAATTGATTTGAGCTTAGTGGCCACTAGCCTTTACAATGATGTAATAATTTAAGCTTGGTGCTCATTAAGATTTAACCCATAATATTTGGAGCATAGCGGGTCACAAGGATTTAACAGATTAAATGAAGATTCTAGGAGGATAGCATTTGCTAGAATATGCATACTCATAATGTTTGCAAGTTGTCGGCGGTATGCATTAACAAATAAAATTAAAAATGTTTAGCTACATGGCATCTAGGTGCTTCCACAATAGAATATTTCAAGCTTAGATGTCTCGAGCATTTAACAAGACGAAGAATGAAATTTTTAGCTTAGCGTTCACTAGCTTATGTTGCAATATTTTATTTGAAGATATGTTGTCACTAGGATTCAACAAAAAACAAGTAAGATATTGCAAGCTTAGCAGCTACTAGGTTATGCCTCAAAAACATTTTCTGAGCTTAGCGATCGGTTCTCAATAATGGATATCATGAAGTTATATGCCACTAAGACACTGCCACATCATAATATTTGGAACATAGCGGCCACTAGGATTTAACAAAATAAAGAAAGATATTTCAAGTCTAGCATCCACTAGGTATTGCCGCAACATATTATTTGTAGCTTAGTGGTCGCTAGGATTTCACAAATTAAATTAAGGTAGTATGAAATTAGTGATTGACTATGTACTGCAACAACATAATTTTAAAAAAAGCTTTCGACAAGATTTAACATTTTAAATGAAATTTATTTGAGCTTAGCGGCCACTAGCCTTTACAACATTGTAATAATTTAAGCTTTAGCATTTGTTAGGATTTAACCCATAATATTTGGGGCATAGCGGTCGCAAGAATTTAACACATTAAATTAAGATTCTAGGAGGCTAGCGTCTGCTAGAATATGCATACTCATAGTGTTTGCAAGTTGTCGGCGGTATGCTTTAACAAATCAAATTAACAAATTTTGAGCTACATGGCATCTAGTTGCTTCCACAATAGAATATTTTGAGCTTAGATGTCTCGAGAATTTAACAAGATGAAGAATGAAATTTTTAGCTTAGCATCTGCTACCTTATGTTGCAACATATTATTTGAAGATATGTTGTCGCTAGGATTCAATGAAAAACATGTAAGATATTGTGAGCTTAGCAGCCGCTAGGTTATGCATGAATTTTTTTTTCCGAGCTTAGCAATTGGTACTCAATAACGGATATTTTGAACTCTTAGGCCACAAGGACACTACCACATCACTATAGTCAGAACATATCAGCCACTAGGATTTAAAAAATAAAGAAATATATTTTGAGTCTTGCATCTGCTAGGTATTGCAATAAAATATTATTTGTAGCTTAGTGGTTGCTAGGATTTCACAAACTAAATTAAGGTAGTATGAAATTAGTGGATGCTACATACTGCCACAACATAATATTTAAAAGATATTTTGACCGGACAAGATTTAAAATTTTAAATGAAATTAAAAGAATTTGAGCTTAGAAATTTATTTGTTAGCAGCCACTAGCCTTTACAATAATGTAATAATTTAAGCTTAACACTCATTAGGATTTAACCCATAATATTTGGGGCATAGTGGTCGCAAGAATTTAACACATTAAATTAAGATTCCAGGAGGCTAGCATCCACTAGAATATGTGTACTCATAATGTTGGCAAGTTGTCAGCGGTATGCTTTAATAAATCAAATTAACAAATTTTGAGCTACACAGAATCTAGTTGCTTCCACAATAGAATATTTCGAGCTTAGATGTCTCAAGCATTTAACAAGACGAAGAATGAAATTTTTAGCTTAGTGTCTGCTACCTTATGTTGTAATATTTTATTTGAAATATGTTGTCGCTGGGATTCAAATAACAAGTAAATTATTGTGAGCTTAGCAGCCGCTAGGTTATGCCTCAAAATTTTATTTTTAGCTTAGTGATCGGTTCTCAATAATAGATATCATGAAGTTATACACCGCTAAGACACTGCCACATCATAATATTTGGAACATAGCATCCACTAGGATTTAACAAAATAAAGAAATATATTTCGAGTCTAGCGTCCGCTAGGTATTGCAGCAACATATTATTTGTAGCTTAACGGTCGCTAGGATTTCACAAATTAAATTAAGGTAGTATGAAATTAGTGGCTGCTACGTACTGCAATAACATAATATTTTTAAAAAAAGATTTTGACAGGATTTAACATTTTAAATGAAATTTATTTTAGCTTAGTGGCCACTAGCCTTTACAATGATGTAATAATTTAAGCTTAGTGTTCATTAGGATTTAACACATAATATTTGGGGCATAGCAGTCACAAGAATTTAACACATTAAATTAATATTATAGGAGGCTAGCGTCCGCTAGAATATGCATACTCATAATGTTTGCAAGTTGTCGGTGGTATGCTTTAACAAATCAAATTAACAAATTTTGAGCTACATGGCATCTAGTTGCTTCCACAATAGAATATTTTGAGCTTAGATGTCTCGAGCATTTAACAAGATGAAGAATGAAATTTTTAGCTTAGCATTCACTAGCTTATGTTGTAACATATAATTTGAAGATATGTTGTCGATAGGATTCAACAACAAACAAGTAAGATATTGTGAACTTAACAACCGCTATATTATGCCTCAAAAACATTTTCCAAACTTAGCGATTGATTATCAATAATGGATATCTTGAAGTGATATGCTGCTAAGACACTACCACATCATAATATTTGGAACATAGCAGCCGCTAGGATTTAACAAAATAAAGAAAGATATTTCGAGTCTAGCATTCTGCTAGGTATTGCTGCAACATATTATTTGTAGCTTAGCGAGCGCTAGGATTTTACAAATTAAATTAAGGTTGTATGAAATTACAATATTAGTGGCCACTAGGTTATGCCTCAATTTTTTTTTTGAGCTTAGCGACCGGTACTCAACAACAAATATTTTGGACTCTTATGTCGCTAAGTCACTACCACTATTGTAAATTTCTAGATTTAATGTGTGCTAGCATTTAACAAGTCAAAGAATGATTTTTTCTGATTAGCGTTTGCTAGCTTATGTTGCAACATATATTTTTAATATTTGGTGTCGCTATGATTTAACAAAAAACATGTAAGATATTGTGAGCTTAGTGATCGGTACTCAATTATGGATATTTGAGCATAATGTGCACTATTTTATGCCATAATGACATATTTGGAGCTTAGTGTATCAAAACAAAAAAATGCATGATTAGGTGAGTATAACATTTGGTTTACACGAACATTTAATCAATTATAAATATTCATCTATTAACATGTCATGCATATTACATTGCTTACCCACCTATCTCAGATACTACCATTTATGATTCACTGTGGTTCTTCCTTAACTATGGGTTGTTGTTGATCTGAGTCCGTGGGCATAGTTGCTTCATGGGTTTGTTTCTCTCATTTGGGACCTATTTTACCATCTCGTTTCCGTGCCTCCTCAATATATTTTTTACAAATATGAGAATTTGTGGCTGTATTTTTTGTGTGAACAATCGGGATTCTATATAGCATAATAGACTTGTCAAGCAAATCCTTTTGACTATGAATTGCTTTTTTAGCAATTTATTTCAGAGTCTCTATTTTTTGTATTTTTTCCCTTGTTTTGGAAATAATCTCAACAACATGTGAAGTTTCCCCTTCATTCGCCTCAGTTATTCTCCTTTGAAAAGTAACCAAGAATTTCTTAAGCGATGTCACGAAATATTCATTGGAAACCAATTCATGGTTTCCGTTAAATACTTCCATGACCAAAGCTTATGTGAAAACCTGATTTCCTCTAGAAATAATGTTGTCAAACTGCAAAGAAATTCTTCTTACCTATTCATTCCATTCCCTTATTCTTTCCTTCGTATAATTAGCATATGTCTGGCTTATACCAATATTGTCCACGATCAAAATTGAAGGGTCTTTAAAAATTCCTTTTTCAATGGCTTGCCCCAATCTGTATTAATGTTTTTTACAATGATGTCATTATTGTAATGAGTTTTTCATTCTTATTCAATAATGGTTCTGTCTACTCCTTTGCAACAATGCATTCCTTTATATTATTGTACAAGCCATGTAATGCCTCTTCTACATCAGAAATTGTACCAGGAGGAATTGTGAACTTTAATTGAGTTTTAAGCTCTTTATTTCTAGCAGGTACTCCCCTCACTACTTCTACGATTGCTTCTACTATAGCCCTTATCAAGGATTTCAGATCTTCCTTATATTGCACCACTTGGGATCCTTTGGATTTCCTTTTCTTTGTAAGAGTGAAGAGGTCTTCTGAAGTTTCATGCCAAATAATGGCTTGTTGTGTTGACATATTCTTTTTGGTTACCCTTTTCAAGGTTCCCATCCTTGGATTGAATTCAATGTTCACTAAGGGTTCTTCTTGTGCCTCCTAATCTTGATGTTCTTTGTGGGCAATTAAAAATTTCTCTACCCAATCATTCCTTACTTTATATGAAGTGGAGGGAGATGATTGAGAGGGTTGCACTGGGCTTCGGTGGCTAGGAATTTCAGTTTGGGTAGTCTCCTCTTCTTCACTTGATGAAGTTAAGGCATATGCATCCAAATTTGGAGCTTTATTTGGTTCAGGATAGACTTCTCGAAACTCATATCAAGATTCATTTGGTGGAGATAAGATAGGACATGGATGTTGTGAATGTTCTGAATACAAAGCTTACTTTCTCTTCATATCCTCCTTTTTAAAAATTGATCTCAGAGGTGGAACCGCCCCTGTCTCCTTCATATTCTTATTAACAAGGCTATCATGTGTTTGGGTAATCCATACCCAGTCATTATCATCATGCACATGAGCATACAATATATTTAACTCTCCTTTAAGAAAATTTAGGTGATTGGCAACCCTTTTCATTTTTTCATATTTCCTTAAATGGTGTTCAGGATTTGAAATGATTTTTTATGGGCCAATGCAGACTTTAAATCAGGCCACCTATTAAAATTAATGTGTCCCACATAGAATAGGAAGTGGGGATGTGTTTTAAGCTTCTTCTCCTTAAACTTTAAAGTAATACAATTGAAAATATGATATGCAACCTCTTGATTCTGGCAATTTATCTGGAAAATAATATGGCAACTGAAAAAGGAGGTGTAAGTAGCCCCACAATCATGATAATTGTATATTCTGGATAGAAGAATACGGATCCCATTTGCCTTATGGAAGTGAGGATGGCATCAAATATTCTCGGTATCATCATTTCATGTAATTGTTGGTAGAGATCAAGATACAAATAAGTGCATATATCTTGAATATGTGATCTGAAATGATGGGCATACAAGTCTGAATATTGCTCATTTACCTTGAAAGGGCTCGAAGGATACTAGATTTTACAGAAATCCAGACATTTGAGAACATCAAAGACAACATCAAGAAAATAAGAAGCCATGTAAAATGATTTTTGATTGTTGACAAAATTATTTCTTTGTCTCACTAAATTGACACAGAGAACCTAACCTAAGGTGGGAATATTTCCATCATCAATAATAACATAAAGTAACATGATCCAAGAAACATCCACCTTAGAGATTGAATTTTTTTCATATAGCCTATTCATGAGTGTCATGCCAATATGAACTCATGGTTTAAACCTTTTAATAAGGATATAGGAAATCTTAGAATCATCTATATTATAAAATGGGTCAAATGCCCAACTCAACAAAACATCTCTTAATCTCCTTTGGGCTATCTAAGACTTGACTATTTTTGAGTTGTACAAGGATTCCAACTCTGGAAGTTTATGTTATCCAAAATTACCCCCAGGTTATTTTGGATTTAACAAGTTTTAAAAATGGACTTAGTCATTTTTACAGGTCTGCGACGGTCAAATGGCCATCAAATTACACTTCCCAAAAGCCCTAGTCGTTGGCATTTAAAAATCCATGTGGTCTGGCTTCATTAACGGTCTATATTAAGAAAGTCTGATTGACGTTCAAATGCCTGTCAAACTCAATGAGTACATCAGCAAGGCTACATGGATATTAGTAGTCTGGTTAAGTCAAACATAGTCAAAGAAAGCTAGTGGTAATTCAATGGACTAAAATTTCAAAAACCATGAAACAATGGAGTAAGGTCAAAGAGTTCGGCGGGTTTTTCTTAAACCCATGGAACATTGGAAAGACAAAATACAAAGGAAAGAAAAGAAAAATGTGGAACCATTTTATTAGCTCACATTTCATAAACCTAAAAAATGTGAAGGCTCATCCAATCAAATCCAAACATGAGGCAAAGATTGATAGGTTTTGACACTATCGAAACGTGGAGTTTTCTCATTCACTTGCATTTCAAAATTATCAGTGGAGATCAAATAAAATTATGACAACGAAAAACACTTGGAGCTTTCCCATTGGATCCCAGTTTACATTTGCTAGAGGTTAGGGCTATTCAAGGACTAACATGCAAATTCATTGAACCCTCCCATTGGCTCACATTTCACATTTGTCGATTGAGGAACAAATTGTGAAGAAACATGATTAGTTCTTATTGGCTCGTGGTTCTAAGGGTCTGATAGGGTCTACAATGTGAAGAGCATAGAGCCTTTGCATTGGTCCACATGTCCAGAGACTGAAAAAGGTAAAGGAAAATCTGACATCTCAAAGGAATGTATCAAAGTTTTATTGGCCTGTATTTTCATAAAGGCAGTTCGTAAAAGGTAAAAGACAAGGACAGATGGAAAGCGGAGAAGAAAATATTGATATTGTGACCTAATGAGGAGTAGACACTTAGAAAAAGGAAAAACAAGTACACATTGGTAGAGGCTGATCCCCGAACCAATCATGGGCTGCCACGTGTCAAATTTCTTTGCCTCCCAATTAGAAAATCTTCAAATGGCCATATCTTTTGATCCCCTACACTAATTAGACAAAAATTATATCTTTGGAAATATATCATCAAGCTCTTCAATTTAACGTCATAAGAATTTGATTATGGTGGATATTAGTGGGTCAAAATGGAAAACATAGATTTCAGAGGTAGGAGAAGATTTTTTTTACACACAAACAGTAAAATCAGACAGCCCAACCACCAGACTTGATGAAACATGGCTCTATTTGCTTCTATAGGACGGAATTGACATAGTCATGGCTCTGTGAAGTGTCCATGTACTTTACAGAGGTCTTTAAGATAGATTGTTAGTGGTTTAATACTAAAATGTCATCCCCCTTATTCTCTCTCCTCTTTTCTTTCTTACTTCTCTTTCATTCGAGCTATAAATTGTAAAAAAATTCATTTTGAAGGGGGGACATTCAAAAAATGTAATGAAACTGTTTAAAAAAATTTCAAAATCAGCTTTGAGCTGTCAAACCTCCATTTTGGGCTTGACAATCTGTTCTTGTGCCTTCCTTTGTAACTGTAATGGTCTACGTATACTTTTATTGCAAAAAAGCTTATTTTGTGACACATTTGTCTGTCCTTGCTCATTTTAGCTGTAACCTTTCCTCTCTTTTGCTTATTGCATTGTGTTGTGCATGTATTTCTCCTTATAATTTCATTATGATGTGTTTCATATGAGAATAGATGGTAAATGAAGCTTGGGTATGTGTCAGTTATGTCTGGCCTTCCCTTTCTTCCTTTCTTTCTTTTTCTCCCTCACTAGATTGTCTCTCACCTCCTTTTATGGTGACTAATTTTAGTGTAGTTTTATTTTCATGCACTTTCTCTCCCTGGTCCCTTGGTAATTTTAGAATACGATTAGGTAGTTTGCTTTCTTGCATTAGGAGTAGATTGTGGCAGGTAGTTTAGGAGCAAGAACCAACTTTCTCAGGAGGGTTATCTCAAGCCGGAAAGTCCCACAACTTGAGAGGTAACCCAATGTTAGGAAACATTAGAGATATACATTGCCTAATCTCATGGTGCTACTTTCTTGCACTCATAGTTCTAGTATGCCTAGTGGGAAAAGCAAGTTAAAGCTATACATTTCACAGGTGTGTACTTTGGTCTACATTTTCATCTTAGCAAGTTTGATGTACTCTTGGTGAGATATAAACCTTTAGAGGAAAATTTCAAGCATATATGGTGACTCCAATGATTCAAGTGGCCCACTATCTTAGTTACAGACCTTTCCATTTATTCTTCCATTCATTATAATGTTTCCATTTCAGTCATGGCTCTCCAAAGAGATTTTCCATTCCCTCGTTTCAGTTCCAGTTCACTCCATTTGCAGCAGTTGGATGTTATCCCAAAAAAACGTTGAAAAATATGCACCTTTTCTATGGAAATGGAGATAAATCCCCTATTGATCACATTCAATATATTTCCAACCATTGTTCCATTCATGATGTCACATAGGTGAATGTTTTCCTTAGACTTCTAGTTTCATCTTTCAAAGGTAAAGAAAAAGATTAGTACATCAGTTTGGCTTCATAATCCATTTCCACATGGAATCAGTTGGGAGAACAACTTCACAATCGGTTGAAGGAGGATGCAGATGTAATTTGCCTCATGAAACAACTCAACAAGATACAATGGAATCCAATGGAGTTTATTCATAATTTAAACATTATATTTACAAGGCCCTGGCACAGAATTCCTCAAGAATTCAAACCCCCACAAGGTATGGAATTCTTGTAATATTTGAGGTCCTTTGATGTTGATTTAGCTATATTGATCCAATCCCTAGGAGGCAGCAGTCTTCCTCAATATTTTTACATTGCATCCCAAGCTGAGAAGATTCTCATTCAAGCTGGAAAAAGAAAACACATCCCCATTTTTGCAAATCTTCCCTCACCACCTAAAATTCTTCCTTCTCCTTGTGCAAATAATTAAAAATCCATGATTCCTTGCAAAAACCAAGAAGCTCCTTTTCTTCCTTATCCTTCATTAGATGTTTCATAAGTTTTTCATGCCCAAAACATTCCCCAAACTCTACAAAATTCTCTCCCATCTGCACCTAGGGAGCTATCCAACTTCTCTAAACAATGCACTAATGTTTTTAGAGGTTGTGGTGTTTCATATGTTGTCCCTACCTTTTGTCCAACACTCACTAAACCAAGTTACCCTACAAAGTTGATAAAAATGGAGGCCTATTATGATTTTGGAGAGAAGGGCATAAAGAAAACCAGTAGGGAAGGGGGCATGTTTTGGAGGTTCATTTGGCTTCTCTAATTGATCAAATCAGGACTTGTATGCATCAAACATCTTTTCTCAGACATGAAACAAATAAACACTCCATTATTTATACCTCTTATCCAACCAATTCAAATAATTTTGTATCTATTGAAGATTGGTCTGATTCAAACTGGGAGGATGAGATGGTTCAAGTAGTGTAAGAAAAGGGGATAAACACCAAAAAAGTAGGCATATTTGGAGGAAAATCAAATTGGCGGGGTTAGGGAAGAGGAGAAAGTGTTTTTCAACATTATTGGAACCCAAGGCCTCGAGGAAGAATTTATTGAAAGTGAGCAAGATGTCTTCAAGGAATGCAATGATCCTGATTGCTCTATATGTCTAGAGCTTGTAGTAATTTTGATGGAGGATCAGGATGGAACAAAGAATGGGGAAAGCCATGGTAAAACAAGTGTAAAATTAGCAGCCATGAAAATGGAAACAAAGTTATTTGTTGAGGAGACAATACCAATTCCAAATCAGCATACAAACAACCACACTTATGAAGAAAGTTTTTAGTATGATTCCATTCATGGAGTTAAGCTTCATAGCAATGGGAAAAATTCCACAATTAAACCTTTCCCCGCAAGGTACTTGGCTTCATTAGAGCCAAGGGAAAAGCCAACACCCATCATGCTTACTTATCAGCATGAGGATGAGTCTCATATAATGAAATATTAGCACTAAAGCCTATAGATCCCAAATAATGAGCATCTTGAGGAGGTAATCTTTTCGTTTGATGTTGATACTTTAGCTAGCTAGGTGGAAGATAATTTTCCACTCTTATTACAGGCCATGTTTATTGTAAAATTAATTACATGGCCTCTTTTTGTACCTAAGGGAAGTTATTTCTCCCTTCTTGTTGCGTGATTTGTTTAGATTTTCCTTGTTATAGTTAGAGTAGAGTAGGTAGGTTTGTTTTCACTAGAAGAAGTGCATTGTGCACACTCTGCACGTCTCCACTTGGAGCATGTATGATTTTTCATGTTGTACATAGTTTTTACTTTTTTCACAATCCATTTTAGTTTAAGGCAACTTTCTTGGCCAAATTAGATATGGGGGCAAGCTTAAATGCTAAATCATTCAACCCCAAAGATCAGTTGTAGTCAAGAGATCGTGGTGCCTCTTTCTTGGCCAATTTCACTGCTTGGGATAGTACCAGGTGCATGCATTTCATTGCTAGATCAACATGAGATCCAAAACTCTGCAATGCTTCATTATTTGTCAAAGATTCAATTTAGTTTTTCTCCAAAACTAAAAAAATCATATTTGGGGAAACTTTAGATAATTTTCTGTCTCAGTAGATCAAAAGAAAAGAAATCAAAATGAAGCCTCGAGCTTTTGTAAATTTCCACTCTCACAAAATCAAAATTAGAAGATTTTTCACAATGAGTAGTCAATTTTGGCTTCACCTCGAGCTTGAGTAGTTTAATGATGAAATCAAATAGTTGGAATGGTTTCAAAACTTCATTTGAATCTGCATGGATCAACTTCAAGATCCTAGACCTTCCTTAGTTCATTTCATGCTTTAATACAACCCTAGGGTAAGAAATTTCAATGTTACAAATCAATTTTCAAGTTTTTTGCTTGACTCCCTGCCTAATGGAATGCATAAAGGCTATTGATATAATCTAGTAGGTAGATTACCTCAAGAGGTCACCAAATTATCATCTAAAATTACCCCCTGGGTTGTTTTAGCTTTAACGAGCTTTAAAAATGGACTTAGCCATTTTTACAGGTCTGTGACAGTCAAACGATAGTCAAATTGCACTTCCCAAAATCCCTAGCCATTGGCATTTAAAAATCCACATGGTCTGGCTTCATTAGCAGGATATATTAAGAAAATCTGAATGATGTTCAAATGCCGTCAATCTTAATTACAACATTAGCAGGGATATGTAGCAAGAGATTAGCGGTCTGACTAAGTTAGATATGGTCAAAGATAGCTAGCGATAATTCAATGGGCTAAAATTTCTAAAGCCACAAAACAATGGAGCTCGGTTAAAGAGTTAAGCGGGTTTTTCTTAAACCTGCAAAACATTGGAAAGACGTGATAAGAAGGAAAGAAAAGAGCTGTGTGGTGCCATTTTATTAGCTCACATTTCACAAATCTGAAGAATGGGAAGGCTTGTCCTATCAGATCCAAGTATGAAGAAAATACTGACATGTTCTGACACTATGGAAATGTGGAGCTTTCTCATTCACTCACATTTTACAGTTGTTTATGGAGAGCAAATAAAAGTCTGACAACGTGAAACACATAGAGATTTCCCATTGGATCACATTTTTCAATTATCAGAGGTTGGGGCTATTCAAGGACTAACATGTAAGTGTGTGGAACCCTCCCATTGGCTTACTTTTCAATTTTATTATTCGAGGAACAAAGTGTGAAGAAACGTGGTCATTTCTTATTGGCTCACAGTTCTAAGGGTCTGACAGGGTCTACAATGTGAAGAACATGGAAAATTTTCATTGGTCCATGTGTCTAGAGGCTGGAAAAGGCAAAGGACATCCTGACATCCCAAAGGAACATGGCAAAGTTTTATTGGCCTGCATTTTCATAAAGGCAGCCCGCAAAAGGTAAAAGACAAGGACAGATGGCGAGCGGAGAAGTAAAGCCTTATATTGTGACCCAATGAAGAGTAGACACTCGGAAAAAAGAAAAATAAATACAAGTTGGCAAAGGCTGATCCCCAAACCAATTAGAGGAAAACATGTGTCAAATTCTTGTGCCTCCCGAATGGAAAATCTTCAAATGGCCATATCTTTTAATCCCCTGCACCAAATTAGACAAAATTTATATAATTGAAAACATCTCATCAAGATCTTGAATTTGACATCATTAGAATTTGATTATGGTGACTATTGGTGGGTAAAAATGGAAAACATATATTTCAGGAGTAGGAGAAGATTGTTTTTACATGTAAACGGTCAAATCAGACAACTCAACCACCAGACGTGATGAATCATGGCTCTATTTTCTTCTACAGGACATAATTGACATAGTAATGGCTCTGTGAAGTGTCCATGTACTCTATAGAGGTATTTAAGGTAGATTGTTGATGGTTTAAGACTAAAAATCCACCCCCTTCTTCTCTCTCCTCTTTTCTTTCTTCCTTCTCTTTCATTCGAGAAGTATATTGTAAAAAATTTCATTTTGAAGGGGGACATTCAAAAACTATAATGAAACTCTTTAAAATTTGTTGAAAAGTAGCTTTGAGCCATCAAACCTCCATTTTGGGCTTGACAATCTGTTCTTGTACCTTCCTTTGCAACTGTAATGATCTGCACATACGTTTATTGCAATAAAGCTTGTTTTGTGACACATTTGTTTGCCCTTGCTCATTTTAGTTGCAACCTTACATCTCTTTTACTTATAGCATTGTGTTGTGCATGTATTTATCCTTGGAAGTTCATTATGTTTTGTTTCATGTGAGAATAGATGGTAAATGAAGTTGGGGTTTATGTCACTTATGTCTGGCCTTTCATTTTTTGATTTCTTTCTCTTTCTCCCTCACTAGATTGTCTCTCACCTCCTTTTCGGGTGTATCACCACTTTTAGTGTAGATTTATTTTCATGCACTCTCTCTCCTTGGTCCCTTGGAAGATTAGGATAGGGTTAGATAATTTTGCCTGCATTAGGAGTAGATTGTGGCAGATAGTTTAGGAGCAAGAACCAACTTTCTCTTGAGGGTTATCTCAAGCCCGCAACTCCCATAACTTGAGAGGTAACCCAATGTTAGGAAAAATTAGAGATCTGCATTGCCAAATCTTAGGGTGATACCTTTTTGCACTAACAGTTTATAATAAAGTTTGTATGCATCCCCAACAAACAAACCTATTCTCTTTTTCCTTGATTTAGAAAATAATTACAAATCCTTAGACTTGACATGAAGTAGATAGGAAGTGATCACTTCCAGAAATGGAAGAACATCTAGTTTGGTAGTAATTTAATAGATACAAACTCTTTTTATTTCCCTTATGTCTCAAAACTATAGCACTTAATCTTCCAATATACCCTTTTTTGTCTACAGCATCAACATCAACACTTTCATCTTGAACTGCGGAAAATAGAGTTGAGTAATGCTAAAATTCATCATGTAAGGCAGCTAGATCAAACATGGTATCTCTTATTACTTTTTTTTCCTCATTGGAATATAAATAAGCATCTGCATCGATATTACCCACTCTCCCATCATGTTGAAAAATTAAAAGGGCACGAGCGCTGCATACATCACCAACAAAAATAATTACTAAGACAAATGACGTAATTGATTTTACAACAAAATTCATATATCCCTTATTATGAATATTAAGTAAGCTTAGAAAATAATTTTCAAATAAATGAAAGAAGTGTCAATCCTAGAAATAGTTAGGGTTACAAATTACTAAGTATTTAGAGCTTAACGGTCGTTAGGCATTATTCACAAATTTACTATTGATGGAATGAAAAAAGCACAACTGTATATGCACCATTGAGGGGTCAAGATATATGTAGTTTTAACCATGGCATTCACTAGGTGCCACTCCAGTAAAAAATATTAATGTAATGATCTAAGTCTGTCAATACAAGCACTCTTGAGGATTCAAGACTTACGTAGTTCATATCCTAGCGATTGCTAAGTTTAGCCACAATGAAACATTTAGAGATTTTTTGTATCTATGTATTATCCATTGGAAAACTATTATTAGAATGAGAAAAATTTCTCCAATCTTTGAACTTGTAGGGGGTCAAGATATACATAGTGTTGATCTTAGCGGTCACTATGTTTAGCCACAATGAATTATTTAGAGATTCATTGTGTCTAGGCTTATTTCAAATCCCAACTATTATTGCGATGAGTAATAGAATTCAAATCCTTTCACTACTGAGGGGTACTGACATAAGAATTTTTAATCCTATCGATTTCTAGGGTCATCTGTAACATATATTTTAGATCTTAACAGTTTATAAGAATCATTAACAAATAAATACTTACTTCTTATCGTAGTTGATACTATGATCAACTGCAATGATATACCTATAGCTTAGCAGTCACTAGGCATCATTAACAGGAAAAATACTAATCCATTAACAAGAAAATATAGAAATATTAGTGGTCAATAACATCCACCTCGATAATGTATTTTTAACTTGTGTTAGCTAAACACCATTCAATGGACATCTATTATTGGCTTGAGATAATTGTTATAATATATGTATTTGTAAAGGATCAACCTTTACTTAGGTTTGATTGGCTCGTTGCGGAATCATGAATATGTCTTATTACTAGGCATCATTCATAGAATTAGTATTAATGGAATGATTGAATAATTGTTCTACATGCACCACTGATGGGTTAAGATATATGTATTTTTAACCATGGCATTCGCTAGGCATCACTCTAGTAAAAATATTAATGCAATGAGAAAATTCTATCAATACAAGCACTTTTGAGGCTTCAAGGCTTATGTAGTTCAGATCCTAGCGGTCGCTAAGTTAATCAACAAGGAAATATTTAGATATTGGTCATATCTAGGATTATTCACATGACAACTATTATTAGAATGAGAAAATTTTCTATAATCTTTAAACTGGTGGGGGGTCAAGATATACGTAGTGTTGATCTTAGTGGTCGCTAAGTTCAACCACAGAAAACTATTTAGACCTGCTCCATATCTAGGCTTATTTCAAAGCACAATAGTTATTGCAATGAGAAAAAAAACGCCAATCATTGTACTACTAGGGCGTACAGACATTATTATTTCTTATCCTAGCAGTTGCTAGGGTTAGGTGCAACATATTTTTTGGAGCTTAATGGTGTATAAGAATCATTAACAAATAAATACGTGCTTAATATCCTTGTTTTTACTACGATCAACCTCATGGATATACCTATAGCTTAGCGGTTTCTAGGCATCATTAAGAGGAAAACTACTAATGCATTAACAAGAAAATATATAAATCTTAGTAGTCGATAAAATATTTTGAACTTAGTGTTAGCTAAACACCATTCAATGGATGTCTCTTTAATTAAATATAATATTATAATCTCCCAGGTCATTAAATATCACAATGAGGAGTCAACACATACAAAATTATATTCCTAGTGGTCTCTAAGGTCGACCAAAACAAAACATTTAAAAGCTTAGCGGTCACTATGATCAGGAACGACAAAATATTTTGAACTTAGTGTTTGCCATACATCATTCATTGGACATATATTATTGAACCAAGAAAAGAGTTGCATTACATGTTTTCTTCAAGGGTCACTCTTTGCTTAGCTCTCATTAGTTTGTTCCATGAATTTGTTTGTGCCAAGTGCTACACTACATACCCTCGAGAGGGACCAAGCCTTATGTAGTTATCATACTTTTTATTATAATTTATTGAAAGGAATATGAAAAATCCACATTTTAATTATAAATGAAATCTCAAAAGTGATGGTGATCTGTAATTATTTAGTAAACGAAGTCTTAAAGGCCATGGTATAATTTTGATAAATATAATGAACACACTCTTTGTAGTGTTAATATGAACATACAGTCTTTGAACCCTATGTATAATCTCCCTTGTCATTAAACATCATAATTTTCTATGATATCAAATCTCTCTATTTCCATATGCTTATTGTCACATTAAGAAAGAAAAGCCACGTCATTTTATAAATTTTAGTGTTGATATATCATTAGCTAATTTAATTAAAAAACCCTGAGCTTATAAATTTAATTTCTAGATGTTGTATATGTCTTTCCAGAACTATCAATTAAGTGAAACATTATTCAAAATCTTGTTTAGCCTAACTTCTCAAATAGTAGGTTTTATAATTCCCCAATTCACTGTTTTTCAAAGAGGAACCTACATAGACAGAACTCTTTGCATTTTTGCTTTGGCAGTCACATATATGTTTTTATTAAATTTTCTTTCCAAAAATTTATTTATGTAATCAAACAATTACTGTAAAGAAATAAACAATTATTCATGTTACTATTATTATTTCATCTACTGGAAGTTACTATCACTATTTCATTACTAAAATTTAATTTATAACAAAATGTCTATAGAAACCAACCGCTAGCAGTACAAAATCCCTGAATGAATAACAACCCTAACTGAAAAAAATCTATTTTCCTCAGGATTTACAACAACACCCTTTTTGTTCGCTTCCAGTAATCATTGATGTCCATGTTAGGAATTTTAGGAATCATTTCTTAGTCCTCTTGTGGAAAAAATACCCATAACATGTTTTATATTACTCGCAAGCGGGGTACACACATATTTAGCAAATCATTTAGGGATCGACAGATAAAATGCCAACACGATGTCAAACCCTATTAGTTGAGAAGTGTTTGTCAAAGAGCGTTAAAGAATAAACAAATTTGACTACTAGAAGCAGAAAAAATAGGGTTTTTTTGAAAAGGCTACGGAAAATTCTACATTCATAGAATTTCAAAATTTTGGAAGGAGCTGTAAACACCTAAATTTGGTTACATTCCCCTTAGCCTCTAATCGGATAACCAACTTAAACATGGGCACCTGACCATGGTCCCCTTTCACCCCACATTAATAATTAATTTAATTTAATTAAATACCCATCCTCACAATATCCATTATTTTATTACCTTAATTGACCTAATTTCCACATCACCTAGACACCTCATCCAACCACCTCACCCTAGACTTATTCTTGGCATGTTTCCATAAATAACAATAACTAAGTATTACTTTCCTTAGTGAGATAAGATTTAGTCTAACCCTAAAATCAATCCCTAAAATCTCTCTAACCACATTCCCGCCCATTAGAAGGGAAGTTTCCATTCTAATCTACAAGAACAAATTAATTGGGCCGAAGAAATTAGAATGATCTGCCCATTTTAGTAAACCTAGGAAATCCCACCTTAATCGACACCGATCACCCCTAAACCAATGCCGATTAACCCAGAACCGTTGTCGGTTACCATTTATTCACCTTAGTAACCTTGTTTGTGGGGTTGGCACATTTTGAGAGAAAGAAAATGAGAAGAGAGATGCATGCAAGCAAGACCAGAGTCTTTCTCATGCACCCAGACATCTATAGCCAACACCAGGACATATCTAGAAGGATTGACACTCACGATAAAATTCTGAGAACCGTCACTATTACACCAAGCTCCATTCCATCAACCGATCATCACCACCACCCACCCATTGGACCTACAACATTTATAAGTGTTTTATCATTAATCATTTCCATTCCTATTATGTTTATAGAGATGTTATCACTTTTGTTACCATTCTTATATTAACATTCCAATTCCTTTATAGCCATCTTTCTGACAAACCCAAAAACCTCATCCACCTATTTATCAGATCACCTATCTTGGCCCTTCCACCTCTCTGAGTGTTCTCAGTATTCCCACAGACCTTGTTATCTCCTTCTTTAGCCTTGTCTAACCTCACCTAAACTATATAATAAGGTTTTCATTAAATTACTGTCACCCTATTGTACCGATGTCGGTTACCCATAACGCTCATCGGTCTCCCTTAACCGTCATCGGTTATTCCCAACCGACATTAGTCTTTATGTTTTATACCATATCCAAGAATAAAGCCAAACAACCTCTTACCAGTTGACCTAAATAACCCAGAATCAGACCCTGATCAATCCTAGTACCTTGACAGACATCTCATCCTTTAGATCTAGCTATAACCTAGCCTGTTGTGATTGGATTTGCTTATTGTACTTGAATGAGATACCTAAATCATATCAACTACAATAGGAAATTATTTATCTTTTGCATTGATTTGTTTTAAATAGTGGATTGACAACCATCTAGGAAGTGTCACACTTCCCAGAACTAGCATACACTAGGTAGTCCACTATCATATATCATTTAACTTCTCTTTTGTGGTCTTGTTTTCTATTACAGGTAGTTCCTCCTAGCCAAAAGGAATCTATCACAATCAGCATTGGATTGATAAGTCTGAACATGCACATCAACCATCAACCAACCCATTTAATAGGTATTCCTCCTAGTCCTTACCCTTATATGTTTTGTCATTCAAAAATGTAAAGAAAATAGTGAAATATTTGGCACGCCCAGTGGGACCCATCAGGGGTTCTATTGCATTTTCTTCATTCCTAGGTGAAACTTGTGTGTCTGTTTCCATTTAAAAGGCTTTCACATTAATATTTTTCTCTGGTAATATTCTCTTCTTTCTAATTTCTCTAAAAGAAACATTTCTATTGGTGCATTTAAAAAGGAATCATTCTTCTTTCTTGCTTTCTGCATTTAGTGAAAGAGCATACCCTTTCCTATTCCTCATTTGTTTCATCGAATGTAATATTTTCGATTTGGGCTTAAAATTGGTTGCATTACATTTTGATTTGCTACATTTAACTCACATTAAAACAAGGGAAACCTATATGCTAGAAGCCATGCCTAGCTAATGGTTGACATAAATAATCATAGAAAACACATTCTCTCTCTCTCTCTCTCTCTGTCTTACCAAACTTGCACAAAATTGAAATATATACATCTTTCTTAAACAAAATCTTACCTGGGAACACCTGTTTGCAATCACACGATCAGATTAGCAGGTACTCCCCAAATCATTGCCTCTATCAAGTCATCATCTCAAAGGACAGCCCGCCCCCACCATAACATATGTTGGGCCCCTGAAATATTGACTAAGTATGAAGGCACATGGGCCCACGGGACCCCAGTTATAGAAGGGCATGTAGGAGGAAGAGTTAAGGAGGCATATGGTTTGTGCGGTGCTCAAAAGGAGATTCGGGACTTAGCCGATTTAAGCAACAAAGGAAGAACATGTGAAAAGTGTGATCGGTTGCGTGCAGATAAGATGTCAGCCTGGAAAAAGGTGGCCCAGGAAAGAGCTTGCCAGCAAAGGATTCTTCTAGAAGACCTTCATGAGATGGAGTAGAGAGCTCAGGCCTGAGGAAACATGCTTTCTGAAGGACCACATTCGACACTTGGTGACGGATTTGAGGGCATGACAAGGTGAGTTGGCAGTGCGGGAAGGTGATAAATACAAGTGCCTGTAGCGGGAAGAAAAATGGAGACAGAGATAAGAAGACCGGGATAACATACACACAGGAATATAGACATGACAGGAGAAGATAGGAGGGATACACAAAGAGAGAGATAACATGGGTGAATCTCTGCAGGATTACTGCGAGTGGAACTTTGGTGCAGAAAGGAATGTACTAAGCTTAGAATTGTAATTTCTTTTTCTTTTTGGCTTAGTTATACAAGCCTAGTGATGTGCATGACTATATTCTACCCTCTATGGCTCTTTGTAATGAAACGATGAATACAATGAGGTTACCTATTGCAATTAGATATGAATATCAGTGGGTTTTATGTATATTTCATTCATAGAAGTTCTCTTTCCTTTCATGATATGAATGAATGATTGTATCTTTCCTTCTGTTACAATATATGTTATGGAGTCTATTAAAACACTCGGTCTGAAGGAACTATGAGGATCTGGAGGTTGTTCTGAGCCCCATGATTCTTGTATGTCTAAACTTATTTCCTGAATACTCTTAGACTAATCATAGATAAATGTTTCCCATTAAAACTCACATAAAAGAGAGATTCGACACCCATGCATGCCTGAGGTGACCACTCAGCTTCTGTTGGGTGATAGGTCGACATGCATGGGATTCCTTCCTTTTATAGTGGGAGTAAAATTGACTACATCTTGGTTCCATTGCCGAGACCTATTTTCGAAGTTGTAGTGGGATATAACATGCATCATGATCTGTGTAAAGAGTAATGATGGATCAGTTAACATTGGAAAATGTTGAATCGTGGTTCAAGAGCATGGAGGATGAATTTTACCAGAGATTCAGCACTGGACCTGAGTTTGATACACGTAGATGGGTAGAGGAGAGTCTCTACCATGATCTATATGAAACTTTTTTCTTCTACTTCCCTATAGAGTTATTTGGGTGGCTTTCAACCTATGCATCTAGATCAAGTTGGCATTATGGATCGTGGATATAGACCAAAGAAAACTACCAAAGGTTGCAGGATGTAGATCTGACATGGACCCGTATTGTAGATCACTGGTGGGGAGGAGTACTAGCTAGCTACACTCTGGAATATGCCATTTCCACGTATTCTTGCCTAGAGATTGTTGAGTTCGAGTTTCTATGAGAACCTAGAGGATCGTTTCTATGTGTTATTCCTCTAGCTATGAAGATATTGATGGTTACCATGAGTTTATAAGCGCTCCCCATGGCCGGCTAAATTTTTCTGAGCGTTGGATAAGGAAGCTTGGGTGGAGGAAGATGGAAGATGAGATGATAGAAAAGGAGAGGGAAGAAAGATGGCTCAAGTATGGAAAAGTGTGTGAAAGGGAGATTACTAGATGACGCGAAGTTACTAGTGTGATGGATATATGGAGACAAATTTTGTGGGAATGAGTTGAGGTTCACACAAAGGACATGGAACCTAAGCATTCTGTGCTACCCCACCTTGGTAAGCACATGAGGTAGACCCCTTTAGCTTCTGGTGAGAGTTTGTCATATGAAGAAAGGAGAGTCATTGGTGCATATTTGAACCCACCCAGTGACCGAGCCCTGGCACTTGGTTTTCCCGATCCAGGAAGAAGTGTTGATCCAATTGACACTAGTGGAAGAGATAGATCTGTGCCTAGGAGCTATAATTTTTCAGTTCCTTCTTCTATGGCTGCACATATTTCAATATTTGGAGGATTTTTTAGACAAGGAGCAAGTGTATAATATTTTGGTCTAGTATCAGGGAGTGGCGCGGGACAAAGTAGTGATAGTGGGGCACCATCACAGACCATCGACGCACAGTTTAGTGGGACCGTGGGGGCACTTGGCATAGCTCCTACAGGCCCTATTGGGCCCAGTGGTTCTGGTGCATCTGGTGGCTTTGGAGGTACAAGACCCAGTGGACCTAGTGGATTAGGCGGTAGAGGAAACACCAGAGGGAACCAAGGATTTGGTCCAAGATAAGGACCCCAGCCACCACCTCAAGTATTCTTTGAAATGTCCCTGCATTTACCAGATTACAAGGGCATTGAGGATGCTATGGAACATGTTCACAAGTGTGAACTGCTGTGGCATGTGAAAGGTATCACAACCTCAGAACAAAAGGCTAGTCAATTTGTAACCATGTTAAAAGGGTGCGTGCATAGCTGGTATAGAAAGTATGATCCTCATTAAACGGTGGTGGATTACACTACCTTAAATAATGCATTCCTGGCAGAGTTCCACATTCCTGAGTTCAAGCAAAAAATCATTAGCGCTTTGAAGGAGATACAACAAGGAATGACAGAGAGTGTGTGGGAGTATGATGTGCACTTTAAGACTCTCTTGTCTAAATTATCATATGATATACATCCTTCTCAACATGCACAGTGGTTTATTGGAGGATTGATCACCCCTTTTAGAAGGGCCCTATCTCATAAGGCTTTTACTGATCTGTGTGAAGCATTGGAGGCTTCCTTACGTGCCTAAGTTGTTGGTAGTATTGATACTGGCATTAGCTCATTCTTGGAGGCTCAGATTGTTGTTATGGCTAAGCAGTTGGAAAATCTATCTGCGAACTCGGTCCAGGAGACTCGTAGTGGTTTGTGGTGCATGGATTGTGAAATAGAGGGGAAATTTAAGGACAATTGACCGCAGATGATAGTACACACTGTAATGTTAAATTGTGAAATATGTCATGGGGACCATGATGCCAGTAGATGTCCCTTGCTTCAGTGCATGATCAGGAAGAATGTATCTTGTTATTACAATATTTACACCTCCACGACCCATGATACTAAAGAATGTAGGCTCATTGATCAGATACATGAGGCCATTAATCATGGGGTGCGCCAAACCAGCATTGCCAGTGGTTCTAAAAATGATGATCGCCATTATGAGGAGCGTGCAGATGGAGGTGCGCGTGGAAGAGGTTTTTAAGGAGGATTTTGTGGATGAGGTAACTATGGAGGAAGAAGCGAGTTCCCATGTGGAACATGTTTTAATTATGGATTTACAAAACATTACAAGCGTGAGTGTCTGGACTTGTTGTAGTGCTCGTGCTACAAAAAGAAGCATAAGTATGAGGAGTTCCCAAAGTTATATGAGCATATGAATCATCAACATCGGAAGGAAAAAGGTGTTGTGATAGTCAGCATCAAGAAAGTAGACATACAATGGATACCTCGTGTAACATGGGATGAAGGTTTAGAGCCTGTCTTGGTAAGAACAAGGGTAGAAGCCACGCATGCAAGGGAGATACCAAGAGAGAAGATCCTAGTTTCATGGGAAGAGGTCGTTCATGGAAAGTACCCAGACCCCGCACATCAGAAGGAGATATATCAAGACACCATGTATGTTATTCGAAGCTTGCAAGGGGAGATCTAATGTCTCAATGAGAAATCTAGGAGGGAAGAACAAGGAAGGAGGGTCAAGGCACAGAAAGATGACCTGGATGAGGTCAAGGAGGTGTGTAAAATGCTAAGGTAGGAGAACATCATCCCTTTGCTAGGATCCTGATTGACAGAGAAGGTACCATGCACTAGAGAAGAGCGCGAGAGATAGGTCTTGCATGTGAACCTTCCCCCTCATAGCCTCGACTATGACAAAGAGATTACATTGAATGCAGTTATGTATGGATGGCTCCTTAGCAATATACTCATTGACACTGGTGTGGAGGTTAATGTTTTGACATTGGATGCATGGCATCAGATGGAGAGACCTGCATTACATCCATCTTCAAATGTGTTGTATATGGAAAACAAGACTAAGGCAATTCCCATCGGTGTCTTGAATGATGCAAGTATTACTATCCAAGGAGCCGAGTTTACTGGGGACTTTGAAGTATTGGCACTCACCGAGGCGGATAATTTCCCAGCACTACTTGGGTGCCCTTGGTATTACAAGAACAATGCGGACCTCCGGTTCAACAAAGGGTACATTAGTTTTGAGAAAAAAAAGGAGTGGGTCATTATACCGTGGTTGATGGGAATTCGTCGCCCTACATTGAACCGTTGGGAGAAGAGGTTCTGGACAAGATTTATGTGCGCTCAATCAAAGACCCTGAGATGGTACACCCTATTAACGAGGTTATCCAGTTTGAAGATGCTCAGTCAATGAGTGATACCACCAGTCTGGCATGTGACAATTGGGTGCATGAGACATATGAATTAATGGAACGGAAGTTGAGAGGATCAGTGACCAAGGTAAAAAAGGAACACACGGTTCGATGCCTTGGAGGAAAAGAACTGTCCAAGTACTCAGGACAAGCCTTCCCAGAGATCTTTCTGCATGAGATAGAAGCTCAGTGGAGGAATGAGAAGGAGTGAAGGGATATGCTGAGTTAATTCTTTCTTGGCACAACAGCTCGTTGGTGGGCCACTCATCAAGAGAGCCTTTTAGAATGGCGTGAGGTAAGAATTGCTCTCTGTCAGATTTTCTAGAAGTAATATACCCACCATCATCAAGGAGTACCATGGGAAGGAGCCCACCTCTTTCCATATCCAGGAGTGTGAACGGGTCTGGAGAGAAGGTGCTAAAGCCTTGCAACCATCCCTCTAGGTGCACCAGTTGTATTCTATATTACAGGGTTGTGTGTGTATATGGTACATTCAGTCGGAGACACGCTGCTAGACAAGGAATTGGAAAGATCTTCCAGCTGATCTTATTCAAGCCTTTGAGTATCAGAGTACCAAACCATCAGTTTATAAGGCCTTGTAAGGTATCAAGCGCCTTACCATGGGGGATAGTGCTAGAACGAAAGATAGGTTGTTGGAATTACTAGGTGAACTAGGAATGGAGGAGCACTTTGAAGAAATTGAAGAAACAGAAGATTTATAGCTTGAGTGTGTGTGTTTAGAGAAGGAGAAGGGAACGTTAGTATATGTGATTGATGGAGAGGAATAAGAGAGTTTAGATGTTAGCCATTCTATAGGAACGCGTGAGGTAGTGGACAATGTGGATGCTTGTGCACGTGCCTACCATGAGTCTTTAAAGATGAAGAAATTTAACATCGGTTCAGAAGAAGAACCTAATGAAGCTATTATTGGAGATTATTAGACGGAGAAGAAAGTGTCAAAGATCATTGATTTGTTGCGCTAATTCGAGGATTTATTCCCACACAGGTACCATAAGCTAAGAGGTGTCCACCATTCCTTAGGGGAGATGAGGATAAAACTAAAGGAAGGTGCACACCTGGTTAGAAAAAGGCCCTACCGGATGAATCCCAACTTACGCGAGAAGGTCAAGGAGGAGATAGACAAGATGATAGCTTCTGCAATCATTGAGGTAGTAAAAGAATAGGAATGGATAATTCTGATGGTAATTAACATCAAGAAAAATGGGCGTATTAGAATTTGTGTGGATTATAGAGAATTGAATGTAGTTTGTACCATTGATCCATTTCTGACCCCCTTAACTGAAGAAATTTTGGAAGGATTCGCTGGGCGCGAAATCTATTCCTTTACGAATGGATTTTCGAGATACCACCAAGTCCGGATTGCAAAGGAGGACCAGGAGAAGACATCTTTTGCCACCAAGTGGGGAAGTTTTTCATATACAGTTATGCCCTTTGAGTTGAAAAATGCACCTACTATCTTTTCACACATAGTGGTGTAAGCATTCCAAGACTTCATTCATAAGTTTCTTCAGGTTTTCTTGGATGATTGGATAGTATATGGTTTAGTTAAGGACCATTGTGACAGCTTGAGATTAATGTTTGAAAGGTGTAGGTAGTTGAGGATATCCCTCAACATTAAGAAGTGTGTGTTTGCTACACCCTTTGGGACTTTATTGGGGCATATCATATGTAAGGAGGTGTAATGCCTGCTTCAAATACCACTTGAGACCAAGAAACAAACTAGGAAAACTATGGAATATTTATTTTCTTTATAGGAAGAGTCTACAACCAAGTTGCAAGACACTGGTTTGAAACTAAATAGATTCTGGAATAGATTCTGATTAACCAAACACAATATTTCCATTTTTATCTTATAACAAGTTTACAAGGTTCTAATTTGGAGGTTACAAGTTTTACTAAGGTTCAGGGAGAAATTTATCACCAGGCCTACTCTCTATCAAGCCCTGAACTTAAACTAGATTTTTCACACACTTAGATTTATCAAAACTTTCCTAAACTAAGCTCATTAGATAGGAAATTTCCTCACCTTTCCAACCATATAAAGAAGTCCTCCTAACTCCTTGTAAAACTCAAGTTATGTCTGGGTGGAGTTTTAGGGGAAAATTTTCCCTTGGAGGTCCGCGGGGTTAGGGAGAAAATTGGGAAAATTTTCCCAAATGCCACGTGTCATCACGAGATTGGTTCGAGCTGGCGGGTTGCGGGAAAAAAATTTGAAATTTTTCCCAAAACCAAAGTCTCAATTTTCTAAAGGAAAATTTTCCTCCGTGCCTATGCACTTGCTCAAATGGCCACATGGCGCTTTATGATTGGCTGCGGGCCGGCGGAGGAAATTTAGATTTTTCGCCCATGGGGTTAAAAGGTTAAAAGAATTGTATGGACCCGTGCACCCATGGGGACACATGTCATCACTCCATTGGCTAGGGGGTGTGGGGCCGCGTAGAAAAATGTGAAATTTTTTCAAAGGCAAAAATGATTAAGTTTTTCCGTTTTGATCCGTGCAACCCCCTGCCACGTGGCAGCACGTGATTGGTTGGGGGCCGCGGAGTTGCAGGGAAATTTGGGAAATTTTTCCCAAGGCAATATTTTTTTAAAAATGTTAAGTATTTATTAAGGGCCTGCCCCTCCAAGGTGCCACATGGTGAATTATGATAGGATGAGAGGGTGGCGGGGCTGCGGAACTTTTTAGGAAATTTTTCCAAAGTTCAAAATTTAAATTTTTTCTAAGGTCGAATTATTTCATTTTTGGTTTGGGATGGCCATTTTGAAGTAAAACTTCAAATGGCCATAACTTTTGATAGGAATCTCCATTTTAGGAAAACGAGGACTTTCCGAAAAGCTCTCAGAGTCATCTTTGTATAGCAATCATAAATTTTGGAATTTGGTCAAGTTTTGAGGGTCAATTTTAAGAAATTGATCTGCAGGGCTTATAATTTTAAAACTGGCAATTTTTTCTACTTGTAAGATTTGTTCAATTTTGATATTTCTTCTTTTCAACATGTAAATTGACCATGGAGGAATGATATTGGGTAGATTTTAGATTATTTTTAAGGTTAAATTTATGGATTGAGTTGCAACTGATATATTTTACGTCCTTTGACGGAAGGTGGTCCAGCAAGTTTAAAAATTGATTTTGTGAAGTTCTAAAATGTCTTTCTCTGGTGTTGAGGTCAAATTGAATTCCTTAGAACTTATTGCATCTAAATTGCATTGTTTCAATACTTAATTTAAGTTGCAGTTTTGAACTGCACATTTTTTGATGAAATTCAAATGCCAAAATTATAGAAAGAAATAGAGAATTCTTTCTAACGAATTTGGAAACAAAAGTGCAAATTTCAATTGTAGAAAGCATATCAATCTCCTTTCTCAACATTTAATTTATTCATCCAACATTTACATTCAAAATGAAAAGTTGATTTCAATTTTTAAACTCATCTTCAAGAATCAAAATTTTTTCCTTTCCTGAGTACGTGTTCTCCTTTCCAAAACAGAATTGGTGAAACATATAACAGTCATTTAAATTTTCAACACTACAATGCAACTCAACTTATAATACAATTCCAGTACACATTACTAGATGGAATTAAAAGAATCAATGCTATCTTGTATTGAAGGATCAAATAACTTTACAACTTATCATTTTCCAATTTGATTTCAAGGTACAGCTGTAATGCAAGTAACTTTTTTTTTTTTTTAATTTCTCTTTAAAGCAAAACAGAGAGATAATTCTTCTCCACATTTCTCAAATAAAGTACACTTCCATTTGCAATATAAACACTTTACATTTCAATATCAATACATTCATCCACTCTAAGTGGGAAGGGTACAATGAACTTGCCCAAAGAGAATAACTGTCAAACTGATTTCTCGAAGCTCCAACAGCAAAAGGTTGATTTCTTCATCTTTTGATCACAACAAGGAAGGGGGAAAGGCAACGCTCTCCACCCAACTAAGACATCCAATGGGAAAAGAGAAGCCATATTTCCCCATTGGCCCCCAAGCCCCAACCATATTGGTATGGAACATGATAAAACAACACATGGCAACATAGCTTCTTTCACATATAACATACATTCACATGCACAAGGAAATGCATAAATAAAAATATGTAGTTCTCAACTACAACAACAATTTCAATCAAAACAAAGGCTCCTTCTCCAAGCAAGTAAGTCAATCAAGAGCAAGAACTATGGAGGTCTCCTTATGCCTCCCATGTTGAAATTGGGCATCCACCTAAAACAAACCGGCAAAACATAACCATCCCATAAACCTTATCCCTCCTCAACCCCTCCTTATCCCTCCTCCAAATTTATCCCTTATACCTCCCCAAAGTAAGAAATGCAAGCATATTCTTTTCCCTAGGTGGATCCCAACCAACACTCCCTCCACAAGACAAGTGCCAATGGTAAATCCCTTATCCCTCCTCTGATAAATCTCATAGTCTTCTCTCCACACCATGCCCTAAGAATTATACCCATCCCTCTAAGAATTTCCAACACAAATACATTCAAAATTCATGCTAAAAGAGGGAAAAACAAAATTTTTTAAAAAGTGAGAGCCTACCTCTCCATAATGGAGACTTGCTTCCAAAACAACAGTCTTTATTTCACCAAAAACCAGTCCCAAATCAGCAAGGTAAATGTATGCACAAGCAAATCCACTTCTTCCACCAAGCAAGCTCCAAAATGCAAAAGAAATTTGACCCAAGAGTGAAATCTCCAACCTTCAACAACCTCAAAATGAGGAGGAATTCAAATTTTAAAGGAGAGGGTGGAAGAGGATGATGTGGATTCCAAGTGGGATGCCACATCATTTTTCTTCCTTCCCCAAGAGTGCAATCCACATCAATAACAAATCACCATTAAATAAAAATGACAAAATCACTTACACACACAATGTATCCCATACCGCAAAAGGAATGCATTTAAAATTAAAAGACAAGTGCAATCAAAACTTGCCCAAATTAATATCAAAATACAATAAAATAGATTGATTTTGACTCCTAAATAATAAACATAGTTGGTGGAGGTTTTTGAGAGGTGTGGGACAAGTTTAAATTGTCCCACAAGCCTCCAATTTAGGCTCCCTAGACCAAATCCGAGTTTCAAGGTGGATGGAGTGTTCTATACGCCAAAATCTGATTTAAACAATCCATCATTTCACTTACATAACTCTTACATCCTCTTACACATGCATTAATGTCTATGACTCTATTTATTACATGTTTTGACATAAAGATTTATTTATCTATCATATGGTTATACATAATATAAATCAAATTTAATTATTAATCAAGACAATATTATTATTTCCTTACATTCCACCTCCCAATTAATTTAATTAAAATTTAACTATATGACTTCACACATTTAACTATCACATTAGATTAATTAAAATAAAGAGCACATTACAAATAAAATACACACAACAATAATTAAAAGGGAACACATAATCAAAACACATACATGCCCCATGGTCACAATAATGGAAATCCCCCCCCCCCCCATGGGAATTCTTGAAAAAACACAACATACAACTCAAACACATTTGCCATGGTGACCATGTTGATTTCACACTGAATTCCAATATGGTTAGTCTCCAGTCCCCAGACATTGTTGTGATTTTAACCTGCAAAATGTAAAATACCCCTTCGGCCTCGTGGCCATAGCAGAACATCCAAATGATATAAGCAACATACAATTATTAAATCCAAATCACAACATTATCAAGAATTTAACATTTATCATTTAAATTCAATTTGCAACTATATCATCATCCAATAGATTTCTATACTAGAGCTATTCATAATGTCAATGTCACATGTCTAAAATCAACATCAATAACATGTCCATGTCAACTAGTATATCATCATCCACATAATAATAATAATGTCTCAATGATCCTTAAGCATAATAACTGAATCCAGATCAATATTAATCCATAGTCTAACATCTAACCATCATACAATGCAAAACATAATAATGTCCATAGGAATCCATGATCTAGCATATACACATCATATTACATCAAAACATAATTATGTCCAAAAATATGATCAATAGTGTCAGGATCAGTATCTAAACAGTGTCCAAGGAAAGTGTGCACTACATCCCCCTCCCCTTAGACTCGACTTCCTCCTAGAAGTCACTGGAACAAATGTGGAAATTACACTCGTAAAGCAGTAGCATCCTTCCAAGTGGCTGTGATCTCATCATATCTATCCCACTGCACTCATACCTGATCAATCTCTCTACCTCAAAGGCCCAGGGTCCTACGATCGATGATACAAATGGGCTCCACCATCACCTGCCCCTAATCCTGTACCTGCAATGATGTCCAATATAGCACATGAGAAGGATCTGTGATGTATCTCCTAAGAACAGAAACATGAAACACATCATGTATGTGATACAAGCTGGGTGGCAATGCTAGACGGTAAGCCAACGGGTCGATACGCTCCAGGATCTACCCAAGCACCCAACAAGAATTCTAAACACTCAACAAAAGAGGGTGGAAGAGGATGATGTGGACTCCAAGTGGGATGCCACATCATTTTTCTACCTTTCCCCAAGAGTTTGCAATCCAACATCAAATAACAATTTCACCATTCAAAATAAAAAATGACAAAATTACTTACATACACAATGTACCCATACTCAAAAAAGGAATGCATTTAAAATTTGAAAGACAAGTGCAATCAAAACTTACCCAAATTAATATCCAAATACAATAAAATAGATTGATTTTGACTCCTAAATAATAAACATAGTTGGTGGAGGATTTTGAGAGGTGTGGGACAAGTTTAAATTGTCCCAACAAGCCTCCAATTTAGGCTCCCTAAGACCAAATCCGAGTTTCAAAGTGGATGGAGTGTTCTACATTCCAAAATCTGCCCACACCCCTTAAGACAATAAAATCATTTCACTTACAGAACTCTTACATCCTCTTAAAATTTGTCTTACACATGCAGGTTTAATTTATGACTCCCAACCCATATTTATTACATGGCAATTTTGACATAAAGATTTATTTATCTATCATATGGTTATACATAATATAAATCAAATTTAATTATTAATCAAGACAATAAGGTACAAGCATTTCCTTACATTCCACCTCCCAATTAATTTAATTAAAATTTAACTATATGACATCCACACATTAGTTAACTAACACATTAGATTAATTAAAATAAAGAGCATCATTACAAATAAAATACACACAACAATAATTAAAAGGGAACACATCAATAAAAATCACATACATGTCCCATGGTCACAATAATGGAAATCCCCCCCATGGTCACAATTTTCCTAATAATAACACAACACACAACTCAAACACATGTTGCCATGGTGACCTTTGTTGATTTCACACAGAATTCCAATATGGTTAGTCTCCAGTCCCCTGACATTGTTGTGATGTTTTAACCTGCAAAATGCAAAATATCCCTTCGGCCTCGTGGCCATATCAGAACATCCAAATGATATAAGAAACATACAATTATTAAATCTAAATCGCAACAATATCAAGAATTCAACATTTATCATTTAAATTCAATTTGATAACTATATCATCATTCAATAGATTTCTATACTAGATCTATTCATAATGTCAATGTCACATGTCTAAAATCAACATCAATAACTATGTCCATGTCAACTAGTATATCATCATCCACATAATAATAATAATGTCTCAATGATCAACAAACATAATAACGTTGAATCCAGATCAATATTAATCTAATAGTCTAACATCTAACCATCATACTGAATCGCAAAACATAATAATGTCCATAGGAATCCATGATCTAGCATATACACATCATACTACATCAAAACATAATAATGTCCAAAATATGATCAATAGTGTCAGGATCAGTATCTAAACAGTGTCGAAGGAAAGTGGGCACTACATCCCCCTCCCCTTAGACTCAACTTCCTCCTAGAATTCACTGGAACAAATGTGGAAATTTCACTTGTAAAATAGTAACATCCTCCCAAGTGGCTGCAGTCTCATCGTATCTATCCCACTGTACCCGTACCTAATCAATCTCTCTTCCTCGAAGGCCCAGGGTCCTACGATCGATGATACAGATGGGTTCCACCATCACCTGCCCCTGATCCTGTACCTGTAAATGATGTCCAATCCATAGCACATGAGAAGGATCTGTGATGTATCTCCTAAGAATAGAAACATGAAACACATCATGTATGCGAGACAAGCTGGGTGGCAATGCTAGACGGTAAGCCAATGGGCTCGATACGCTCCAGGATCTCAAAAGGTCCAACAAATCGAGGAGCTAATTTAGAACCTTTTCCATAACAGATAGGAATGTTATGTGGCCTAACACGAAGGAATACCTTCATGCCCACATCAAAATTACGCTCGGTCCTATGCTGATCAATGTACTTCTTCTACCTATCTTGTGCCTCTAGTAATCTCTACCTAATCAACACTACCTGCTGCTCCATGTCCTACAAAAGAGTTGGTCCTAAGGATACTCTATCCTTTAATTTGTCCCAGCTAAGGGGTGTCCTGCACTCCCTACCATACAAGGCCTGAAAAGGAGCCATGCCTATAGAACTCTGGAAACTATTATTGTAGGAAAACTCCACAAGGTACAGATACTCCTCCCACTTAGACTGACTGATCCATCACGTACATCCTGAGCATATCCTCCAAAATCTGATTCACTTGCTCAGTCTGTCCATCTGTCTTAGGGTGATATGCTTGTGCTGAATTTAATCCTTTATCCCAAAGGACATACTGCATGGTAGTCCAAAAATGCGAAGTGTACAAGGGATCACGGTCACAAATGATCTTCCGCATGATTCCGTGCAACCTGACGATCTCATCCAAGTAGACATGTGCCACTGCACTAGCTATATATGTGGTCTTTACTGGTGAAAAGTGAGCTACTTTTATCAATTTATCAACCGTGACCATGATGGCATCTTGGTGATATCTCGACATTGGTAATCCAACAATGAAATCCATGGAAATGGTGTCCCATTTCCACTCCAGTATAGCATTAGGATAGAGAAGGCCAGCTGGATGCTGATGCTCAGCCTTCACTTTCTGGAACTCTAAACAACGTGACACAAACTGAGCCACGTCCCTGTGAAGTCCTCTCCAGTGATATAACTGTCTCAAGGTGGCATGCATCTTCTTCACCCCATGATGGGTTGAATAGGGTGCACGATGTGCCTCTGTTAAGATGTCCTTCCTCAAGCCTCCTTCTCTAGGAACATAAATCCAACCTCTGTGCCTGAGAAGAACATCTACCTCTAGTGAGAAACCATCAAATTTCCCCTCAAGGGGGCTCTGGGACTTAATCTCTGCTCGAGCTACAATGTAAAAACTATCAAGAGGAAGCTGCTGAAGAATCCTTCTCCATAAATCTGTGCTCACTAAAGTAGCCATGCTCAAATGCCTCCATCTACTGAGGGCATCTGTAACCACATTCTCCTTCCCCTTCACATGCTCTATCTCCATTTCATACTCACAAAGCAACTCCATCCAATGCCTCTGACGAGCATTTAGATTGGGTTGCGTGAAGAGGTGGCAAAGACTCAAATGGTCTATCCTGAGTGTGAATCTCCGTCCAAGAAGAAAATGTCTCCATCTAACCAAAGCATGCATAACCTCTGCAAGCTCAATATCATGGGTAGGAAAATTAAGCTCGTGATCCTTGAGTTTGCGAGACTCAAAAGCTACAACCCTGCCATCCTACATCAACACACCTCCAAGCCCTGCTAAAGAAGCATCTGTGCAAACAAAGAACTCCCCCTGTGGATCCGACACTGCAAGAATGGGTGTTGTAGTGAGATATTCCTTCAGTGTCCTAAAGGCCTACTCACACCTATCTGACCAAATAAACTTCTTCCCTTTCCGCTGAAGGGAAGTGATGGGGTGTGCTATCTAAGAGAATTCCTACACAAATCTCTTGTATTAACCTACTAACCCCATGAATCTGCGCACCTCTGTCAGTGTAGTGGGTGCTGGCCAATCCATAATGGCTCTAATCTTGGAAGGATCAACTACGATACCTTCACCTGAGATGATATGACCCAAGTATTGAATCTCTGACTAAAAGAAAGCACACTTCTCCAAGTTCCCGTAAAGTTGCTACTCACGAAGACACTGAAGAACCTGATGAAGGTGCCCCTCATGCTCCTCACACGTATGTGAGTAAATCAAAATGTCATCAAGAAATATGAGCATGAAGCAATCTAAAAAGGTCTTAAATACCCCATTCATCAAACTCATAAAAACTGTGGGGGAATTCATCAAACCAAAAGGCACCACTGTGAACTCATAGTGCCCATACCTCGTATGAAAAGCAGTCTTATGAATGTCTTCCTTCGTAATCCTCAACTGATGGTACCCTGACTTGATATCAATCTTAGAGAACACCGTGGCCCCCTTCATTTGATCAAACAAGTCATTAATACGAGGTAGGGGATAACGATTCTTTATCGTTACCTTATTCAACTGGCGGTAGTCTATGCACAACCACAAGGATCCATCCTTCTTCTTAACAAAAATAACTGGTGCACCCCAAGGGGATACACTAGGATGGATAAGACCTTTCTCTAGAAGGCCTTCCAGCTACAACTTAAGCTCACAGAGCTCTAGGGTAGTCATCTGATAGGGAGCTCATTAGATAGGCTCTGCTCTTGGAACCAGATCAATATGGAAATCAATCTCACGTGAGGGTGGCATCCCCAGTAGCTCCCTTGGAAAAACATCTGCATACTCTCTCAAAATGGGATGGTCATCTAGTGATGGCCCACTAGACCCATCCTCTACCCTGTCAGTAATTGTGACAGCATACATTTGACAATCCTATCGCACACACCACTTGAGCTGCATAGCAGAGACCGTGTGAATAGGAATAGGTCTCCTAACCCCAGAAATCACTGACTCAACTCCAAGATCATCTGCACAAGATATAGTCTTGTGATAGCAATCCATCCTGGCCCCATGTGCAGATAACCAATCCATGCCTAAAATGACTCCATACGAGCCCAAAGGAAGTATGCGAAGATCTGAAGTGGTGGTGAAAGGTCCCAAGTTAACAACACACTCCTTTACTAAGGAGTCTACAGAGACCTTGGCTTCTGAATCGATTTCAACATCCCAACTATGACCTTGTCTAAAAGCCACTAGCCTACATCGCTCTACCAAGGATGGTGCAATAAACAAATCAGAAGAACCAGAATTAAACAATATAGAAGTAGGAACACCTCCAATGCTACCTGTAGTCTCAATGACCATGCTCTTGTGCTTTGCCTGACAGTTCTCAACTACTGCATAGATCCTGTGACTCCGTCCCATGTCTCTAAATGTAGGCTCTGAGATGGGTGCCTTACCCTTATTAGGGTTTTGGGGGTAGTCTCTCTAAAAGTGTCCTGCTACTCCACACCTAAAGCAACCACTTGAAGTCCTCCAAACTGCAGCACTGCCAGAAGGTGCCCTAGAGGTAGGTGTTGTGGATCCTGATGATCTAGCTATAGTCTGTTGTGGCCTTTGTGGTTGAGCTCCTGTCGAATGAGCTCTAGCTCCACCCTGTGTCCTAGTGGGACCCCTAGGAGGCCCCATGCTCCAACCTCTCTATGCATCAACTCTCTGAGGAGGCCTAAAAGGTGGGCATGACTAATGTTGCTGTGGCTTGAAAGATGACTGCAAAAAATGTTGACCACCATGAGGAGGAGGAGCTGACCCCCTCGATCTATTATCGTACAACTGCTGAATATGGCTCCTGACCCGGTCTCTAGCCTGCTGGGTTTTACTGCCAGTCTCCTCTGCAATGTAGGCCTTCTCAATGGCCTCTGCTAATGTTTGTGGGCAGTGGATCCAAAATGCACCCCAATGTCTATATTAAGGCCCTGGATGAACTTGTGGATCTGTACCTTCTCATCTTGCATGTAATCAACATATTGAAGCAGGTTCAGGAACCTACTCTCATACTCGGCCACTGTAAGGGAAGCAAGTTGAAGGTCATGGAACTCATTGATCCTCTATTATATGAATCTCTGTGGTAAGTATCTGCTCCTGAATCTCTCCTCAAATAGCTCCCAGGTGACTGTCTCTGAGTCTATATGGAGATTCTACTCCTCTTTCCTCCACCATACTCTAGCTCCATCCTTAAGTAGATGGATCGCAACACGAGCTTTCGTGTTGCTAGAACAAGGACAAAGCTTAAAGCAACCGCTCAAGCTAACCAGCCAGGCCTCTGTCTGGAATCCCTTTGTGTCACCTGAATAATGAGATGGCCTAAGCTTCAGGATTTCCCTGATGTGATCTACAGTCATGGTCTGACGGCCTCTGGGCCTCTTTATAAGCTCATCCCCAAGCCTAGGGCTCTGGGACCTCTCTTTATGCTCCAGAACTCTGTCACCCTGCCTCCTAGGTAGTGAATCTACTCTGACTGACTTTGCATGAAAATTCTCTCCTCCATCCTCCTCACTGAGTGGAGGGGGTGCATGTCCCTCTATAGAAATATATTTTTCATGTCTGCCTGAGTGCCCTCCTACTGATCCTCCACGTAGGGTAGTATTAACATCCTAGAGAGTTTGCAAAATATGTGGTAGGATAGCTGCTAAACCCTGATTCGGTGGTGGTGGTGGAGGTGGTGGTGGTGACTCTGAGCCTCTGTGAATGTTCCTCCTGCTCTGTCTGAGCTCCCTGCATAGACCAGAGTGGAAGTTAGTTCATTACCTTGAGTTTTCTTTAGTTTTCTAAGTTTACTAACATGTTCAATTTTTCAATTAGTTTTGTTTTCAAGATTATCAATTTGCTAGTTTTAAGTTTACAGTCTTAATGTTTCGAGTGTGCCCAATGGTCCAAGCTTTTGAACCACTAATCTGATACAAAGTGTAATGCCTGCTTCAACTACCACTTGAGACCAAGAAACAAACTAGGAAAACTATGGAATTTTTTTTTTTTATAGGAAGAGTCTACAACCAAGTTGCAAGACACTGGTTTGAAACTAAATAGGTTCCGAAATAAATTCTGATTAACCAAACACAAGATTTCCATTTTTATCTTATAACAAGTTTACAAGGTTCTAATTTGGAGGTTACAAGTTTTACTAAGGTTCAGGGAGAAATTTATCGCCAGGCCTGCTCTCTATCAAGCCCTAAACTTCAACTGGATTTTTCACACACTTAGAGTTATCAAAACTTTCCTAAACTAGGCTCATTGGATAGGAAATTTCCTCACCTTTCCAACCATATAAAGAAGTCCTCCTAACTCCTTGTAAAACTCAAGTTATGTCCGGGTGGAGTTTTAGGGGAAAATTTTCCCTTAGAGGTCCGCGGGGTTAGGGAGAAAATTGGGAAAATTTTCCCAAATGCCACGTGTAATCACGTGATTGGTTCGGGCCGGTGGGTCGCGGATAAAAATTTGAAATTTTTCCCAAAACCAAAGTTCAATTTTCTAAAGGAAAATTTTCCTCCGTGCCTCCACACTTGCTCAAATGGCCACATGGTGCTTTATGATTAGCCATGGGCCGGCGGAGGAAATTTTGATTTTTCACCCATGGGGTTAAAATGTTAAAATAATTGCATGAAACCGCGCACCCATTGGGACACGTGTCATCACCCCATTGGCTATGGGGGTGCGGGGCCACAGAGAATAAAGTGAAATTTTTCCAAAGGCAAAAATGGTTAAGTTTTTCCATTTTGATCCGCATACCCCCTACCATGTGTCAGCACATGATTGGTTGGGGGCCGCGGAGTTACGAGGAAAATTGGGAAATTTTTCCCAAGGCAATTTTTTTTAAAAATGTTATGTTTTTATTAAGGGCCCACCCCTCCAAGGTGCCACAAGGTGAATTTTGATAGGATGAGAGGGTGGCAAGGCCGCAGAACTTTTTAGGAATTTTTTCCAAAGTTCAAAATTTAAATTTTTTCTAAGGTCGAATTATTTCATTTTTGGTTTGGGATGGTCATTTTGAAGTAAAACTTCAAATTGCCATAACTTTTGATAAGAAGCTCCATTTTAGGAAAACAAGGACTTTTCGGAAAGATCTCGGAGTCCTCTTTGCATAGAAATCATCAATTTTGGAATTTGGTGAAGTTTCAAGGGTCAATTTTAAGAAATAGATCTGCAGGGTTTATAATTTTAAAACTGGCAATTTTTCCTACTTGTAAGATTTGTTCAATTTTGATATTTCTTCTTTTCAACATGTAAATTGACCATGGAGGAATGATATTGGGTAGATTTTAGATTATTTTTAAGGTTCAATTTGTGGATTAAGTTGCAAATGATATATTTTACGTCCTTTGATGGAAGGTGGTCCAACAAGTTCAAAAATTGATTTTGTGAAGTTCTAAAATGTCTTTCTCTGGTGTTGAGGTCAAATTGAATTCCTTATAACTTATTGCATATAAATTGAATTGTTTCAATACTTAATTTAAGTTGCAGATCTGAACTGCACTTTTTTTGATGAAATTCAAATGCCAGAATTATAAAAAGAAACAGAGAATTCTTTCTAATGAATTTAGAAACAAAAGTGCAACTTTCAATTGTAGAAAGCATATCAATCTCCTTTCTCAACATTTAATTTATTCATCCAACATTTACATTCAAAATGAAAAGTTGATTTCAATTTTTAAACTCATCTTCAAGAATCAAAATTTTTTCCTTTCCTGAGTACGTGTTCTCCTTTCCAAAACAGAATTGGTGAAACATATAACAGTCATTTAAATTTTCAACACTACAATGCAACTCAACTTATAATACAATTCCAGTACACATTACTAGATGGAATTAAAAGAATCAATGCTATCTTGTATTGAAGGATCAAATAACTTTACAACTTATCATTTTCCAATTTGATTTCAAGGTACAACTGCAATGCATGTAACATTTTTTTAAATTTATCTTTAAAGAAAAACAGAGAGATAATTCTTCTCCACATTTCTCAAATCAATTACACTTCCATTTGCAATATAAACACTTTACATTTCAATATCAATACATTCATCCACTCTAAGTGGGAAGGGTACAATGAACTTTCCCAAAGGGAATGACTGTCAAACTGATTTCTCCAAGCTCCAACAGCAACAGGTTGATTTCTTCATCTTTTGATCACAACAAGGAAGGGGTAAAGGCAACGCTCTCCACCCAACCAAGACATCCAATGGGAAAAGAGAAGCCATATTTCCCCATTGGCCCCCAAGCCCCAACCATATTGGAATGGAACATGATAAAACAACACATGGCAACATAGCTTCTTTCACATATAACATACATTCACATGCACAAAGAAATGCACAAACAAAATATGTAGTTCTCAACTACAACAAAAATTTCAATCAAAACAAAGGCTCCTTCTCCAAGCAAGCAAGCCAATCAAGAGCAAGAACTATGGAGGTCTCCTTATGCCTCCCATGTTGAAATTGGGCATCCACCTAAAATAAACCGCCAAAACATAACCATCCCATAAACCTTATCCCTCCTCAACCCCTCCTTATCACTCCTCCAAATTTATCCCTTACACCTCCCCAAAGTAAGAAATGCAAGCATATTCTTTTCCCTAGGTGGATCCCAACCAACACTCCCTCCACAAGACAAGTGCCAATGGTAAATCCCTTATCCCTCCTCTGATAAACCTCATAGTCTTCTCTCCACACCATGTCCTAAGCATTCTACCCATCCCTCTAAGAATTTCCAACACAAATACATTCAAAATTCATGCTAAAAGAAGGAAAAACAACAATTTTAAAAAAGTGAGAGCCTACCTCTCCATAATGGAGACTTGCTTCCAAAACAACAGTCTTTATTTCACCAAAAACCAGTCCCAAATCAGCAAGGTAAATGTATGCACAAGCAAATCCACTTCTTCCACCAAGCAAGCTCCAAAATGCAAAAGAAATTTGACCCAAGAGTGAAATCTCCAACCTTCAACAACCTCAAAATGAGGAGGAATTCAAATTTTAAAGGAGAGGGTGGAAGAGGATGATGTGGATTCCAAGTGGGATGCCACATCATTTTTCTTCCTTCCCCAAGAGTGCAATCCACATCAACAACAAATCACCATTAAATAAAAATGACAAAATCACTTACACACACAATGTATCCCATACCCCAAAAGGAATGCATTTAAAATTAAAAGACAAGTGAAATCAAAACTTGCCCAAATTAATATCAAAATACAATAAAATAGATTGATTTTGACTCCTAAATAATAAACATAGTTGGTGGAGGTTTTTGAGAGGTGTGGGACAAGTTTAACTTCTCCCACAAGACTCCAATTTAGGCTCCCAAGACCAAATCCGAGTTTCAAGGTGGATGGAGTGTTTTATACCCCCAAAATCTGATTTAAACAATCCATCATTTCACTTACACAACTCTTACATCCTCTTACACATGCATTAATGTCTATGACTCTATTTATTACATGTTTTGACATAAAGATTTATTTATCTATCATATGGCTATACATAATATAAATCAAATTTAATTATTAATCAAGACAATATTATTATTTCCTTACATTCCACCTCCCAATTAATTTAATTAAAATTTAACTATATGACTTCACACATTTAACTATCACATTAGAATAATTAAAATAAAGAGCACATTACAAATAAAATACACACAACAATAATTAAAAGGGAACACATAATCAAAACACATACATGCCCCATGGTCACAATAATGGAAATCCCCCCCCCCCCCCCCCCCATGGGAATTCTTGAAAAAACACAACATACAACTCAAACACAGTTGCCATGGTGACCATGTTGATTTCACACTGAATTCCAATATGGTTAGTCTCCAGTCCCCAGACATTGTTGTGATTTTAACCTGCAAAATGCAAAATACCCCTTCGGCCTCGTGGCCATATCAGAACATCCAAATGATATAAGCAACATACAATTATTAAATCCAAATCACAACATTATCAAGAATTTAACATTTATCATTTAAATTCAATTTGCAACTATATCATCATCCAATAGATTTCTATACTAGAGCTATTCATAATGTCAATGTCACATGTCTAAAATCAACATCAATAACATGTCCATGTCAACTAGTATATCATCATCCACATAATAATAATAATGTCTCAATGATCCTTAAGCATAATAACTGAATCCAGATTAATATTAATCCATAGTCTAACATCTAACCATCATACTAAGCAAAACATAATAATGTCCATAGGAATCCATGATCTAGCATATACACATCATACTACATCAAAACATAATTATGTCCAAAAATATGATCAATAGTGTCAGGATCAGTATCTAAAAAGTGTCCAAGGAAAGTGGGCACTATAAGAGGGCTTGCTAGTAGATCCCACTAAGGTTGCAGTTATTGTGGGCTTAAGGGAAATTACTAGCTAGAGCGTAGTGTGCGGATTCCTTGGGCATATGGGATATTACCAAAATTCATTAAGGGGTATGCCAAGATCGCCGCACCTTTAGAGGAGCTGCTTAGACACAAAAGTACCTTCCATTGGGGAAGGACGTAGAAGAGGGTGTTTCATACATTAAAAGATAGGCTTATTACCATGCCTATTTTGTGATTTCCCTCTTGGGACAAGCCCTTCCTTGTCCATGTAGATGCCTCAGGAACCACCATTGGAGTAGTACTTGCACAACCAAGTGAGGGGATTGTTGATCATCCTCTCTATTTCACGAGTAGGAAGTTAACACCAGCAAAGTATAATTATACCACAATCGAGCGCGATGCATTGTTAATGATCTATGTGCTTTTAAAATTTCAACAATATCTGCTAGCAACACCCTTTGTATTCTACACCAACCACATGGCATTAAAATATTTAGTGAATAATCTTGTTCTTCAAGGGCGCATATGTCAATGGGTGTTGTTATTTCAAGAGTTTGAGTTCACTGTTGTAGTAAATCCTAGAAAAGGAAACTGTGGACCTGATCATCTATCAAGAATTTATTTAGGAGAGGATGTGCAAAGTATTAAGGAAGCAATGCCAGACATTCAACTGTTTAGATTATGGCACGTGCCCTTGGATTTGGAAGAGATTGCTGTATTTTTAAAAGAATGTGTGGCACCGGATGGAATGAGGGCATTGGAAAAGAAGTATTTGGCCATACACATTGTGCCCTACATGTTGATTATGGAGACTTATACAAATTGGGACGTGATGAATTTTTACGCAGATGTGTGTTAGAGCATGAGCGCCTGGAAATCATGGAGGAAGCACATGGAGGAAGTGCGGATGGGAATTATGCAGGTGATGTCACCACGCGCAAGATTTTAATGGCAGGTTTATGTTGGGAAACCTTGTATAGGGATTGTAGGAATTATTGTAAAGCATGTGACCACTATCAACGCATTGGCAAACCAGGAAGGAGAGATGAAATGTCTTTGTGTCCTATTCCTAGCGTGAAGCCTTTTGAAAAGTGGGCGATAGACTTTGTAGGACCTATTGCACTGGCAGCACGTAGGATTGGGTCACATTATGTCATCACTGACACGGATTATCTCACAAGGTGGGTAGAAGCAGCCTCGACTAAAGATTGCATGGCAGCAACAGTGGCAAGGTTCCTATGGGAGAACATTATCACCAGGTATGGATGCCCTTTGAGTTTGACCAGTGATATGGGTACGCATTTTCTAAATGAGACCATGAGGATCCTACAATCTGAGTTCATGGTGGCTCATCATAAGACTACACCCTATCACCCACAAGCAAATGGGACCACGGAAGAATTCAAAAAAATACTTAGTCATACTTTGTTTAAAATCTGTGATGTTAGAAGATAGGATTGGGATGAAAAGGTATCAATAGTTTTATGGGCTTACAGGACTACATATGAAAGACTAAATAAAGCCACACCTTTCCAATTGGTGTTTGGCATGGAAGCTATTTTTCCAGTTGAATTTATGTTACCTTCTATGTGAATAGCACATGTAGGAGGATTAGGCAATGAACAAGAACTGGAAGAAAGATTTGATGAACTAATGAAACTGGATGAAAGATGATCACTTTCCCGTTGGAGCCAAACAACAGAAAAGGAAAAGTAAAAGGCTTAGCATGATCACCATATCAGGAACAAGAAGTTTGACGTTTGGCAGATGGTGTTACTGTATGATTCTAAATTTCTGCACCATCCTGGGAAGTTGAAATTCCATTGGTTAGGTCCCTACACAACCTCGTACATCCTTGATTTAGGCATGTGCCAATTACAAGCACTGGATGGAATGAAGCTACCTGGACACTTCAATGGTAGTAGGCTGAATCCCTACTATAAATAAGTCTTCTTGGTGTTTGTAAATAAGGTAGTTTTGCCAGTTAGTTTAGAATTTTCCCTTATGCATTTTTCATGTCCTTGTGTTTCCCTTTCGCGTTGTTGTTTTGTTTTACACCTTGGGTGCCGATCACCTTATTGCTATTTTTGGAGAATTTATGAGTGTGCAGAGGACTGTGCATCATTTCACTATGGGGTGGAGAAAAGTGAAGAAGCACGTGATTAAGAGTACCAAGGAAGTTGTGTTGAAGATCCTTGTTGAGTAGCCTTTTTAAAGAGAGATGAAGAGAAAAGATAGAATGGTTGGTGCTAGGGTAAAGCTACTTGTAGATCCCACATACAAAGGAAAAATAAGCACATTTAAAGAAACACGAGGTAGGTGAAAGCAAGAATCTGGATAGAAGAATTACCTTCAATGCATGTTGAGCACGCGTAAGAGTCTCCTGTCAGGTTGGTTTGGTTGCGCGCCAGAAGGTTGTAGGAGTTTTCACGCAGGAAGGGCACGTGAGTGAAGGTGCTGAAGATAGGATTTGTTTTAAAAATCCACATTAAAAGAGAAAAGTATGGGGTAGGTAAAGTAGCATTTAATGACCAGAAAAAGGAAAAATTATAAATAGGTGGTCAAGGCACTCTCATTTTACATTGAAAAAACAAAGAGTTGGAGATATGAGCGAAAGATATAAGCTAGGGATTTTTCAGATTTGATCAAGGAGAAGATCTAGGTGATTAAAAATGTAAAGAGCTAGTTTGATATTGCAAACCAGAAGGAAGGAATTACATGGGCGTGGAACGAAGTGAAAAGACGCTATTTTGTGAAGAATTTATCGAAGTTAGGGTTCAACAAACTAGGGCACGGGTTTAGGAGAATTTTATCATGGATCTGAGATACAAGGTTGGGAGAAGGAAAGTAGAGTAATAAGGAGAGGATTGGAGTGACGTGATTACCTCAACCATGGCAGCAAACAAAGGGAAGGGAAAAGCGAAGGCTAAACAACCAAAACCCGAGGTAGATACAAACGAAGAATGGTATGCAGAAATGTAGTACCCTGACAGAGTGATGATGGGGAAGGAATGGGAATCCCATTTGAGAAGCATACCATTCAGTGATTATAATCACCACACTAGCACTATAGAAAAAGAGATGGCATTATAATTGGTACGCCCAACCAACAAGTGAACACCTGAAGGGTTACCTATCTACAATGATGATGTGAACGTCAAACTGGCAAAGGCAGGGTTACAACAAGTTTATGAGTTGTGTTATTTTGGGAAGTTGGATCACTTGTACTAGTGGTTGATGTCTTAGGTACATGAGAACTACTTCCACTTTGTTGGGTGCAAGATGCACATGACTCCCCAATTGATTGCAAAGTTTACAGGCCTCATATGCAAGGGAGATAGCCTAGAAGATGACCTTCGCGTAAAAGGAGGTTATCTAGGAGACTGTCATAGAGTATGCCTGCAAGAAGGGTCACGGTATTATGACATCTTAGACATCAAGGACCCAGTTATGAATATGGCCGCGCACTTGGTAACGAAGTTGAATTTCCAAGAAAGGTGGACGCAAGTTAACAAGCCATGGCTACAAGTCTGCAAGAAGATTACAGAGGGGACTATTTACAACTTGTCCACATACATTCCCGAGGAAATTGTAAAGTACGCAAAGGAAGGGGACAAGATCCTCTTTGGCAATGTCCTACTCACCATAGAGTTTGTAGAAATTGGAGAGCTAGATACACCAGATTCATTTGCGTGGGAAAACCCAGCCGAAGACCCTTCACTCGTGAAGAGGTTTGAAAAGTATGCATGTGATACAATGATGGCTCCCCATAAAGCGCGGCTCGAAAAATGGTATACGCACTTGAGAAATGCATTCGTGGTGGAGTGGAGGATCCTTGAACAACTCCTAGCAGCCACATAAGGAGAATTTGAGTTCACAGTATACCAACACTACTGCTTGGGCAGGTTCAAACTTGTTGACGAATCATGGAGCCCTTGGTACAAGCTCCCTTTCGCGTTCACTACCCAGTACTTCCAAGCGGGAGTGAACAGATTTAAAGAATTGAAAAAGTTAAGGCTGGAGCTAGGAAAGTTAGACCGGGAGAACAAGGATATGAGGAAGAAACTGAACTATCCTAGAGGTAAGCGTGCATACTTAGAGAAGTATGTGTCACACGAGATCCACATGACTAGACCAATAACACTTCCTATTGCTGGAGGATCCATGGCACGCGTATACATGCACATGGTTTGAGAATGGTGCATACATGGTGGATGAGATCTCAATACCTGAAGACCCCTTGGGAAAGAAGAAGTCAGTGTCTAAGAAGAGGGGCAAGGAGAGGAAGGAGCACCAAGTGTGCCGATTGCTCAGATAGTGAGCATGCCTTCTACGAGCACAAAGCCAAGTACCTATGTTCGAAGGAAGAAGTCTCTAGTAAAGGAGAAGATGCTAGAAGAAGAGGTTCCTAAACAACCCACCACCATGGAGGAGTCACAAGAAGAAGAAGAGAAGGTAGAATCTCCTGACCAGAAGCAACCTCTCAGGAAGAAGTAGAAGGTAGATGAAGAAGCTGACTCAGAGGTGACTGAAAACTTAGAGAGATACCTGGGAGAAGGAGAGGATGAGAGTCAAGGAGGTGGTGACAAGGAGGAAGAGCTGGAGAAAGATAAGGAACCTTTGGAACCTTGCATATTTAGTGTTTATGACTTGGAGGAGGAGAGTGGAGAAAAAAGCAAGAGTTTGTATTTGTGTGACAGAAAGGCGCACAAGGTGATGAAATCACTGAAGATACAAAGGCAGATGAGAGGGATGCCGAGGGATAGAGAGCCACAAATTTTACAAAGGATCAGATAACTGAAGTGGCAGAGTGACAAGTAAAGAAGATCCTTGTAGACCAGGAGTTAGAGCGGAGCGCAGACATAGTGCTAAAGGAAGGGAAGGAAGAGAGCGGTGAAAAGGGACATGATAGCCTAGGAGGCCCTACTCTGACACTCAACTTCCCCAAAGGCACGCACTCAAGTAGAATACCTCTGGATTTAGAACAGAGGTAGATAATGGGCTACGTGGATGATTCAAGGAAGGTTATAAGTGCACGATTCCAGAGCACAATACCCACTGAGAGACTTATCGCCATGGGATCGTTTGAAAAGGAGGGCGTGTACCCCAGGACTAAGAAGATGCTTTCTTGGGCATTTGAATCCCATGTCAACGAGATAGACTTTTAAGTCTGCCAAAAGGTGCTTATCACACTACCAGAGTCTAAGGGAGACAACCCCTTAGTGAATTCCCATGAGCTCTCAGATGAGCAAGTGTGTAATGCTCTAAACAAGGTCACAGTGGAAACAGAGGCGAGGCTATTCGCGTGGAATGACAGCACAAGGGCCCTAGAGGGAAAGCTGGCCAAGAAGGAGGAAGAGTTGGCTAAGGTGGCCAGAAGCTTAAAATAGGATGAATTAATTAGTGCATAGCTAAAGCGCGAGCTCAAGGAGGAAAAGGAAAAAGTGCAGGAGGTCTACAAGAAATTAGACTCAATAAAAAGTGCCATCATTTTGAAACACCTAGATCTAACGCCTATCCCTCATAGGTATGCATCGATGCTAGAATGCCTAGAATACTTGACGCATGTCCTCACCTTGGAGAGGAGACCCTTGGCATTAGAATCTATAAAGGAAGTAGTCGCGTGCTTGAAGGAGGAGGACCGGTTAAAGGTGATAGCACTTGTTGTTGAGTATAGCAAGGTGCTCATAGATGTAAAGATTTCTTCCCAATCTGCTGAGGCCACATATGATACATGCATGGATAGAGATAAGGTGGCAAGCTCCTTGGTCACCACACTCGAAGTAGAGCTGAAAGAGTTCCAGGAGAAGAATAAAGGAAACAAGGCGGAGCATGATAAAGTCCTGGCGGAAGTAGAAAGAAGATCCGAGGAGATTGAGGCACTATGGGGCTTAACCAAGGCACGACTGAAGGAACTTTATCCTCAAATTACCAGAAGAATGGAAAAGCTTGCAGACCTGGGTAAGGATATGGAAAAAATTGTGGACACTTTGGGCACCTAGGGAGCTAGCCTAAGTTTTGATGAGGTAAACCTCCCGGTTGGTGACCTTTGTCAAAAGGCGCAGAATGAGGTTGATACATGGAGTAAGTTGGAGGAAAACTTACGAAGGGACTTCCCCAGCCTTTTTATTTAATGTCCCTTCCATTCTTCATTATTTCTCCTATTCTTTCATTCTTTATTCATTTTTGTAATATTTGTCTACATCTTGGATCCATTGAACCAACTTGCACCTTGGTCAAGAAGAATGTTTCTGAGGGTAGAGAATAGGCATAGTGTCGGGTGATTTTGGGCCCTTTAAATATTGACTAAGTGTGAAGGCGTGTGGGTGCACAGGACCCTAGTTATAGAAGGGTGTATAAGGAAAAGGCGTGCATGAGGAAGAGTTAAGGAGGCATATGATTCACGCAGCGTGCGAAAGGAGATTCGGGACTTAGCTGAATTAAGCAACAAAGGCAGAACACATGAAAAATTTGATCGGTTGCACACGGATAAGATGCCAGCCTGGCAATAGGTGGCCTAGGAAAGAGCATGTCAGTGAAGGAGTCTTCTAGGAGACCATCATGAGATGGAGTGGAGAGCTTAGGCCTGAGGAAACATGCTCATTGAAGGACCACATTCGACACTTGGCGACAGATTTGAGGCATGACAAGGAAAGTTGGCAGTGCAAGAAGGTGATAAATACAAGTGCCTACAACAGGAAAAAAGAGGGAGATAGAGATAAGGAGACTAGGATAACATACACATGGGAATATAGACATGATAAGAGAAGATAGGAGGGATACACACAGAGAGAGATAACATGGGTGAAGCTCTCTAGGATTACTGCGAGTGGAACTTTGGTGCAGAAAGGAATGTACTAATCTTAGCATTGTAATTTCTTTTTCTTTTTGGCTTAGTTATACAAGCCTAGTGATGTGCATGACTACAGTTTGCCCTCTATGGATCTTTTGTAATGAAATGATGAATACAATGAGGTTACCTATTGTAATTAGATATGAATATTAGTGGGTTTTATGTCTATTTCATTCATAGAAGTTCTCTTTCCTTTCATGCTATGAATGAATGATTATATCTTTCCTTCTGTTACAATATATGTTATGGAGTCTATTAAAACACTCGGTCTGAAGGAACTACGAGGATCTGGAGGCCATTCTGAGCCCCATGATTCTTGTATGTCTAAATTTATTTCCTGAATACTATTACACTAATCATAGATAAATGCTTCCCATTAAAACTCACATAAAAGATAGACTCAGCACCCGCGCGTGCCTCGAGTGAGTGCTCAGCTTCTGTTGGGTGATAGGCCGATGTGCATGGGATTCCTTCCTTTTATAATGGGAGTAAAATTGACTACAACATACCTGAAACCTATCCTTCTAGATTTCCTTCTTCGTAGGATGCCTTCCTAACCAAAAAAATTATGTTATAAATACACACAGTCAGTTCTAAATAGCGTCAACTGAACATACATAAAGAAAAATCACTCTTAGGATCATATTTTTCTTAGTGTTCTTCTTGCTTTGTGTTTTGAGGTGTGAGGACACGATTCCACATTTTTTTTCCTTGCACACTCCCCATCATAGTTGGAGTATTCCAACTTTATCTGAGTGTGTTAGGGCCCCATCTTCTCATTCTCAAATTCCTGAGTTTGATTCTTCACTTGATTTAAATCACAACCCAATTTTCTTCATTCATATTTCAATTTCATAGTAACCAACGTTGGTCCAGTGACCATCATCGGTTAAACCTAACTGGTGTTGGCTCTTGAATTTCTGGGTACTTTTTCTTGAGACAGTCTTCATTCATCATTATGTTCTCATTTTTGGCCCTTTGGGTACTAACATATTTTATTCATACTCTATTCTACTCTGTTGATATTACCATCATACAAAAAACATCTCCTTGTATTGTATATCAACCTTGTTTCATTTTCTGAAACTGGGGATTTTTCACAATAATTGGCATCGATTTCTGTGACCGACGTCGGTTTTCCTGCAACCATCATTGGTCAAATTGATTGTCGTCGGTGTCTATATTTGGTTTTCCAGATCCAAATCTTGACCAAATTCACCCTCCCAGCCTCATTCTTTTCTATCCTACTACTTTCCGTGTCATGTACAGAATATAATCTTACTAGGTCAGCGTTTGTTCACATGGTGCCGACTCGCAACTAGACTAACACCCTCATATTCCACACGAATTCTCAAACACTCCCGCTTAGTCCTTCACCACCCTCTGTCCTATCACCCATGGATCTAACCTTACTGACCACCATTGCTGCAAGTGATGAGGAATTTGCACGACTCCTTGATCAGAATCCCATGGCCTTGCAGTTTTACCTTTCCCACTCTTCCACCCAGGAATCCTCAGGTCAGATGATATTAAACATGCATGTATCCATCTCTCCTACCCTTATTCCTGCTTCTCCCAAATAATGTGGCATTTCCCTCACCTACTTCACCCCCAGTAGTTTCACAGCTAGGACCCATACCCGCCATGACCGCTGCATCTGCAGTATCACTCGCACTTGTCGTATATGTTGTCCCCTCATTGACCACCCACGCCATAGCCTTCTTGGATAGAAGAGTTAGAAAGAACCCGAGGGGACCCCAGAAACATGATTTTTTTCCTTGACCCATTATCTCACAAATACCCATTGCAACACAACCACATGTGGTATCAGTGACCCCTACTCCTTTCTAGAATCTTGTCCTCTCCATCCCACAAACACTACCCCCGATCGCTACTAGAGTCACAATGACCAGTTCACCTACATACACATACTATCAACAACCCCCTATATCGTCTGTTACCCATTTTAGATACATACCCTCTATGTCAGTTCCTTATTCTCAACCTCCCTATTTAGCATCACCATACAATGGAATGTTGCCTATGTCACAGGTTCAATACGATCTCCCTTATGCCATAGGTGGAACCCTTCCACCACAACCTACCAACAACCTTATCAAATATGCCCATCATCCATCCATACACATCTTCAAGAATTCATTCCCTAATCATGCCCCATATTCCAACCAAGTTGGTTATACCTCAAACAATGATAACAATGTTCACGAGGTCCACACTATTTTTGATGACATACCAGTTGCTTCCCAATTTCCTCATGTGCCTTCCATAGATGAAATCTTAGCCCAAGCTCCCCTACATTCACAAGATCCTATTTCATCTACTCCACCACCCATAGAGGAATCCCCTTCATTTTCTTCTTCACCCATGGAAGAGCCTATAATTAGCACGTTGCCTTTGACCCCTCAAATTTCCGAGCAATTGTAAGTGGCACCTCTCCTACTCATAGAAGATGCAGGTCCACCACCTACACCAACACAAGGAGAGTCCACTTCATCTAACCCATCCTCTCCTCTACCCATGGAGGATTCTTTAGAAGTACCAGTGTCTTTGATGACCCTTCACCATTGGACCTTCAAGATCTCGTTGGTCTGTTTACCGCTCTCTTACCGACAGAGTCTGAGGCTAGCCATTTCCTTGTATCTCAAACACATTTTACGGGGATTTCCACTCGATCAACATTGGCCCCACCTACATTAGTACCATTCTCACGCTTATCTAATCACCTAGAATATGTTGATAGATCCTTACTTTGGGGATGCCTTATACTTCTTGTTTCAGCACAAATGCAGTTGTCACTCGCTGACACCTCTAATAACTATCCAAAAGTGTTTCGAGTGACCAAACCAAACACAACCACAATTATTGCAACACCTTCCATGTCACCACCCATGGCCCAATTCACACCTCTTCCCATAGCCCAACATACATCTACACCCAAACACCTACCCATGCCTATATCATCTCCCTTACCTAAACCTATCACTACCTTAGGGGTCATACTGACAACTAGCCTCACTCACCCACCCATCAAATTAGATTTAGCCACATCTTCCAAAACTAACACTAAACTTAACCCGACACTTACAAATAAGATCCAACCTCCTAGACCTCATACACCAACCTCACATACCATGCCCTTATCACCATCACCCCTCGACCCTGGCCATGAAACCCCCATTCACCGGTAAACCAAGAATGCTGTAAACCATTTCCCCATCACAGACCTCTAATATACCCAAGCAACCCACACAATCTCTGCTATCACCCGTAAATTTCTTACCACCCATACCACCACTACTGTCCATAATTGTTTCACTACCCATGATATTTTCTTCTCTTTCACTCACGCCTTCTGCCCAACCTACACCACCAACCTCCATAGTACCTCGATTACCCCCGTGGGTAACCTGTTCTCTTCCACCATCAAATTTTCCCTCCACATCTCATACACCTATGTCATTGTTGCCCAAAAAGATGTAACCTAAACCTAAAAATTTGCTACTCTCCAATAAGGTAGCTAAACCAACCAAACCTTCCATCATCAGCTCTTCTACCATGCCCCTACCCAAGCAAATATGACCAACACCTAAGAACACACCACACACCAAACTAGTAGACCAACCTACTCCCCCTCCTATAAAGACTCTTCCCCCACAATTATCCACACATGTACCCACACCCACATCCACCTCCCATTTTGATCCACTAGCAGGATCCTACGCCAAAATCTTAACCAATCTCCTCGAAACTTCTGTCATCACATTACCGTCTCTTAGACCTTACGACCCACACAAACCCAAACCAAAAGGGTTTGACAAAACCAAAATTTTTTCCTATCATCGTGTGCTAGGACATGATGTAGAGAACTGTAAGGCTTTAAAAAATGCCCTTGTCGAATTGTGTCCTCCTGAAGAAAATTTTCATGATGACGATCTTCTTGATGAAGACATGATTTTTCCTTCACCAATTTCAACAGATCTTCTCCCATTACCTACTCAGCGACCAACATCTCCACCCCCACAACTCTTTAATCCACCCTTAATATTCGAGATCAACATGGTTCATATAAGAGAGATGGCCAAACCACCACCAAAATTCCAATACACCCTACTAATTTCACAAGAATTGTATCCGTCGCTAGGGTTTTGTCCCTCATACCACTATACCTTCCATGACATACCCTCTTCATCCACCTCTCCTCAGATTAACATGATCAAAATTGTCACCCGTGCTTAGAAAGACAAGGGTAAGTTAAAATAAAATGGCCCATCAACCAAACATGTACCCAACATACCATCCGCATGCATACCCAAAGTCATCACTTGAGGTCCTGCATATCCTATTTCTGACGAGATCACACATCGTATAATGCTAAAACAACTACACCAATCCCCCCTCAAAATGTCTGTAAATGACCTCGTCCAAACTTCAGAGTCACATTGTCAAGCCCTCATGAAGGTCCTTCAATCTATTGATGTCTTATAAAATGATGACACACCCATCACCTCCATCATTACCCCTCACCACGTAGCCTCTCTCACTAGTTCTTCACCTTCCTCTACACCTCCACCTACTCGCCAAGTGGTCACCCTCAACTTTTCAGATGAAGAGATTTCTCCCTTCCAGTCTGATGACCTTGACCCTACTCTTTTCATCTCCATATTTATCTATAATATATGCATATGATGTGTTATGATCGATGGTGGTGTTATCATTAATATCATCTCCTCCCATGCATATGACCAAATCCGGATACCTACCAATTGCATGCATGGTAACCTGGTTATTCTACACTTCTTCAATGACGCCATGACCTCTACCCTAGGTACCATTGTTCTCCATGTCCACGTGAGCCCTTGCACTATCCTAGAACTTTTCTATGTTCTAGAAGGAGAGTTCCAATATAACTTACTGCTCAAATAACCTAGGATTTGTGTCATGGGTTATGTCCCTTCAACTTTACATTGATGCCTCAAATTTGAACACAAGGGACATAATTACACCATCCCTCCAACCCATCACCTTTCAAGACCTGTAACATGCTATATCGGCCCAACGATGTGCTTGTACCGGTCAAGGCATATGCCACTGTCACCACTTCACCTTCACCCATGAGCCCATCGACCAAAACTGCCACTACCACTGCTGCATCTAACCTTGTTATCCCCACTGCAGTTGTAGCCTCTATCACTAACGCACTTGTCTCCCTATCATCTAGCAGGCCATATATTCCCGCTACCCACATACCAACTACTGATCCCTTAGAAGGTGTTTTTCAATGCATCACTTTGAGGGAATACTACCTATAAAATATCAAGACCTTCCTCACCCCATAAGAGTATGGGAATTTGTGTCAACACCCAAGCTACGACATCCACATCGGTGATGTTTTTCCTTATGGCCCTCCCCACCTTTGCACCAGCCTAATGTATGGGGGCTTGATATTGCCACCTATAAACCCGAACCTCCATCCCAAGTCCAACCATTTTCATTTGACCTACAGTCCCTCACTAACCACCATTTCACTCACACTTTCCTCCACCAATGCGTGAGGAAATGATTTGGCTTCACTTTTTATGAACAAGGTTGTCATACTATCACTTCCTGTACCTCTCATAAACACAATGACTATAGTGGAACTGGTTTTGATGCTCCACCCTCCAATAAGGTTTGTGTCGACCTTATCTAGGATGAGAAATCTTCCCCCACTCATTCACCCATATTACCATCTTCACCCACGGAGTCCAGAGATCCTGGATCTATTCCTCCTAACTTTTTTTTTCGTAAACAACATTTCCTTGGGACCACTGACCTATCAATACGATGGTGAAGATCCCTCTTCTCTCCCATTCCTGTATCTTGACATGATCGATGACGATGCACCTTCAATTAACGTCATTCAATGTTAGGACGATGATTCCATCCTCAACTACCTTGGTGCAGAAGACTCTTATATTCATCGATCGTTACCCTCTGAGATGTAAACCGTGTTGAATGAATAGACCACCAAAGTCAACATTAATACTCAGGAGGACCCGCACATTCTAAAGATCGTCCAATCCTTAGACGTTACTGAATAGGAAGTTTTTACCTCTTTCCTTTGGGACCATGGCAATGTGTTTTCCTGGTCCTATGCCAATATGCCTAGTATTGACCCAAAAATCATGGTTCACAATATCATAACCATTCATGATGCCAAACCCATCAAACAAAAGATGTGAAAAATGTACCCTCGCATTCCTCTTCTGGTCAAAGAAGAGCTTCAGTGCCTTCTCTCGGTTTCCTTTATCTTACCCATTAACTATTCCCAATGGATTTATAACATTGTTCCTTTCACAAGGGTGATAAGGGGACTCCACATTTGCACAGATTTTTGTGACCTCAACCTCACCTATCCCAAAGATGATTTCCCCCTACTATGCATTGACCAACTGGTTGATCTTACCGCTAGCCATGAAATTCTATTACTCATGGATATTTTCTCGGGATACAATCAAATATTACTAGCTCCCAAGGATCAACACAAGACTACCTTCATTACCCCTTGGGGGACTTTTTGCTATCGATTCATGCCTTTTGGCCTAAAATATGTTGGTGCTACGTATCAGCGAGTTGTAAATTACATCTTCCATGACATCATGCATGGCATACTATAATATTATGTAGATGATCTTCTGGCCAAATCTAAACATCGAACCAAACACCTACCTGTCCTTAAAGTCATCTTCAATTGTCTCATTAAGTATTGTGTGTCTTCAACCAAATAAGTGCGTATTTGCGGTAATTTCCAGAAAACTCTACAAATGCCTAATATTCTAGAAATTCCTCTACCCACTAATCTACATCAACTTCGAAGCCTACAAGGAAAGTTGCAATCAATTTTTTGTTTTATCTCGTAGCTTTCTGACCATTTTCAACCATTCCATCATTTTTTCAAGAAAGATGTGTCCTTCAAATGGGATGAAAAATGTCATAAAGCCTTTGAAGCCTTAAAACAATACCTCTTTCAACCACCAGTGCTCATTCCTCCTAAGGATGATCAGCCATTTTATCTATATATTTCTGCCACTAACCATTCTCTAGGTGCCATGCTCGCTCATCACGATGAGCAACACAGAGAGCAAGTGGTTTATTACATAAGTCGTACCCTTCTAGACTACAAAACTATATATACCCACACCGAAAAACTCTGCTTAGTCTTAGTTTTCATCGCCACCAAACTCCACCATTACCTACTCAATCACAAAACCTTCGTCATTACTAATACTAACCCATTACACTATATATATGCCAAACCCTATCAACATCAATGTGATGTATGCTGGGTTATTCTTTGACCAACCTCGACCTCAAATTCATTCATCAAAAGTCCATCAAGGGCCAGAATATCACCAACCAATTGGCCGACACACCTATTTCCGGTGATCAATCATCTAACTTCAACTTCCTAGACGATTCTATAACCACCCTTTCCCATGACGAACCCGCTTGTACCAAATGACACTCTTCTTTAATGGCTCCAAGTGTCAGTGTGGGGGTGGGGCTAGTGTTATCCTCATTTTTCTTTATGGTGAACCTATTCCTTTGTCTTTCAAACTCGATTTTTATTGTACAAACAATATTGCTGAATAAAAAACACTCGTTTTGGGTCTCTAGGCTACTTATGCCTTAGATGTTAAGTCAATCAACATCTTTGGTGACTCTTAGTTGGTCATAAACTAATTCAATGGTATATACCAGTGTTATAATGGGATACTTAAAAATATAAACATCACATAGACATACTTTTGACCACCTTTGACCATTACGCACTTCAAACCACCCCATTTTCTACCAATAAAGTTTTGGATACCATGGCCTGCTTGGCTTCTTAGATACCTCCTTCGCTCGCTAACTCTAAAATCTTTGTCACAATACAAAGGCTACAATAACCCTCTTAATTACCTCGTGAGTTCTACTCCGTTGTAGTTGTTTCCCCTAACCCACATGACCTTTGGTATAATCAATATGCAGACTATCTTTCCCTTTCCATTTTACCCGCTGATCTCACTCATAATGGACAATGAGCCTTTCTTAAAAGTGTCTCCCGTTATGTCATCATGGGTGGTCTTCTTTGCAAGTGTGGCTTCGATGGCATTCTCTTACGATGCCTTACGAGTTTTGAAATTCCCTACACCATTAAGGAAGTCCATGATGGAATTTTTGGAGGTCACTTTAGTGGTTTAGCAATCACAAAGTGCATTCTTTTCCTAGGCTATTATTGGCCAACCCTAAACCACGACTGTTGTGATTATGTCAAATGTTGCATAAAATGCCAACAACATGCTAATCTTCATCACACACCTAGTCACACCTTATAAGACACACAAGACCTTTGGCCTTTCTCTCAATGGGGTTTGGATCTTTTCGGTGATATCAACCCCCATTCTGAATGACATCCAACTAAACCCTACACAAACTATGTGATGTTTTTGGCATCCAACTCAGTTTCTCATCACCTTATTACCTGCAAACCAATGGTCAAGCCGAATCCAACTCTAAAACCTTGAACAAAATTCTTAAGGTAGTCAACGATATTGGGAAAGATTGGCATACTCATATTCATTTCTCCTTGTGGGCTTATCGCACTAGTATTCACACTTCAACTGCTGCTACCCCCTTTTCTCTAGTCTACGATACCGAGGTTATCTTACCTCTCGTAGTCCAGATTCCATCTCTCCACATCTCACTAAAAGACATGCTCAACGACGATGAGTTTCACTAGGATCATTTGGCACAACTTGAGTTATTAAATGAGCATTGTCTCAATGCTCTTGACCATCTCCAAATCTACCAAAAATGTATCAAATGTGCCTATATCAAAAGTGTTCATGAACGAAACTTTCAAGTCGGTGACCTCATCCTGAAGGAAAATCAACATGTAACCAAAGAGGAGAAAAGAAAATGGGGCAAATTTGCTCCTAATTAGCTTGGACCCTATATTATTACCCATGCCTATGGATCAGGTTCTTATCATTTGTCTTCACTTGAAGGTAAACTTGAACCTGAGCCCCTTAATGCTTTACATCTTTGACCATTTTATTGTTGATATTGAGTCCTATATCACTTTTTGTCAGTTGATCGCTCATTCCTTGAGTGTTTTTCACCTTCCATATTACCCATTTTTGAGGATCCATGACTCAAAAAGGATCATGTGATTCCAGTCACCTTTCAGCCCTATCTTCAATATGAGTACCATGGTTCTACTCATAGCATGATTCTCATGCATACTTTTCATCTTCTTCAAGATGGAATACCATGGTCATTCATAGTAAATCTTTGTGTGCTATGGTCTTGTCTTATAAACAAGAACCTAATCTTCCTCTATAGTCTTGTCCATGACTTAAACATCAAAAAAAAAAGGGGATACAACTCTTTGAGTCAAACTTCTAGCAAAAGATGACTCCCTCAAAAGGGAAATCTCTTCACTCTAAGTTCCACCACTATAAATAGACTTCTCCCTTGAAGACAACTATATCAAGTCATTACAAATATGTAATAAATATCTAGAAGCTTCTAGCATCGATCAACTTCACGAAAACCTCAAGGAGATAATATACTCATCCCATATAGACTTCCAGCATCAACCAGTCTATTAAAAACAAACAAACAAATGAAGAAAAAGATGAAATTTTTGTCATGGACTTTCCTATTCTTGATCCTAGGTTTCTTGTTCCGAAAAACACACCGTCATACACTAATTTATGCTAAACCTCCCATTCTCACCTCCTTTCCTTTTTGGCCTAATTACCTCGTTACTCAAGGAACTTTCCGCAGACGTGACATTTGGTGATTATGCAACTTTCTTCACCCTTAGAATGGTCCATTATGCAACGCCTTTAGATTCTTATGTTCATAAGCCCCTCTTTAGGGTTATCATCAATTAAGTGACTCTTTTACCACCTCTGACCATTCACCTTCCTCATTACTTATTGATTATCCTATACAGGACCAGATCATTGACACATCTATTTAAAACAACTCAATCATGCCTATGACCTAAAACTCAACCATGCCTGTGACCTAAAAATCAACCATGCCTATGACCTAAAACTCGACCATGCCTGTAACCTAAAACTCAACCATGCCTATGACCTACATTCCCCCATGCCTAAAAACCTATCATTCCATCCCTCTACTTCATTATAGTCTTCCCTAGCTTATGAGAGAACTACATCGGCCTGAGGCCCCTTTTCGTCAGGACTATGTAGGCAACACTCTGAGGGCATGGGGCCCTTGGAGGTTAGCTTGGCCACTCTTTACCCTAACCAATTTCCCCCTTTCCCTTTTCTATTCATAGTCTACCCTACTTCGTTTCCATTTTATATCAATAACTAGAAATTAAACCTAATAAACATCAACTCATACACATTTTATTACATCATCAAATTATCTATTTATGATTTAAAATTTGGAAATTAAAAACCATACCCAATATATACATCAACATTTTTGTCTCATATTACAAATAACTTGGACATTAAAATGACCTAACTCAACCATGCCTAACTCGGCCTAACTCAACCATGCCTAACTCGACCTAACTCAACCATGCCTACATCAACCTAAATCCATCATGCCTAAAATGACCTGACTCCATCATGCCGAGCTTGTCCTAACTCAACCATGCCTACATCAACCTAACTCCATCATGCCTAAACTGACCTGACTCCACCATGCCTAAACATACCTGAATCCGCCATGCCTACATGACCTTGACTCTATCATTCCTAATCCACTTGATTTCCACCTAAAAATATATAGAAATATGTTGTCGCCCTCAAAATCCCCCCTCATTTTTTAATTTAAATTCAAAAATTTTGAACTCACACCCTCCTGAAGTTTTCAAGTAAAGTCAGAAGTCTGAAAATATAGAGAAATTCATGCTTTGAAGTTGTTTAAACTCTCTAGTCTGCACGTTTTGATAAATTTTCCCTTTTCCTGCTTGGATGCATGAAATTTTTATTGTTTTCCTCATTTGAATGAAATTGGTAATATTTCTATGGCCATGGATCATCGAACCTTGCATTGTTTTCAATCCCTTTGTTCGCGAAAGAAATTTGAAAATCGGACGCGAAATGGTGGAGTTTTCTTCTTCTTTGTATTTTTCCACAGTCGTGACTGACGAGCATTTTCTTCCATGTCAAATTTTGGCCCCATTATCCATGGGTACATGGAAATATCTAATTGGAGGCGGGCCGGTGGATCAATTTGTGTTTTTGATCCTTTTTCATTAATGGGGCTTAAAGTTAAAAAGTGACCTGCAACCTTGCCAAACACAAAGGAAAAAGTCAAATCTTAAGCCCGCCGTTGGAAAGTCAAAGAGGGGAAGCGGGTTGGCGGAGAACTTTGAGGTTTTGAGCCTTTTTGTAAAAAGGGCTAAAAGTCATAAAGTGACCCATAACCCCGATCAGGCTTAAAGGAAAAATTCAAATCTTGAGCCCGCCATTGGAAAGTCAAAACAGGGAGGTAGATCCTCGGGGAGATTTGATAATTTGAGCCTTGTTTCCAAAAGGGCTAAAAGTCATAAAGTGACTCACAACCCTGATCAGGCTTAATGGAAAAATTCAAATCTTGAGCATGCCATTGGAAAGTCAAAGTGGGGAAGCGGATCGTCGGAGCCTTTTAAGATTTTGAACCTTGTTTCCATGAGGAAAAATTCAAATATTAAGCCCACATCAAAGGTCAAAGCAGGGAGGCAGGCCTGTAGAGTAATTTTTATTTTTAAGCCCGCATTGAAAAAAGGTAAAATTATAAAAGTGACTCGCGACTCTGTCTCCACTCAAGTGAGGCCACATGTCAAGCTTATATCAAAAGCAGAAGGGAAGACCAAAATGTAAAAATGCCAAATCTCTATAAAGTCACAAAATGCAAAAGGCATCCTCCACGTCTGCTCTAGTAAATTTCTCCCATGTAGATGGCTCTGGTTTAAATTTTCAAAGGCAAAATGAACGGTTCAAATTCAAAGTTACAAAACAAGTGTAATGGATACATTATGAAAAGTTTGGTTTTTTCTGTCATTGGCATTTCTTCGCGAATCAAGAATCTGAATGGACGCGAATGACAGAAAAGATTGTAAACCATTTCTTACTAACAAAGAAGAAGTTGTAATTGTTTCTTGCAAGACATTTAATGGCTTCTTCACACCATTGTATGGGGTGGGTGATTGATCTTGTAAACACAAGAGTATATTGTACTTTGAGAGAACAAAGGAGATAGCCATTTTCTTCCATTTCCCCCTCTTTCTCAATTTCCTCCATTTCTCCACTATGTACAACTTCTGTTTAAGCATCAATAAAAAAAAGAAGGATTTTGTAGCCTCTTTGATGAGGATATTTCAGAAACTTTGAGTTTACAATCTTATCTCATCTTGTTTCCATTTGCAAGGTTGTTTTCTTCTCATAAATGCATGTGTTGAAATTTATAACTAGTGTGTGTACAAGACTCTAATTTTCTACCTGCAACATTAGTTATCCTACCTCTATTCTCACTCCCTTTCCCACCTTCATAGTAAATTCCCCCCTTGCAGATAACTGCAAGCATTTGCTACAAGGTTAGTGGAGTGCCCCTGTTGGATCCTCAGTTGAAAGGCCACCACAGAAATCCACATTTTCTCATGCATGCATATACGACATCTACACTGGTTAAGTAGAGGGATTTAGATTCCTAGATCGTTGGTGAGGAATTCACAAATTTGTCCACCCGATAAATTTCCTCTCCAACACAATGAAAATTAAAACAAGTACACCATCCATACTATAAATACCATCATCCATAAATCAGAAAGTCTGTGTACACATACATGTGAACATAGATACAAATAATAATCACAATCTCTCAAAATTTCTGACCATCGGGTACCTATCATATTATTGTCAATACCCTTTCCCCATTTCTGACCAAAATTTACCCTTCCCTGCCACCGTTTGACCTTACCCACCCTTATCGAAACCTACCTCCAAGCCTGCATTACTTATCCTTGTCCTTAATTACGTTTAGGGACTTGTTATTTTACCCGTAACTTGGCCCTACCCGTGTCATGACCTAGCTACCTAGACCTGGAACATTGTTAGTGACCTGTGAACTCATGTGCTCTCTATACCTTATGACATTATTACCCGTGTTGTTTGACATAATAACCTTACCTTGCCTATTGTCATGTTGTTTATCCTAACCTAACCTTTGGTGTACTAGAACATACTTAAACGTTCCTACACTTGACCTACATTATTTTTCTGCACCATAGCCTATGCCTTGGATACCGAAATCACTTCAACCTTGTTCAGATAAACCTATCAACCTTGGATGATGTAGCGTTTGCAAGCTCTACAACTTGGAGCCATGTCATAATTTATAACGTGTACATGCATTTAAATGCCACTACCTTTCACCCTGTCCCGTTTACCTGTTTACATTTTCTTGACCTCTACCCTTTCCCACATTTGTCCACATCTACGCTCCTTTTCACCACATCCACCTTTTATCAAACCACTCACCACTTCCATCTTCCACTTCACCAGTTCCTGGTTTGAGGGGGATCACCTTCACCCACATATGGGGCACCCACTTCTTATTTTTGTCAGCATCACTTACCAATACACGCTACGTGAAAAAAGGGGCAAATGTATACACCTAAATTTGGTTACATTCCTCTTGGCCTATGATCGGATAACCAACTCAAACATGGGCACCTAACCATGGTCCCCTTTCACCCCACATTAATAATTAATTTAATTATTTTAATTAAATTAAATACCCATCATCACAATATCCATTATTTTATTACCTTAATTGACCTAATTTCCACCTCACCTAGACACCTCATCTAGCCACATAACCCTAGACCTATTCTTGACATGTATCCATAACTAATGATAACTAAGTCTTACTTACCTTAATGAGCTAAGATTTGGTCTAACCCTAAAATCAGTCCCTAAAATCTCTCTAACCACATTCCCACCAATTAGAAGGGAAGTTTCCATTCTAATCCATGGGAACAAACTAATTGGGCCCAAGAAATTAGAAAAATCTGCCCATTTTAGTAAACCTAGGGAATCCCTCCTTAACCGACGTCGGTCACCCCTAAACCGACACCGGTCAATGTGGAACCATCGTCAGTTACCATTTATTCACCTTAGAAACCTTTTTTGCGGGGTTAGCACATTCTGAGAGCAAGAAGACAAAAAGAGAGTTACATGTAAGTAGAACCAGAGTCTTTCTCATGAACCCAAACATCCATAGCCAGCACTAGGACATATCCAAAAGCATTGGAACTCACGGTAACATTCTGGGAAGTTTCACTATTGCTCCAAGCTCCATTCCATCAACCGATCATCACCACTACCCAACCATTGGACCTGTAACATTGGTAAGTGTTTTATCATTAATCATTTCCATTCCTATTATGTTCATAGAGTTGTTATCACTTTTGTTACCATTCTTCTATTAACATTCCCATTCCTTCACAGCCATCTTTCTGACAAACCCAAAAACCTCATCCACCCATTTATCAGATCACCTATCCTGGCCCTTCCACCTCTCTAAGTGTTCTCATTTTTCCCACAAGCCTCACTATCTCCTTCTTTGGCCCCGTCTAACCTTACCTAAACTCTATAATAAGGTTTTCATTGAATTACTGTTACCCTACTATACTGATGTCGGCTACCCATAACCATCGTCGGTCTCCCTTAACTTTCGTCAGTTATACCCAACTGACATCGGTCTCTGTGTTTTATACCCTACCCAAAAATAGAGCCAAACAACCTCTTACCAGTTGACCTAAAAAACCAAGAATCAGACCCTGACCAGTCCCAGTACCTTGACAGTTACCTCATCCTTTAGATCTAACTATAACCTAGCCTGTTATGATTGGATTTGCTTATTGTACTTGAATGAGATACCTAAATCATATCAGCTACAGTAGGAATTTATTTATTTTTCACATTGATTTGTTTTAAACAGTGGATTGACAGCCATCTAGGAAGTATCACACTTCCTGGAACTAGCATACGCTAGGCAGTCCACTATCATATATCATTTAACTTCTCTTTTGTGGTCTTGTTTTCTATTACAAGTAGTTCCTCCTAGCCAAAAGTAAGCTCTCACAATCAGCATTGGATCGAGAAGTCTGAACGTGTGCATCAACCATCAACCAACCCATTTAACAGGTATTCCTCCTAGCCATTACCCTTATCTGTTTTGTCATTTAAAAACATAAAGAATATGGGGAAACATGAGAAAAGGTGAGAATGCATACTGATTTTTTGACGACTTCATGAAAAAAAACCGTTCTAAGAATTTTGGTAATCAAACTTTCCAATGAATTATTACACATACTGAGTTTTTCCCTTACGCTAATGTTCTCACTAGAAGCTTCACAAATTTAAGTGTCCTTAAAATATACTAATAAGTGACAATCTATAATTACATGGAACCGACACTTCCAACTGCCACTTTCTTCAGTGCATGAATTACAAAAGACACGTGTCTGCCATTAATTTACTTTATATTTAATGGCTAATTAATGGCTATCAAATGGAAGTCATATTTTGAATATCGTGTGAAATTTACATTGTTCAGTTTAATGTTGGGGGAACCAAAATATTAACCATATATGCAACACACAAAAATTATCAATATTAACAATAATATCATCAATATAACACCATGGTCATTCTTAATATTATCATATTTAAATTACATAGTGAGTATATAAGTATTCCATACTTTGACTATATTACCAATGATATGTGGTTCAATTGATGTCTCACATATTGAATTATCATATTTTGAATATCGCACGAACTTGACATTGTCCTATTTAATGGCACATGCAAATGTTAACCATATATGCCACACACAAATATTATCAAAATTATTAACATTAACAACAAAATAACATGGTAGACCATGTACATTGGCAATATTATCATCTATAAATTACATAGAGAGTATATAAGTATTCCATAATTTGACTATACTACCAATGATATGTGGTTCAATCGATGTCTCACATATTGAATTATCATATTTTCCTCAACAAAAATATACATGTTTATTGACATCATTTTTAATTTTTTTTGTTACGCAAACACTATCTTGGGATGTGTGTGTCAATGATCTTGGTGGCACCCATGATGTTTATTGTTGGAATTGTTCTGAAATAAGAAGGAAGAATGAAAAATAGATAACTCCAATGTATGATCTTTTTTCTTACACAATGTATACCATATTTTATAATGGAATGAATGATGCAATGCTATATTACTATGGTTAAAAATACTACAATTTACTTGGGTAAAAAGACTAGTGACTTGAATTTGTACATCCAATATTTTCTCCATTAGCTTTCTCTCTTATTCCATTATTTCACGCTCAAGTTAAATCCTTCCCTTCTTAATTTCTTTCAATGTATGACTATATAGATGCATGCTATTTTCGATTACCTCTTTCAAATCTCCATAAGAGTTTCTTTTTCTCTACACAACTTTGCTCTGAATTCCATTTTTATTCAAAGGGGTTTCTATCTTTTCTCCTTCCAAATTTTCAATGTTGATAGAAGGGATTTCTGATTGCCCTCTCATGTCTTTTTCAGAAGTAGAAGTGGTTATATTAACCCTCTCTTTTCCATTAAAACCAATAACCTTGTGTGTTTTCTATGTAATGCAATCCATATCTTCATATAAATTCCATGTTGAATGTGTTGCCAATGTTGTGTTTTGTAATTGTTTCTCCTTCTTGAGGGTTTTCTTCAACATGTTCATCTTGTATTTACATTGTATCCCAGTGAATGTTTTTCCACAAACTTGATTCAAAGAATTTTCTAAGTTATCCCAATATTTCTTTCCAAGTTTTCCACGGTTTAAATGTTCATGCACCTCTTCATATTTTGAAATAAACGTTTTCACATCAGATTTTGACCACATCTCTTCTTTTTATTCTTTCATCAGCACCTCATTATTTCTATCTCTTTTATATTAATGGGTTATTGAAAATGTTTGTTATAATTTTGAATCATCAACATTAACAACAATATATGGAGAATTTACATTGATTTGTGAATGTGGAATGCAAGGACCTAATTTATGTGCACCACTTGTATTCTCTTGCAAATTTGAGACACTATTTCCATATAAGTTTTGCACCAAGAAGTCCTTTACACGGAAGTTGCTTAGTTGAATTGAAAAAAACATATTGTCTGCATAGTTTCTTGGAGTTGAATTGAAAACTTGGGATTCTAAACGTGAAATCAAGGAAAATGGTGATATTTCCATGTCTTGCAAATTTATTAGTTACTATAAACATTCACAAATGAAACAATTTTCATACTCCATCTTTTATCTAAAATTAATTTCATTTTTCATTTTCTAATAATAATTATACAATGGGTCCTGCGCTCTGTAAATTCACAGAATCAAAACACGTGGAGAAAAATTAAAAATTGGTTAATTACCTACTAAAAAATGTAATATTTACAATCATTGTGAAATGGGTGTATGAAATTAAATTATTCAAAATAAAATAACAATGCTTTACCTCTTTTAATTTTTTGTAACTCTGATCTTCCCCCATTTGTATATGTGCTCCTTGTTTTGGTGTTGTCACCTTCGAAATGAGTATACAATTTTTCATTTTATTGCATTAAAATATAGATGTTAACAAAGTTTGTGTGGATTAAAATTTAATATTGTACCACTTAACATTAAATGCAGTACGAAAAATGAAAAAAATACTCTCAAGTGGTGGATTTTACATTGAAAGGTTTAATGGTCATTTAATGTTTAGGGAAGCGCAATATTAATTAGGTAACATTTGACCTTACAAAAAATTGTAATTATTATTGTAAAGAATTAATGTAACATTTTTATAACATAATTTTTAATGTATGAAAACTAAAATTTGACATTGTTTGAAACTTAAATTTTACATACATATATTTAATTGAAATTAAGTCTTTAATATTGACAATTATTAATAAAAAACTATGTAGCATGGGTTAATTCTACTCAATATTTATACAAATTATTAAAAATATAATTATATTGGTAAAAATATTATGTAAGATATACCAAATAGCTTAGAAACAATTAATACACATAGTTGAATCAAAGCATATACCACCATCGTTAATAAAATAAAGACTAAAATTGAAGTCTATACCATAAAATAAACATACCACTATACAATTAGAGAATTAAATACATGAATGATTTACTTCGAACATAATATTAATGGCCCTAAATAAAATTCCAAGAGGCCACTAGGCTAGACAAATAATGAATAGAATGGACAGGTGAAAATATTCTCTTTGATATGTGAGTGATTCTTATTCCAAGTGCAACCTGCTTGCACTTCACTCTTGAAAATTCTCTTACTTTGTCATGTGAGGGATCACAATTCAATGTTCGATGGATCACATGTCGTCATGTGAGGAATCACACTTTGTATATGTACAAGGCCAATACCATCTCACACTATGATGAGCTATCAATAACACGTCCAAGTGTAAGTTTTCAAACTTGGAATTACGTCTCTCTTGCACATTTAAGTGTGATCACTAAATTTTGGCATCTACATTCTAGTCATATATTTTAATTTTAGCATGTAAGAAATTTTTTTAATTCATAGTGGTTGCTAGGATATACAACTTTTGAAATTCATAGGGGAAAGAAGCCAATGACTGTACATAAGCCAATGACTATGAATGGTAATGTGAAGTATAGTACTACTAGTTGTAAAAAACGAAGTCAACATTTATAAATTTTATACTAAAAATTTAGAAAAATATAGCCAATAACACAAGTAAAATCAAGTCACATGTACAAATCAGCCAATTAAAAGATGACACATTAACTGTCTCAAAAATGTGATTTTATTAACAAGTAAGAGCCAATATTAATTTTCTTTGTACTAAAAAGTACCTATTTTAAATCCCTTAGAAATAGTTTTTCAAAAAGAATTAAATGCATAGAAGAAAATTTGTGCATTATAAAATTATTATTTTAAATGGTATTTAAATAGCTTCATGAGAATGCATTACAAAGTGACTTTAGCAGCCTCCACAGTGATTCACAATCATTATCTCTTTCCCCTACACTATGTGATTTTATTGGTATAATTATACAACAAGTATGTGTAATAAAATTTGACCAGCATCAGTTTACCTGATTTGGATTATGATGTTTAAAGATGTTCATGGGATATATAATTTAATTTTCTCATTGTAATTTCAATTCTCCATTAATGCTAAATATTGCAGTGTCCTATAGTGCCCTAATTTTCTCTTTTTATTTGCTTATATATTTTAGAATGAACTTTATTTTTGAAGATGGAGCACATAGGTGGAGTTAGCATAATCCAAAATTCTGAAAGGATGTGGAGAAGAATACTTTTATATACAAAGATACCCATTGTACAGAAACAGGGTGTATCTATTCATGGTTACATTAAGTATTGTATTCAAATGGCAAAGTGTAGAATGCCATACACAATTGATGATTGTGAAGATGGCAAAAATCTTCTACTAACTTTGTATTACTTTAGTCCCATATAATGGCTTGCAAAGATATACGAAGCATATGATCAAATGTTTCACATTGGGAAGTTAGTATCCAAAACATCAAGTTGCACTGACTCAAAGGATACATTTAATGAGGATGAGGTTTTGTAGATTCCACATGTTGATGAGCCATTGTATTCATAGACTCCATAAAGATCATGACCTAATTGTTGATAACATGAGGAGTGATAATATTCTAGACCTAAGTGGTTCTTCATAAATTTTCTCATGTTGAATGACAGTGATGCTGAAGACTTATATCTTGGTACAAGAACAACATGGTTATTTCAGGACTAGTGTTGGGACCCACACTTTTATGAGTGTTTTTTGCAGATTTATAATTACATGAGAGCTTGGTTATCTAATTCTGCAAGTATGCAACGATTTATCTTAGGTATGTGAGATATACTTTATCTAGATCAACAACTACACTTCATGTGAATGAAATTCTAAAGGTAGAAACAACCTCCAAATCAAACACTGATTTAATTTGAATTTCACATGGGTGGTATGCCAAGTTGATACATTTTTGTGTCAAAATCAAAAATATCTGAGTTGGAGATCTAGAAACAATTAATAAGGTCTATGTAGGAGACATGCATGTACTTTCAGAAATTGTGATAGCAATACATTTGGGTTGCGTGTTGATAAAATAACTAGGAATTTTTACAATATATCCATATCAGAAGGATCTCTCATTCAATGGTGGACTAGCCACATTGGGTGAACATGGTTCCATTGTTGTGATAAAAGAAATTCTGTAATAGTTTAGTAAAAATGTGGGTTAATTTTAACTTCCATTGCCTCACTGATTTTGTGGGGATTGTTATGAATCCGTATATGCATGTTTAATGAATTTTATTCTATAGCTAAAATACTTTACAATGCATGCCAACTCCAAAATAGAAATATTAATATTTTAAAGGGTATTTAAAAATATATAATAGTTAAATAACTCTAACAACCTCCTACATTAACCTTGATTCAGGATCATCGGATGTCTTTCCAATCTATACTATGTGTTTTGTGGATAAAATTATGCACAACTCAGGGTATCTAAGGGTGTATCTACAATTTTTATATGTTTAAACATTTGGATTAAATGAGGTTTTCAAGGCAAGATGTTAGAACATATTATAGATAAATTTTTATGTTTATCATATGTTTCAATTCTGGTATACTAATGTTAATCATGAAAGTGTCCTTAGTACTAATTATCTCTTTTTATTTGTGGATACAAATTGAAAATGAACTACTTGTTTTTGAAGATGCCAAGCACATGTGCAACTATCCAAAGGTGTCCAAAGTTGTTGGAGGAATTATGATTATCCATCCAAATATACACTCCATTGTAGGGATGTGGGGTACTAGTAACATATTATGTTACTGTCACAATAAGTATTGTATACTAAAAAAGTAGAAAGACTGCCATACATAATTGATGATTGTGAAACCCTGACAGAAATTAAAAAACAAAAAGGCAAGATACTTTATCCCATGGGAAAGGAAGCAAATGATTAAGCATGTGATGTATAGATATTTCACATGTGTGGGTGATCATGTATTCAAAACTGATCATGAGATGAATCAAATGGATAATGATTTAATGAAGATGAGGGTTTGAATTCTAATATTGATAGTCATCGTTTCACAACTCCTAAAGAAAGGATGAATTAGGCTACAACCTAAGTTGGTGCTAAAATGGGATAAGTTCCCTTAGAAAGAAGGTGACATAGTTGAAGGGTTTATATCCCTATGTACAAGATGCAATATGTGATTTTTCGAATAGTGTTTGGGACCCAAAATTTGTTTTTTGTTTAGAATATTATAACTACATGACAATGAAAAATTTGAATTCTAGGAGGGAGGTGAAGAAGACAAACTTTCAGGGAAAAGAGATAGGCAATAAAACCTAGTTTATCTAGAAACAAGAATGCACTTTGATGTGAATGGAAATTATGAACTCAAGAAATGGAACCACCATATCAAACACTGAATAGAAATTTTGAAGTTCAAGGGGGTTACTGACAAGTTGATACATTTTTGATAAAGAACACAAAGTTGCAGAAAGCAACAATTACAAATGTCTGTGAAGGAGACATGGTATTCACTTTAAAAAATTAGATGGAAATACATTTGGGGTGCATGTTGATCAAAATTAACCCTATATAATTTTTGCAAGGGTTGATCTATATCAGAAGGACAACTTCTCATCAAGAAATGGCCTACCAACTAGGTTGGCCCATCAAGATGGTTCTTGTTATGGAACATTAAGGCTAAAAGAAGTTTCTTAAAGAGTTGTCGGTAAAAATTTGGAGTGCATTTAAGATCCATTGCCTCAATTGATTATACCCAAATTCATATGAATCCACCCATATGTAGAAAGTAATGAAAATTTGATGAAAAAGACCTTACAACTAACACATGGAGAAATGCCAAAAGGTAAATTCTACTCCATCTAGTACACCAAATGTAAGGGAAAATGATGAAAAAACAAGAGAACAATTTAATTTTCTGAAGTTGAGAAAAAACCTTGCTGTGAGGAAGGATGTCTCTCCAATCTATCTCTAAGCACTTTCAATCACTCAGTTGGAATTTAACTCTAGGTATTAATGAACCTTCCATCAAAAACTTTGTACTTAATACATTCACTGCAAATGCTAGCCGTTTGTGATCAAGGTCAAACTTTAGAACATACTATAGATAAATTGAATTTATGTGGAAGGGATGTATGTCAGAATGCATGGTACAAATTTCACGGAATCCCAAAAAGTACCTATTATGGAAACATAAAATATTGGATTAATGGCAAGAGAAGGGAAGTAAATGGAAATACAGGAAAACAAAAATAAATGCCAAACACTATCGTAACTATTACATTGATATCCAAAATGGTGGAGAATAATTCTGATATATCCCCACACATGTGCTCATTTAGTGGGACAAGATGGTAGGCTAAAGTAACAATGAGATTGGCCAAACCACATGTTATAATTTTTCTTACATACTACAAAAGTGTACTTTGGGGCCTTTCACTGTTGGACCTTCCTCCAACGTCATAGTCCTCGAATCTCAGAAAAATATGAAAAGAACATTTCCCCCATGTTTCAATCAGCAAGAACAAATTCTTAACCAAAAGTGACGAGTGCACAAAGCTTAAGAACAAACGTACAATGAACTCATGTCCAAAAACACTGACACAAATAGATCAATGCTAGAAGTGGCACACTTGATTACATTCAAAGTTATTGTGGGGTTTACTATGCACATAGAGTGCAATCACAATAAAATCCTAATAGCTATTTGAAAATTGTGCATGAAAAAATGGACAAGATGAAAAATATAATACCAAGGATGGAAAAAAAATCAAAATCAATAATTAAATGTTATTAATCTCCCTGTCACCTTAAATGATATACTGACACATGGGCACAAAACATGGGGTTTTGGGCACTTTGGTCTCCCTTTTGTTGAGCGAGGAGAAAACTTCACAATAACATCATTGGTACTATGTATCCAGAAGCTAGAAGAACCACTTACATATCAGTATGGTGATTTTTTATATAGTAGTGGGACGTCAAAACACCCATTACATGATGCACTATTGCAAAATGATGCATATGAAAAGTGCAAGGAATACAAGAAAAAAAATGAGGGTGCTCATAAAACTAATACTGTAAGTAGATGTTCAAGTTCATTTAGAAAACAACCACCAATTCTCTACTTACAACTAGATAATACTGCAAGTGACAAAAAAACAACACATTGTTTGTGTTTGCATCCATGCTAACAGCTAGAGTGGTTTTCAACAAATTGTATGTGAGTTTTCTTCCAGTGGGTCACACGCATGCAGACATAGATGGGACATTCGGCTGATTATCAAAAACATTGTGCAAACTAGATACATTCTCTTTGCCACAAATAATGGACACTTATAGAACATGCCAAGAGGAATCCAACACATTCACTTATATACCTTATCGAGGAATTCTATGACTTTAAGGTCTTTATGGAACCACACCTGCTAGATGGTAACCACAAGATCATGGGTATCAACAAACCAAATATGTTTAAATTCCATGTCATAGAAAACATTCCCGTCATGGAGTTCAAAGCATCAATCATGGAGTTCGATTGGTCACACTCAGTTAAATGGAAAACCTTTCTTTTCTGAAGGGGATCCTCCATTGGAACCCTTCAAAGAACTAAAAGAGATAGTAGACATGCAAAGAGGAATTTAGGAATACATCACACACTGGGAAAAGAGTTCAACTGATGGTGGAGAAGCATAATGGGTTCCAAAGATTGCATATTAGAAAAATGTTTTACGTGCCTTAGAGAATCCCTTTGTCAATTGTAGCATGACGAGGAGAGATTATTTTTGGAAAAAAAAATTCAGGATACATGCAATGTATGATCAGATATTATGGGTGCACCACATCTTGACATGGATAGCTAATATAGTCAAAATGTCCTTTCAAATAAGGATATATATGTTAGGCATATTTTTGATAGACCTCGGGAGGAATTAAACCCAGTAGTGGATATGAATATTGAGTAGTTGATACTAGTAAGACCAGCTCATGATGATGTACCTATATGGATGAATAAGGAAGAACTAAAACTAATACAGGATGTTCACACAAACACTCAAAAGAGAAGGGTATACTGGTAGGAACCCATAGGAAAAGGAAATACATAAAAAAGGTACTATGAATGCTTAAATAAAAAAGAAATGGTTGAGAAAATCAAGGGACACATCAGATAATTATATAGAAAATTTCATATGGGCATGGATTCCAAGAAAAATATTGAAATAATATGAAATTAAAATACCAAATAGGGTCATGAAGCTATCCAACAATACCTTGCACAAATTCAATAACAATAATTAATACCCTTGTGAGGGATCAATGCTTATGTAATTTTCTCAAAGAATTATTGCCTATGGAAATACATTTTCAAATCCATTTCCTAACTTGTAATTCTTAACTCTTTGTTGTTTTTTATGATTTATAGAATGGAAAAGCATAAAATTAGTTGACTTTATCACACGTAACTTGCATATTTACAATATCACCGTCATTTTTTATATAGATTTATATAAAAATTATATCAATATATAATATACATAAAATATTAAATAAATATAAATTTCAAGTTTTTAAATAACTTCTATTTTATATTTTTAAAAGGGAACTATTATAAAATTAACCATCATCTAAAAATTGTTTGACAGGCATAGGTGGCCATCAAATTTAACCCCTGGACTGATGTAACTTTGTAGCGCCTAGGCCTATGTAGCTTAGCGGTGGATAGGCTTATGAAAACTTTCTAACGCTAGGATGGTGTAACTTTCCAACCGCTAGGATTATTTCACCTAGATGAATCTATTCTTATGTAAATTAGTGGCCACTAGGCTTATGTAAGTAATAGTGACTGCTAGGATTATGTAATTTAATAACTTTACACTTATGTAAGATAAGGACAACTAGGCTTATTATCTTTTTATGTAGCTTAGAGGCTACAAGGCTTATGTAACTTATTGGCCAAAAGGAAAAATGTAACTTAGTGGTTGTAAGGTAGATGTAACTATGATGCCCGCTGGGCTTATTTCACCTAGCATGTTCTTTCATCATGTAAGTTAGCAACTGCTAGGGTTATGTAAGATACCGACAATGAAGCTTATGTGGGGGGATCAAATATTAACAAAATACAAATCCTAAAATAGTGAAACTGAAATCTAAAAATTGGGATTTAAAAAATGGATTACAATAGTGGTGAAATTGGAATCTAGTAATAGTGCTATTAGAATCCAATAATAGCCAAATTGGGATCCAATACTAACAATATTGGAATCCTATAATAGTGATATTGGAATCCAATAATGATGAGTTTGGAATCAAATAATATTGAAATTAGAACTAGAATAAGTCCAATAATGACAATATTGGAATCCAACATTGCTACTAATGGATTCCAATAATAGTAATAATGGAATCCAGTATAGACAAAAATGGAATCCAATATACGCAAAAAAGGATATGGAGTTCTTCCAATACTTGAAATAATGGAGTCTAGATTTACTAGAATATGTCTAGATTTAGTGAAATAAGCGTTAATATATCAACATACAATGATGAACAAGTACGACTAATGAGAGGATAGGAGTTACTTCGTTGATATTTGATTATATCGACTACATTTAGGATGGAATAGGCTCAATTTGAATTTTGTGTACTTCGTATGGAAAATAGTGACTTGGAAGTTATGCTAGATAGTACCACCCAAAAGGGGATAATATCGCTTGGGCACTAGTGCTTTGTTAATGAGTGCAGATCTAGTTATTTCAGTGTTTTATAATGCCACCTTCACTTTTTTCTATGTGACATCCACTTTTTGTAGGGTTCTCTTGTCACACTTGTACCTGTAAAACAAACCCTAAATACCTGCACAAAACTCAAGTAAACAATATACCAAATAAAATATGCATACGCTTGAGTCAAATTGACCTTGAAAATCACCTCAATGTGATTGTCACCAAGCACTGCACTACCTTTCAGACTCAATATAGTTCCAAATGGTGTGTGTGTGTGTGTGTGTGTGTGTGTGTGTGTGTGTGTGTGTGTGTGTGTGTGTGTGTGTGAGAGAGAGAGAGAGAGAGAGAGAGAGAGAGAGAGAAATCATGTCCTTTGAAACTTGGTTTCCCTTACGCAAGTTTCACCAAGATAACAGGATAAAACTACTTTTCCCCCAAGATGATGTGTGCTATGGAATTCAGAATTTTCCCTTTCTATGAAGGGAATGATGTAGCCCAAATGTAGTCCTTTACTTAACTCTTTTTTTCCCAAGTAGTATATTGATAATAATAGCCTTGTTGCACTTGCCCCAAGTATAATAGTTAGTAGGTTGCGTATAGATGATTTATTTTCTTGAATTTTGACATTAACAACAATAGAAGTTGATCCAAAGTGATCAATACAAATTTATAAAAGATAAGAAAGTGGTGTGTCATTTTTAAAATATAAGAAACAAGAAAAAGGACAGAGGCACCCTCATGGGGCCAGTAGCAGTGGTTTATATTGTCCCTTACTAGGTGCTTACGTCCAAAAAGCTCCAAATATAAATAAGGAAACATTTAGTTGAGTAACACATTGTCTGATGTCTAAAAATAAAGGGATAATTCTAGAAAAGTAGAGGACAAAAGCATGGAATGATAAAACAATGTCAAAGTAAAGAAAAACAAGTGTTATGAATGTCTAGTTTTCTTACTTAGGAGTCATGCATATAACGATATACTAGAGGCATAATGTCATAGTAATAAGTGCATATTTTTGTGTTTACAACATGAAATCTATGAAAAGTTGAAGGAATTATCCTGGGAGACAAAGGGAGAAGGATATGTGCCACACAAAATACCTGCATTAAATTATGTGGAAGAATAAGATTAAGAAATTTTCCTATGCCACCATAACGAGTTGTTAGCGATTGGATTTGGGTTGTTAAACACATTCCTTGGAACTACTATTAGTGTTTTATAAAAACCTTCTTTGCCATAACATTACAACCAAGATGATCTCCAATATCGTTACAAGGAAATATATCGTGGGGGATGCAAATCATGTTCTTGTAGGTATTGTTGGTGATATTTAGTGAATCAAACTATAGACATAAACTATAACAAGGTGTACGGTGTTAGACTTATAGCACAATAAGAAAAAAAGTGTTTGTGGTATTGTTTGTAAGTATTTTAATAGCTAGACCATCCTATTGAATTTAGGTGATCAAGTTGTATATCACACATCATTGCCTAGATATGTTGATGGGATATGTGTTATTCCTGAAAAATACATAATAGAATGATAACATTGAACTATACATGTTGAAATGAAAATATAGAGTACAAGGTGAAAGAATGGGAAATGCAAAAGTCTTAACGAATAAATATTCTTGAAACAAGTGGAGAGTAAATCTTATTCACTTGGAAATATAAGAGTAAGAATATGAAGTGAGAGTGAAATATAAATTTTGACTTGAGGTGATCAAGTTGTATATCACACATCACTACCTAGATATATTAATGGGATATATGTGTTATTCCTTTAAAACTCCATAGTACAATGATAACATTGAACATAATACACATTGAAATGAAAATATGGAGTACGAGGAAAAATAATGGGCAATGCAAAAGTCTCAACGAATAAATATTCTTGAAGGACATGGAGATGTTTTAGTCACTTGGAAATATAAGAGTGAAAATATGGAGTGGGAGTCAAATTCAAAATTTGTGGTTTTCCACATGTTATATTTTCATTTAAATCACTCCTTATTTACCGTGGCAACACCCAAAAAAACTAGAAGATGTTTGAATAAGGATGACACTCTTTAAATTCTCAATTGGTAGTTCACTACATGCTAGATAATTTACAACTGAAGAAACTCATTTCACAATGAAATTGAAGCCCTTAAAATTTTATCACCAAAATGAAAAATAAATTTTAATATTGACATGTTTCCATTAGGGGATAATTTAACAATGACAACCCTTCTAACATACATTCCAACTCATGTGCAATTGCTAGTAATAAAATATTTTGTCTCCATTAAATGGGAGAAATGTGTATTATTATTTTAATCAATTACTAATATAATTTCTTAAACATTTATAATTTTTACCTCTTATTTGTACTTATGTTTATGTTTCCTATTTTACAAGCATATATATATTCTGAAGTTAGAGTTTCATGAAAAGACATAACAAACAAGAATGAGGCTATGATATGGTAAATTTTGCCAAGAGGATGCATTTTTGGAAAGAAGATAGAAATTAAAGATATAGTAGATAATGGTTTTATAGATTTGAATGTGTTTCAAATACGAGAATAAGTTGTTGATACGTCTTTTTTTTTCTATGATAAATTTGGTCTATTTCACGGGATGTGTATTAGAAAGGGCATATAATTATGTTGTATGTCAGTAAAATATCATAAACATATGCATTTGTAACACAACAAACAATATGAATTTGAATAACCTTATATCTTGGATATATTTTTTCTATTGCACCGCGATGAATGAATATATGCACAGAACAATTTTTTTGATCAAAGAGGGGGAATTTAGGGCCAATAATGTTCACCTAAAGAAAAGGCTAAGTATTTCTTCATGTAAATGTCAAAGAGGAGCTACCACACATGTAGGATGTTTGAGCTCTATTTTCTTGGTTACGTGCAAGGGAGATAGGAGAAGAAGTTCAAGAGGATTTTTTTTATTAGCAATGAATCCTACAAGCTCTTACAAAGAATTTGGGGCCACTAATTTTGAACTCTCAAAATGATCGAGATTTTATTGGGTCTTAAGAAGAAAACTTGTCATTATGAACTGCATCAAAATGATACTTGCAAAAATGAAAGAGGAGTTGCAACATGTGAGATGTACGAGATCTATCGATTTGGTTGTGTGCTAGGGAAAAGGGGAAGAAGTTCATGAGGAAGTTATTATAAGCAATGAACCAAAGTTCTTGAAAAAAACGTGGGGCCACTAATTTTAAACTTTCGAAATGAAAGAAATTGTTCATTTGATTCTTGGGAGCAATACATTATATGACAAGTTATAAAAGGAAATTCGTAGCTTTATTTCGTTATAAAAAGTTAATGTTTTTGGCTTTAGCAATTGGGAATATTGAATTTTTATATACATCTTAAACCAAATTCGATATCATACATTAATATTACATTATTAATCTCGATTTTATTTTCTTTTATTTCTCAAATTTTTATATTTTATATTTTTCTTAGTAAATACGTATTTATATTTTTAATTTAAAACATTAGTAAAACGGAATCATTTTGATCTTCGGATTATATTTCTTTCTCCTCCATCTAATGGACTAATGCCAAATATGTCAATATACCGGTCCATGAAACCATGTAAATGTTGTAACATTATATTTGGTTGCATTTGCTTAAGGATTGAAAAGCTCCTACATAATTCATTATTGTCTTGGTTTTATTTATTTAGGCTTCTAGTAATTCTTTTCTTTGATTTACTACTAAATGTATTTAAATTGTTTTGTTATAGACTTTCCAAACTATGTGTGTGTGTGGCAGGTCTGCGGACTGCCTTCCCTCATGGTGAAGTGGGCAGATTTTTTAGGTTAAGTGGTCGAGGACTGAGGGGTATCTATTCCGTCAAATTTCTCTGGGGCACGATCCCGACCTCATCCCTTATTACGGTGCATCTCCTGACTTTGCTTGTAGCAAGAACTGAACCCTGGTGGGCTCTTTAAGAGCCAAGAATTTTCACCATTGAGTCAACAGTCATTCGATAAAAATATATATTTCGGTACCAGACATCCAAACTATATTTCGCTACCAGACAACCAAACATATATTATATTGTGTTGATATTTTTTAAATGTCAATTTTAAATCTCGTGTAACAAGGTACTTCCACTTAGTGGCCAACCCTGCCCATCAAATCTCAATTCTATGCAAATTATCAACTTTTTATGTGTATATCGATCACTGATCTACAAGATATATTAGTAAAAACAATTCAACATTAAGACAAAGAAATCTTACCTATTGTGATTCTTTTTTGTATTTTTTTCCCTTAATTAATTTTAGTAATGCATTCATATATTTAAAATATATTAAATTCAACGAATCCATGGATCAAGTCTTGTTGAGTGTAAGCCCTCGAGAAAGTTGTGGTTACTATTGTGCCCCTTACTCATAACTACTTAAGCTAAAAGTGATTGCTAGTTTAATTATACACTTACTTGTAATTGTAAATCCCCTATATACTTCCTCCCAAACATAAACAAAGATGCCCACAAGCTATATAATCTAGCTAGCACCTAAATAAATGCACCACTCATTTTAAAAAAACTTAAAAACTTTATTAACGTGTCTGCCGACACAACGTACCTTGCTCAATAAACATCCTTTCAATTCAGAGTCGGGATTAATAATGCAAATTTTGGTGGGATATTTTTTGTACAGGCATTTATTTCTCATCGCATTTTCAGTATTTTGTACCATCCATCAATTGTATAGCAGAAATTTCTTAGAGCTTGCTTTTATCCAAACGTAAAAGGAAATCTAAACGAGATTTGTACATCACCATTCACATTGTATTATGAAAAAAGAGGGAAAAAAATCTGAAATGAATGGAAGATGTTGGAGTTTTTGGATTGAGGAGTCCCGTCAACATGAATGAGATGTGAAGGAAAGACTGTACATTTTGTGGGTAAGTTTCCTTCAATTGTCAGAATGGGTCATCTGTCTGTGTGTCATTTCATCACCGTGAAATCATGTTTTGAATCGACAATGGTGTTTTCTGCAATTTGCAGGAATGTTTTCTGCAATGCTGTGTTGCGTGCGGAAATATGCATCTTTCAATGCATGCGCGTGACGCTTCCACTCTGTAGATTATTTCACATCACACGCAACAATTTAAATAATTTTTTTCCTTCAAAAAGTTGATGATAATTTTTTAAATAAGGGTTCTTGTTAGAATGATTAAAAACCCTCTGAAAGCTTATCTTATTTCTTCGTAGCAACCCTCTCTATATTTAAAGATTTGAGATGCTTTAAGAACACCATGTTTTCATCAAATACAAACTCTATACACCTATCCATTCTTTCTCATTGGATTATATTGTCAAGAATAGAAATTTCAATGACCATTAGATAGAATAAGATTGATACATATAATATTTTTTTCAACATACAAGTGTTAAAATTCTCATATGCCACATACATAAATGAAGCCATCAAACAATTATATTAATGTGTTGTGGTGGTTTTCCTTTCTATGTACATATATGATGTTTAATTCTTTACTATTCACATATCAATTTTCAGAGTTGTATTTTTCTCTTTCCAACTTTATTTTTAAGAACTATACACAATTCTACTATCAATTATATATAATTTATGTTTAGAGGTATATTATCATTATATTTATTATATTTGTCATACTTCAATTTTTGTAACTGAATTGTTAATATCATTAAAACAAAAGTTTAAAACAAAAACATAACCAATTGCACCTTATATTAAAATATTTAACATTATATTAAGTTACTTGTTAAATTGTGAAGTCGATGTTACAAAAGATGCTCACTAACCATTCACAAAAGTAAAAAATCCTATAAAATACCGATAGGTAAAAATAAGATCATGATCATACTCCATATAAATTTGACAAAATACCACTCAATCTTTAATACAAATTTCCAAAGAAATACAATCTAATACCTAATCCACATGCTATTAAATTTTTAAATTAGAAAAAAACTAATATAAATCCTTAACTAGCATTACCTTTCTTCAAAACAGTCAATTCTTGTAAACCAATATGCCCACAACTTTTCTTTGATTTTCGAATCAACGTGTCATCTTATAAGCAAAACATCTATTACAATTAATATCAGTCAAATTGAAACTTTAAAATATAAATAACAAAATTTATGAATATCTTATTAATAAAATATTCACATCTTAATATCTTATTGATAAAATATTATTTTTTATTTTAACTTATTTTTATTTGATTAATAGTTTTTAGTTTTAAATTTTTGTTTTTGATCTATCATTCCCTCTTTTCTTTTTTCTTCTTTGAATTATTAAAAATATAGGCTAGACTATAGACATTAGACTTGGATTTTGCAAAGAAAAAAATGTGAAACTTCAAGGTTGGACTTAGAATTTAGAATTAATTTTATTTATAATTGCAAACTTGCACTAGTGAATCCTTTCTATCATTTTTTTGCAATAATTTTATTTTTCAATTCTACTCAAAATAGTGTTTTGATGTTCATGTTAACTTTAATGTTGTTTCTAGTTCTTTGAATTAATTAGTGAAGATCCAATTGATTACTGTATCATTATTTTTATCAAATTTTTTTTTATCTCTAGCAAAGTATGCAATTCAGTGGTATATCATTGTTTTTTTCGGATTTATAATTGTACAAAAATGTTCAAACTTTTATAATGATTTAAGTTTGTTAGAATGATTTAGATTCCATCAATTATAAAATCTCACCATAGATCCTACATGTATTTGTAATTATAAAACAATTAAAAAATTACAAGAATTGAAATTTGCATTAGAAAAAAACCCACCATAAAAGTTTATATGTAATTTTTTTTTTATAATATCAATACTTGGAACTTTTACTATCAATTAGCTACCTATTTTGTGTGCCTGTGTTATTGTTTTTACAATGCAAATAGTGAAAGAAATATTCAATAGATATTTTTTGGTTAATAATGGGATGAGTAATAGCTATTCATGGAGGTGAAAAGATTGATTTGTCTCTTAGTAGGAAGAAATATATTTTATAAAACTAGTTATTTATTTTCAATCTTCCAAATGTAAAATTTAAATTCATTTACATATTTTTAACATAATTTTTTTTATGTACATATTAAAATTTGAACGTTGAATAACATTCACATAATTTTTAGACCGTCACCTAAAATCATTGTAACATGTAATATTAAGTGTCAAAATCCAACACTACATCCATAATAACATATTTGAAAGGATTTAAAAATTAAAAAAAAAACTCTCTTGAACTCTTTGAATCTTCAATCTGCATTCTTTTACAATTTGTAAATGACATAAGTTAAGATTAATTGTAATATATAAGATTTAAGTCTAAAATCATCCATCCAATATAAATTACTAAATAAATACATAAAGTTGATGTTCATTTGTTGACTTCAATACCAGTTTTAAACCATCCACATTCGACCAATTCAGTCACTTCAGTTTATAATTGACTTCAGATTGAGGAGTCCCTTCAACGTGAAATATAGAAAAGATTAAATGGACTTGGACAGTACATTTTCTGAGTAAGTTTCCTTCAATTGTCAGAGTCTCAGAGAGGGTTGACAGTGCGTCATTTCATTATTGTGAAATTATGTTTTGAAGTGACAATGCTGTAATTTGCAGGAATGTTTGCCTGTATTCACCCTCTGTTTTGCAAATTAGCAAAATGTTGTTTTGCGTGCGAAAATGCATGCGCATGGAGATCAACTTGTCCCATGCACGTCTGCACGTTTGATTATGTGAAGTGACGCAACAATTTAAATAATTATTTTGTTTGAGAAAATTGAACATATCTTTTTTCTTAAAAAAGAGGTATGTATTAAATGGGTTGTCGTCCATTGTTTATGATGGTGTTGCCTTGCCATCTACCAAGGATTCACTCTTAAGAGATACCAATAAATAAGGAATGAGGCTGCGATCGTGCCCCGAACGAATTTGGCGAAACCCTTCAATTCTTGGCAGCTATGCCTAAGAATTCGATGCAACTAATCTCTTCAATTTTAGATTCATAGAAAATATATTTATTTGGCTCATTCGCTAAAAATGTGGGGGAAATGGTTAACTTATCTATTTTCTATGAATTTTATAGATTTGGTGAGGATCACTTTTATAGATTAGTTAATCGGTTATTAATCTATATTAGCTCTTATTGGCATGTGTTCTTTCGACTTGTTTGTTTCAACATGGTTTATTTGGTTTTTGACTCTTTCAACTTTGTATTGTTCCTTGTTGTTTTTGAAGAGAACACACTTATACTAAGAGGGGGAGGAGGGGTGAATCAATATAAAACAATTTGAAATTATTTTCAAACTTATTAATCAACTATAACAACAATATGTACAACCAATAACACAATATATACGTGGAAACCCTTTTGGCAGAAAACCACAGAGATAAAAGACTGTTTGGATCTACTATCCAAAACCAGTCACAAATCAAATACAATAAGTTTGTAGGCACCAACCTACAAGAGACACAGACTCCCTTAATTTATAGGCACCAACCTATTAGAGACAGCAATCCCCACAACTAAGCACCAACTTAGTAAGAGACACCAATCTCTTTTCTTAGGAGGCACCAACCTCCAAATCAACTCATACAATGTATAACGAACAACAAACAATTCTCCACAAAACTCAGCTTTGTTTACACTTTTAGAAATCTACCCTTTCAATGATCATAAAACTCTGAAATCTGTCTCATAAATTTTCCCTTGAAATAATTAATTTTCGTTCACATACTTTGTTTGAATGGTCTTTTATATCTTCCTTCATAAATCTACTCACTTATTGGCTTGAATGAGCTTCTTGGAGTTTTAATGACATGCCTTCAGTATGCGCTGCATAACCTCACTTCCCCACACTTCACACACACCCATTGTGCAATCTGATCACTCCGTACTCTATACACAGAAATTGAGATTTAATAATTTATCTTCATGATACAACTCCACAACCTCCTTCTCTTATTGTTCTACTCCCTCCTATTCCTTTTCTATTTAACTATATCTTCTTATATACATGTAGATCTTCTTTGGTGCCAAGCATGGGTCGACCTATAAGTTTGAGTAATTACGCTAAGAAAGAGTCGACCATAGTTTAAATCAAAACATAAAAAATAGGGGATTCAAATACTAGCGTCAAGGTTGTGCATGAGTCAAATTTAATATAGCGAGGAGACTCTGAAGCCACAGGAAGAGACTTTGAAGCTACAGGAAGAGACTCTGAAGCCACAGGAAGAGACCCCAAAGCTACATGAAGAGACTCTAAAGCCATAAGAAGAAACTCTAAAGCTACAAAAAGAGACTCCGAAGCCACATGAAGAGACTTTTGAGCCACAAGAAGAGACTCTGAGCTCCGAACGATAAACATTGATAAATGAAATTTTTTCTAAGAATATGTTTTGTCTGCTAACTCTTTTAGCATCCTTTGACATCAATGAAAATTATTCCAAAAATCTCCCCCTTTTTCATTGATGGCAACCAACCACCTTCCATAAGAATAACTTGTAAATGTAGCTTGCTCTCCATTTCTAGACTACTCTCCTTTTCTATAGTGCTTGTTGTATTACTCCCCATTGCTTTAACTCCCCCCTTTGACATCGATAATAAATGAGTAAAAAATATCAAAATTCTCCCCCTTGGAGTATGCATTTGCTGAAACATTTCTGATTTAAGTGCATGGAAATGGGGGACCAAAAGGGGGTCAAAAGTGGACACATTTTTCCTAAAATCAGTGAAACCTGAACTTCATCTAATAATTTGGCATGCATATGCTCAAAATTTGACAAAGTGATAAGAATAAGTACCGTAGAGCTCGGAATCTAGTTTCTAAAATAAATTTTTTTTTCCGAAAATGGTGGAGATTAAGAGGGTCAAATGTAGTGAACACACAAAGTATGTCTATTTTTCTGTCAAAAAGATAAGAACCTATTGTGTGTGATCCCCCCCCCCCCTTTGAGTTCTATAAATTATTTTTCAAATCCCTTCAAGTAGAAAGTTAGCTAAAACCATGTATGAGGTCCCACTAATTTTTCATAATTTTTTGGATGAATATATAATTTTTTTATTAATTTTCAAAGTGCACATATCCCGAAAATGAAATATTTGTGTGTACACCCCCATAACTTTGAGAAAAATAGTCATTTTTTTAATGCGTGTAGAATGGAGTTTAGAAAAAAGTTTTTTTTTATAAAAATTTGGATGAAAAAATCATAAATTGTGTACAAAAACGTATGCATACGTTTTGACAAGAAAATAAGGCACTAGTAAAAGAAATTAAGGATGAAAGCCTTAAACTAATTAGATTTTAGAAAGAAGTATATCATCACCAAGGTAAAACCAAGCTTGACGTCGTAGTATAATTTTTTTTGGAATATTATGTTATAACGCATGAGATATCGGGGTGTACACATGAGATTTTGATTTTTTTTGTAAAACATGGATTTATTCATGGATTACACAGTCCAAACCTTAGGTTTTGATATCTAAGGAAAATCCAAGCATATGGATTGGGAATTTCAAACCCCCATTGAAATGTGATGCTAAACACATGTCTTATAACGTGAGCGCATTATAACACACTTAAAACTGAAAGCCAAACACAAAAAAAACAAAAAGAATTCGTGATTTTGGTCCCACTAATCACAGGTTGTCTACAAATTCCTACACTTTTTTATTCTTATTAACAATTTTGTATATTTTATTCTTATATAGAGATTTTTTTGTGAAATATTTAAGCATTATTTGATATATTTAAGTGTGTTTGTATTGTTTCTTATATTCCTAACACTCATTAACATTTTTTTGTCAATTGTCTTGTGGTGATAAAGATATTTGAGAATTATGGGGAGGAGACCACAAAGGAAAACACTCGAGCAATTGGAAAAACAAAGGGAACAGATGAAAAAAGGGCGTGAAAAAATGAAATTGAACACGTATTTAACAGAGATTGGAGATGTTGCCAAAGATCATTTATCATCCAAAAAATCCAAGAAAGAAAAAAAAAAAAAAAACAAGGGAGTGAAAGTGAAAAGTACATAAAAAAAATCAACGCATGGAGATGAAGGTATGTTATCTCTTGTAAATGAAATTGATGGTGCAACATATCCTCAAACACCAATTGAATCAATAAATAATGAATATTCAATGAATGATGATGCAATGCCAAATTTAAACATAAATGTTACACCAAATGACCAACCTATTGAAAACACACACTCTTTACCAAATTATGAAGATGAACAAAAAATAGAAAATGAACAATGTTTATATGATATTCAACAATCATTTCCATTGAAATCACCGATTAAAATTTTGTGAAAAAAAACCCAAACTTTTACTTGAGATTGATGAAAATATTTTAAATCAATGACTAATAAGATTTGTCAACGTACTTGTAGAAGAAAAGCTAATCAGATATGGAAAACATATTTTAATGACTTAAATGAAATAGGTAGATGTCAATTATTTTTTGAAATGATAAAAAAGATTAATTATATAGACCTACAATGAAGACCCTTGGTCTAAGAACATCTAAGACCAATAGTGAAAAATCTATTATAAAAAATATAATGAATGCATACCAATCAGTAGGTCCAACCTCACATACCAAAGATAGTAATACTACCTGACTGTGTTATTACATCAACTATAGTAAGTAAAGCAACAAAAAAAATCTTGTTTAATTAGAAAAACAAGTAGTGCACTAAAAATAAATAGGAAAACACTATTAAAAGCTCTCAAGCATCGTGAAAGAATTGAAGATACAAATAACAATGAATTATGGGCATTCTCTAGTAGACTGCCACAAAAAGACAAAGACATAGTTGATGAGTTAGAATATACAATTTTAGAATTTTGGAAAAATAATAAAAGGGTTTCACCTAATGAAAAAGATGTTTTAAAAAGAAGAATTGGTTCTAGAAACCGTGAATCACATCCTAAACATTTTTTGGATATGACACAAACATATTTTTTTAATAAGTTTAAAGAGACTCATCCTGAAATACAAATTAGTCAAAGGTATTTTGAAATGTCAAAACCTTTTTATGTTAAAATAAATCACTCACAGACTACTTGTTGTTGTAGGATCCATATTGAATTTGCTATGCATTATGATATTTTCTAGCATATATGTGTTAATTTGCATACTGAGAATATTTTGCAGGAGTGTATGATAAATGTTCCACCTAAATCAACAAGATATTTCATCTCAAGTGTTTTTGTACAAGAGAAGGACAATTTTTTTTAAAGAAATCATGTTTAGAAGGAACTTGTGATAGTTGTGGTGGTTTGCAATGTTTGAAAAGATGTATACACACAAAGAATACACATGTAATTGGAAATGAACTAGTTAGTTTTGGAAAATACAAGTCAGTGGCATACACTTCAAAAGATGGTAAAGAAGCCAAGAGGTGTGAATTAGTGAGTAAAGAAATAAGTGTATCAAATTTTATGACTATATTTTGAGAGAAGCTAGTGTATGAGTATGCACGACATACACACAGAGCTCGATGGTTAGATGAGAAATTCAGGTTATGCAAGGACACATTTCCTCTTGGTACCATTGTGTCAGTTGTTGATTTTGCAGAGAACTATACTCTACAGCCACAAAATGAAGTGCAATCACAATACTACAACTCTATTCATGTTTCCATATTTGTGCATATAGTATTCACTCATGCTCTCGACAAGTACAGAGGAAGAGAGAAATATTTTAAGGGAGTACCATTTCTATATTAGTGATGATCATGGACATTCATCAGATTTCTTGCAAGGTTGTTTTCAGATCTTCTATGGAAATTTGAATAACAAAAACATCATATTTGATAAACACATCATATGGTCAGATAATTGTACATCACAATTCAAGAATGCATGAATGTTCTATTGGTTGAGTAGGATGCATAGGATAAGTGGTGTTCAACATTTTTGGAATTTCACTGAGGTCAGACATGGAAAAGGAGAACATGATGGTGTAGGAACATGTGTTAAAAGAGCCCTAGCAAGAGAAGAATTTAAGTAAAAAGATGGTGCCAAGTTGATCGATGTAAAATCCATCGTGGAATGGTGTAACTCAATAATGGGTCTAGGTAATGAGGGTAATTCTATAGTTCGTAGGTTTTTTTGGTTGGTAGAAGAAAACTAATTTTGTAAAATATGAAGATTGTTGTACACTAACGGGATCTAGTGAGTTGCACTCTTTTATAAGTTCAAATGCAGGTTCATGGACTATTTATACAAGGAAAATGACATGCTTTTTCTCTTCATGTACGTATTCATTTTGGGATGAATGTGAGTCAAAAGAGTGGGTTGATGAATGGTGTTGTAGACAATTATATCCACTCGACACCTATCAACCTCCACGAGCTCTACAACTCACAGTGAGTGAATCATCAATTGAATTTGACCATATATCAGATCTAGTGCAACCAGGTATTATATATTTGTATTATTTTGTAAAAAATTATAGTTTTTCTCATGTTATGTAACTTATTAATGAATCATTTATTGAAATTAATGATTTTGTGTACAATGTGATGTAGGTCATGTTTATGTGGTTGTTGCAAAAGAAAATAATAAAGAAGGAACATCTTATTATTTGTGTCATTGTGTTGAGGAAAAAAATAAATTGATAGCCCCAATCATAGATGGAGAAGGCCTAGAATATCCTACGGGGTCTGTGGTTATTACTGGAACATGGCTAAGAAGATACCCAATGAAGAAATCCAATGTGTGGTTGTTTGAGGACTTTGACACTCATAGAAATATTATTCATTATTCTCACCTAGTTGTTGCATCTAATGTTCAATTGATTAAATATGGAGGTAGACCATGCAATAAGATCTTGTGGAAAGTTCTTGAGTTCTGACCATGAAGCAATACTTGACACCCTAAAAATTAGATCGGACCCAGATGGTTCACTAGATTGAATTTGTACAAATGAAGATACACAAAACTGCCCTTAAGCCTGCCAAGTGGCTTACTTTCTCAAGTCAAAGGTATGTTCACTTAAGATTAGATATACATCTACATGAATTTAATTTGAATATTTACTTTAATGATTTTGTTTAAATTGTGTAGGTTTTAAAATTCTATTTAATTGTTTACTAACATGTTTATGTAGGTTAGTGGTGCCAAAAAATCTTCCACCTTCACGTGGTTGACACTGTTAGTAGAGAATTTATTATTCTCAAAGCTAAGAGAAGCTAAGGAAAATTAAATATTGGAAATGAACAACAAGAAGAAATTCTCATTTCACCACCTATATTGTATGAAAAATCTCTTCTTCAAATTCTCATTTCACAACCTATATTGTATGAACAATCTCTTCTTAACATGTTTCCTAGTACTTGTTTCACATTGAAATATTTTGTGCACCGAAATGAATCCTCACCTAGCATTGACCAAGCCACCCGATGTGTGGGCACAGGTGGTTTGGTGTTAGGAGTGTGTGTTTGCAAAATATTACGTTGGACAACCTTACACTGACTCACACTGCAATATTCAACATGGTTGCAAACAATAGGACAATGAGAGAACCAAATTGAGATGGAGAAAACTGAGATAGGATTTTGTAGAGGGTCTCAACATTAGAGGTGTAGGATCAAACAAGACCTTTCAAGGTGTCATGGAGACTAAGAAATAACCCAGAGAACTTATAGCCTTTTTTGGTCTCAGGGATCTTAAGGGACTACGCCTGGACGAAGTAGCCTAGAAGCAACGAAACCATTAGGCACCAAAACAAAGCCTCCACAAGCATTTACCAAGCCACCCAAATGTGTTGGTGCAGTCGGTTTGGTGCCACAAGCTTCTGTTTGCAAAATAATGCATTGGACAACCTTACACTGACTCAAACTACAGTATTTTACATTGTTGCAAACAATAGGACAATGAGAGAACCAAATTGAGATGGAGAAAACCAAGATAGGATTTTTGAGAGGGTTCCAAAATGGAGGTTTAGGATCAGATGGGACCTCTCAATGTGCCACGGAGACTAATAAATCACTCGGTGAACATATAACCTTTTTTGGTCTCAGGGCTCTTAAGGGACTATGCCCAGATGAAGTAGCCTAGAAGCAACGGCACCATCTGGCACTAAAAAAAAGCCTCCACAAGAGTTTACCAGGCCACCCTGATGTGTTGGTGTAGTTGGTTTGGTGCCATGAGCTTCCGTTTGTAAAATAATGCATTGGACAACCTTACACTGACTCAAACTACAATATTTGGCACGGTTGCAAACAATAGGACAATGAGAGAACCAAATTGAGATGGAGAAAACCAAGATATAATTTTTTAGAGGGTCCCAACATGCGGAGGTGTAGGATCAGACGAGACCTCTCAAGGTGCCACGGAGACCGAGAAATCACCCGGCAAACTTACCTTTTTTGGTCTCAGGGCTCTTAAGGGACTACGCCCGATCGATGTAGCCCAGAAGAAATGACACTGTTGGGCACCAAAAAGAAGCATCCAAAAGTGTTTACCAGGCCACCCTGACGTGTTGGTGTAGTCGGTTTGGTGCCACAAGCTTCAGTTTACAAAATATTACATTGGACAACCTTACACTGACTTAAACTGTAGTATTTGACACGGTTACAAACAATAGGACAAAGAGATAACTGAATTGAGATGGAGAAAACCAAGAATTTTTTTTGTAGAGGGTCCCAACATGGAGGTTTAGGATCAGACGAGACCTTTCAAGGTGCCACAGAGACCGAGAAATCACTCGGTGAACTTTTAGCCTTTTTTGGTCTCAGGGCTCTTAAGGGACTACGCCCAGACAAAGTAGCCCAGAATCAATGACACCATCTAGTACCAAAATGAATCCTCCATAAATGTTTACTAGGCCACACAGATGTGTTGGTGTAGTTGGTTTGGTGCCACGAGCTTCTGTTTGCAAAATAATGCATTGGACAACCTTACACTGACTCAAACTACAATACTTTACATTGTTGCAAACAATAGGAAAATGATAGAACCAAATCAAGGTGGATAAAACCAAGGTAGGATTTTTTATAGAGGGTCCCAACATGGAGGTGTAGGATCAGATGATACCTCTCAAGGTGCCACAGAGATTGAGAAATCACCCGGTAAACTTTTAGCCTTTTTTGGTCTCAGGGCTCTTAAGGGACTACGCCTAGACGAAGTATCCTGGAAGAAACGACACCATCAGGCACAAAAATGAATCCTCCACAAAGAATTTACCAGGCCACCCTAGCATGTGTTGGTGTAGTCAGTTTGGTGCCACAAGCTTCCGTTTGTAAAATAATGCATTAGACAACCTTACACTAACTCAAACTGCAGTATTTACACTGCAATTGCAAACAATAGGACAACGAGAGAACCGAATTGAGATGGGGAAAACCAAGACAAAATTTTGTATAGGGTCTCAACATGGAGGTGTAGGATCATATGAGACCTCTCAAGGTGCCATGGAGACCGAGAAATCGCCAAGTGAACTTTTAGCCTTTTTTGGTCTCAGGGCTCTTAAGGGACTACACCCAGACGAAGTATCCGATGGAAGAAACACCGAGCACCATTATAGAACCAAAAATAAATCCTCCACAAGTTTTCACTAGGCCACCTGTATGTTTTGGTGCAATCGGTTTGGTGCCACGAGCTTCCGCTTACAAAATAATGCGTTGGACACCCTTACACTGACTCAAACTGCAGTATTTTACACTATTGCAAACATTAGGACACCAAGAGAACCAAATTGAGATGGAGAAAACCAAGATGGGATTTTTATAGGGTCCCAAATTGGGGGTTTAGGATGCAGACATGACTATTCTATCAAGGTGGGATGCCATAGTAATCTGGATAAATCACCCAGATGAACTTATATCCTTTTTGGTTTGTAGGGCTCTTAAGGGACTATGTTTCTCCGTGGATGAAGTAGCCTGGAAGCAAAAATCATCTGGCAACTGAATACGAAGCAACCATTTACATTTACCAGGATACCTTGACATTGTTGGTGCAATTTTGGTGCCATGAGATTCTGTTTTTAAAAAATAATGACATGGTTGGACAACCTTACACTGACTCAAACTGAGTATTTTGCATTGGTTGCAAACAATAGGACAATGAGAGAACCAAATTGAGATGGAGAAAACTGAGACAAGATTTCCTAGAGGGTCCTCACATAGAGGTGTAAGATCCAATGATACCTTTCAAGGTGCCATGGAGACTGAGAAATCACCTAGACAAAATTGAGTTAGCCTTTTTTGGTCTCAGTGGCTCTTAAGGGACTATGTTCCACCAGACTCTCGTATCTCCTCAGAATTATAATGACACCATTTCTGTATCCAAAATGAAATTTTTGATCCACAATGAATTTAATTGAAATTGGCCACCCTGATGTGTTATCTATATTCGGTTCAGTGCCATGAGCTTCCTCTTTGTAAAATAATGCATTGGACAACCTTCAATCACTTCTTTTCTCTTCAGTACGCTTGCACTGTTGTTAAACTCAATAGGATTAGTCATTGGAGCTCTAAGAGTGTATGCAATGAGTAAACAACTCTAAGATTATTTGGATCAAAGACAATTAGGATGCCAAGTAACTCTCTTTGACATTTATTATTGAATTGTGAATAATTCTATCTCGCTCAAGGATTTATGAAAGGATTCATTTCTCTAGCTTGAAATCTCAAGTCTGTGTCTATAGGAAGAATTCAGTCTGAGGTCTCAAAATTCCCAGAACTCTTTCACATTTTTGGTCTAGAAAGAATAGACAAGTTTTCTTAATATCCCATTGACCACCTAGCCCAGAAGGATGGATGTAGCTAGGACACCAAATCTAGCAGAAATAATATGCAGGCTTCCAATTTTTTTAGTGGACTGACCATTTTCAAATTATCACATGCTTTCTGTGTCTTCCAAGTGAAATCTGCCTCCTCTCTCAAGTTGCTTACACTCTCAAATTGCACTTTGCAAGCTGCAAACTAGGATCGTAATTGAGCTAACCTTGAGAAGGAGAAAACCAAGACAAGCTCAAAATGTTTGTAAATCTTGAAATCTCTTACACCTCATATGTGTAGGATCATCTATGCTCACAATATAGATGGACTTAAAATATGAATTCACTAAGTTAATCTAAACTAGGAACAAGGTGTTGTAAATCATGCCCTTCAGTCACACTTTGAAGGACTAAAGGGCAACTAACTAGCTTGTTTATTAAATAGATAGCTGATTAAAAATATGAAACTAATCCCTCTAGTATTCAAGCAAGGTTAAAATAACTTAGGTTTAGATCATTGTTCATCCGGAGACTAGATAGGATGATAGCAACCAGCAGAGTTGATAATACTTTGTACAGGTACCATTGGTTCCATGCCAGACTGGTGGAGTTTCCATTTGTGCAATAATGCCTTGGATAGCATAATTACACCTGGTCTCATAGAATTTATATTTATATAAATCTTGGTCTTTATATCTTATTCTGTAACAAACCTTTTATCCAATTTCATATAGCCTTATTGATGCAGGCCAAAACCCACTTGTGGAGAAAAAGATAACCACATGCTTGACACCTTGTGTACAGTAAGTGTATAACCTCATACAAAACCTCTAGAGTGCATATGTGGACCTTCATGTTTGAGTTGGGCACCCGGAAAATAGGTGGAATGAGAATACAACAATAGCACTACATCTCAGGACCATTATGTTTTGATACATGATTCATGGTCAAAAAACCTCTTGTGCCTTGAAAGTGCCTGGTTTAGTCTCATCTGACACTCAAGATAAGGAAATAATACTCCAGAAGAATGACTAACATTGGTGGATGATATATATGGTCATTGCCACATAAATGTTCAACATTGGATAATCCAAACTATGAAAATGATCCATTGACACTGGCTCATAAATAGGAGCCCTTATTATGAAATGTTGATTAATACAGATACGATAGAAGATTGATTATGTATTTCATAGTGATGCCTACTATTTCTCTAGAAACAGGTATGTTGGCCTTACATCAAAGGATATTCAAAGGATATCAAGAATGTTTGAGGTAATTATTTGGGATCATCGTAATTGGCCAAGGAAATAAGTTATTCAATTAAATTTGGACATATATTTGAGCCTCTGTACAAGTTATTTATGAGATCAAATCTCAGGTGATCTTCAATACTAATAGAAAAATTTGAAACTGTAAATTGCATAGCTTAAAACAAAGAGCATTTTGTCCTAGAAACTATTAAGGAACAACATTGACTCCTTCCTACAGACCTTAAGGATGATTAGAAGGTGATTTTGGATAATATGAATGCCAAGAACCAACCAGTTCTGACTCTCTTTAGTCTATCACTCTTCTCTCTTCTCTCTCATCTCTATCTCTCTCTCTCTCTCTCTCTCACACGCTCTTTATTTGTATTCTCTCTTTCTATTAGAGATTCTTCACTCTCACTCTCACTCTCACTCTCTCTTATCTCTCTTGTCTAGGTTCTTATCTCTCTCTAATCTCTCGCATCTTCTTTGTCTCTCTCTCTCTCTCTCTCTCTCTCTCACACCCACTCTCTCTTTCTATGTCTATCCCTCTTTCATTCCCTCTGTCTTTCTCTCTGTAGTTACAATTTAATTATTACAATTAATGTAATATTGTGTTATCTCACGTTACATATGTTTCATTTGAATTATTGAAATTCCAGGAAGTGGATGACATTGCCATTGACATTGATGGCATTGAATGATTATAGTACAATGGAAAATTTGTAAATTAGTTACACATATATTTTAGTTCTCATGTTTAAAACATAAAAAAATTTAACACTAATAAGACATATTAACATAACATATATATGATATAAAATTAATATGGACTTAGATACATGTATAAATCATGTTTCATTCACTATGCAAGTTATAAAACAATTTTTTTTCTCATATATTATATTGATTCAAAAATCCTTGATAGCATACAAAATTTGATCAAAATCAATGTCTTAACAAAGCCATGTAGGCATATACAATGATATACATCGAAAAAATATAAATCTATGCCAATATGCCATGAAGGCAGACAACAAAATCTATATACATCTAAGCTATGGGGTATCATCAAATAATCTAGTTCTCTTTGGCCACCAGGAAGATGAATCAGGCACATCAATGGAACATCCCTTATTTAGTTCAGACCTCTACACTCAAAGGATGCTTGTAGCTCCATCTATTAATAAAAATAAACAACATACCCATTAGTATACAATTAGTGACATATAAAATGACACTACTTAAAAATAAATACTTACTGCAATCTGATGATCACTAGCAATCATCCTCTGCCTCTCAATATCATCAACAACATCAATACGAGGTGCACGAACTAGAGTAGTCAACTCCTCCTGCTGGCAATCATGATGATGAAAATTAGAATATGCATGAATGTTATTTAGTTATACTACATGATGTTATTTAATACAATCTCTTCATTATGAAAATTAATTTACTAGCACATACCTATGTAAGAGGCGTGACAGAAGCTATGCCCATAGCAACTCCAATATCTAAAGAACGTCGAATCTCAACAGGAGACTGCAATGACGTCATCAACTAAAAAAATAATAAAATTCACATTAGTAAATTCATATGTTAACTATAGTTCATTCTCTTCATGTATATATGATGAATAAAAATAATTATAAAATGCACATTACTAAATTCACCAACATGCGAACTCGTACTGACATTCACCTGTTCAACATCAAAATGTAATTTTAGGATAACATCTCTATACATGGAAAACAAAATAACACAATAAATTTAGTAATTTATTACCAATTTATACCTGAGGGGATGAAGTGCCCGCAAACAACTGTGAAGTAGTGAAATGTGATATTGGATGTATAGTTTGACCTTGTAATTTTATAAAAACACACATGATTAATTTTCATTAATTGATTAACATTCTTAATTATAAGATTGAGTAACATATATATATATATATATATATTGTACAAATATATATATATATATATAATTGGAACTCATTTCATGTAAAATTACACGTTGGTTAATACCAAAGGCTGAATCGAGTATATCATCTGTGATGATGATATTCTCCAACACAGAATCATGATGAGCCTCCTCCAATCGGACACTCCACTCATCCTATGGAGCTACCTCGCAAGGTTGTGGAGATTGCCACGTCAACCACGTAGGTCCCTATACTCTCACAAACATGACACTCTATGGTATATGATATTTTTTGCCTAGAAGGACCAAGCTCATCACCCTGGGAGAGATGAGTGCCATGTTGAAGCATTGACTGTGTCAATGATCTGATAGAACCAAGGGTCTGAACCTCCATTGTCTCCTTCACAACAGTAGGGACTGAAACATGATGAATAGGTGGGTGGGAAATGGGTCTAGCCAAACTATTTTGCAATCACTATGCCCCCTCTCTATCCTGTGTAGATCCCTTACCTCTACCCTAAAAATATCGAATGTCATAATAGTTAGGTATTTCATTGAGGATGAACTCATAATAGATTTTCCTCAAGAAATATTTTGGCACCTCAAAATTATTACAAGGTGGTTGGTCAAAAACCACCCACCACCTATCCCAAAAATTATTTTGTATCCCCTTATGATTACACCAGTGGATGGGAAATATTTTTCAATCTAATCATAATGGTACATTTGTTTTAGGATCAGTAAATAATGCACACAATTTATATTTTGTTATTTTTTTCTTCTTCACTGCATCATAAGAAAAAATTTTGGGATAAAAATTGTGGCAGTTGGTTTTAAAAATCTCCCAGGTGTTTATTTGTCCAACCAAGCTATCAATATTAGATAATAATGATCCTAAAGATGCAACTAGGTTTTGATGATGTGCATTTTTGGCATTAGGGTTTCTTAACGTTTCTATCAAACCCTCAATTTGAGCTTTATTGTTTTCAATCTCCCCCAAAATATGTTGTTGGGTGTTAGGAGGATGTCATGTCATTGAAGGGGGTGTTTTAGGTATGTTTTCTTCTTCATCTTGGTTTGAAGGTGAATGTGGGGTTTGAATAGAAGATACAGAAACATTTGAAAATGAAAATAAATAACAAATCAAAAACTATTCAAAAAATAAGATTAATAAGGAAAATAAATGTAAAATAAAATATAACTGATCTTCTGAGCTCGCCTCCCTTGTCAATTATAGGTGCCACAAAGTCTTAATGCAATGAAACACATTCGTGTTTTTTAGTGCTTTTGTTTTGCCTCCTTAAGCTTTTTGTTTTGTTTTTGCAAAGTGAATAGGCCTCGGGTTTTGAATGTGTTTTTTATCAATCGAAATGTGAGCGTGGTATAATGTGGCCTTGAATTTTCTCTATTGCCTTATAATGCAAGCACGTTATAGCCAAAATGGTCAAAAAATGGATTTATGTCTACTTTTTGGCCCCCCATCCTTATGCACTTACCCAAATAAATGTTTACTTTTTGCTTAACCAGGATACCAGACTATTTCCCAAAAATATGTTGGGGTTAATAATGTCAAGTGGGTATACCATTTGGTGGACCACCACTTGACTGACCCCTTTGATATAAAAGTTTATTTATAAACTTTATTTGATATTTCAAATAGATAAAAGAGTGAAATGGTATGACTGTTCACCCATCCTATATATATACACATAGGATGATCCCACACGGGATTGACACACTACACACACACAACACATAGACATATAATATCACATGTGATATAGCTCAATCTATTTTGATGTAAGCTCAAATTGTTATAACTGCGAGTACACATGTAAACATTGGTCAACAGTTATTGTTCTATGAGACCGAGGAGTGAAGTGGAAGTGTTGGGTTAAAATATGTTGAAATTCTTAATACAAGCAGTTCTTTATTTAGTGGGGTTTTTTCCTTTGGGTTTCCCCACTTTAAATATGGTGTTATTTGTCTCATTTTATTTACTGTTATGTCCTTTTAGCTATGGTTATTAATATTTGTACTATGTAATCTATAATAAGCTAAATTCATATTTAAATTAACTGCACATTGTAATCTATAATCTTTGGTAATTTATTTGTGGATTTATAATTTTTTAATTATAATTCATGTCATTTCCCTAACATGGTATCAGATCTGGTGATTATGCATGTGTAGGATTGATTTGGAATATTTTAATTTGCTAGAGTGAAGAAGCTTGAAGTTTATTTACGGATCTGCAAAGCCTTAATTGTTCCACAAGTCATTCTTCAAGCTAATCAGGTTTAAAATTCCAATTCCCACCCAAATATTTTTTGAAAATATTGGTTAAATGGATGGTTTTAGATCATGTTTGAGCATATTACGTGCTTAGATCTATTGTTTCTACATCTTATCTTTAGTCGTTTGCACCGGTTAGAATCTGTCATCTGCAAGCTTATTTTAAGATTTTCAGCACCATTTTATAATAGTTATAGCTTGTTTTTGGTTGTGGATCCAAAAGATCTCTTTAGATCCGGTTAGTTCAGAAAATGTAAGTCTACCCCGACATTAAATTCTTTATTTTTTTCTAGATCTATTTTTGTGAAGCCCGATCCATTATTTAAGTGCCAAGTATCTTCGCTGTGTCAATTTTTTTGTTTTATATATATCTTATTTGTTTTCGATGCTCAAGCCAGTAATTTGCCGTTTCCAAATAGCTTCAGCTATTATTTTTTTCATGTTTGCGAACTCTGATCCACTCATAGCTTCGCATTGTCAGTATTTTAATAGATATTTTCATTTTTGAAAATCCCAAGCCAATTAGATTGCTCCATCTTGCTTCATGTTGTCATCCTTTTTTGTTGATATGTTTGTCAGTCGTGAAACACAAGCCAATAAGGGATTTCCATGTTTTTTCACATTTTCAGACTTGTGTTTTCTTTCCTCTATCGATTGTAAAATCATATCTAATAAAAAATCTCCAAGCCATTTAATATTTCGTGTCGTCGTAATTTTTTTATCTTATTTTTGTCTTTGCAAAATCTAAACTAATAGTATTGCTCCAAGTAGATCCGTATTTCACATTGTCAATCTATTGTTAGCATCTTCTGACGTTTGTGAAGGTTGAGCCAATAATATAGCTCCATTTTTCTTCAAATTTCACAATTTTCAGTCTTTTTAATTGTGGTAGTGGTTTTGTAATAAGATTTAGCCACCTTTTCACATTTGTAAGTCTTTGTCAGATATGCGGAAAGCGAGCCATTAAGAAGGTTCCACGTGTGTTTAGTATTTCTTTAGAAATTCAGGTAGCACTTCAAAGTGTGAAACAATTGTATTTGGCCACATGTATTTGATTTTCATAGTGTCAGACTCTGTCTTTCAGGTTGTCAATCTCTTGTTTATCTTAACCACTAAAAATCTAGCACCAACCTTTTGATTTTGGACCCAAACTTTATTTTAAAATTTAGATTTTTCCAGGGACTTTAAGTCCACCCAAAATCATTTATTAAAATTTTGATGGAAAGCAGCCAAGTGTTATTCTTTAGTCATTAGATCTTTGACAAGTGGAATCATTTTGACTAAGTCTTTGGTTCCGCATATTGTTTGTATTTTGTCAAAGTGCGAAAAAATGACCCAATAAATTAACAACACGTATACACGACTATGTAGTCTATTTTTCTTATTAATTTTATTCTTACTTGTTTTTTGCACTACGAAGTGTGATCTAATAGAAAAGTTACACATTTATTTATCTTTTTGCGGTGTCATATTTTACATCTTTTTTCGTGTGTTTCTTTGTTTTTTCGTCGCTGTTTTTTAATCCTTTCGTGGAATTGATAAGGAATTTATTTTATTTAATTTTTTAATACTTCATGTCCGCCATAGGATCTACAATATTTTTAAAAATATATTTAATCTATTAATTAATTAATTAGGTAATTAATCTATTTTTTCAATTAATTGTCTTTTAAGAAGGACTGTAGCTCAAATCGGTCTAAGCTTGGCTAGCTTGTTTTAAACTCGATCAAAGCAATTATTGTTATTTCATCCCAAGTTTTTTGCATTAATATAGCTGAAAATAAGATCTGTAGCTTGTTTTTTGCCTCAGTTTGGCTTCCTTGATTTGTATTTTTAGTTGTATTTATCTTCAGAACTGTTTGAGCATTAAAATATTTAGTTCTGCTAGTTTTCTATGGATAAGTCTCAGTTATTGAATGGAACTAATTACAATATTTAGAGTATAAGGTTAAAATACCATTTTATGGCAAGAAAACTATGGGATCTTGTGACTGGTGTGGAAAAATGACTCATCAAAAGACAAACAACTCTTAAAAACCTTATCTCCTTCTCTCAAATATTGCAATAAGCTCTTTCCATCCTATTGCAAAGCATAAACGATGAAATTTTAATGCATATAGGTCATATGGATTCTCATGTTGATGTCTGGAAGCAATTTGAGACCATACATGAAGGCAATCCCTTGTCAAAAATAATTAAGCTAATTTTAGAATTATTTACAACTCCCTTGAAGGGGGATGAGAAAATTGTTGATTATCTAGCTAAAAATAAAAACATTAAAGCTCTGTTGGATGGATATAATTGTGAATTATTTCAAGATAAACTTCTTTATTTTATTATTCAGATTAATATTCATGAAAAAATTAGGAACTATATCTCCATCCTTAACTCTAAATATAAAAATGAGTCTAATTTACCTGATCTAGACACTCTGTCCTCTCTTTTGATACAAGAAGAGTCTGTTATGGGAAATTTTGATTCTAATAGAATTCCACTCAGGAACTTCTCATTCAAGAACTAAAAAATAATAATTCTAGATTCAAAAATCAAAATTCAACTTTTAAACTTCCTCGTAAAGAAAAGAAACTAGGAAATTTAAGAGTAACTTTTGATGGTAAATGTCATTACTATGGAAAATTTGGCCATAAGAAAGAGGATTGTAAATAAAAAAGAAGTCAAATTTCAGAAATAAAAATGGAATAAATCAAATCAAAATCAAGATGAAATTGAGGAGAATACTCATAGAGCTAATGTAATAACTTTATAAACTATATAAAAAGCATATATTTTATTCAAATATATTTAAGTTAGATGGTTTATTTAAAATAGACTAGAAATAATTATAACTGAAAACATGCTCAAAATGGTTTTTTCTGTTTTAAGATTTTGCTTCAGTTTTCTCTGGTAGTCTATTAAAAATAGAACTATTATTCATTTTTGACATATATGACATGTCTAGACTTAAATTTTCCACCTATATATTAAAAGGTGCTTACATGGTCATTTTTAAAGAAAAATTCACATACATCCACGAGTGTGTCCATTGTTAATGGATCATGTTTTCAGTAAATGCTTGATTATTCTTGAATGGTTTGATTATCTGTTCAGATATGTTATCTAGCAAGTCTTATCTCATTATTTAAAGATTTAGAATAAGATAATGAAGCTATATATATGATGATAAAACATTTTATGTGATTACAAAAATATAATTATATGCATATCAAATAACACTTGGGGACGCCTTTGCATTTGTATTGGAGACGTCCAATACAAATTGCATCTAATATATATTTTACATGTGTAATATGTTGAATTTTTTTCAATATATTTGTAATACAACATGGTTAGTTGTTAAGCATACTATTATGTTAGTTCTACAACTTGTGTTTAAACTTTACAGTTGGAAACCATATGATTTATACCTATATGAATATTATGACTCTAACCATGCTAATGTTGTGTTGGATATACATATGGATTTATGTTCAAGCTGTGATGCAGGTGCCATTACTTGAAGCAACAAAAGAAGTCATGTGGCTAAAGAGGTTGTTGAAAGTGATAGGCATGGAAGCTAAAGTAAGTATCCCACTTATTCGTGAAGGCCATATTGCTCTTGATAAAGAATCCAGTTCAACATCAGAGATCCAATGTGATGGGAATTTTTACAAATTTTGTGCCTTGTTGGGCCTATCAGAGTTTCCATTAAGGGGGAGTGTGCATGACAATGCCACCTCTTAAGGAATGTTATAAAATTCCAATACTTCCTCCATTTTGTAATAAGTAAATGTGACACACTATGTGAAGTTACTTGTAAATCCCCACAAAGCATTAGTTATGAGTATGCCTTGGTTTATAAAAGGATCCATAATATGATATAAGTCTTTATATATAAAGCATTGATCCTAAGGATTTATTTTATGGGAATATCTATAGGATTTTCATTGTTTAATTTTATAGGTAGATCTATAGGATTTTCATTGTTTATTTTTTATGGGAAGATCTATATGATTTCCCTTGTTTGCGTGCTAGCTACAGTCACTATTGTTGATTCATGGATCTGTAAATCCTTTTGTAGAAAAAGGTAAATTGGGCATGTCTTGTTTTTGTTTACCCACTTAACATTAAGGGGGAGTGTTGGGGTTAATAATGTCAAGTGGGTATACCATTTTGTGGACCACCATGTACAATCCTTTTTAACCCTTTTATTAAAACTTTATTTATAAACTTAGTTAATCTTTCAAAGCTTAAAAAATAGTGAAACGGTATGACTGTTCACCCTTTCTATATAAATAGGATGATCCTGCATGGGATTGACTACTATTGAGGGCATTAATCTAGACATATAATATATGTGATTGCTCAAGATTTTTATGTAAGAAAATTCAATAATTGTGAGACACATGTCTATAAGTTATCTCTATGAGACCAAGGAGTGAAGTGGAAGTGCCGAGTTAAAATATGTTGAAATTATTTATACAAGTAGTGCTTTATTCAGTGAGGTTTTTTCCTTCAGGTTTCCCCACTTTAAATATGGTATTCTTTGTCTCATTTTATTTCTTGCTATGTGCTTTCAGCTATGGTTATTAATCTTTGTAATTTTCTATATATAATTTACTAAATATGTGTTTAAATTAAATTCATGTCATAATCTATAATCTTCGTCAATTTATTTGTGGATCTATTAAAATTTTAATTATAATTCCCATCATTTACCTACAAAAAAAATTCTCCTCCACTTGTAGTCTTTATATCATCAACATAACCTTCCCAATCTGCATCTATGTACGTGCTTTTATAGTAAAATCTTCATCTCTAGGATACCACAAACCACAATCCATGGTACCTTTTAGATATTTGAATATTCTCTTGAAAAATTGCACATGAGTTTATTTTGAAGAAGCCTAAACATTTACCACCAAGCCTACTTCTTCTAACACATCAGGTCTTGATGCTGTCACATACAATAAAATTCTAATAATTGACCTATAAAGAGTTTGATTTACTTCAGGAGACTCATCATCCTTTCTAAAATTTCATCATGTGACCATATGAGTATTCACTGGTTTGCAGTCTTCCATTCTAAACTTCTTTAACATCTCTTTAAACTATTTACTTTGTGAAATAAATATTGTTATCACCAAATTACAACACCCTCTAATTTTTCATGTGTGTGTGCATGAGCTACTCGTGTAATTGGATAACATGGGTATTATCTCCAAGTTTTGGTACTTGTTACCTAAGATAGAACTCGAGAAAAGGTTGGTTTCTCTTCCTAATATAATGTAAAAATACTCTAATGAAGGAAATATACTAACTACTCCTAACCTAACAATTCCAATGAGACAGGGAGAGAAGAAGTGCATGAAAAGGGAAATCCTACACTACAGAGGTGATAGCAACAAGATAAGGGAATGCTAGATATAATCCCAGTGCCAGAAATAGAGAGAGGTGAGCATGGAGAGGATGGAATAGCACCATAGACCAAGGAGATTCACATAGTGAACTATTTCATTCCCCAAGTAAATAAAACTCCCCCAAACCTGCAATGAGCACCAATAATATGCACAGTATACCACAATAATGAAGAGAGGCAAGTTAGAGACAACAAATCATGTAGAGGATGGAAAAAAATACATCACAAAACACAAATCTATTACTCAATTAAAGTATGTAAAGTACATCATTGGTGGGAAAGAGGTAAGAAAATTCCATTACAATTATTGGAGAGGAGGCTTGAAACTCCCACATTCAATCCAGAAGAGAGAAGAAGGGAGGGGGTAAAGAGAAAAATATCCAACAACTTAAAAAATGAGACTCCCTTTACAATTTATAGAAAATTATAAAGAGAGCGGGGGGGGGAGATTTTGATTTCAACCACCAATAAAATACCTTCAATTTCCTGCAAAAGTGATGGAGTGTCCTGAAAAACCCATCCCTAATTGTCCTTGGCCTCTAGAAGAAGAAAACTGCACCCATGTTGTCATTTATTGTAATTTCAACTACTTGGAAATTATCATTCTGAACTGGGCTCATTTTCTATAAATTTCTTCCATGAAACTTCACCAATTCTTGAATATCTTGATTTCTATGCATATATCACAGAGCCATGATTCCAACAAGTATAAGATTTCTTAATTTTCCTAGGAAACATGAAAGATATGAGCATCTGAGTGTGACTAGCTATTTGTGTTTTCTCAGGCTTAGTTGCATTCCATGGTAATGTGTATTTAAATTTCTTGGTGGGAATGATGATTTTAATATTCCCCCCCTTTTCTAGTATTTTTTGCAATATTGTTAGAGTAGGTATTTACCTTAGCTCATGTTCACCTAGGTACTTTATTTACCTTTATTGTATTTATCCTCACCCACTTATGTGTGTGGATATTTCTTTTATCTTATTTAGATATTAGGATATATTATCTAGTTGTTAGGTATAATTCTTTCCTTGATCTATGTTATTGACTAGATCCTTGATGTCTAGTTCTCTCCTAAATCTATGGTCTTGACTAGCTCTTTGATGACTAGCTATTTCCTTGATTTATGGCTTGATCTACGACCTTGACTGGTTCTTAGATTGTTATTCCTTGCCTATTTAAGCAAGGCCCATTCTTAATGTATTGTATTGAGTTCCATAATAATATATGATATTGTTTCTCAATTGTTTGCAAAGGTTTTATGTAAAGTTATTCTGGCGAAGTGCTTTTATATTATTGATCATGATGTTTGATTAGCATCTGTGTTCTTGGCTTGGTATGATCTGGTTATCATTCCTTTCATGGTATCAGAGCTGGAGATTGCTGTTGGCATCCGTCTGTAAGTTTTATTTTGCAAATAAATTCATTGTATAGTCATATATTTGGGATTTGGTTGTATTTTGTTGCTGCGTGCATTTTTATGTAAAACAGAGGATTCCATTGGATCCGGAAGGCGGGAAAACCCTAAGATCGACCATTTTTTGAGGCAGTCATTTTTCTGGGTTTTTTGTATTGTTCTAAGGAAGCACACCGATCCACCTCAGGATTTGCGCCGTAAAGAAAAAAATCAAGGGATTCTATTTTGGGTCTGTTGGATTTATCGAGATCTGCATAGAGTGATTTTCTAAATAGTAAGTTGTGCAAACACCCATTAAAATCCATAGCCTTTGGTCATATGGTATGGTCATATGAGGGCTTAAAGCTTGTGATTCCTAGTGCTTAACTTCAACCCCCTTTAATTTTATGTGTGGTGAAGGCAACAACAATTTATTTTGTTTTAGTGGCAACTACAATAAATAACATAGCAAAATATTAAAAATCTTGTATCTTTTGATCGGTAACTCGGTTTTCAGTGCCGTTTGTTACAAAATTTCTTGTTTTTTCATGCTCTTTCTATTGGAGTTATTTATTTTGTGAATTGCACTATAATTATAAAGTGCCAAATATGAAAGAGTGTTGTAATCAATTGTGGATGCAATTTCGGCTGAGCTCGATGTCCTAAATTTTTGGGATTTATAGTTTGTACCTATCATGGATTTTGAGAATGGTATGCTAGTCCACTTGCAGTTGTTGCTCTTATACCCACTGACATTGATCTGCCAGTCTTTGACCCTGAACCTGCTTTTGATGATTCTAAACATATGAGGCTTATTAATGCATGCTCTTCCACATCTGTGCCTATTATAGTACCACATGTTGTGTATCCTACTTCTACTCAGTTGCATGGCTTTTTTGGGAAGCATACCACTACATTCAGTTCTCGCATGCTCCGTTCTATGGGTCTCACTAGTGGAGTCATTGGCAGACATTCATAGGGTATTATTTCCTCTATTCCACATGTGAAGTGGAATTCTCATCATGACATTGGTTTTCAAGCAGATACTTCATTGGGATCACACATTGACAAAGCTCCTTTTTTTGTTCGCTCGACTCTTTCTGAGGATCCTAAGCAACACATGAGTTCTACATCCTCACTCAGGCTTGAGAAACCTGAGATTTTAGTTGTCAGACATGATCAACCTGACACATATTCTGATGTTCTTTTGCATGCACCCATTGTGTATTTTGCACCAAGACATATGCAGGCATATTCTTCATCCATTCGTGTTGATTTGGGGTAGATATCTAATCACTCATGGAGGTGACATACGCATTCGTTGAGAGGACTCTACAGGCGTGGCTCCTCCACCATTCAGCCTCTTGCTCCACTTTCTATACCTTCTACATTGTGATGCTTTTTGTTTTGAGCATTTTTCTTTAGCAGGTGTAGTGTATCTCTCTTGTTTGTTGAGAGATTTTGTATTTGTATTTTCGACACTTTTGACATGTTGATAGTCTCTCTTGTGGGGGAGCTATTCTAGTGGAGCCTAGTGTTAGTTTGTCAGTGTTTGAGTAGTTGTTTTGACAACTCATACAGATTTATAGTGCCACTCCACCCATTCAACAGTATGAGAGGGTGTGGTGCTGATCCTACTTCTTCGGGATTTGTGTCCTTACATTGTTACCTTGGTTTTTCTTAGATCGCGACACTTTAGATTTTGTGTCCTTGCCTTGTTGCTTTGGTTATTATTCTTCGATCATGGCACACCTATTTGCAGCACTTGATCGAATTATGTTTGGTATTTTTTTTGCACTTTCGACATCACTCCGTTAACAGTCTCCTTGTATGGAGCTATTCTGGTGAAGCCCAGTGTCAGTTGTTTTTGAGTTTTATGATTGAGTAGTGGATTCAGATCAAAGTGCACTCCAAACTTCTTTTGCATTGTATGAGTTTTTTGATCCGAGCTTCTTGGGATGCCTTGTAGTGGGTCTTTAGTCTCTTTACTTTATTGTTACTGGTTTTGGGTACATTGCGGTGTCTTTTTTTTTCCAGTTATTGTACATGAGTACCTTATCAGGCCTATTTTATGGGACTCATACTGTGGACATGCCACATCTATTTTGGCCCCTAGCTTCACTTGAGGGGGGGTGTTAGAGTAGGTATTTACCTTAGCTCATGTTCACCTAGGTATTTTATTAACCTTTATTATATTTATCCTCACCCACTTATGTGTGTGGATATTTCTTTTATCTTATTTAGATATTAGGAGATAATATCTAGTTGTTGGGTATCGTTTCTTTCCTTGATCTATGGTATTGACTAGATCCTTGATGTCTAGTTCTCTCCTAAATCTATGGTCTTGACTAGTTCTTTGATGACTAGCTATTTCCTTGATTTATGGCTTGATCTATGACCTTGACTGGTTCTTAGATTGTTATTCCTTGCCTATTTAAGCAAGGCCCATTCTCAATGTATTGTATTGAGTTCCATAAAAATATATGATATTGTTTCTCAGTTGTTTGCAAAGGTTTTATGTAAAGTTATTATGATGAATTGCTTTCATCTTATTGATCATGATGTTTGATTAACATCTATGTTCTTGGCTTGGTACGATATGATTATCGTTCCTTTAAAATATTTTATTGACCCTGGGAACTTAAATTTTATGGCAGGACCCACCATTTCCATCATTTTTATGGGGGAGGTGGTTGAATGTTTTATTGTTTACATCAAGAGACAACTCAGCCTTTAGCTTGCTTAGTCGGCCCCTCCCCATAGCTCCCCACAAGACCTTCTCACTTACATTAGGTTATGTTCCTGTGTAGCCACCCTGACCGACTGCCTTACATCCTCCAGCTCGATACTAAATGGAGACTCCCTCCTATCTTGATAGCTTGGTGAGTTCCATGTCACCTCGGCATTGGTGTGTGTTGGAATTGACTGTCGAGCTCCCGACGTTGCATCACATTGTCCTCTTAGATCGACGTTACATGTTTTCCACTACTACCATCTCACCACACTAATGTTCTTTGTCTTGTGGGCCCAATGTCTTGGAAGGGAACTAAGCTCACCATGACCTGTGTATTTCATGTTTCTCTCCTCCGCATCAGCTAAGTCAGTCGATGAAGATCCAAACACTCCTCGTGTCTCATTCACCTTGTGCTCTCAACACCCAAACTCCCCACATCCCATTGTCATTCCTGCTGAGTTCATGGGAACTCATTTGACCCTGTATGGGTTGTTTACAGGTTAAACCTCCACATCGCATCCTTCACCTTGTCAAGTGAGCTAAGTCCCGTCCGCGCATTATGGGCCCATAGAGTTCCTCAAGCTCATTTTGGCTCCACATCTTGTTCATGTTGGTGACATTAGGTTTCTAGCACAAAAATGGCCCAAGTTCACGCGGGCTCTCCAGGCCTTGATTTTATGATGCAAGCGAAGTGCTCCCGCCATGAAATATCTTCTAGCTCACCGAGTTGGCTCGGTGAGAAAACTCCATTTCACTTTTTCATTTTCTACTGAATCCATAGCCACTTCATAACTCGTCATCAGTTCTTCGGGCCAGACCATCCCTTACTGTGGAAACTAGCTTTGGATCCACAAGACTCTAACACTCTTGGCTATCATTTGGTCTTCACCAAAATGGCCTGACTTCTAGGCCAATTCCTTCAAACTTGGCCCCTGCACTAAGTCTTGATCTGACTTCCTTTTGCAATGACTCCTCCTTAATATGAGCCAACCCAAACTAAGCCTGATGAGTTTGCTTCCTTCACACCATCATGCCACTATGGACGAGGCTGACAAGCTCGGACTATAATTCTTAGCTTGGTAATGAAGATCCAAGCTCATTGGGATCCAACTCTTTCATTGTATGTTCGAGATCTCCCTGGCCGACTTGCCCTAAACGAGCTCACCCAAGTCCTGACCATTGTGAGATCGAATTCAAACTCATTCTTTGTTTACAACACCCAAGTTCAACTCGGTAAGTTGGGAGGGCTCACCAAGTTCCTCCCTTATGGTATCTATGACTCCCAACTTGCCCATTCACTGAGCTAACTCACCCAACAACTCGATGAGTTATTGGGGAGTTCTGAGCTATTTTAGCTCCCTGAAACCCATTTTCTAGCATTTTTGGGATTTTAGTGAATTTCTCGAGATCTAAGAGGGATATAGAGATTATGAAGCCTTGATACCTACTCTTTTATCCTTAGCCATTTTTTACCTTTCTTGGCTACTTGTGGGGACCGCCCAGGTTTCTCTTCTTCTTAAATTGAGTATTCAAGTTTTCAAAACCCTAAAGATGAAAATATCCTCTGATGGTCTTCCATCCCTCATAAAGACCTTGATGATGTCTTGAACATTGAAAATTATATGTATGCTTATCCATTGGCCTATGTGTCTATTGTAACTACATTGGTGCAAGCCTACTTAGTTGTCCATTTTCACCTAGGAGATGAAAATGGATAACATTTTTGGCAACTCGTGGGGCCGTCTTCCTGCTAGATGAAGTATGACCAGTTCCTTAAAGTATCCATTGTGCATGGAGTCTATCAAATACCTTTCAAACTGATCTTGGACTATGAAAATATGCCCCCGAGCCACCGAAGCACCACTGTTTGAACCTGGAATTATTTGTTTGCATTTCTTAACTTTCGTAAGAAAATATTAAAGTTTGTTCTGTGAGAGTGGAAAATTGCTTTGATCTTGAAAATATTTTCTCATTTAATTTCTTTGCATGTCTAATCCAATTGTGATGAAAGATGAACTACTGCAACTACCCCTAAAATTTGATCTTGCCAAATATGAAGCACATTGAAACCAATGATTTATTGGCATGCATAGCACGTTACAGAGTTTTGTATTAAAAAAATGTTATTTTTGAGACATCATGGAACTCTATTAAAATATGATTTTTTTTCCTCTCATGGGTTTTTTGGAAAATTACTAAAGGTTGGGAGAAACAAAAATTGCAAGGCACTGAAAGCTCATCATCTACTACAACATCGTAGCTGCCCCAATACTGATATTATCATTCTGTGAAAGACATGTGGAACATATTTTCTAATCTGAAGGAGTGAAAGAATGAAAACTTTGAGATTTTCCCCTTGAGCTGATTTTAGTTTCTCTGCATTTGATTTTTATTGGAGATAGAAACTTCTACTTGCAATTATGAGATTCTTGCTGCAACAGCTGTGAGTGGTGATGCACTACATAATAAACCTCCTAGAGAAACCATGAACAAAACTATGTAAAAAGAAAAAAATCATACGTGCCTCAAGTAAGACATGCAGAGTGTGCACAAGCACTTCTTCTATTAAAAATAAACTTATTCCTACCCTACGCTAACCAGAGAAATGAGCAACTTAAATAAAAACTGATACTGACAATGCAAAGTAGCTTCCCTTTCTCACTTTTTGCAGCCACGTAGATGATTTAACATTAGATATAGTGTTAATTAAGAGTGAAAATATGACAACAAGATGATTCTCCACTCCATTCATCAAGGTATCAGATGAAAACAAAATGAATACCTCCTCTGGTAATTCTTCATTTAGATTTATGAGGAATTGCAACTGATCCTTGGAACATTGAGACTCCCCCTCATGTTCAGAAGCAAGCATGACTTGTCATGGCTCCTCCCTTAGCTTTAAAAAATATAGGTACCTTATGGGGAAAGGTTTGATCTGTTGGATTTACTTACTTCCCTGAATTCTAACTTCAATAAGGAAGTATTCTTGTAATCCTTCCTGGAAAAGGTGACTATCTATGAGCTGATTTTATTTTCCTTGCTCATCTACAGACAACTGATGTGTCACCTTGTCTTGCTTTTTTCCTTCATCTTCATCTAATGTGATACATGGAAGATTAAACTACTCCAAACTTATTCAAAAGGCCTATCGTGAAGTGTAGGTTGGCCTTGCAGGTTCTCATTTATGGAAACACGCTCTTGTTGTTGAAGGGTGAATGATGAAGTAACAAGGGTTATGATTTCCATGGGATCTTCCTCATCAATACAATCCTCTAAGTAAGATAAACAATCAATCTCTTCATTGTCCCGCTATGTCAAAGATTATCCCTCTTGCATGATGACCTCTGGATCTGTATTTTTTTCATCATGTGTAGCTTCATCATCAAACATGAAGCAGGTGAGCTCAAAATCTTCCAAAAAATCATATTTTTGGAGAGATGAGGTGGGGAAGGATTCTGAAATTTCTTTTGCAATCAGCTTATGATTTGAGACCTCTAAATTTGTTTTGTTCTCTTCTATGTGCTCCTTATTATCTAGACTTATATTTGGTTCTTCTTCCATCTCCTTGATTGATCCAAAAACTGGTAGGTGATCAATGTTTTTTTCAAATAAAGTTCCATTGTGGACACTACACTCAAATCATACTGATTGATGATCTTCCTCTTGTTTGATTTTCTCTATCGTTGCTACAAAATCAGCCTTGGCCACCACTTGTTCTTCAACCTTGACCTCCTCCATAGGCTTAAACATCAAGGGGATTTTATCAATTCCAAATCTTAAAGTCAAGTTTCTCAAAACATTTATCATCTCTTCTCTATTAGGCTCTTCTTCTTTTTGCCCTTGGTTGGTTTTCTTATTGTCATCTTCCCAAGATGGACTTGGAAATACAAGAGGAGGGGTGGGTTGGGTCACAACTGATTTTTCTATTGTTTATGGTGGTGGGAGGGCTAGAACTTCTTACTTATTTGGATGGGATGGCTTCATGGAAAGGAAAAGGGAAGAAAACTCCAGAAAAATTTCCTTTTCAATCGTGTTCGTGCGATGATTATAGTCACTGTCATTTTTCTTAAGTGGGATTCCCATTCCATCTTGAGAAAAACCCCATCTGGGTACTGCATTTTTGCATACCATTCCTCGTTGGTACTGTGGTGGTTTCTTATTGTTTTCCCTTTCCCTTACCCTTTTTAGGTGTTACTGTTGGTTTCTTGGGTACCATTGTGTAGGTTATCTCTTCAAATTCTCTTCACATCTCTGATCTTCTATCTTTTCCAAGTTCAAATCTCAAACTTGTGAAAAAATTTCTTTCCAACCCATGCCCTAGCTGTCAAACCCTAATTGGAATATCCCTTTCACAAGACAATGCTTCTCTATAACCTTCTCTATGCCCATGAACTACTTCCCTTCTAGTTTAAAGATTCAAACTAGTCACTCATAGTTTAAATATTTCCAATTTTTCTTCACACGGATCAACTCTGGAAACCCTAGTTCATAAAAGTTCTTCCTTCTTTGTATTCACAAAGTAAATAATGAAGTTCCCAACCTTCTATTTCTAGTTTTTCCCACTTTTAGCACTAAATTCCACTTCACCTACCACCGTAATTTAACACTTAGTGTGGATTTTTCAACCAAACATGTCTTTAGCGCCTAACTCACACACCAACCTTACACGGACAATTCTCTAACCTTCTGGCATGTAATTAATCCATCTTGATAGGAGAATATTTTGTGCATGTAACTAGCACCAAAGGTACTTCTTCTGTTATGATTTTTGCTCTCGCCTACCTCATGTTGCATTTGTGCTTCTTCCTCTCTTGTATGGGGATCCAAAATGTAGCCTTACCTTGACACCAACCATCCTTTTTCACCTTTCCTTGTATGTACTTCCTTCACAGGGCCATTCAACCAGGATTTCCGACGTAATACTTCATGGCACTGAACACTTTGCATTTTCTTCCACCTTAATTTACCCCACACTAAAACAATGTGTGGTCCTTTGTGTAGTTACAACCTTTAAAAAGTAACGAGGTTACTAGTGCCCAAGGTGCAAAACAAAACAATAACGATAAAGTGAAACACAAGAAAAAGAACATGCAATAAAGGAAATCCTAAACTAACTAGCAACACTACCTTATTTACAAACACCAAGAAGACTTATTTATAGTATGGCTTTAACCTACTCCCATTGAAGTGTCCTAAAAATCTCACCCCATCCAGCACTTGTAACTAGCACACACCTGAATCAAGGATGTACGAGATGATGTAGGGGTCAAACCAATGGAATTTTAACTTCTCAGGATGGTGAAGAAACTTTGAATCATATACTAAGACCATCTTCCCAACCTCAAAATTCTTGTTCTTAATATGACGATCATGCCATGTCTTTTATTTTTCTTTTTCCGAATGGGCTATTGACCATTTGGAGTCACCAGATGTGTTTTGCATGTGATTCCAAAGTATAATATTCTAACAAGAATACACCAACCTGTTAAAATGAAATCTTCTTCAGATGTTGAACTCCACTCTAGCTAAATATCTGATTTCAAATGTTGTCCCACTGGGTGTGCCAGAGCTATTAGTTTTGGTAGGATGGTGGCTAAGATATGAAATAGTATACCTAGTAAATGTAGATATTTCACTTGTTTATCCCACCGGGTGTTCCATAACTATTATCACCAAATTACAACACCCTCTAATTTTTCATGTGTGTGCATGAAATACCAGTGTAATTGGATAACATGGGCACTATCTCCAAGTTGTGGGACTTGCTACCTGAGATAGACCTTTAGAGAAGGTTGGTTCCTCTTCCTAATATAATGCAACAACTACTATAATGAAGGAAATATACTAACTACTCTTAATATAATAGTTCCAAGGAGACATGGAGAGAATGATTGCATGAAAAGGGAAATCCTACACTACAGATGTGATAGAACCAAGAGAAGGGAATGCTAGACAAAATTCTAGTGTCTAAAATAGAGAGAGGTGAGCATGGAGAGGATGGAAAAGTATCATAGACCAAGGATATTCACACAGTGCACCATTTACTTCCCCAAGTAAACACAACTCCCAAAAACCTGCAATGAGCACAAAAAATATGCATAATATACCACAATATTGAAGAGAGGCAAGTTAGAGACAACACATCATGCAGAGGATAGAAAAAATTCATCACAGGACATAAAGCTATTGCTCCATTAATTTTTTTGGAGAGGAGGCTTGAAGCTCCCACATTCAATCCAGAAGAGATAAGAAGGGAGGGGGTAGAGAGAAAAACTTCCAACAACTTAAATAATGAGCTCCCCCTTTACAATTTATAGAAAATTAGAAAGAGAGGGAGTGGAATGAATTTTGATTTTAACCACCAAAAAACTACCTTCAATGTCCTGCAAAAGTGATGAAGTGCCCTGTAAAACCCATCCCGCATTTTCGTTTGGCCTTTGGAAGAAGAAAACTACACCATGCTGTCATTTATTACAATTTCAACTACCTGGAAGTTATCAATATGAAATGGGATTATTTTCTATAATTTTCCTCCCCAAAACTTCACCAATCCTCAAATTTATTGATTATTGTGTATAGATCATGGATCCACGATTCCAACGAGTATAATAATTCTCAATTTGGTTGGGAAACACGAAAGATATGAACATCTGAGTGTGAGAAGTTATTTGTGTTTTTTGAGGCTTACTTCCACTCCACTAGACTATGTATTTAAATTTCTTACTGGGAATGATGATTTTAATATTCACCCCCTTTCTAATGTTTCTTGTTATATTTTATTGACATGGACACTTAAATTTTGTGGCGGGTCCCACCATTTTCAAAAATTTTATGGGGGAGGAGGTTGAATGTTTTATTATTTACATTAAGGGCCAGCTCAGCCTCTAGCTCACTGAGATGGCGCCTCCCCACAGCTACCCATGAGCCCTTCTCATTTTCATCAGGATATGTTCCCATTTAGCCACTCCAACTGACCCTCTTACATCCTCCATCTTGACACTATGTGGTGACTCCCTTTTCTCTCAAGATTAATGAGTTCCATGTCACCTCGACATTAGTTTGTGTCGACATCGACTAACGAGCCCAAATCATTGCATCGTAATCTCCTCTTAGCTCGGTGCCACATGTTTTCCTCAACCTCCATCTCACCACACTGATGTGCTTTGTTTAACAATCCCAATGGCTTGACAGGGAACTGAGCTCATCATGACCCGTGCATTTCATGTTTCTCTTCTTTGCATCAATCGAGTTGGACGATACAGATCCAAACACTCCTCGTGTCCTGTTCACCTTGTGATCTCAACACCCAAACTCTCAGCATCCCATTGTCATGCATACCAAGTTCATGGGATCTAATTTGACCCCGTATGGTTCGTTGATAGGTTTAACCTCCACATCGCATCATTCGCCTCGTCAAGTGATCCATGTCCCTTCTACCCATTGCGGACCCACAGAGTTCCTTGAGCTCGTGTCGGCACCACATCTCATTCACGTCAGTGACCTTGGGTTTCTAGTGCAAAAATTACCCAAGTTCACGCGGGCCTTGATTCTCTAATTTAGGTGAAGCACTCCCATCACGAACTAGCTCCTGGATCGCCAAGTTGGCTCAATGAGCCAACTATATTTCAATTCACTATTTTCTACCAAATATGTGGCCACTTCGTTACTCGCCCTTAGTTTTTCCAGCTAAACCATACCTTGCTGTAAAAACTCACTTTGTCTCCATGAGCCTCCAAAACTCTTAGCCATAATTTGGTCTTCACAAAAAATGGCTTGACCTCCATTCTAATCCCTTCAAACTTTTCCCTTACACTAAGTCTTGATCTGACTTCCTTTTGTGATGAATCCTCCTTAATCCTAGCCGACCCAAATCAAGCTCAATGAGTTCGCTACCTTCACACCATCATGCTACTATGGATGAGCCTGACAAGTTCAATCTACAATGCATAGCTCAGTAATGAATATCTGATCCCTTCGGGATCCATTTCTTCCGCTGTATGATTAAGCTCACCTTGGATGACTAGCCCTAAACAAGTTCACCCAAGTTCCCGCCATTGTGAGCTCTAGGTCTAACTTGTTCTTTTTTTACAACACCCAAGCTCAACTCAGAAAGCTGGGAGGGCTCTCTGAGTTCCTCACTTGTGGTCTCGATGACTCCTAACTCTCCCATTCATTGAGCTAACTCACCCAACAACTCAATGAGTTGTTGGGGAGTTTTGAGCTATTTTAGCCCCCAGACACCCATTTTTGAGCATTTTTGGGGTTTTAATTAATTTCCCCATCTTTAAGAGGGATATGGATATTATGATGCCCTAGGACCCACTCTTTTAGCCTTATCCCTTTTTTACCCTTCTTGGCTACTTATGGGGCCCTCTCGATTTTATGTTCTTCTTAAATTGACTATTCAAGTTTTCAAAACCCAGAAGAGGAAAAGATCCTCTAATGGTCTTCCATCCCTCCCAGAGACCCTGATGATGTCTCGAACACTAAAAAATTCTTGTGTGCTTATCCATTGGCCTATGGGTCTATTGTAACTGCCTTGGTGCAAGCCTTCTTAGTTGTCCATTTTCACCCGAGAGGTGAAATTGGATAACAAATACACCTTTGTCCGATTGAGAAATTTTTAAACCAAGAAAGGATGATAACTTAAAAGAGGACATTTCAACTTCCTTTTTTATTTCAACAGAAAAATATTGACATATATTGTCACTACTTAGTCCAAAAATAATATCAACTTACACAACAATAATTAGTTGATTCTCATGTTCAGTTTTGATGTAAAGATTGATATCAACAATACCCTTCTTAAAACCTTGTTGTTGTAAATGAATGTCCAATCTTAAATACTAGGATTTGGGGGCTTGTTTTAGTCCATAAAGATCTTTCTTCATCTTCCATACATAATCCTTATCATCTTAAAAATGAATCCTTGTGACTGTTCAATAAAATTTTCTTCTAAATTCTCATTTAGAAATGCTGATTTAACATAGATCTGATATAATTTAAAATTTGGAAATAAGAACACATGCAGAAAACATTCTATTGGATTCTAAACACGCAACAGGATAAATTTTTTCTTCAAATTCAATGCCTTCAACTTGTGCATACCCCTTACAGACTAACGTTGATTTATTTCTTACAATTTGTCCATATTCATTCAACTTGTTCCTGAAAACCCATTTGGTGCCGATCATGTTTTTATATTTTGGTCTTGGGACTAGTTCTCATGTTTTATTCTTCTCAATCTGATCTATCTCTTCTTCCATTTATCTAATCCAATTCTTTTCTTCACTTGCTTCATGTTTTCATGAAATTTTGCTAACCCAAAAAATCAATATTTGAAACATGTCAACTAAGCCAAATGTGAATATTTGCTCCAAATCCTTCCCAAATCCCTTTCTCAGTCATCCTTCCTCTCATGGCATGGTCACCTTACCCTTGAAATCAGTACTAATTCACTTTTTGAACATTTATGAGTTTTCAATATGGTGTTGTAAGGTCCATTGTTTCATTTAATGAAGTGCAACAAAATACTAGTACTCCGGTAGGCTTAAAAGGACTAATTTAGGTCATTTCAAGGAATGTGTGAATATTCTAGGAAGGTTCCAAAATACCATAAAAATCCAGAGGTGGTATTGGAGAGCCTTGAATGTGTTGGAAGTTGTTTATGAAATTTTAGTGAATATTTGGTGGTTTAGGGTCAGACTGTGCAAAAGGGGGTTTTTAAGGTGTAAGGAGTGAGGAATCAAATTATGAGCCTAAACTTGTTCGAATTATTTGAGGATATCCATAAGGAATTCTAATGAAAATAATTAGGAAATGGAAATATTGAGGAATTATCTACATGGTGGAATAATAAAATTTTATTCAATACCTAAGAGTTTCTTAATGAAGTTCAACTTTTACAGGTACACCATGTCGTCTTGAAGAAAAAGGAGCCATGTTTTGGAGTTTCATGCATAATTATGTTGTAAAATCTATGTAGTTGATCTTAAAAGATATGTTGGATTCAAAATCATATTAAATTTCACCTCAAAATACCTTTCCAAGCTCCAGGAGAAAAGTTTTCAAGTCCTTACTAGTTAAGAGTGTGTAGATCCCATACTTATCAAAAATTTTGACTGCCACATGTGATGATTTATTTCCTGAATCTCCTCTCTATACTACTTGTAACTTTATCAAGGGGAAAAATGAGACAAAAATGAGCTCCCAAGTATAAGCCCCTATGTGATTCTTCATGTGACCCTCTCCAGCTCTGCAGGATGCTTATCTGGCTAGCCTCATCTTCCTCACACTCCACCATATTGCAACACTTGTCACCATATATCTCTAGGTTTCCTTTTGTGTACATATTATAATTTTTCATAGGGGATATATGGGATAAAATTGAACACCCAAGTGCAATCCCCCTTTGTGAATTTTCATACGACCCTTTATCAGCTTTTGGGTGCTTGCCTGGCTTTTTCAACCTCATGTGCACTTAACCAGATAATGTGAATTTTCAACATCTCTCTCCAAGAACCATTTTGTGTTCCTCTCATCTCTTCATCCCATGTGAAAGCTCATTAAACTTGGCTTTTAACTCCACTTATGCTCACATTCAACCTAGGGTAAAACCATAGTTAACAGGTAAACACAAAAAAGATAAAGGATAATTTAATTTATTTTCACTAATTTACCTCCCACCATTATTTTTACCATTAAAAATTAAAAATAAATCAGATTTAAATATATTTTATGGCTAATATCTTCCAGAGTAACCATGGATTTGGAAACTAAGTGTTTCTCATAACTCATTAACAAGAAATATGATTGCATTGAAATTTTGAGATATTGTTCTAATCCCCGGTGCCTTTGTAATGACCATAGATACATACCTAATGATGCTCTTTATTTTTCATAGTATAAATCTTAAACCCTACCTTTCAAATTTTCATTTTTTATTTCCATGAGTTTGAGTGGAAGAAACACAATGAAAATTGGAGCACAAGATCACAGTGCAAAGCCAATCCAACAATGATGATTTCATTGCAATCCGACATGAGTAAGTTAAGTTTAAAAAAATATCATATGCTCTGTATATTGACTTAATAAATATAAAAACTATCTCAAAATATAAAGATCTAATTATTTTATACATCCAGAAAAAGTGAAGAACAATAAACAGGGTAGCATGGGAAACTTTTCCAAAATAAAACGCTCCAAAAAAGTAACTTGATAAAAATAGAAACTTTATAAAAATAGAATAGTATCATCAAAAGAAGTAATCTAAGTGAATTAGGAGCTTATAAAAATAAGTTTTTTGAAAAATAATTTTTTTTCCCAAAATAATAGCTCCTAATCCCACCTGCCAAAAATAGAAAGTTTCAGTTTTCAGTGCAAAAAGTTGTTATTGGTTCCATTTTCACTCATCTCGCTCTTTTTTTTCATCTTTGCATAGTCATAAAGTTGTAATGCAGCTCAAACAATAAATTTAACACTCCACAAGGATCTTAAATCATCATTCTAAGCACATTTGTGTCAAGGAACATGACAAAGCATATCGAGACGTAACAAGTGAAATTCAAGGAAATTGTGAGGTCAGAAAAGAATTTTAAAATATTTAAGAGTCCCATTGGAATATAAATTTATAAAAGGATATGCTTATGATCAGAAGTGAAATGATAATCTCATTAGGAATTGTTGCAAAACATCATGTATTGAATCCATCGTCATCTCTCTGAGAAGCAAGTCAAAGTGAGCTAGTCAAACCATCCGAGCATTCAAGCCATCCTATGTAAAGAATAAAGAGTTCATCATTTTCCATGTGAGCATATTAAGATTAAGGTACACAATCTCTCCCAATTTCATCTCATTTAGTGAGTGATTTGGAGTCAAGAAAGGTATATATGTAATCTTGGTGTGGGGCACCTTGTATGTAATGATGTGAAATCATCCTCACTTTCATGTTCTTAAATACTCAATAAAATATTTGGCAATGTGGTAACTTCCCAAAATAAGAAAACATTTTAATCAAAATTCATACTAGTATAACCAAGGGCCACATAACATGAGCCTTAAAAAATGAAGATAATGAAAAGAGGGCGCAGAGAAGTTCCAAACTCCAGGAGGGTTCATAAAAAGGTAAGGTTCATCATAGATTCCATATAGCCTCTTGAGTTAAGCAAGAGTGATCCATCACATCCTCTTTCTCTTCAGGGGAATCCAAGTATGTATTCCCCAATGGAAAAAATTTCCCATAATGAACAAGATGAGATCCTACATCAAGCTCTTAAAAGTGCCCCCATGACCAACATCATACACACTCTTGAAGAGCCATTCACATGGATTCAATATTTTCTCAAAAGTGAACCAAGAACAACACATCAAGTTGTAATGTATGACCTTGGAGCTATCATAAAAATCTTGAAATCCAAGCGGATGAAGAAGGCATAAGTGGCTTCCCATATCTTCACTAGAACTTCTGGTGACCAATATGTGGAAATTTCCCAACCTAAGAATGTAAATCACGTTAAGGAGATGACTCCATAATACTATGAGTTAACCTACATCTCATTTGGTCAAGCTTCATATGAGGGTGATTCTCATTTGTTAGAGAAATCTTCTACCCATATTTTTTCTTGAAATGAAGAGTATAAATGATTAATTAAGCAATTGTAGGATCATGTGAAGGATCTTAGTGCCTACATTCAACCTTTATTGTAGCCCAATTCAATACCTTAAATCCCTATGGAAGACATTCCTCCAATCAGTAACTTTGATCCCAAGGTGATCAAGAAGGCGTAAGGGCATATGATGCAAGGGAATGATAATGAGAGATGGATTGGGAAGATCATTGAGAATACATTGTTCTTAGAGGTTCTATCTCTACTCAAGTATATTCTCGCCACTTTGTTAGAAGTGAAGAAAGAAAAGGAAGATATTGGAAAAGAAAAAATCTATTGGGACGAGGTCTTCCCACTTCTCTCTAAAATGAGTTTCCTTGACTCCTACACTCTCGTCAGTAGGAATTTATTCACATTTGTCAGTTAGGTTAATTATTAATTAACCATATATTAATTATGCATTTCATATTTCATTATTTAATTAATGTTATTAATTAAATAATGTTGTTATTGGTTTTATTAACCATATTTGTTTTATGTAAACATTAGGGATGTTGTTATATTTTTTTAACAATATTATTGTTGTGCTTCCTGGATGTAATATTTGGAAGCTAATGTATTTTAAATTTGTTGTTGCATTGTTGCAACTTCTCTTTTGTTTGTATCCTAGGTGTGCAATATATATATATATATATATATATTGTAGCCTGCTTCTGTGTATGTAGTTGATTTCACAATAATATATTTTACAGGCTTCTGTCCTTATTTTACGAAACTACATTTGGTACTAAAGAGAGAATCTGGACCTGTGAGCATGTGAAGGTGTGGAAAGAGAGAGAAGCTGAGATAGAGGAGTTTTGGAGAAGTGTTTGTAGCATCTGAGAGCCTGTGCAGCCTCTTATAACCTCCCAGCCCCATCCTTGCCTCCTCACATCCTCCTCTTCGTTCCAGGTGATTGGAACGTACTTTTTTTGCACTGGTGCTGGAGCAATAGGAAAATTTTTCTATAGGTATATATATATAATTATTTTACCCCATTAGGGGTTTTGTCACTAAAATTTAGTGGCACAGCTAACAATGGCAGTAGCACCAGATTTGAGGGATTCTGTGCTATATTATTAGTGTTGAACAGGTCGAGGATTTTACAAGCACCGAGTTGGAGCTATTCAACCATTGAGTTCCATTAAAGGAAGCCATGTTCATTGTGTGTCGAATCAGGCCCTTCATTAACAACTCCAAGCGACCGAGCTCTCAAATCATTATCAAGTCCATCACATACTCTGCAACCACAAAGCAAACAGTGGAAACATTTAAAAAAACAACGATCGTGGCTTCCAGCTCCACCCCCTACGAACCTACACATGGCCTGCACCTGAATCACAACAACAACAAAATGTTGAAAGAAAGAGTGAAAGGCGGGTTGAGAAATTTGAAGTCCACTTAAAACCTGCATAAAAACGTGGTTTCCATCTCCATCGCCAACCCCACCATCTCCAAAGCTACCTACGACCTAAAATACAAAGCAGGCAGTGGTTAGCAAACACAAAGAAGCATCAAGAAATAAAAATGCAGCTTAGGCATCAATAAAGGACTACAATCTCCAAACGTCGACCCTACGAAACAATAAATCGGTGGAGTCAAACAATAACAAGCGGCTTCAACTCAAAGGAAAAGGTGTGAGGATCAAAATCCAAAGAAGAAAAAAAAATATGGCGGAAGCAAATACAAAGGCATGAGTAAAGGTTCAGATCCACTTCAAGTGGATACCCTAATCCAAATCCACATGCAGGCCATGTGGGACTCAAGGCACATCACTTTTTTCAAAAGGTGAGTCATTTTGTCTCTTTAGTTAAATATAATTTGCTACATTTCTATGTCAAACACTCATAAGAGCCAAGTTGGATAGAGGGAAAGACTTAGAAGTGGGAGGTATGGGGTTTGAATCCCACCCCAACTTGTTTTTTTCCAATTTGGTGGAATATTTGGTAGAACCGCTAACTTTAGCGAGAAATTAAAATTTAGTTATAACTAACTAAATGTAGTGGGGAAATCCCTAATTTAGGGTGAAAAAATGTTTTTCCCCATTCAGCCTGTTTTTTCATTTTGAACATTTTTTGCTAAAGGAGGCCTATCCAGAAATTACATTTTCAGCTATATTTTTGCATTTTTTGGCATGGTGGGTCATTTTGGGCTCCAGAGGCCACCAGGGCCTGTAAAACAAATTTTTTCCTTCCATTCAATTTTTTCCAGATTTTTGAATGTAATTGCATGTTGCAATATATTGTACTAATTTGCAAGTTGCCATAAGTTAACTACACACTTTGTTACTGATCAGAAATTGGTAGAATTGTAATAAAATAAATAAATAAATATTGGTTCTGTAACTCTCACGAGATCCTAAATCTCATTTGTAGTGTTCGGTATTTACAGTGCCTTTGGGAAGTGCTTACGGGTAAATCCATCGCGACTACTACTATACTTAATGCCTAATATAGCTGCAACAACATCATCTGGGCATCGTCCCTATAAATCGACAGGGAGTAATAAGGTCATAATGCACACACTATGAGCCATCCCATTTGTCTGTGAATGATTACATGACATAAATCTAGACTAAGAAATTATCCAAGTATATAGCGAAGTTACGCGCGCATATGAGGATATTTCTTTGAGCCGGTGTCACTAATTACACAGACCCCTTTCAGTAATGTCTTGGTACCATGTATTGAATTGTTTCACGTAGTTTAACACATCTTTAACATACCTCTAGGTATATGGAAAGGGCGAGCTTCTTCCACGTACTTCCAGGTATATCAGAAGGGAACATATATAGAAAGGTTTAGTATATCAGACTGGCGGTATATAGATTAGGAGACCTTATACCTGGAGTGATAAGAGCCAAACCCTGTCAGTGATCTCTGCAAAATGGGCAACAATGCCCCCAATTTTTTTCTTCCAGATTCACAATTACTCAGAGGAAACAATTATGCTTCATGGAAGACAAAAATTAAGACACAACTTGAGTTTTAAGAGATCTGGCCTACTATGAATGGTACTCTGACTAGATCAACTACTGATACAACACAACAACAACAATTTTATAAAGCAGATCAGAAGGCCAAACTCGTCATCTTGTTTGGAGTGTCCAATGATGTGCAACCCCACATTCGAGATGCCAAAATAGGAAAAGAAGCGTGGGATAAGTTGAGCACAGTATACGAGGCCAAGAATAAGAATTTTATACTAAATTTACAGAGTCAGTTACACACATTAAAGTTCAAGAAGAACAAAAAAATAGAAGCTTTCCTAAGAAGAGTTATAGAATTGAGGGATTCACTTCTAGCCCTAGGAGACGCGGTCACAGATGATGCTCTCATTCCCATTGTTCTAAGAGCACTCCCCTCTTCTTACTGCATTTTTGTCACAACACTAAACGTGTCAGATACGACAGTTAGTTTTGACAAGATGGTAAACCTACTGCAACAAGAGGAAGCAATGCACAATAAGGATGATGAAGAGGAGCAGGAACTTTCTTCACATCAAAAATGGAAAGGAAAAGGTAAAGGAAAACCTAATTCCTATCAAAAGTCCCAAAATCAAAATCAGTATCAAGGGGATAGAAAACAGAAGAAGCAATGCCCAATCTACAAAAGAGGACATAACCTACAAGATTGTTGGTATAATACTTACAAGAAAGGTGCATCAAGTAAATCTAGACCTCCAAAACAATCTAACAAGGGACATTCTAACTACAATCAAGGGTAGAAAAAGGGGAACTGGAAAAGAAGACCCCATCAGTAAGGTAATATTGTTGAGCAACAAGAATAGTCATACAATGAAGACTACTTGTTCACTACTTGATCAAGTGAACCATCCACGTCATCTAGTGATGTTTGGTATGTTGATTCGGGGGCCACTAAACACATGACTAACCACAGAGACTGATTTATTTCAATGAGTGGCACGCCATTGAAAAATCATGTTTCGTTGGGAGATGATTCTTCATATATAGTTCAGGGGATTGGGAACATTTCTCTACCCCTTGGTTCGCGCAACTATAGAATTTCATATGTCTTATATGTCCCTGGGTTGACAGAGAATCTACTTTTAGTCATTCAACTCCTAGATCAAAACCTAAAAATTCACTTTGATAGTCAATTTGGTAAGAAAAATGTTTGATTCGAGAAAAATCAAGAGGCTTGAAAATAGTTGCAAAAGCCTCCAATGTAGGATGCATGTTCCAACTTGATTTTTTTCACAGAGACGATCAAGCACTTGTGGCTAAGAACTCTACCTCAACATAGTTGTGGCATCGAAGACTTGGTCATGTAAGTTTCAAGTATCTTGAGACACTTTTCCGGTGAAATATGGTACATGGGATAGCATCTCTTCAGAAGGATACATACAAGTGTCCTCACTGCCTAGCAAGAAAACAACATAGAGCTTTGTTCCAGAAGAGTACATTTCAAGATCATGGAAAACTTGACTTGGTTCATACCAATATTTGCGGTCCGATGCAACCAAGTCATTCTGGGTTCAAGTACTACATACTTTGTGTTGACGACTACTCAAGAAAAATGTGGATTTGTTGTCTTCGCAAGAAAAGTGAAGCATTTAAAACCTTCAAAATTTTCAAAGTAGCAATTGAGAATGAAACTGGTGGTCACATCATAACTCTCTGCTCAAATTGAAGGGGGCATTCACCAGTAATGAATTCAAAGACTACCTACAAACTCATAGGATTTATCAACAAATTCCTCCTCCACACACACCGCAGCAGAATGGTGTTGTTCAGAGAAGAAATCCTACTATCATGGAAATGGTGCGATGCATGATCGATGACTCTAGTCTTGAAAAGACATTCTAGGTAGAAGCAACAAAGACAACAGTGTATTTGTTGAACAGAGTGCCCATAGTTTCTCTTGAGGGAGTAGCACCACAAGAAGCATGGTCAAAACAAAAACCATCTATTGCACACCTTAAAGTATTCGGGTGTAATGTAAGTATGCAGATACCCAAGAAAAATAGAAAGAAATTAGACATGAAGTCACAAAAAATTATCTTCATTAGGTACGGTGAAGTGACTCCTAGATACAGATTAATGGATCCTAAGATCAGAAAAGTATACACCAGCAAAGATGTTGAGTTTTTTGAGAAGAAGGAAGTAGAGACTCCTCCTCCAAACTCACTAGATGTAGATTTTTCTCTAGTTGTAAAAATTGAAGCGGATGTTCCCTCAGAAGATGAAAGTAACGATGGGGATGATGGTGTTGATAAAATAGAAACACGACCCACGGGAACAGTTCAACGTATTCCCAAGTGGTGTACTAGCACATTACAAGATGTAAGAATGGATGCTCCACCGGATACATCCACCCCTAGACCATGGAATCACATTAAAGCAAGAGAGGAAGTTAAATTTGCTTTGATGAGTAGAGTTATTGAATTTGATGAGCCCTCTACAATCCAGGAAGCCCTACAATCAAAAGCTTGGAAAGATGCCATGGATTATGGATATCAATCAGTGATGAAGAATAACACTTGGAAGCTTGTCGATCTTTCACTAGGAAAGAAACCCATTGGATGCAGATGGGACAGTGGACAAGTATAAAGCGAGACTAGTAGAAAAGGGGTATGCACAAAAAGAAGGCATTGACTATAAGGAGACATTTTCTCCCACAACTAAGATCAAAACAATCAAAATGATCTTTTCTCTAGCTGCACAGTTTGGTTAGAAAGTCCACTAGATGGACGTAAAAAGTGCCATCTTGAATGAAGATTTACAAGAAGAAGTCTATATGACTCAACCTAAGGGATATGTTGTACCTAGTCAAGAAGCAAAGGTATCAGACTCAAGAAATATATGTATGGCCTTAAACAGGCACCATGGGCATGGTACATCAAGATTGATGAGCATCTCGTACAACATGGATTTGTTAGAAATCCATACAATCCCAATCTTTACCTCAAAAAGAAAGGGGGCGAGATTTTCATTGTTATTGTCTATGTCAATGATCTAGTCATCACTGGTAGTTCAATGAGGATGATTGATGCAATGAAGAAATATCTTAATCGATCGTTCAACATGACCGATCTCGGGCTGATGTACTATTGTCTTGGATTGGAAGGATGGTAGAAAGAGAATCACATTTTTTTTTCTCAGATGAAATATACCAAGACAACACTCGAGAATTTTAGGATGATGGATTACACACCAATTGCTACACCAGTGAAGACTAGATTACAGTTATCTCATTCAGATCTATCTCCTGAGGTAAGTGCCACTCTCTATCGGCAGCTGATTGGGAGTCTCATTTACCTTACCTACACTAGACCAAATATCAACTTTGCAGTCAGCTATCTATCCAAGTTCATGTGGGAACCCAAAGTTTGTCATTGGAAATCAGCAAGGTGCATTTTGAGATATCTCAAAGGATCAGTGGATCTTGGTCTAGAATACAAGAAGAACGAAAACTTCTTCTTGGCTGGATATTCAGATTTAGATCATGCAAGAAATATTGATGACAGAAAATCCACTTCAGGATTTGTGTTCTTTATGGGATCTGGACCAATATCATGGAGAAGAAAGAAAAAACACTTCATTTCTCACTCTTCCACAGAAGCCAAGTATCATTCTGCAGGAGAAGCTGTCTGTGAAGTGATTTGGCTACGTCGCATACTAGAAGGACTTGGAATACCACAAGACAAACCAACCACCATGTATGTTGACAATGAAGGTGTTCTCAAACTTGTTCACAATCCAGTTTTTCATGAGATAACAAAGCACATTGAGGTACAAGTTCATTTCATATGTGAACATTTGTTGAAGCACAACATCCAACTTCAATTTTGTCCAACAGCTGATTAACGGGAAGATATTTTCACAAAGTCACTTGCACTAACAAGTTCAAGTTGTTCAAAGAGTTCCTCTCCTCATCTCTTGAGACAATGCACAATTAAGGGGGGGAATGTTAGGTTAATTATTAATTAAACATATATTAAATATGCATTTCATATTTAATTATTTAATTAATGTTATTAATTAAATAATGTTGTTATTGGTTTTATTAACCATATTTGTTTTATGTAAACATTAGGTATGTTATTATATTGTTTTAACAATATTATTGTTGTGCTTCCCGGATGTAATATTTGGAAGCTAATGTATTTTAAATTTTTTGTTGCATTGTTACAAATTGTCTTTTGTTTGTATCCTAGGTGTGCAATACATACATACATACACACACATATATATATATTACAGTCTACCTCTATGTATGTAGTTGATTTCACAATAATATATTTTACAGGATTTCGTCCCTATTTTGTGAAACTACATTGTCATTGAGAATTTGTCCCTAATTTTGATCCACACTATGGATGATAGATATGAAATGATAGAAGATACAATCTCCAAACTTGACTCTAGTGGACAAAATTCCTTTAAGATTTTAGATGAGGTTAGAATTTGTGTGCAGGAACTCATAGTTCATCAAATAACTCAGAATTCATCATCATAAGAAATCATTAATTCCTTCTAGGAGTTGGCCAAGAAAAAGGGAGGAGATCCCCTTTCCTTTAGCAAAGATACCTTAAATTCCCTTTCCAACATCAAAAGATCCATCTATGATATTGCACGAGAAAAAAAATACTGCTAAGTTAATGCAAGAATATAAATGATGTTCCTTGGACATGGATCAAAGTGCTGAGATGTGTTTGCATTCCAAAATTAGATAAGGTGACACCTGTGTCAAATTTTTTTAGTGAAGAATTCAAAGGATATGAGCCTATTCTGGAAACTCTCCCTCGGGGATTGTGAATCAATAAATTCTCCATCAGTAAAATCTTCTCTTCATCAGATCAATCAACTCCTTCTCTCCTCATTCCTTCTCTCTCATGTTCTAATTCTTTGTTGAGAAGAGACTTCACTTTTTTTATTTTTCACAACTTTGAGAATACTACCACCTAGCTCATTTCCAAAACAAGGGAGAGTGAAGCAACAAAAGATCACTTGGAGAGATAAGTGCTCACCTTGACCTCATATGTCTAGACCTTCTTGGAGCCAAGTGCTACCTCTCTCGCTCCCTCTAAGTTAATCACTCCTCTAAGAAAAATTGACCCATATGTAGTTCAAGAATTCAATCAGCTTGGTAAAGTGGGAATTATGACTGAATAGTGGATTGAATCCATCATACACAAAGGTTGCAAACTACTTCTAGAAATGATCAGAATATTTAATATTATAGTATTTTCAAGTGATTTTAGGTAAATGATGTTATCTCCACCTTTATAAAAGAGGCTAGTCATCAGAACAATATCTTACCAATCATTCAAGAGATAAGTACTTTAGATGTAAGGTCATTACTAGAAAAGAATTTGTTCTTGATTTTTGAGAAAAACTGATCTCACACATGGGTGAGGAAAATTGAATGGAAGATGAAAGCCCTCATTGAGGCCATCAAATATTTCCCATATCATCAAAATATAGGTTGTGATATTAAGGAAGAAATCAATGATCACTTGAGTAAGATGGGGTGTCCCACATAACATTCTGAGTTAGTGTTGTTTGATGCACTCCGTAAGAACTTTAGAAACATTAAAGGAGGTGATATGTCTCATCCTTGATCCTATGGAAATGAACTCCTGGATATGCTTGATCATATCAGATCATTTATTTTATTAAATGTAACTTAAAATATTCTGAGGTGTCTTAAATATTGTAAAATAATCCAAGGCACAACTGATCACTTGTTGGATATCATCACAAACATTTCCATCCCTCATGGAAATGAAGTTTCATAAGTCATGTTAAGATACAATGTAGCAATGGAAATCCAAAGGATTTCTCTAGTTCATCATTTCAATGTATATTCCTCTTCATGTGCTCCTTTTATCGATTTATCTCTCTTTCTCCATCTCATTCTATCATGTAACAAATTTTTTTTCCCAAAAGAAACTTAAGTATGTTTTAATTATTCATTGGGGAAATCACTTTTTATAAAGGAATTTAAGTCACTTATTTTCCACTTTTGTAAAAGTAATTTTCTTAAAACAAGGAAAAGTGTATTATTCTAGAAAAGAAGGTGAATAGTCATGTAGAAATGTGAGGACTCACAAGCCTTTGGGATATATATTGAGGCTCTCTCTTCATTAGAAAGGATTAGTTTTTTCTCCCCTTATAGCAAGTTATTTTTCCTCTATTTTTTTGTTTAATGTATTCCTTTCTTTCTCAACTTCCACTCCAATAGAGCTTTGTAATCCTATACAACTAGGGAGAGAAAGAATGTTTTGATGAATACACTATGGTTAAACTTTGTGTTGATTTTTTGTGTCATAATTTGTATATTTGTTTCTTCTCATTGAATATGGAAATACTTCTAGTTTTGTGGTTAATAAACTTAGCATTTATAGTTATTACCTAAAATAAATCCCCATTTGCCTTCTAATAGTCTTAGCTCACACATTTTTCCTCTAAACATTATTTCTATAGGTTTAGTGGAGTATTCTTGTGTTATCCCCGGTCTTCAACCACCAAAACAATAACATTAGTGTATAATATTTATATTTTAAAATAAACAGGAGCCTCCCCATTCCTCGGAGGAGGCACCTAGTCCTAGAGAATTGGTGGTAAACCCCACATTTTTTCCTTGAAAAAATAATTTTCCAACAGGTTTATTTGGTCTCTTCATGGGCTTGCTTTCATAATCTAACATAAAACTTGAAAAATTGGAGAGAACATCTATCAACATGGTGATCTAACCTCTACATTTGAGAGGGTAAAATACCTTATATGATGGGTTTTGAGTAATTTTAACCCAGAAATCACATAAAAGGGGAAATCAAAGAAATTGAGAGATGAATAAGATAGAAGAAAAGAAAGGAGAGAGAGAACATGCAGTGACAAGAAAATGTAGATCATAATCCTACATGCTAAAAATTACACCATAAAAATAAGGAGATTGAATAATAATAATTTTAATCAAAATGGTAGAATAAAATAGTACATTTTAAGTAAGAACAAACAATCACCAAGAATCTCAAGACATAAATTTTTATAAACATCCATGTTTTTCTTCTAAAAAAAGAACATAACTTTTCTTCATTGTCTAGTCTTCAAGAAAGTATTCACAATTATCAATCTCCATGGAAATCTTCTAAACACAAAGTTTTATTAACTTTTATACCTTGATACCATAGGAAACAAAGTTTCTCTAACCTCTAAGACCATTTACAAATGAGCTCTAACTTCTTGTTACAGCCCAATAGTTGTTTATATAGTAGTTAGGGTTTACATGACATCACTTTACGAAAAAATTAGGTCACATTATAATTTTATAACATTATTTTAATAAATTCAAGTAACTTTATTAAAATAAAATTATTTTATCACACAAGTGACTAATTAAAAATATTTATTACAAAAATTAAATGGGTAGGTGTGGACCCAACTGGAGTGACTTGCGCATACATTTAGACACCAAAATGACACCTAGATTAACAACATGACACATATGATTAATGTAATATCCATTGGAACAAAAGTATACCTATCTCGATCACACAAGAAATGAACTCATTGAACATGTTGTATTTGTGATGAATTTCATGATATCTCACTCCTTTAAGGACCTAGGTTGAAGTGCCTGTTTAAACAACCACTTGAGACCAAAGAAACAACCTAGGCTTAGCTAGAAAATTAGGGGATAATTTTTTTATTTGAAGTGTCTACAACTCTGTTGCAAGACATCAATTTTCACTAATAGGTTCTAGAACAAAGTTTACTTACCAAAACACAAGTTTCCTTTATGAACTTATAACATGTTTATAAGGTTTAAATTTTAGGGTTAGATGTTCTAGTTAGATTCAGGGAGTAATCTTACCCCATACATGCTCTCTAATAGGCTCAGAACTTCAACTAGATTTTTCTCATATTCAATGCTTTCAAAATTTCCCTAAATCATTTCCAATGGATAGAAAATTTTCTTACCTTTTTGGTGATATAAATAAGTCCTCCTAACTGCAAGTAAAACTCAAGTTATGAGTGGGCGGAGTTTGGGGATCAAATTTTCCCCAAGGGACATGTGGCAAGAGGAGGAGGAGTGCACCTTGGGTGGGTTGGTGGGTCACGGGGTGGCATTGGGAATTTTTCCCATCACATGGCTCAAAGTAAAAATGTGCTCTACACCCTTGTGGGTCCCTAGGGACATGTGTTAGGTCCTGGCGCAAGGAAAAACAAAAGGGAAAGGAAAGGGTGGGGCGATAGACCAATTTGGCGCTTTGCGCCCAAAGGGAAAAAAAAGAACAAAAGGGCGCGTGGGTCCGTACACCCACAAGAAGACAAAGGAAAAAATGGGGAAGCAGAGTTGTGGGTGGCAGAAGGAAAATTGAAAATTTTCCAAATCCCAAACACGAAACAAAAGGGAGAAAGAAGGTCCGCCCTCCCGCTTCCATTCGTAAGGTGCCACGTGGCACGCTATCATTGGCTGCGGGCTGGCGGGGCCAACATGAATTTTTTTCCAAAAAATATTTTAAAAGATAAGGGGTGAAAAAGAACCTATTCCTCCCCCGTATCCATAAGGGGACATGTGGTGCCCTCTGATTAGCTGCGGACTGGCGGAGGGAAAAGTGAAAATTTTCCTAAAATTTTCAAAAAGTTTAAGTTGTATAATTTATTCGCGCCTCCACCTCAGCCCCTGGAGGACACGTGGTAGCCTCTGGTTAGCTGCAGGCCGGCAGAGGGAAAAGTGAAAAATTTCCCAAGCCCAAAATTTCAAAAAAAATTCTAAGGCAATTTTGATGGGAAATTTTTGGGTTGCGGACCTGACAGGGAAAATTTTCCCAAATTTTCCTGCCAAGGCACAAAAACTTCAAAGTGTCATAACTTGAGCTAGAAAGCTTAGTTTTGGACAAACAAGGACTTTTCAGAAATCTCCCAAAGCTCTCTTTGCATATGTAATATAAAATTTTCTTTTAGATAAAGTTTTAAGGGTTAATTTTGTAAAAATGATCTGCAGGCCTTTGTTTGGAAAACTGACAATTCCCAACTTATAATTTTGATAAAATTTGAACTCCTCCTTCACTCAACATGTCAAAAAAACATGGAGGTTCATTATAGGGAGGGTTTAGAGTGTTTTAAGAAAGTTTATTTATCCAATCTGTTCAAGGTTGCATTTTTCTGGCAATAGACGGAAAAATGACTGTGCAAGCTCCAAATTCAAATTCATTAAGTTTTAGAGGTTCATTCTTGACTGTTGTAGTGAATTTGAGTTTCTTAAGTCTTCCTAAATGTGAATTTAAAAGTTTCATAACTTATTATTTAGTGCAAGGATGAACTATTCATTTTTATTAAAATGTGAATCGTCAGAATGAAGTATATTACAGTGAACTATTTCTTTAAATTGAAATCTCCATTTTGTCATTTAAATTTGCACATGATTCCTAACTTAGTAAAATACATTGATTTTTGAACTCCATCTAATTCTAAATGAGACTACATTTCTGATTTCATTTTTAATATACATTTTGCAAGGAAAATAACATTGACTCTCATTCCATATGCATTCTTCTTTCAACATTCCAAACAGAGGTTTCTCATTGTAAGTAAAACTCAGATTTCCAATGGAGAAGATAGCATATGAACAAGGTAAAACACTTTTGAGAAAGGCATGCAATCCTTTGATGATTACCCATGCATTATTTTCAACTTATCACTTTCCATTTGTATTCAAATATAGTACATAAAACATACATCACTGTTTCTTATTCTTTTTTTCAAAACAGAATCTCATTCTTGGAAAACAATACAAATCCAATATACATTACCATACAAATTTAAAAGAACCAATTCCATCCTTTATTGATAATTCAAATAACTTTACAACTGATCTCCTTTCCAATTTGATTTGGTTTTCAAATTTCAAAATACGAAGTATAGAATATCATTTACATTTCTTTTGTAACAACAGAGAACAAATATGATTCTTTACATTTCTCCATTCGAATTCAATATTCTATCCTCAACACAATAAATTCACATTAAAAAATTTATACACTCATCCACTCGAAGTGGAAAGGGATTAAAATGAATTACTCAAAGGGAAATGACTGTCAAAATGTGGAATTCTTTCTCCAAACAGCAGCATGTTTGTTTCTTCTTCTTTACAACTTTGATCACAACAAGGAAGGGGGAAAGGCAACGCTCTCCACCCAACCAAGAAATCCAATGAGAAAGGAGAAGCCATCCTTCCCCATTGGCCCCTGAGCCCCAACCATATTGAAATGGAGAATGAATATCAACACATGGCAACAATGACTTCTATCACATACAAGCAACATTCACATTGCATAAAATCAACAAGATGCAAAGTTCAAAATAAGACAGTAGTTCCCAACTACATTTGAAACAATTCATACAACACATAGGCTTGATCAAGCAAGCCAACAAGAGCAAGGACTATGGGGAACTCCTTATGCCTCCCAATTTGAAATTAGGCATCCACCAAAATGCATACCACTAATAAACATATCAACCCATAAACCTTATATCTCCCAACCCCTCCTTATGCCCCCCCCCCCAAGTTTATCCCTTATGGCCCCCCAAGAGTAAGAAATGCAAGAACTTTCTTTTCCAAGGTGGATCCCAAAACAAAACTCCCTCCTCAAGAAAATAGTGCCATTAGCAATCCCTTATGCCCCCCATATGAAATCCCCATAGCCTTCTCCTACACCATGCCCTAAGCATTCTACCCAACCAACCAAGAATGCAAACACAAACACCATTTAAACATGCATGCAAGAGAAGGAAAACAATTAAAACACAGCTCAGGATCCTACCTCTCCATATTGAAGTTTGTTCCAAGCTAACAAGATTTACAAGATGCCAAAGTGTAGTCTAAAACCAACAAAGTATAAGAATGCAAAAAGACTCTAAGGTTTCTCCACAACAATCTCCAAAACAACAACTAAAAAAAAGTGCCCCTAAGAGGAGATAACAAAGTTTCAATAACCATAAACAAGCAAGGAGTTTCAATTTAATAGGAGAGGGAAGAGAAGAGGATGATGTGGATCCATGTAGGTTGCCACATCATTATTCCTCAACCCCAAGAGGAAAGTCAACATCCTTCACCAAATCACAATAAATAAAATGACAAAATCACTTACATACTACAAAAATGCCCATACTCCAAAAGGACCAAATTAAAAACATGCAAGGGAAGTGAAATTAAAACTTACATATTCTCACTTCAAAATGCATTATAAATGCCTATATTTAACCTCTAAACCATAGGCATGGTTGGTGGATCATTTTAAGAGGTGTGGATCATTTTAACTTGTCCCACAAACCTCCAAATTTGGCCTCCAAGGTCAAATTCGAATTTCATAGAAGATGGAGTGCTTGACCTTTCAAAATCTACCTTACAAGACTCTTACAAATTTCTTACAACATCACTTACACACTCCTACTACATTAATATCTATAACAACTTTATTAATTTCATTCTACACCCCAATTTAATTTAAATAAAATTTAACTATATGACTATCATATTAATCTACCACATTTAAATTAATTAAAAGAAGGAACACATTACAAATAAAGTACATACAACAATAATAAAAAAGGAACACATAAATAAAACACTTATCCCATGGTCACATATAATGAAAAACCCCCCCATGGGAAATCCTAACATAACATAACACAGTTGCCATGGTGACCTTGTTGATTTCACCCGGAATTTCAATATGGTTAGCCTCCAGTCCCCCGACATTGTTGTGTTTTTTAATCTGTAAAATGCAAATACCTCCCTCAGCCTCATGGCCATATTAGAAAATATAAAATAATATAAACAATATCTCAAAATCATCCAAACACACAGATTACAACAATATCAATAATTCAACATTATCATTTTCAATTAAATAAATCAACTATATCGTCATCAAAATCTACCATACCAGATCTACTCAAAATATCCAATATCATAAGTCCAAATCAATATCTATAATATATCCATGTCACAAAAATATATCATCAACCACATATAGAAAATGTCTCTAGTAACCATCATGCATAGTAATTGAATCCATATCAATAATAATACATGATCTAACATCTAACCATCATACTAAACAAAACATGATAGTGTCCATAATATGATCAATAGTATCAAAATTAGTATCTAAAAGTGTCAAAGGGAAGTGAGCACTACATACCCCTCCCTTTAGACTCGACTTCCTCCTGGAAGTCACTAGAACAAATGTGGAAACTGCACTCGTAATACTGTGGCATTGTACCCATACCTGATCAATCTCTCTACCTTGAAGGCCCAGAGTCCTGTGATCTATGATATGAATGGGATCCACCATCACCTACCCATGATCCTACACCTGCAATGATGTCTAGTCCAACACATGACAAGGATCTACAATGTACCTCCTAAGGACAGAAACATGAAACACATCATGCATGGAAGACAAGCTGGGTGGCAATGCTAGATAGTAAGCCAAAGGGTCGATACACTCCAAGATCTCAAAGGTACCAATGAATCTAGGAGCTAACTTAGAACCTTTTCCATAATGGATAGGGCTCTTTTGTGATCTAACATGAAGGAACACCTTCATGCCCACATCAAAGCTATGATCAATCCTATGCTGATCTGCATACTTCTTCTGCCTATCCTATGCCTCCTGCAATCTCTGCTTGATCAACACTACTTGCTACTCCATGTCCTATAAAAGAGCTGGTCCAAGAGATACTCTATCCTCTAACCTATCCAAGCTAAGGGGTGTCATGTACTGTCTACCATATATTCCTGAAAAGGAGCCATTCCTATAGAACTCTGGAAATTATTTTTATAGGCAAACTCCACTAAGTACAGGTACTCCTCCCACTTAGACTGCTGATCCATCACGTACATCCTAAGCATATCATCTAAAATATTATTCACTCACTCGTTTTGTCCATCTATCTCAGGGTGATATGTTGTGCTGAAGTTAATCCTCATCTTGAGGAAATACTGCATGGTAATCCAAAAATGTGAAGTGTACAAAGGATCGCGGTCACAAATGATCTTCCGCAGAATCCCGTGCAACCTGACAATCTCATCCAAATAAACTCATGTTACTGATCTAGCTATATAAGTGGTCTTCACTGGAGAAAAGTGAGCCACTTTTGTTAATTTATCAACTGTGGCCATAATGGTGTCATGGTGATATCTCGACATAGGTAGCCCAACAATGAAATCCATGGAAATGGTGTCCCACTTCCATTCTGGTATGGCATGAGGATAAAGAAGACCTGCTGGATGTTGATGTTCGGCCTTAACCCTCTAGAAATATAAACACCATGACACAAATTGAGCCACGTCTCGACAAAGTCCTCTCCAGTGGTACAACTATCTCTAGGTAGCGCGCATCTTCTTCACCCCAAGATGGGCTGAATAGGGTGCACGATGTGCCTCTACCAAGATGTCCTACCTCAGTCCTTCATCTCTGGGAACATATATCCTACCTCTATTCCTAAGAAGACCATCTATCTCTAAGTAAAATCCATCAAACTTCCCCTCAAGGGGTCTTTATGACTCAATCTCATCTTGTAATGTCATGTAGAAGTTGTCAAGAGGAAGCTGCTGAAGAATCCTACTCTACAAATCTATGCTCACTGAGGTAGCCATAGCCACATGTCTCCATCTTCTGAGAGCATCTACTACCACATTCTCCATCCCCTTCACATGATCTATCTCTATGTCATATTCACAAAGCAACTCCATCCAATGCCATTGATGAGAATTTATATTAGGCTGCGTGAAGAGGTGGTGAAAACTCAAGTGATCTATCCTAAGTGTGAATCTTTGTCCAAGAAGAAAATGCCTCCATCTAACCAAAGCATGAAAAACTACTGCAAGGTGAAGGTCATGGGTATGATAATGAAGCTCGTGATCCTTGAGTTTGCGAGACTCAAAAGCTATAACTCTGTCATCCTGCATTAACACACCTCCAGGCCCTACTAAAGAAGCATCTGTGTAAACAAAGAACTCACCCTGTGGATCTGGAACTACAAGAATGGGTTTTTTAGTGAGGCACTCCTTCAGTGTCCTGAAGGCCTACTCACAACTATCCATCTAAAAAAACTTCTTCCCTTTCCTTTGAAGGGAAGTGATAGGGTGCACAATCTAAGAGAAGTCCTGAACAAATCTCTGGTAGTAACCTGCTAAACCCATGAAGTTGCGCACCTCAGTCACTGTAGTGGGTGTTGGCCAATCCATAATGGCTCTAATCTTGGAAGGATTGACTGCGATACCTTCCCCAAAAATAATATGACCCAAGTACTGCACCTTTTTTTGGAAGAAAGCATACTTCTCCAAGTTCTCGTAAAGCTGCTGCTCATGAAGACACTAAAGAACCTGTTGAAGGTGTCCCTCATGCTCCTCATGTGTACATGAGTAAATCAAGATGTCATCGAGGAAGATGAGCATGAAGTGATCTAAAAAGGTTCTGAATACCCCATTCATCAAACTCATGAACACTACGGTGGCATTCGTCAAACCAAAATGCACCACTGTGAACTCATAGTGCCCATATTTCGTGCGAAAGGCGGTATTATGAATGTCCACCTTTGAAATCCTCAACTAATGGTAGCTTGAATTGAGATCAATCTTAGAGAACACCATGGCTCCCTTCATCTGATCAAAAAAGTCATCAATATGAGGAAGAGGATAATGATTCTTGATTGTTACCTTGTTCAACTGGCGGTAATCAATACACAACCACAATGATCCATCCTTCTTCTTCACAAAGATCACTAGTGCACCCTATGGGGATACACTAGGACAGATAAGGCCCTTCTCCAAAAGTCCGTCAAGCTACAACTTGAGCTCACAGAGCCCCAGGATGGTCATCCGATAAGGTTCCCGTGAGATAGGCTCTGCTCCATGAACTAGGTCTATATGGAAATCAATCTCATGTGGGGGTGGTAACCCCAGTAGCTCCCTTGGAAATACATCAGAAAACTCTCTCAAGATGGGAAGATCATCTAGTGATTGTCCACTAAACCCATCCTTTGATCTTCACTGACTGTAATAGCATACATCTGACAACCTTGTCACACACACCGCTTAAGCTGCATAGCGGAAATGGTACAAATAGAAATGGGTCTCATGACCCACAAGATCACTGACTCAACTCTCAAATCATCTGCACAAGTAATATTCTTATGATAACAATCCATCCTAGCCCTATGTGTAGATAGCCAATCCATACCTAAGATAACTCCATACGAGCCCAAAGGAAGAATATAGAGATCTGAGGTGGTGGTAAAAGGTCCCAAATCCACAATACACTCCTTAACTAAAGAGTCCATAAAGATCTTGGCTCCAGAAGCCATCTCGACATACCAACTAAGACCTTGCCTAACTACCACAATCCTGCATCACTCTACTAAAGATGGTGCAATGAAAGAATTAGAAGAACCAGAATCAAACAATACAGAGGTAGGAATACCACCAATGCTACCTATGGTCTCGATGACTGTGTTTTGGTGCTCTTCCTGATAGTTCTTAACCATTGCATAAATCCTGTGGCTACATCCCATGTCACCAACTATCGGCTCAAAAATCGGTGCCTTACCCTTGTTAGGGTTTTGAGGATAATCTCTCCAAAAATGTCCAACTACTCCACATCCAAAGCAACAACTTGATCCTCTCCAAGGACCAGCACCTCCAGTAGGTTCCCTAGAAGCCTGTGGTGTGGATCCTGATGATCTGGCTGTGGTCTATTGTGGCCTCTGCTGGTGAGATCCAACTGACTAGGCTCTAGGAACACCCTGTGTCTTAATGGGACCCTTAGGAGGAGGCCCCATACTCTAGCCTCTTTATGCATCAGCCCTCTGTGGAGGCCTATACGGTGGGTGGGACTGTTGCTATGGCCTAAAGAATGACTGTGCTGAATGCTGACCACCAAAAGGAAGAGGTACTGAACCTCTCGATCTATCGTCCTGTATCTGCTAAATGTGGCTCCTTACTCGGTCTCTATCCTGATGGGTTTTACCCCGAGTATCCTTTACAATATAGGCCTTCTCAAAGGCCTCTACTAAAGTCCGTGGATAGTGAATCCGCACTGCACCTCCAATGTCCAAATTCAGGCCCCAGATAAATATGTGAATCTGCACCTACTCATCCTGGTTATACTCTACATACTGAAGTAGATCTAGAAATCTACTCTCATACTTTACTATTGAAAGGGTAGCCTGTCAGAGGTCATGGAACTCGTCAATCCTCTGCTGGATGAACCTTTGTGATAGGTACTTGCTCCTGAATCTCTCCTCAAATAACTCCTAAGTCAATGTCTCTGAATCTACATGGAGTTTCTACTCCTCTGTCCTCCACCATACTCTTGCTCCATCCCTTAGTAGATGGATCGAAACACGAGCTTTTGTGTTGCTAGAATAAGGACAAAGCTTGAAGCAACCGCTTAAGCTCACTAGTCAGGCCTCTACCTGAAATCCACCGATATCGCCTAAGTAATGTGAGGGCTTAAGCTTCAGGATCTCCTTGATGTGATCCGCTGCTGTGGTCTGTCAGCCTCTAGGTCTCTCTGCATGCTCATCCCTAAGCCTAGGGCTCAGAGACCTCTCTCTATGCTCCAAAACTCAGTCACCCTGTCTCCTAGGTGGTGAATTTGATCTGGATGACTCCGCATGGGAGTTATCTCCTCTATGCTCCTCGCTAAGTCGAGGGGGTACCTGACCCTCCATAGAAGGAGATCTATCATGACTAGCTGTCTGTCCTCCACCTAATCCTCCGCATAGAGTGGAATTCAAATCCTGAAGGGTATATAGAATCTGAGGTAGAATGGTTGCTACACCCTAATCTAGTGGTGGTGGTGGTGGTGAATCTAAGTCTCTGTGAAGGTTCCTCTTGCTCTGTCTGAGCCTCTGGCACAGACCAAAGCAAGAGTTAGTTCATTTTCTATGTTATACAACTTCCATGTTTACTAAAAACATACAAATTCTTGCTAAGTTGTTTTCTAAGTTTTAGTGTGCTAGGTTTAAGTTTTCATGTCTCAAGTTTTCTAGTGTTCCCAATGGTCCAAAAATTTGAAGCACGGCTCTGATACCAAACTGAAGTGCCCATTTAAACAACCACTGGAGACCAAAGAAACAACCTAGGGTTAGCTAGAAAATTAGGGGATAATTTTTTTTTGATTTGAAGTGTCTACAACTCAGTTGCAAGACATCAGTTTTCACTAATAGGTTTTGGAAAAAAACCTACTTACCAAAACACAAGTTTCCTCTATGAACTTATAACATGTTTATAAGGTTTAAATTTTAGGGTTAGATGTTCTAGTTAGATTCAGGGAGTAGTCTTACCCCATACCTACTCTCTAACAAGCTCAGAACTTCAACTATATTTTTCTCATATTCAATGCTTTCAAAATTTCCCTAAACATTCCCAATGGATAGGAAATTTTCTTACCTTTCTGTTGATATAAATAAGTCCTCCTAACTCCAAGCAGAACTCAAGTTATGAGTGGGAAGAGTCTGGGGATCAAATTTTCCCGAAGGGACACGTGGCAAGAGGAGTGCACCTTGGGAGGGTTGGCGGGTCATGGGGCGGTATTGGGAATTTTCCCCATGGCATGGCTTAAATTAAAAATTTTCTCCACACCCCCACAGGTCCCCAAGGACACGTGTCAGGTCCTGGCGCAAGACAAAACAAAAGGAAAAGGAAAGGGTGGGTCGGTGGACTAATCTGGCGCTTTGCGCCCGAAGGGAAAAAAAGAACAAAAGGGCGCACGGGTCCGCACACCCGTGGTAAGACAAAGGAGAAAAGAGGGAAGCTGAGTTGTGGGTGGTGGAAGGAAAATTTGAAATTTTCTAAAGCCCAAACATGAAACAAAAGGGAGAAAGAAGGTCCGCCCTCCCGCTTCCACCCCCAAGGTGCCACATGGCACGCTATCATTGGCCGTGGGCCGGCAGGGCCAAAATGAATTTTTTTCCCCAAAAAAATTTAAAAGCTAAGGGGTTAAAAAGAACCCACACCTCTACCATAGCCACAAGGGGACACGTGGCACCCTTTGATTGGTTGCGGGCTGGTAGAGGGAAAAGTGAAAATTTTCCTAAAATTTTCAAAAAGTTTAAGTTGTATAATTTATCCGTGCCTCCACCTCAGCCCCTGGAGGACACGTGGCAACCTCTGATTGGCTATGGGCTGGTGAAGGGAAAATTCAAAATTTTCCCAAGCCCAAAATTTCAAAAAAAATTCTAAGGCAATTTTGATGGGAAATTTTTGGGTTGCGGGCCCGATAGGGAAAATTTTCCCGCCAAGGCTCAGAAACTTCAAAGTGTCATAACTTGAGCTAGAAAGATCAGTTTTGGGAAAACGAGGACTTTTTGGAAATATTGCAAAGCCCTCTTTGCACATGGAACACAAAATTTTTATTTAGATGAAGTTTTAAGGGTCAATTTTGTAAAAAATATCTACAGGCCTTTGTCACTTAGGTAAACCTGGCACTGGTCCCTTTTTTTTTACTTATAAATTTTGTTCAAATTTGCCATTAACTCCTTCGCTCAACATGTCAAACAGACATGGAGGATCAGTCTAGGGAGGATTTAGAGAGTTTTAGGAATATTTTAGGTTATCCAATCTGTTCAAGGTTGCATTTTTCTGGCAATAGACGGAAAAATGACTGTGCAATTTCTGAATTGAAATTTATCAAGTTTTGGAGGTTTATTCAAGGACTGTTGTAGTGAATTTTTGCTTCTTAAGCCTATTTTGAAATGTGAATTTGATGGAAATTTTCTTAACTTATTATTTAGTTCAAGTTTGAACTATTCGTTTTGATCTTACAATGTCCAATTACCATAATGAAGTATATTACAGTGAACTATTGTCTTTAAATTGATGTCTGCATTTTGTCATTTAAATGTGCACATGATTCCTAACTTAATCAAATACATTGTAGAGTTTGAATCATCCATCTAATTCTAATATGAAACTACATTTTTGATTTCAGTTTTAATATAAATTTTGCAAGGAAAATAACATTGATTTTCATTCCATAGGCATTCTTCTTACAACATTTTAAACAAAAGTTTCTCATTGCAAGTAAAACTCAAATTCTAACCTATTAAGTTGATAACATATGAACAAGGTAAAACACTTTTGAGAAAGGAATGCCAATCCTTTGACAATTAACAATGCATTCTTCTCAACTTATCACAGTCCATTTCTATTCAAAAACAGTAGCATTATGACATTTCTCTATCACGTATTCACTTTTTCCTCTTTCCAAAACAGAACTCTCAAAATGCATTGGACAACAATACAGATTTCAGTATACCTGACTAATGCAAATTTGAAAAGAAGTAATACAATATTTTATTGATTAATTCAAGATACCTTTACAGCTGATCTTCTTTCCAATTTCATTTCGTTTTCAAATTTCAAAATATACAGTAATACAATTTCATTTCTCATTTCTTTTAAAAAAACAGAAGAACAAAGTATGATCTCTTTCACATTTCTGAATTCATATTCAATATACATATCCTTAATACAATAACATCTTTCACATCACAAATAATTTATACAAGGTCATCCACTTCAAAGTGCGAAAAGGATTACAATAAGAAATAATCTCATCAAGGGAAATGACTGTCAAACTATGTCTTTTTCCTTTGCTCCAGTATAACAACATGCTTGATCCTCCATCTTTGCTAGTTTGATCACAAAAAAGGAAGGCGGAAAGGCAAAAATCTCCACCCAACCAAGACATCCAATGAGAAAGGAGAAGCCATCCTTCTTCATTGACCCCCAAGACCAAACCACAATCTGAATATGGATCATGTGTTTCAACTCATGGCAACAATAGGCTTCCAAAAAACACATGCAATTTCACATTTAAGATGCACAGTCCAAAACAAAACTAGCAGTTTGTAACCATAGAATTAAAAGACAATTCAAACAACACTTAGGCTTCCTCATGCAAGCTAACAAATGATCAAGAACTATGGGGGATGCTACTTATGCCTCCCAAAGGGGAAATGGGCATCACCACCTGATTACAAACCGCCAAAGATATAGTATATCAAAACCCATGATGTGCCCTTATGCCTCCCCCAAGTACCCCTTATTCCTCACATTTCCTTATGCCTCCCCAAGTTTATCCTCTTATGGCACCCCATAACAAGTAAAGAAATGTAAGCATATTTCTTTATCCAAGGTGGAACCTAAATCCAAAAATCCCTCCACACTTATACAGTCCCCAATTGGCAATCACTTATGTCTCCCACATGAAATACCCCATAATCTCCTCCTACACCATGCCCTAGGCAGTCTACCCAGCCATCCAACAATGCAAACACAAACACCATTCAAACATTCAGCCATTCCTAAGTGCAAAGAAAAATGAATTAAGAGATCATAGCTCAAGAGATCAAGCTACCTAGCTCCATACTGAAGTTGGGGTTCCAAGCACACTAAGATGTACAAGATACCAATATATCAGATCTAAGCATACTATGTAAAGTAAAAGCATGTAAATATTCTACCAGAAAAAATCCTACAAAACAAGAGACATAAATCAGCACCAGATTTAACGTGGTTCACTCTAGTGTGGGCTACGACCACTAAGTTTCAAACAAGTCAATTTATTATCCAAGGAGCTTTGACTTTAGATATGAAAATGAAGAGAATACAATGATGTCCATCACCTCTCAAATGTTCACATCATTTTCTTCCTTCAAGCTTTTTCTCTACCAGGAAAGTCAACATCTCTCTAACCAAATTACTTTTTCAAGTAAAATTTCTAATTCTTGTTTATTCATTAACTTCTAAACCCTAGCTTTTGTGCTTATATATTTGTTTATAGACATTTAAGGACACTTAGCCAGTGCACCTTACATACTGTCACTTCAAAATGCATTATAAATGCCTACATTTAACCTGCTAAACCATAGGCATGGTTGGTGGATAATTCTCGAGAGGTGTGGGACAAGTTAGAACTTCATCGCACAAGTAATCGACACCAAATTTGGCCTAACCGCTTTTGGTTCAAATTAGACTTGCATTGACCGATGTTGAGTGCTTGACCTTAACCGATGTCGGTCTTACAAGGTTCTTGCTCATATGAATATTTTCCAGATTCAACTCTACACACTCGTACCAATATCTACCATATGAATTGATAACAACAACTGAATGTAATTTCATTCTCGAATGAAACGATGAGTTAATTTGCCAAATGAAATTTACACTATCTGACTAGCACATTAATCTACCACATTTACAATCACTTAAAAGAAGGAACTCCTTTCCCAACTCATTACAAATAAACCTACTCATCCATATCATAATCCTTGCTAGGAACTCTGTAGCTACAACATACTCTATCCTATGGTCACATAGAGTTGAAATCCACAACCTTCTGTATTCTCGAACATAACATAGCATAACTGCCATGGTCCACCTACTGTTGAAAATATCATCCGGTAGTACATCCTGGTTACCATCCAGATCCTCCAACCATTGTTCTGATTTTCAACATAGCCACGTAATGAAATATCTGAACCTCCATAGCATAACTACATGCTAGATGTTCCATTTCAGAATATCTGAGTATCCATGTGAACAATACTTTCAAAATGCATCTAAACACATGGATTAGCAACATATATCAATAATTCACACACTCTCACTACTTGTGCAATGTAAATAACTCAATGGTATCAAACCATAGCAGTATCATGAGACTGTCCAACTGCTGAAGCATATGGGCACTACATAGTGTCCATGTATTTGTTACCTCCTCATGTGATGACAGGACACTAAATACTTGCTCAATTTGAAGTGATCCAACCATAGGCATGCTATTCAGGTTTGTAGCATTGATTACATGTTGAACCCTTCTAGCACCTCGTAGACATAATCCTCCTGAGACAAATAGGCCAATTTCTCATTTTTCCTATCTGCTATGTATTTACATGCCAAGGATTCTGTTTTTCAGCTCCTAAATCCTTCATTGCAAATGTGTGAGCTAGCTTTCTCTTGGCGAGCTCACCAATGTCCTTTCATATAAGCATATTTCATCCACATTGTCATTAACTTGTAAACTAGATATAGCTCCTTCAAGTTATTCAAGCTTCTTATTATTTTAAACTTCAATGGTCATATTCACATTGTTCTAAGTGGAAACCATGCTGCATTGCATAAAACTATCACTACCTCATGTACCTGAGTTATCCAAAATTCACCCCCCATGATGTAATTTTGATAACATGCATCAGAATATCCAAGTCCCTATCCCAACATTGGTCTAATTCAGAGCAAACATCATGTTTCTGAGGTTCTCTGAACACTAATATTTAATGTCTAACTCCCCTGGCTGATTGAAGAAAGGAATCAAGCTCTGAGAAAGATGTCGATTTGAAAGGTTGCAGAAGGCAAGTAGGTTGATCCATCTATTTTCTTGTGAAAATCGGCTAAGTCCTAGTCCTAGGAGAAATTGGGACATCATGGGACAAAAAGGCGCGGATCGGCCGAAAAACCTCTAGGCGGCCCAAATCAGCATATGCCCTGGGATGTTCTGGGACAAAAGTACGCGGTGGGCGCGAAAAGCCGATCCGGCCAAAAGAGAGAAAAATTGGCTAACTGCTGAGAGGGTCGCCTTTGGGACATCCGGGACATCTGGACGTGAACCGGCCGGTTCGCACGAAATCAGAACAAGTAGTCTGAAACAAAAGGGACAAGCGGGCCAAAAGAGGCGAACCGGCCGAACCGGGCGAAATGGGAACAAGCAGTCTGAAACAAACTGGGACATTTGGGACAAATGGGCGCGAATCGGCCGGTTCGCGCGAAATCAGCAAGGAGCACTAAGCATTTGGGACATCTGGGCCACGAGGACGCGAACCGGCCAGTTCGCGCGAAATCAGCACAAAGAGCACTGAGACATCCGGGACAAAGGGACGCGCGGGACGTGGGATCGCTGAAGGAGCCGAAAGCCAATCAATGCATGCCACGTGTCATCGGGCCGAACCAGGGACAAGGAAATTGGCTAAGTGTTGCTCGGGACGTTTGGGACAAAAAGGCCCGAACCGGCCGGTTCGGCCGAAATGAGCACAGGCAGTCCAAAAGAAAATGGGACAAATGGGATGAAAGTACGTGGCGGGTGTGAAATTCCGGTTCGACCGAGAGAAAGCCCGTGAAAGACGGAGGAGAGAGAATTGCTCGACCAATCAGCACGTGCCACGTGTCGTCCAGGTGGCAGAGCGCGGGAAAGGTTTCAAAACACGTTGTCGCCTGTTTTGTGCCCTAGATCTTCAAATCGCCATAACTTTCGATCCAGAGCTCGGATTTGCACGTTCTTTATATCAACGGAAATCTGGTAAAATTCTCTACACGATTCTGGGGTTAATCTTTCATTTTGGAGCATTCTAGAGGGAGAAAATTGAGAAACAGCTCTGACGCATGTTCAGGGCCAGAAATGACATTCCAGCGACCAGTTTTAATGCAGAATGGGTCGCATTCTCCTGTTATCCAGTCAAAATGATAGGGTATGGGTTTGTAAGGTTCCCCATGCCATTTTAATACACTTGCAGTCAAGAAGAATGGGCTCCCATGCCTTTGTACGTTTTCTGTCTCAAGCTAGATTTGGCTCATTTCAAAAGGAGGAACATTTTTTTGGGCATAGCAGACTTCTTCTTTTACCTCCAGCAAGGGATTGATGAAGGATCAGACCTCTCCAAGGATTGTAACAGTTTTCTTTTACCTCTCTGAGGGTGTAATGCGTATTTTGACATTAAAATGATAATGCAAGCTTTGTGAATGGGTTTCAATCCTCTATTTGTATTATTTGCTTGATTTCAGATATTAAATTATACATTATCAGTCTGTGTATGTCTTATGTTATGAACTCTGGTTTGTGTCCTATTTGCATGACTAATATGTTTCACCACTCCTTTTTGGTGCATCACCATCTTTAGTTAGTTTCAATTTTTTGCACTTCTACCCCTGTCTCCTTGCAAGTTAGAATAGGATTAGGATCTAAAACTCTGTAATTTTGTAAAATATAGATCTAAATCAGAGGAGTTTGAGGAACCAGCCTCTAATATGGAGATTCATCTCTCAGTTTTACAAGTCCCCACACTTGGAGAGAGGTTTCCATGTTGTGCAATCACACTGGATGTTAGAGTGATCAACCTATAAGCCTGATCTGCATCCAGGGGGTGCTGTGAGTCTGCAACTAATAGTTTTGGCACGCCCGAGTGGGAGAAGATGTCTCATTTTTTATTGCAGCAAAGTTGATGTGCATCTGCTGCAATTTTCTTGCTTGAAAAGAGCTATTATTTGCATATCTGGCGACTCCACTGGGGAAGAATCAACTGGTTTCAGCAGTATAGGCCTAAAAGCTTATGAGAAGAATCACAAGGTCAAGAGTTGGAGAAGAGGAAGTGTTGTTTGAATACCTGTAATTATCTCCAAGAAGAAGGCAAAGAGGAAGAAGGATTCAAAGGTCTCCATCTCCACCAAATAGAACTCTCTCAACTCCTCCACCTGGCAGGCCTTTCTTTCAATATACAAGGGTTTTAAGACCAATCAGAATGGTGCAACCAGTGAACCCCTATGTCAACTTCACAGGAAGCAGCCCACTTGCTCTCAATGCACAAAATCCAATCCCAGTTGTAGCACTGAAGAACATTCCATACTTTACTGGAGAAAATCAGACCACTCCTGGTGATCATGTCAAGGACATTGCTAATATTTGTGTAATCCATGAGATTAACGAGATGCAAGTAGCTATCAAATTACTGGCGTCTTCATTCAAGGGGAAAGCATTGCAATGGTTTAGGAGCCTTGGAGCTGGCTCTATCACAAACTAGAATCAGCTGTGTATTGCACTTCATGATCAATTTAGAGAGAAGGGAGACAACTTGTCTCTTTTGGAGCAGTTGACAACCATCAAGAGAGCCTCCAATGAGCAGCTAACTGACTTCAACTTCATATTTCAAAGATCTTGGAATAGAATTCTAGTAGCAGTCAGGCCAACAGCAGAAGGTGCTTTTCTATACTACCTTAAAGCTTTAAATTCTGATATTTCTATGTTGGTTCAATCTATGCGAGGCACAACTATCCCTGCTGCTTATAATATTGCTATTAGAGCTAAAAATTGTCTAATTCAAGCTGGCAAGCTAGCTCCTAGGCCTCCAATGCCATTATATCCAAGTTTAGAGAGCCCAATTACTAGTCAAGCAACCGTCTTAGCTCCTATTCCCACTCCTAGGAATCAGAGTTCAAATGAAGCCTCCACTTCATCTCCAAGTGCCCCAAATGGGCTTCAAGAAGTCATGAAGCAACTGCAAAATTTAGGTAATGAGCTGGTCACACTCAAGAGACAGCAAGCTCAAGGTTTTAGACCTTCGTATCAGCCTCAAGCTCAACCAAATAGGCAGCCATATCAGCCTCAAAGACCACCTAATCCAGCTGCAAATATGAATCAAACAAGGCCCCCTGTCAATAGACCATTCCAGCCCTATAATCCAAATGCCATATCTGCCTCTAAGGCATTAGTACCAGCACAAAACAACACTGCCCAGGAGTATGATTGGTGTTTTCCATGTAATGAGCCTCATAATCAATCCATGTGCTTCAATGGTGCTTTGACCCAAGCTTTAATGGTAACAAGTGTTGGTGTGGAGGGTGAGAGTAGTCAAGAAAACAGCCAACAACAAGAAACATTCCAACAGCAACCTGCCCCAAATGACACCACATTGGTAAATTGGCAAGCAGAGGATTTCTGTGGCATGAATCAGGTAGTTTCTCAAGGTGTTGCTGCCAACACAAGGTCAAAAAGGAGAAATTTGGGTGAAGAACAGCCGTTAGCCCCAACCAATCCACAACCTTCCACAGCTCCACAAATGATTGGTAAGCAAAACCCAGTTTCAAATGCACAAGGGCAGTCAAGAACAGCCCCTAGGCCAACTCAAATGCCAACTGTTGCTGCCCACATACAAGGAGAAAATGTGCAGACCAAGGGACATCAGAGAGATCCTTCATCACCATTCAGTATAATTGATCAGATGAAGAAGACAAACATCAATATATCTATGTGGGAATCCCTATCCATCCCAGGCCAAAGAAATCTGCTGCAAGCTGCCATAAAGGATTGGCCAACTTCGAATCAGCAGGTCCAAATGCAGGAGAAGGTACTCACAAATGCTGCCCACCCTCAAGGAAATCATGGAGCACAACAAGGTAGAATGCTGAAGCCTCCCCCTTTCTATGTTTCATTAATCGTTGGAAATCAGCTAGTGCATAATTGCATGATAGATTCCGGGGCAAGTAGCTCAGTTATGCCTAAACAGATAGCTGATCAGTTAGGGCTCTAGTATGAAATAACATCTAAGGGAGTAGTGTAGCTGGATGGGACAGCAATATCAACAATTGGAGTGATTAGAAATTTGAGTCTTACCTTGCATGCATGTCCAAATGTTGTTGTCTTACAAGATATATCAGTCATAGACCTTCCACCACTCTTTTCCCTTTGCTTGTCAAGAGATTTCACAGCCAAGATTGGGGGATATTTGTCCGCTGATTGGTTTCACATGCTATTCAGAATGAGATATGGGACTAAGGCCACAATTAGGTCAGAACCTATCGCAGACTTCCACATTGAGCCCTATACTCCAAGTCATATTAATACCAATTGCTCAGCATTTGATCAAGAAGATCATCTTGGCACTGATGAAGTCGACACTAAGGTTGGAAGTATCCCAGATTTGACTCTTGATGAATGGACAAACAAGGTACATGCTTTTGATCCTTATCAAGAAGTAGAAGAATCTGAGCCAGGGGTCTATTGTATACACGAAGAAAGTAAACCTATTCCTAGCATCACCAAGCCAAACCACAAGGATGAAAATGAGGTATGGCAATTGTTTTTTGATGGATCAAGGAGTAGACAAGGCGCAGGAGGTGGAGCCATGCTTATTTCACCGCAAGGAGTAAAGTATTATTCAGCTTTTAGATTTCAATTTGCATGCTCCAATAACACTGCTGAATATGAAGCCTTGGTGCAGGGGATGCATTGGGCAATAAAGAAAAAAATAAAGAACTTGCAAGTTTTTGGGGACAGTGAGCTGATTGTAAATCAGGTCAAGGGACAGCATGCCGCCAAAAATGATCTACTCAGGTGCTACAAGAACAGGGTATGGGACCTCATGGAAGATTTTGAGGGTTTCAGCATCAAGGCCATTCCTAGGAAAGAGAATTAAGCTGCTGACAGGCTTGCAACAGTAGGGGCAGCCTTTGACATTGTAGAAAACATTCAATAAGACAAGGTACAACAAAACATCCACGTGATTATGAGGCCTTCAGTGCCGGATAATGATGTCAGTTGGCAAGTATTTGAGAATGACCAGCAAATCATCCACTTCTTGCAAGAAGAAGCTGAGTTCTCAGCTAAGAATCAAGAGAAGTTGGAACAGCAATATGGTGACCAGGTGATACAGCTGAGAACTGACAAGCTGCCCAAGGGACTTATCACTTTGGAGTCCATTTTTTAATCCCAATGATCAGTTTAGAAAGGAGAAAGAAAACATTCAGGTCAAAAGAGAAGATTCAGTATCCATCTTGGTAGAAGAGAACAAGCAATTACAAAATTGGCAAGATGACAACTGAGCAAGAAAGGTATGAGTTCATACAGCTATGTCAAGAATTCCCTGACGTGTTTGCTTGGAGCTATGAAGACTTGAAAGGTTTCAATCCCAACTTAGCTCAGCATACCATTGAATTGGACCCAAATACTAAGCCTATCAGGCAAAAACAGAGACTAGTCAATCCACACATGGAGCCTCTCATGAGGAAAGAACTAGACAAGCTGATTGAGTCAAGAATCATATTCCCAATCAAGCATTCTAGTTGGGTTGCCAACTTAGTTCCAGTCAGAAAGAAGAGTGGAGAGATCAGGCTGTGTGTTGACTTCAGAGATTTGAATAGAGCCTCTCTCAAGGACCATTATCCACTCCCTTCCATGGAGCAAATATTGCAGGTCGTAGCTGGTTTAGAAAGGTTTTCACTACTTGATGGTTACTCAGGCTTCAATCAGATTATGGTAAAGGAGGAAGACCAGTTCAAGACAACCTTCACAACCAAATGGGGCACATATGCTTACAAGAAGATGCCATTTGGACTGTCGAACGCCGGAGCAACATTCCAGCGAGCTATGGTTCTGGCATTCAAAGGCTTGATCAACAAGATAGTGCTGGTATACCTAGATGATATCACTGTCTTCTCAAAGAATGCTGCAGACCATCTCTTTCACCTCAGGCAGGTGTTTCAGAGGTGTAGAAAGTTTGGAGTGTCCTTAAATCCTAAGAAGTGCATCTTTCTTGCACATGAAGGAAAGCTCCTTGGCCATATTGTCTCCAAGGAGGGATTAGCAATTGATCTAGAGAGGGTCGAAGCCATAAGAGCTCTACCATTGCCAAGCCACAAGAAGGCCCTTCAGAGTTTCCTGGGAAGGATAAACTTCGTTCGAAGGTTTGTCCCAGATTTTGCAGCCCTTATCAAGCCCATTACCAAAATGTTAAGAAAAAGCATGGCTTTCAAATGGACGGCAGAAGGCAAGGAGAGATTTGAAGCAATCAAAGAAGCCATCTCCCAGGCACCCACTCTCATCAACCCAGACTTTTCCAAGGATTTCATCCTCTATGCATTAGGAGGTGATGACACTATTTCTGCCATTCTGGTACAGCAGAACAAAGATAATGATGAACAACCGATTGCCTTTTTCAGCCAGAGCCTAGGTGACTGCGAAATGAGATACTCTTTTATTGAAAAGCATGTGCTTGCAGTAATCAGAAGCTTGAAGAAATTCAAGCATTTAGTCTCAAACAACAAGATACAGTTGCTAGTCTCACATGCTGGGGTTAAGGATTTCCTCCTCAACAAGGATTTGAATGAGAAAAGGGCAGGTTAGATCACCCATGTCATGGAGTATGACATTGAGATCAAGATCACCAAGCTGGTAAGAGGTAAAGGTTTGTGTGAGCAGCTCGCTTCCAAACAACCAAACAACCCAGAAGATGAAGAAGACGCTGTCCTGCTATTACAAGATGATCAAAAACAGGAAAATGATGATGTGTCCACTCCCTGTTGGACTCAGAATATCATACATTTCCTACAGATGGGCATGTGCCCTCTAGAAATGAGCAAAGCAAAAAGAAGATACTTCAGGTTGCAGGAAATTCCATATGCCATCATTGATGGAGTTTTGTTCAAGAAGGACGTGAATGGAGTACTGCTGAGATGCATTAACACAGATCAGATTCAAAGGGTGTTGGAAGAATTTCATAATGGACCAGCTGGTGGCCATTTTGCACCAAGAGTAATAGCTCTAAAAATCATGAAGGCTGGTTATTATTGGCCTAAAATCTTCAGTGATTGCTATGCATGGATCAAGAGGTGTAAGAATTGTGCATTCTTCACAGGAAAAGAGAGACTCGCTGCCCTTCCATTGCATCCAATTACAGTAGATCAGCCATTCATGCAGTGGGGTTTGGACTTCATTGGAGTCATCAATCCCAATTCGAGCCAAGGGCACAAATGGATTTTGACAACCACAAACTACTTCACCAGATGGACAGAAGCAGTGGCACTCAAAGAGGCGAATGAGTCTAGCATCTTGGACTTTTACGAAGGGATAACTACCAGATTTGGTGTACCTGCTACAATAGTCTCTGATAATGCATTGGCATTCATCAGATCTAAAGTGATTGAGTGGGTTGTCAAGAACGGGATTTACCTGAGCACTTCATCAAATTATTACCCTCAAGGTAATGGCCAGGCCGAGTCTACAAACAAAAACTTGCTGAGGATCATTAGGAGGACTCTTGATGAGAATCAGAGGGCTTGGTATACCAAACTGAAATCAGCCTTATGGGCTGATAGGATAACTCCGAAAAGATCCACGGGTAACTCTCCATTTAGGCTTGTCTACGGAAGAGAGGCAATCTTGCCCATGTCACTTGAATTGCCAACGTTGGAACTCATGAAACAGCTGGAGTTGCTAGAATTTGAGCCCATGGAGGTGAGGTATGCAGAATTGATGGAGCTGCAAGAAATCAGAGATCAGGCATTCCAAGCAATGGAAAAGGATCAGGCTTTGATCAAGAAGACCTTTGATAGGAAGGCCAAAGATATATCTTTTCAAGTAGGAGATCTAGTGTTGAAATGGGATGTGGACAGAGCAAAACCAGGAAGGCATTCAAAATTTGATGCCATTTGGAGTGGCCCATACATGGTCACAAAGTGCAAGGGCAACAATGCTTTCCAATTGGCCTCATTGGATGGTGAAGAACTGCAGATTCCAGTAAATGGAATCTATCTCAAGCATTGCTTCTAGAGGGAGGTTCACTACACCTGTAAATATTAGATTAGATTTTCTTTCCTCCAAGTGCTTGTGCACATTGTTTTTCTATAGGTTAGTTTTGTTTTCCCTAAGTGCCTTGGCACAGCTTGCTGTCCATGGAGATGTTTAGCATGTCTTTGTTTTCATCAGGTCACATTCCATCTTGCCCCTTGCACATTCTGAGTCAGTTTGGATTCTAGCAGAATATTTGATGACTCCATGCCCAATGGATTGCTTCAGGCAACTGGTCTTTCCATCTAGCAGGTAGATGATCCTGGTGAGTCGCCAAATTGTTATCCAAAATTCACCCCCCCAGGGTAAATTTTGATAACATGCATCAGAAGATTCAAATCCCAAGTAAATTGATTGAGTCAAAGAAAAATCAGGTTTCTAGGGTCCCTTCAGATATTTTTTTAACTCCCCTGGCTGAAGAAACAGGGAGAAAGCTCTGAGAAAATGCAAAAAAAGGTTGCAGAAAGGCAAATAGGTTGATCCAGGAAAAGTGTGAAAATTGGCTAAGTCCTGCTCAAGGTAGCATTTGGGACAAGTGGGACAAAAAGGCGCGGATCGGCCAAAAAGCCTCTAGGCGGCCCAAATTGCATTTGGGAAAATCAGGCCAGAAAGACGCGAAGGGCGCAAAAAGCCGATCCAGCTGAAAGAGGAAGAAAAATTGGCTAAGTGTTGCTCGGGACGTTTGGGACAAAAAGGCCCGAATCGGCCGGTTTGGCCGAAATGAGCACAGGCAGTCCAAAAGAAAATGGGACAAATGGGATGAAAGTACGTGGCGGGAACGAAATTCCAGTTCGACCGAGAGAAAATTGACTAACTGCTCGGTTCGAGGACAAGCGGGTGAAAAGGCGCGAATCGGCCGAACCGGGCGAAAGAGGTCAAAACAGTCCGAAAGCAATTGGGACATCCGGGATAAATGGACGCGAACCGGCCGGTTCGGCTGAAATCAGCACAAGGAGCACTAAGCATTTGGGACAATCGGGCTAGAAAGACGTGAAGGGCGCAAAAAATCTGGCAGGGTCGAGAACCAATTAGAAGCCGCCACGTGTCTCAGGGAAAAAGGGTCAAAAATGTCAAAGGGCAAGTTTTAAAAGAGTCAGCCCGAACCAATGAAATAGCGCCACGTGTCTAGTTAAGGGCCCCACAAGTGAATTTCAAAATGAAAGCCCGCGAAAGATGGAGGAGAGAGAATTGCTCGACCAATCAGCACGTGCCACGTGTCGTCCAGGTGGCAGAGTGCGGGAAAGGTTTCAAAACACGCTGTCGCCTGTTTTGTGCCCTAGATCTTCAAATCGCCATAACTTTCGATCCAGAGCTCGGATTTGCACGTTATTTATATCAACGGAAAGATGGTAAAATTATCTACACGATTCTGAGGTCGATCTTGTGTTTTGGAGCATTATGGAGGGAGAAAATCGAGAAACGGCTTTGACACATGTTCAGGGCCAGAAATGACATTCCAGCAACCAGTTTTAATGCAGAATGGGTCGCATTCTCCTGTTATCTGGTCAAAATGATAGGGTATGGGTTTGTAAGGTCCTCCATGCCATTTTAATACACCTACAGTCAAGAAAGAATGGGCACCCATGCCTTTGTACGTTTCCTGTTCCCTGGGTTCAACCCTTGCATTTTAAAGCTAGTTTTGGACTCATTTTCAAGGGGGAACATTTTTGGGCATAGAAGACTTCTTTTTTCACCTCCAGCAAGTGATTGATGAAGGATCAGACCTCTCCAAGGATTGTAACAGTTTTCTTTTACCTCTCTGAGGGTGTAATGTGTTTTGACATTGAAATGATAATGCAAGCTCTGTGAATGGGTTTTAATCCTCTGCTTGTATTATTTGCTTGATTTTAGATAATAGATTATACATTATCAGTCTGTGTATGTCTTATGTTATGAAATTTGGTCTGTGTCTATTTGCATGACAAATATGTTTCACCACTCCTTTTGGTGCATCACCATCTTTAGTTAGTTTCAATTTTTACACTTCTACCCCTGTCTCCTTGCAAGTTAGAATAGGATTAGGATCTAAACCTCTGTAGTTTTGCAAAATATAGATCTAAATCAGAGGAGTTTGAGGAACCAGCCTCTAATCTGGAGATTCCTCTCTCAGTTTCACAAGTCCCCACACGTGGAGAGAGGTTTCCATGTTGTGCAATCACACTGGATACCTGAACATCAACCTAGAAGCCTGATGTGTGTCCAGGGGTGCTGTGATTTTGCACTAACAGTAATATGGGAAAGGAAATGAATCTAAGTACTTGGAGAATGTATGTACTTCTTCTGTAAATTATACAAATTACACATTCATTATTGATTCATCATAATTATCCAAGAATATGAATGGGAGTAGTTATTTCTTGCTTATAACATCAAATTCAAGCTCATTTTCATGGAAATGACCACCTATAATGGTTAACACAAAGTTGGGCTTATTCTTAATTTTTATTGATGTCAAGTGTCACGTTGATGTCAAATGGAGTCTAGGTAGTATAGGTGATTGGTAAGGTGTCATGAAGTTGTCATGTCATGGTGTCTTATTGCTTTAACATGGTTCTTAGTAGATGGTTATGCTAGTGAGTGTGCTCCATAGGCTGTATGAGTATTCATGAGATCAAGCATGGTCAATATGATGATTCAAGGTTTTAATGAATATGTAAGAGGTAATTTAGGTCAATTCATAAGAATTATGTGTTGGTACAATCCTAACTAGGCCTATTCCTAGACCTAGGTCAAGCAAGATGCATTGGTAACATGAGAAATGGATAATGGCACGCTAAGGAGTATTTTGAGGTTTTATAGCATGCGTAGGAGGTGCATCAAGTCATATTTCATCTAGAAAGTAAAGAAAATATGAGATTGCATAGGTAATTATTAGTGTCTAGATATTTTTTGAGGCTACAAGGCTTAAATGAGACTTGGGATAGTTGAAGGAGGTCCCTCTAGTGCTTTGAGAAAACATTCAGGTCAATACAGTGAAGAAAAATTTAAAAAATTGATTTTTGGCTCTACTGAGTTCTTCAAAAGAAAAATAAAGCTCGATAGGTTATCTTCTTATGCTCACCCACACATGTGTGGTATGTATGCGAGTCTGATATTTTTGGTAATGTCAAGGAATTGAGTTAAGTTCATTTTGTAAAAATAACAAATCAATTTGTTCATCACATCTTTACGAACAATTGTTAAGAAGGTAAACAAGTCAATAACCCTAGATAAACCCTAGCAATAGAGTGACAGGAGAAATATGAAGTTTATGGGCTCCGAATGGATTGGGAAAGCTGGTTGAATGCTTTAGAGTTATATATAATTTTTCCAAGATGATTTTGGTGGTGATTTCATATTGCAGTTGTTTTAGCAAGTTGAAGAAAAACCCAATTTTTATGGAGATTTGTAGGTACAAAGCTAAGATGCAAGTTTCATGAAGCAAAATGAGTTATTCTAGGTAGCTTGGGATTTCTTCTAAGTGTCTATGAAAATATCTAAGAAAGTTGTGTGGAGAAATTTGAAGAAATTGGTAATCCTATGTGCTCTACCACTTTTGGCCATAGGGCTAAAACTAGTCATGGAGGTTTGAAACGAGTCTTGATGATTTACATGTTGTAATATTGTCTGATGGTCATGGATAGCTTGTTGGTGTCTGATATAATTTTTGAAGATTATTTATTCTTGGTGTGCTTCATGATGATTATGGCTGGTGTAGAGGTTATTGGGCTTGCTGAAGGATGTGAGTGTTGGCCATTTCTTGTTAGTGTTGTAATTGATGTCAAGTATATTGATGGAAAAGGGTGTCATGAGGTCATGTGAGTCTCCATGAGGTGTCATTTAGTGTCAAACGTGAAGGTTGATTGGTAGTGTCCATATTTGGTGAGTTCTAGGAGGTCCTAGTGCATGGTCTAGTCTGATGAGACATAGTTTGAGGTCTCCTAAGCTATGTGGATGTTTTCATGAGGTCACACATGTCCATATAGGTGTGTTAGAGGTGTACACTAGTCTGCATGAGGTCATCATGGTCAGGTTATGTGGTGTCATGGGTGAGTCTGGTCATTCCAGGCCTATTACTAGCCTTGGAGCATGCAGAATGAGATGGAGGTATGAGATTTGGAGCTAATCAGTCATGTTGGAGAATGGTTTCAGCATGGTGACACTGTATATGAGGTGTATGGTGAGTTTCAAGTCAGAAATCATAGGTAGAGTGCATGTTTGAGGTCCTTGGGAAGCAAGAAGATGGGAACAAGTAGTTTGACACAGGTAAGTCTTAATGGATAGAAATTTTCAAAGATATTTAGGATATAATATTAATATGTAAAGTTATATTATGTTGTTATAATGCTTCATGACAAGTTTCAGGTCATTTTTAAGAAGGAATTGAAAAATACTTTAGTTTTGGCAAAACTGGGTGTTTTACAATTTGATTTTGAAGAAAAAGTGGACACTCTAATTCTCATTATGAGCTATGTCCTTTGCATGGGGACATGAGATATTTTACATACATTTCTAGGTTAGTTATGAAGGTTTCACAAAAATAATGAGGTGGTTTGATCGTCACCTTTCTATGAACAATACTTAAGAAGATAAGTTGCTTTAAAACCCTAGCTAATCCCTACTTCTAGTGACTTGCGAGAAAGTGAGTATACTAAGCCTATTTTAATTGGTTATGAAAAAGTGGTTATTTGATGTTTTATAATACTCTTACATATTTCTAGAAAGGTAAGTTGTTTCTTGTCACAGTATGTGGGCCCTACTTGAAAATGGTTTTTTTGAAGAAGTTCAGTGTATAAAAATATTGTCCAAAGAAGTTGAAAAAAAAATTGAAATTATTTTTAGACCTATATTTTTGATATATTTCCATGATATTTTTAGATCATGGTGGTGCTTCTAAATGGAAAAGTGTGCTCTATTTATGAAGACTAGTCAAAAGGTATTTTTGGGGTAGTTAATGCAATTTGTTGAGATTGGCTTGGTTGAATCCCTTCTACTTAGTATTGGAGGGAGTTATAATGTGTCCAAGAAAGAGTATTTAGAGATATTTCTAGTGGTATATGATTTTTTTCATGACGATGATATTTTATGGTTCATACAGGTCAATTTTTTGAAGAGAAAGGATTGCTTGTTTTTCAGGGCATGATTTCTCAGGCTGAAAGAATGAGGTGAATGAGGAATGAGATGGATTAGTTGATACTTTATATTAGTTGGAGAGTGAAGAGGGATGAATTTTTTTCCTATTGAATGCCTTTTTAGGTCTTGGAAGTGACAAAAAGGGTGAAAACCAATTGAGTTTGTAAAATGTCTTTCTGGGCAGCTTGATTTGGTGAAGAGGAAAGTAGGTGTGATTTTCACATATGGATGTTTCATGAGCTTAACTTACATGGTTATGATTGACATGTCACAAAAATTCCATAGAGTGGTTACATGCCATATTGTAGTTGTTCTTTAGTGGTCTTGAGGCCCAAAGGTGAAGACGTTATGTTGGAAACAATAGTTTGGTGAAGGATACAAACCTTTTGGCTTGTGTTATGAATTATTTGATTCGTTCAAGATAATAAAAAATTGTGGATGATTTTTTATGTTATATTACACACGTGTGATGATTTTTGGAGCTTTAATAATCATATTTTTGGCATTTGTGATTTTAGCCCATCCTAGCAATGGGGGTTTGAGCTAGTTTTAAGCCATTTGAGTGGTTTTGGGTATGTACGACCTACATGGTCCAATTATGAATGATTTAAAGAAATTATTAGGGTGTTTTAAAGTTGTTTAAGTCAAAATTTTTATGTAGGAACGACCTTCTTTGTGTTAGAGAGATAAAGTGCATATAAAAGTGAAGTTATTGTTGAAATTTTAGTAAGTTTTGTGAGAGGAAAAAGTGTGATGTGTCTAATAGCGTGAATAAGATTCTAATGCATAATTTCAAAGATTTGGATGATGGAAAATATCTGAGAAAGGTCAGAGAGCATGTATGCAAAGGTTAAAGATAAATCAAGTCCATGCAAGAAGAAAAAAGAGCGAGCTAGGAGAATAAGGGTTTGAAAGTGTGCATGCGAGTTGAATTAGTGATATCCATCAATTGTGGTAGAAAAAAAAATCAGAGATAATCATCTTCAGGTGGCTAAGTTGGTTCTTATTCATCCTAGGGATTTGAAACCTCCTTTTTAAATGGGTGCTTCATTAAGTTAGGGGTTGGTGCTCTTTGTAGGGTTGGTTCTCTACTAAACTAGGGATTGGTGCTCCTTGTGGGGTTGGTGCCTCAATAAATTTGAAAATGGAAATATAATGTTTGTGTTTTAGTGGGGTTTCTTCCCATTAAGGGTTTCTCACCTATATTCAATGTTATTGTGTACTCTCTTGCTATTTCTCTTGTGTATGGTTGTTTCTATGCTTAAGTAAACACATATATGGTTCATGGTTGATTGAAGAGATGTAGAAATGATAATGAATGATGAATTGTAATTGGAATAATTTTTTTTAGGACTGATGCATCACTCCATTATTCTATTGTGATTCAAACAATTGGTATCAGAGCAAGTCCTTGTGAAGCAAGTTTAATAAATTGAAGGAGATCCTTTTTCAAGCACAAACAATGGGTAAGTCTTCATATATTAAGGTTGCATTAAAAATAAAGTATGAGATTCCTCAATCAGTTACACATATCTAACAAGATAAGATAAAGTGCATGGAAATATATCATGGTCAAGTTATCAAGGGTTTGGAATCCCAGGTGGAGAGTATAACTGAAGCCCTAAGGGATAAGGAAGAAGTTTGTTCCAAGTATGAAGATAAGCTGAAAGCCCTAGAATTTGATTTAGTAGATGCATTCAACAGGTTGAGGAAGTATAATAAGTTAGAAAATAATTTTGAAAATCTTGAAGGGATCTTGGAGAGCCAAAGAGTGGATGGTGACAAAATAGGGCTATGTAGACACACAATAACGCACTTTGGGTAACTATCTAGTCCTAATTACATACTACTATTCATATGATTCCTAATTAAGAAAATTAATAATTAACCAATGTCTTTGGAAACCTTTCTGTGCTTTTATTGCTACTTCCAGTCTTACATCCTTATCTACTCAGTATGCCTTTTTACACTTCATAATTTTTCATCCTGGACACTAGCGCCCAGTCAGAATGCCAATGTTAGGTGCCCTCATCCCTTTTGGGTGCTTCTAACCCCTTTGTAATTTAATCTCACTTTTTGGGTCCTTTCTAGCCATTTGATCATCTTACCTTTTTGGTAGTCATCATTTTCAAGGTTAATTATGAAATTCAAATGAAGGAATCATATAAATATAAATTTATGTGATCATAATAAAGGAACCAAACACTAAGCACTAACTATCACCACCTAAGGTTGCATCCATCCAACTCCATGACAAGGGAAACAAGGGTTTGCTTTCTCCATCACACTTCATTGGAGGGAATTTCATTTTATTCCATACACACATTTATTACATTCTACATCTAACTAATTTCTTGTCATCCAAGTGCGACTGACACAAGATAAACCTAGGGCATAATTATGTGTACACATAGAACTACATTGGATCTGAGATGTAGTGTAATGCTCAGTTGTAAGTCCACCATTGCGGCGACCGAGGACAATCCAACCCCTCATTTTACATCTTTATTTTTAAGGATTTGATGTCTATTTGATGGTTTTGTACATCTATTATTTATTATAGGTTTCCACCAACCTTAGTGATCTTGGTGAGACCTTAGAGTGACCAAAGGAGGCTACAAGTGATTACCTTGTGACACCTCAGAGGAGATTTTCTACAGACCTAGACACCCAAAAAAAATTATAGGGTGCCCACGAGTGTCTTTGTCCCTCTCTAAGAACCCCAGTCCAACCTATCTCCTCATATCTACATTTTTCTTTGCTCCAATGTGACGATTTGTTCTTCATATTTTCCATTTTTCCAACTCTACAAATCAGCTAAGGAATTCTACCCTCTCTTTGCAATTAGGGTTTCATTGTTTATTGCTTAATTTCTTAGATTTGTTTCAGTACTTCATTATTCATTTATTTAATGCAATATTACATTCAGATTAGAATCATATTATTTAAATTTTATCTTAATCATTTTGGTTAACCCGTCTCATTCAAATACGCTAGGATCCTCATCTTTCTCCTATCATGGGTCGTAAATTTCCTCAAATTTATTTGTCTGATTTACTTAAAATGGATCCCGACTATTAGGTTGTTCTACAAAGAGCGTTAGACTCCATGTGTCTTTCTAAAGATACTCCTCCACATGAAATAAGTCTTATTTTCCATCATCTATTTGACAAACCTAGCCTCCATGATCCTCCTTCTAATCAACCCATATTGGAGTCAATCCAAGTTTTGCATTCTTTATTTTACAAATAAAATTAGAATATGGACTGCATGATAATATCTCTTAAATTTGAAATCCAACATCTTAAGGACACTTCTCATACTCATGTTTTTTGTCCTTCTACATATCATATTCATTCTATGTATTCCACATGTGCTCATATTAGTGATCCTCAAATATTTCCATTACTGGAGCCTCTCACATTTGATCACAATGCAAAGCCAAATGATATTATTATTTAGCTCCTTAGTCATCAATTGATCACTTTACCATCTACTCATGGCTATCCTCCTTATTGGCCTGCCAAATATAAGGGTTGTCCATATTGAATTTTTCATGGAATCAATGGAAATAATGACAATGATTTATATTCTTTACAATGGAGAATCAAACATCTTAAGCATTAAGGTTTTATCTCATTCACTACACAATGTCATTTTACATTAGCCACTCCAATTGTTACATCCCAATGGGTTCCTAAATCTGATTCATCTATATCTAATGAGCATCGTGCTATCGTTTCTAAGGTTCCTCATATGGAAAGTCAAGAGCAGTCTAAGAAACCACCTCTCAAAATAAACATCACACCTCCTCCTCTCAAGTCATTTTTAGCATCACCAATTCAAACAATGCCACTTCCTCTCAAAATCAGTCCACCTTCTTCTTCTATCGTTACTTTTGCAGCATCATCAATACCACCAAAGCTATCACCATTCAATATTTCTCCCCATCCTACTACACTTTTGCTTCTAATTCATTTTGTCAAAACATCCACTCCTTCTACTAATGGCCAAGACACATTTCAAATTCCACCACTCTTAGAGCATGGTCACACACCTTCATCACTGCAAGCATTGGGTAGAGAACCTCCATCATTTACAATTATTGGATAGCTCATTCATCAATACACACTTGGGAGAATTATGCTTATTTCTCCCCTAGCATTGACACACGTCTTATGCTCATATCATCTCATGCCTACGCTCTAGAATATATATCTTCATCCACACTCTAGCATCACCATTACCCTGTAACGCACTCTTGTGTTATGGTTCACACTTGAATGTTGAGGGAATACTATGTACATGAACCTCACACACTACACCATAGACACTATGTATTACACATATTCACACATAATTTAATTTTCTACATATACAATATTCCATCTATTCTATATCATCTGCACTTTGTGCACTACATACCTATATATAGTACACATTCTTCACACAACATTATTATACATTTTACATCATCCACACTTATATAATCTACACATCTTTCATTACATACTATATTCCCATTACACATTTCACACGTCACACACCTATGAATTTTTCTCATCACTACATCTACTACACATCTTGCACATTTTATTCATCTACCTCTACGCACTGCACTCACTACTTGATAAATAAATCTCATCACACAGTCCGTACTCTATTTCTCAGGGTATACATATCAAATGGAACTCATCATAGTCACATGTTCAATCCTTCAATCATATTATCATGCAACATTACTAGCTAGTTCCTTCTTCACACATTTATTGATATACGCTTTGTGCTAAATCTTCATGTTTTCTACCATCCTCTTCACACATTCATGATATACACCTTGTGCTACATCATCATGTTTTATACCATCCTATTTATACATTTAGTGATATATGCTTTATGTTACATCATCATGTTTTCCACCATTTTATTCAAATATTTTGTGATACACGCCTTGTGTTACATCATCACACTTGCAAGCATCTTCCTCACCCATCTAGTGATATATGCTTTAGGATAAACCATCACACATTCCATAACATTGTCCCAATGTTTCATCTAATAGAAACAATTCATTCATAAAATCTTTCTAAATACAAAACATCACTCAAACCATTTTATGATGATGCACTCTCATTTAGGGTTCATTCTTGACTGCTGAGGGGGCATAAAAAAATGAACCTCATCGCATACATACCCATCTAATTGGGGGGAAATTTTCTCCTATCATTCACTCTATATTACATTGTTCCTCATTCACAACATACTGCATATCTTGGTTACATTTACTCTTGCTTACTTATGCTTTTACATGCTCAACTTATTACACATACTATATATATATATATATTATATATTGATATTGTATGTAATTATCTTTATCATATACATATGCACATTCACTTTCCTTTGTAGTTGTGATCTCAGATTATACATATCTATTACACACAACATGGATGTTTGGTGCAATACCTCATACCAGTCCCATAGTAGCTCCAAGGGGCATCCAATTTCATACACTACAGGTGATATTGTTTCATTTTATACTTATCACTTTACTTTATTAGATTATACATGTGTTGACATCCTTTTTACCTTTCTAACATGCTAACGGGTGCTTTATGTGAAACATTTGTTATACAAGGCTACTTGCTTCCATGGTTACATGTTGCATTATTTTTCATTGCTTTCTCTTTGTATGCCATTGTTTGCAGACTCTTCCCTTTATCTCGTATGTACACTTGTCTATTTGTGGCAACTATGGCCTTGATTTTCTTGCAACACTGTGAGTAATGTCCCATGTTTACAACTGAATCTTCCTGGTCTACATTGTCTTATACTTGTGTTTTAGCTTATACATTGTTTGCATAACTTACATGTCATCTTTTACATGAGTGTTTGTCTTTTCTTGTACTAACACTTATTTTTTCCTAGCCACTTGTTTGCATGTGCTTTTCTCTATACCAAGCACATTCACTTCCCCATGTAGGGAACAATTTCAGCACAATGGTCGATCCTCTTTTGGGCCACAAACTCCTTTATTGACATCTCATGCACCTAAAATGGGGGGGGGCATCATTTTAATGAATCAATCACCCCATATAGCGTTATACATAACATAGTACCGATAAATCATAGTCTTCATTTTCAAATAGGGCTTAGAATCAGACTTGGGTCCTTAACACAGCCGCCTTTCCTAGATTATGGAAACTAGGGGGAAACACAATGAGATTTCCTGGATTTCTGAGACCAAGGGGAAGTTATACAATGATTGGTAGTTCAACAAAGTCTATAGAACTCCATACAAAAAGTATTTTATAGGGAATACATTCCTTAGCACATACACACCATCTGTAATGGTGTTTTACATAACAGGAAGTAGTTAAAGGTTAGAGGATGACACCAGACAGTTCTTCCTATACTTCATCCATTACACTAGCATGATATTTCCCAAAAAACTTGTGCATCGACATCATCTACATGATCCTTTCTACACCCTTTTTCTCATCAAGGATAAGGCACACATGTTCCTTTTTTCACACTTTAAACATTTTTACATACTTATTTACATGCTTTCCTTACACACATTTATCATATACACACATATTTGACTACTTGTCAGCTTATCTTTTGCAAGTCCATTCATATGGAAAGCGGTGGTCAACATCACCACAATACCAAAAACAACAACATAACAACACTAACATCAACAACATGTACATTTTGGCATCTACACATGTGCTTCCTCCCTAGGTTCATTTTCATCATTACTTTTTACACTTTCTCCTCCTTAGCATCCACGCTTCACATTTTTATCACTCCACATTGTGTCTAATTCCTCTACATTCTTTTATCATCGATCTAGATGTATATCATGTACACATTTCTATCTACTTTATGTTAGAGAGCTTTCCGCTCACCAACTTAAAGTCGGGGAAAATGTAGACACAAAATCTCATACTTTGGGTAACTATCTAGTCCTAATTACATATTACTATTCATATGATTCCTAAGAAATAAAAGTAATAATTAACCCATCTCTTTGGCCATCTTTCTATGATTTCTATTCCTACTTTCATTCTTTCACCCTTATTTTCTCAGTATGCCTTTTTACTCTTCGGCATTTTTCATCCTAGACATTAGTGCTCAGTTAGGACATCATTACCAGGCACCCTCGTCCCCTATGGGAACTCTTGTCCCCTCTGTACTTTGCTCTCACATTTTGGGTTCTTTCTAGTCATTTGAGCATCTTATCTTTTTGGTAATCAACCTTTTTAGGGTTAATTACAAAATTCCAGTGAAGGAGTCATATAAATATAAAGTTATGTGATCATAATAAAGGAACCAAGCACTAAGCACTAGCTATCACCACCTAAGGTTGCATCCATCAAAGCATCTAAGAGATCCATTTCATCCATCTAGCTCCATCACAAGGGAAATAAGGGTTGGTTTTCTACATCATAATTTATTGGAGGGAAGTTCATTCTATTCCATACACACATTTATTACATTCTACATCTAGATAATTTCTCTCTATCCAAGTGTGACTGACATAAGAGCAACCTAGGGCACAATTCTAAGCCCACAATCACAGAAATACATTGGGTCTGAGATGTAGTTCAATGTTTATTTATAATTCCACTATTTTGGTGGTCGAGGATGATCCAACCCCTCATTTTGCATCTTTATTTTTTAGGATTTGATGTCTATTTGAGGGTTTTACATGTCTATTATTTATTGTAGGTTTCCAGTGACCTTGATGATCTATGTGCAACCTCAGAGTGACCAAATGAGACTACAAGTGAACACCTTGTGAAACCTTGGAGGATGTTTTCTGAGCATTTCCCTAGATCTAGGTGCCTACAAACATGTCTAGGGCACCCACAGGAAACCCTGTCCCTCTCCAAGTGCCCCAGTCCATTCTATCTCCTTAGATCTGCATTTTTCTGTGCTCTAGTGCGATGGTATGTGCTTCATCTTTTCCAGTTTTCCAAATCTATGCACTTTCCAGAACTCTGCAAATGAGAAAAGGACTTCTACCCTCTCTTTGTAATTAGGGTTTCATTATTTATTGCTTAATTTCTTAGATTCTTTTTAGTACTTCATTATTCATTTATCTACTATAATCTTACATTCAAATTAGGCTCGTATTATTTACATTTTAGCTTAAAAAGAAGAATGATGGTGAAGCTAGTCCAAGTTCTCAATCATATGAGAAGGTGAACAAGAAGGTTGATTTGAGAAGGTCTAACATTTTTAGACAACCTAATGTTGTAAGGTATGATTCTTAATTTAATGGTTATTGGTCATGGTTTTTGTCATAGAGATAGGGATTGCAAAAGGTCTTCTAATAATGGTCTAAGTATCTTAAAAGGTGAATTATTTTCATGTTGTGAGTTTTTTCATAAGGCCAAATAATGTGGATGGAATTTAATCATATATGCTCCAAGAGGAAAGAAGGGTGTTGCTTGCTTCAATTTTCAAAAATCAGGTCATATAACAAAACTTTTCCAAAACAAGAAGAAGTTCATTATAAGGTCTACTACTATGGTTAGGAAGGATGTTTATGAAGTTAGAGATGTCAAGGGAACTGATCCAAAGTCCAATATGCATACCATAAAGTCTATTCCATTTAATTTTGTCAAAAATTCCAAGTTAGATCAAGGAAGTATGTTTACATTGGTTGAAAAAGATCATATGTGCCTCAATGCTTTAGTACATGAGAAGTTGAAGAAGCTAGGTTTGTGGGACACTTCAAGGGTGATACGGTATGATATGTGATATGTTAATTTCTTTTAAAGCTCTTGTTATTGATAAGTTTATGATATGTTAGGTCTCAAAGAGTTATTAGTCCATGTGTTCTAAGCTAGTAGCATGAGTGAGCCTATATTGTCATAGAGAGTCAAATATCTTAGTCCAAGTTTGGAAAACTAAGAAATTGGTGGTATTTTTTGTATTTGAAAGGTCTATGTTATTGTCAAGTTGAGTTTAAAAGTGTGATTTTATTCTGAGCCATCAAGTTAAAAGATCAATTATCTGTCAAAGGTGTTTGAGTTGGAATTTTAGTGTAAAAAGTCTTGATATCTTCCCTCATCATGTTAGGGGATGAATTTCGAGTCCTTAAGTCTGTAGAGAGATTTGTATATGCTTGGTCTCACTGAATTGATGGTCAAGGTTGTATTGGTACTTGTTCTTAATTCTTCCTTATGTATCAAGGTCTATGCAATATGTAAAATACTTCAAAATTGTGTTGTAAGCTCCATATCATTAGTCAATTTGTATTTCTCTTTGTCAAGGTGAAAAAATATCTTCTCTATGAAGCTTGTTGGCTTGGGCTCATCAAATAAAGTTTTTGTATTCTAAGTTGTGTAATATGGTTTCATATTATGTGTTTTGAGTTTGTAGGTCAAAGGGTAAAATGTTGTGTCTCAGAAGTTTAAAGGAAGTTTGTCATGTTGAGGAATCAGTTGATTGTGTTATATTAAGTGATGCTGGTCATTTTATGTCCAAAATGTGTCAAATATCACTGGAAAGGTCTTAATTCAAACATGCAAAGCTATGAGTTCATCATGTTGATTCTCAGAGTTATAAAGACCTAAAAAGACAAAAAAAAATGTGACTAAGATAAGAATAATCAAAATTATGAAGGACAAGATGTGTCATGACATAGTGAAGAAAATATAGTGTGGATGAAATATAAATTCTTGAAGGACATGCCAAAGACTATAAAATCATTATTGCACAAGTTTTTTAGGTGCTCCAAGTTCATATGAAGATGCCAGTCTGTATGTAAAAGTGATAAGGAGGTGTACTTTGTCAGCTAATATGGATATTTTTTAATCATGTTATGGGTCCATGGATGTCTCTCAGCTTGAGAGTACTGTGAGGTAGGTATCAGTGACTGTGAAAGAGCTTAATTCATGCTATAGGTTAGCAAAGTCATCTTAATCCAAATGAAGATAGTATAGATCTCGAATCATGTGAATGCATACCTACAGATTTGAGAATGACATCTGAGGAAAGACATGCTTGCATTTTAATTTGAATAAGTATGAAATATGCATAACAGACGTGTATAAGTATGGTTGTAGGATTGGTTGACTAAATGATTCCATCTTGTCACTCATTTAGGTAATTACAGTGTATTGTGACAACAACATGTATGAGGAAAGTCTCTGAAGTTGAAATTTTTGAAAGGTGTCTCAACTTGTCAAGTGGATATGAGGATGGTCTCAAACTATGGAGACAAATTGAAGAAGTTAGAGGTGTCAAGAAATATAAAGTTTCTCAAATAAGACAGGAAGATGGATTTGAAGCTCACATTCTCTAACTTAGGTATGCTTGATGAGTAAATTATATGAAAGTAAAAATACTAGTTATTTAGGATTGGTGATAGTAGTACAAGTTACTTGAATATTTGGGGAAGGAGTTTTGAGGACCTGGTGTCATGACTAGAACTCATCAAGGTCTATAAGATGCTAAAAAATCCTATAAGAGGAAGGCAAGTGAGATTGAAAAAAATTGAAGATTCAAGATTTGGGTAAGGTGATAGATGTTCTTGAGAATGTGTTATGGCTAAGAAGACTGAAATTTGAGCATGTATGTCATAAATTTGAATGTAAGAAGTTCTCAAAGTTCTAAGTTCATGTTCTGAAATATATCTCAAATCTAAGAACATGTAGTGTGTTTGATAGTCTAATGAATATTGTTGACCTTGTTCGTACCTAAATTTGTTCTCCTTTTCACTATGAGCAACATCAAAGATATGGCATGGAGCTTTAAGACAGATGGATCATGATGTGTGTCATTTTATAGCCGAGGATATGATCCAACTGGCACTCATATTTGTGGAGAGATGGATAGAAATCAAATAGGACTTGATCTTGTCCTCACTATTTTAGGTTGTACCTTTTAACCAAGGTAAGAGAACCTATGTCATAACCCTCAAATGGTGAAGGAGATGAAGATATCCCTCAATTTGTGCAAATATTATGAAAAGGGCCTACACTCCAAATCTGACTTTCACAAGTTGTCACTTCCAGATTATGGAGCTACTTTTAATGCAAGGCAAGGGTTACTAAAGACATTTTGAAATCATGATATGTCTGCATACTTTAGCAAATGGATTTTGATCTTCTGTGGGTATACAAGTCAAAAAAAGGGTGAAACAGGGTAGGATTAGTTTTTTTGAATGATTTTTTGGGTGGGAGTTTAGATAAGACAAACCAAGGTATGCCAGACTCTTTGAGGATTTCAAAAAAATATGGAGAAACTTAACACCAGAAAGTATCAAAATGGTTAACCATTCCTTCAACTAGGATATGTGCATCAAATGGAGGCCTAGATCTACACTTTTCCACACAATCTTTAATCATCTATCACAAAATATTGAGTTAGAATGAACCAGTGAAGCATTTATCAATCACTATTTAATCATGACCTAAGGTGAACCCAAAGGTTTACAAACAATCTCTGAAGTCAAGGAAGGTAAAGAGATTTTAAATTTGTTTATCTCTTTATTAGATGAAAGCTCTTTTGAATGTGAGATTGCAAATGCCACTAAAATATCACAAGAAATGAGACCATGTATGATCAAGAGAGATTTTAAACACAAGACTGCAACAGGAAACAAGAAACACAAATTTGAAATGCATTTTGAAATGTAAGCATTCACAAATTTTTCCAAAAAGACAACACAAAATAACTGAAACTTGATCAGATTTATCAGCAGGAGAATGTTTTGAAAACAATCTCTGAGTTTGTTAATGGCTATAAATGTGTAACTAACTTAACATGATTTGAAATTTGATACAGAGAGAGTTACATGAGTTTCTCAAGTGGTCACTCAGAGAATGGGCTTCTTCTTAGATTTTCCCATGAAATTTTTAGTTATCTAGGCTTTTGTAAACTCTTCCTACCCTGTGTATGAAAAATTCATGAAATATATGGCTTTCAATCTCCTTTGAGCCTTCTTTCCCAAGAAAAGAATATTCCAAGGAATCAAATTTGTTACAAAAATTTCTCATGATTCACAGACAGGGACGTTTAACAGAACGCATCCAAAAAGTTGCCAGTTGTCTCAAAAAGAGATGAATCATTGCAAAATTCACATCATTATCCATTGTGGACGCACATTTGTCATCTTTAAAGCATGTAGATCCCCTTCCCTTCATTATTTCATCCATTATCCCTCCAAAATTTGACTCTGCAACTTTTGGATCTGATATTTCACATTTTTGGATAGGTTAGGGAAAAAATTCATTTCAAAAACATCTTTGATCTTAAAATTGATCCTCAAAACCGATTACATTGGTCATTGCAGGCAAAAACGAAACAAATTTGTCAAAAATTCGATGAAAATTGATGCAAAAAACGCATCTCCAAACTTCCTGGAGCATTCTAGGGAAAAAATGGCGGCAGAGCAAAAAATGATGCACAACTACCATTGATTTGACATTCAATCTTTAATCTATGCCCTCCACATGGAGAAAAACCATTGGAGATGGGCTTTGGAGGTGCCTTTTTCCATTTTGAATTTTTAAAGAGAAACGACCACGTGGCAAGATTTGATTTGGCACAGGCACATGTTTCATATTTTAAACTTTTTAACCCTTTTATTATGAGCGGCCACGTGGCACCATTCCATTGGATGCAAACCTAGGAGCTTCATTTTACCTTTTAAACGTTTTGGGAAAAATTGGGAAATTTTGATATTTTTCCTCATACCTCCGCCTCATGAAAACAGGCCTCACACATGTCCCAAAGTGGGCCCCACTAGAATCGCGAACCGATTCTACACATTTCCACTTTTTTTTGGAAAAAGGAAGATTTTCCAACTTATCTCCATGGGCCCACACCTCCAATTCTGTCCCAGACACATGTTGGTCACTAATAAGTTGCGGGCTTGTGCTCCTCTATTTAATTTCATACCTTTATGCCAAAAAATGGAAAAAATCTCAATTTTCCCCTAAGGCCCGAAGTTCCACCTCTGACCCTGCCACATGTCTCTCTGTGATTCGTTGCGAGCCCTAGGAATTTTCTTTACACTTTAACTCTTTTTCCAAAATTCCTTAAGGCATAAAAAGACCCGTTGCTTCTCATCCAATCAAAAGAGGACACATCATCATTTTTGGGCAAAATTTAGAAATTTTCTCCACTGCTTAAATTCAAGTAGATTAGCACTTAGCGAGGCCATAGGGAAATTTGAAACTTTTATCCAAAGTAGCTAAAAAAGAACAAGTTATCAAAATGACCCGCCGCTCCTCCTCTAATCAAAACACGCCACGTAAGCAATATTAGAACCAATCAGAGTAAAGCGAAGCCATGGGACCAAAATCACCCTTTTTCCAAAAAAGCAAAAAGTGATAAGTTAAAACAATTTTCCGTTGTCCCTCGATTAATTAGAACAAGCCACATTGTTGATGAATGCTAAAGAAGAAATTGATGGGAAAATGATGCCTGTTTGACCGTCAAAACACAAAAAATGCCAGGGATTCCTTAGAATTTGATTTTTTTCTAAGGACGACAAATTTCTTGAAATTGAACAAACTAAAACATGTTTTTAAAGCATTTTTGATCATGGAATTGGATTTTTAATGTCATACAAGTGCAAATCGATCAATTTTAAACTTCCACGATCAGGCAAAAAGGAAAAACAACAGAACCCGTAGATTTTGGAAATATTAGGGCACAAAATAGGGCACACATGTAGATTTCTTTCAAATTGGGGAAAAACAACAAGTTTTTAAGCATTTCAAGGCATTCAACTGGAGGGAAAAGTTGCATACCACCAATTTGAGAGAAAAATGTTTCAGAGCACGTAGAATGAAGGAAAAATTTAGGGAAAAATGGTGTAAGCTCAAAAATGGCACCAACATCGGCTCATGATCTATGATGGGCACTCCCAGCGAGTGCCACAAGAAAAGAGAAGTAGACCAAGTTCCGAAAACAACCATTGGGCAACAGAGTCAAAAATGCAGGGCACAAAAACTAGACCTAATTAAGAAAAAATGGCTGCCAAGAATAGGGCAAACTATAAACTGACAAAAACAACAATAACAGAGCCAAAAAACAAATACGATACACTATAAAAGTGGTGCATACCTCAAATTTAGGGATTAATCCAAGAAATGATTCAGATGCCTGCCATTAACAGGTAGTTCAAGAAATTCCCCATCTAAGTCCTTGAGAAAAAAGGTATTTTCACCAATTCTGATATCAATAGAGTAAGGGGCCATCCACAATGCATCAAATTTACCATGTTCTCCCTTATCTTCATACCTGCTATCCCACAAAAAAACAAAATATCCAACATTCAAGGCCCTAAGAGTGACCTTCTTGTCAAACAACCTCTTCAACTTCTCTCTAAATATGGCATGCCTTTGGTGGGATGCTCTTCTTTCTTCATCTAGCTCAACTTTCTGATTAATCCTTGCTTCATATGGAATGACCTCTTGATCTTTAAGTTGTTGAACAAACTAAAATGAAGATAATTACAGATGTAAGGGAAGAAGATATTGAGTTCCATACACCAACTCAAATGGAATCTTAGTAGTGGCTCTCTTGGCAGTGATTCTATCAACCCAAACTACAAATTTCAGTTGTTCACCCCATTTTCTCTTGATCAACTCCAAGGTTATTCTAATGATATTCAAGAATTTATTATTGTTGGACTCATCTTGTCCATTCCCTTGAGGGTTATAGTTTGAAGCATAAGTCAGATTGGTTCCATACTCCTTGCACATTGCCATCAAGGGCTTAGCTCTAAAACACATGGCATTATCAGCAACAATCTTTACTAGCACACCAAATCTACATATGATGTGATTCAACAAGAAGTCCATAACAACTTGGTGTGTTGATTTTTTGGTGGGGATTGCTTCTACCCACTTGGTGAAGTAATTTATGGCTACAAGAATCCACTTATGGCTAGAACTGGAAGGTTTTGAAATCTCACCAATGAAGTCCATCCCCCATTGTTTAAAAGGGTCCTTAATTGATATAGGCTATAAAGGAAGGGAGCCTGAAGCTTTCATTCTTCCAGAGAAATGCTAGCAACTTTCACATTTTCTAACTGACAGGGTTGCATCTTCGAAGAGAGTAGGCCACCAATAACCAACTCTCAAAATTTTGTGTGCTATAACCCTTCCAGAAAAGTTTCCTCTATAAACTCCCCCATGGAAATCAAAAACTATTTTATGAGATTTATCTTCAGTTATACATTTCAAGAGGACACCTTTAGGGTTCCTCCAAGACAACCCAAAGTAAGTGATGATGTATTTTTGAGAAGCGAGCTTGAGGGATATTTTCTAATTTTTATTTAAATGATCAAGGTAGCATAGGTGTCTGAGATAAAAGATTATATCCTTGTACCACTCAGATCTTACCAATTTCTCAAGAACATCTTCCCTTTCTTCCTCTACTTCATTCACTTCCATAGTCTACAAGTTTCTCTCAGCCATAAGCTTAACAAGACCCAAACCTCTTACCAACTTTGTGGTTTGGATATCCATGTCATATTCTTGCAGTTTTTTCACCCATCTACATCTTTTGCTTGAGATCTCCATCTCTCATAAGATGTCTTTTACCATGGTGTGGAGAACATAAGCAACAACTTTTGAACTTAAGATATAAGGCCTAAAAACCTTTGTTGCTTTCACCAAGGAAAATGCTTGTTTTTCCATGATTGTGTATTTTAACTCAGAAGCTTGTAAAGCCTTGATAAAGAAGGAAATTGGCCTCTCAACCCCATCATTATCCTTCTGTAGAAAAACAGATGCAATGGTATTTTCAGAAGCAAAGGAGAAGATTTAGAAAGGCTTCTTATAATTCAGAGTTGCCAAGACAGGTGCATGTTTCAATGCTTCTTTGATTCCTTCAAAAGCATGAATAACAACCTCCTCCCATTTGATAACTTGGTCTTTCTTTAATATGCATGTAATAGGAAGAGTCAATTCAGCAAAATTAGACACAAACCTTCTTAATGAAATTGATCTTCCCAAAGAAGGATTGGATGCTCTTCTTTGTACTTGGAATTGGAACCTTGCTGATTGCTCTTACCCTCTCAGGGTCAATCATGACACCAACCTTTGAAACAATATGATTAAGTAGCTTGGAATTTTTCACTCCAAAATGGTGCTTCTTTGGATTCAAATAGATTCCAAATTCTCTACATCTGATCAACATTATTTCCAAGTGCTGCAAGTGATCTCTTATGCTCCTTGAAAACACAGTCACATCATCCTGATAAAATGCAATGAATTCATTTATGTAACCAGCAAAAGAAACATCCATTTCTCTTTGGAAGGTAGCTCCAACATTCATGAGACCAAAAGGCATTCTTACATAGACATATGTTCCTCAAGGAGTGGTAAAGGTAGTTTTAAATCTTTCTGACTCCTTGACAACAAATTGATTGTAGCCAGATAAACCATCCAAGGTGGAAAAAAATTCAGATCCAGTCACTAACTGCAACATGTTTTCCATGTTTGGAAAAGGATAATTGTCTTTCAATGAATCTCTATTTATATTTTTGAAGTCTACACAGTCTGATATCTCCATTTTTCTTTCTGACTGGCACAAGGTTTGCAACCCAAGATGAATACCTTGTGGGTTAAATGATCCCTCCCTCTAATTTATTCAATTCATCTTACATATTCATTGAGAGGAGCGGATTAATTGGCCTCTACTTTTGTCTGAAGGTCTTGGAATTTGTTTCAAGAGGAATATCAAGCTAAAACAAGTCCTCTTTGTATGCTTTCAGCTGAATAAGACCAAGCCAGAAAGTCCTGATATTTCTTCAATAGTCAAACATAGGAATATTTTTCTTCTTTGTTTAGATTGAATCCCAACCAAAATTTTCTTGGTTTATCATTAGTGCCCAAGTTATGCTCTTCCACATCCCTTGAGGCAGACATGTTTATATTGATGATGTAATCAACATTGTCAAAATTTGACTCAAGAGCAACAAGACCTATAGGAATGGTGTTAGTTTTCAATTGGATAATATCCTTTCCAAAAAAAGTCTCTCTTCCTGCAGTCACACACACCATTGGTTCCCAGTTAATATTCTAATCTATAAACTCACCTTGATTTTGTAAGAACATTTGCACTTGAGCATCATCATTAAACACTTGCCAATGCTTGATGTTGTCAGGGACAGTTGGCCTAGTTAACACTTCAATATTGTACTCACAATAAGGTGAAATGGTGAAATTTCCAAATCTTGACCCCAACACTGCCAACTTGTCAAAAGTAGCATTGAAACTCATGTCATGATGCACAATGTTGAAGGAATCAAACATCTCAATTAGATCCCAAACTTCATGTTTGTACTGTTTCATCCGCTGATTTTTTGTAGCGTACAATTTTCTTATTTGTTTGACAACTAGCTCTAAATATCCTTTTTCAATGATGTCCTTGACACCATACTTCCATGTAATTATCAGACCTAACAACAAGGATTCATACTCAGCGATGTTGTTAATACATTCAAAATTAATCTTGAAGGAAAAAACAAACTCTTCCAAGCTAGGAGAAATCAGAATTATACCAGCACCATTTCCAAATTTGGAGCAAGCTCCATCAAATAGCAAGGTCCAAGGGGTACCTACCTGTTCAAATAACTTTTACTGATCCATCTTATGTTCTTTGCCATTAACAAACAACACCTCATAGGAAGCATTGTTGGGATCTTCAATAAGGTGTAACATCTTCTTTTCTCCATAGAGCTTTACAAGGCTGCCTTTAATGGGAATAGTGGAAAAATACATATCCATTTGAACAGTCCCACCAACACTTTCAACCCACTTTCTTGACAAAAGCATACCCCATTTGACAGGGCAATCAATAATCACAACATCAAGATTCAAATTCTTACCCGGTTAGGCTGAAAGTTGTACCACCAAACCCTTCACACAACCAACTACCAACACTTCTCTTGAGTCCATGGTAGTAAAATTTCCATAGGATGCTGTCACTTTGATATCCAACTCATTCATGACTTCTAAAGGCATGACATTGTATGATGGAATGAAATCAAACATATAATTGTGAAGTAGTCTATCCTTTATGATCAAAGTTGTAAATAATGGATCAAAATTCAATTGGGAATCAACCAAGGATGTCCCCAAGTATACCTCAGGTGTTTCTCCAAGATACTTTAATGCTGGTGGTGTTTCAAGGTTTGCAATGATTTAAGGAGGAGTTTTAACAACGTTTACATTTCTACTTGGGGTACTCTTCTCCTCTTTCAATCCCAAGTACTCAAATGCACTTTTCTTGTGCTCAGGAATCCTAAGAAACTCAATGATTAGAACACTCACTTTGATTTGGCTCAATACATGGGCTATGTCATATGGAACACTCTTTGGCAAGGCATCATTGGAATGGAGACAAACATATTCACTAGATGGCATGGGATTCATGGCAGTTTGGGCATGAGGATTTTTCTTGGGACAACAGAGCTTTTCGAAGGTGTTTCTCTTCTAGGAGCTTCTTTGGGAATACATGTAAGAAAGGGTGTTTTAGGTTTGGCTTGAGGCCCAACTCCCTTAACAACCTTTCTCCTAGTGTTATACTCTTTCTCTTGAGCCACAATAGGATTCATTAATAATTGTCTATCTTCCTCTGAAGGGATACCACCACCATACTTATTAATCATCAAAGCTCTTAAGTATTCAAAATAATTTTTAGGAATCTCAAAAGATTGCACTACATCTACCTCAAGAGTATGAGAGGGAAGAAGGACTTATACCCATTTGATGCAATCTCAAAAGGTTGCATCTGTCCTTGCACTTATTACCTTAGTTGATGTTGCACCTTCTTGTGAGCCTGAAGAACATCCCACCATATAGATATCATCATCAGTACCATCATCATTATTAGCTTCACCATCTTTCTGGTCCACTTCACACGGAGGATGGGGCAGAAAACACCTATCACACTAATCAATATCAAAAACTTCCTCAACAACAACAACTCTAGAAGTTAGGGGATCAAGTAACACTCTTCCTTCATGTACTTGAGGATGTCTATTTGTAGACCCCATGGGTCCTTTCCCTCTATCATCTACCCTTTGATCACATCTAGGATGATTGGAAAATATGTCATGGTTTTTTGTTTTTTGTTGACCTTGTGTGCTCTGCCTAATTCCCTTCTCTTCCTGAGCTAGCTTGTATGAAATTTCTTTGACAGCCCCTACCAAAGTTTTCATAACCTCCTCTAAATCAACACCCTTTCTAGCTTGAGGTTTTTCATGGTTTATCAGCTTTACACCATCTCTCTTGAGAGGTTTCCCAATTGCTTTGATATTGTTTTCAATCTGCGGTGCCATGGTGAAGGCCTACCTCAAATTAGTAGGGTTTTTGTCTCTTAAGTAGTAGACTGCCTTCTTATCAAATGCATCTGCATATTTGATCAAGCATGACTCATCACATGGCCTCAAATTAACAGGAATTATTCTCAATGTTTTGTTAAACCTTGTGTTAAAGTCATGAACTGATTCATTGGGGTTCTTCTTGATATTTTCAAACTCAGACAAGAGAAACCTAGGATCAGTCTTATCACCATTTTGTAACCTAAATGCATTGTTCATTTCAATCCAAGAGTCAATAGAATTATCAGGAAAATCCTTGTACCAATCCCTTACATCCTCTTCTAGTGTATGAATGAACAATTTAACATACACATCTTCATGCTCAATCTAAAAGTCCTCCATCATGTTAACAAAAATTTTTAGGTGCTGATCACCAGTTATTGCATTGTTACCTTGGAATTTTGGTAATCCATTTCTGACATCTTGAGGGAAAACATTTGGATAACCATTCATTCCTCTAAAATTAATAGGACCAAATGTGTTAACAACAAATGGAGGTCTAGGTGGAGGCTGAGCCATATTATTATGAGGTGGTGATCTTGGAGGAGAAACAGAATGATGAGGAGTGAGAGGTCTTTGGGGAATAGAAATGTAATCTTCAAAATGGATATCCCCTATAGGATCAGCTTCTTGATAAACTCAAGAAAATTTGGAAAAAATAGGGGCAGAATGAGGAGCAAGACTTTAAAATAAAAATGAAGGTCCCTCTCCAGATGGAGAATGAAAATTTTCAGGAGGACTATCTGATTCAGATTTACCTGAAGAAGAACTGTAATCCTTAATGACAGGCTGATTAATCTCAAGTTCAACAAAGGTAACCTCCTTCCTTGAGCTCTTCTCTCCAACCACCTTATAAATCTTCTCCCTTCTAACTTTGAGTTCCTTGAATTTGAAAAAAAATTCTTAGTAGAGTCTCTAATGAAGAGATATCTTCTTCCTTCCATTTTTGTAGAGGTTAGAAACACCAAAAAATGAATGACAGAAAGCTAAGACACTGGCATTTATTAAGATCAAAACAACATGGAGTCACCACTAAGGACTTGTTATCCAATTTTATGCACATGGAAAAATTGGAAAACAGGGCCTTATTACTATCAAATCACGACATTGGTCCCAGGGACCCACTTCTTGTCATCAAGTGAGATCGCTCATTTTTTTTTGGTATGCGAGCCATCTAGGAGTTTGATAAGCTTATCTCGCTCGGTCGAGCTAAAACAGTGTCAAATCGGGAATAAAGAGACGAGTCATTAGAGGAGTTCATGCCTTGTCCTAACTCGTCATAACTCAAATCACAAGCCTTAGACGAGTTCATGAGTAGGAAATGTAAGTTTAGTAATCGATTTTGGCTTGTCATAAAAGAGTCTCGATAGGAGCGGAGGATTTTTCGATGGTTGGTTCATTGAGGCAGAGAAATGATGAGTTCGACCCGGTTTAATTCAACATGGAGAGATTGATGCTTCCTTGTTGGAATATGAATTCAGTTTTAATGACTCGACAGAGACAATAGCTGCCTCAAGATTTGGTTGAGCTTCTTCCATGGAAGAGAATTTCCAAAATGAAAAGGCAAGACAACTCAACTAAAACTTTATCTCGTTCTTCTACTACAGCTGAAAGATTTTACAACAGCTGATCACGACTGTGGTCGCATGCAACTAGAACATCAGGACCAACACCAATGGTTCCTTGGGATCACCCTGTGGCAGCTGTCATAATTAAATCTCTCTGGAGGTGATTGATTTTCTGAGATAAAGTTTACTTCTCTACCCTGTAGCTGCTGCGTATAGCCAATTACTTCCTCACGGCACTTTCCTAGGAGAATTTCAGTTCTACGCTCAAAGCGGCCGAGAATTCGATGCACAGGCATGTTGCAGTATAGTAGAAGCCTTTTTGAGCACTTCCAACAAGCAAGTCGTCCAACTATGTTTTTATCTATTCAACATCGAATGCATCCTCGAATTTGGGATTTTCCTTCAAAAATATTTTTATGAAAATCAATTAAGTGACAGTGAAAGTGTTGCCAGGAGACCTAATGAAATTTATTACAAAGATTCTCTATCGAGATCTTACTTGTTTTACGATGTAACTCATGGAAGTGGATCTCATAGAGGTGGAACTGTTTCATATGAGAATATTCATGGAGCATAATTTGCTTTGCAATTATATGAGCATCTTCAATGAGTCACTAAGTTGGCGAGCATAAAGGATTATGTCGGAATTATCATACCTTACAAGCTATAGCTGAAATTTTTGCACTGAGAGTTTAATGTTATCCTCAAATCTGATGAAGGAAAAATCAGCAGGAGAAAAAATCGGGAGCACGATCATGGTAGACCAAGTAGGTAATCCTGCGCATGGGAAATATTTTACTATCTTGCCAAGGTTGCGTGGAAAAGATGAAGCTGGGGCCTGTGGATTAATTTGGCTGAGCCGTTATGCAGGGATTTAGAGCTCGAATGCCAAGTGGGTTTTCGTGGATGGCAAGCCAAAGAAGAAATCCCAGACGTGGGAAATAAGGCAAGCAATGCCAAGTAGAAATTTGATGATGGTGGGCCAAGCTGTTAATCCCGCGCTGAGGCTGTTTACTCCGCGTTGGAAAAATTAGATCATATTTCCAAGTGGAAATATAACCATGGTAAGCCATGATCAAACCTCCGCATAGGGGAGAAATCGGATCAAATTGCCAAGTGGAGACAATACGATGGTTATCCAACATCAGACTTCCACACAGGCCATGTAAATAGGATCAGAGCACGTTGTGCGAGTCAAGAATGACGCCAGGTTGGAGGAACGAGTCAAACGCCGAGTGGAGTGGCAAGTGCATGGAGATCAAAGGATGCGTGTTGCATGGACTGTGGATTGGGTTTCATAGATCATACGAGAAAGTGTCTCCTTTCATACAGATCCGCCCTTGTTAGGATTCCACCGAACTTTCAGACTTTGAATCAGCTAAGATAGCTCCACGACCTTCTCCTCGTCCTCTCTACAGTTCTGAGCATTCGGTGGTCACGAGAAACTCCCACACACAGGTAGTAGGCATGTTGCAGTACAGTAGAGGCCTTTCTTTTGAGCGCTTTCAGCAAGCAGGTTGTCCAACTGGCTTATCCTTATTCTGAACTCGGATCTATGGCAGCTGCAGGAAATAAATATTCACTTCTGTGTACGATGGATTGGAGTCATGCTGTTCAAGGCTTTATAAAATTTCCTTGAATCAGGAGATAAAGGTTTATTACGGTGCAGAATGAAATGATTCATATTTCTCAGCACTTCTTCTCCTAGAAACGAAGTGAATGTGAAGGTCAACTCTGAAATACCTGGTCGGCCATTTTTTCATGCTACATCCTTGTTACTTGTAAATGGTATCTTTGAGAAACTCTGTGGGTAGTAGGAAATATTTATACCCTTCCATTATGTGCATCCAATCAGACAATAAAAGTATTCCTTTACCAGGTTCAGAGAAACTTGTTTTTAACAAATGGACGATTATACTGTAGTTTCAAGCTAATTTTATCTAGCTTTATTTCTATTAGCTTTGATCCATGACTAAGGAGGAATTCATATCATTGATACCTATACATTTTTCCAAGGTCCTCTTGGCTGCCCCAGTTGTTCAATGTATTTTTTGAAGGGCTTATTTTATGTGTTGCAGATTGTAACATAAAGGATCTTTTTAGTTTCTGGAAAAATGAGTATATTGTGTAGCTCACAGCTACCCATTCCATACTAAGATCCCAATAGTGGCATAATTGTTGGTTGGAGCCTAGATTGCAGAGTGCATTGCCAAAATACCGAAGGGCTCTTTGTCCAAGAATCAGTCTTAAGGGTGTCTATCGACATGTTATGGGCATGAACCTGGGTCATCATCATGGCAGCATTAGGTCTTTATTGGTAATGGCATTTTCTCATCGTTTGCAAGGTACAAATTGTGCTTATTATGGCAAAGCCAAAACATTCTTACTACAAGTGTTATATGATAAGGAAGAACCGTGAGCATTGTGGTAAAACCATTCTTTTTAGAAATATTGGGTTAAGCTCGGTATTCAAGTGAGTTTGAGCCCAGGAAAGGTAAGATCGTTTGCTGGATGAAGAGCTCGGTGACTTCACAGGGAGCTTGTGGTGATGTTTCATGAAGTTTGAATGAGGAATGCATAAATGGCCTCGAGTTAACAGAGGAAAATGATAAGAATCGAGTTTGATAGCTCACTATTCGAAGGACTCAATGCAAAAGAGCACGATTACCAAAGCATGGAAAGAGATAGTGTGGGGTTCAAAATCGATTGCAACACCGAGTTAGAGGATTCGAAACTCACCGAGTTGAGATTTGTGTAGACTCTATCCACATAGACCCCCCTCCTCTTCAAGTCAAACGAGTCAACAGGGGGTCCCAACTTATTATGTTAATTAAATTAATATTTTTATTTAAATATTTTAATAATAATATTTATTATTATTATTTAAATATTATTTTAATTAATTAAGAAGACTAGGTCATCAGGCAATTAATGACCCATGATGGAACCTTCTCAAGTGGTTCAACTAACTGTAATAAATACATCATGGTCCTTCATTTTAGGAATGTAATTATGACCTTTCCTCTTCCTTCTCACATATTCTTCTATAAATGTAAGTTGGAAGCTCATTTCAAGGGGTTCCAACATTTCAGACAAGTTGGACAGTTAGATATCTCAGGCGAGTGTATACTTTTCAAGAATCCTCTCTCTTCTGTAAGTTGTTCTTGTGTGTTGAGAGAACTTTCAAGCCTCCTCTTCAAGACTGTAATGGCAACTATTTCCTCTTCTAAATGTATGATGCATTGTGCATGTTATTGAAGTAATAAAAGTGTGTGTTTTGTGACTAATCTTGGTCCTTTCATCCTTCTGTGATTCTTTGTGCCTTTCTCATACTTGCAGGTACACTGTGCAAGTTTAAGTTCTATTGCAGGTTCTTGGAGTTCTGTGCTTATCGAGTGGTGAAGTATTGCATGCAGTTGAGTTGTGGTGTCTGTTCACCCGTCTTGAGTTCATCCTTCTTCACTGGGAAACTGTTATATTTCTCGGTCTAATAAAGTTTAACAAAGGGAACGCGTGTCTCTTAGTTTGTGGTATCCTGTACCCTCTCTAAGTTGCAGTAGGTGAAGTTGACCTGTGGTGCACACACCCTCTTCAAATTAACCCTTCCTGAGTCTGAAGACACCCTTCATTTGGTGCATCACCATCCCTAGTGTAGTTTCATTTCTGTAAATCTCTTTCCCTAAAACCCCATGAAAATGTTAGCATAGGACTAGATAATCATTTTTGTTACACTAGGAGTAGTACAACACTTAGTTTAGGAAGAGGAAGCCAGCCTTCTCCGGAGGTTCACCTCGAGCCCAAGTCCCATAGCTTGAGAGGTGATCCCATGTGTCCCAATCACACCGAACGTCCTATTCACATCCTGGCCATTCGGAGGGTGCATTGATTTGGCGACTATAGGACTTTCACCCTAGTTGTGCAAATGCACTAAAATACTCTATCAAATACCTATTAGCACTGAAAACATTGCCAAAATTTATAGATAAGATCTTCCTTTTCTTGAATCTATCAACCACAAATGCAAATGAAGTGCAAGTACTGCTAGAAACTGATAAAATTGTAGACAAAGTTTGAAACCATTACATACACCTTACAAATCTAAGTATAGAATGATGCTTTAACAATATATTTTCAGAAAGAACTTACAAGAGACATTACCAGGGTTTTATATGTATTCAAATATTTTAAATATGTATGCACATGGATCAGATTGAACTAAGAATGTCCCTGGCAATGGTGCCATTGGTGTTGGTACCCAATTTTTTTCTCCTTTTTAGTCTGATCAGCATCAAAGATATGAAATGAAGCTTAAAGATAGATGGATCATGGTGAGTGTCATTTTATAGCCATGGATATGATCTAACTGGCACTCAGATTTTTGGAGAGATGGAAAGCACTCAAATAGGACTTGATCTTGTCCTAACTATTTTCAGTTGTGCCTTTCAACAAAGGTAAGAGAACCTATGTTATAACCCTCAAATAGTGAACGAGATGAAGATATCCCTCAATTTGTGCAAATAGTATAAAAAGGGCCTTGGGAAAATATGATCAACTCTCCAAATCTGAATTTCACAAGTTGTCACTTCTAGATTATGGAGATACATTCAATGCAAGGCAAGGGTTACTGAAGACTTTTTGAAATCCTGATATGTTTTGCATACTTTAGCAAATGATTTTTGATCTTCTTTGGGCATATAATTCAAAACAAGGGTAAAATAGGGTAGGATTAGTTATTTTGAATGATTTTTTGGGTGGGAGTTTAGATAAGACAAACCAAGGTCCACCAGACTCTTTGAGGATTTCAAAAAAATATGGAGAAACTTAACAACATAAAGTATCAAAATGGTTAAGCATTCCTTCAACTAGGATATGTGCATCAAATGGAGGCCCAGATCTACACTTTTCCACACAATCTTTGATCATCTATCACAAAATATTGAGTTAGAATGAACCAATGAAGAATTTATCAATCACTATTTAATCAGGACCTAAGGTGCACCCAAAGGTTTACAAACAATATTTGAAGTCAAGGAAGGTAAAGTGATTTTAAATTTGTTTATCTCTTTATCGGATGAAAGCTCTTTTGAATGTGAGATTGCAAATGCCACTAAAATATCACAAGAAATGAGACCATGTATGATCAAGAGAGATTTTAAACACAAGACTACAACAGGAAACAAGAAACACAAATTTGAAATGCATTCTGAAATGTAAGCATTCACATATTTTTCCAAAAGACAACACAAAATAACTCAAACTTGATTAGATTTATCAGCAAGGGAATGTTTTGAAAACAATCTCAGAGCTTGTTAATGGCTATACATGTGTAACCAAATTAACATGATTTGAAATATGATATAGAGAGAGTTACATGAGCTTCTCAAATGATCACTCAGAGAATGGGCTTCTTCCTAGATTTTCCCATGAAATTTTTAGTTTTTCAGGCTTTTGTAACCTCTTCCTACCCTTTTTATGAAAAAATCATGCAATATATAGCTTTGAATCTCCTTCGAGCCTTATTTTCCAAGAAAAAAATATGCAAAAGGATCAAATTTGTTACAATTTTTTTTCATGATTCACAGACAGGGACCTTTAACAGAACAGGTCATAAAAGTTACCAGTTGTCTCAAAAAGAGATGAATCATTGCAAAATTTGCATCATTATCCATTATGGAGGCACATTTTTCATCTTCAAAGCATGTAGACCCCCTTCCCTTCATTATTTCATCCATTATCCCTCCAAAATTTGACTCTGCAACTTTTGGATCTAATATTTCATGTTTTTAGACGGGTTAGGGAAAAATTTCATTTCAAAAACATCTTTATCTTGAAATTGATCCTCAAAACCAATTACATTGGTCCTTACAGGCACAAATGACACAAATTTGTCAAAGATTTGATGAAAATTGATACAAAAAACACATCTCCAAACTTCCTAGAGTGTTCTAGGGAAAAAATGGTGGCAGAGCAAAAAATGATGCACATCTACCATTGATTTGACATTAAAATTTTAATCTACGCCCTCCACGTGGAGAAAAACCATTGGAGATGGGCTTTGGAGGCACCTTTTTCCATTTTGCATTTTTAAAAAGAAATGGCCATGTGGCAAGATTTGATTTGGCACAGGTACGTGTTTCACATTTTTAAATTTTTGACCCTTTTATTCTGAGTGGCCACGTGGCACCATTCCATTAGATGCAGACCTAGGAGCTTCATTTTACCTTTTAAACTTTTCGGGAAAAATTAGAAAATTTTGATATTTTTCCCCGTACCTCCACCTCATGAAAACGGGTCTGACACAAGTCCCAAAGTTGGCCCCATTGGAATTGTGGAAAAATTCTACACATTTCCAACCTTTTTGGAAATAGGAAAATTTTCCAACTTATCTCCATGGGCCCACACCTCCAATTCTGTCCCAGACACGTGTCAGTCATTGATAAGATATGGGCTTGTGCTCCTCCTTTTAATTTCATACCTTTATGTGAAAAATGGGAAAAATCTCAATTTTCCCAAAAGGCTTAAAGTGTAGATCAAGAATTTCCGTGCTTGTTACTTGTCCAAGTTAATGCACCAAACTAATCACAAACACCTTGAAAAACTCAAATGAAATCGATACCTGATAGATTGTATAAGATCCGAAGATGTAGATGGAGAGAATGCAGATGGAGACAAGACAGGCGCACACGAGAAATCCTGTAAAGTTGATCCAAGAAACTTGCGATGCACAAATCCTTGGAAGAAAAAGATGATGTTAGACAATATATGGGTGAACTACCTAGAAAGTAGGTCTAGGAAGCAATAAGCTTTCTCAGCAGATGTCAGTTCACACTTTCAATCAAGAGTAAAGATAAACATGATAAAAGATGTAGGAAAATATTTAGGTTTTCTGATTTAAAATAGTAGAAAAAACATAAAAACTGTAGCAGAAACTGAAAGAAAGCAGGAAACTGTAAAAACAAAGCTAAACTTGGGTTACCTGAATTCTATACCTTTTTGCAAACTGGTCGGCATCAATCAGACTGTGATCGGCGTCAATCAGATAGTGATCAACATCGATTGTTTGGGTTGGCGTCGATCAAATAGTGATCGGCGTCGATTGGACACATAGGTAGATAGAAGGCCATAGAGTAAAAGAAGAAAGAAATCTTAAGCTAAAACAGATTAAACGTAAGACTAGATTACTGAATATTGATTAGAAAGTAGAGATTGAAGACAGAAAAAGGGGATCTGAGGTAGAAATTTATGGATTCTAATGCAAAAACTGAAGAAATGCTCGATTGATGCCAATTTGGGTAAACTGACATTGATTAAATACTAATCGGATTTGACCGGATTGGATCGACGTTGACCAAAAGGAAATTACAGAAACTAACAAAGAGGAATACTTGAAAAATGCTTGATTGATGATTGATGATTGATGATGACCAAGGAAGTTGTGGAGACCTGCAAGAGCTGTAGATACGCAGACAGAGTAACAATACACCTCTTAGGGATTAAATTACACAAAACTCACTCTCTTTCTCTGATAATCTCTTTAATCGCATAGATAAAGTAATCTCTAGGCAACCAGCTCTTATAAATCTAACCAGAGAGGATATCAGGTCATAAATTTATAATTGGCATTGAATGAGATAAAATCGGTACCATTTCGAATAATCGGCATCGACAAGAATAAAATTGGCACCATTTTGAAAAATCGGCGTCGACCGAAAATCAGTTGGCGCCGATCAGGGAACAACTTCCTAAAGAGGCAAAGAAATGAGTTGTGGGGATAATAAACATATCCCTCCCACTCAAATATGGGAATAATCTCATTGCATGGTTCTAGGAGAGAGAAATAAGTGGGATAGATGGATAATAATAGTATGGGAGGTTGGGAAGTGATATGGGGTGAATAAGTAGTTGAAAAAAATGTAAAAGGTATAATTAAATAGTTGATATTTAATTATACATGAGTGAAATATAATGGAGTGAAATAAATGTAGGATAGGGCTTTAAATTAGATATTTAATTAATAACCTAAGAGAGAAGTGGTGATATAAAGGTGCCCTCGGGTTACCTGAGAGGATAAATGAACCCAGGGGACACTAAATTAGGTAGCCAATTTTAGGTGTCTACACAAAGTTCCACCTCTGATCCCACCACATGTCTCTCTATGATTCGTTGCAAGCTCTAGGCATTTTATTTGCACTTTAACTCTTTTTCCAAAATGCCTTAAGGCATAAAAAGACCCGCTATTTCTCATCCAATCAAAAGAGGACACATCATCATTTTTGGATAAAATTTAGAATTTTTCTCCACTGCTTGAATTCAGGTGAATTAGCACTTGGTGGGGCCATGGGGAAATTTGAAACGTTTAACCAAAGTAGCTAAAAAAGAACAAGTTCTCAAAATGACCCACCACTCCTCCAATCAAAACATGCCATGTAAGCAACATTAGAACTAATCAGAGTAAAGTAGAGCCATGGGACCAAATTCACCTTTTTGCCAAAAAAGAAAAAAGTTATAAGTTAAAAAATTTTTCCGCCATCCCTCGGCCAATTAGAACAAGACACATTGCCGATGAATGCTGAAAAAGAAATTGATGGGAAAATGACGCCCTTCTGACTGTCAAAACATAGAAATTGCCAGGGATGCCATAGAATTTGATTTTTTAACTAAGGACGACAACTTTCTTGAAATTAAACCAACTGAAGACATGTTTTTAAATCATTTTTGATCATGGAATTGTATTTTCAATGGCATAAAATAGCAAATCAATCAATTTTAAACTTCCACGATTGGGCAAAAAGGAAAAACAACAAAGCCCACAGATTTTGGAAAAATTAGGGCACAAAATAGGGAACATATGTAGATTTCTTTCAAATTGGGGCAAAACAACAAGTTTGTGATCATTTCAAGGCATTACACTAGAGGGAAAAGTTGCAAACCACCAATTTGAGAGAAAAATGTTTCAGAGCACGCAGAATGAAGGAAAAATTTAGGGAAAAATGATGCAAGCTCAAAAATGGCACCAACAGACCTCAAATAAGATGATCCCTAAATGCACTTATGTGTGTACACAATGTGAACAATTTTAGTAATATAAATATGGACTATGTATAGTGATAATCATACTTGACAACAATTGACTATCAAGATTCAAGATATTACTAATAGTCTTTTTTTCTGAGTTTATGGTGACAAAGGAGATTGTTCTTCAATCAAAGCATAAAGAGTGTCTTAAGGGTCTATGATAGAGAGATTTTTACATCAGAGAAAAAGGAGTTAATGTTGATCTTGTTCCAAGGATTAAGGGGGAGCTTGAGTATATGTTTGAAGTTGATTGACAAGGCATGTGTTGATTAAAAGTGATTGTGACTAGGGACGAAACGTATAAAATGCACATTCTAGGTTGACTTAGTTATATGAGGAAGAGGAGAAGTTGTTTATGACTGGAGACAGTGGTATGATCTACTCAAAAGTTTGTTGTAGCTTATTAGAGAAATAATTACTACATAATATCTTATTTTCACATCAAGGTAGTAAGTGTATGTAAAGGGAGTAATTGGTGTCTTAAGATTGACATGAATAGAACTCATAAAAGAAAATATCTATCAAAGTTTGAAGGTACAACTGTGTAATGCTCCTAGAATGTATAAAGACCCAGTAAGAAGTACATATGATTGTGTTAAGCATCTTATGAGAAGGTACATTATTATGAGCCTATTGTAGACACCAAAATTGGGTCACAATCCCATTTGATTAATTAATTCAATATTATCCCATCACCATGCCCATCTGAAAACATTTTAATTAATTTAATTACCAATAATTAAATTAATCCCTACCTCACCTTACAATTAATTTAATCACCTTAATTAAGTTAATTTCCAGCTCACCTAGCCACATCAACTCTCTACCTCATCCCAAGACCTATTCCTAGCCTATTAAAGAACTTAGACCAATTCCCTACTTATCCTAACCAAATAGGACTTTTACTAACCCTAATCATTATGACCTATTATCTCTCTAACAACTCTCCCACTACATTTAGCATTATCTCCCACTTCTGACCCGGACATAAAACTTCAATCATGCCAAATTTAGGAGCAATCAGGCTAATTTTAGCAAAATTGACTATTTCTCCCTAACCAACACCAATTATCCCTCGATCAGAACCAATTCCCTAACCACGGTTGGTTACCTTAATTAATTGTTTCTAACTCTTTTCACGAGTTCTTCAATTCATTAATTCCTCAAGATTTGGAATTATAACTCTTGAGTATTCAAGCTATCAGATGATGAACCAGAGCACATCAGGTCTTCACCAGCAGCCAATCTCTTCCTCCACAACCTTCAATCACCCATGCAGAGCACATAGGCTCCATTTCCATGGCACTAGATTCAACCCCATTTCATCTTCAAATGCTCATCAACCTCCACCACCTTTATATCTACAAGTTCTCAGATAAGTAACTCGATATTATTTTTTAGTTATGGTTTCTGATCTTAAGTATTTTATTCATTTCTATTATCTGACTCTTCTCTATCATGAATACCACCTTTCACCTATCTACCATCTATTCTACTAGCATAAACCATTTTTTCCATCCTAGTGCCTCTATCACCCTTACTAATTCTTCGTATAAATCATACCATCCTTCTCGAACCCCCTCAATTCCCTATGCAACCACAAAGAGATCAAAAAAACCTATTTTTAATATGCTAACCATCTTTCCCCTTTGAAACTGGTCACCGAACTAGCATCAGTCATTTTCCAGTACTGGCATCGGCTGCCTAATCGATACCAGTCTCTGTGACTGGTAATTTTTCCTAGAACAGTGAGCTTATAAGTTTCACCAAACAACCCAGAACATAACCAAACTTCACTCAGACCTTACTTAACACCACAGTGACCATTTTTAACCAAAACCATACCTTGCCTAATGCTATATTAGTTTGTACTTCAATACTTTTATAAATTTAGTATGTTGATAATCTTTTGAGACACCTAAATCAAAGTGTCAACAATAGGACCTCTATTTCTCGCATTTATTTTCATTAATTTTATAAAAACAGTGAATTGATAGCCTTCTAGGAAGTGTCACACTTCCCAGAACTAGTAATCATTAAGCAGTCCACTGCTATTTTCTAATTAATATCATTTGGTGGTCTTATTGTGTTTCTTATACAAGTCGTTCCTCCTAGCCAAAGGGAACCTCTCACATTTGATCTAATCAAATTAAAAAATGTGTGAAACCTTCTCTTGAATAATTATAGGTATTCCTCCTATGCTCATTAACTTTATATGTTTTATCACGTACTTTGAGTTGAAACATGTTGGCATGCCCGATGGGACCTTGTTTGTGGGTTCTTTGCATTGTTTATTTTAGGGAATATTTACGTGTTTTTTTCTTTTCTAAAAATTTTACATTAAATTTCTCTCTAGTAAATCTTCTCTTCTTCTATTTTTCTAAAGAAAATTTGTCATTTGGTGTTTACAAAGAATTCTTCTTCCATTCTTTTGCACCTACATTTTAGTGAAAGAGAAATTTCTTTTCCTATTCCCCATTTGCTTCATCAAATCTCATTGTTAATTTGATTTTTAAAAATATGTGCATTTCATCTTTGGGATTGTTGCATTACATCACCTAAATTTATTTGCAATCTATATACTGGAGGTCATGAAAAATTGATAATTTGCGGGAATTAAGCATAGTTCACACTTTTTGCACACACACCCCTATCCAAATCACTTTAAAAATTTACTCATTTCTTAAAAATCTTCCTTCCTGGTAGTTTCCACCAAAGGTTAATAACCTCATTAACGATGGATCTAGTTGGTGTTCTAGCTAGTCATCATATTAGAGTCATACCTCACATACTTTGAAGTATATATTGGGGAAACTTTTGCCAAAACATACCTGATACCAGCCATATACTGCTTATAGGGCACCCTCGTTGACCAAAAACACTACTCTATTTATAGTCCGATTTAAATGGCATAAGCCACATAACATTAAAATATGAAGCATAAGATTGACGTGTTTTGTTAGATTTTGATTGTTAAATTATGTTTTGAGGAGTGAGGTCATTTATTCTTATTTTCCTTTTCCTTCACACCCTACCATCATAACTGGTGTATTCTAGTTCATTATGGTTGTGTAAGGACTCATCATTTCCATACTGAGTTTTTGTGTTGGTGTTTTATTTGGACTTAATCACTTTAAAATTCAAATGTTCATCATCTTCTCATATTTCACAATAACCAGCATCGGTCCAGAGACTGACATCGGTTAACTCCTCATACCGGAATTGGTTCCCTACTGTTTTGGTTAATTTTCCCAAAATAGTATTCAATTCATATCCATTCATTTTCTTTTACTTGTTTTTTTCATTTACACATTGATGAGTCTCTGTTAACATCAGTAGAGTTCAGTTTCATCCAATTTACACTCTTCATCTCCATATTTCTAAATCTGTCATTTATTCTCAGTAACCAACATCATCAGTCTCTGTTTTGAATTATCTTGCAAAACAACCAATTTTTACTTTCTAGATTTCTTCTATCTTATTTTCCTGTGTTTCTGGACCATATATAGAGATCAGACCACATTTCCTCCCACTATTCATATGGTTTTTACTCGTAGACAATTCAATGCCCTTGTGTTCCATGCTAGCCATCAACCATTATCTCCTAGTCCTTCATCGCCATCTATTTATTTACCTATGGACCCTTATTCTTCTATCGCTATATTCACATGTGACGAGAAATTCACAAAAATCCTTGATCACAATCCCACAACCTTGTAGTATTACCTTTCCCATTCCTCCACCCATGAATCATCAAGACAACCCTTATACGGGATGCATGTCTACATTCCTCCTACCCTTACCCCCACTTCTATATCGGCCACCACTAGTGTAGCATTACCTGCTTCCACCCTACCACCTATCATTTCTCAAATCACCCCCACATCTTTGATATCTACTACACCTATGACATCTATCACACCTTTGATGTCTACCTTGCCATCATCTATGAATCTTAGTGTAGGGATTCCTACATCATTAGTCGTTATTACCTCACAACCTCGAGCTGCATCGACCCCTTTTTAGAGTTTGGTCAAGTTTATACCTACTACTATGCCACCTATCACTATGGGGGTCTCTACATAAGTCTCGCCCACCTATACCCTGTCTCAACCACCACTTGTCACCTACACTTCCCATTCAAGGTGTATGCCATCATCATCTACCGCTACTTATATCCTCCCAATGCAGACCTTGGAAGCATCTACCTCTGGCTCGTACATTGCTCTGACTTATGACAAGATTTGTAATGAGCCCATTCACCCTTTTATTCTAATTCATCCTTATCCCCTACATTTGGAAATGCCAAAGTCTAACCAATTTAATAACAAAGAGGATCCGAAACAACATTTGTGATCTATTAAACACGTATGTTATCTAATTTCCCATGATGATGCCTTGCTTCTTCAAGCTTTACCAATGTCCTTGATAGGACCTTCCTTAGGATGGTATAGTGCTTTACCTAGGCACTCTATGTTTTCATTCAATAAATTAGCCCAAGAATTTCTCGATCATTTCTCCATCAACATCACTAATAAAGTCACCGTGACTAATTTATATTCAATGCACCAATATGAAGATGAATCTATCACAAATTTTGTCACACATTGGTGGAGCATTACCAATTAGCTCACCTTTAAACTTCCACAAACTGAGATGATAGAGTTGTTCACTAGGGCTTGTGTCACGAAAATCTCTCCAAATCTTTAGGTCCAAACATTCTGAACATTTGACAAGGTGTTCATCACGACCAAAACATTAGAAATACATTCTATCAAATAAAATAAGCTACAATTTCACAACAAGAGTGCTCCATTCAAATCAAATGACTCTTCTTCTTATTCTAAACCACAAACTAATTATTCAAAAACCAAAGGATTCGCCAATGCAGTGGTTCTGAAAGCTAGTCCATCTCATAAATCCAACCAACCAAAACTACCTTCTACTCTTTCTCCTGTTCATAACTTTCAATATAGGCATGAACAACGATGATATACTCCCATAAGAGATCCTTACTCCTTGTTTTGGAAAATCTTCTAAACACAGGAGCCATAAATCTTCCACCCATCAAACCACATACTATTTTGGACCCTTCCCGTCATGTCCCTACATGGTATAAGGATAACGATTACTGCAACTATCACCGTGTCACAGATCATAGTGATGGTAATTGTAAAACATTTAAAAATATTATCCAAGAGATGTTGGATAATGGAGATCTTGGCTTGGATAACCCCAATGCACCGGCTAACCAAAACCTCCACATCTTTAAGAAGTTGTTTCCAAATCACACTCCATCATCCAACCAAGCTGGCCAAACCTCAACCAATGATACCAACTTTCAAGATATTCATGTCATTTTTGATACCATACCAACTCCTTCTACTCAATTTCCTCCCATCCCATCATTTGAGAAAATCCTTACGTGAGTTATTTCACCGATAGAGGATTCCACCTCATCCTCTCCTCTACCCATGGAGGAGTGAACCTTATCTACCATTTTTACTACTGAGAAACCCACTTCATTTATCCCTTCATCTACAGAGGCATCTACCCCACTCGTCTCTCTATATGTCGAGAAACCTGAATCACTCGCCCATATACCTATAGAGGATCCTGGATTACCCTTTTCTTCACCAATTGAAGAGTCTACACCATCCACATTACCTCATCCTCTTCCCATATAAGATCCACATTTATCATCTCTTCATGTTGGCAACAAATCCCCTATTTATTTTAAAGACCCTATAGATTTTTTATCATCTCTTCTACCCACATAGTCTTAAACCAATCATTTCCCTATCTCACAGATGTTAGATTTCTTTACAGATATTACTACAAAATCATCATCATCCCCATCCACTTCTACACCATTCTCCCATTTGGCTGATCGCTTAAAGTATGTTGACTACTCCACACTTTGGGGACACCTTCGAATTCTTGTATCGACTCAAATGAAAATGTTTTCTACAAACAATTCAAGCATTTATCCTAAAGTGTTAAATACAAATAAATATATCACACATGATCTGGTTATAGTAGCATCTTCTGCATCATCCTCATCTACACCAAAATCTTCACAGTTACCCCAACAACCACCTGCACCCAAAACCTCTAACTACACCCATACCTTCACCTGTGCTTAAGCCTATCACTACATTGGGGGTTGTGCCGACATTGATTCTAGTCCATCCTTTTGTAAAGATTGATTTAGCCAGATCTTCCAAAACTATCACCAGGCCTATCCATCAACCTAAGAAGAAGACCCAACCTCTAAGGCCTTGTATCCCAGTTTCTCCCACTCCTCCTCTTTCATCTTCGTCACTTCCATCAATTTTAGGCCCCGTCTATCAACCTTGGTCACGTACCCTCCTACCCAAGGTAAAAATAAAACGAAGCAACCCACATCCTTATCACAACCTCCCAATCCACCCAAGCCTTCTACATTACCTATGCCTTCTCCACTATCAATGCCTTTACCTTCCCTTCAACCTACACTTTCTATATTGCCTCCTACTATGATCTTCACCGTACCTCCATTCTCACCTTGGTTGACCCTCCCACTTCTGTCTTTTGCATTACCTTCTACTTCACACACTACCATAGCATCTTCACCCAAGAAGGTGCATCCCAAGCCTAAAACCACACTACTTACCAAAAAGGTAGTTAAACCCACTCAATCTCAAACTCAAACTCTAGTAGCGCCTCTTCCAAAAAATCCACCTTCACCTCCATCCAAACCAACTCCACCTCAAGAAACACATCTTCCACATAATTCACCCAAACATCTATTCAAACCTACTCTTACTTCTCATTACAATCCCTTGGCAAGGTCTTACACTAACATCCTCACTCGGCTGTTAGAAACTTATGCCATTACATTGCCACCACTCTGGTCTTATGAGCCACTCAAACCTAAACCAAAAGGGTTTTATGATACCAATATGTGTGCCTATCATCATGTGCTAGGGATTGATGTTGAAAATTATAAGGCCCTTAAAGATATTATTCTTCAACTGTGTTCTTCTAAAGAGCTCTTTGATGAAGATGACATTTTGGATGAAGATCCCATTCCAAATTCACATGTCACCACGTAACCTCACCTTATATCTATTCATTGGCCTTCACCTCCACCTCCACAACCCCCTTTTCCTCCTCCAACCTTTGAGATCAATATGATACAAATTAGGGAGCTATCCCAACCCCTTCCAAAATGCCAATGCGCCATAATCATTGCACTAGTTTTTTGTCCCTCCTGCCATTATACCTTTCACGACACATCTCCCTCTTTTCCTGAGATCAATATGGTTCAAGTTATCACTAGAGCATAGAAAGAAAAAGGAAAATAGAAGACAGAAAACCTATCCACTACACCTTTACCCAATGTTTCATCTACACATGTACCCAAGGTAACCATCCATGGGCCGGCATATTCCATTTATGATGGAGTCACATATCATACCATGATCAAATAACTTCACCAATCCCTCATCAAAATGTCTTTATACAACCTCATCCAAAATTCTGAGTCTCATATTCAAGCCCTCATCAAGGTCTTGCAATCTATTAAGGTTCTGTCTAATGACCCCACACTTGTTTCTTCCATCATTACCCCACATCATGTGGCTATCCTCAATACTTTGCCTCCATCTTATGTTCTCATTACCTTTCATCAAGTCTTTGCTATTAGTTTCTCCGACGAAAAGATTGTCCCTCTCCAATCAGATGATATGACCTCATCCTATTCATTTCCATGTAAATTGATAACACATGCATTTGACGTGTTATGATTGATGGAGGTGTCAGTATCAATATCATTTCTTCCCATGCATATAATAAAATGTGCATCCCTTCCAATTATATATATAATAACTTAGTTATGCTACGTTCATTTAACGATGCCCTGACTTCCATCCTTGGCACCATCATCATCCACATTTGAGTGGGCCCCCATACTGTTCCTGAATTATGTTATCCTAGAGGGGGAATTCAGATACAGCATGTTACTTGGCTGACCCTGGATTCATGTCATGGGTTATGTATCTTCACCCTTACACCATTTTTTAAAATTTGAACATGAAGGTCACAACTACACTATTCAAAACTTGTAATATGCTCTATCAACCTAATGATGTCCTTATACTAGTTAAGATATCTACCACCACTACCTCTTCTTCTTCATATGTTATCCCATCTACCATCACTACCACTTCTACCAATATACCTTCCACAACCAACTATATTCTCATTGTTGTTGCAGCTTCCACAGCTAGCCCATCAACCAACCCATCTACTTCACAAACACCTGACACTTCCCCTTCTAAGGCTTCTGGTGATTATTCCATTCCCATTAACCAAATACCAACTTCTAATCCTTTGGTAGGTGTTTTTCAATGCCTTACCTTAGGGGAGTATCACCTCTACAACATCAACACCTTCCTTACTCAAGAGTATGGAATCCTCCATCAACACCCACATTATAATGATCATGTAGGAGAGGTATTTCCATATGGTCTGCCTGACCTTTATACTAACTTAAAGTATGGGGGACTTGATGCTTCTTCATATACTCCTGAACCACCTACCTAAATCCATCTATTCTCATCTGATTTCCAATATATTCCCAATCACCACTTCTCCCACACTTTTCTTCATAAATATGCTTGTAATGGCTTTGGCTTTGGTCTTTACAAACATGATTCTCACACATTCATACCTTGTACCACTCAAAAACACAAAGAGCATAGCGGTCTTATATATTCTGAGGAACCTTCTTCTAATAAATATCGTATTGACTTCGTAGAGAAAGATACACCTTCCCCACCTCACTGACATACTCCATCGCCTTCCCCCATGGAGTCCATGGATCCATAATCCATCCCTCCTAATTTTTTTTTGTGAACACTATTTCCTTAGGACCTTTTACCTATCAACATGATGGCGAGGCTCATTCTTCCCTTCCCTTCCTGTATCTTGACATGATTGATGAAGAAATACCTTCTATAAATGTTGTTCAGTGTCAGGATGATGATTCTTTTCTCACTTATTTAGGTGCAAAAGATTCTTAAATTCATAATTTGTTACCTTCTGATACATAAACCATATTGAATAAATCAACCATAGAGATCAACATTCGCACTCAGGATGACCCTCAAATTTTAAAGATAGGCCAGTCTTTAGATCACACTGAACAAGAAGCCTTCATCTCTTTCCTTTAAGATCACAACAATGATTTTGCTTGGTCTTACACCAATATTCCCTGTATTGACCCTAATATCATGGTCCATAATATTGTTACTATTTCTGATGCCAAACCTGTGAAATAGAAGCTGCAAAAAATTCATCCACATATTACCCTTCTTGTCAAAGAGGAACTCCAACACCTTATTTATGTTTCTTTCATTCTACCTATCGATTATCCGTAATGGATTTTAAACATTGTTCATGTCACCAAAGTGATAGGGGGAATCCACATTTGCATGGATTTTCATGACCTTAACCTCACTTTCCCTAAGGATGCTTTTCCTTTGCCTAAATCAAACAACTCATTGATCTTATAACCAGCCATGAGATGCTATCACTCATGGACCAGTTTTCAGGTTATAATCAAATATTACTCACTCTTGAAGATCAACATATAAATACCTTCATCAACCCTTGGGGGACCTTCTGTTATCACGTAATGCCCTTTGGCCTTAAATACTTTGGTGCCACATATCACTGCCTTATGACCTATATCTTCCACAACATGTATAACATATTGGAAGATTATGTCAAAAACCTTCTTGCCAAGTCTAAGCATCGCATCAAACACCTCCCCATTCTCAAAATCATCTTTGATCATCTCATCAAATATTTCATTCTCCTTCAACCAAATAATTGTTTCTTAGTCTTTCTCTATGGAAAAATCCTTGGTTTCATCGTCTCTTTACGTGGTATCTAAGTCAATCTTACTAAAATCAAGGCTATTCTTGAGATTCCTCCACCTACTAACCTTTGGCAGCTTCGTATTTTGCAAGGCAAGTTGCAATATATTCAACGATTTATTTCCCAACTTTCTCATTGATGTCACACTTTTCATCTTCTTAAAAATGATATTTCCTTCAATTGGGATGATGAGTACCATAAATATTTTGAAGCATTAAAGGAATACCTTCTTCAGTCACCTATGCTTATCCCACTAAAGGATAACAAACTATTTTACCTCTACATTTCTACCACTGATCATTCCTTGGGTGCCATGCTAGCTAATTGTGATGAGCAACATAGGGAAAAATCGGTTTATTATAGAATTCATACTATTTTAGACTCTGAGACTAGATATACTCATGCCAAAAAGTTTTGCTTAGCCCTAGTCTTCGTCGCCACCAAACTTCTCCATTACCTACTTAACCATAAGACCTTCACCATCACCAACACTGACCCCTTGCATTACATGTATGCTGAACCCTACCAACACCAATGGGCCACACATTCGCTCAAGCTCCTTGCAGACCTAAACCCTTAATTCATTCATCAAAATTCCATTAAGGGACAAACCATTACAGATCAACTTGTTGATGCACCTCTTTCCAGAAATCGTTCTTCTAACTTCAATTTTCATGATGAATCTATTGTTACCCTCTCTCTTTATGAAAAAATGTATCAAATGACCCTATTCTTTGATGGCTCTAAATGTCAACATGGGTGTGGCGCAGGGGTTATCCTCATTCCTCTTTATGGTGAGCCTATGCCTTTATCTTTAAAACTTGACTTTTATTGTACCAATAATGTGGTTAAAACAAAGCACTCGTGTTAGGTCTCCAAAATGCCATTACCCTATATGTTAAGACTATTAATATATTTGGTGATTCTAAACTAGTCATCAACCAAGTCAATGGTTTATAGCTGTGTGGTAATGAAATACTTCAAAAGTATAAGCATCACGTTGACATGATCTTGACTACCTTTGATAACTATGAGATTCAAAATGTTTCGCGATCCACTAATTTTTTTTTGGATACCATGGCTTTCCTCACCTCACAAATACATGCCTCACCTTCAGACTCTAAAATATTTATCACATTACAATGATTACAGTAATATTATTATCTATTTGACGACGTAAATGTTATAGGAAGAATTGAAACTGGCCCATGTGACCTTTGGTATAAGTAGTTTGCTGACTACCTTTCCTTTTCAATTTTGCCTCCAAATCTCACTTGCAATGGTAAGCGATCCTTCCTAAAAAATATGTCTCATTACGTCGATGTGGGGGGTCTTCTCTACAAGCGTGGCTTTGACGGTATCCTTTTACAATGGCTCACTAGTTATGATATTCTGTACACCATTAAAGAAATCCATGACGGGATTTTCAGTGGACATTTTAGTGGTCACATTGTTTCTAAAAATATTCTTCACCTTGGTTATTACTGCCCAACCCTTAACCAAGATTGTTTTTATTATTTCAAAAATTGTGTGAAGTGTCATTAGCACGCTAACCTTCACCACACCCCAAATCATTCCTTACAAGTCATCAGAGACTTTTGGCCTTTCTCTCATTGGGTTTTGGATCTCGTTGGAGAAATTAACCCTCATTCTTCTCAACATCATCAATGGATCATCACAACAACTAAATACTACACTAAATAGGTGGAGGCCATCCCCAAAGCTGAGAAAATATGTGAATTCATTAACCATCACATAATTTTTCATTTTGGTGTTCCTCGTCACCTCGTCATTGATAATGGTAAGCAATTAAAAAATGAGACCCTATGCAATCTCTATGATAACTTTGATATTCAAATCAATTTCTCTTCACCATATTATCCTCAAACAAATGGTCAAGCTGAATCAACCAAAAAAATTCTCATGACATTCATCGATGATACTGGTAAGGATTTGCATACGCACATTCCTTTCACCTTATGGGATTAACACACCAGTATCTGCACCTCAGGTACTGCCACACCTTTCATTTTGGTATATAGTACATAAGTTGTCTGTTGGTCTGAAATTTTTTTGGGTGGGCAGATCTATGGATAGATAGGCCAACAGTGTGCAGGGCATAGCCCCTCTTTGAGACAATAAAGTGAAACTGGTTTATTGCTATTCTACCAGTAGGAATCTGTGCAAGTCTTATAGTATTCTGCCTTCAGGTGGGGTTTGGGATCTCATCCCAGTAGAGTTAGTTCCGATGAAGAAAAAAAAGGAATGAAGGAAGGAATAGAAGAAAGTTTGATCTGAAGGGAGAAAAGAAATGAATTCCAAAGTAGAAAGGTCAGAGGGTTTATGTTTTGGGCTAGTAGTAAACAGATCCAAACTTACTCACATAAAAAAACAAAGCAATACTAATAAACAAATGACAAAAGAATATGTGAATCCAATAGAATAAGCATGCAGATCTAACTTAAGAAAGATCTAACACATAACACAGGAATTCAACACAAAGTCTCAATTTTTTATATTAATAATTGTTCTGTTACAAGAAAGCTCAAAGTCTTTCTCTCCTCTCTCTATTTTTCATACAAATTTTCTCAGACTTGAATACTACAAGTATCCAAGTATTTATAGAAGGAGAAGGAGAAAGAAGATAAAAAGGAGGCAACAACTATTTACAAAATATCTAAAAGTCAAATGTTGACTTTAGGGAAATTTTGTGGATGAAAAAATCTCATGGTGCAACATGGATGATGTCATCATTTGTGCCAACATAATTTTAAATATTTTCACAAAAATGGGATTAATCCCAGGAGGAAGGAGCCTATTCATCTTTATCCCTTGGCTTGAAAGGATTGTCTTGCTTCTGCTCAGGGGAGGTAATGTGAAATTGAGCTCGATACTCCATGAACTTGTTGACCATCGCTTGAAGTTGATCCTGAGCTGGACCCTTGGTGTGATCCCTGATGACTTTGCAAGTTTCCCGTTCATCTCTGAGTCTTTCCAGGAGTTTGAAATATTCATTTCCTTCCTCCATCAGGTATCCAACAAAGTCATGGTAGACCAGAAGGTTGTTGATAGATTCTTTATCAAAAGTGACCTCTAATGCTAAACCCTGTGACGTGATTTCCTTGAAAATCTGAATAGTATCATCTTCCTTCCTCAAGGCGTACGCTGCACCGAGAAACCCTAGAGACATTATTAAGATGATCTTATCCATTTGATGCATTGCATCCAGGGCTTCCTCCTTGATTTTGTCTATCTTTTCCGAGACAAACTCCATTTGGTCAACCCGATAGTCTAAAGTAGAAAGGACTTTGTTGGGTGCTCGCAGGTGATCAAAAACACCGAATTTCACTGAGTCTTCGACTGGGCAGTTGAGCATCTTCTAGAATGTCTCATGTTACAACCTGGCATGGTCCAACTCTTCGGAGATAGGTCCTACTATTTCCTGGAGTTCCTTGTTAGCTTGATCTATATTTTGATAGAGCTCTGTGAACTTTGTAATCAATTCCTCACTATCTTTGAGGATCTTCTCTCTCCAGGTGGACACTACTATACCTTGCTTGCGATCTTGGCATACTCATTTATCTTTTCCTGACTAAGAAATTTAGGAGGGTCAGCAACAATCATAGGAGGGGAATTGCCCATATTTTGCAGGGCTTGGAGAAGATGTTTGTTTTGCTCTTTTAATATTCTCTTCTCTTCCTTTGCTTCTTGAAGTTTTTTGCAAAGGGAATCCACTACAGATAAGGCCTCTCCTTGTAGGCTCTATAATGATGTTCCCATCATGACCTGAGTCAATGTAAAATCTATAGGGGATAGATCTTCTTTCTTCTTTGTGAGATCAGGGTATGCGATCTCCATAACCCTTTCACCTGAAGCACTTTGAGAGAAGTGGGTTATAGATTTTTACTTCTTATGACCTTTAGCTGGAATAATAGATAAGTCCATAGGTGCAATAGGGACTTTCCTCTTGTGCTGGCTCAGGTGTTTGGAGATCCATTTTAGACTTAAGGGAGTGGGACCTGAGGAAAAGGAGGAAACGAGGGTGGAAGAAGGAGTAACTGCGGTGGACACAGAGAAATGTGTCGAGACACTTGGTGGTGGCATTGAGAAAGAAGCCAACACTCCAATGCTCATGAGGTTAGGAGTGACTGCAGAAGAGGAAACTGTGAGGGAAGAAATGTTGTGGGACAGATCCATGAGGGAAGAGGAAATGGAGGAAGAGGGAGGGGGAATGGTAGAAGAGGGGGGAGAACACACAACTAAAGGAGTGGTTGGTTGAGTGACATGAGGAGGGGAAGGAGGAGCGAGAGGGGGAATGGTTGAGACCTCACCAGTTGTAGCAGTGATGACATCCTGAGTGGATGTGTTTGTTAGAGCATTGGCCAGTTCTTCTCTTCTTGGGGAAACTAAGTCCATAACTTACTCTTCGGTAGTGGAGGGAGGGCTTTTAGGAACTTATTTCTAAGTAGTGCTTGCCTCCCCTTCTATATATTTTCCTTTGCCTTTAGGCAAGTGTTTTAGCTTGGTGGGTGCATCACCCAAGGGAGACATGGTGAAGTCTACCCCAAGATAGATGATATCATTTTTATTATATCAATGCTTAGTGTGTTGCAGAATGCCTTTGACCCTTTTCTCAATAGTCTGAGGGGCCTTGTTTCTATAAATTTCAGCAAATAGCCAATTATCCCCATCCATGTCTAGATAAACCTGATCAACTTCTTGATCAATTGCTTGGAAGCCCTTTGGGACGATGACCACACCATATTGAATGATCTCTGTCAGGGCTAGGTGAGAGTGATCCTTTCGTCTGAGCTCGAATTTGTGATATAGATTGATGTAGATATCTTCAATCTGAGGGACGTGAATTAGATCAATTTTTGCCCTTGGGAGGCAATCACGAGGATCAAAGGTTGGCCTCGCTGGGAAATTATGCTTTAAGTTGAGCAATTCAAGCTCTGTAAACATCTCCTAGGCTTTGTCCTGTGAAGTGCAAGTGTACATGCCCACTGTGAGGGGGAATTTAGTTTCACCCTTATTCCTTTTTAAACACTTCTCATGGTATGTGATAAGTTGTCTAGACAACTCCAATAGGATCAGCTTGGGTCTCACATACCTCAGAAATTTGGGGGGATCTCCCAAGAAGTTAGTGGCTCTAAGATATGTGAAAGTGGGGAATTGCGTGAATAATTCTCCCCACTTCTCTGTGGTGGTGACCACGCTTTTGGTCATTTGACCATAAGTCATGTTGGGCCTCAAGAGGCAGATGATGCCATAGAAGAAGACGTCATTGACTTTAATGAATTGGGCTATGTTGTTCTCTAGTTTTAATTTTGGATAGTACTCGTATATTTTGACCTGGGGCCATATCCCATACCAATTCAATGTTGGGTAGTCCCTCTCTGAGGCAACAACATATACCACATAGGAGTTCATATAGAACCTCCCAGTTGTTGAAATTTGTTGAAGCTTCTCTGAGATTGTACTGCTGATAATCTCTCCCCATTGAAAATGTTGATCAGGAACATTTTTACTCATTGTTTCTAAATACCTGAGCATCCACTTGTGAAAGTAATGGGCATCGGGGAGTCCAAACACCCTGCTCAAGAAGGTGATGGTGTCACTCAGCTCCTCTAAAAAGTCATTACGATGAATGACTTGTGGTGACCTGCTTGTCACCTTCTTTTTCTTGAGGTACACCTCATTCATCAGCTGCATACATTTGTCTTCGTTTTCATTCCATGTCTTCATGCAGTCCTCTTGGATTACCACTAAAAAATTTCGGTGGTGAGGAATACCCAACATGATCTCAAAATTCCAAGTCATCAAGTTGATTATTACCTCGCCCTTCTCATTTTTGACACATATTGTGTCCTTATTGTAACAACGACCCACTGACATCATGAACTCATTGTTGATTGCGCTCACGAGGATCCTTGCAGAAAAGTGCAAACCACTTCCAACCAATTTATCCATCCATGGGCTACCTATGACCTTCTTGGTTCTTGCCCAGAAATCCTTCATGTCAATGTTCCTGAGTTCTGAATCTCTGATATCTAGACCACACTCTGTAAGAGATTCATGCATCCTGACCCTTTGGTATTTATATTTCATTTCTTCTTCTGTTAGCCTGGCTTTACCCTTGGACTTAGTTGGCTTCTTACTCAATGAAGACATGTGTGGATCTAAGTTCAGTTGTTGATCTGCAAGAAGAATAAGGGAAGTCCATCGCAGAAGAACCATGTTAGCTATTAGGTTTTCCATCAAATCTTACAAAATGAAAATTTAGCAATTTATGAGCATCTGGGCACAAGACGCAGCTCTACTACAGGTTGTAAGGTCTTAGAAAAGTAAGGCGCACTTTGGGAAAGTGTTGCATTGGAGAAAACAACGCTAAAAGGGGCGCAGGGTGCGGAAAGGCTACACACAACATTCAGATGTTGGTGTCGAGGTATGTGCACTTGCGCCATAATAAGTCCTTTTAAGTGGGCCGCAGATATGGTTGGTGTTGCAAGGTCTTAGGATGCGCCATTGGTGCAAATGTGGTATATGCTACATGAGAGTGAGGTGCGCCAGGTGGTTTAGTTTGTGTGGTGTGGGAAAGGTTTACACAACATTCAGATGTTGTTTTAGTTGTTTTGGCATCGGTGCTTGTGCCTAGGGAAATTTGTGATTTTAATAAGGCACGGAGAAGGCTTATGCCACATGTAGGGACAGTGCACCTATGGCGCAACTGTGTTTGATGTAACAAAGATGAATTTTGTGTTGAAGGAAAAACAGTGGGTTGATTTGTAAAAAAATTATGATTTTCACTCTTTTGGCTCATATTTTGATATCTAGGAGGGAAAACCTAGCTAAGTAGGGAATAAGGGACAAATGAATTTGAGTTGGTTTGTGGTAGAATCTTCTAGTTTTGTAGATCTGGAAGGAGGAGAAGAGGTCTTGGAGTTGAGTACTTGGGTTCATTTGTTTATTATTAATCCTAATAACCTAAACCATTATAAAAACCACAAAAAATCCACAAGAAGGGGAAGGGCCACTTACCAGGAATATATATAACGATAAAGGGCACAATGCGAGGTCCACAAACGTGACAAATGGAAACACATGGGGTTGACAGGAATGCTGACAAGTACAGAGGAATAAATTTTTCACGTTTTTTGAATTGTGAAAATGACAAGTCAGACGTGCCTATATATATCAAAAAGTGTAATAAATGTGCCACCAACTTTTTCTATGGCGCACTTAGGTATATGTCGACATGAAGAGATTTACACCATGGCACAACTTTGGGAGTGTCGACACTGCGTTTTCAGCACCATAGTGCACTTTAGAGAGGCGTAACATTTGGAGTGTTGACAAGTTGGTGTTTGCGCCTTGGTGCACCTTTGAGAGGCGCAACATTTGGAGTGTTGACAAGTTAGCGCATGCGCCTTGGCGCACCTTTGAGAGGTGCAACATTTGGATTGTTGACTCTCCCTAGAATGCACCAAAGGAAAGGAGGGGCACATTTTTGGTTGATGTTACATAATGAAAACTGCGCCCAACCCAAAAAGGTTGAAAATGACCAAGTTCTAAAAACTAGATTTTTCGGAAAGGGATTTTATACCATTCCGAACGCTAAGAGACCTCAACGTGGGATGAAAATGGAAATTTTGGTATGGTTACCTGAAAAATTTCCCTTGTCAATTTTACAGGATAACACTATCCTACCTCTTGAATTCCAAATTCCATCTCTTTGTATCTCACTCAAATATATGCTCAATGATGATGACTTTCACCAATACCATTTGGTAGAACTTGAGTTAAATTCTCTCGATCATCTTAAAATATACCAAAAACGCATCAACGTGCCTATGAAAAATGTGTCCATGAATGAACCTTCAAGGTCAGTGACCTTGTCCTAAGTGAAAATCAACATGTAACCAAAGCTAAGAAAAGTAAATGAGGAAATTTTTCTCCTTAAGTGCTTGGACCTTATATCGTCACTCATACCTACAGATCAGGAGCTTATCATTTATCTTCTCTTGAAGGTAAACTTGAAACTGAGCCCCTTTATACCTTGTATCTTCGACCATTCTACTATTTAATAAAGTACTACATCACTTTCTGTCACCTATATGCTTGTCCCTTGAGTGAACCTCTCCTTCCATCTACCTTTTTTAAGGACCAATGACTACACCAAACTTGTGTGATTACCTGTCACTATTCAGCCTTGTTTTCAATATGAGTACCATGGCTCTACTCATCGCATGATTCTCATGGATAATTTTATTTCTTTTCATGATTGAATACCATCATTGTTCGTCACTTGAAACCCCTCTTTCATAGCTAATATTTTAATGTTATGGTTATTCCTTCATAAAAAGAGGCCTATACTCCTTAATATTCTTGTCTATGACTTAAAAGTTGGAAAAGAAACAATATATATATGGGATACTAAAAATTCAAATCCTTGAGTCAAAATTGTTGCAAATCAGATGATTCCATCAAAAGGACATTTTTTTCTTTTTTCTTTCTTTCTTGCTACTATAAATAGACTGCTCCCCCGAAGGACAACTATAAAAAGTTAGCTATATTGTACAAATTTTATAAAAAAGAAGACTATTTCTAAAAACAAAAAATAAAAAATTATCCTAAAGTTTCTCGCATTGATCAGCTTCACTAAGACCTTAAGGAGACATTATATTTATCCCACATAGACTTCCCACATCAATCAGTCTATGATAGCAAAAAGAAAAGAAAAATCAAGCAAAATAAAAAACTTTTGGTCACAGACTTGCCTATTCTGGTTTTGGGTATCTTGCAGAAGGGCATGTTGTTCCACTATTAGGTTACGCAAAACAAACCCCCCACTTTACCTTCCTTTTTTTCTTTAGCCTACTCAAGGGACATGTCACAAACATGACACTTTGTGATCATGCAACTTATTTCACCCTTAGAACTATCAATCCCGCAGGATGTCTAGGGTTTCATGTTCATAAGCCTATCTTTTGGTATGCCTTTTATGGTCCTTTCCGCTTAGGGGGAATTTCATGTCTCTTTCGGTTCACCCCTTTGATTACTTAATGATTATTCAATACAAGACAAAGCCTTTGACATATCATTTTTGGGTTCTCTTCTTGTGTCATCTTCATCAATCATTTACCTTTTAATATTCAAATCCAATAACATCTTTACCATACCCTACCTCATCAGCTTAAAAATAATCTACCTGACCAATCATACCTTACCCCAGCCCTATAGGCTCACCTAATAGCATTTTTATCTTAACCACCCAACTTCAGTGTACTTCAAGGTATATTTTTCCTTTACCTTAGACCTACCTATGGCCTTACCCACGACCTCATCTATAAACCAAAAACTGCACCTACCCATTTGACACTCGAATTCACTTACTCATTGTACGTTGTGATGATGTCACTCATGTTGTTTAGCCTATCACCCTTGCCATGCCTTATGTTGTGATGTTTTCTTGACCAGACTAAACCTATTGGTGTTTTTTTTCAGGAAGGTATCCTACACCTTGGATACCTGGATCACATCAACTTTGATTGGATAAGCTATTGACCTTTGACAATGTAGAGTTTGTGAGCTCTTCAACCTAGTGCCTTGTCACATTCTATACATGTGTGTGCATTTGAATTCCCTTTCCTATTATCTATAACCAACATTACCATTTCCTACGCCCGTACCCTACCTTATTTTTCACCACCTATAACCTTATCAAAATCATCACTGATTTTTCCCACACCTCCATTAGTTCCTGGTTTGAAGGGGATTACCTTCACCCATAATAAGGAAAACCTCATTTCCACCCTTACTAGGGAAAACCACCTCCTATTTTTTTCATTTTCATTAATCAATACAAGCTACGCAACATAAAGGGGAAAATGTAGACACTAAAATTGGGTCCCAATTCCCTTTGATTAATTAATTCAATATTATCCCATCACCATGCCCATTTGCACACATTTTAATTAATTTAATTACCCATAGTCAAATTAATCCCCACCTCACCTCAAAATTAAATTAATCACCTTAATTAACTTAATTTCCACCTCATCTAGCCTTATCATCCCTCCACCTCATCCCAAGACCTATTCCTAGCCTATTAAGGAACTTAGACGAATTCCCTACTTATCCTAACCAAATAGGACTTGTTCTAACCCTAATCATTATGAACTATTATCTCTCTAACAACTCTCCCACTACATTTAGCGTTATATCCCACTTCTAGCCCAGACATAAAACTTCAATCACGCCAAATCTAGGAGCAATCATGTTATTTTAGCAAAATTGACCATTTCTCCCTAACCGACGTCGATTATCCCTCGATCGGCACCAGTTCCCTAACCATGGTTGATTACCTTAAATAACATTTTCTAACTCTTTTCACGGGTTCTTCAATTCATTCATTCTCTCAATATTTGGAATTATAACTCTCAAGAATTCAAGCTATCAGATGACAATCCAGAGCACATCTGGTCTTCACCAACATCCGAAATCTTCCTCCACAGCCTTTAATCACCCTTATTTGTTCTCAGATAAGTAACTCACTCTTATTTTTTAGTTCTAGTTTTCAATCTTAATTCTTTTATTCATTTATATTATTTGACTCTTCTCTATCCCAATTACCACCCTTCACCTGTCTACCATCTATTCTACCAACTTGAACCATTTTCCCCATCCTAGTACCTTTATCACCCTTGCTGAGTATTTGTATAAACCATACCATTCTTCCCAAACCCTCTCATCTCTTTGTGTAACCACAGAGAGATCCAAAACACCTATTTTGAATATTTTGTCCATATTTCCCCTACCGACACCAGTCACCCAACCAATTTCAATCATTTTCTAGTACCAACATCGGTCGCCTAACCGATACCGGTCTCTGTGACTGGTAATTTTTCCTAGAAAAACAATCGTATAAATTTCACCAAACAACCCAAAATGTAACCAAACTTCACCCAGACCTTACCTAACACCTCAGTGATCATTTCCAACTAGAACCATACCTTTCCTAACGCTAGATTAGTGTGTACTTCAATAATTTTCTTAATCTAGTATGTTGATAACATTTTGAGACACCTAAATCAAAGTTTTAATAATAGGATCTCTATTTCTCGCATTGATTTTCATTAATTTGATAAAAACAATGGATTGGCAACCATCTAAGAAGTGTCACACTTCCCGAACTAGTAATTTCTAGGTAGTCCGCTACCATTTTCTATTTAATATCATTTAGTGGTCTTATTGTGTTTCTTAAATAGGTTGTTTCTCCTAGCCAGAGGGAAGCTCTCACATTCATTCAGATCAAATTCAACAACGTGTGTAACCTCTCTCGACTATTTACAGGTATTCCTCATACGCCCATTACCTTTATCTATTTTATAACATACTTTGAAGTAAAACACCTATGGTTAATGAGTTTCAAAATGACCTAAGAAGTATGGAAGAATGTTCTAGGTCGAGAGGATTCAGTTGTACAGGTGACAAAGGTCTTCTTATAACATTCATAAGAGTTTACAAAGATGCTTGATTGTGATAGCACGAAAATGGTTGATGACTGATTGTTTACAATCATAGTTTGAAATAATAATATATTAGGGAGCTTATCAAGGGCTCAAATAACTCTTATTGCATGAAAAGAAGGTTGACTATACTGGAGGATTAATTTTTCATAGTGTTATATGGATTAATCTCTCCATAATGGATGATAAAGATATGTAACCTTGAATTTTATTAGACAGTTGGATCATGGTGGTTTATTGATAGGGGGAGCATCAAAATAGTATGTCAGTGTGTGTATGGGTGTCTAGAGAATGATTAAATTGGTCAAAATCTCTCTGAAGGTATATTTAAGGGAACTCGGTCTGAAAGTTGTGTGAAGATAAGATGTGGAAGAGTTGAAGTAAGTTTGAGTCTTACCAAGTTGAGGTAGACCAAAGAGAATGTAATAATGATGTTTTAATCTCAAAATTGGGTTTTTTGGCATGAATTAGTGTTATACCCAGAGGGAGGTCTATGTTCTATTGTTGATAAGAAGGTCAAAAATAGAGTATTGTATGGAAGTGAAAGTGCTAGAGTAAGTTTTGTTCTTTCAAGCATACTTAGACCTAGAAAGTGATGTTTTAGAAATATGAGATTACATGTTCAAGGGGAGCTATTTTGTTATTCTTTATAGGTCCATGGATTATTTTATTAGTTTTTGAAGTTAAAAGAGAAAGAGTGCAGTCCAAGCAGGAGCCATGTCAAGTGAGTAAGTTATTTTGTGCATTGTTGTCATTGTGTGTTGTATTTTTCCATGTCTAGTGTGCATTCTATCCTTTTTCATAGGTTTAAAAGGGGAGAGAAGCATAAAAAACATGGAAAATGTCTAGTGGGTATATTTTTCTTGAGGTTTCCATCAATTTTTTTGAAGGTGGTTTCCATAAATGATAAAGGGGGAGATTGTTGGCCATTGTGTGTTATTGTTGTCATTGATGTCAAGTTCATTGATGGAAAATGGTGCCATGAGGTCATGTGAGTCTCCATGAGGTTTCATCCAGTGTTAAACATCAAGGTTGATTAGTAGTGTCCATATTTGGTGAGTTCCAGGAGGTCCTGGTGCATGGTCTAGTTTGTTAAGTCATAGTTTGAGGTCTCCCAAGCTAAGTGGATGGTGTCATGAGGTCACACATGGTCAGTTATAGGTGTACATGAGTCTACATGAGGTCAACATGGTTAGGTCATGTGGTATCATGGGAGATTCAGGTCATTCCAAGCCTATTCCTAGCCTTGGAGCATGCAAAATGAGATGGAGGTATGAGATTTGGAGCTAATAAATCATAGTGGAGCATGGTGACACTATATATGATGTGTATGGTGAGTTTTAGGTTAGAAATCATAGGTATAGTGAATGTTTGAGGTCCTTGGGAAGAAAGAAGTTAAGAATAAGAAATTTGACACAAGTATTATGGATAGAATGTTTTAGAGCCATTTAGGATATATGGTGAGTATGTAAATTTATAGGATGTTTTTCATGATGGTTCATGACAAGTTTCAGGTCATTCTGAAGAAGGAATTACAAGATACTTTAGTTTTGGAAAAACCAGGTGTTTTACAGTGTGATTTTGAAGAAAAAGTGGACCTTATAATGATCGTTGTGAGATGTGTTATTTTCATGGGGCCTAAGATCTTGGGCATAAATGTTTAGGTCAGTTATTAAGGTTACATAAAAATAATGAGGTGGTTTGATCGTCACATTTTTATAAATGATTGTTAAGAATATAATTTTCTATAAAACCCTAGCTCAAAGTGACTTGGGATAAAGTAAGTATACTGAGCCTATTTTGATTGGTTATGAAAAATTTATGATTGTATATTGTAGAGAACTCTTCTAGCTTTCCAAAAAGGTAAGCTAGTGCTTGTGATAGTATGTGGGCTCCACTTGAAAATGTTTGTTACTGAAGAAGTTGAGTTTAAGGAAATATTGTCCAAAGGATTTGAAAATTAAATTGACATTGTTTTCAGACCTAGAGTTTTAATATATTTCAATGATAGTTTCAGATCATGGTGGTGCTTATAAATGTAAAATTGTGCCCTATTTATGAAGACTAGTCAAAAGGCAATTTTGGGGCAGTTTCAGGAAGTTTCTAGGGATTGGCTGGTTGAAGGCCTTCCACTTAGATATGGGTGGAGTTATAATATGTAATGGAAATATTATTTAAATATATTTTGAGTGGTATAAGGTTTATGTCATGAAAATGAAATTTGATGGGTCATTCAGGTCAGTTTGTGAAGAATAATGATTTCTTGTTTTGAGGATAGGATTTCTCTGGCTGAAAGAATGAGGTGAATGAGGAATGAGATGGGTTAGTTGATACTTGATATTAGTTAGATATTTAAGAGGGATTAAATTATTTCCTATCTAAGCCATTTGGAGGTCTTGGAAGTGACAGAAAGGGTGCAATTGTAAAACTACTTTCTAGACAACTTTATTTAGTGAAGAGATAAATAGGTGTGGTTTGCACATATGGACACGTGTCATGAGATAAAAATTGAATTGATGTGATATATAAGTCTTGAGGATTCTATATATTTGTTACATTACATATTTAATTTTTTCTTGAGTGTTCTTTATGCCCAAAGGTGAAGACAGGGTGCTGGAAACAACTGTTTCGTGAAGGATATGAGCCTTTTGGCTTGTGTTATGAATTATTTTATTAGTGAAAGCTAATTAATGACCATGGATGATTTTTTATGTTATATTACACATGTGTGATTATTTTTGGATATTTAATAATCATGGTTTTAGAATTTGTGGATTTAGCCCATCCAAGTGATGGGGTTTTGAGTTAGTTTTGAGCCAGTTGAGTGGTTTTGGGCATAAACAACATACATAGGCCCATTATGAATGTTTTAATGAAAGAGTTGGAATTTTTTTAGTTTTTTCGGTAAAAATTATGATGTAGAAACAACCTCATTTATGTTATAGAGATAAAGTGCATATACAAGTGAAGTTGTAGTTCAAATTTTAGTAAGTCTAGTGAGAGAGAAAAATGTGACTTTCCTAAGAGTGTGAAGGATATTCTAATGAATAATTTCATAGATTTTGAAGATAGAAAATATCTGATAAATTTTAGATATCATGTATGCAAATGTTGGAGACATGACAAGTCCATGAAAGAATAAGAAACATCGAGCTAGGTGAATGAGGATTCGAAGATGTGCATTTGAGCTGAATTAGTGATATCCATCAGTTTTGGTAGCAAAAAAGTTAAGAGATCATAATATTTAGGTGGATGAGTTAGTGATTAGTAATATTAGGGTTTTTATCCTCCTTGTGAATTGGGTGATTCACCAAATTAGGGGTTGGTGCTCCTTGTAGGGTTAACACTCTACTCAACTAGGGGTTGGTGTTCCTTGTGGGGTTAGTGCCTCACTAAACTTGAAACATGGAAATATAATTTTTGTGTTTCATTATGTTTTATTTCCCTTGAGAAATTTCCACTTATATTTTATGTTCTTGTGTACTCTCTTTCTCTTGGTCTTGTATATGGTTGTTTATATGCTTAAGTAAACACACATATGGTTCATGGTTGATTGAATGTTTGTATAAATGATAATGAATGATGAATGGTAAATAGAATAAATTTTTGTAGGACTGACTCACCCCATTATTAGTCCATTATGATTCTAACATTGAGATGATGTACTTGAATTTTGTTGAGCTAGTGGAGCCTTGGTGAAACTTTTGTGTGCTTTAGAATATCAAGTTGTATTCGTTGGAGTGAAAACCTTGTTTATAAGCCTAATTAAGAGGCTTAGTGTTGTTTAAGTTTTATAGGATATTTCCAACCTTTATGGTTTATTGGAGTGATTTTATATGATGGAGTAGACTATTTTTCATGTTATCATGACCTACCTTAATGTTCTTGGCTGACCTATGGTTGGTATGATGAGTCATGTATATAAAGTGCATGTATTTTCTCATTTTATAAGTTGTGATGATGGGGATGTGAGTGAGCTAGAGAAGGTGAAAGAAGAGTATAGAGGCATCAAGGGAAGATCTAAGAAGTGGCATGAAGAGCTTATAGGAGTAGATGAACAAGTCCTAAAGGTCACTTGACCTAATCAGCCGATAAAGGATCAAGATTGAGTGAAGTAGGAGAGATATTTTTTGAGAGGGTTTTTAGGTGTATGAGATAATTTTGTGATCAAATTTTGTTGGAGAAATAAATCATCAATGATATTAATATTCAAGTGGTTGAGTTAGTACTTGGTCATCCTAGGGGATTGTAGCCTCCTTTTGGGTATGGTCCCTCACTTAAATAGTGGTTGGTGCTCATTCTAGAGTTGGTACTCTACTAAATTAGGGGTTTTTGTTCCTTGTGAAGATTTTGATTCACTAAATTTCCTTTGTCTTATGTAATTTATGTAAATTTTTAGTGTGTTTTCTTCCCCTTGAGGTTTTCCCACTTCATATCTTGTGTTTATGTGTTCTCTTTTGTCTCTTGCACTTATGGATGACTGTAATACACTTAATAATATCATAAATGATTATGTATGCTGAATGTTTAATTTGAATGATGAATTCATATCATGGTAAATGAAGTAAAATTTTTAAATGACCAATTCACCCCAATCCATTGTGTTTCTAACACACAAATTGTTGAGTTTCAGTCTAGATGGAAGGTGCACGTGAATTAATAGCAACATGGGATTACATGAATGCCAAATATGTGAGGAGGAAAATAACATGTTCATCTTCTATAGTGTTATCTTATTTGAAGTGAAATGTTGAAATCATCCAGAGACTTGCTTTTCTCGAGAAGGGTTGGTCAAAATTAGTAAGAAAATGGACATTACTTTTCTCTTCAAATCTAGCAACTACCACTGATCCCACTTCTAATTGAGACACATCCTTACATATATTCATGATATATTCTAGTACTATATGCCCAAAATTACATTCAGACATGTTTCGAGAATCATTAATTACTAGAACAACCTAACATTGTATTTTATTGGGCCTTTTGTATGACAAAGCTATATTTTTTATATATAAAACTAGATTAAGATATAATGAATAAAATTTTCATATTAATCTACTTCTCAGTTTAGTAATATGATTCAAATATACTTGTTAAGGTTGGCTCCATGATCAATCTTAGGTGTTATGCCAAATCTTGTGAAAGCATTGTAGTGAGTTGACTGTAATTGTCCCAAAGTATTATAACATTTTCATGATCATTATATAACATTGATTAATAAAATATTGAAATAAATAGATGTTAAATCTAAATATGTAATAAAATATAGATTTTGACACAAGCAAGTAAGATAGAAAATATGAAACCCTAGTTATAAATGAGAAGATAAATAACTTAGTTGATTTTCAATGATGTCAAATTTGTGATGAGGTGGAAAACCTCTATAATAGAAAAGAATATTTTCGCACTCAGACCCAAAAAATGAAAATATATCAGTAATATAGGGACTAGGGTTTCTAGACAGGGTCAATGGCACCTATGGATTTACAAACCTCCTCTGGTCTCCTGTGACTACTCAAAACCTCATAAAATGTCACTTCAATGTTTTTAAACTTCAATCTTTGTCGCTTATATGTCAATGTATGATCACCACGCTATCATGAAACCTACAATAAGAAAGAGCACCTAAAAAACCCCAAAACACATCAAATCCTAAAAATAAAAAACATGTAAATGGGGAGTCAAAATGACCCCAGCGGTCACCCAAATGAGTAAACTTATGATTCAGGAATTGCACTAAATGTGATAATACATGTAGTTGTGTGTGTGTGTGTGTGTAAAATTGTGCCTTGGGTGACTCTTGTACAAGTTGCACTTGATAGTGAAAAATAACTAGATGTAGAAAATGTAGATAATTGTGTGCATGGAAAAATGAACTTCCTTTCCTATGAAGTGTATGCAGAAGAATCTAGTCCCTTTTCCCTTCTATGGATGCTATATGGATGCTTGTTTGCTCTTGTAATGGCCTTTGAATACAACCTTACATGGTGATAATAGATACTTAGTGCTTGGTCCTTATTATGATCACATAGATTTGTATTTATATTATTTCCTTGCTTGAATTTCGTAATTAACCACTAAAAGGCAAAATAGTAAGAAGTAAGATGACAAAATGAATAGAAAGGAACCAAAATATGTGAGCAAGATACAAAGAGGTTGAGGGCACCCAGAGGGGATGGGGATAAATAGGCGCTGATGTTTTAACTGGGCGTTAGCATCCAGACTCAAAAAAACTAAAGTGTCGAAATTCAGACTCGGTAAGAAAGTGTGTAAGACTAAGAAGGGAAATAGAAACCAACCAAAAATGTAAATAAAGTGATCAATTAGTACCTTTTTCACTTAGGAATAATATGAATAGTGGTATGTGATCAAGACTAGAAATGTACCCAAAGTGTGTGATTTAGTGTCTATATTTATCCCCACTTTATGTTGTTGAGTGAATTCTTGATAAAATAAAGTAGATAAGAGATGTGTACCTGATAACCATGTAGATTAATGGGAAAAATCATGTTGAGGAGACAAGAAAAAGCGTAGAGTGATAAAAAGTTAAGCGTGGAAGCTAGAGAAGAGGAATTGAAAAATGACCCTAGGGGTGAAAGCATATGTGTAGATGTCGTAGTGTACATGTTTTCAATGTTTCTTGATGCTTGATGATGTGAATTTCTCCTTCCCATAATGACGTACTTGCAAAAGAGGAGAGTAAATGAGTATTCAAATATGTGTATATGAAAATTGAATCAAAATACATAAAAAGTGTGTAAGAAAGTATGTAAAAAAAAGTGAAAAGGAACATGTGCACCTGATATATGATAAGTGAAAGAGATAGAAAGGATCGTGAAGATGTTGTAGAAGAATAATTTTTTTGGGTGATCTCATGCTAGTTGTGCTAAGTTTTAGTTTTTGGGTGATCTCATGCCAACTGTGCCAAGTACAGAAGAAGTTTATGGAGAAAAGTCTAGTGTTATTATCCAACATTTGACTACTTCCTGAAGTATAAACACCACTGCATATGGTGTGTGAAAATCCTATCCATTATGATCCAGTTCAATCCAACATGAAAGTACAAAATAAGTTGTAATGTATGTATGTTGAGTACTGAAGGACTGTGTCTATCCTATAAAAGTAATTTTGTAAACTATTGTGAACTGTGCCAAATTGAGAAAAACTGTGTAACTATGCCTTGGTCATAGGCGCCCAGGAGGTGTCAGGGGGCACTTATGAACTACTTTCTATGTTTGGTCCTGTCATCACCAATCCGGCACTATGATAATTCTTCACTGGGAACTCCTCGTGCTATGATTATTTACTAATGCACAGCCTTTAGTTTGGTGGATGTAATATGGAAACAAAACAACAACATAACACAAGAATACCATCGACTATGATAAGACAGAATGATGACAAATCTGAAATATCAAAATAAATTATAATATTAACATGAAACTGTTACAATCTCACCCATGAGGTACTTCAAGTGTTATTGACTTCACTTGCCTTTCACCAAGACTATGGGAGAAACTTTACAATTACACCTCTTAATGGCTTCTTCAACACACCTTTAAACTGATGGCTTCCTTCGCACACTTCCTACAATATTTCTCACTACTTCCTTCTATGCTAAATGAGGGGGGTGGCCTCTCTATTTATAGAACTTCCAGGCTTATCCATCTTATCTCTAAGATAGGATAAGAAATCCACTCTGACGAATCATATTCCATACCTTAACTCTTATCTGTACATGTAAGCTTATCTGTTAAGATAAGATAAACCTTATCATTTTACATGGGTTCCACATTTTTAGACTTTTTACAAATAAAATACACAAAATATTTATGACCTCACTCCTTGTCTTTATTACCAATATAATATTTCTAATTCCTAATCATGTAGACCCTACTTCTCTAATTACCCAAACTTTGACATTTTAACATTACCGGACCACTTACGACAAATATTTACTTTTTACAACATTCCTATTGTACTTTGACTGTTACCGTACTCCACATTATTGGTGGCACCATACTGACGGCGCCGTTATCTTCTATCAGACGCTACTACTAATTATACTTAACAACATCATATTCCTAATACATACATTAATGAAATAGAAATTACGGAGGAAAATTTTAGTGTCGACATCTTCCCCCTTCCTAGCTTCTACTCCGTCCTCAGAGTAGACTATTCTGGTGCTTGGAAAATCTTCAACTTGTCGTGGTTGACCCATTTCGTAATGGGAGTGCCATCCAATTCCTCCAGTCGGTACGTACCATTTTCATGCACAGCTGCTATTTTGTAGGGCCCCATCCATTTTGGAAGAAATTTTCTTTGTCTTCTTTTTTTGTATCTAGAATCATATACTAGAACCAAGTCATTCACATGAAATGGAGACCACTGGATCTTTTGATCAAAGTATTCCTTCTGCTTCATTTTCTTCTTATGGCTTGTATCCTTTGCTATTTCTCTCATTTCCTCCAGCAAATGAAGATGTACCAACCTTTCTTTTACTGAATCACTTTCATCCATCCTTTCATTTTTCATAACTCTCACAGTGGGAATATCAAACTCAATAGGAAGAACTGGATCAATGCCATAGGCCAACTGAAATGGGGAGTATCCTGTTGCTGACTTTGATGTTGCCCTATATGCCCACAATGCTGCATGAATCCTTTTATCCCATTTATGTACCTGCAAGGCTGCATCTTTTGCTAGAATTTGACACAACACAAAATTTGTTCGTTCCACCTGTCCATTTGTGCTTGGCTTGTATGTTGTTGCCTTCCTGTGCTTAATAGAAAACTTATTGACTAGGGCTTCTACCACCTCATTAATGAAGTGGCTTCCTTGATCTGTTACAATTTCTAATGGGCAACCAAATCTGGTGACAATGCGTTCATACATGAACCTTGCCACTTCATCCATGGAAGCTGTTTTCAATGGCCTAGCTTCAACCCACTTGGTTAAATAATCTGTGGCAACTACAATATACTTATTTTGGCGTGATGTAGTTGGAAGTGGACCTACAATGTCTATTCCCCACTTTTCAAAGGGACCAAGGGGAAGAATAGGACATAATGGAGCTGATGAAGTCTTACGGTTACCATGTGTTTGACAAATATCACATGTCTTACAATAATTATAACAATCTTTAAAAAGAGTGGGCCAGTGATAACCTGCATCCAAGATCCTTCTTGCTGTAAGTTGTCCAGAGAAGTGCCCTCCACATGTACCATTGTGGAATTCTTCTAGCAGTTCCTTCCCTTGATCACGTCCAACTGCCCTCTTGTACTGTCCATCAGGTCCTATTCGAAATAATACTCCATGCAGAATAGAATATGGACGACTGGCTTGAGTAATCTTTCTCTTAGTCTTTGCATTGGCACCATCAGGAAACTTGAATTCATTCAGATAATTCCAAATATCTATGTATTCACTAGGGATTGTGTCAAGGGATAACAATGCTGCATCGGGGAAATCATCATCATCACAAGATGATCCTAAACCATCATAGGCTCGAGAGAGTGCATCTGCATTGACATGCTTCTTTCCTGGCCTATCTATAATATCAAATTCAAACTCTTGTAGCAAAATTATCCATCTTGCTATCCTCCCTGATGGGTTAGGCTTATTTACAATATATTTTAGAGCCTGATGATCTGTTACAACTAGAAATTTTTGCCCTAGCAAGTAATTTCTAAACTTCTTTACAGCAAAAATGATAGCCAGAGCCTCTTTTTCAGTTACAGTATAATTTACCTCAGCACTGCTCATTTGTCTGCTCCCAAAGTAAATTGGATGTTCATTCCCATTTTCATCCTTTTGGCTCAAAGTACTTCCTAGTGCTGCATCTGAGGCATCAGTGTACACAATGAATGGCTTGCTCCAATCTGGATTCTTCAAAACAGGTGAAGACACCAGGGCTTCCTTCAATTGTCCAAAAGCTTCATGCGCCTTATTTCCTGGTTCATAAGTAACATCCTTCTTCAAGAACTGGGTTAGTGGCTGTGCAATCTTTGAGAAATTCTTGATGAACCTTCTATAGTAACCCACATGGCCTAAAAATGATCTCAACTTACTTCTATTAAGAGGAAATGGTAAATCTTTGATTTTTGAAACTTTATCAGGATCAGTACCAATACCATCTCTGGATACAACATGCCCTAACAAAACACCTTTAGAACATCCAAAGACACACTTTGTAGGGTTTAGTGAGGCTTGTGCTTCATCTAACCTTTGAAATGCTGTCTCCATCTGGTGCAGGTGGTCCAACTTGCTCCCATAGATGCAAAAATCATCCAGAAATACTCTGATGAAGGTCCCAATGTAGGGTTCGAACACCCTATTCATCAAACGCTGGAATGTTGCTGGAGCATTACACAACCCAAAAGGCATAACTCTATAAGCAAACGTTCCCCAAGGAGTGGTGAACGTGGTCTTCAGCTGATCTTTCTCTGCTATACGAACTTGGTTGTAGCCGCTATATCCATCAGCAAAACTATAGCACTCCTGGCCAGCTACTTCGTCCAAGATCTGATCTGAAAATGGAAGAGGGTAATGATCCTTCTTTGTTGCCTTATTGAGCTTCCTGTAATCAACACAAATGCGTAGCTTCCCATTCTTTTTTATTGAGATCACAATGGGAGAAACCCATTCTGAATTCTCCACAGCAAATATGAATCCTGCATCAAGCAACTTATCTATTTCTTCTTTTACAGTCTTGGAAAAATTAGGATTCATTCTATATGGCATTTGCTTTATGGGCTTAGCACCATCTACCAGCTCAATACAATGTTCTACCCAACTTACTTGACGGAGTTCCTTGTAATCAAAAGTGAATAGGTGTATGTACCTTCGAAAGAGCTGGAGGTAGGATTCCTTCTCACTCTCCATCACAGCATCACCAATCTTTATTTGTTGGAGACGATCATCAACTTCTTCTTCAGATAATTTTATGGGGTCATGAGTTGGTGTGACTGGAAGGATATCCATGACTGAAACATCCACCTCGCTTTCTTCATCTTCAGTGTCCACTTCACTGGTACTAGAGTAATCAGAGGATGTCCAATCATCAGTTTCATCACTTGAATCCACAGGTTCTGCCTTATGATGTCGAGGGATCACATTTATCTTCACCCTCTCTCTACCACGTCCAAGTGTCATGAAACCTTCATTCCAGTAGTTTCTTGCATGAACTCTCCTTAGCCATGGTCTTCCCAGCAGCATTGGGTACGCAACAGTACCATTTTTCATCACCTGAAAGTCTACCACACATACCACACCCATAACAGATATTGCCACATTTGAAACTACACCTTCTGGTTTAGTTTTTCCTTTATTTAATGACCTTAACATAAGTGTTGAAGGGCGATCAATTTTTAAACCCAACATATTCATTACAGACTCAGTCATTACATTAACTGCAGCACCTCCATCAACTAAGACATCATGAATTGAAATACCATTACATAATACCTCAGCTTGTGGAGCATAGGGATCTGCCTCTGCCTCCAAAACAGGGACCTCAACCTCCTTCCTTCTTCGAGCATTGAGTCCACCTCGCAACTCCCGCCTCTTCTCAGAAGACATAGCCAAGAGTTGACCATATGTAATATTTGCAGGCCTTTTGGATAGATCTTCCAAGATGGAGTATGGTCCTTGCCCCTGTGAAATCAGAAAATCCTGCACACCCAACTTTCTTCTCCTATGTTTCTTACTAGTTTCTTCTTTCATCTTCTTAGGATCATTTCCATCTTGATTATCTTTTTCTTTCTTTCTTTTTGTTACAAACACATCTACTTCATTATTTCTGCTCTTATCTACTACATCAAAAGAATTCACAGGTGCTTTTCCTTTATCATTATCTCCTTTACCAGATGTAGAAGCTCTATCTGGACAATTATACTTATAATGACCCTTTTTATAACAACCATAACATACAACTTCAGAAATATTTCTTTTTGGACCTCTATCTCCTCCCTGAGAACTAAATTCCTTTCCTTGAAGAAGATTAATAGTTAACTGACCCATCTTTTTTTAGCAGATCTTCATACTCAGTAGATGTACTAGGAGAAATATTTGTGCTCACCGAGAGTGGTTGTGGATTCTGGACCAAAGGTGCTGGTGTAGGCTCTACTTTAGCAACAATTTCTTTGGGCTCCTCTTCCATGCTTTCTTCTTGCCTTCTTGCAATCTCCTTTGCTTGTTCAATGGTAGCTAGGCGGTCATACTTCACTCATTGTCTGATCTCTGGCTTCATCCCAAGAATGAAGTGCTTACAGAGGAGATTATCCACGCCATTCATCAACCCATCCGCTAGTCCTTCCTTCCGGATCTGGGCATCGAGCTTCCTCCTTAGCTCTAGAACACGAGCATGATAATCCCTTATCTTCTCCTTCTCTCCTTGGGATAGCTTTGTGATCTCGATCATGAGATCTGCATATTTCTGTTGTTCACCAAATTCTTCAAGAAAACTTTCAGTTAATAAATCCCATGAATTTTTCACATTATCACCTAGTGTTTCAAACCACCTAAGTGCTGAACCATCCAAAAAGGTAGGAAAAAATTCAGTCCATTGTTCCCTTCTTATAAGGCCATTACAAATACAAGATCGCTTAAACTCTTGAATGAAAGAAGAAGCATCTTCATTAGATTGAGCTGAAAAAACAGGAATCTTTCCCATTTTCAAAAGTAACCACCGTGAAATACCAACTCACAAGTACAATCAACAAGACTTATGTGTACAAATAATTGGAATCACTATACTAGAAAGTGACTTTACACCTTTCTACAGTAAAATAGAAATGACCACGGTAAACTATGGTAAAACTTGACTTACTGCGGTAAAAACTGACTTTACTGTGGTAAACACTATTCACGGTAAAAAGTGAAGTTACTGCGGTAAATACTATTCACGGTAAAAAGTGAAGTGCGGTAAATACTATTCACGGTAAAAAGTGACTTTGCGGTAAATACTATTCCAGCAAAAATGACTTTACCATGGTAACTACTATTCATGGCAAAAATGACTTTACCATGGTAACTACTATGCACAGTAAAAACAAGGTTACCCTCTAATTGATTTTTGACTAAGTGGGAATATCTCTCCAGAAAATCCACCAACGAGGAATGGTCCCGGCAACGGAACCAAAATGTCATCACCAATCCGGCACTATGATAATTCTTCACCGGGAACTCCTCGTGCTATGATTATTTACTAATGCACAGCCTTTAGTTTGGTGGATGTAATCTGGAAACAAAACAACAACATAACACAAGAATACCATCGACTATGATAAGACAGAATGATGACAAATCTGAAATATCAAAATAAATTATAATATTAACATGAAACTGTTACAATCTCACCCATGAGGTACTTCAAGTGTTATTGACTTCACTTGCCTTTCACCAAGACTATGGGAGAAACTTTACAATTACACCTCTTAATGGCTTCTTCAACACACCTTTAAACTGATGGCTTCCTTCGCACACTTCCTACAATATTTCTCACTACTTCCTTCTATGCTAAATGAGGGGGGTGGCCTCTCTATTTATAGAACTTCCAGGCTTATCCATCTTATCTCTAAGATAGGATAAGAAATCCACTCTGACGAATCATATTCCATACCTTAACTCTTATCTGTACATGTAAGCTTATCTGTTAAGATAAGATAAACCTTATCATTTTACATGGGTTCCACATTTTTAGACTTTTTACAAATAAAATACACAAAATATTTATGACCTCACTCCTTGTCTTTATTACCAATATAATATTTCTAATTCCTAATCATGTAGACCCTACTTCTCTAATTACCCAAACTTTGACATTTTAACATTACCGGACCACTTACGACAAATATTTACTTTTTACAACATTCCTATTGTACTTTGACTGTTACCGTACTCCACATTATTGGCGGCACCGTACTGACGGTGCCGTTATCTTCTATCAGACGCTACTACTAATTATACTTAACAACATCATATTCCTAATACATTGTGATTGTAGACTGTTATATGGAGTGACTGATTCACCCAATGATGTCCCCCTCTTTTCAGGTGCATGTGACATCATAAAGAGTATGCGAACCAAAGTAGGACCTAAAGTTTTGCTGAAAATGATTCCCTACAGGGGAGGGAAGTAATTTTCTTGGTATAAATGAAGGCACACATAAGAAAATTAGATAAGAAACAAGTATTAGTGCAAACAAGATAATCATGCATATAGAATACAATATGTAAGCTAGCAAACAAGAAAACAATGTGTAAGATAACCAACAAGAATCCAATGTATAAGAAGACAATGTAGACCATGAAAAGTGGGTTAAAAACATGAGACAACACTCATGATGTCACAATACAATGGATCCTGAAGTGGCCGAAAGTATACAATGTGCACATAAGACAAAGGGAAAATCCCACAAATAATGGCATACAATATCAAACAATGACAAACAAGATATTAGACAACCATGGTAGAAAAGAGTTCCTGTAAGATAAAATTTACACATGAAGCACCCATTAGCATGTTAGGAAGATAGAAATTATGTCTAAACCGTGTATGATCTAATATAGTAGTGTGCTAGTATGAATATGAAGTAGTATAAAACTAAACAATGTAACAAATCCATATCAAAGTGGATGCTCCCAGGATCCTGTTGCGGGACTGGTAACAAGTACAATTCCAATCATCCATATTGCTATAATGATATGTGTATAGTTTTCAATCACAACTATAAGGCAAGTGAACATGCATTTGTATATAGAAAAGATAATGACATACAATGTATCTACCTAGCATAGTAAGCAAAGTGTACATGCGAGTAAGTAAACAATAATCATATGCAACCAAGATATGCAATATGTTATGAGTGTGAATGGAATGGAATGTAAAGTGAGTGTGATAGGAGCAGTGTGCAACTGGATTGAATGTGAATGAGTATGCATGAGATGAGGTTCAATTATAAAATAACCCTAAATAGTCAAGAATGAACTATATAACAAGAGTTCATCATCAAGAAATGGTTTGAATTGTGTGCTAGAAAGATATGATCATTAAAGTGTAGAGCATAGAGAGAATGTGAGTGTTTCCACTTTTTCTTAGATCATTTCTTTGGACTGTTGAAAAAACAGATAGGGTAATGGGCGTAGGAGGAATACCTATTAAAATGTTGGTTGATGGGTTGTTGTGCGCATATGAATTCCAAATCCACAGCTGATTGTGAGAGCTTCCTTTTAGCTAGGAGAAACTACCTGTAATGCAAAGCAAGACCATAAGAAGGAATTAAACAATATGGGCAGTGAACTACCTAGCATATGCTAGATCTAGGAAGTGTGATACTTCCTAGATGGCTATAAATCCATTGTTTTAAACAATTTAATGTTGTGAAAAAATTAAAATCCTATTCTAGTTTGAAATGATTTAGGTATCTCGCTTAAAACACAATAAGAAATAGATCTAATCTAACAGGCCTAAGCTAGAATAGAATCCAAAGGTCAAATGATTGGTTTTGAGTTCTACAGGTTTTACGAATGGTCTCGGGAAGATCACAGGTGGATGAGGGTGAGATGGAATTTAGTGGGTAGGTCTCTGTTTTGGGTTTGTGTGGGTAAATACGGATACCGATGTCAGTCAGGTGTTGCCGAAGTTGGCCGGCTATTGTGAAATCTGGAAAATGTCACAAAACAAGCTTTAGGTATCTTTTGTGATTGTACAAAGGACTTTGGTTGGTCGGGATGAGGTATTGGGAGATTTGGGTAGGCTTCCAGTAATGCTTTAATGGGTATATGGAGGTGGAAATGTTGGAGAAGGTCAATAGGTGGCTAGGTAAGCAATAGATGATAAAATAATGATGAAATGAAATAAACCAAAGAAGTATGACATTATACTTACTTGGATTCTAGTCCTGGATGCCTATGTGTGAAGGATGGAGGTGCTGATAAGGGGCTTGAAGGGCTGCAAGTGATCACCAGTTGAAGGAAAGCTTCTGTATGGGATATATGTGCATTACTCTTTACTTGGTTAGATCAGATCATGGTTATGCACGAAAAGATGTTTGATCTCCTTCCTTGCATGCTATGGTCTCATTGGAAGTCTCTCTCTGAAGATGTGTTATCTCTATGAGATGTGATAATGCTCACCAACCTCTTTGCTTACAACTTCCAAACTCGAGAATAAGGTTATTTTGGAGTTAAAAGGGTTACCGACAGTAATTTTTGGCTTAACCGATGATAGTTAGGGGTAACCGGCGTCAGTTCAAGGTGGGATTTGTTAGGTTTACTAAACTAGGGAGATCCTCTTGATTACTCACCAACCTCTTTGCTTCCTCAAATATTGTTTTGGTTAAACCATGGATTATACTGGGATCTTCTTTTAAGCATGTGGGAATGTGGTTAGATAGAATGTAGGCTTTGATTTTTAGGGTTTGGGTAAGTCTTAGTTAGCTATGGCAACTTACTAAGAATAGGTCTTAGGTTGAGTTGGCTTGGTGAGGTGTCTAAGTGAACTGCATGTGTGGATATAATTTAAAATAAGAAATTCAAATAATAAATATAGTGAGTATAATGCATTAATTTAATTAAATTAATATTAGTGGGGTGAAAGGGTTCATGGCTAGGTAAATGTGATGAAGGGTGCTTATTTGTCGAGGGACCAAAGGGGAGTGTGACCTAATTTTAGTGTCTATATTTTACCCCTTTTTGTTATGTAGCTTGTATTGATAAGCGACGCTAACAAAAATAAGATGTGGTTGCGCCATGTGTGGGTGAAGGTGATCCCCCTCAAACTAGGAACTGATGAGGTAGCAGGAATAATCGGTGAGTGGTTTGATAAAAGGTTAATATGAGGAAAATTGGGCTTAGGGGAAAAGGGTAAAAAGGTCTACTTAGGCCATTCTAGGTAATGGGTCAGGGTCAAAGGTAGCAACAGTTTAATGCACACACATGAATAAACTACAACACACTACCGAGTTGAAGAGTAGGCTAAACCCTACATCGTCTAAGGTTAATAGGTTTATCCAAACAAGGTTAAAGTGAATCTAGTATCCAAGGTATAGGATATGGTCAGGAAACAAAACGTAGGTTAGGTGCAGGAATGTTTAGGTATGTTCTAGTACATCAAAGGTAGGGTTAGGATAAACAGTCACGACAATAGGATAGGTAAGGCCACTATGTTAAAAACACAGGTAACAGTGCCACAAGGTATAGCGAACACATGAGGTCAAAGGTCACTAGCGATGGTCTTAGGTCCAAATATCGAGGTCACGGCATGGGTAAGGCCAAGGTAGGGGTAAAATAATGAGTCCCAAAAGGAGGAAAAATGGAGGTAGTATATGAAGAGGTCAGGAAAGGTAAGGTAAATGGGTTGGGTAAAGGATCAAGGTGAAGGGTGGGGTAAAAAGGGGATTAAAGGAAGGTAATGTGTAGGTGAGGATGATCGATGATAGCCATGGAAAACTGACGTCAATATAGGAAAACCAACGACGGTGAGGTAGGGCATGCGACCGATGCCAGTCATTGGTAATCGACGTCAGTTAGGTCGGGTTGGTTATAAAAAAAAAAATCCATGTTTTTTTTATTCATTTGTTATTTAGTGAAGTGAGAAAACAACAAAAAAGGAGAGAAAAGAGAGAAAAGTTTCTAAAGGAGATAGGGGACAATGAGTTGGCAGTGTGATTGGACGAGGGTTGGGTTGGTGAGTAGCGGGTCCACGCGATCAGGGTGAAAGATTTGATTAGGCATAGGTTGCGAGGAATTATTCGGTGATGGTAGAGGTCAGTGAGGGATCAGGCAGGCCACCGGCACAGTGGCCAGATGTGCCACTGAGATGGCAACATCATAATGAGGTAAGCACCCAATGCTACATTGTTGATTAAATAGATTAGAAGTGTGGAGTATTTTTATTTAAGGTTTTTGTGGGGTTTTTGTGTTTTGTGGGTGGGAAAAAAATAAAATTTGGGTATGGGGGGGTAATAACAGGCTAAAAGAGGGAGGGAAAGGGTAGTAAATGGTATAGTTGGGGGTGGGTAGAGGTCCAAGGGTAGTTTTAGGTCATTATAGGTGGGGTAAAAAGGGAAAGGAGGTGATTATTGGAAAATGGGGGGTTTGGGGAAGTCACAGGATTTTATGCGACAGTGACTGGCATCCGTCAAGTTCGGCTGGCGTCAATCGGCTAAAACCGGTATCGGTCACCAAAAAGGTGACTGATGCTAGTTACGTGGTAACCGTGGTTGATAAAGGTTAACCGGTATCTGTCACCAATCAGGGGCCGAGACCTATGGGACCACCACAGACCGTGCCTGTATCTAGGTTACGGGATGCCCTAGGTGAGGCGAGATATTATCATGACCAGATTATGGTGGCCAGAGATAGATTTTATATCCTATGCTAAGTACAAGGCACAATAGGCGTACAGTGAGAGGATAAGATCCTACATTCATAATGTGGAGAGCACAAGAGGTCATCGAGCTCTAAGGGGAACCAATCAGGGAGAGGTCACATAGTGCACTTAATGACCACCACTAGGTGAGGTATCAACAGGGACACAGGAGGCTAAGGACACAGGAGGCTGAGCGTACAGGTGACATAGAGATGGAGGACATCCAGCGAGATGCCTTATATGTAGTCACCTGATATTTATGTACATTAGTTATTTTTTTGATATATACGTCGGCCTGTGTACCGAAGATAGTTGTATTTTTTATCACATATTGGCCTATGTGCTGACGACAGTGAGGATGTATGAGTGATTTGTATATTTTAAGCATATACCGGCATGCGTTCTAAAGACATTTTGTATTATATATCGGCCTATGTGTTGACATTTTGAGATGATGGACATGATGAGATACATATTGAGATACACATATTGATTGATATGATGAGATACATGGTATTTTATGATGTGTTGATGTGCTTATGAGATATTGGTTTATGGCTTGTGTAGATGAGATATGGATTTATTACATTGATGTGGATGGAAATTAGGTGAGTTAGGCATGATGGAGCTAGGTCAGTTTAGGAATGGATGAGTTAGGTTTTGGTTAGGCATGGATTGAGTTAGGTTGGTAGGCATGGTTGAGTCAGGTTGGTAGGCATGGTTGAGTCAGGTTTTGTTAGGCATAGTTGAGTTAGGTTGGTTAGGCATGGTTGAGTGAGGTTTGGTTTAGTGGCGATTCATTATTTTATGCAATGAATGATAATATGGGTCATATGTGAGATGTGCTATAAGCTATGCATAGTGATGATAGAGAAATGGTAGGTGTAATAAATGTTTAAAATATGAAGCAAATTGTTATGTATGTGGCTTAATTTCCAATTTTGTATATAAAAGGGGAAATAAGTGAAATGTGACGTAAATGGTGAGTTAGGCATGGTTGATGAATTATTTAGGGTAGAGAATGGCTGAGCTAACCTCTAAGGGCCCCGTGCCCTCAGAGTGCTGCCTACATAGTTCCGGCGAAAAGGGACATCAAGCTGATGTAGTTCTCCCATAAGCTAGGGAAGAAAATGAGAAGGTGTGAAAATGAGTTGATAGGTGTTTGGACATTTTGTGGGAATAGGTTTGATAGGTGTGGATGGATTATAGTCGAAAGAAGGAGATTACCCCAAAAGTAAGCATCGAGGACCAAGTCCTGTATAAGGTAATCAAAATGTAAACAAAGATAGTTAAAAGATAAAAGGGGGCAATAAAGCCACCTGATTAGGTAGGATCATACCGAGTAGATCATACCTTGGACGATGTGATGAACATAAGACCCTAAATACATTACACAATTGACATGTTCTATGATGAAAAGTAGTCACATGATCACCAAATGTATAAGTTCCAATAAGTCCCTTAAGGAAGTAGGAAATGAGAGTGGGCATGGTTCACAGGGTGAAGAGTAGATAATTTTTAATTTTATTGGTATGAGGTAGCTGGCCCTTCGGGCAAGAGATCCTAGGTCACAATGGGGCAAGTCCATGACTAAAAATTTTTTTTGTTTTTGACTTATAGTTGAGATAGATTAATCGATGAGGGAAGTCTATATGGGAAAAATTGAACTCCTTGAGGTCTTCATGAAGCTGATCAATGCGGGAAGCTTCGGTTGCTCTCATTTTTTTTGTGTTTTTTTTTTTGGAAGAGGTTTACATAGTTTTCCTTCATGGGAGAAATCTATTTATAGCAGTGGTTTGGTCGAGAGGAAGATGTCATTTTGAGGGATTCATCTTTTTATTAAAATTTTGACTCAAGGAGTTTGGTCCCATTGTGAGGTCTTTGCAGTCATTGAAAAGACCAAGGTGAAAGATAGGACTCTTATTCAAAGAGCAAGGTGAAATGACCATGAGATCTCATCTAGAGGTAGAAAAAAAATATCCATGAGAATCATGTTCTGTGTAGTGTCATGGTACACATATTTAAGGGAAGATAACAAGTGACGAGTACTCACATGATTCTAGTTTAGTCATTAGGGAGGTGTATGGAGTGGGTAGCGCTTAAGGGACGAGATGGGGAGAGACAAAGGGTGAGGTAGGACAACGAGGTCAACAATAGAATGGTTAAAGATGTAAGGCATTAAGGGGCTCAGGTTTAGGTTTACGCTCAAGAGAAGATAAATGATAAGCACCTGATCCATAGGTATGAGTCATGATGTATGGTCCAAGCCAATTAGGAGCAAATTTACCCTGTTTACTTTTTTCTGCTTTTGTTACATGTTGATTTTATTTTAGGACAAGGTCACCAACTTGGAAGGTTTGTTCTTGAACACATTTTTCATAGGCACATTTGATACATTGTTGGTAAACTTGAAGGTGATCCAGAGCGTTAAGACGACATTCATATAATAAATCTAGTTGTGCTAAACGGTCCTAACGAAATTCATCATTAGTGAGTGGTTCATGGCGAGAAATATAGAGTGAGGGGATTTGGACTTCGAGAGGCAGAACAACCTCTATAATGTAGACCAGAGAAAAGGGTGTGGCTGTAGTGGAAGTGAAAATACTAGTGTGGTATGCCCATAGGGAAAAAGGAATGTGTGTATGCAAATCCTTCCCAGTATCATCAACCAGTTTCATGATAATTTTGTTGAGGGTTTTGTTAGTGGATTCGGCTTGGCCATTGGTTTTTGGGTAGTAGGGTAATGAGAAACTAAGCTGAATGCTGAAGATGTCGTAAAGTTTTTGCAATGTTTTCTTTTTGAATTGTTTTCCATTGTCATGATGAGGCAATGGGGAACACCAAAGCAAAAAATGATGTGGTGGTTAATGAACTCACATATTTTCTCAACTTTCATGGAAATTATTGGGATGGCTTCTACCCATTTTTTGTAGTATTCGGTAGCAGTGATGATCCATTGATAGCATTGGGAAGAATGAGGATTGATTTCTCCAACAAGATCCAAACCCCATTGAGAGAAGGTCCAAAGGTCACGAGCGACCCGTAAGGCATGATTGGGTGTATGATGAAGGTTGGAATATTGTTGGAATTTTACACAATGTTTGACATAGTCACAACAATCGCGGTTAAGGGTCGGCTAGTAATAGCCTAGGAAAAGAATACGCTTAGCAATAGAAAGGCCACTAAAGTGACCTCCACATATGCCATCATGAACCTCGTTAATGGTATAAGGAATTTTAGAACTTGTGAGGCATTGTAAGAGAATACCATCAAATCTGCGCTTATAGAGGATTCCTCCTAGGATAACGTAATGAGAGAACTTTTTAAGGAAGGTGCGTTGTCCGTTACGGGTTAGATCAGGAGGTAAGATGGAGAGAGAGAAAGGTAGTCAGAGTATTGTTTATACCAAAGGTCACTCATGTCAGGGGTATTGATTCTGATTGAGTAAACATCATGAGGTAAATAAGAAGGTGAATGGAGGCATTGTACAGTGACAAAGATTTTGGAATGGGTGGGGTGAAGCGGTTATTTGGGAAGTTAAGTAGACCATGGTATCTATAAATTTGTTGGTGGAACGTGGGATGGTTTGAAGGGTGTAACGATCAAAGGTAGTCAAAAGTATGTCTACATGATTTTAATGCTTTTGAAGTATCTTGTTACAAAATTGGTACATACCATTGACTTGGTTTACAACCATTTAATAATCACCAAAGATGTTGATTGATTTGACATCTAGGGCATAGGTGGCTTGGAGACCTAGTACGAGAGATTATTATTCAGAAATATTTTTGGTGCACTCAAAATATAATTTGAAATACAAAAGCATGGGTTCTCCATCGAGAGGAATGAGGATAATACCAGCCCTACCCCCACGCTGACACTTGGAACCATAAAAAAAGAGTTTCATTTGATAAAGAGGTTCGTCTAGGGAAAGGGTAGCAATCGACTCATCTGGAAAGTAAAAATTAGAGGGTTGATCCCCGAAAATAGGTGCATCAGCCAATTGGTTGGCGATAGCTTGGCCCTTGATGGAATTTTTATGAATGAATTTATGGTCAAGATCAGATAAAAGCATAAGCCATCATGCGGCATGCTGATTTTGATAAGGTTTTGCATACATGAAGTGTAAGGGGTCGGTGTTGGTCACAACATAGGTTTTGTGGTTGAGTAGGTATGACAGAGATTGGTGGCAATGAAAACTAAGGCTAAGAAATTTTTTTTGGGATGGGAGTATCGGGTTTCATATTCCAAACGAGTATGGCTGATATAATAAACCACCTGCTCCCTGTGTTTTTCATCGCGATGAACAAGCATGGCTCCCAAGGAGTGATCGGTAGTGGATATGTATAGATAAAAAGGTTGATCATCTTTAGGTGGGATAAGTACGGGTGGTTGGAGAAGGTATTTTTTTTAAGGCCTTAAAATATTTGTGACAGTCATCATCCCATTGAAAGGAGACATCCTTCTTGAGTAAATGATGAAATGGTTGGCACCAATCCGATATTTGTGAAATGAAATGGTGAATAGACTATAACTTACATTGTAGGCTACGAATTTGTTTAAGGTTAGTGGGCAGAGGCATTTCCAGAATGACCTTGACTTTAGTAGGGTGAACTTCTATACCACGGAGGGAAAATATACATTCCCAAGAGCTTTCCCGAGAGAACCATGAAGAAGCACTTCTTAGGCTGAAGGCAGATGTAATATTTAATCAGGCGGTCAAAGATGGTTTTGAGGACGGCAAGGTGCTTGGAACAATGTTTATATTTGGCTAAGATATCATCCACGTAATCTTCTAATATGTGATACATGATGTCATGGAAGATGTAAGTCATAGCTTATTGATATGTGGCACTGGCATTTTTAAGGCCAAAAGGAATGACTCGATAGTAGAAGGTCCCCCATGGGGTGATGAATGAGGTTTTGTGTTTATCTTCTGGGGCAAGAAAATTTTGGTTATAACCTGAGAAGGCATCCATGAGTGATAGCATCTCATGACTAGTGGTAAGGTCAACCAACTGATCAATACCAGGTAAGGGAAAGTCATCTTTCAGGTAGGCTAGGTTGAGGTCACGGAAGTCCATGCAAATGCGGAGCCCCCCTATTGCTTTAGTAATAGGGACAATGTTAGAAATCCAATGAGGATAATCAATGGGTAAGATGAAGGAAACTGAAAGAAGGCACTGAAGTTATTATTTGACAAGAAGAGCAATACGAGGGTGCATTTTCCTCAGCTTTTGTTTGATGGGTTTGGCATAAAAAATGGTTACAATATTGTGGACCACTATGGTGGGGTCAATACCAAGCATGTCTATGTAAGGACCAAGGGACAGTCATGGTTATGATCTTTGAGAAAAGAAGTGATAACTTATTTTTCAACAATATCTAAAGATTGTCTAATCTTTAGGATGTGCATGTCATCTTGAGTATGAATGTTGATCTCGATAGTAGATTCATTATACACAGTTTGCTTCTCAGAGGGTAACAATCAATGAATAAATGAGTCTTCTGCACCAAGGTAGGTGAGTATGGATTCATCATCCTAAAATTAAACGTCGTTAATTGTAGGGGCCTCAGGATACATGAAGGGAAGAGTGGAAGGGGCCTCACCCTCATGTTGATAAGTCAAAGGCCCCAAGGAAATGGTGTTCATGTAAAATAAAGTTAGGAGGGATAGATTTAGGATCCATCGACTCCGTCAGTGAAAGTGGTGATGAAGGTGGAGTGGGTGAAGAAGGTGGAGAAGGGCTAGTGTCCTTAATGAGTTCAATGCAAGCCTATTTGGTAGGAGGTTTGGGGAAGTTGATACCACTATGGTCATTATGTTTACAGGTGGTACATGGAATAATGGTATGATGGCCTTGCTCATAAAATCCAAAACCAAAACCATTCCATGCATAGCGGTGCAGGAAGGTGTGGGTGAAATGGTGATTAGTAAGTAATTGGAAGTTAGTAGAAAATGGGTGGGTTTGTGATGGTGGTTTAGCTGTGTAAGTGGTAGTATCAATTCCCCCATAGGTGAGACTAGTACGAAGGTGGGGAGGACCACAAAGGAGACGTTCTCCTATACGGTGATCATAGCGAGGTTTTTGGCAAAGGATTCCATACTCTTGTGGAGTAAGAAATGTGTTGACACTATATAGGCGGTACTCCCCTAGAGTGAGGTGTTGAAAAACACCTTCCAAGGGATCAGTGGTTGGTATGTAGGTAGCCAGTATGGATAATGTTTCGGAGGTCGATGCGGAGGTGGAGTGAATGGATTGGGAAGCGGATGGGATGGCCATGGAGGTTATGGAAGTGGTAGGAATGGAGGAGGTGTGTATGGTAGAAGCAGTGGCTGTATTAGTAGGTGGAGGTGTATGTGAAGTGATAGTGGTCGTGGAGGTAGATGGCTTGATAGGTATGAGCACATCATTGGGTCGGTAAAGCATGTTTCATGTTTTAAAAGGTTATGGGTCATTTGGAATGGTATAGATGTGTCCTTCGTGTTCAAAATTTACACAACGATGAAAAGTGGAAGGAATGCAACCCATGACATGGATCCAGGGTCTACTAAGCAATAGGTTATATTGGAATTCCCCCTCCAAAATGTAAAACAATTCGGGAACAATGTGGGGGCCCACATGAATGTGGAAGATGACGGTGCCTATTTTAGAGGTGATAGCATCATTGAATGAACGCAACATGACTGGGTGTTTATGAATGTAATTTTTAGGTATGCATATTTGAGCGAATGCATGGGATGAAATGATGTTAACGCTAGCGCCCCCATCAATCATCACATGGTGTACCCATATGTCATTGATGTGGACAGAGATGAAGAGGGTTGGGTTTGGGTCATTGTTTTGGTGTGGAACGATCTCTTCCTCTAAGAAGCTAAGGGAGGCCACTTGGTGAACAAGGTGGAGTGAAGATGAAGGTGGTAATTTGGTGGAAAAGGCTACATGATGGGGTGTGATAATGGAGGCTATGGGTGTAGGGTCATTAGGTAAAACCTCAATTGATTGAAAAACCTCCATGAGAGCTTGACGATGGGATTTTGAGGTTTGGATGAGGTCATATAAGGAAATTTTGAGGGGTGATTTTTGTAATTGTTTGAGCATGGTGTGATGTGTGATGCCATTAGAAATGGGGTACATGGGGCTGCGAATAGTTATTTTAGGTATAGGTGTAGATGGTATGTTGGGTATAGGATTGGTTGGTGGGTCAATTGCCTTTTCTTTACCCTTCTGTGCACATGTAGTGACGTGTATCATGTTGATTTGAGGGGAGTTGGAAAATGGATAAGGTGTAGGGTGAGTGGTATAATGACACGACGGGAAAAAACCTACCGAAGGAGATAAACCCTGTGAGGTCAGTTGGGCGCAACGACATTTGGGTGGTGGCATGGAAAGTTCTCTAATGTGAACCATGTTAATTTGAAATCTTGGGGATAGCTCTAGGAGAGGTGAGGGTGGAGGTTGTGGTCATTGAGTGGGTAGTGTGGGAATGGGTGTTGGTGAAACATGATCCTCGTTGAGAAGGTTGTCATCATCAAAGTTGGTTTCTGGTGGACACAATTGGATAAGAATAGTTTTCAAGGCCTTGAAATTCTCCACATCATGTCTTGGCACATGATGGTATGCAAAAATTTTATTATCGTCAAACCCTTTTGGCTTGGGTTTGAGGGGGACGTAAGGTCTGAGTGGTGGTAATGTGATGACAGAGGTTTCCAGGAGGTTGGTTAAAATTTTGGCATAAGACCCTACTAGTGGATCATAATGGGAAGTAAACGTAGGTTTGGGTGTAGGTGTAGGTGATTTTTGAGGAATGGTCTTTAGAAGAGGAGGGGGTCGAGCCATGGGTTTGGGTGCTGGTGTGGTTTTAGGTGTTGTTCATGTTTGTTTAGGTATGGGTATAGTATATGGACAGGTAAGAGGGTGTGTGGTCATTTCGACTACCTTATTGTGGGGTAGTGGAGTTTTATTTTTTGGTTGCACCTTCTTGGGTAAAGGTGATGTGGATGTATGAGGTCCAGAAGGAAAAGTTGATGGAGGAAGAGGGCGAGTTACCCATGGGGATAACGGGGGTGCTATGAAGGTAGATGATGTGGGTCGTACTCGAGGTGCGCAAGACAGCGACTGAAGTGTAGTGGGTAGTGAGGAAATAGCTAAGGGTATTTGAGGTATGGATGGTAAAGAGGCTGCAAGTGTAGGTGTAAGTCAAGTTGGGCATCTGGATTGGTCAAAGGTTTGTGAGGAAGGGATGAGTTGTTGTGTTTTTGGTTTATTGATGGGTAGAGGTTTCTTGACCATGTGGGGAAGCTGAGATCCTAAGACGGATGGTACAAGTGCAAGTGTGATTTGCGCAGCTGGGGTATGAGTTCTATGGGTTTGGTGCTTCTGTTTGGGTGTTGGAGTAGGTATGGTGTTGACTTTGGAGGATGTTTCTAGATCCAGTTTGATAGGAAGATGAGTAAGTTTGGTGGTCGGGGTGACCCCTAAAGTGGTAATGGGTTTAGTCGAAGCAAATGTTGTAGGTATGGGTTTGGGTTTAGGTGTAGGTTGAGTTATGGGTAAGGGTGCGGTGTGAGCTATAACAAGTGTCATGGAAGGGGTTGTGATAAAGGTTATTATGTTTGATTCAATTGGTCGAAATGTTTTTGGGTAGATTGTGGAGGTATCGGCAAGGGATCTCTACATTTGTGTTGAGATGGGGAGTAAAAGGCACCCCCATAGTAGAGCCCTATCCACACAATCTAAGTGATCAGCCAAATGTGAGAACGGAACGTCTGCAGGTGGAGTTGGTGAGGACCTAATGGAAATTCTCGTAAAATGTGTCTTAGAGATGGGGAATTGGCTAGCTTCAGCCTCCATGGGTAAGAGAGCCGAAAGTAGGTCTGTAGGATCTTGGGTGGCTGATGGAGAATGCTCACCAAGAGGCAAAGGTATATCAACTGGGTCTATGATAGGCGGTGGAGATGATGGGTGCTCCTCTATAGGTGGAGGAGGTAATAGGTGCTCCTCTATGGGTGGAAGAGGTATTGTAGCTAAATGATCTTTAAGGGTGAGATGGTCTCAATGTTAGCGAAAGATTCCTCAGTAGGTGATGAAGGAGATGAAAGGTGTTCCTTTGTTGGTGAAGAAATAGGGGAGGTTGGTTCTGACACGGAAGGAGGATTTCAGGCTACGATATCCTCTATGGAAGGAATATGGGGTAATTGGGAGGTGACAGGTGTGTCATTAAAGATAGTGTGAACCTCGCGGGTATGGGTATCATGAGTCGAGGGCTCATCGGTTTGATCAGATGAAGGGGCATGGTTAGGAAATGGTTTCTTGAAGATATGTAGGTTTTGGTTGGCATGTGCATTAGGATTATCCATGGTTAACTCGCCTTTCTCGAGCATTTCTTGGACAATATTTTTTAAAGTGATGCAGTTACCATCACTATGACCCTTTACTCGATGATAATTATAGAAATCATGTTCTTTATACCATGCAGGCATGGGGCGAGTAGGGTCAAAACCAATGTGTGGTTTTATTGGTGGAAGAGTGATGGCTTTGGCTTTGATAAGATTTTCTAAGACAGAAGAGTAAGGCTCAATGATTGGGGTATATTTCTACTACTCTTTTCTGAATTGAAAAGTCTAGACAGGTGAGAGATTAGATGAAGGGGTAGCTTGATTTGATGGATGTCTTGGGCCAGACTTAAGTACCACTGCATTAGTGGTGCCCTTAGCTTTTGAATAATTGGTCTATGGTTTGGAAGAAGAAGAGGTATCATTCGACTTGAATGCCAAATTCTTATTGCGTAACTGGATTTTATTCTCTTTGATGGCCCGAATCTCCAACTTTTGTGCCATAGTGAATGCTTCATCGAATGTTCGGAAGGTTTAGACCTACAAGGTCGGTGAGATATGCCCTGCACAAGCTCGTGTAAAGAGATCGATGAGTTATATTTGTGGTAGTTAGAAGGTAAGTTGGTTGATCAAGCTGCGCCAGTGAGCGACAAAATCTGCGATAGATTTGTCCTCATACTGACATGTGGAATACAAATCGATCATGGTAATCTTCTTAATGATATTGATAGAGAAATGATACAAGAATGCTTGGGCTACCTAATTAAATGAGAATATAGAGTGTTTAGGTAACCCACTATATCAATCTAATGCAGGTCTAGTGAGGGACATGGGAAAGGTTCTCAAGGGCAAGGCATCATCATGAGCGATCAAATAACACCCGTGTTTGAATGACTACAAATGCTACTGTGCATCTTCATTTCTATTGAAACGATTGAATTTTGGCATCTCCTAATGCATGGGGTATGAATGGATAGGAATGGATGGGTGAATGGGCTCGTTGCAAATCTCATCGTAGGTGAGAGTGTTGTGAGCTAGAAACCGATGCCTCCAATGTCTGCATCTTGTCCAACATCAATTTAATTAGGTCGTTGGTAGGTTGCAATGATTGGGTGCCTCCTATAGCATGAGAGGGTTGGTTTTGGGCATATAATGGGGGTGGCACTCCAGTGTATGGTGCTGCCATGTAGGTTGATTGAGAAGAAGGTAGTGAAATAGGGGGTACGTACCCAGAATGTATAATGGATGAAATGGGAGGTTGTTGATAGTATGTATATGGGGGTGGAAGGGTTGTGGTAACCCTAGTAGCAATAGGGGCTAATGATTGTGGAATGGAAAGGACCATGTTCTGAAATGGGGTAGGGGTCACTGACATTGGAGGCGGTAATATAGCTACAGGTATGTGTTAGACATTAGGGGTGGATGAGGTTGTGTTTGGGGTAGTCATCGAGGGTACGGTGGATGTAACGAGGGCCACGGAGGTAACAAACACGGTAGTCATAGTGGGTATATGACCTAACTGTAAAATTACTGGGGGTAAGGTGGATGCAGGAAACATGGAGCCAAATGGGGTCGATGCGGAAGTGGGTGTGAGAGTCAGAGGGATAGATACAGGTATGTCGTACATCAACTGACCCGAGGCATCTCGAGAGGATGAGTGGGAAAGATAAAACTGCAAGGCAGTAGATTTCTAGTCAAGTACTCATGCGAACTCCTCATCTTTGGTAATGATAGTAACAGGCTTGATGGGATCCATGACTGGTGATAAAATAGAAGGTGGTGAAGGACTAGGTGGGAGTGGTTTAACAACTGGTGTGAAATATAAGTGTGCTTTCTTGTCTTCGAGTCAGCACCATGTGAACTAGTATTGATCAGATAGGGCTGCTTCCCTATAAATCACACAAAGAATAGCAGGAACAAGTGAATCTGGTCAAAAAAAGTAGATTAAGTACCAAATGGTGGCTGGAATGTGAAACAGGATACCCGATGCCGGTTAGGGAAAATTGATGCCGGTGAGGGGTAAACCACTGCCGGTTACTATAGAAAATGACAATGAGTAAACAACGAGGCAGAAGGTAAAATCTGAAGATGTTTGAAATGCCAATGGGAATAATGATAGTGACAGGGACTGTGAAAAGTGGAAGAAAATGAATTAAAATGTCCTTTTGAGTAGGTTAGCAAAGGAATTTGGAATCGACGTCAGTTGGGTGTAACCGATGGTGGTCAGAGGTAACCAATGATGGTTACTATGAAATTGAAATAGTGATGAAAGATAGTGGTTGTGAATTAAAATCTGATGTAGAGTTAGACCCAAAAAATTGAGAATGATGAGGATATGGCCCAAGCACACTCAGGTGAAGCCAGAATACACCATATGTGATGAGGAGCATGTAAGGATGAACAAAAAAAAGTGATGAACATGATCTCTCACCTCAAAACGTAAGCTAAGCTAAAACACTAAGAAAATACTGATCCTAGGAGTGCCTTTTCTATTATGTTTGTTTAGCTTATGCTATTTAGGGACTGACACATGAATTGTGAAATAGTGTTTTTGGTGAGGATGGATTCCTATAAAGAAGGAGATCTAAAAGGTGATGTTTCAGGTATGTTATGGTGGGGGCGGGCTTCGCTCTGAAGTATGAATCGACAGAGTAGTGAGATGGGTGCCCACTATGTGGTGATCATGTCATCACCTACAACTTCTTCTAGGTAGGATGTTATTTAAGAATGTATGTATTTTGAAGTTTAGTGAGGTCTGGTAAGACTCAGAGAAAGAGAAAAGGATAAAAGTGCTTTTCTACAATTTGTTTGTCAACCATCAACTAGGCATGACTTCCAGCGTATAGGTTGCCCTGTCAATTAATGTGAGCTAATTCAATAAATAAATATGGAATGCACTTATTTTTAAACCCAAATCGAAAATGTGAAATTAGATGACACAATAAGATGAAGAGGAAGAGGGATGTTCTTTCACTACAATGCAGAAAACATGAAGAAATGGTTGTTTTTAATTACACCAAAAGAAAAGTTTCTTTTAGAGAAAATAGAAAGAAAAGGTGGATTACCAAGGAAGAAAATTAGTGTGTATGCTTTTCAGAAGGGAAACAAACACACAATTTTTTCCTAGGAATGAATGAAATGCAAGTAACCCCAGATAGGTCCCACCAGGGGTGCCAAAATATTTCACCTATTTCTTAGATCATTTCTTTGAAGTGTTGATGAGAACAGTTAGGGTAACAGTGCATAGGAGGAATACCTGTTCAAATGTCAGTTGATGGTTTCTTGCACATGTATGACTTATGAATCCATAGTTGATTGTGAGAGCTCCCTTTCTGCTAGGAGGAACTACCTGTAATGAAAACAAGACCACCAGAAGGAGTTAAACAATATGGGCAGTGAACTACCTAGTGTATGCTAGATCCAGGAAGTATGATACTTCCTAGATGGCTGCCAGTCCATTTTTTAAAAGAATTTAATGTTGTAAATAAATTAAATCCTATTGTTATTTTAAAATGATTTAGGTATCTCACTTAAAACACAATAAGAAATAGATCTAATCTGACAGGATAAGCTAGAATAGAATCCAAAGGTCAAATGATGGGTCTTTGGGTTCTACAGGTTTGATAGAGGTCTCGGGTAGATCACAAGTGAATGGGGGTGAGATGAAATTAGGTGGGTAGGTTGATGTTCTAGGCTATGTGGGCAAATACAGAGACCGGTGTTGGTCAGGGGTGACCGACAGCGGTTAGGTCTAACCGGTACTGGTTACTGTAAGATCTGGAAATGTCATAGAACAAGCTTTTGGTCTCCTTTTTTATTGCACAAAGGACTTTGGTTGGTCAATATGAGGTATTGGGTGACTAGGAGTAGGATTTTATGAGGTTTTAATGGGTATATGGAGGTGAAAATGTCAGAAAATGTCAGTAGGGGGAAAGATAAACAATGGATAATAAAATAATGATGAAATGAAATAAACCAGGAACGTATGATGTTATACTTACCTGGATTCCAATCTTGAATGCCTGTGTGTGAGGGATGGAGGTGTAGATGATGGGTTTGAAGGTTGCAAGTGATCACTAACTGAAGGAAAGATCTTCTGCATGGGCTGCATGTACACTCCTCTTTGCTTGGATAGATCAAATCATGGCTGGGGATGGCTATGTAGGAGAAGATGTTTCAATATCCTTCCTTGCATGTGGGTTTTTTGCTAGAAATTTGCTCTCTAAAGATCCATTATCTCTCTGAGATTTGTTCTTGCTCTTCAACTTTCTCCCAATGTTTTCCAACCTTGAGAATAAGGTATTTTAGGGATTCAAAGGAGTAACTGATGGCGGTCCGGCTTAACTAGCAATGGTTAGGGGTAACTGACGTTGGTCAAGGTGGGATTTCCTAGGTTTACTAAACTAGGGAGATCCTCCTAATTTCCTTGGATATTGTGTCCAAATCCCACAGATTATACTGAGAGCCTCTTGTGAGCATGCGAGAATGTGGTTAGAGGGAATGTAGGCATTGATTTTTAGGGTTTGGGTAAGTCTTAGTTAGTTATGACAACTTACTAAGAATAGGTCTTAGGTTGAGTTGGCTTGGTGAGGTATCTAAGTGAACTGCATGTGTGGATATTATTTAAAATAAGATATTTAAATAATAAATATAGTGAGGATAATGCATTAAATTAATTAAATTAATATTAGTGGGGTGAAAGGGGTCATGGCTAGGTGAATGTGATGAAGGGTGCTTATTTGTCGAGAGACCAAAGGGGAGTGTGACCTAATTTTAGTGTCTACAGTGAGTATGGTGAGGGTCATTTCAAATTGATACTCTCAATAGTTGAGTTTGAACCATAAAAGTAGAGTGCATCATAGGGAACTATGTTGCAATGAATGTGTGCTAGAAATATATGTCATGAATGCATTGAGTGTGTCATGGGTAGTGTGTATGATGTGAGGTTCATGTATGTAGTATGCCCTCAACAGTCAAGTATGAACCAGAGCACAGGAGTGGGTCATCAGGTGATGATGATACAATTGTATCAAGATGTGTAACACACATGTAAGAGACTAGATGTGAAGTGTAGAGTATGTAAGACACTTGATAATGCTATAAAGGGGGGAAGAGTAAGCATGATGCCCACCAAGTAGGTTAGTGACATATAAATACGTGATGATGTAAGAAATACATTGCGATGGTGATAGAGTTTGACATTTATCATAAGTAAGCATATTATTACCACAATGGTGGGTAAAATTGTGGTTGGATGCGGGGTCGAATGGAAGTCAAAAGAGGCCATCTAGAATTTTCTTTAGTGAGTGGTTGCTTGTTTGGTAATGATGATGTTGCATAAGAATTGAAAGGATGAGGTGTTGTATTGCTTTTTAGTAGAAATTTCTTAGGTTGACTTGATAGCACTATAGATGACTTGAGAGGAGGTAGAGTGATACTAATTTTGAGGGGCAGTTTCTTGGTTTGAGTGGATTGTATACATAATTCTTAAGTGAAAAAAGAAGAAACATTAGAAATGATTACATGATGCTCATTATACATAAAAAAAATTAGATTTAGGAACCCATTGAGATCTAATACGTGGAGTGTACCATGTAACAGAACGTTGTACTGTGAATGAGATAAAACCTTGATGTTAAAGATGTTTTATTCTTTGTTGTAAAACATAGCAATAATTTTCATTATGTCCATTGATTTGATGATAGTTTCAATATGGATGACCTCTATATTTTACAAGACAATAAAGAGGATAGCATTTAGTAGATGGAAAACTAATTAATTGATGAGTTATGAGTTGTGGAATAATATCTTGTTTCTTAAGATTGAGTGCAAACTTGAGAGGTGTGGGGAGAGGTGAGATTTGAGGTTCACTAATATGAGCACATGTAGAAGAAATATAATGAGGATGAGATGTAGAAGGAGAATAAACATGATCCTGAGAAGCGTCCTTAAGAAATTGGATTTCATATTTAAGAGATATAATTGTTGATTCCATAGATTGAATTTTGTCTTGAAATAAAGAATGCAAAGATTGAATTTACTCACAAATATATTGATTGGAATTAGGACCAAGTGATTCATTAGATAGATAATAAAATATGGAATTGATTTGTGAAGGTGGTGTATCAAGATGGAGGTAGATAGCACGTAAAACCTTGTAGACATCCTCTTGGAAATATGGGTGCAAGTGAAGCAATTAATACAAGGGGACTTTTGGAGCTTTAGAATCCATGAAAGAAGAAACAAAAATATATAAGAGTATTTGAACATAGGTTCACTAAATTATTAAGAAAATATTTAAATAAATAGATGCTAAATCTAAATATGTAAAAAACACTAATATAAATATGCAATAAAATACTAATTTTGACACAAGAAAATAAGCTAGATAATATGAAACCCTAGTTGTAAATGAGAATATAAATAACTTAGTTGGTTTAAACTGATGCCAAAGTTGTGCCAAGATGTAAAAACATTGGAACATAAAATTATATTGTCGCACTCAGACCTAGAAAAATGTAGAGATGTCGGGAATGTTGGGACTAGGGCGCCTGGATAAATCCAAAATTCTACTTAATTATGCATATTTATTGTCTCTAGGATGCATACTTGGCGATGAATGGGATGGAAATTCCATCTCATTCTAGATTTTCTTTGACCTTCTATGATCGACCACATGAATTTGGAGCCTATTTAAATTATATATGGCTTGGTTAACGATAATGAAGTCATCAAACCCATAAAATGTAAGGCTTGGATTGGGGGTGGCTTCCCACATTTCTTCAACATTAGGACTTGGTGTTTCTATTAACGGTTCATGTTGAATGGAATAATTTTGAACCATAAAGGACTAAAATTGTAATCCATTTTCATAATTATTCTTATTATATGCTTGGATGCATGGAAAACACCATTCTACTTCTTTATTACATTATTAGATGTGTGCATTGGAAAATGAACTTCCCCTTTTATCAAATTGGTATACAGGAAGCAGTTGATTCACTTAAAAAATGTTTGAAGGGGGAAATGTGGATTTTTGAATGCTCTTGTGATGACCTTTCAATTTGCATGACCTTAGGTTTTCCATATCTTTGATGCTTGGGTGATTAGTTCCCTATATTTTTGATCACACAGCTTTGTATTTATATGATTCCTTGGCTTGAAAATTGTCATTGGTTAGACCACTAAAAGGATAATTTCAGTTGGAAGTAATATGCCCAAATAACTAGAAGGGATCAAAAATGTGTGAACATTATACATAATTATGATTTTGGGTACCCAAAGGGGATGGGAAATGGAGGTAATCTTGGATGGGGAATGGTGTCCAGACTCAGAGAAACTGAAGTGATCAAAATTCAGACTGGTTGAGAAGACAGTGAGGTAATTCTGAGAAGGATAACAACATAAGTAATCAAAGGGGCTATTTTCAATGATCATATATAAAACAATTTTGTCAGCCCTAATGGAATCATATGAATAGTGGTATGTGATTAGGTAATTAGATATCACACCCATAGTGCATGATTTAGTAATCTACAAACTATACTAGAATCATCAAGAGGATCTTAAAACTAAAATAACCTGTATAGGAGTTGGTCTTAAAAGAACTAGAATGATCTTGTGAACATGTTTTTTTAAATCTGAAGTATAAAATATTCCATATGTCTCATTGGTGGGGCCTTTTGCCATAGCTTTTAGCTATTCTAAGGAAAATAGAGGATATGTTTTGTTATTTCAATACATTAAGACTATTCAAAGAGTGTTGATTCCAATCTCATCCCATGTGTGAATGGAAGAAGGTATCAAACTTCCTATTTACCATTGAAGTACTTTCCATTTCCACGTGAAGATAGCTAAGAATCCTAACTACAACATCGAATCTTTAGTAATAAGATGAACTGAGAATTTTCACATTAGGAACATCATGGATATTATCTATAGGAGTATTTAAGGTTTTCCTTAAAATTGAATAAAGGAGTACTTTAACTTCAAATGAAGACACTGGTATATCATTTTGATTGCATTTAAATCCAAGGGAGCTACCACCACTAAGATGCTAGGTGAAAGTCTAGATTTATTTGATACACCATGGATGACTAAATACCTTAATTTCTTGATGGGAATAGAAAATGGTATACTTCAGGTGGAGGTAAGTGTAAATACATCTATTTGAAGGTCGTTGGAGATTCTCTACAATGATAAACATCTTTGATTTGTACCCTATCTGCGATGAAAGATGGTCACTGGTTCTACATTAGATTTCAGTACATTTGAGCTTAGGACTCACTATCATGTGCTCAACGGTGCCTCTGTAAGGAAGGAATCCACTTACAGACACATAATGTCAATATTAGTAAATATGTTGTAAATATTTTCAAACTCATCCCACCGAGAGTGAAAAAATTCCCTAGTGCATCTTAGAATTGCACCCACATTTAGATAATGGAAAATCCCAAATTATAGGACTAACATGGGATTGTCTCTAAGAGTGGGACTTGAATATTGAGACTAAACCTCTGGACAAATGCCAACTTCTTCCATATGAAATCAGTTGGTTCCTTTCATCCCGAGATCATGGAAAGAGCTGGAACAGAACTGAAAATAAGAAGCAAGTTGATACACAAAACTGAAGAATGGATAAATTATAACTATAAAAGACACAAATGGTTGGAACTACTGCAATATAAAGGATTAGAACCCCTTTATTAGCATACAACTTTAGAGATGTAAATAAAATGAAGTTTTGTAATAATCGAAAAAGAAAATGAGAGGAATGAATCATTCACATTAAATGTGGATAAGATCCAATTCTATAGGATTTCCAACATATGCATAAATATCTCATTTTGTTAATCCATATAACTCCTTATGATAAAGGGGTATTGGTTTTCTATCATTTGCTAAAACTATTTTGATATTTTAAAGGATTATTATTTGTTTTTTCTTTACCACATATTTCTTATCCACGAGGGGGCTAGGGGAAATTTCAGTAGACTCGGAAATCCTCCATGCATTGCGTGCACATATTTCAACCCATGTAAGTGAGAGTTTGGATGAGGTGCTTGAACTATTTTAAAAAATCTCACGTAAGTCTGCATTTGGATTTTAGCGAAGGCTATATTTGTTTTATCCATGCACATGTTAACCACCCAACACTTCAAACTGGTTGTTTCCTCATTTGCCTGTTGCTAATCCTTTTTCATAGTCTCCATCACGAAGTGTTTTATTTATTAGCTACTCTTGTTTTTAGAATCTTGATAGGATCAACTTAGCGAATATCTCCATATTTTTTCTTACCTTATGCTTCCCCAAAATGCGAGAACAGGAGAAGAGAAATGAAATATAAAATTGATTAATTTGTGCCTCTGTAAACCGTCAACTTAATTTGCAGGAAGTGGAAATTAAATGTGGGAACGAGAGTGAAAAATAGTGTAAAAGTGGGGAAACAGGTTTTATTTTGCCAAATTTTACATTTGGAAACTTCCCCGTGAACTTCATGAAGAAATATATCAGTAGTATGTTTTGTGAAACGCTGTTCAATTTTTATCTGATTGGGGAATGCTTGAAATGGAGAAGTGGGAGTAAAATCCTACTTTACCTTCCATTTGATGGCTAATTTGACATTTAATTAACATTTTTCTAAAATTGATATCACTAATTAAATAATTAAATTTGGAATTTAATTAATAAAATCAATAACATCAATTTATTTTAAAAAATAAATAAACACCTTAATTAATTTTATGTTTTAAATTTAATAAAACTAATGATAATTAATTAATTTTAAATAATTAAATGAAAATCATTAATTAAGCATTAAAATTCATTTTTTAAAGTCAAACAAATGTGTGAAGCACAACAAGGAAGCAACAATGAAGGAAATGTGATAACGCAACATTACGACAATTGAAAACCAGATTGTGAGTGAGAAATGGCATCACAAAATAATGTAGGATGACTAATTAATGCATCTATTAATATGAAAAACTTTCAAAATTTTAGTAGTTAAAATTTTAGGACAATATTTGGCTCTTATTAGGGACAAGAACTCTTGAAGACAAACAATTAACCTAGAATATACATTTGTTACCAAAGTGGTTCCTTACCCATGGGGCATGACTTTATTGAAGACAAACACTGACACAGGGAAAACTGGAAAAACAAAACAAAACAAGAAAGGGGAAATTAAAAAACTTATGTATAGGGGATGATATAAGGGAAAACAAGGATTATGTGAACCTGTTGACATGTTCAGATAAATATGAGCCCTTATGGAAAATCAATTCAAATTAATTTTTTTCCCTGAAGTGGAAAAGAGTGAATTCAAACTAGGTGATCTCCAAAATCTACTTCATAAAATATTGATCTTGAATTAATCCTTCACACCTTACCCATTTCAATTTTGGTGGAAATTTTTACACAACTATTTCATATTGATGGTGCCTACTTCATTCCTCTTCAAATCCTTCATAAGGCCTTTGGACTACTTTAATGCTTCCTATTGTAAGTAGAGATGTCTTCATAGAATGATGATCACATGGAAATGTCTCCACATCTTCTATCTTGTACTTTTGATAATATTGATCATTTGATAAGAGATGTTCAATGTTTCTTCATTCATCATGGCATGAGATGATATCTTGGGATGCACCCATATTTATTTGTTCCATTTTCATACCTATTTTATCATAAGAAAATTCACATACCTTTATGGAAGGAAGAATATATTTTCTTGAATCTTCACCATGGTGAAGGAACTCACCAAGAATATCTAAAGCTTGATTTGAAAATTCCTCTTGGTAAGTGAAATTTTTCATGCATTCCCTTGAAAATTTCCAGTTCTTCATATTCACATGGAAAATATTTCACAAGTGGAACTACTTCACGATTGAGAGCATGAATTGATTGCATATGAAGAAATTTCTAAAGCTTTGAAAATTTTCATCTTTAACTCTTTTATTTCATCATCACCATATGCCACAAACTCTTCAAGGGGATGACAAAGGAAGGAAAGGTTGTTGATATTTCCATTGAGCCAATGATAATCTACAAGTTCATTTTCTTCATCGTCTTTGTATTCATCATCATGATGCATGTATCTTGAGATGTTAAGTGTTTCTTGATCATCTTCATAGATTTCATCTTTCGACAAGTATGCTCCTTCCTCTATATAAGGCATAATGTCTTCACACGAGTCTTTGTCACCATGATACATGTGTGTTTCTAAAGAGAGAACTCCTGGATTATATTAATAGTTTACATTATTCAATGAGTTTTATTTTTAACCTAAAAACCATCATTTGATTTCTCTATATGATGGTGATCATTTAAATCTATGGTGGGAACTTCCACATTTGAGAAGGAATGAAAACAAGGAGATCAAAAATCTTGAACAAGAATGTTTTTGGACTTATCTTCAAGGTGCACTTACATTATCAATGATATATCTTCTTGATCTTTTTTACACCTTACATCTACCAAGAATTTATATTCTTGAAGTTGGAAGCCATCATTTGATTCATCAAAATCAAAATCAACAGTATAAACTTGCATACTTGGGATAACATGTAAAGAACAAGATTTAGGAGGTTGATTTCTTTTCCAATCAAACTTAGCACTTCAAGAGGTGAAAGACACATAGCAACATATTAAAAAAAAACTTCATCTCCATGATTGCTGATCTCATAAGAATCAAGGGAAGAATCATCATCACATTATGATAAGTCAAATTCATCATCATTATCTTCATCCTATAAATGATACACTTTCAAAACATTCTTACCATGCAGCTTGATCAAAGGACTTTGAAAAAATCAGGTTTATTAAAAAATTATGATATTTAAACATCTAAGAGAAGGATAATTCAACTTCATTTCTTATTTCTCGAAAACGTTTAATGCATCCTCGGGACACTTTCTCAAATATTCACATGCAGAGTATGTTGTATCTTCATATGAATATTTTATTTCCTCAAGAGGGGTTGTGAATCAAGAGCACTTAAAACAGAGTCCACAATATTATATTTTATTTTCCATAAAGAATCAAGTCACCTTCAAAATCAATGGCTTATTGTTGAGATACATACAAGTCTTGAATATTCTCTCTACACAATATGAATTAAAATTCCAAATGAAGAGAAGAAATGAAGGAGCACAGTTTATTGTTCACACTAGGTTGCTCATTTTACAGAATAGTTTCCAACAACTTATTGAATATTACTATTAAGTTCATCATTCCTTCATCTTCTTTCATCTAGATTTGAAATATCTCAGAAATAAGTGCATATGTGTCCACGACAGACTCAAATATTTCTAGGAACATTTTATTTATGCTATGTTAACTTATGATGCAACCAACATCCAAATTTTGGTACCACTTAGCAACATGACCGATGAGGGTCTAAAAAATAATATCACTAAAAAATATTCTTTTTTCACTCCAAAAATGTTACAAGAAAAATGAAAATCATAAATATGATTGTTTGCATATTTGGAGTCAATTCTAGAAAAGTTTGGGGAGTTATTCCTTGAACCAATGGGTAGGGTAGAATATTGTGCAATTACCAAATAACCACAATGGTTTACCCATGGGGTGGGTGAAACCAATGTCATAGTGTGAGTCATAAAAAATAGGAACTTAGTTCTTCGTATGAACTAATTCATCAACCTCTGTTCCAGGGGAGGTTTTTTTGTTTTGGAGACCGAATGGTAGACACTATGATTTTGATAATTTGATACTTCGATCCCTAATAGAGTCTCCAAAAATTGTTGGCAAAATTTTATGTGACTTTTGTTTATTTGGTCTCTTCATGGTCTCACCTACATTATCTATCCTAAAACTTGTAGCATTGGAGAGATCACCTATCAAAAGGATGATCTAACCTTTGCATTTGAGAGGGGTATCTCCCTCATATGATGGGTTTTCTGGGGTTTTGAGTACCTATAACCTATAAGTAACCTAAAAGGTGAAATAAATGAAGTTGAGAGATGAATAGGAGAGGGAGGAAGATAGAAGAAATTAATAGAGAGATGGATTATGTAAAGACAAAAAAAATGTAGATATCATTCCTACATGCTAGAAAGTACACCATAAAAGTTAGGAGATTTAGTGTTAATACTTTACATGAAAAGGAAAGAAATGAAAGTTTTCATTTGATACAAGAAAAAACATAATAACTAATAATCTCAAGACACAAATTTCTATAAGTATCTATGCATTAATTCTTCAAAAGTAACACAAATTTTTCTCATTGTCTTCTCTCCAAAAAATTCTTCACAATGATCAATCTCCATGGAAAGCATCTAAACAAAAAGTTTTATTAACTTTCCTACATTGAGACCATAGGAAAAAAAGTTCCTCCAACCTCTAAGACTACTTACAAATGAGCTCTAACTTTCTTTAATAACCCAAAATTTGGTGATAAGGTATTTAGGGATTACATGACATCACTTTAGGGGAAAATTAGGTCACATTATAATTTTATAACTTAATTTTAATAAAGTAAAGTAACTTTATTAAAATAAAATCATGTTATCACCTAAGTGACCTAATTAAAAGTGGTTATTACAACAATTAAGTGGGTACATATGGACCCCACTAGAGTGACTTGGACATAAATAATAGACACCAAATGACACCTAAATTAGTAACATGACAACTATGACCAGTGCCATATCAATTAAGCCAAGAGTTTTCCTATCTTGATCATATGAGAAATGAACTCATTGACCATGTTTGATTTGTGATGTGTTTCATGATCTGTCATTACATGAAAGAATCTGGTCCACAAATTTTTTACTTGATTCAGACACATAATAAATACTTTTTTAGTTTGTGATCACCTGAGATCATTTAGGTATGTAGCTGGAACATATATTCAATCCTTCTTTTGCATTGTTCACTGCATAAGCCAACTACTTTTATCTGCATCCATTATGCATTATTTTATTTTTTACCCATCATTAGAATTTCTTTTCCTTGGTGAATTCATTATTTTTCATATTACCATATTTCATTGCACCATCTTATCTTGTCAATGATAAATATCTCCTTCGAGTTATTTGATCTTCTTATTATTTTGTGCTTGATTGGTAAGTGGATCATTATTAGTGGAAATGATCTGAACTCATATTGCACTATTGATTTTTTTTTTTTTGATGTTATGATGTCATTAGGTTTTCGAATATCTTGCTTTTTACCTTTCCCAACAAAAACATCCTTCTTTTTATCTATTTCATCACTTCTATTGAACACTAAATTACTATATGTCTATTTACCATGTTGAATACATGAATCACTAGATAAAGAGGCCCTTTGATTCCTTTTATATTATATTATGTGATATCTATTTAATTTTTCAAATCCATCACTCGAATGGACATCATAAATACCACTCATAACTTTATCACTTATCAATATATGCCCTTTTATGTTATTCAAGATGATGTAATATGGGAAACGAAATGAATCCAAGTACTTGGAGAATGTATGTACTTTTTCTATAAATGATAACATTTACGTTTTCATTTCATTCCTCTTCGTTGTCTAAGAATATGAATGAGAGTAGTTTTTTCCTACTTATAACATCTAATTCAAACACTTATTTTCATGGAAACGACCACCTGTAATAGTCAACACAAATTGTTGAATTTCAGACTAGTTGAAAGTTACACATGAATTCATTGCAACATGGAACAACATACAGCTCAAGTATGTGAGGAGGTCAACAATAGGTTCATCTACTACTATGTTATCTTTTTTGAAGAATTTTTTAAAAATCATCCATAAACTTTCTTTTCTTGAGAAGGGTTGGTCAAAATTATGAATAAAATGAACATTACTTTTCTCTTCAAAACTAGCAACTACGAATGATCCCACTTCTAATTGAGACATTACTTTACATATAGTAATGAGATATTCTAGTAACATATGTCCATAATGAATTTCAGACATGTTTCATGAATCATCAATTGTTATAACAAACTATTATTATAGTTTATTAGGCCTTATATGATGGAGCTATATTTCATCTTTATAAAACTGGATTGTGATGAAATGAATAACCTTTTTGAATTAATCTACTCTATGTTAGGAAAAAAAGTATCTAGACACTGTGCACTCTTATCAAATGTTCAACTAGGGTATTGAGGCAACGAGTAAGGGACTCACCAAGACTGACACACAACATATATAATTAAAGGGGGTACAGGTACCACTAAGATTGCATACCCCAAGGGAAGTAACCCTTACACTAAGATATCCTAAGGTTTCCAAGACCCTAGATCGAAGAAGAGGAAGGAACCCTATGGAAGTATCGGCACTATGGGGGGTGATAATGGACAAAATGAACATGTAAAGTCTATGCTAACTAAAGTAAAGCATGTAACATGAAGCAAAGAACTTAAATACAATATACTCACCTAGCATGTGCATCAAATACTAATCTAGCATAGAGTATGTAACTAATATAGGAGACTAATCTATATAATAAGAAAGGTTGAGTTAGATCACTTACCTGTAGGGGTGGTCATTGATGCATCTATCTCCCAAAGGACTATACACCAGGAGAGAATAACTTTCAAGTGGATAAGGGGAAACAATCGAGTCCTAGCTCACTATAGATGACCCAAAAGTGTAAGAAAAACAATCCAAGTAAGAAGTAACTCCAAGCCAAGAGTAAAGATGTGATAATTCCAACAGTTAAACGAGTAGGTGCAAGTTAGTGCAAGAGAGAAGATAATTTTGAGTTCCTATTGATTTGAATTGATGATGATCATGATGAAAATGTGAGTTTGGGTATTTATAATGACATCATCACTTGCAAGAAAAGGTTTCAGATAGGGATTTGAATTTGTACCGATGTAATCACCTGTGGGAAATGGCGTCGGCCAGGGATGAAAAAAAGGAGATACAAAGTGTCTTGAAAAGTGAAGATAGTGCAAGGAACAAGTAATGAGGTCATGAACAAGTAAGATGTCGAAAGAATGTGAGGAAAAATAAGAAGATACAAGAAAAATGAAGATGTAAATGGGACCGAAAGATGTTCTCTCTCCATGTATCATCCCTAACCCAATGGTTACTTAAATAACCATACCCCTATCCTAGAATGAGCCCCTTAATGCACCCATTCCAAAGATAGATGCATTAAAAACCTAGAAAGAGAAATCGTTAGTAAAAGAAATGAAAATAGAAAGTGTAAAAAAATAGTTGTAAACATATGCCTCAATCATTGATTACTGCATGTCGCAATAACAAAATATGGGGAATTTAGTGGAAAGAATGATACATAACACCAAAATCAAAAGTAAATGCTAAATGTAAATAAGTGACTAGATGAAATGAAATATAATTACCAATGCATACCTGATAGTATCATTCTTCCTACCACATATAGGCGCAATCCATACTGCTAGAACCATGGAGAAGAAAAATTGAAAAGAAACATTAGAGGATTATTAGTAAAATAAGACATAAATCATCTAGCTAGGGGCCCATGGGATGGATGTCGAGATTCTGGAGTTAGATACACAGGGTCAGATTTTTGGTCAAAGAGCAGAACAAGGTGTCTTATGTAAAAAAAACTAGAGAAGATCATGATCGCAACACAACTAGAGGAAGATTTTTCAGAGATTAGGAGCTAAAATGACAGGGATTTAAAGATTGAGGACCATCACGGTGAAATTTGTAGACACCTAAAATCCACTTACTCCTAGCATTTTTTTTAATTTGGTTGACTAACGACACTTCGTTAATTATCTATTCTTTGCTCCATTCTCATATGTCCATTCATGAAACCTTATTTGTCATATTCCTCCTATAATCAGCTAATTTGGCTAATAAACCCCTTGTATTAGCTAAACATCTCACTATTCCACTCTAGATCACTTCTACAAGCTTCCTAGACTATTAATCAATTAGATATGATTAATTTGACTTTTCCCATCTCTCAATGAGTCACTAATCACTTACTAATCAAGTTTAACTATCCTAACCCAATTTTGGCTCTTCTAAATCATGTTTATCCACTCCTAATCATAAAGTGATTTTTGGATTACCTTCTGTCCCACATGCACCAAAATTCCAAAGTCTCCCAACGAGAAAAATATAAATACAAGGTTAAGCCCTTCCTTTCAACCTTACAACTCCTTTGTATTAGCCCAAGCTATATAAATCTGATCTTGAGCTTTCTTCCTCCATTGGAATAGCTTCTTCATCCATTTCTTCATTCCAGGTTAGTAATGAAAGATATAAAGTTGGGCTTGTAGACATTTTAGTGAGATTCATTCACCTTCTTAGGTAAACAACAAATAACCCTTTGATTGCTAAATTAGGTTCATGTTTTAGTTAGTGATCTAAAGAGTAGGGATAACTTAGGCATGTTAGTTTGATTTAATCTTGTTTCATGCAATGATAGAAGTTGTTCCTTTAAGATCTTATCTTGATGGTTTTGTGTAGATTTAATTAATTCTTTGAGGTTATTAGATTTTAGCTTTATTTCATTAACATTCCTAATTTATACATGAATACAAAATTGAATAGAAATATTAGGTTTATATAGGATTTTTGAGTTTATTTGCTTATTACTATTTTTGGAATCAAGAAAATTGAGATTTTGAATTCCAAATTTGGAGATTAGTATGATGAGATAGCATAAGTACTAGGAGGATCACGTAGCAGTGCTCGACCACGAGTAAGTCGGTGCATTTAATTTTATTAGGAAGATTAGAAGAAATTTGGTATTTTTAGAAATATGAAGATAATAGGGCACCATTTTGAGTCAAAATTGTGACATTAAGAAGCATAGAACAAAATACAAGTGGGTTTAAGAGGGATTTTCTTTTTGCTTTTTCATTTTATAGATTTTTTAGTTTTTTAATTTTTAAAAATCATGGTCATACGGACTTAAGACTCCATCGCCTCCCTAAAATAACAAGGTTGATGGCATTGGGATCATGTAGAAATTTTGATAGGGGCCAATGGCGTATGTCAGAGGGACGATGGTGTAAGAATATTTAGAAAAGCATATGATTATTATGATTTTAGATATTAAATTAATTTTTGATGAATCTAATCCTTGAATTCGATTTATTTGTGGATACATGAGGATCATAGGATCCACCTACAGTGAGTGGTTGACATAGCATGGCTTAATTATATGATTGTTGGATTGAAATATGTAGAGGTAGCACAACTACATGGATAGGGATTTAGGGGTGTCATGTAGATGTCTAGGATACCATTGAGTCTAGACTTATAGCAGATGTTTTTGAAATCATGTGAGTGTAAGGCCAACACATTTCAAATATGGGAAAGTGAGAAAGTGGAGATGATTGTGACACTTCAGGATGTGTATGGGATATTGGGCTTGCTGATTGAGGGAGCTCACATGTATTTTGATCTCACCCTAGATATTTTAGACAGGATATCCCTAGACATATGGGCCACAGGAAGTGAGTCATATGATGAGGGGATGCTCAACATTAGATGCATCACAATATATGTTGCAGAGATTCTAACTATTTGGAAGGTAGTGATGGGAATTACCATGGCTTGCATATTATGTCACAAGGTAGATGGGACCATTCCATTATTTTTTGGTGGTTGTATTTAGAGATTTGATTGAGCAGGATTTATTATTCAACTGGGGGAGCACTATATGGGAACAGTTGGTGCATGAATTATACAAGGTCCAACGGAGGGCGCAGAGGACCATAGGTCCCATGATTTTGCTAAAAAATTAGATATATGAGAGATTTACCATGCATAGGCCTAGAGGGATTCCTTTGGTCATAGCAGAAGATTCCTCAAGATTACTTCAGTGGGAACATGGGATGACAATGAGAGAACTTTAGGCATATCGACCGCTATGATAGTTACATCCATATGAGGTCATATGGGATCCATATACATGGAATGTTGCTCAATGGCCTAGTTGGGCACATGAAGAAGAATTAGAGGAAGTTGTAGAGGTGACAGAACATTACTTGCATTGGGTAGAGAACCATCTAGTGGACAAAGTACCTAGATAGTTTGGGAGGCTTGAGTGTGTTGTGGTACCAGCAATACCAGCTTATAGACAATGAAATGTAAGAGAGGTTGTGAGTGCAATGGATAAAGTACCAACGTTATGGCCCCAGAGAGTATGGGCCATATGCAGACAAGGAAAAAGGAAGAGATGGAGAAGTGAGGAAACTCAGGACCCACCAGATATTATTATAGTGGAGAGCTCATATGAGGGATCTAATGGAGGACCCTCCTTCTCAGAGCCATAGGTGGGAGAGACAGGAGAAAGTGATCCTAGCACCAGAGAGAGAGGATAGACAACCAGGGCCATGGTTGAGAGAGCATAGAATACGAAAGCTAGGAGATGGCCCTAAATCTATGAGATGGGTCTAGGGGCCAGGGTTCATTTTAGGTCCCCCTATTTGAAAAATTATTTTAGAATGGGTGGCAAATTTCTGAAATAGACTTTCAAAAAAATGGTGAATATCCAAAAAATTGATTCGCAGTAAAGGAAATTTGGTAGGGAATTTTTAAAAATGGTTTAATACAATTAGATGCATGTTGGATGGATGTTTGTTTGTCTCTATATAGAATTACTTTTGGACAAGGAATCCCTATTGGTTGGCCATCTAACCTGCATTGGACGAACATCTCTTATAGTTTGACAGGCATCTAACATGTATTAGACAGATGCATATTATAGTAAGATGAACATCACCTACGCATTGGACAAAATCCATTGGTCATATGTCCAAACTTGTTTGTTTGCCATCCGATTTGTGTTGGAAGGTCATCCCTGTAACTTTGAATGGTCATCACTTCCTCGTTAGATGGAACCTGTATTAGACGGTCGTCTCTCATGATTGGTCATCGATCTCTTGTATTTGGACATTTGTCCTGTGTATATTGTGTTGTAAATATGACCATTTCTTCAAAAATAGACAGTCGTATCCCCAAAAAAAATATATATATAATGTGTCTTTCGGGGGTACTGCCCCAAGCCCCATAAGGGGGGTACCCCCCTTGCAATCCCCCGGGCTATGTCTTATAGCTCGGTGAATATTAGTTCATTTTGATTAGAATTGTTGGCAAAATACATGCATGAGTTCATTTTTAAATATAAATAGTAGGTGAACTAACCCATAAAAATGACTTATCGGCTGAAATTTTAGGCAAACTGGGTGGTAGCCAAATGTTGAATATTTTCCATTTCCAATTTCCAAAATCCCTAATATTCACGAGTGAAAAAAAAATCACCACAAAAATTTTCCATGTTGAGGCCCATCAAAGAAGAGTTATGATCTTGGTTCCCTGAAATATATGGGAATAATATGTCAAGTGGAGATCTCGATGGTTTTAGGAGGTGGTGAAAATATTGGGTGGTTGCGAAGATGATGATACTATCATCGAGTGAGTCAAGAAGCTAGGTAAAAATGTGATTATTTTAATTATGAATGTAGATGATTATATTTGATGAGTAGATTGGTATTGATGTGTAAATTTCTGGTTTTATAGAAAGGATGATAGAGGAGTGGCACTCCTCGATACAGAGTACAGACCATGAGATCCTAGATCTAGTATTGGATGTTTAAAATACCTTAGTCATGGTGAACCCCATAGTGCCATCGACTGGTGAGGTAGTGGGGGAATTTTGATTTGTTGGGTAGGCTTCCTAATCACTACAGAGATCAAAAATATGTGTAGGTAATGGAAGACACCAGAAGCATAGACATGATGTTCAAGATCTTATTACAAGCATAGGGTGCTTTGGTTCAGGAGCAGGCAATACACCTTTCATATGCAAGGAGCACTGCAGAGAGGATAACAAGGCTAGAGGAATAGTTGACGAGAGCATAGGGAGATTCCTTTGTAGACTGATCTAAGGTGGAGTATATATCTCGCACAACCTAAGAATCCAATGAAGCACCCTAGGTACAAATCATCCAGGGACCCCTAAGGGGGTGAGGGTAATTCAGCCACCTAGATATTGGTGATTTACTATGATAGCTCATGATTGTATTTTTTCGATGCATAAAAATTATTCAAGAGATTATATATATATATATATATATATATGTATATATATGATTTTTATTATGATGATGGTGATATTGATATTGATCAGTGATGATTTTCTTATCACTTTCTTTTCTTTCCTCATGTATGCATGTGGTAATACTTGTGGTACTTAGGAAAAATGATAATCATATTTAGATAAGAGTTGATGAGAGAGATTATAAATCCACTCAAGGTAAAGGAACTAAATGACGATGCACAAGACCACGATGATTCACTAGGAAATGCCAGGAAAAATCAAAGGCAAGATAGGTGGAATTAAAACTGTGACACTCCAATAGTTGGAAATGTCAGAGAAAAATAGAAGTGACGATAAAACCAAGTGGGGAGAAGATCCTAAGCTAGGATAAGAGAGTTTGAAGATGTGTGTAAAACCCAAGGGGGCCTGAGAGCCCAAGAAAAGGTGAGATCTGAGGCCAAAGATGACATCAAGGTATTTTTATGGAGATGCTTAGCTGTGAGGGGAAAATCTATGTAGAGTATTGTTGATGATATCATCAACTTGGTTCAAGATATAACTAAGAGCACGAATCATGAGGTCCTCAATAACATGTTTTGTAATAGCTACTTGTCGATGGTATTTAGTTCGTGTGACAAATTGTCATCAATTTGGTCCTCTAACCGAGTGAGGATTCCATGTCAAATTTCATTAAGGGTGGGGTGAGGCTTAGGGTGATGTGGAGACCCATATGTAGGTTATGGTCTAGGTGGTCTAGGGGAATATGGGAGGCTATGATAGGATTTGTCTCTACTCTTATTTTCACATGAAGAGGACTTAGGAACTGGGCACATGATGTGCATAACTCAATAGTCTGCATCATTATGTGAGCAATAACCATGGTGTGAACAATATAATGAAGCTAAGGTGGAATGTCATGTGGTATTTTGAGCTTGATCTTATCTAACCTCAACTTCAAGATTTTTCATATTTTTTCTATAGGATCTATAGTTAGATACATCATTCCCTTAAGCCTCATGCCATGTGAAATATGGATTTTCCCCATAAGGCCAAGGATCTATAAGGGAAAGAGGTAGATAAGGATGTAAATGATCGTTATGGATCAATAGGGAAGATGTTGACACATCTGGCACTTCTTCATCTATAACGTCATCGAATTCATAGTTGAAACTAGATATATGTTCCCCTTCATTTAGATGAGGAGGTATGTTACATGATCTAATAGTATCATGAGGAGAGGATGTGGTCAACAGAGTTTTCTGAGGCTCAAGAATCTGATTTACTAGGAGGAGGCTTGACCAAATGTGAGGAGTCTTCTTGTACAAGATAGACATTCACATCCCAAGTAAGTGTGATTTGGAGGGTTCTTCGGTAATGTAGGAATAATCTATCCTGAATTTGGGCATAACTAGCCAAATGGGGATCATCCAAGGTGTAAACATTATCATAGTTAGGAGTAGTGATTTCTATTTCATAAAAATCAATAGTGGTTTCTAGTTAAACCTTTTATTCTAGTGGAGGTTGATGTGTATGTGAAATGCTGATGAGTATAGATGGATCCTTCTTGCAAGGTTACAAGTTAGGAGGTAGTTGGGATATGATAAGATAAAGTAGATAAAAATTATTAATCCTAACTATAATCTCATTGGATCATCATTTTTGGAATCCAAAAGATTGGGAGGTGTGTGCCCAAATTTTTTTGGATGACCTACCTTGCCACAAAGAGACTCGATAGGATAATTAAAATGTTCATATTCATGGAATGAGATTTGTTATAGTTCTTGAAGAGTTGGGAATTTATACGTCCCCTTTCATTGGAGATTATCTTAATTCCAGGGGTTTAGGTCACCTTGTATTTTATAGATTTCCCATTGATGTGAAAACTTGACACATTGGTATACAGAAGAGGTTATTGCACGCATGCGGTGGGTTTAAGGTCGACCAAGGAAGATGTTATAATATAGGACAAGTTAAAGACCATGACCTTCACACATATCATCCTAGGAGCAATAGTGATAGGCATCCAAATGTAACCCATTAGAAGCATTTTCCGATGATCATATCCTTGACAAGTAGTACACATAGTTATAAGGTTATTTATAGAGTATGCAAGGGCTTTAATGAAATATAAATAGGCCACACATGTGTTCGTACCCTCATCAACGAGGAAACACTTGACTGTGTTTTGACCAATTTACACAGAAATAAAGAGTGGATGATCATCTGTCTAAAGAAATAACTCATCTAGAATAATAGCAGCTACAAGAAAATGGATGCAAGTTTATGAAGGAAATTAAGAGTAGCGGAAGAACTTCCTACACTAATCTTGAGGAGAGATATTATGGAAAACTTTCAACATAATAAACCAGTTACAAAAATCTCAGCAACACATTCATAACAAGAACACAAACACTAGATATACATGGGGTAAATCCTTTTGGATAAAAAACCCCACACTTCAAAATCCAACTCAATGTATTTCGAATCTAATAACAAGATTACATACACTTGCAGAACAAGTTTCTTATAGGAGTATCACCAAAAACAATTGTAGGAGGATCCCAACTTTATAGTACTTGCAAAGCTCACCACACCAATTAATTCTCCAAGCCTTCAATTTATAGACCTCAGGTTATACAAGAAACCATCTATGGCTTAAAAAACCATGTGCAAAACCTCTCATGAGGTGGACTGCATTAAAGAGCAAGATTTCAGTCTAAAATTTAGATCTCACGTCTAAAATATTCTCCCCTGTTTTTGACCCTTATAGATGTCATAAAATCTGTCATTATATCTCTAAAAATATCCCTTACATGATATACTATCGTATGGGAATCTTTTTACAACTCCTATTTCTATTTTTAGAGAGCTATCAATGCGAAATGGTTGTAGGAAAATCTTAACTGAATAAACCAAACAAGGTTGAGACACCTTATTTCCAATAATATCCCACTTTTTGAATACCTTGTAAGGGCCAAGGGAAAGATACCATCATGGATCAACTGTTAAGGGCCGAGAGGCCCATAGACTCGGAACACCACCAAAATTTCGTTGTGCTTACGGGCTTAGTTAATGCATCTGCAACATTCACAACTTTCTCTACCTTTTCCAGCTTCACCCTCCCATCCTCGACCATATCTCTCATGAAGTGATAATGAACATAAAATGTGTTTGGTCTTGGCATGAAAATTCAGGTTCTTTGCAAGGTAGATTGCACTCGAACTGTCACCGTATATTGTAACTACACCCTGTTTCAATCCAATATCTGAACACAAATGCTTTAGCCAAATGGATTTTGTACAAGTTTGAGTGGCTGCCATGTACTCTTCCTTAGTAGTGGATAAAGTGACCACAACCTGTCACTTACTCATCCAACTGATTGCACCACCATTAAGAGCAAACACATATGCACTGGTGGATCTTCTGCTATCGACATCACTGGCCCAATCCGTATCCACAAAACCATGAATACCTAGGAAATGTTGATCTCCTCTACCATGAAAATATATAGAGTACTCTATTGTACCCCACAAATATATGAAGACCCTCTTAACTACATCCCAATGCACTCTTCCAGGATTATACATAAATGAGAAAGAACTCCCACTACTTGGGCAATGTCTGGTCTTGTACAGACCATAGCATACATTAAGATTCCAACTACACTCTGGTAAGGCACTTTGCTCATGTCTTCCATCTCTGATGGGGATGAAGGACATTGTGAAATGGAGAGATTTGTTCCCAAAGTAACAGGAACATAAAATGGTTTACAATCTTACATGTTGAACCATTGCAAAAAAGAACAACATACTTACTCTAGCCAAGCCATAGCTTTCTATTCTCACGATCTCTTCTAATCTCCATCCCATGTATGTGTTTTTCTGCACCAAGATATTTCATTTCAAATTTCGCAGAGAGATGATATTTCAATTCTGTAATAAAACCTTTTCCTTTCCTAATAAACAACATGTCATCAACATATAAAGTAATGACCAGGAAATAATCACCATTAGATTTAAAATATACACAGTGATCAGATTTAGACCACACAAACCCCAAACTCAACACATATGAATCAAACTTCTAGTACCACATCCTTGGAATAATTTTAAGGCCATACATGGATTTCTTTAACTTAAAAACCATCTTGCTTTTACCTTTCACCATGTAGTTCTTTGGCTATGTCATATAGATTTCTTCCTTCAAATCACCATGAAGGAAAGTAATTTTCATATCCATTTGTTCAATCTCTAGGTCATAAGATGTTGTAATAGATAATAAAAACCGAATGGATGTATTTTTTGCAACAGGGGATAATATCTCATCATAATCAATACCCTCAACTTGAGAGTAACCCTTCACAACCAATCATGCCTTATACTTTTCAACATTTCCATTTGAACCAATCTTTTTCTTAAACACCCATTTACATCCAACAGGTTTCTGACCTTCAGGAAATGGTGCAAGGTCCCATGTATCATTCTTTTTAAGAGTTGTCATCTCTTCATCCATAGCTATTTGCCAAGACTTTGCATCATTCATACCCAAATCCTCTTGTACAAATATCGGTTCATCAATGTTAGTACTTAAAGCAAATATGCACTTCCAATCATCAGGAGAATACCCATACCTTTCAGGTGGTTACCTTTGCCTTGTAGACTTTCTAATAAGCTGAGGTAGAGATTCTTCCACTTCTTCATCCTCTTCTTCCTCTTCTGAATATTCAAATCATGGTGAGCTCTCCTCAACTTCTTGTCTATTTTGGGGTCTCGATTCAACTTTCTCAAGTGTAGAAGGAATTTGATCCACATCCTTTTTTTTCTTCATTTTCTTTATGTTGTTCTGGCTGAAAATTAACAGGGAAAGATTTAATCTCTCTAAAAACAACACTTCTGGAGTGTATTACCTTTTGTGCAATAGGATCCCAAAGCTTGTATCCTTTCACACTATAGCCATATCCAATGAAGATACATTTGAAAACCTTAGAATCCAACTTTTTTCTCTTCTCCTTAGGCACATGTGCATATGCCTCATAGCCAAAAAATCTCAGATGTCTAATTGAAGGATTTTTCCTTGACCATGACTCCATTGGTGTTTTATTAACAAGAACTGATGTAGGAAATTTGTTTATCAAATAAAAAGTAGTGGTAAAAGCTTCAGCCCAAAACTTCTTTTCTAGACCATCTCAAATGAGCATGCTCCTAGCCTTCTCCATCAACGTTCTATTCATTCTTTCTGTAACTCCATTATACTCCAGATAATATGAAGTTTTCTTTTGTCATTTAATCCTGCAATCTGTACAAAATCTATCAAAGTCTACAGAACAGTACTCACCGCCATGATTAGATCTCAAACACTTAATTTTCTTCCCAGTTTGAGTTTCATCCATAGCCTTAAATTCCTTGAAATGACTAAAAACTTCATATTTACTCTTTAAAAAATATACCCACATATTATCCTACTAAAATCATCAATGAAAGTAACATAATAAACTGATTTAGCAATAGAAAAAACCTTAATAGGACCAAATACATATGAATGGATTAGATTCAAGATACATGAAGACTTATGAGTAGACGAGTAAAACTGAATGTGGTTCTGTTTGCCATAAATACAATGCTCACAAAAATCAAACTCCATATTATAATCATTCAACCCCTCAATGAGGTTCTTATTTTCCAGGGATTTTAAACCCTTCTCTCCAATGTGGCCAAGACTTTGGTACCATAACATGGTATTTTCTACAAGTAATTTTGATTTGGTAGACAGAGCACCCTTAGGTACCCAGAAGCCATGACCATCCATAGAGGAGGAAACCCTCTCCTTTTTAGTGAAATACTTACTGACGTAGTTTTATCCGAAGAGCTATTACACTCAACTGTACATGCATCAAGTTGGTAGAATGTACCCAATTTACTTCCTCTTGCTATCACCATAGCACCTCTCACCATTTTCACACCTGCTTCAGAAAATTGTACATGCACACCCACATCTATTAGCTTGCTAATAGATAATAAATTTCTTACTAGTCCTGGGATATGTAAGACACCATCAAATGTTATAACTCTACCATCAGAAAATTTCACCTGAATACTACCACGACCAAAAATTTAAAGGAAAGAAATATCACCCAAATACACCTTACCACCATCATAGTTTTCATACTTACTAAACCATTTTTTGTTAGGGGTCATGTGGAAAGATGCACCTAAGTCTATCAACCATGCATTATCACCTGCATGAGTGGAAAAAGCAACAATAAAGGCATCTCCATCTTCCTTTTTAGGCTCAGAATCATAATCATGCTTCTTCTTTTTCTTTTTCTTTTCTTCTTTGCATTCCCTTCAGAAGTGTCTATATTTTCCACAGTTCCAGCATATCTATCACCTTGGACTTACTAGGGGATTTTGATCTCCCCTTATTCTTGGAATGGCCACACTTCTTCTCATCTTTGCCTCATTCTTTTGTTCTTCCTCGAACACTCAAATCCTCTTTGGTGTTTAGAGAGACCATCCTTCTCATATCTTTGGAGAGTAGAGAACCAACAACATCCTCCATCTTCAAAGTGACTAAATTGCTCCCAATGGCCATGACTAGGTTGTCCCATGAGTCTAGAAATGAAACCAACATAGTTTGAAACCTTTCTTCTTCGTCCATCTTAACTCCAACTGAGCTCAATTGAGTTACCAATGTATTGAATGTTTCTAGATGCTCATATATTTTTCCACCTTCTTCCTCAAGAAAATATTATTTACTAAAGACTTAGCTTGGTATATCTCACCTAGATTTTTTCAAAGCTTCTCTGAAGTGGATTCTTCATGGACACTTATTAGGATTGAATCTGCAAGACATAGTCTAATAAGACCTTAAGCTTTTCTATCCATTACACCATATGTTGCAACCAAAACTAGATCCATAGCCCTATGGACCTTCTCATCCACCACATCCCATAGATCTCAATCAACCAAAAAATCTTCCATCTTCAGCTTCCACATTTCAAATTTTGTGCAAGAAAACTTCTCTACATCAATCCTCCTAGATGTGCTCGCCATTTGAAAAATATCTGCAACCAGATAACAAAGTATTCTTTGCACAAGCTCCCACTCAAACCCAAATTAGCACAAAAAACCTAACAAACCACAACTGAAACCAAAGGTGATCAAGCTCTGATACCACTTGATAGGAAATTAAGAGTAGCGGAAAAAATTCCTACACTAATCTTGAGGAGAGATATTATGCAAAACTTTCAACATAATAAACCAATTACAAAAATATCATCAACACATTCATAACAAGAACACAAACACCAAATATATGTGGGGAAAATCCTTTCAGATAAAAAACCCCACACTCCAAAATCCCACTCAATATATTTAAAATCTAATAAAAAGATTACATATTCTTGCAGAGCAAGTTTCTTACAGGAGTATAACCAAAAACAATTCTAGGAGGATTCCAACTTTACAGTACTTGTAAAGCTCACTATTATCATTATTCTCTTCCCTGACAAAATTGACTAGCCACGACCCCACACAGAAGAAACCATAGAAATTACATTCAAATCCTACAAACAAGTTGCAGTGGGACTCTATAATGAAGTGGCAGCACCTGTGAAAGATCAAATGACCCTGTGCAAGAAGAAATTCAAGAAACGGCTCTGTTGAGCAAAACCATGCTTCAAATCTAGAAAACAGCTTACATGCGGGATATAAAATGAAAAGAAGGTTTGGGGAAGGAGAAGACGGTGTCAAATAAATAAGAGGATCAAAGGAAAAGAAATGACGAAGGCTCAAAGTCATCGGGATCTGAAATGACTTAGAACGAGCCATAAAAATGACTAAGTATGGAGGAGACAATGAATGCTACCAAGTGTCCAAACAGTGCACCTCCAAAGATTAAATCCAAAAAGGTGATTCCCAAACAAGCTCCATCTCACCACATGTCCCAGGGCTAAAGAGGAGCAGAGTCAACAACTAAAAGTCAAAATGCGGCCAGTGTGGGCCTAAAAAATGACTAAATATAAAGATGCTAGTGGAATTTTCCATGTGTTAGCTCAGCACATCTCCAAAGGTAAATCCAAAAGCAGAGACCCAAATGAGCATGTTCTTGCCACGTAGTTTGAGTTAAAAAATGGGACAAAGTAGGCTCAAAATTGACTAAGTATATAGATTTTGTGGACGGCTGCATGTGTTGCATCAGTGCAATTTCAAGGCATGGCCCAAAAGGTGATTCTGAAACAAGTTCCATATCACCATGTATTTAGTGCTTGAGAAAATTAGGAATGGCCATTGAAAATTCCAAGAGTCTATAGAAGCTTCCACATGTCAACCCGACGCTCCTTCAAAGGAAAAATCCTGAGTGGGTTTCTAAATGAGCACAAACCTTCCACGTGTCCTAGGTCCAAAGAAAGGGACATGGTCAGGGTTGAATATTCACAACAGAGATAGGTCGGTGGAGGGTAACAAGTGTTAACATGATGCTAATTCAAGAGTAAAATTGGGGGAAGGTTTCCAAACAAGTGCCATACCTACGCGTGTCCTCGATCAGATATATGACCCCGCCAAATAAAAGGACTTAGCTAGAACGTAAAGAAAATGGACAAGTTACAGAAGAAGCAACATGTCAACCTGATTTATCTTCAAAATCAAAAAACAAAGAAAGTCCTCAGACATGCACCATCCCTCCACATGTCTAGTTTTAAAAAGGGGGTCCGTTTTGGTAGCTGGTTCCTGCCATTTTGTACGGACCCGATTCAAATTTCAAATGGGCATATATTTTGACTCAGTGCTCAAAATATGACAAATATGACACCATTGGAAAGATATTTACCTCATCTATACCATGAACATCTGAAATTTTAATTTTGGATAGGATAAGTGTTTTAAAAATGAATAAAAATATTCGTTCCATTAATACAGGATCTATTTGCCCCCAACAACCAGATCAGATTTGATTTGATTCGTTGTTCCTCCGCCTTCGAGGTGCTAAATGAGTAATTACTGTAGACACGACATATTTGGGGTGGATTTTCAGGAGGCATTGATGATAGTAGTTTAAATTCAAACTAATTTTCTAGCTTCTCTCTTCTTTTCCCTTCTGTGCCAAATCTATAAAGGCAGGGTCCGGGCTCATTATAAAAGGTTGGACATTTCTGTTTTGTGTCCTTCCTTCTTCTTTTGTTCACAAAAGGATTTGTGGAGCTTTTCTAACCTCTCCTTTGGTTTGTAATGTAATTTTTGCTTCTTGGCCACTGCAATATACTATATCGACTCCTGAGTAGTAATATATATGTCTGTGGATGTTTCTTGACACTCTCATGTATTTGTTATTGTCTTTCCTATCTCTTATTACAATATTGGTCATTTATGCATAATGTTTATATTTCATTTCATGGTCTGTGTTAAAATACAAAATGAGGGTCTAACATTCCTTTGGTACATCACCCCGTTAGCTTAGTTTATTTTCTTACATCTCCTCGCCCATGTCTCCTTGTTAAAATGGAGTAGATTTAAAATAGACCCTCTACAACATATTTGTGTGCACCTAAATAGAGGACTAGAAACTGGCCTTAATCTGGAGAGATCTCTCAACTCACAAGGTCCTACACTTTAAGAGATGCTCCATGTTGTGCAATGACACTGAGAGCCTTAACCCATCTAATTATAGGTGTTTAGGGTTGCTATGATTCTACACTAATAGTTTTGGCATGCTTGGTGGGACAAGAAGTCTTCTTTTTTATCGCATCAAGATTGATGTGCACTTGTTGTAAGTTCTAGCTTTTAATATGCTTTGAACTACACATTTGGCAACTCCAGAAGGGATAGAACCCACTGGATTCAGTAGTGTAAGCTTTCCAAGTTCATGAGAAGAATACAAACAAGGTCAAGAACCAGAGAAGAGGGATGTTTTATCTATCTACACTTGTCTCTAGACAGAAGGAGAAGGGGGAGAAGAGCCCAAAGGTCTCCATATCCACTAAACAGATCCTTGTTAACACCTCCTCCTAGTAGGCCATTCTTTCAATCAAGTTTTATCAAGCTAATGAGGATGGCAAAGCCGAATCTTTATGTCAATTTCACGGGCAACATCCCACTCGCCCTTAATGCACAAAATCCAATCTCAGTAGAAGCTTTAAAGAGCATCCCCTATTTCACTGGAGAGAACTAGACTTCTCCTAGTGACCATGTTCAAGACATTGCAAATTTTTGTGCAATCCATGAGATCACTGAGATGGACATTGCATTCAAGTTGTTAGGCTCTTCACTAAAGGTTACAACTTCACAATGGTTCAGGAGTCTAACAGCATGCTCTATTCATGATTAGGACCATCTGTGTAGAGCTCTTCATGACAAGTTTGGAGAAAAGGGGGATAATCTATCCTTGTTGGATCAAATGACAACAATCAAGAGATATCCTAACGAGTAGTTGAAATATTTCAAGCTCATATTTCAAAGGACATGGGACAGGATTCAAGTGGCTGTAAAGCCCAGAGATGAAGGTGCCTTCTTCTACTTTCTTAGAGCACTAAATTATGATATTGCTTTAATGATTCAATCAATTGGAGTCACAGCCTTACTTGTAACCTATAACATTTCCATAAGAGCTGAAAATTGTTTAATTTAGGCTGCAAAACTTGCTCCTAGGCCACCCATGCCTCTATATCCAAAATTAGGAAACCCAAGCACCATCTAGACACCCACATTAGCTCTTATGCCCACTCCTAGTAATCAAAGTTCAGATGAAGCCTCCACCTCATCCTCTAGTACCTCAAAAGAGCTTTAAGAAGTTATGAAATAGCTACAGAACCTAGGGAATGAGTTAGTAACTATCAAGAGGCAACAAGCTCAGAGTTCTAAGCCATATCAGTTTCAGATGTAGTATCAAGCTAGACCCCCATATCAGCAAAATAGGTCACCAACTTAGGCTACAAATCAAAAGCAAAGCCAAGGACAACCTCAAGTTGTGAGGCCTTTCTAGTCATATGATCCAAACAAAACTTCAACATCAAGGGCCTTGGTCCCAGCACAAAATAATATGGCCCAAGAATATAATTGGTTGTTTCCATGCAATCAGCCACATAACCAATCAATTTGCTTCAATGGTGCACTAAACCAAGCCTTGATGGTACATACCAGTGGTGTGTCACAAGAGTCTAGTCAAGAACAAAATCAGTAGCAAGGAGTTCAACAAGAAGCATCTCCAAGTGAAACTATGCTTGTTAATTAGTAAGCTGAAGACTTCCATGGAATGAATCAGACACCTTCCCAAAGTGTGGTTGCCAATACATGGTCCAAGAAAAGAAATATTAGAGAGTGAAAATCACCAAACTCAGGTAATCCTCAACCCTCCATTACTCCACAAGGTATTAGCACTTAGAATGCTGCTCCCAATAAGTAGATTCAATCTAAGCCACTTGCCAAATCCACTTAAGCACTGGTTGTGACAACCCATGTGCAAGAGAAAAATATACCATAGAAGGGATAGTAGAGGAATAACTCATTTAATATCATTCAATAAATGAAAAAGACAACTTTGAATATTTCAATGTGGGAGTCATTGGCCATTCCAAGACAGAGAGACTTGTTGTAGACTACTATGGCCAATTGGTCAAGCTCAAATAGCCCCCTAGCGAGCAAGAGAAAGTGTTTACCAATACATCTCATTATAAGGTAAATCATGGAGGATAACAAGGTAAGAAATTGAAGCCTCCTCCATTCTATGTTTCATTGATCATTGGGGATAAATTGGTACATAATTGCATGATTGATTTGGGGGCAAGTAGTTCTGTAATACCAAAAAAAATAGCTCATCAACTGGGTCTTCAATATGAAGTCATATCCAAAGGGGTAGTGTAATTAGATGGGACAACAGTGAAAACTATTGGAGTCATCAAATATTTGAGCCTCACACTGCGTGCCTATCCCAATGTGACTGTATTGCAAAACATATCAGTCATAGACCTTCCACCCCATTTTACATTATGTTTGTCAAGAGACTTCACTACTAAAATTGGAGGATATTTGTCTGTTGATTGGTTACACATGATTTTTAGAACAAGGTATGGGGCTAAGGCCACAATCATATCTAAGCCCATCACAGATTACCATATTGAGTCTTATTTACCCAGCACAATCAATGCAAATTGTTCAACGTTTGATTTGGAGGACCTCCTAAGCACTTGTGAGATAGTTACCAAGGTGGGGTGTATCCCATACTTGACTCTTGATGAATGGGTGAACAAGAGACATGATTTTTAACCTATATAAAGAGATGGAGGAGTCTGAGCTAGGAGTCTACTATTTGCATGAATAAAATTAGCCTCTTCCCAACATCATTAAGCCAGGCCACAAAGATGATAATGAGGTATGACAGTTATTCATTGATGGCTTAAGAAGTAGGTGAGGAGCCGAAGGAGGAGCTATGATTTTCTCGCCTAAAGGTTTTAAATAATACTCAACTTTGCATTTCCAATTTTCCTATTCAAACAATGCATCAGAGTATGAGGCTTTGGTCCATGGACTGCATTGGGTAAGGAAACGAGGAATCAAGAACTTGTAAGTGTTTGGTGACAGTGAACTAGTTTCTAATCAAGTCCAAGGACAAATTCTTCCATGAAGGACCTATTAAAGAGTTTCAAGAACTAGGTATGGGATCTCATTGAATATTTTGAGGCATTCAACATTAAGTCCATCCCGAGGAAGAAGAATGAAGCAACAGATAGATTGGCAGCAATTAGGGAAACATTTGATGTTGTGGAGAGTATTAAGAATGATAAGCATCATCCCCATATCAATTTTGTTGTAAGGTCAGCTATCCTAGACAACAAAAAAAGTTGAAAAGTCTTTGAAAATGATCAAAAAATTGTCAACTTTCTACAAGAGAGAGTTGAGTTCTCCTCCATGAATCAAGACATATTGGAGCATTAGTATGGAGATCAAGTGGTACAGTTGAGGACCAACAAACTACCAAAGGGTCTTGTCACTTTGGAATCAATATTCAACCCAAATGACCAATTCTAAAAATAGAAGGAAAAAATTCAAGTAAAGGGTGAAGATTCAGAACCTATTTTTATAGAAGAAGGCAAAACTGTGTAGATTGTCAGGGTAAGCGCTCAACAAGAAAAATCTGAATTTGTTTAACTCTGTCAAGAGTTTCCAGATATCTTTTCCTGGACTAATAAATATTTAAGAGGTTTCAATCCAAAGCCGAAACAACACACCATCAAGTTGGACCCAAGAGATAAGCCTTTCAAACAAAAGTAAAGGCCAATAAATCCACACATTGAGCCTCTCATGAGAAAAGAATTGAACAAGCTCATTAAGGCCAGTATCATTTTTCCTATCAAGCATTCAAGTTGGGTTGCTAACTTGGTACCTGTGAGAAATAAAAATGGAAAAATCAGGCTATGTGTGGATTTTGTGATCTAAACATACCATCAATTAAGGACCACTACCCGCTTCCATCAATGGAATAGATCTTATAAGTTGTAGCTTGTTCTGAGAGGTTCTCATTATTAGATGGGTATTTAGGCTATAACCAAATAATGATGAAAGAAGAAGATAAATTCAAGATAGCCTTCACCACCAAATGGGGTACATATGCTTATAAGAAAATTCCATTTGGACTATCAAATTCTAGAGCAACATTTCAGCGAGCTATGGATATGGCATTCAAAGGATTGATCAACAACATAGTCCTAGTATAACTAGATGATATCACTATCTTTTCAAAAAAAATTACAAACCATCCCTTTCACTTTAGATAGGTATTTCAGAGATGTAGAAGGTTTGGGGTGTCATTAAACCCAAAAACATTTGTGTTCCTAGCTCATGAAGGGAAACTGTTGCACCACAATGTCTCTAGAGAAGGGTTAGTAAATGATCTTGAAAGAGTTGAAGCCATCCAGACACTTCCATTGCCACAACATAAAAGGTATCTCCAAAGCTTCTTGGGGAGGATAAATTTTTTTTGCAAGTTTATACCTGACTTTGCTACTCTAGTGAAGCATTTAACAATGATGTTAAAGAACAGCCTTGCATTTAAATGGACAGTAGAGGGCAAAGATAGTTTCGAGGCCATTAAGTTTGCAATATCACGGGCTCCAACTCTCATTAACCCAGACTTCTCAAAATACTTCATGCTATATGCTTTTGGAGTGTCAGACACCATGTTGGTCCAGCCCAACAATGAAGGTTCAGAGCAACCCATAGCTTTCTTTAGTCATAACTTGGAGGACTACGAGGTAAAATACTCTTTCATTTAAAAACATGTCCTTACTATTATTAGGAGCTTAAAGAAGTTCAAAAACTTGGTCTCAAATAACAAGATTCAACAATTAGTATCTCATGTTGGTGTTAAGGACTTCCTTTTAAATAATGATTTGAATGAGAAGAGGGAAGTTTGGATCACCTGAGTAATGGAATATGACATTGAGATCACGGTGACCAAACTGGTTAAAGGCAAGGGACTATGTGAAAAGCTCACCTCCAAGCATCAAGTTGAGTCAATTGGTGAAAAGGAGGTTGTCCTATTTCTACAAAATGATCAAGAACACCCAGTTAATGATGCACCTGCTCCATGTTGGACCCAAGCCTTGGTGCATTACCTTTAAATAGGTTTGTGCCCTCTAGAATGGAACAAGGCAAAGAGAAGTTACTTCAGACTACAAGCTATCCCATATGTACTTGTTGGTGGTGTCTTGTTTAAGAAGGATATCAATGGTATTCTATTAAGATGCATTGAGACAGGCCAAATTGAGAGAGTGTTGTTAGGAAATTAATTATTAATGTTTACATTATAAATATTAGGTGTGAAAGAATATATTGTTTCAACAATATATTATTCATGGAGTTTTGTTGTACCTGTATATTTATAAATGAGTAAGTTGTTTGATACACTTCCTATTTTATAGGAAGAGGTTTGTCTATTATATTGGCTATAAATTAGCCTAATGTATTGCACAGGACTAGAGGGATAGGAAATATAATATATAGTATTATTACTTTTTTTTTGCCATTGACTGTCCAAATCACTAGATTTGGTATCAGAGCAAATTCAATGAAAATGAGAGTCTTTTTGTGTAAGGATCTGTGATTGTAAAATTGAACATAGTTTTATATTGTATGATTGGATGAATACACAGGGTTTGATATGCCCATGGACGTTATCTCCAACATCCATGCTGTCTGACAAGATTCTGCAATACAGATCGTGGTTTCAGCTAGCTATACAAGGTTGTATCTCCCGCATTTTTGTTACCTGTGCCTTTGGGATTGTTTGATCTTAGGTTGTATGCCTGTGTTTCTCTATTATTTTAGTATTCTACCTAATCCATATGGTATACGTGATAAGTTCATGTCTTGTGATCAACATTGAGGAAAGATTAGCCACCCAGTTGCTTTAATATTTGTATACCTATAGATCACAGGTCTGATTTTAAATGCATGTGACTGCATTTGATCTGTTGTACCTCCATTAGCTTGCACATTTGGTCTTAGTTGCGACAGCTCCAGTGAAAGATGCTTGCATGCGTTGATCTTGCCGCCCAGCCCGTGGTCAAATCCCATATTTCAAATGCATTGTTTTTTCAAATCTTTGGGTCTTAGCCAGCTGGATCAATTTACACAGCTCAGAATCACGCCTGTAGAAGATATCTCATCAGCTATGTGTTGTATCATCGATCCACAAGCTTCTAACTCGTCTTCCTTGTTTCAAGAGGTCTCTAGATTTCACTCTGAGTTCTGCAGACCCGTATGTATAGGAATTCACGTGGCAATAGGAAAATTATTATTGTATCTGGCTCGAGATTTGCTCTCCACAACTTGTTCTCCATTCCAGTTGCAACGAATACATGGTTGGCAGCGAATGATACATCAAAAAGCAGTCATTTTTGGTATTAGTCTTCTCGTAGATCTGTTAAGAGAAAACGGTTACAATTCAAAAAAAGGAGCTGACACATTAACTGCAAGACCTGATCTAGATGCAGTGCATTATTTAGACAGTTGTAAACTCTTCAAACGCCATATATGAGTTTGCATACAAATTGTCTTTGTGCCACGGCTGGTAGAAATATTGTGAGTCTTATTTAGGTTTTTTTTTTATAGTTTTGTGATAAGGGTCAAAAGAAAGATTTAGTATTTTATTTCTTATATGTTAAAGTCATAATATTCATTAAAAGTCTTCATAGTCAGTTATGTTTAAATTATGTGTCAAGTTTTAGTGTCATTTTAATTTTTTATTAGTCTTGGTTTTAATATCCTATGTCATTGTATGTCGGTTATATATTGTCAAAGTCATTTGGTATTGTCAAAAGTCGTATTTTGGAAGGTGAAGAGGTCATTATAAATTATGAGTCATTGTGTCAATTTAGTGTTATTGTCCTTCAATGTCATATAGGTGATTTTAGGATTTTTTAGTTGTTATCAAGAGTTAGAGTCGTCTAATTGTAAAAAAAATAAAAAAAATTGCCTCACGGATGCATTTTCGGTGTTACCCGACGTCCAGAAAAAATAAAGTGTTTCACATTGTGGGAGGGAAGAAAAGAATAAGATCAATGTGGAAACAAATGCACTTCATGTTCACATCTTGTTGAGTTAGCAACATCTTACTGGAGGACGGAGGCACAGGAGGATGGAGGTCAGATAGTGACCTCTCGTCAGTCACCAACGACGGGGCTGCACAGAATGATTTGGTGGCACAGGTGTGCAGTGTGAGTACTTGTTTTTGAGTTTTGCAGTGTTCCAGATTCAGTTGTGTGGTGTGAATTTCAGCTTGGTGTGATTCTTTTTCAGAGTTCCTGTTTTGGATTGAATAAGTGAAATGTTCACAATGAGGGGGGGAACATGGTCTTCATTGTTCCATTTCCATTATGTTGTTCAATTTTGAAAGCAGTATTTCCTACATGATTCCCTTTTGTAGTGACATTGTATAATATTGATCAAAAGTATTGTAGCAATCATGATGTAAGGTTTTTGGTAAACCTATAAAAACCAATTGTGTAAGGTTTTTGGTAAACCTGTAAAAACCAATTGTGTAAGGTTTTTGGTGATCCTGCAAAACCAAGTGTGAAAGGTTATTGGTACACCTGCAAAACCAATTTGGTAAGGTTGTTGGTAGAAGCCAGAGAAAACCATCAGTGGAAGAAATGTGCATTGGCACATGTTCGAGTTTTGTGCAAGCCCAATGCTGCACATTTGCGGAGTTGATCATGAGCACACAGAGGTGGCAGGCTACAATCAGTGAACGAGATATGTTGTACCATGTAAACATTAGGGGGGGGAATGTTAGGAAATTAATTATTAATGTTTACATTATAAATATTAGGTATGAAAGAATATATTATTTCAACAATATATTATTCATGGAGTTTTGTTGTACCCGTATATTTATAAACGGGTAAGTTGTTTGATACACTTCCTATTTTATAGGAAGAGGTTTGTCTATTATATTGGCTATAAATTAGCCTAATGTATTGCACAGGACTAGAGGGATAGGAAATATAATATACAGTATTATTACTTTGTTTTTGCCATCGACTGTCCAAATCACTAGAAGTGTTACATGAATTCCATGATGGAGAAGTAGGAGGTCACTTTTCCCCTCGAGTAACAGCTCTCAAGATCATGAAATCTGGTTATTATTGGTGTACAGTGTTTAGGGACTTCTATTCATGGACCAAGAAGTGTAAAAAATGTGCATTCTTCACAGGAAATGAGAAGCTAGCAGCCCTACCCCTTCATCCCATTTTAGTGGAACAGTCATCCATGTAATGGGGACTAGACTTCATTGGGGTGATTAACCCAAATTCAAGCCAAGGTCGTAAGTGGATACTCACTGCGATGCACTATTTCACCAAGTCGACTGAAGCAGTGGCACTAAAAAAAGTAGATGAATCCAACATCTTGGATTTTTATGAAGGAATAGCCACTAGATTTGGAGTCCCTGCCACTATTATATCAGATAATGTATTAGCATTCCTTGGTACAAGGATCACTAAATGGGAAGTTAGGAATGTTGTGTATCTCAACACCTCATCAAATTATTACCCTCAAGGTAATTTCCAAGCAAAGTCCACAAATAAGAACATGTTAAAGATTATCAAAATGACTCTTGATGAAAATAAGAGCACTTGACATACAAGGCTCAAATTAGCTTTATGGGCTGATAGGGTCACATCCAAAAGATCCACAGGGAGCTCACCATACAAGCTTGTATATGGAAAAGAGGCAGTATTGCCCATCTCATTGGAATTTCTTGCTTTGGAACTCATGAAACAGTTAGAGCTAGCTGATTTTAAGCCCATAGTAATTAGGTATGTAGAGCTGATGGAGCTAGGAGAGGGAAGAGAGAATCTAATGCAAGTCATGGAAAAGGATCAGATATTGATAAAAAAGAGTTTTGACAAGAAGGAAAGAATGAGGACCTTTCAGGAATGGGACTTAGTTCTAAAATGGGATGCAGATCAAGCAAAGCCAGGAAAACACTCTAAATTTGATGCCAACTAGAGTGGCCCTTACATGATCATAGAGTGCAAGAGTATTAATGCTTTCCAGCTGAGTAAATTGAATGGTGAAGAATTGTAGATCCCAATGAATGGGATCCATCTCAAACATTACTACTAATTGGGAGGTTTTCACCATGTAAATATTAACATAGGATTTTAATTTCCCTAAGTACGTATGCACGTTGTTTTGTTGTAGTGTAGTTTTATTTTTCTAAGTGTCATGGCATAGGTTCTTTGTTGCTCCAGGTTACGTCGGTACACAGTTCAACATGCCTCCAAGTGAATGTGCTATCCTTTTCAGTATTCATGGTAGAGAGAGACCCATAGTTACCTATAATAGTTGCTATTTCAAAATAAAACAAATACAAAGAAACTAAAAAGTTGTATTTGAAATAGTCCATTCAGGGACAAATGAAAGCCTGGGGACAAAGCAATTTTCTAATCTCATAAGTCTTGTTTCAAGATTTCTTATGAAAAATGAGAGTGAAAACGGTCAGGCTCGTGAATCAAAGGTAGGATCATTATTAGGCCATCATTCTTAACTCCACACCCAATGGTTGCTTCAAGGCTACTGATCTCTTCCTCTAGCAGGTAGATGCCCCTATGAGTCACCAAATTATTATCACTGTTTTGTTCCCTGAAAAAATTGACCAGCCAAGACCCTGCACAGAAGAAACTAGAGAAATCATGTTCAAATCCTACAAATAGGTTGCAGTGGGACTCTACAATGGAGTGGTAGGGCCTACAAGATCAAATGACCCCATGCAAGAAGAAATTCAAGAAAAAGCTCTGTTGAGTGAACCCGTGCTTCAAATCCAGCAAACATATTGTAGGCGGGATTGAAAATAAAAATAAGGTTTGGGGAAGGAGAAGACAGTGTCAAAGAAACTAGAGTCTCAAAGGAAAATAAACGGCAAAGGCTTGAAGTCATCGGGCTCTAAAATGACTCAAAATGAGCCCTAAAAATGACTAAGTATGGAGGAGACAATGGACATTGGCAAGTGTCCAAATGGCACACCTCTAAATATTAAATCCAAAAATGAGATTCCCAAACAAGCACCATCTCACCACGTGTCCCAGGCCCAAAGAGGAGTAGATTCAAAAACTAAAAGTCAAAAGGTGGACAAGGCGGGCCTTAAAAATGACTAAATATAAAGGTGCTAGCAGAAGTTGCCATGTGTCAGCTTGGTGCATCTCCAAAGGTAGATCCAAAAGTAGAGCCCCAAATGATCGTGGGCTCACCATGTAGTTCGAGTTAAAAAATGGGACAGAGTGGGCCTTGAATAAACTAAGTATAGAGATTCTGTGGATGGCTCCACGTATTGCATCAGCGTAGTTTCAAAGCACAGCCCAAAAGGTGATTCCCAAAAAAGCACCATCTCACCACATATTCAAGGCCTGAGATAAGTAGGAACAGCCATTGAAAAGTCCAAAAGTATGCATAATCTTCCACATGTCAACTCGACACTCCTTCAAAGGCAAAATCTTGAGAGGGTTTCTAAATGAGCACGAACCTTCCACGTGTCCTAGGTCCAAAGAAAGTGAAAGGGTCAAGGTTGAATAGTCAAAGTAGAGACAGGATAGTTGAGGGTGCCAAGTGTCAGTAGGATTCTAATTCAAGAGTAAAATTGGGGGAAGGTTTCCAAACAAGTTCCAGGCCTCCGTGTGTCCCCAATCAGTTATATAACCCCGTCAAACAAAAGGACTTAGCCAAAACATGAAGAAATTGAGCAAGCTGCGGAAGAAGCCACATTTCAACCTAGTACAAGTTCAAAATAAAAATAAAAAGGTAGCCCTCAAACATGTGCCAGCCCTTCACGTGTTTGGTTTCAGAAAGGGGGTCCATTTTGGTAGTTAGTTCTCGCCATTTTGTATGAACCTGATTCAAATTTCAAATGGGCATTTCTTTTGACTCAGTGCTCAAAATCTGACAAATTTGGCACCGTTGGAAAGATCTCGGCCTCGTCTATGCAATGAAGATCTGAAATTTTAATTTTGGAGAGGTTAAGTGGGTGAAAAATGGAGAAAATTCTTTATGTAATTAATACATGATCTATTTTCCCCCAACAACCTGATCAGATTTGATCTGATCCACCGTTCCTCCTCCTTCGAGGTGCCGAACGAGTAATTACTGCAGACACAACAGATTTGGGGTGGATTTATAGGAGGCATTGATGATAGTAGTTGAAATTTGAACTATTTTTCCGGCTTCTCTCTTCTTCTCCCTTCTGTGCCAAATCTATAAAGGCAAGGTCAGGGCTCATTGTAACAGGTTGGACGTTTTTGTTTTACACCCTCCCTTCTAATTTTTTTCACATAAGGATTTGTGGAAGTTTTCTAACCTCTCCTTCGATTTGTAATGAAAGTTTTACTTCTTGGCCATTGCAATATACTGTATCAAATCTTGAGCAATAATATATATGTCTATGGATGTTTCTCAACCCTCTCATGTATCTGTTATTGTCTTTCTGATCTCTTATTACCATATTGGTCATATGTGCGTAATGTTTGTATTGCATTTCGTGGTTTGTGTTAAACTACAAAACGAGGGTCTAACATTCCTTTGGTGCATCACCCTGTTATCTTAGTTTATTTTCTTACATCTCATCACCCCTGTCTCCTTGGTAAAATGGAGTAGATTTATAATAGACCCTCTACAACATATTTGTGTGCACCTAAACAAAGGAATAGGAACTAGCCTTAATCCAGAGATCTCTCTCAACTCGCAAGGTCCCACACTTTGAGAGATGCTCCATGTTGTGCAATCATACTGAGAGTCTTAACCCATTTAGTTATAGGTGTTTAGGTGTGTTTTGATTCTACACTAACACTCACCAAACCAATTGCTTCTCCAAGCCTTCAATTTATAGACCTCCAGTTATACAAAAAACCATCTATGGTTTACAAAACCATGTGCAAAACCCCTCATGAGGTGGACTACATTAAAGAGTAAGATTTTAGTCTAGAATTAGGCTCTCACGTCCACAATATTCCCCCCTATTTTTTACCCTTATAGATGTCATAAAATCTGTCATAATATCTCTAAAAATAGCCCTTATATGATATACTATCATATGGGAATCTTTTGACAACCTCTATGTCTATTTTTAGAGCACTAACAATGTGAAAGAAATGTAGGAAAATTTTAACTGAATAAAATAAACAAGGTTGAGAGACCTTATTTCCAACAGTTTAGACATCTGTGGTATGATCTGTAGAAATGGAAAGTTCCTCACACTAACAGAAGATACTTTCTTTTGAACCATGCAATGTAGAAGACTTCCCAAAATTAGGAGTGAAGGGAATGTTTATGTCAAACAGATCAATCATAAGATGCTCATGATGGTGAGGTGACCTACACATGAGATATAAAAAGAAAATTGTGCTAGGAATTTGAGAGAATGGTTCCAAAGGATCCCACTCATGGTGACTGGATTGAGAAGTGGGATGAGAGTGTTGAGGATCCTCACAAACAAGTTCAAAAGGAGGTGGAGTGATCAAATATACTTTAGAAATTTATTTTTTGTTTATGCTCGATGCCATTGGCCCAAAAGAAGGTGTTTATGATTGGAGAAATAGTTTCGGATGCCTTCATCCCTATAGAAGTTTTGTCATAGGGGCTAATGCATCTATAGAAGATGGGATTTTAACTTTAGGATTTTGATTTTGAGAGATGCCAGAGTAAATGACTCTATGATTCTGATGTTGAAATTATGGAGGGTATTTAGGCTCTATGTATGCTATTACACACCTCACATCATTTATGGAAACTATTTTCTTAGGAGGATAATAAATATCAACCATGTTTGTTGTGGCATTCTCTAGTTTCTTAGAGATTTCCCCTAAACTATGGTTAGGCACAGGGTCAGAGAAAACCTTGATCAATTGAATTACATTGATCCTTTTATCTTTGAGCATCATGAGCCTTTACTCCCTCAATCAAATATTTCCTAGTGATGGCTTCATGGTCAAATTGAGGGCAAAAAAATAAGGTGGTGGAATCCTTGTGAAGGGTGCAACAGTTCTCATGAGAATGACCCCAGTTAGCATGCCACCAATAAAACTTGTTCTCATCATGCCATTATGGGATAGTTTGAGAAGAATCAAGGATCTAATTAAACAATTTAGGAATACATTTTCTGAAGTCATATTTGGTCAATGGTTGATAATAAGTAGGTGGATTCTTATTGTTATTGGATATTTGATCAATATTAAAGACATTATTATTTAAATAATCCATAAGAGGAAGGGTATCTGAGACCCCTTCATCCGTGGCATTCTTGTTCTTTGATTTTTAAAGGATGTGTACTTGCTTAGTTGCTTGAGTATTAGGAGGAACCTTCTCAAATTCCCTCATAAGGTAATATTTTCTTTTAGTTGTTCAAAATATTCATCCAAGGAAGTAAGAGAAAAATACCTAACCTTATATTGAAGCGAGGTTCTTGGGATCGAAGGAGTAGTTGTAAAAGGATATCGTTTGGCATATTGTGTTCTACCTTACTATATAAGGTATTCTAACATTTGATGAATGCTTGAGCTGATTCAATGTCGTGTTGTTGAAAGTTGATGAAAGAATTGATGTTATTTTTAGGTAAATCATGATATTGGAACTCATTAACTAAAGCTATCACTAGAGATTCTAGCTTGACTATGGAGTTAGGGGGAAAATTGTGATACCATTTACTAGGCATCCCCAGTAAGAGTCTTAGCTAGGATTTAAGTGGAAGCATTAGAATTAACTTTTATCCACTCTTTGTAAAGGTTTTCAAAGGCCTTAATGTGTAGAGTATGATTAGTTGATCCATCATATGAAATAGAAGGGGAAATTCCTTCAATATTCATGTTAGGAATGTAAAGCACTAGAGGCTCATGTTGGAATACCTTCAATACCTTGTTGTGAATGGGAGGTTAGGTGATAGGTGCCCCATTAGTTCCATTGGGTAAGGGTAGGGGAATTACACCCCCAGACTCTGGGTTAGGACAGTTGACCATTTAGACCATATTGGTTTGCATTTGGAGGAGTTGGGTCGTAGTGGTGTTTTTTTGCTGACTCATTTTATCTATAAGTTAGAGGATCATATTCATGGGGTCAGAGCTAGAGGCCTTTTCAGATGAGCTTTCCATAGTAGCCTTCCTACAATCCACCCTATTGTGAATTTGCTTTGATGCAAAGTCAAGAAGGTGTTTTTGGATTACTGACTCGGGTTCCCCTTTGTATTGAGGAAACTTATCAGGGGATTTTGAAATCTTAGGTAGAATATCATAAATGTCCTCAATATAAATCTCTTCCTCTTCATCACATAAGATATTACTCTTGAGAGTGTTTTTCTATTATTTCCTATCACACAACAGTCTGAATGTAGGGGAAATTTAGATTATGGGTGATTAATTTTTGAAAATTATTGTTCACTAGAGTTGGAGAGCCCTAAGTGAAGATGCTCCATGATGGAATGTTGATCTGACATAGAAGGATCTCAGAAGAATATGATACTAACATAGTTGGACCTATAAACAATTATTCATAGGGGCTAAAGGCATCTGTGATAAAGATTATGTAAGACATACATGATCGACCCTATACAGGAATGACATATGGATCGATGGCGCCTTGGAAAATGGATTTTAGAGGTTTTTGGAATTTTTAAAGACTAAAACAAGAAAAAAAATGAAAATGGGTTCTTTTAACAAGTTGTTATCAATCAGAAGGTGAAAAATAAGATTCATGTTGGGTTCACCAAGGATGTATGGTAGGAAAAAATGTGTCTATACACTTTGCACTCTTATCATTTGTTCTACTATGGTATCAAGGAAACCCGTAATGGAAACACCATGACTGGCACATAACACAAACAATTAAAGGGGTTACAAGGAATGCTAAGATCATATAACCCAAGGGAAGTATCCCTTACACTAAGATAACCTAATATTTCTAAGGCCATAGATTGAAGAAGAGGAAGGAACCCTATGGAGGTATCAAAACTATGAGAGGTGATAATGAAGAATATGAGCATGCAAAGTCTATATTAACCGAAGTAAATCATGTAACATGAAACAAATAACTGAAATACAATATAATAACTGAACATGTAAGCTAACATAGAGTATGTAGTGAATGTAGGAGACTACTCTATAGAAAAAGACAAGTAAAGTTAGAGAACTTACTTGATGTGGGGAGGTCGCTAATGCATCTATCTCCTACAAGTTGTTTCTCTTCTCTTATTTATCAAATTGTGCTAGCTTCTCCACCAAGTGATAGTTCTCTAAAATCACAATACTTATGGAATCAACTATAAGGGAATAATTGTTATTACAAACTAGAGAACCCTTATTAGCGGTCTATAAACAAGAGTAATAAGTGTTGGATTGCCAATTCTTATACAGATCACACATTTCTCACTTCACACCTCCCACCTTACAAAACTCTCACCCTTACCTGAGATGGACCATCTACAGTAGTTTAAAATAACCATATTTTATTTGTTAGAGTTTTATGTCTTTTAATAAGCTTTGTCAAAACTACCCATGAGTTTTAATTCCTAAGGATAGGAGTGTAACATCTAGTAGTAATAGTTTTTTTACATCATCATGGAGTATGCCACCTTAAATAGAAGATCTTATGGAAACAATCTTATGAATTTTGATTTATTGAATATCCCTACAATAATTTCTTAAATCTTTGGGAATCATGTTATTGCTCCAATAAGAAAGCACTTCATCAACTTATCGTTACACCTGCATCTTTCAAGAAACTCTTGCATGATTCTCTAGTTCACTCAATAAGATGATTTTTAAAAAATTCAAACTTCATTCAAGTTAAGGTAATATTCATATGCTTCATCCCATATGCATTTTTTGTGATAAATGGTAGATCAATATCTATCTAAGAGGAAGATGAGAGCTCTACATTAGATTTTTCTACATTTAAAGATATTATCATCTTCTTGATTCTGATTACAAAGATAAATCACATGCCTTGATATCAATATGGTTCACAAGTTACAATAATAATCATCTATAAAAAAATTCCCTCCATGAAACATGTATACAATTTAAGTGGTCCCCTAGACTTGATTGTTTTGACTAAAAGAGTCCAACAAGCCTAAATGTGGATATTTTCCACTAGCATTAGGTTGAATTTTCTAAGTTTGAGTCTCAACATTCTAATCATAAGAATATTTAAGCATTCTCATTTTCAATGTAATTTCTCAAACCATGGTTAGACCTTTTCCCTTACAAAGACCCGGAACCCCTTTATCAACCATAACTCTAGAGAGTGCATTTAATGAATTTTTGTAATGTCATTATTAAGTAGCTAGAAATTTTGAATTTGTTTGCATGAAAATAAGATCCAATTTTACAAGAATTCCAACACATGCATAAATATCTCATGCCTTAAATCCATATAAATCCTTTTGATAAAGGGGTAGGTTCTATCTATCATTGGTATAACTGATTTGATATTTCAAAGGATTATTATTTGTTTTTTCTTTACCACACATTTCTTATCCACATGAGGTTGGGGGTGGTTTCACCATACTTGGAAATACTCCATGTATTGCATACAAATATTTTAACCCATCCAAGCAGCAATTCAGAGGAGGCACTTGAACTAATTTAAAAAATTCTCTTATAAGTCTGCATTTGGATTTTAGCGCAGGTTGTATTTTTCTTCTCCATGCATGTGTTGAATGATCCAACACCACCAATTAGTTGTTTCCTCATTTACACGTTTCTTTTCCTTTTTCATTGTCTCCATGTGCCTTGGTTAACATTATGCTTTTATTTCATTATTACATGTTTTTATTCACAAAATCTTGATTGGATCAACTCAATGTGTAGACACTAAAATTAGGTCACACTCCCCTTTCGTCCCTCGACATATAATCACCCTTTATTACATTTACCTAGCCATAACCCTCTTCACCCCAATAATGTTAATTTAATTGAATTAATGTATTATCCTCACTATATTTATTATTTAAATATATTATCTACACATACAGTTCACTTAGACACCTCACCAAGCTAACTCAACCTAAGAACTATTCTTAAAAAGTTAACATAACTAACTAAGACTTACCCAAACCCTAAAAATCAATGCCTACATTCCCCCTAACCACATTCCTGCATGCTCACAAGAGGCTCCCAGTCTAATCCATGGGATAATGACATGAGATCCAAGAATATTAGGAGGATTTCCCTAAGTTTAGTGAACCTAGGAAATCCCGCCTTAACCAATGTCGATTACCCTTAACCGTCACCGATTAAGATGGAACCACTGTCAGTTACCCCTTTTAACCCAAAAAAACCTTTTTCTCAAGGTTGGAACTTGGAAGTTGACAAAAAATTTGGGATAAAGTTGACGAGTAAGAACACATCTCAAATAGATAACACATCTTCAGGGAGTAAATTCCTGTGAAAAATCACATCCAAGGAAGGAGATTGAGCATCTTCTCTTGCACAGCCATCCCAGCCACAATCTGATCTATCCAAGCAAAGAGGAGTGTGCATGCAGCCCATGTAGAAGATTTTCTTCAGTTGGTGATCACTTGCAACCTTCAAGCCCATCCTCAACACCTCCATCCCTCACACATAGGCCTTCAGCAACAGAATCCAAGTAAGTACAACATCATACTCTCTTGGTTATTTCATTTCAACATCATTTTATCATCCATTGTTTATCTTGCTCCCTATTGACCTTCTCCACATTTTCACCTCAATACACCCATTAAAACCTTGCAAAAGCCTACTCCCATCACCCAATACATTTCCTTGACAAACCAAAGTCCTTTGTAAAATAAAAAAGGAGACCCCATCCTGTTCTGTGACATTTCCATATCTCATAGTAACCGGCACCGATTACACCTAACCACCATCGGTCACCCCTGACTGACACTGGTCTCTGTGTTTTCCCAGACATCCCTGAACAAAGACCTACCCACCTAATTTTATCTCACCCTCCTTGACCTGCGACCTACCCGAGACCTTTATCAGACATGTAGAACCTAGAACCAATCATTGTACCTTTGGATTCTATTCTGGCTTAACATGTTAGATTAGATCTATTTTCTTATTGTGTTTTTAAGTGAGATACCTAAATTAGTTCAAAATAACAATAGGATTTACTTTGTTTATAGCACTGAATTTTTTAAAACAGTGGACTGACAGCCATTTAGGAAGTATCATACTTCTCAGATCTAGCTCACGCTAGGCAGTTCACTGCCCATATTGTTTAATTCCTTCTAGTGGTCTTGTTTTCATTACAGGTAGTTCCTCCTAGCCAAAAGGAAGCTCACATAATTATTTGTGGATTCAAAAGTCATACGCGTGCAAAAACCCATCAACTGACATTTGAATAGGTAGTCGTCTTACACCCGTTACCCTATTTGTTTCGTCAACACTTCAAAGAAACAATCTAAGAAAAAGGTGAAACATTTTCGCATGCCCCGTGGGACCCATCTGGGGTTCCTTGCATTTCATTCATTCCTAGGAAAAAATTGTGTGTTTGTTTCCCTTCTAAAAATCGTACACACTAATTTTCTTCCTTGGTAATCCACCTCTTCTTTCTACTTGCTCTAAAGGAAACATTTCTTTTGGTGTAACTAAAAAGAATCATTTCTTCATGTTTTTTGCATTATAGTGAAAGAGCATCCCTCTTCCTCTTCATCCTATTGTGTCATCCAATTTCACATTTTCAATTTAGGTTTAAAACAAGTGCATTGCATTTTGTTTTATTACATTAGCTCACATTAATTAAGGGCAGCCTATATGCTAGAAGTCATGACCAGCTGATGGTTGACAAATGAATCGTAGAAAGGAACTTCTATCATTTTCTCTTTCTCTGAGTCTTACCAAACCACACAAAAATTCAAAATACATACATTCTTAAAAAACATCCTACCTAGAAGAAGCTGTAGGTGATCACATGATCATGGCACAGTGGGCACCCAGCTCATTGCTCTATCGAGTCATACTTCAGAGCGAATCCCACCCCCACCATAACATACCTGAAACCTCACCCTTTAGATCTCCTTATTTGTAGGAAGCCATCCTCACTAAAAACTATGTTTCACAATCCATGTGTTAGTCCTTAAATAGCATAAGCTACACAAACATAATAGAAAAGGCACTCTTAGGATCGTATTTTCTTAGTGTTTTTGTTTGGCTTACATTTTGAGGTGAGTGATCATGTTCATCACTTTTTTTTGTTATTCCTTTCATGCTCCTTATCATAACTGGTGTATTCCGGCTTCACCTAAGTGTGTCTGGGCCATATCATCATCATTCCTAGAATTTTGGGTCTGATTCTACATCAGATTTTAATTCACAACCACTTTCTTTCATCACTGTTTCAATTTCACAGTAACCGTCGTCTGTTACCTCCAACCTCCATCAGTTATACCCAACCGACGTCGGTTCTAGGTCCTTTTGCTAACCTACTCAAAAGGACATATTACTTTAATTTCTTCCACTTTTCACAATCTCTGTCACTGTCATTTTTCCCATTAACATTTTATACATCTTCAGATTTGGCATACCTGTCATATTTTACCTTCTTCCTCACTGTTTACTCACTATCCATTTTCTACAGTGACCGGCAGCGGTTACCCCTAACTGGTGTCATTTTTCACTAACCTACATTGGTTAGCCTATTTCACATTCCATCTACCATTTGTTACTTCATCCTCTTTTCATCACTAGACTCACTTGTTCATGATGTTCTCTATATCACTTACAAAGAAGCAGCCCTACCTGATCAATACTGGTTCACATGGTGTTGACCCAAAGACAAGCAAGCGCCCTCGTATTCCACGCTAGTTTCCAACCACTCCCACCTAGTCCTTCACCACCTTCTATTTTATCACCAGCCATGGATCCTATCTAGCCTACTACTATCGCTACCAGAGATGAGGAGTTCGCACGACTACTTGACCAGAACCCTGCTGCCTTACAGTTTTACCTTTCCCACTCATCCACTCAAGATGCCTCGGGTCAGTTGATATACGGCATGCCCGTATTTATCCCCTCAAATCTTGCACCCACTTCCGCATCAACCTCATCTGGCTCCATGTTGCCCACATCCACCTTACCCCCAGTCATTTCGCAGTTAGGTTCTATACCCGCTATGACTGCCATGTCTGTTAGCTCTGTGGCACCCATCACATCCACCATACCCTCGACGACTACCCCAAACAAAACCTCATGTGCCCCTACTATCTCATACATACCTGAAGCTACATTCCCACCTCTAGTATCAGTGACCCCTACCCCATTTCAAAACATGGTTCTTTCCATTCCACAATCATCAGCCCCTATTTCCACTAGGGTTACCACGACCCTTCCACCCCCATATACATACTACCAACAACCTCCTGTCTCATCCATTATTCATTCCGGGTACTTACCCCCTATTTGACTTCTTCTCCACCACCTTACATGGCAGCCCCATTCACTGGAATGTCACCCCCATTATATGCCCAAAACCAACCTCCTCACGCTATAGGAGGCATCCAATCATCATAACCCACCAATGACCTAATTAAATTGATGATGGACAAGATGCAGACATTGGAGGCATCAGTTTCCGGCTCCCACAACACTCTCACCAATGATGAGATTTTCAATGAGCCCATTTACCCATCCATTCATATCCGTTCATACTCTGTGCATTGGGAAATGCCTAAATTCAATCACTTTGATAGCAAAGAAGACCCCCAGCAACATTTGTGGTCATTCAAACATGGGTGTTATCTGATCGCTAATGATGATGCCTTGCTTTGGAGAAATTTTCCCATGTCCCTCACTGGACCTATATTAGACTGGTATATTGGGTTACCTAAACACTCTATATTCTCATTCAATTAGGTAGCCCCAGCCTTTTTGGATCATTTCTCTATCAATATCATCAAGAAGGTTACCATGACCGATCTATATTCCACACATCAGTATGAGGACGAATCTATCACATATTTTTTCACCCATTGGCGTAGCCTGATTAATCAACTTACCTTCCAACTGCCACAAACTAAACTCATTGAGCTCTTCACATGATCTTTCACTAGACATATCTCCCCAACCTTGTAGGTTCAAACCTTTTGGACATTCGATGAGGCATTCACTATGACACAAAAATTAGAGATTCGTGCCATCGAAGAGAAGAAAATCCAATTGCGAAATAAGAATTCTACATTCAATTTGAATGATACCTCTTCCTCTTCCAAACCACAAACCAATTATTCAAAAGCAAAGGGCACTGCTAACATAGTGGTACTCAAGGCCGGCCCAGCTCATCCATCGAATCAAGATACACCTTCATCTAATCTCTCACCTAACTATACTTTTCAATTTAGACAAGAGCAGCAAAAATATACCCCAATTGGGGAACCTTACTCTTTTGTTTCAGAAAATCTTATCAAAGCTAGAGCCATCACCCTTCCACCCATAAAACCACACACTGGTTTTTACCCTTCTTGCCCCATGCTCGCATGGTATAAAGAGCATGATTGTTGTAACTATTACCGAGTAAAGGGTCATAGTGATAGCAACTACATCACTTTCAAGAATATTGTCCAAGAAATTCTTGAGAAAGGTGGGTTAACTGTGGATAATCCCAACATCACCCCCAACCAAAATCTACAAATATTCAAAAAAACCATTTCCTAACCATGCCCCATCATCCAAGCAAACTGGTGAGACATCCACTCATGATACCCATACCCATGAGGTTCATGCTATCTTTAACAAGGTACTTGTCACCTCTGAATTACCTCACATCCTTTCCATAAAGGAAATCCTAGCCCGAAATCCTCCTTCCAAATTGGAACCAGCCTCCATTGTTCCTTCACCAATAGAGGAACACCTTTCATTTCCTTCATCACCTACAGATGGGTCTTCCGCTAACATTGAGACCATCTCACCCCTAGCTTGACCACTTAGAGAAATTTTACCTACCGTACCTCTTCCACCCATAGAGGAGCTCCCATTACCTCCTCCACCCACATAGGAGCACCTATCTATTCCTTCACTTATAGAGGAGCTCCCATCATCTCCTCCACCCATCTTAGACCCAATTGAGATAACTTTGCCTCTTAGCGAGCATTCTCCATCATGTACCCAAACTCCAATAGACCTACTTTTGGTTCGCTTACCCACAGAAGCTGAAGCTAGCCAATTTCCCATCTCTAAGATGCATTTTATGGGAATTCCCATTAGGTCTTCACCAACTCCACCCACAGATGTGTCGTTCTCATGCTTGGTTGATCACTTAGATTATGTGGATAGGGCTTTACTAAGGGGGTGCCTCTTACTCCCTATCTCAACAAAGATGCAGAGATCCCTCGTGGTTACCTCCACTATCTACCCAAACACATTTCAACCCATCAAACCAAATACAACCACTGTTGTCGTAATCCCTTCCACGATACCCGTTAGCACTCACACCACACCCTTACCCATAACCCAACCAACATCTAAACCCAAACCCACACCCACTACATTTTCCTCCACTAAACCTATTACTACTTTAGGGGTCACCCCGACCACCAACCTTACTCGTTCACCTATTAAAATGGATTTAGCTACATCCTCTAACGTCAATACCACACCTACCCCGACATTCAAACCAAAGAAACAAGCTCATTGACCTCATACCCTAACCACACCAATCACGCCTGCACTTTTCCCGTCTACCTTAAAACCTCAGCTACCCAATACGGTCAAGCGCCCTACACCCATCCATAAACCAATAACACAAAAAACCAATCCTTCCTCACAAACCTCTAACCTACCCAGGCACACAACACGACTCACACCCACACATGCAGTCTTTTTACCACCAATACCTTCAGCTATTGCTTCACTACCCACTACACTTCAGTCATTGTTCCTCACACCCCAAGTACGACCCACATCATCTACCTTCACAGCACCCCTATTATCCCTGTGGGTAACTCACCGTCTTCCTCCATATGCTTTTCCTTCTAGACCACATACACCCACATCACCTTTACCTAAGAAAGTGCAATCCAAAAAGAAAACCCCACTACCCCACAACAAGGTAGTAAAAATAAACCCACACCCTCCTACCCATCCATCTATTATACCCCTACCCAAACAAACCTGACCAATACCTAAAACCACACCGACACCTAAACCCATAGCTCGACTTGTTCCTACTTTTCCAAAATTAATTCCCCAATAAACAACCACACCTACACCCAAACCCACATTCACATCCCATTGTGATCCACTCGCAAGGTCCTATGCTAAAATTTTAACCAACCTCCTCGAGACTTTGATTATCACATTACCGCCACTCCAACCTTACAATCCCTCGAACCCAAGCCAAAAGCATTTGATGATACTGAAATTTGCACATACCATCATGTGCCAGGGCATGATGTGATGAACTGCAAGGCCTTGAAAACCATCCTTATCCAATTGTGTCCACTAGAAACCAACTTTGATGATGATGACCTTCTCGATGAGGATATTGCTTCACCAACACCCATTCCTAAGCTACCCAGTCAACAACCACAACCTCCACCCTCACAGCTCCTAAATCCACACCCAAAATTTGAAATTAACATGGTTTGCATCAGAGAACTTGCCACGCCATCACCCAAATGTCATTACACCCAACTGACCTCACAGGCCTTTTCTCCTCCAGTAGGTTTTTTCCCTTCATGTCATTATACCACTCATCCTACACCTTCTCCATTTGCCAAATTCCCTCAAATCATCATGATACACATCACTACACATGCACAAAAGGGAAAAGAAAAGGCAACTGACCCACCAACCAATCCTATACCCAACATACCATCTGTACCCATCCCTAAAATAACTATCTATGGCCCCACATACCTCATTTCTAATGGCGTTGCACATCGCACCATGCTCAAACAATTACACCAATCTCTCCTTGAAATGTCCTTATATGACATATCCAAACCTCATAATCCCATTATCAAGCCCTCATGGAGGTTCTTCAATCTATTGAGGTTTCAGCCAATGACCCTACACCCGTAGCCTCTATTGTCACACCCCATCATGTAGCCTCTCTCACCAAATTACCACCTTCATTTTCACCTCACCTTGTTCACCAAGTGGCCTCCCTTAGCTTCTCAAATGAGGAGATCACACCACACCAAAATGATGACCCAGACCCATCTGTCTTCATTTATGTCCACATTGATGACGTACGGGTATGCCATGTGATGATTGATGGAGGCACTAGCATTAACATCATTTCATCCCATGCATTTTCTCAAATGCACATACCTGATAATTACATGCATAAACATCCAGTCATGTTGCGTTCATTCAATGACCCTATCACCTCCACACTAGGCACTATCATTCTTCCCATTCGCATGGGTCCCCGCACTATTCCATAATTGTTTTATGTTTTGGAGGGAGAATTCCAATATAACTTGTTACTTGGTAGACCCTGGATCCATGTCATGGGTTAAGTTCCTTCCACTTTACATCATTATGTAAAGTTTGAACATGAAGGACACACTTATACCATTCCAGCTGACCTATCACCTTTCAAAACATGCAACATGCTTTACCAACCCAATGATGTGTTTATACCTGTCATGCCATCTACCTCTGCAACCACTACCACTTCACCTACACTTCTACCTACCAGTACCACCACTACTTTCACTGTACATACCTCCTCCATTCCTACCACCACCATAACCTCCATAGTTGACCCATTAGCTTCCCAATCTGTTAGCTCCACCTCCGCATCGACCTCTGACACATCATCCATTCTAGCTACCTACATACCAACCACTGATCCCTTGGAAGGTGTTTTTCAATGCCAAACTCTAGGGGAGTACTACCTATATAGTGTCAACACATTCCTTACTCTAGATGAGTATGGAATCCTTCACCAACACCCCCGATATGATCATTGTATAGGAGAATTCCTCCTTTATGGTCCTCATCATCTTCATACTAGTCTCACATATGGGGGACTTGATACTACCACTTACACACCTGAACCACCATCACAACCCTGCCCATTTTCCGCTGACTTCTAATCACTTACCAATCACCATTTCGTCCACACCTTCCTACACCGATGTGCATAGAAGGGTTTTGGTTTTAGCTTTTACAAGCAAGGCTGCCATACTATTATTCCATGCACCACCCACAAACATAATCACCATAGTGGTATTGGCTTCCCCAAACCTCCTACCAAATAGGATCGCATTAAACTTATTAAATACCCTAGCCCTCTTCACCCTCTCCACCTTCATCACTACCCTCACTGACATAGTCGATGGATCCTGAATCTATCCCCCCAAACTTTTTTTTTCATAAACACCATTTCATTTGGTCCTTTGACTTATTAATGCAAAGGCGAGGCCCCTTCCACTCTCCCATTCTTGTATCCTAAGATGATCGATGACAACACACCTATAATTAACATCGTTCAATGTTAGGATGATGAATCCATACTCACCTACCTTGGTGCAGGAGACTCATATATTCATCGGTCGCTACCCTCTGAGACACAAACCATGTTGAATGAATCGACTATCAAGATAAACATTCATACTCAAGACAACCTGCACATCCTAAAGATCAGACAATTGTTAGATGTTGTTAAATAGGAAGCCATCACTTCTTTTCTCTGAGATCATAACCATGCTTTTGCTTTGTCTTACGCAGACATGCTAGGTATTGAACCCACCATAGTGGTCCAAAATATCATAACCGTTCTCGATGCCAAACCTGTCAAACAAAAGATGAGGAAAATGCACCCTCGCATTGCTCTTCTTGTCAAATAAGAACTTCATCACCTTATTTTGGTTTCCTTCATCTTACCCATTGATTATCCTCGTTGGATTTCTAACATTATCCCTATTACTAAATTAATAGGAGGACTTCACATTTGCATGGACTTCCGTGACCTCAACCTAGCCTGCCCAAAAGATGACTTTCCCATGCCCGGTATTGATTAACTAGTTGCCCTCACCACTAGTCACGAGATGCTCTCCCTCATGGATGGCTTCTTGGGTTATAACCAAATTTTTCTTGCCCCAGAAGATCAGCACAAGACCGCATTCATTACCCCTTAGGGAATCTTTTGCTATCTTGTCATGCTTTTTGGCCTTTAAAATGTTGGTGCTACGTATCAGCGTGTTATGACTTACATCTTCCATGATATCATGCATCACATATTGGAAGATTACGTGGATGATCTCTTGGCCAAATATAAATGTCGCGCTAAGCATCTCGCCATCCTTGAAACCATATTTGACTGCCTCATTAAATATTGTGTCTGCCTTCAACCTAAAAAGTGCATCTTCATGGTTCTCTCAGGAAAACTCTTGGGATTTATTGTTTCCCTCTATGGTATAAAAGTTAACCCTTCTAAAGTCAAGGCCATTCTAGAAATTCCTCTACCCACTAACCTTAAACAACTCCGTAGCCTGCAAGGTAAATTGTAGTCCATTTGCCATTTCATTTCACAATTATCTAATTAATGTCAACCATTTCATCATCTTCTTAGGAAGGATGTCTCCTTTAACTAGAATGATAACTATCACAGAGCTTTTGAGGCCCTAAAACAATACCTTCTCTAACCACCTATACTCATTCCACCTAAAGATGATCAACCTTTTTACCTATACATATCAGCTACCAATCATTCCTTGGGAGCCATGCTTGCTCATCGCGATTAACAACACAGGGAGTAGGTGGTTTATTACATAATCCATACTCTTTTGGACTATGAAACTCGATACAACCATCAAGAAAAACTTTACTTAGCCTTAGTTTTCATTGCCACCAAACTCTGCCATTACCTACTTAACCACAAAACCTATGTTGTGACCAACACCGATCCCTTACACTTCATGTATTCCAAACCTTATCAAAACTAGTGTGCCACATGATGGCTTATGCTTTTATCTGATCTTGACCTCGAGTTCATTCACCAAAAGTCCATCAAGGGCCAGGCTATCACCAACCAAATGGCTGACGGAACTATTTCTGGGGACCAACCCTCTAATTTTGACTTTCCCGATGAGTGAATTGCTACTCTTTCCCTGGATGAACCCCCTTACCAAATGACACTGTTCTTTGATAGTTTCAAGTGTTAGCATGGGGGTGGGGCTGGTGTTATCCTCATTCCTTTGGATGGAGAACCCATGCCTTTGTCTTTCAAACTAGACTTTGAATGCACCAACAATATTATCGAGTATGAAGTGCTCGTTCTAGGTCTCCAAGCTGCATATGCCCTAGATGTCAAATCAATCTACATCTTTGGTGATTCACAATTGGTTGTAAACCAAGTCAATGGTATGTACCAATGTCGTAACGAGATACTCAAAAATTATAAACATCATATAGACATACTTTTTACCACCTTTGATTATTACACCCTTCAAACCATCCCACATTTAACTAACAAATTTGCAGATACCATGGCCTGCTTAGCTTCCCAAATACCCAATTCCCCTGCCGATTCCAAAATATTTTTCACCTTATAATGCCTCCATTCACCTTCTTATTTACCTCATGATGTTTACCCAATTGGGAATGACACCCCTGACCTAAGTGACCTTTGGTATAAACAATACTCCGACTACCTTTCCCTCTCCATCTTACCTCCTGATCTCACCCGTAAAGGACAACTCGCCTTCCTTAAAAAGGTCTCTCGTTTCATCATTTTGGAGGGAATCCTCTATAAGTGCAGCTTTGATGGTATTCTCTTACGATGTCTCATAAGTTCTGAAATCCATTATATCATTAAGGAGGTTCATGATGGCATATGTGGAGGTCACTTTAGTGGCCTTGCTATTGCTAAGTGTATTCTTCACCTAGGCTATTATTGGCCAACCCTTAACCATGATTTTTGTGACTATGTCAAATGTTGTGTGAAATGTCAACAACATTCCAACCTTCATCATACACCCATTCATGCCTTACAGGTCACTCATGAACTTTGGCCCTTCTCTCAATGGGGTTTAGATCTTGTCGAAGAAATCAATCATCATTCTTCCCAACACCATTAATGGATCATAACTACTACCGAATGCTACAAAAAATGGGTGGAAGCCATACCAATCATCTCCACGAAAGTTGAGAAAATATGTGAGTTCATTAACCATCACATCATTTTTCACTTTGGTGTTCCTCATATACTCATCACTGACAATGGAAAACAATTCAAAAACAAAACACTGTAAAAAATTTGTGATGCCTTCGGCATTCAACTTAGTTTCTCATCACCTTATTACCCACAAACCAATGGCCAAGCCAAATCCACTAACAACACCCTCAAAAAAATTCCCATGAAAGTGGTTGATGATACTGGGAAGGATTAGCATACACACATTTGTTTTTCCCTATGGGCATACCCCACTAGTATTCACACTTCCACTATGGCCACACCCTTTTCATTGGCCTATGGTATAGAGGTTGTTCTGCCTCTCAAAGTCTAGATCCCCTCACTCCACATTTCTCTCCAAGACATGCTTACTGATGATGACTTTTGTCAGGACCACTTAGCACAACTAGAATTATTAGACGAATGCCATCTTAATGCTCTAGATCACCTTCAATTTTACTAACAACGTATCAAACACGCTTATGAAAAACATGTTCATGAATGAACCTTCCAATTCGGTGACCTTGTCTTGAAAGAAAATCAACATGTAACCAAAGCAGAAAAAATTAAACGGGGAAAATTCACTCCAAATTAGCTTGGGCCATACATCGTAACTCATACCTATGGATTGGGTGCCTATCGTTTGTCCTAACTTGAGGCTAAACCCGAACCTGAGCCCCTTAACGCATTACATCTTCGACCATTCTATTGTTGACTCATTGTCCTACCTCACCCTTTGTCTCTTCTTGAGTGCTATTGACTTCATACACCTCCCTAATGATTAAACAAGAATCATGTGATTACCTGTCACTTGTTATCTTCTCTTGAATAGGTGTACCACGACACTGCACATAACATGATTCTCATGGATATTTTTTGTCTACCTTTAGATGAGATCCCATGGTTGTTCCACCTTGCCTTTTGAACAAGAGTCCTATCCTTCACCTTGATCTTGTCCATGATTTCCAAGACCTCCAATGGGATCAAACTCCTTGAGTCAAAATTCTAATAAAAACATGACTCCCTCAAAAGGACATCTTCCTCTTGACAAAATTACTGCTATAAATAGACTACTCCCTCGAAGGACAGCTATGTGAAGCTTTCAAAAAAAATGAGAGAAACCAAAGCTTCCCGCATCGATCAGCTTCACTAAGACCTTAAGGAGTACCATATTATTTATCCCATATAGACTTCCCACATCGATCAGTCTATCTCAACAAAAAAAAAATTAGTCATGGATTTGCCCATTATGACCTCGGACCTCTTGCCCAAACAACCTGTCGCTCAAACCATATAAAATTAACTACCTTTCACCCACTTTACCATTTCCACTCTCATTTCCTCAATTGACTCAAGGGACATCTTGGAATTTAGACATTTGGTTATCTTGTGACTACTTTCACCATGGAACCATTAATAGTGTAATGCCTTTCGAGTCTTGTGTTCATCACCCTCCTCTAAGGTATGATCTACTTGGTATGATCATACCCAATCAGGTGGCTCTATTGCCCCCATCTTATCTTTTAACCATCTTTGTTTACGTTTTGATTACCTTATACAAGACTTGGCACTTGACACTTACCTTTGGGGTAGTATTCCCCTTTCACCATAATCACCTTCACCTACATCCATTTACCTTTCATATACCCACACCTATTACACCTAAACCCACAATATGCCCACAAACCTACTAACTCATTTTTATATTATTCCCTAGCTCATGGGAGAACTACATCGTCCAGAGGTCCCTTTTCACTGGGACTATGTAGGCAGCACTCCAAGGGCATGGGGCCCTTATAGGTTAGCTCAGCCATCCTCTACCCTAAAACAATTCATCAACTATACCTAACTCACCATTTACATCATATTTCACTTAATTCCCCTTTTATAACAAAATTGGAAATTAAGCCACATACATAACAAGTTTCTTACAATAGCATACATTTATTACACCTACCATCCCTCTATCATCACTATGTATAGATTATACAACATTTTACATATGACCCATACTATCATTCATTGCAAACAATAAAGAATCATAAACCAACCTGACTCAACCATGCCTATAACCTGACTCAATCCATGCCTAAACAAACCTGACTCGACCATGCCTATAACTTGACTTAACCATGCCTATAAACTGACTTGATCCATTCCTACACCAACCTAACTCCATGCCTAACTCACCTAATTTCAAACCACATCAATATCTCATCTAACACATGCCATATATCCAATATATCATAAACATATTAACACATCACAAAATACCATGAATCTCATCATATAAATCAATAAATATGTATCTCAAAATACATGCCTATCTTATCATGGCCATCATCTCATAAATGTCAGCACGCAGGATGATATACAATACAAAATGTCATCGGCACGCAGGCTGGTCTCATATATAGACAAAGAATGAATGAATAAATACAAAAAATCTTCGGCACGCAGGCTGGTATATGCTCACAATAAACAAAAATCACTCGTACATCCTCACTATCTTCATCTCGCATGCCAGTATATGATAAAAAATACAACTATCTTAGGCATGCAGGCCATCATATATATCGAATAATCACTAATATACATCAAAATCAGGTGGCCGCATATCATACATCTCGTCAGATGTCCTTCATCTCTGTGTCACCTACACCCTTGGCCTCCTGTGTCCCTACTAGCACATCACCTAGCTTTTGTTGCCATGCACTGGTGGCCTCTCCCTGATCAAGCCTCAGAGCTCACGGACCTCCTATGTTCTCCACACTATGTGTGCGGGATCTCATCCTCTCACTAGACACCCGTTGTGCTCTATACTCTTCATAAGAGAGGAAGTCTATCCCAGCTGCCATGAGTTGGTCCTGATAGTATCTCACCTCATTTAGGGCATCCTATAACCTGGATATAGGCATGGTCTTTTCTAGTCCCATAGGTCTCGGCCCATGTACCTGCCCTACTCTAGCCTGTGAACTAGGACTAGCTCCCTGCACCTGTGGTGGTGCCCCCTACCCTTGTGCCTGCGGTGGTGCCCCCTACCCCTATGCCTATATCTAGGCCTGTAAGGCCCCAATTTGTGTATGGGCTGTGGCCAACTGGCCCTGTAAACTTTCCACCTGACCATCCCTGTGTCCATCTCCTCCACCCCCTCCATCGGCCATTGGTCAACCTAACCTACACATTGCCCTTACTTTGCAATTTTACCCCACCCTTTACCTTGCTCCTTTCCCCCATCCAGCCTTTACCCAACCCATTACCTTACATTTCCTGACATCATCATTTACTACCTCCATTTTTCCTCCTTTGGGGACTCATTACTTTACCCCTACCTTGGCCTTACCCATGCTGCGACCTAGATATTTGGACCTAGACCATCACTAGTGACCTTTGACCTCCTGTGTTTGCTATACCTTGTGGCACTATTACATGTGTTGATTGACCTAATGACCTTACATATCCTATTGTTGTGATCATTTATCCTGACCATACCTTAGCTATACCGGAACATACCTAAACATTCATGCACCTAACCTACATTGTGTTTCCTGACCATATCCTATACCTTAGATACCAAATTCACTTAAACCTTGTTCGGATAAACCTATCGACCTTAGCTGATGTAGAGTTTTCCTGCTCTTCAACCTGGTATCCTGCTACAGTTTATACGTATGTGTGTATTTGACTATTGCTACATGTGACCCTGACCCATTACCTAGATTTCCCACATAGACCTTTCACCCTTTTTCCCTGTACCCACTTGCCTTTTCCTCACATTTACCTTTTATCAAACCACTCACCACTTCAGCCATCTACCTCGTCAGTTCTAGGTTTGAGGGGGATCACCTTCACCCACACATGGGGCAACCACATCTTATTTTTTTCAACATTGCTTACCAATACAAGCTACACAACAAAAAGGGGCAAAATGTAGCCACTAAAATTAGGTCACACTCCCCTTCGTCCCTCGACATATAAGCACCCTTTATTACATTTACCTAGTCATGACCCTCTTCACCCCACTAATATTAATTTAATTAATTTAATTAAATTAATGTATTATCCTCACTATATTTATTATTTAAATAATATCTACACATACAGTTCACTTAGACACCTCACCAAGCTAACTCAACCTAATACCTATTCTTAGCAAGTTACCATAACTAACTAAGACTTACCCAAACCCTAAAAATCAATGCCTACATTCCCTCTAACCACATTCCTACATGCTCACAAGAGGCTACTAGTCTAATTTGTGGAATAACAACATGAGATCCAAGAAAATCAAGAGGATCTCCCTAAGTTTAGTAAACCTAGGAAATCTCACCTTGACCGACGTCGGTTATCCCTAACCGTCACCGGTTAAGATAGAACCGCCATCGATTACCCCTTTTAACCCAAAACAACCTTTTTCTCAAGGTTGGAACTTGGAAGTTGGCAAAAACTTTGGGAGAAATTTGACGAGAAAGAACACATCTCAGAGAGATAATGCATCTTTAGAGAGAAAATTCCTGTGAAAACTCACATCCAAGGAAGGAGATTGAGCATCTTCTCCTACACAGCCATCCCAACCACGATCTGATCTATCCAAGCAAAGAGGAGTGTACATGCATCCCATGCAAAATATTTTCTTCAGTTGGTGATCACTTGTAACCTTCAAGCCCATCGTCAGCACCTCCATCCCTCACACATAGGCCTTCAGGAATGGAATCCAAGTAATTACAACATCATACTCTCCTGGTTATTTCATTTCATCATCCATTGTTTATCTTTCTCCCTATTGACCTTCTCCACATTTTCACCTCAATACACCTATTAAAACCTCGCAAAAGCCTACTTCTGTCACCCAATACCTTACCCTGACCAACCAAAGTCCTTTGTGCAATCATAAAGGAGAACCCAGCCTGTTCTATGACATTTCTAGATCTCACAGTAACCGGCACTGGTTACACCTAACCGCCGTTGGTCACCCCTGACCGACACCGGTGTCTATGTTTTCCCACACATCCCTGAACAAAGACCTACCCACCTAATTTTATCTCACCCTCCTTCACCTGTGACCTACCCGAGACCTTTATCATACCTGCAGAACCCAGAACCAATCATTTGACCTTTGGATTCTATTCTAGCTTAACCTGTGAGATTAGATCTATTTTCTTATTGTGTTTTTAAGTGATATACCTAAATAATTTAAAAATAACAATAGGGTTTACTTTATTTACAGCATTGAATTGTTTAAAGCAGTGGACTGATAGCCATCTAGGAAGTATCATACTTCCCAGATCTAGCTCACGCTAGGCAGTTCACTGCCCATATTGTTTAATTCCTTCTGGTGGTCTTGTTTTCATTACAGGTAGTTCCTCCTAGCCAAAAGGAAGCTCCCACAATTAGTTGTGGATTTGGAAGTCATACGCGTGTAACAACCCATCAACTGACATTTGAACAGGTATTCCTCCTACACCCGTTACCTTATTTGTTTCATCAACACTTTAAAGAAACAATCTAAGAAAAAGGTGAAACACAATGAATATCTTATAATTTTTCCTTTCCTCATGCACACATGCTTCCTCAAAATTTGAGAATGGGAAAAGAGTAATGAAATAAGAGACCAATTAATTTGAGCCTCCATAAACCATTACCTTCATTTGTAAGAAGTGGAAATTAAATGTGGAAACATGAGAGAGAAAGAGTGGCAAAGTGGGGAAATAGGTTTTATTTTTCCCAATGCCAAATTTTACATTTGGAAAACTTCCCCACGAACATCATGAAGAAATATCTCAACAATATGTTTTTCATAAATCTATTTAATTTTTTTCCGGTTCGGGAGCACTTCAAATGGAGATGTGGGAGTAAAATCCCACTTTACCTTCCATTCAATCACCAATTCGAAATTCAATTTATATTTTTATAAAAATGATATAGTTATTTAAATAATTAAATTTAGAATTTAATTAATAAAATTAATAACATCAATCTACTTAAAATAAAAAGAAAAATGCTAATTAATTAAATATTAAATTTAATAAAATTAATCACATTAATTAATTAATAACATAATTTAAATTAATATTAGTAATTAATTAATTTAGATAGTTAAATTAAAATTATTTAATTAACATTAAAATTTATTTTGTAATGTCAAATGGATGTGTAAAGCGCAACGGGGAAGCAATGATGACAGAAATGTGACAACGCAAAATTAGGACAATCGAAAACCCGATTACAGGAGAGAAATGACATCGCAAAATAATATGGTACAACTAATTGAAACATCTATTAATGCAAAAAAATTTAAATTTTTTATGAAATTTTAGTAATTTAAATTTTGGGAAAATAGGGTGTTATCTTGATCATCCTTGTAGGTGATATGATTCCACAATATTTTAGGAAATTAGTTTCCCTTATACCAATAACTATAAAATGGAACATTACATAATTCCAAGTTATTGGTGATTCTCAACTCATTATTAAGCAAGTTAATTATGAGTATAACGTAACATATGAGAAACTTATCCCTTATAAGCATATGGTAGACAATCTCAAGGAATATTTTCTCCAAATCTCCTTTCAACAAATTCCAAAAGTTCATAATAAGTTTGTGGATACCATAAATACAATCGTTTCACTCTTCAGCCTACCAAAGGATAACAAGGAAGTTTATTTCTTTGTTTAACCTTTAATGGTACCTACATATGACATCCCAAAATACTTTTTAGTATGTGAAGTTCTTATTTCTTTGCCCCTAGTACGTGGACATTTATATTTATGTATAAGATGGTACCTTCCCACCTGTCATTTGTACTCATAGAAATGAACCCTTAACCAAGGAATAACATGATATACTATCCTTGGGGGAACTCTCTATCATTGAGGCTATGATGGGACCTTGTTACAGTGTTTCAATTCAGAATATTCTATTTAAGAAACCATAGAGGTCCATGAAGTCAATATGGTGCTCATACAACTGGCATGGTTCTACCAAAGAAACTTCTATGCGTGGGTTATTACTAGCCTACTATGGAAATAGATTGTTGTTGGTATGTACTATAAAGTGTGTCTTGTGTCAAAAACATTACAACTTGGTCTATGCATCATCTCTATCTTCTCAACCCATCACTACATCGAATAAATTTCCCAAATGGGGATTGATCTTATAGGGAATCTCAAACCTACTTCATTTGATGGCCATCAACATATCATCACCTTAACTGGATAACTTACTAAATGGGTAGAGATTATCCCTCCCACCTATTTTAGCGATGCTTAGATATCTAAATTTATCATGAACCATATCATTTGTCATTATGGATTTCCTTCTTCTATTCTCTTTGACAATGGTAAATATTTTAAGAACAAACAAGTTAATATGCTTTGTTAGTGATTTAAAATGCGTAAAGAGTGGTCTAACCCTATTACTATCAAGGTAATGGATAGGTTAAGGCCACTAACAAAACATTTTTCGTATAATGAAAAATATGGTAAGCAAAAAAGGTCGTAATTGACACTTTCAAATCCATCCTACCTTATTATACTACCTTACTTCCATTCCCACACCTATAGGAGCCACACCATACTCGCTTATCTTTGGAACTGAAGCTATCATTCCATTAGATATCAATCTCCCCTCTTTGTGTATATCCTTGAAAGATTACCTATATAAAGAAGAGGATTATAAAGTGGATAGGATAGTAGAGCTCGAGCTACTTGATGAAAAATGCCTCCATTTTAGATCACCTCAAACTGTATCAAAATTAAATCCACACTAGATAAAAATATATATATATATCTCGTGAATTTGAGGTTAGAGATCTTGTTCTTATAGAAAACTAGTTCAATAATACTAAGGATCAAGAAAAGAAAGGAAAATTTGAGCCTAACTGGTTAGGGCCATACATTGTGGTGGAAAATTTTAGTTCAAGAGCCTATAATCTTGCTCTCCCTAATGTTACAAAGCTTTAGGATGTCATAAATTTTATACACGTCAACTGCTTCTACACCTAAGCTCACATATATTCAAGAAATTAAAAAAATCAAAAAAATTAAAAAAATAGTAAAGATAAATAAATTCATCTAAACGTGAAAACCACACAATTGTGGCACCTTGGGCAGGTCCTTCGGTGAAAATCAGTTTTCAGTGCCATTTAAGGATTTTATTATTCACAAGAACCTAGTACGTGTTAGCCATTATGTGTTTGTGTTGTCATTGATGTCAATTCCATTGATGGAAAATGGTATCATGGTGTTGTATGAGTCTCTATGGGTTGTCAATCAGTGTCTACTATAAAGGTTGATTGGTAGTGACCAAGTTTCGTGATGTTCTATGAGGTCATGGTGCATGGTCTAGTGAGCTAAGTCATAGTATGATTCCTCCCAAGTTGTGTAAAGTTTTTCATGATGTCATACATGGTCATAGAGGTGTGTTATTTGTGTTAATGAGTTTGTAAGATGTCATCATGGTTAGTTCATGAGGGTTCATGGTTGAGTCAAGCCATTCTAGGCCTATTTCTAGCCCTAGAGAATGAAAAATGAGATGGAATTATGATATTTCGAGCTAACTAGTCATTTTGGATCATGGTAGAAGCATGGTGACAATGTACATGAGGTGTGTGGTGATTTTTAGGTTAGTATTCAATGATACAGTACATTTATGAGGTCCTTGGGATGAAAACAGGTGGAACAAGAAAGTAAGAATAGGTAAATGAGATTGGCTAGAGAGTTTCAAAGATATTTGGGATATATGGTGATTATGATAAGTTTTACGATGTTTTCATGATGCTTCAAGACAATTTTCAGGTCATTATGAACAAGGAATTTCAAGATACATTAGTTTCAGAAAACTCAATTTTCCATATTATGATTTTGAGGCAAAAGTGGACATTCCGATGCTCATTGTGAGACGTTTCCTTTGCATGGGGACCTGACATATTTGGCATATATTTTTAGGTTAGTTATTAATTTTTAAAAAAGTAATGAGGTGGTTTTATTTTCAGGATTTTATGAACCGTCGTTAAGAAGATAAGGTGTTTTGAAACCCTAGATACACCCTAGCTCAAAGCAACTTAGGATAAATTTATTATAATGAACCTGTTCTGATTAATTTTTCCAAATTGATGATTCGATATTGTAGAGGACTCCTCCATATTTCCATAAAGGTAATATAGTGTATGTGACTATATGTGGCCCCCACCTGAAAATTCTTGTTTCTGAAGTGTTTTAGTTTAACAATAAGTTTCCCAAAGAAGGTAATAAATAAATTGATATTTTTTTTATTCCTTGAGTTTTTATTTATGTCCATTATATTTTCATATCATGGTTAAAGTAAAAAAGGACAAAGTGTGCCCTATTTATGAAGACTAGTTTTGGGGTAGTTTGGAGTAGTATATGGTAAAAATGGAATCGCGAGAGCTATAAGACAAGTTAGGATTAAATTAAAGTATTTTTTTGATCTTGGTTAAGATATATTTCCAATGGTATATTAAACTTGTGTTTTTTATATGGTATGAATAAGTTATGACCTATTCTTTGATGGTCAAATCTAGAGGATGCATGATCTAGCAGGGTCTCAAGTGGCTTCAAGAGGTAAGGTGATGTTTCTCAGTTCTTCATGAATTTTGAACATTTCTGAGTGATTATAAATAATTTCTAAGGGTGTTTCATTCTTTTTTTAATATTTTAAGTTACTTTTAAAGTAATGGAACAGTTGATCTCAAGGTCAGTTCTTGAGTCCTAAAAGGCTAATGAGCAATTGCAGAGATTTTCTTTCTTGAAGACCTTACACTTAGATTTGTAATGTTTTATAATATGTCCTAGAAAAATTATTCATAGGTGTTTATAGTTATATAAATTTTTTTTCATGATGATTTTATTTTATTGGTTATTTATCTCAATTTATGAGAAATAAGGATGTTGATTTTTAGGACAGTCTTTCTTAGGCTGAAAAAATGAGGTAGATGAGGCATGAGACAAATGATTTGATGCTTGATATCAGTTATATATTGAACAGGGTTTAATTTTTTCCTATTGAATGAATTCATAGGTGTTAGACGTGGCATAAAGGGTGCAAACTAGTTGATTTTGTAAAACTACTTTTTGTGCAGCTTGATTTGGTGAAGAGGAAAGTAAGTGTGGCTTGCACATATATATGTTTCATGAGATATAACATGCATGGATTTCATATAAAGGTCTTGAGGATTACATATATTTTTTAGATTTCATATTTGATATTTTCATGGGTTGTCTTGGTGCTTAAAGGTGAAGACATTGTGTTGGAAACAACTGTTTTGAGAAGTATATGAGCCTTCTTGAGTTTGTTATGAATAATTTGATTGGTTAAAGATAATTAACAACCATGGATGATGTTAATATGTAATATTACATATGTGTGATGAATTTTTTATCTTTACTTATCATTTTTTTGGTATTTGTAGTTTTAGCTTATCCAAGTGATGGAGTTTTGAGCTAGTTTTATGCATTTTTGGTGATTTTGGGCATGGCCGACCTATATGGGTCAAATGTGAATATTTTAATAGATTATTGGGATTTTTTTAAGATTAATTGGTTGATCCAAATGAGGGAAACCAACCTAGAGTTTTTTTTAAAGAAGAGAAAGGAAAAACAATGAAGTTGTAGTTCAAATTTGAGTTAGTTCTCTTGGAGGGAAAAGTGTGATCCATATGTGAGAGTGTGACAAGTATGAAAGCATGATTTGAAGGTTGAGGAAATGTGTTACAGGTTGAATAATTATAGATATATTTTTAGAAATGGTTTCAAGCCAAGACAAGGTGTGAAACAAGAAGAAAGAAGGAGCTAGGTGAATGAGGGTTTGATGGTGTTTGTGTGAGCTAAAATTGTGATCTCCATCAGTTGTGGAAATAAAAAAACCATATTTTATCATCTTCAGGTGGCTGAGTTGGTTCATAGTCATATTATGGGGTTTCATACTCCTTTTGGAGTGGGTGCTTCACTAAATTAGGGGTTGGTGCTCCTTATGGGGTTGATGTTCTACTAAACTAGGGGTTGGCGCTCCTTGTGAATTTGGTGCTTCACTAAATATATTTTATTTGTAATTTATAAGTATATTTTCAGAGTATTTTCTTCCCCTTGAGGGTTTCCCACTTAAATTTGGTGTTTATGTGTACTCTCTTTTTATTTCTCTTGTGTATGGTTGATTCAACACTTAAGTAAACACACATTTGGTTAATGTTTGATTGAATGGTTGTATAAATTGTAATGAATGATAAATGGGAATGGAATAAAGTTTTAATATACTAATTCACCCCCATATTAGTAATTTTTTCTTCCAACAATACTTGGGTGTGTGATCTTTCCTTCCTATCTTTTCCATGGCTTGAATTCATAATCTTGTTGAGTTTATCCCTCTTGGCCTTGATATGGTTTGTCCTATTATTATATATATGCTCAGGAATTTACCCTTATCTGTTATAACCTCTCACTAGGGGGAATCTTTATGTGTTGTTCTTTTGTACATAGTTTTTGAAAACCTAGGAAATCCAAAAACATTTATAAAACCTAGAAAATCTAGAAAACATTCAGAAAACCTAGAAAATCCAAAAACATTCAGAAAACCTAGAAAATCCAAAAACATTCGAAAAATATAGAAAATACAAAAACATTCATAAAATTTAGAAAATCCTAAATATTTGGAAAACCTATAAAATCCAAAAACATCATAAAACCTAGAAAATCCAAAACATTCAAAAAACCTAGAAAATCCTAAATATTTGGACAATCTAGAAAATCCAAAAACTTTTGGAAAACCTGGAAAATCCAAAAATATTCAGAAATCCTAGAAAATCCAAAAATTATGAAAATTTAGAAAATCCTAAACATTTGGAAAACTAAGAAAACCCAAAAATAGTGTCGAAACTAAAAACACTAAAAATAATAAATTATACTATGAAACATCCTACTTCAGTGCTCACTTGTTCTAACCAATGACATGTGGATCATCTTGTGATATTTCTTTGTCAACAAGATTTCTTGATTTATATATTTTTCTTCCTGGTATATATCATTGCTCAAGATCATTTAATAGTGCATTTTTCTTTTATGAGGAATTCTACATCCTCCATTCGTTCTGTTGCATGTATTCTAGCTTAGCACATGGTCTTCACCCTTGTCATATAACTATAACATTTGGGTATTGATGTCAGATAACAAAAAAATGGGTACCATCTCCTTAAAAATTTCTTGTTTGAGTGTGTTTTCTTGTACTTGTTTATTTGGTTTATTATTTTTTTACTTTCTTGCATTACATTTCTTATGTATTTTGCTTTGAGTCAATATTATAACATCTTACAAATATCGATATTATGGATTCTAATTTCAATTTACATTTTTGTTTTATGCTTACATCAAATAAAAGGTATTTCTAATCTATAACAGGACATAAATTACAATATGATCTTTCCATTACCCATCCCATCAAACCATCAGAACCATATCAAACAAATTTTCCATTCGAACAAACATTTTCTCTAACTTACCCATTCATTTCATCTACTCTACCAAGGTACAACAAATAGGTGACATAATTCAAAATGAAATTGCTAATCTAAATATCAATTGGTACTCAACAACCATAATATATCACATTAAACAATGACTATTCGAGCTAGGATCAACATCAGAAACATAAAACACATGAATGCAAGTAGATCATATCTAGGAAATGATAACAAAACAACCATAACATCATCATCTACTCATCACATATAATCTAATCATCCATCCATATACATCATATATGCAAACATCATAGTAAAAATTTTATAAATTTATAATGAGATAAATAAAATTAAAATATCATAATCTAACTTAGAACATACACATAAGAAAATCCAAAAGCCATTTTTTTTATATGTGGGGATGCAAAATGACATTCAAGTTTACCAAAAATGGTCTGAAAACCATATGATACATCTCATCATAGAACAATAAAAAATAATCCTATATATAATCATCTCTCGACATGACTTTATAGACACAAAATCACACACTTGAGTACATTTCGAGGTCTTAAACACATGTTAGCACTCATATGATTCCTAAGAAATAAATCTAATAAATGAAAATTGTCTTTGTTTCTTCTTTTTTATTTGGTCTTATACACCCTACAGACTAGTTGGAATTTTACTTATTTATCTTTTATGGCCTCAAACACTAGCGCCCAACCAGGATAAAAGCACCTAGGATTACATGTCCCCTTTAGGCACCCTTGACCCTTTTCTACCTTACTCATTCTTTTTGGGCCTCTTTTATCTTTTGGGCATATTTTTCACTTATGGGTTAGCCTTCCAGTTATTAATTACAAAATTCAAATAAGGGAGTCATGTAAATACATAGTTATGTGTTCAAAATAAAGAACCAAGAACTAAGCTTTACTATCATCACCTAATCTTTCATCCAAAAGAAACATAAATCACTCTAAAGAATTCATCTAGCATTCACTCAAGGGATAAGGGATTGTATTCTCTACATACACAACATAGGAAGGGGAATTTTATTATTCCATCCACACATTTAAATGCATTTCTACATTCTAACTACAATCCGCTATAAAGTGCACTTATACAAGGGAATTGTAGGGCATCATTCTCACCCACACTCACAAAAATACATGGATTCTAGGAATTGTAAGTGACCGTTAGGGTCAATCTAACTCCCCATATTGCATCTTTTTTTTTAGGTTTGATGCGGTTTATGGGCTTGTGGAGGTGAACTTATATTTTTGTAGGTTAAACGTACCTTTGGTGATCATTGTGCAACTATTAGGTGATCAAAAGGAAGCAACAATGATGATCTTGTGACTTAATTAAAACTAGATTTTGATCATTTGTGTAGTCACAGGTGCCTAGAATTAGTCTTCAGCACCCATGAACCCCAGTCCTATCATGGGTGCTCGTGTCCGATCTTATTCTTGTAGTCCCTAATTTATAGACAACATTTTCAAAACTCTTCTCAGTTTTTTCATCACTCTTCCCTACTCAGATCATTTCTAGGTTGTGAATGAATCAGCTAAGTCCTATATCCTTCTCATTTGATTAGGGTTTCAACTATTACATCTTAGATTGCATGTTTCATTTCTTTACTTTATGATTTATACATCATTTGGTTTAATGATGACTCTGAAATATTTAGATTTAATTCAAATTAAATTAAATCATTTGGTGAGCCTCACTTGTAATCACACACTTGGATATTTATTTTTCTTCTTTCATGTATCTTCAAAATCTTCTAATCTCCTTGCATGACTTTCTTCAAATTCACCTACCTTGCAAAGTTGTTCCTTAAAAATCCCTAAACACTATGCATCTTCCTTACAATATACCACCCACTCAAGTAAGTTCCTGTTATCACCAAAAAAAGCACCCTCTAATTTTGTTACATGTGAATGAACTGGGAAATCAGTGTTTTTTGGGAAACATGTAATTATCTCTAGGTTAGGGACCATGAAACTGAGATAATTTTCAAGATAATGTCATTTCATCTTCCTAATCTAAGAAATAAACTAATCATAATGAAGTAAATTCAACTAAATACTCATGTTCAATCAATTCCAAAGGACCAAGGAGAGATAAAGAGCATGAAAATGAATAAATATTACACTATGGAGGTGATATCACCAAGAGAAGGGTGGTTGGAATAATCTCTAACGAATGAAAATGAGAAGAAATGGAGATAGAAAGGGCATGTATAACACCACAGTCTAGAAACACACATTCACAACATCATTTCCATTAAACATGACCATTTAGAGCTTGCAATAAATTATAAAATGTACATAATACCTTATTTTGTAATGTAGAGGCAAGAGAGCGCAGTAAAAGCACAAACAAGGGTTAAATATTAGCCACATAACTTGATTTTATTACTTCATATAATTATACAGTCCATTATATTGAAAGGTAGAGGCATAAATTTCCTATAAAAATACTTAGAATGAAGGCTTGAAGTTCACAGCAACTTGAAAAATGGAGGATTAGATAGAGAGAATGATTTACCACTAAAAAATGAGTTCTTTGTTTTACATATATAGAAGAAGAAAGAAGAGGGAATAGAAAGGGAAAATCCTGAAATATGGGCTTTAACCACTAATAAAAGGAATTAAATGGCCTACAAACAACATGGATAGCCCTGCAAATCCATCCTTTTATTATCTTATAGCTTGTGGAAGAATAAAAATGGCCCCCCATGCTTCATAAATGCATTTTTATGCACCTAGAAGTGATCATTTGAATTTGGGGGATTTCTTTATTTTTAGCCCACCTACCCTCACCAAACCTCTTATTTCTTGATTTTCAAGTGTAGAGGACAAAATCACAAATCCAATGAGTATAATTTTGTCCAATTTGGTTCAGTTTGGAGAAATATATGATGATTCGGGCCTAGGTCAATTTTATGGCTCATTTCACAAACTCTCGGGCCTGGGACATGTTCTTTCAAACCTAGAGATGTTTATTTATATTATCCCACCAACCACACTTACTTTTCATATTTTATTTTTTATGAGTGTGGAGTGTGGAGTCATGGTTAAAATAAATCTATTTTTTTTTAAATGATGCATTGTGGAGCGAGTTGTAGTAATGTGGGTTGGGGAGCTGCTTTCAGCTAGCTGCCAACTTTTTGTGTAGCTCAGGGAGCTACACTCTTCAACCCTCGCTTATAGTGTTCATCATTTCACCCTCATGCTTCCCTTATACCTCTTAGCCCGCATTGCATTAGACCAAAAAGTGACTCTTCGTGTGGCTCGTTGAGTCAATTCCTTGGAATTTGGCTTGCTGAGTTGTGTTCAACTCTACAGAGTCCCCCTCAGCCTTAACTTTTCCACCGGATATGGCACTACACGGTATTGAGGTCATCAGACTCATCTTTTTCCATTTATTATACCTACTCAGAGAGTGACTTGTCCAAAATTACCTACAGCCAACTCCGTGTCCCTCCTTTGTTGCAGTGATTTTGGTCCCATAGGGAAATCGAGCCTAGTAGGAACAAGTTCCATCTTAGCCCTTAGGACCTGCAATCTACTCAATTACCTCACAATAAACAACCCTGGCGCCATGTGGATCTTACATTATAGGTATGTAGGGTGTCGAAGGTACATGGGGTACTCATTCCTTGTGGGTCATCAGGGCTCGATTCATCTACTTCATCCTTACTCCACCACCATGGCCTTCATTATGGGTCCTAACTCAGTGTGTAGAACTTGTTCCCATGGGGAACAAGTTCCCCATAAACCCTCATGACTACATCCCCTACTCAACTGCATTGATCACTCCGCACCCCTTCGATCAATTTTTCCCAAGTCCTTCGAGACTGACTTTGCCAATCCATCCACAGAGCTCCACAACAACTCATGGATTTGGCTCGGCCCTAATCAACCTAACTCACCCATGACTCAACTCGATGAGCTACCCAAGCTCACCCAAGTATATCACCAAGCTATTTAAACCCTTGGCTAATTTTTACAATTTTACCTAGTTTTTCTCATATTTTCTTGAATTTCAACCCACTTTTTGGATTTTCCTTGGGACTAGGAGCTAGAAAAAATAAAAAGGGGGTGCCCCAAAATAAACCTTTCCCAATTTTATTCATTTTGACCCAAAAGTGACCAAGTTGTTGATATTTTGAATCCTAGAAGAAGGGAAATTTCACCAAATGATCCTAAACCATCCAAAATCAATTGTAAGTGTTATGAAACATAGAATTTTACCAGTTTTCCTCCAAACTCAACCTTGAAGCTCTGTCAACTACCTAATTCCAATTTCTCTAAGTTATCCATTTTTTCAGTGGATAAAATGGATAGAAATTTGGTGACTCACGGGGACATCTACCTCCTAGATCAGTTGATCAATGGCCTTGAAGCATCTATTGGGCATGGAGTCATCCTGATAACCATGAACTAATCTAAACTTAAAATTTTTCCACTAAGCCACACAAAGTGCTACTTGGACCTAGAGATGAGCTGCTGCTCAAATTTTCCATCCTTCTATAAAAAATTCTTAAAATTTTCATCGAGTGGATTTTTTTTTTGAAACTTTAAATTCACCTCTTTCCCTTTGTAACCTGATATGAAACTAAATCTACCACTCTTGATCCTACCTAGAACACTGTCTAGAGCTAAATTTGGCCTGGAATTGTAAAAACCTTACTATCCCAATATGAAAACTACCTCTCAATGAACTGTGTAACAAAAACAATGGAAAAAAAAAACTATATACAAATATAAATATCATACATATCTCAAGTGAAACATGCAGAGTGTGCACAATCACTTCTTCTACTAAAAACAAACCTACTCCTTCCCTACTCTAGCCAGAGGCAAGGAAAACACAAATAAATCCTACAACTGGTAAGGAGAAGTAGCTTCCCTTCCTCTCAAGTTGGGACCATGTGACTAATTTGGCACTGAAAATGGTCATGAGTAGGAGTGAAAAAATGACTAGAAGCTAATTATTCACTCTATCCATCAAGGTATCAACTAGAAACAAAAGGAATTCCTATTTTAGTTTCTCTACAATTGATTTTGAGAGGTATTATAGCTGATCCTTGGTACATTGAAACTCATATTCATGCTCTGAAGTAAATTGGTTGTAAATCCTTCCTTGGATCTAAAGAAGCCAAATGTTTGATTGGATAAGGCCTAATCCTTGAAGTTTTCCCATTGTTATGAAGTTCAACTCCATGAATGGAGTCATCCTGGAGACTTTCCTAGAAAAGGTGATTATTTTCATGATGATTTGAACATTGTTCTTCATCTATAAACACCTCATCCTCTGCCTTGATGACTGATTTGGGAATGGTGTCATCATTTTCTTTCTTTTCTTCAACATGAAACTCCTCCAGATGGATTGTATCATTTGATAGAGTCCTTGGGAAATCACTAAAATTATTAAAGCTTCCGGATCACTTGGGAATTTTTCCTCCTATTCTTGAAGACCAAAATGATTTTGATGTTTGATTTACTCATCCCTTATAAAATTTGATAGATAAAAATCTTCCATTTTTTGTTCTTGAGGACTGATATGGGTAGAAAGGTCTTGTTAAATATTCTCCTCCATGGTGCATTAATCAATTAAATCAGATTCAATAAAATATGATGGAAGAGATGGATCTAAATTTTCATTACCGAAAGAAATAAAGAAGCTTTCAATGATCTCTTCTTCCTCTAGTCTCTTTGAATCTAGTTTGTTCTCCTCCATGTGATCCTCTTCTTCCGTATTTGGAGATGATTTCTCTTCCTCTACTGATTCTGCAACTCTAGACAAATCAGCAACCTCTAATAATATAATGCCAATATGAACACTACATTCAAAACACAAAGACTATTGATCATCTTCATCTTGTACTTTTTCTGTTGCGAAATCATTTTCCACTGGTTGTTCTTCGATGCCCACCTCAATTGAAGGCCTAGTCATCAGTGGCATTTGATTGAATTAAAACTTGATAGCCCAATTAATCAAAGTTTGGACTAATTATTCTTCGTTATGATCCACAACTTACTTCCTCCTTGACTGATTTTTTGATTTTATTATGCCCAATATGTATTCAAGAAAGCAAGAGGAGGGGTGGGTTGGGTCTCAACTAATTTTTGAATTTTTTGTGGTGAAAGGGAAGGTTTCACACATCCTTGTGGAGGGGATTTGGGTTTGGAAGAGAAAATGGAAGAGGATAGAAGGTAGGGTGGAAGGTGAGAGGACGAAGAAATGGAATCCACAATGGGACAAACAGGTGGAAAGCTAGGGGTCTCAACCATATGCTTGAGTGGTTGGAAAGGTATAGGCATTGGATACTAACATGGAAAATGTTTGGGAACATCCCATTAGCAGGGTTCTTTTACCTTTGATCCATTAGTCTCTAATGCTTATAATGAAGAAATGACACCAACCATTTGAATGAGAGATTCACTCATTGCCTCAAGTCTTTTTTTTTTGGGCTAATCCAACTAGATATATGATCTCCCCATGGAAAGGGATGCATAAAACAAGGTTGTCTAGTATGTAAAATTTGTAGTTGTCCCTTGACAGCTTGAAATATTTTCTCCATTCTTTGAATCCTGCCTTCAAAATATTCATCATCAATTATGGAATGGCCTTCATAATATTCATCTCTAAGTGTGGAATGGCCTCCAAAATCTGCATACTCTTGCTCTTTAATAAATCCATAATTTGATGAATAACCAAATTGATTTACAATTTTCTCAAATGGATATGCATAATGATTCTGAATTTTCTCATAGAACTGATGTAGAGGTGTGTGGTAATAACTTGGAGATGGATTTGAATGACACTACTGTAAATGAGAATTCCATGATGGAAATGAAACCATGATTACACAAATTCATGAATGGAAGATAAAATGAAGAAATGAAAACCAAAATGGATGGAAAGGGAAGGTATGCACTTAGAAAATGGGTTATTTGGATTAGTGAATTCATGATATGTGTCTTGAATATGCCTCTAAAGGTTGAGATTTCACCAAGAGAAAAAAAACTTGACGAAATGAAGTTGTAAATCTCCTCAATCTTGTCCCACCAGGTGTGTCAGAACTATTATCACCGGAAAACAACACCCTTTGATTTTCTTGTATGTGAATGAACTGTGTAATCAATGTTTTTGGGAAACATGGAATTATCTCTAGGTGTGGGACCAGGAAACTAAGATAATTATCTAGAGAAGGTTAGTTCCTCTTCCTATTATAAACACTAAACTACTCCTAATAAATGAAATGTAATTAACTACTCCTATTCTATCAATTCCAAGGTACTGGGGAGAGATAAAGAGCATGAAAATGAAGAAATAATACACTAGGGAAGTGATATCACCAAGAGAAGGGTGGTTGGAATACTCTATAATGAATGAAAATGAGAAGAAAATGAGATAAAAAGGGCATGTATAACACCATAGTCTAGAAAAACACATTCACAACATCATTTCCATTAAACACAACCATTTAGAGATTGCAAGAAATTATTAATTGCATAAGAGACCTTCATCTATAATGTAGAGGAAAGAGAGTGCAATAAAAGCACAAGCAAGGGTTGAATATTAGTGACAAAACTTGATTTTATTGCTTCATTTTGCTACATAATCAATTACAATGAAAGGTAGAGGCATGAAATTACTGAAAAATACCCAAAATGAAGGCGTAAATCTCACAGCAACCTATATAATAATGGAGGAGGAGATATAGAATTTTCAACCACTAAAAAATGAGCTCTCCATTATATATATATATATATATATATATATATATAAGAAGAAGAAGAAAAAAGAAGGAAGTGAAAGGGGAAATCTCAAAATTTGGGCTTCACCAACCAATAAAGGGCATTAAATGTCCTGTAAACAGCATATATACCCCATCAAATCCATCCTTTCATTATCTTGGAGCTCATGGAAGAAGAAAAATGGCCCCCCATGCTTCATAAATGCATTTTTACCCACCTGGAAGTGATCATTTTAATATGGTATGTTTTCTTCATTTTTGGCCTACCTACCCTCACAAAACCTCTTATTTATTTATTTGTGAGTGTAGAGGATAAAATCATGATTCCAACAAGTATAATTTTTTCCAATTTGGTTGAGTTTGGAGAAAGATATGATGATTCAAGCCTAGGTCACTTTTATGGATGATTTCACCAACTCTCGAGCATGGGACATGTTCTTTTGGGCCAAGAGATGTTTCTTTATATTTTCCCACTAACCATGCTTAATTTTGATATTTTATTATTTTTGAGTGTGGAAGGTGGAGTCACGTTTCCAATAAATCTAATTTTGTTGAAAATGATGCATTGGGGAGTGATTTGTAGCAATGCAGGTTGGGGAGCTCCTTTTGGCTTGTTTCTAACTTGTTGTGTAGCTTGGCAAGCTACACTCTCTAACCCCCACTTATAGTGTTCATTAGCTTGGCCTCAACTTTCCCTTATACCTCCCAACCTTCATTACATTAGACTAGTAAGTGATTCATTGTGTGGCTCGTTAATTTGATTCCCTGCATTTTGGCTCGTTAAGTCGTGTTTAACTCTGTTGAGTCCCCCTTAGCCTTCATTTTTTCACCGACTAGGTCATTTCACAGTATTGAGCTTGATAAAATCCACTTTTTCCATGTTTTCTACCTACTCAAAAAGTGACTCCCACTATATTCCCTGTAAGAGAATCCTCTTTCCTCCTTCATTGTGGTGATTTCAGTCCCATAGGGAACTCGAGCCCCACAAGAACATGTTCCATCTTGGCCCTTTGGGCCCATAATCTGGCTGATCCCCACACAATAAACAACCCTGGCACTATGTGGCTGGTACATTACAGGTATGTTTGGTTTCAGGGGTACATGGGGTAATCATGCCTTGTGGCTCATCGGGGCTTGATTCATCCACTTCGTCCATAATCCACCACCCCAACCTTCATTGTGGGTCCTAACTCAATGTGGGGAGCTTGTTCCCATGAGGAACAAGTTCCCCATAAACCCTCATGATTTATACCCCCTACTCGAGTGCATCAATTACTCTTCACCCCTTTGGTCCATTCTATCCAGGTCCTTTGAAACCAACTTCGTCGATCCATCCACAGAGCCCCACAACAAATAATCAAGATGACTTGGACCCAATCAATCCAACTCGCTCATGACTCAACTCAGCAAGCTACCATAACTTTCTGAAGTAGCTCACTGAGCTATTTAAACTCTTGGAAAAAAAATTCAATACTTCCCAGTTTTCTCATATTTTCTTTAATTTTAACTAACCTTTTGGGTTTTCCTTGGGACTAGAGAAAGAATAAATAAAAGGGGGTGCCCCAAAATCAACCTTTCCTAATTTTATCTATTTTGACCCAAAATTGACCAAGTTGTTGATCTTTTTAAGCTCAGAAGAAGGAAAATTACACCAAATGAATCCCAGAAGAATTTTACATGTTTTCCTCCAGACTTAACCTTGAAGCTTTGTCAACTTCCTAAGTCCAATTTTGCCATGTTGTCCATTTTTGCTAGGGGTAAAAATGGATAACAATTTGGAAACTCACGGGGACATTTGTCTGCTAGATGAGCTGATAAGTGGCCTTGAATCATGCATTGGTCATGGATTCATTCTAATAACCATGAACTGATCTAAACTTGAAATTCTGCCCCTAAGCTACTCAAAGTGCTGCTTGGACCTGGAGTTGACATGCTATTCGAATTTTCCATCCTTCTATAAGAAATTCTTAAAATTTTCATCGAGTGGAAAATTGTTTTAAAACTTGAAATTCACCTCTTTCCCTCTGTAACCTTATTTGAAATCGGATCTACCACACCTGATCCTTCCTGGAACACTGTCTAGAGATAAAGCTGACATGGAACTATTAAAACCTTGTTGTCCTAATAGGAACACTGTCTAGAGATAAAGTTGACATGGAACTATGTAACAACAACAATTGAACAAAAAATATGTACATGTAGACACAAAATTATGCACTTTACACATAATAAAGCTGACATGGAACACAGTCTCCCAATGAGCTATGTAACAACAACAATTGAACAAAAACTATGTACATGCAGACACAAAATTATGCACTTTACACATAATTTGGTCTGGTCTTATACTACTATTTAGAAAGGTCTTAAGTGTAAAAATTACTAATTAATCCCACCTTTTGGACATCTTTATTTTATATTTTATTTCATAGTTCCCATGTATTTTTTAGCACTTATCCACCCATTTCGCAACTACCCTAACATTCTATCCCTAAATCAAGGTTCCCCATCCTGTACTAGGGTGCCTCAGTCCAACTCTGGGCACCTCAATCTATGCAAATCCCATTTCACTCCTTTTTGGATCATTTCTAGTTGTTGGTCATCTTTATCTTTTTCTCAATCAACCTTACCAAGATTAATTACAAAATTAAGCTTGAGATCCCTATAAATATAAATTTATAAGACCATAATGAGGGTCCTAGGTCATAGCATTACACTTTACTATCACTCCATCTAGGGATGCATCCATTGCATCAATTGTATGAACATAGTGTCATGCAACAAGGCTAGGAAATCTACATCACACACACTTCATAAGGGAAGGGATTATATTTTATTCCATGCACACTTGATATTTACATTTTATATAGTTATTATTTCTCGCTACTTCAAAAAGTGTGATTTAAAAAAGAGAACCTAGGGCACGACATGCACACACTCACTAGAACTACAGCCAAGTCCAAAATGTAGTGCAACACTCACTGATAAGTCCACTAGTTTGGTAGATGAGGTCAGTCTGACCCATTCATATGAATATTTGATTTTTCTATGGTTTGATACTTCTCTCTACATTTCAGGTCATTTTCCAACTCATCCAACAGATCCAGTGTGATAAATAGGCAAGGTTTGAAACCAACTTGTGACCATACCAGTTACAAGTTTTGAGAATTTACAGTGTTCAGAGTGCCTAGATTGCAGACCAGGGCCCCTTACAGCACCCCAATACACTTCCAAGTGCCCCAATCTCTTCTAATCCTCTAGATTTTTCCTTCACAGGGTCCTTGAGTGTTTATCTACACTTTCATATTTTATTCTTAGACCTATAATAATCACTGCCAATCATCTAAGTTATGTCTCTCCCTTCTCTTACACATTAATGTTTTATTTCACTTAAAATAGTTTACTTGTATTTATTTCATATTGTTTTAGTCTTTTATTACAGTGTTTTAATCCTCCTAATTAGATTAATTGGGATTACAACTTCCTTTCATTCAATTCCAATTTTAGTTAATCATTTTGGTGAACCTAAAATTTCTTTATAGAACCTTCTAGGGTTTCCTGCCTCCCTTTCCCATGGCTCCTCCTTCATAGGAATTTATCAAATCCTAGCTTAAGGTTATCAACAATCATCTTGTTGACCACCCACAGGATTTAGATTTAATTTTACATGTGGCTTGCAATGAAACTACTTACTTGTCTAAACTCAATACTTCTGTTGCTCCATCCACTTCTCTAGCCACTCAACTCCCCACTTCTACACTCCCACTTATCTCTATTGTTGTGGTTTCTATCCCTACTCCAAGAAATCACTTCACTCCTCCTTCGGTTTCACATTAATGAAAATACTTCTCAGTTGCCAATCCAAATTTAACCTCTTTGTATCATGATCTCCAAGCCCAAATACGTAGATTGCAATAAGTCACTACATATCCATCTTTATATTCTACCTTGTTGTTACACACTCCCTTTGCTCCTATCCTCTCCACATATCCTCTACCACCTAATTTTGTCACTCCTAAATTTCCCATTTTTAATGGACATGGTGACCCCCAAGAGCATTTTTGTGCCTTTCATGTTGCTTGTCTTGATTTATAATGATCATCTCCTCCTCACTAATCTTTTTCCTTGTAGCCTCCATAACTATGTGATGCACTGGTATTATGTTCTACCTGTTCATTTAATCATTTCTTTCACCCTTTTAGCTAACGTTTTCCTTGTGCACTTTTCCATCAACATCAGCTCTAAGATATCCTACACCCAGCTAGCACAACTTAAGCAAGGATCCAATGAGAAATTTACCAATTATGTCTTAATATATAAGATTAATTTGGCCAAGATGACTAATGTCCTTTCCAACACTGAACTACAAGACCTATTCATATAAATTCTTCTACCACCTCTCTCCGAAATTGTTCTTTTTGAGACCTTTTCTTCCTTTTATCAACTTTTTCATACCCTTAAACTCTGTGAATCCAAGATTCTATCCATTGGAAAACTCAAATATCAAGACCAACCCTCTTCCTCTACTCATTTCCAAACTAAGACCACATTTAAACCTTCTACATCAAAACCCATCAACACTAAATTAATTGTTAATGCTATTACCCCTTCCGAGGATGTTTCCTCCCAACCACCTAAGCATACATTCATGAACCTCCCTATGGCATCACATCTTATATTGCAACAAATCCTCGATAATAACCTCATCACTCTTCCACCACCACTCAAGTTAGACCCATCATGACCCAAAGGATGCAATTATAATGAAAACTTTCATTGTGATTACCACCACTGTGTAGGCCACTCTATTAATCGTTGTATGAAACTTCGCGCCATTATCCAAGATCTACTTAAAAATGACCAAATAGAATTACCAAACCCTACTAGCCCACTTCCCACTAAGGATAATGTTAAAGTAAAAATTTTTAACCGAGACTCCACCCACCATGGCAAAAAGACCTCATATTCTTCCGTTAATCATATTTATCACACCACACCACCTCTAGATGTGGGCGCACTTGACTTCTTATTTGCTAATACTGACATGAACCCACCCACTATCTCTTTTTCTCATGTTAACTACCATGCTACATTCATATCTGATCATTTATACATACAGGAATCTATCACCTCAACCTTATCAACAACACCAAGGTTTATCCATCTTCTCCTATTAGTACATGTTCCTTGTCTTTCTTACGATCTATTGGCTACCCTGCATCCCAAATTGACATTCTATTTAAGATACCCTATGGTGTTGCCAAGTTACCTATCATGGTTTGTCCTCTCACTCTTCTCATCCCCTACCTTGTCAGTCAAACCATTAACCAATGTGACTTGCTTCTCCGCTTAGAGTGGATTCCTCAATCTCAAGCTATTATTTATATGACTCATTTATGCCTCATGTTCGTATATGAAAACCAAGTTTTTTCTATTAACGGTGTTACCCCTTCACCTCCACTTTCACCGCTTTCTCACTCTGATACTCGTGCATCTCCCCCTCTTACTCACACAGCTCCTTTTTTGTCACCACCTATGCATCTTATTTCTACTTCAACACCTCAATTGGCCCCTACATGACCACTCCATTCTCTTAGTCCTACACATCAGCATAGGCCTATTCCTAGGACTCCTACCATATCCCACCATCAATCACTGCTTCATTTCATTCCACATGGCTCATCCCCTCCCTTACGCACAAAACAATCTCCATCACTGACACACTTTACTGCATCTCATAATTAGTCTTATGTGCATCCATTGCATGCATATTGTCTTCATTCCCCCATGTAGCATTTGTCTCACATACCACCCTTTCTCGACCATCATCATATGGTTTCATCATCCTAGACACCATTCATCGGACCTCCATCCCTAAACCTCATTTGTTAACCCCTCCTTTATGATACACATAGGGGGCATAACATGTTATATCCCCCCCTTTCCTTATATTAGCATATCTCCCTTCTTCATTCATTCCTTCATCCATAGGCATATTTATTTCACACCATAGCCCCCCTCATTACCCGATGATGCACTCTTGTGCTTTGGTTCACACTTGACTTTTGAGGGATTACCATTATGCTAAACCCCACACACCACACTATAGGTCCTATACATTTACATTCTACCATCCTACACCTATACATCACATATCTTCATAGCAGTTATCACCCTACTACGTTGTCTTATACACGTTGAACTCATCACCCTATGATGAACTCTAGTTACTCAGTCCATACTCAACTACCGAGAGTTTACCAATCAAATAGACCTCACCTACATGTGACACAACATCATACCACATTCAGTGGACTAGTGACCAATGCTCTAGGCTATATCATCACCCACACTCGTCATCCCAACATGTAGTTGTATACACCTTAGGTTAAATCGCCACTCTTTTAATCAATTTCTCATTATCCTCTTACATCCTATCATCACACATTTTATTATCCTATCCTACGCCATTCTATTACATCATCATTTATCCTACTCATCACTTAGTCATATACACTTTATGAAAAATCACCACCACATTCTTATTCATCACGTAGTGGTCCACGCTTAATGTTAAACCACCACCTTCCGTTATCCATTATATACTTATTTACGTTCCATCCGACTTCATCACCCATTTCATAGTGACATATGTTATAGGCTAAATCATCACCTTCTTATTCCATTATGTAGTGATATACACTTAGGGCTAAATCATCACTCACCCGTTCAACAAGTCATGATATATGCCTCGGCTATATTTTTCACACACATTCACTATACAATCAAACACTTCATCACCACTTACTGCTACTCATCCCATAGTGATATACGCTTAAGGATAAATCATCACTCCTCTATTCAACCAATTCATTTTATACACTTACACTATAGGGTCCATGCACATCTCCCTACATGTTTCATTTCATCACCACTACACATACACACTCATCACAGTGCACTAGACACAACCTACACTACTCAACCATTTCCCTATGATGCACTCTCGTTTTTGGTTCATTCTTTATTGCTAAGGGGGAACACAAAATGAACCTCACTACATACACTTACATACACTCAAGCGTGGAAGGTTGCTCCTATCATTCTATCTTTCATTTCATTCCATCCATCCACAACATACTACATTGTCTTAGTGGCATTTACTCTTGCTTACTAGTGTTTCACATGCTCGCTTTATTACACATGTTAGCTTGATTTCTTATATTTCATTATCATACACACATGCGCATCCATGCGCTTGTTTGGTGTGATCACACATATAGGACTCTACACACAACATGGATCTTTTCCTTTTACCCTTCCTATGCTAGTCGCTAGGGGCATCCACATTCAACTTATCTAGGTGTTATTGTTAAACTTTGTTCTTAGCATCTTATAGTACTTGTTCATGCATGCTTTGACATATTGGTTATCACTCTAACATGCTAATGGGTGTTCCATGTGTATTACGTATTTTATAAGATTACATGTTTTCATGACTACTTGTCTACTTTATTTGACATTATATGTGGGCTTTTCCCTTTGCTTGTGTGCACACTTGTTTTTTGTTTGTGGCCATGATGTCCTTTCTTGTCTTGCAACATCATGAGTGATGTCCCATGTTTGTATCCCACTTTGTGTGGTATTCTTGTTGTTTCTTGTGTGTTTACACTACTGTGCTTGGTAGTTTTTCTACATTTTCTATGTATTTTACACTTATTGCATGCATGTGTTTTCAGACTAACACTTGTATTGGCTAGCAATCCCCTTTTGGGCATGCCTTTGTATCCACCAAGCACTTCCCTTTCTCCTTAGAGGGAAAATTTATACAGGTGGTAGTGTGGTTGGTCCTCTTTTGGGGCCACATTCTCCTCCCAGTTTATTCACATGTGCCCCCAAAGAGGGGAGGCATCATTGAGGGTTTTCTACTAACAAAACATATTTACACCGGTTTAGAGACAACGAATGAGTTTAGACCAGTCTACAAACTCCATACGCAATGGCATTAACAAGATATGGTGTCCTTCGGCAATTATGCGGAGTGGTTACAGGCTCAAGGGTTACAATGGGTGTGCCTCTCTACACTTCTCCATCCAGTGGTGTCATATCTCCTAAAAAACTAGGACAGTACAAATATCTCTTCAACAAATTTCAAAAAAAATAGTTAGAGATGGAAGACACATAGCATTTTCTCCCTACACTTATTCAGCCAAGGTGGCATGAGATCACATGAAAAACTTACGATAGTACAGGATATCCTTCTATACCCTTTTTCTCAATATGGATCAGGTGCACATGTTCCATTTACATTTTTTCTAGCGTATTTTACATTTGTGTACTTTACACATGTGTATTTTACACAACATTTTTACATACATACATATTTGACAACTTGATTGTTTTCTCCTTGTAGGTCTTCCATATGAGAAATAAGTATTCAAATTGGGGGCAACAACAACAATGATGATAACACACCACAAAGGTACTTTTCATACTAACCATACAGGTACATTACACACTACAATAGCTACATATGCATTCCACCCTAGGTTCACTCTCATAACTTTTTGTGTGCATTTTTCATCTTTAGAATCCATGCTCATCCACATTTTTATTTTTGTCATTACACACTTGAGTATAGTCCATTGACATGTCTTATTCTACACTCTACAAGGATATCAAGTACGCATCTCTATCTACTTTATGTTACCGAGCTTTTCACTCACCAACATAAAGTGGGGGGAAAATGTAGACACAAAATTATGCACTTTACACATAATTTGGCCCGGTCTTATACTAATACTTCAAAGGTTCTCAAGTGTAAAAAATACTAATTAATCCCACCTTTTGGTCATCTTTATTTTATATTTTATTTCATAGTTCCCATGTATTTTCTAGCACTTATCCACCCTTTTCGCAACTGTCTAGAAATTCTATCCCTAAATCAGGGCGCCCCAACTTGTACTGGGACGTCTTGGTCCCACTCTAGGCACACCGATATATGCAGATCCCCTTTCGCTCCTTTTTAGGTTATTTCTAGTTGTTAGTCATCTTTAACTTTTTCTCAGTCAGCCTTTTTGGGATTAATTACAAAATTAATCTTGAGATCCCTATAAATATAAAGTTATAAGACCATAATGAGGGTCCTCGATCATAACATTACACACTACTATCACTCCATCTAGGGTTTCATCCATTACATCACTTACATACACATAGTGTCATGCATCAAGGCTAGGAGATCTACATCACACACACTTCATATGGGATGGATTCTATTCTATTCCATGCACACATCTTATTTACATTTTCTATAGTTACTATTTCTTGCTACTTCAAAAAGTTCAACTGACATGAGTGTACTTAGGGCATGACATGCACACACTCACCAAAACTACATCTAGGTCTGAAATGTAGTGTAATGCTCAGTGATTAGTCCACTAGTTTTGTGGATGAGGTCAGTATGACCCATTCATATGCATCTTTTATTTTTCTAGGGTTTGATACTTCTCTCTACACTGCAGGCCATTTTCCATCTCATCCTACAGATCCAACATGACATATAGGGAAGGTTCAGTACCAACTTGCAATCATACCAATTACAAGTTTTGAGCATTTACAGTGTTCAGAGCACCCAGATTGTAGACCAAGGCACCTTGTGGCACCCTAGTACACTCCTAGGTGCCCAAATCACTTCATATCCTGTAAATCTATCCTTTGTAGGGTCCCTGAGTGTTTTTCTATACTTCCATATTTCATTCTCAAACATACGACAACCTATGATAGTCACTACCAATCAGCTAAGTTATTTCTCTCCCTTCTCTTGCACATTTAGGGTTTTATTTTACTTGCATTTATTTCATATTGTTTTAGTCTTTTATTATAGCGTTTTAGTCATCCTAATTAGATTAACTAGTATTACCTCTTCTTCACATTCAATTCTAATTTTAGTTAATTGGTACAAAGAGAACTATCATACATGTCTCAAGTGAAACATGCAAAATGTACACAAGCACTTCTTCTACTAAAAAAACATACTCCTACCCTACTCTAACTATAGGCAAGGAAAACTCAAATAAATCTTGTAACTAGCAAGGAGAAGTAGCTTCCCTTCCTCTCAAATTGGGACCATGTGATTGATTTGGCACTGAACATGGTTACGAGTAAGAGTGAAAAAATGACTAGAAGTTGATTCTTCACTCTATCCATCGTGGTATCAACTGGAAACAAAACTAATACCTCTTTTATTTTCTCTACATTTGGTTTGGGAGGCATTGTAGGTGATCCTTGGTACATTGAAACTCATCCTCATGTTGTGAAGCAAGCATGAATAGTTACAAATCCTTCCTTAGATCTAAAAAATCCAAATATTTGATTGGGTAAGGTCTAATCCTTAAAGCTTTCCCATTGCTATGAAGTTCAACTCCATGAATGGAGTCATCCTTCAGATATTCCTGGAAAAGGTGACTATTTGTATGATGGTTTGAACATTGTTCTTAGTCTACAAACACCTCATCCTCTGCCTTGATGACAGATTTGGGAATGGTGTTATGATTTTCTTTCTTCTCTTCAACATGAAACTCCTCCATATGGATTGCAACATTTGATGAAGTCCTTGGAAAATCACAGAACTTATTGAATCTTCCGAATCACTTGGGATTTTCTCCTCCTATTCTTAAAGACCGAACTAATTTTGAAGTTTTATTTCCTCGTTCCATATAAAATTTAAAAGATCAAAATGTTTTTATTTTTATTTTTGAGGAATGTTATGGGAAGCAAGGTCTTATTCAATATTCTCCTCCATGATGGATTCATAAATAAAATTAGATTGAACAAAATATGAAAGAAGAGATGGATCTGAATTTTCATTACCAAAATAAAGCAAGAAGCTTTCAATGATCTCTTCTTCCTATAGGCTCTTTGAATCTAGTTTATTATCCTCCATGTGATCCTCTTCTTCTGTATTTGAAGCTGATTCATCTTCCTCTACCAATTCTTTAACTTCAGACAAAATCAACAACCTCTAAGAACATAGTACCAATATGAACACTGCACTTGGAACACAAGGATTGATGATCATCTTCATAATGTACTTGTTCTACTACGAAATCAGTTTTCACCACTTTTTCTTTGTTTCCCACCTTTATTGATGGCCTATTAATTAGTGGCATTTGACTAAATTAAAAATTGGTAGCCCAATTCTTCAAATTTTGGACTAATTCTTCTTCGTTAGGCTCCTCAACTTTCTGCCTTCCTTGAATGATTTTCTTCTTTTCTTCTTCCCAATATGGATTTGGGAAAACAAGAGGAAGGGTGTGTTGGGTCTCGACTAATTTTTACATTGTCTATGGTGAAAGGGAATGTTTTTTACTTCCTTGTGGAGGGGATTAAGGTTTGGAAGAGAAAATTACAGAGTATAGAAGGTAGGGTGGAAGGTAAGAGGATATAGAAAGGGAATCCACAATGGGACAAGTAGGTGGAAAGCTAGGGGTCTCAACCATAGGCTTCAGTGGTTAGAAAGGCATAGGCATTGGATACTAACATGGTAAAGGTTTATGAATATCCCATTGACATGGTTATTTGATCTTAGATCCATTAGTGTTTAATGCTTGCAAGGAAGAAATGAAACCAACCATTTGAATGAGAGATTTACTCGTTACCTCAAGTCTTTGTTGTGGGCTAAGCCAACTGGGTATAGGATCTCCCCATGGATAGGGCTGCCTAAAACTAAGTTGTCTAGCATATAAAACATGTAGTTGTCCCTTGAGATATTGAAATATTTTCTCCATTATTTTAATCTTGCGTTCAAAACATTCATCTCTAGGTGTGGAATGGCCTCCAAAATATGCATACTCCTCTTGAACAACTCCATAGTTTCATGAACAACCAAATTGATTTACACTTTGCTCATATGGATATGCATAATGATTCTGAATTTTCTCATAGAAATGATCTGGAGGTGTGTGGTAATAGCTTGGAGATGGATTTGAATGACACTACTAAAAATGAGAATTCCACGATGGAAATGAAGCCATGATTACACAACTTCATGAATGGAAGAGAAAATGAAAGATCTGAAAATAAATAATGGATAGAAATGGACGGAAAGGGAAGTTCTAAAATTAGAAAATGGGTTATTTGGATTAGTGTATTCACTAGATGTGCCTTGAATATGCCTTCAAAGGTTGAGATTTCACCAAGAGAAAAAAAACTTCATGAAATGAAGATGTAAAGCTCCTGAATCTTGTCCCACCGGATGTGCCAAAATTGTTATCACTGAAAAACAACACCCTCTAAGTTTATTATATGTGAATGAATTGCACAATCAATGTTTTTGGGAAACATGGAATTATCTCTAGGTTTGGGACAATGAGACTGAGATAATTATCCAGAGAAGGTTGGTTCCTCTTCCTAATATAAGCACTAAACTACTCCTAATGAAGGAAATGCAACTAACTACTCCTATTTTATCAATTCTAAGGGATCAGGGAGAAATACAGAGCATGAAAATGAATAAATCCTACACTAGGGAGATGATAGCACCAAGATAAAGGTGGCTAAAATACTCTCTAACGAGTAAAAATGATAATAAATGGAGATAGAAAGGGTACGTATAACACCACAATATAGAAACACATATTCACAACATCATTTCCATTAAACACAACCATTTAGAGATTGCAAGAAATTATCAAATGCACATAATACCTTTACATGTAATGTAGAGGCAAGAGAGTGTAATAAAAGCACAAGAAAGGGTTGAAGATTAGCCACATAACCTTATTTCATTGCTTCATAGAATTAGATAGTGCATAAAAATGAAATGTAGAGGCATGAATTTACTGCAAAAATACCCATAATGAAGGATTGAATCTCACAACTTGTATAAGAATAGAGGAGCAGATAGAGAATGTTCAACCACTAAAAAATGAGCTCTCCATTTTACATATATAGAAGAAGAAAGAAGAGGGAAGAGAAAGGGATAATCCTGAAATATAGAATTCACCCACCAACAAAAGGTATTAAACTACCTAAAAATATCATGGATACCCCTGCAAATCTATCCTTTCATTATCGTGGAGCTCGTGGAAGAAGAAAAATTTCCCCCCATGCTTCATAAATACATTTTTACCCACCTGGAAGTGATCATTTGAATCTGGTATGTTTTCTTCATTTTTGGCCCACCTACCCTCACCAAACCTCTTATTTCTTGATTTATGAGTTTAGAGGATGAAATCACAATTCTAACGAGTATAATTTTGTCTAACTTTATTGAGTTTAGAGAAAGATATGATGATTCAGGCCTAGATCACTTTTATGGCTCATTTCACTAACTCTGGGGCTTGGGGCATGTTCTTTCAGGGCTAGAGATGTTTCTTTATATTTTCTCACCAACCACACTTACTTTTCATCTTTTATTATTTATGAGTGTGGAGGGTGGATTCACATTTCCAATAAATCTAATTTTGTTTAAATTGATGCATTGGGGAGCGAGCTATAGTAATGTGGGGTGGGGAGCTCCTTTTGTCTCACTACCAACTTGTTGTGTAGCTCGGTGAGATACAATCTCCAACCCCTTCTTATAGTGTTCATCAGCTAGGCCTCAAGAATTCCTTATACCTCCCAGCCTACATTTCATTAGACCAACGAGTGACTCGCAGTTTGGCTAATCGAGTCGTTTCCCTTGTTTTTGGCTCGCTAAGTCATGTTCAACTCCACCAAGCCCCCCTCGGCCTTCACTTTTCCACCAGCTAGGGTGTTGCATGGTATTAAACTTTTTGGACTCCCCTTTTTCCATGCCATCCACCTACTCAACAAGTTACTCGCCAACAATTCCATGAAACTGACTCCTCTTTTCTCCTTTGTTGCGGTGATTTTGGTCTCGCGGGGAACTTAAGCCCCATGGGAACATGTTCCATCTCATCCCTTTCGGTCCATAATCCACTTGATACCCACACAATAAAAAACCATGGCATTGTATGGCTTGTGCATTGTGGGTATGTCTTAGGGGTACATGGGGTACTCATGCCTCTTGGGTCATGAGGGCCCGATTCATCCGCTTTGCCTGTACTCCACCACCCTGGCCTTCATTTTGGGTCCTAACTCAGTGTAGGGAACTTGTTCCCATATGGAAAAATTTCCCTATAAAACCTCATGCTCTGCATCCCCTAGTCAGTTACATCGATTGATTTGCATCCCTTCGATCAGTGTTTCCTAGGTCCTTCAGGACCGACTTCTCCAATCCATCCACAAAGCCCCACAATGACTCATCAAGATGACTTAGCCCCAATCAACCAAACTCTCCCATGACTCAACTAGATGAGCTACTGTAACTCACCCAAGTATATCGCCGAGCTATTTAAACCCTTGGCCAATTTTTACTATTTTTTTCATTTTTTCTCAAATTTTCTTGAATTTTAACCAACCTTTTGGATTTTCCTTGGGACTAGGAACTAGATAAAATAAAATGGGGGTGCCCCAAAATTAAACTTTCCCAATTTTGTCTATTTTGACCCAAAATTGACAAAGTTGTTGATCTTTTGAAGCCCAGAAGAAGGTTAATTTCACCAAATGATCCTAAACCCTCCAGACTCGACCTTGAAGCTTTGTTAACTGCTGAAGTCCAATTTCTCCAAGTTGTCCATTTTAACCAGGGGTAAAAATGTATAACATTTCCATTTTTTACCATCAATCTGATGATTGTATCGTTCCTAAACCTCTATCAAATCAACCCATCTTAGAGTCAAATCAAGTTTTACATTTTTTATTTCACGACAACATTCAAGCTATGAAAACAATAATTACATCTCGTAAATTTGAAATCCAACATCTCAAGGATGTTTCTCATGACCATGCTACTTATTCTATTTCTACATCTAATTCTACTTTTATGTCTTCTACATGTGCTCATGTTAGTTAACCTCAAGTCTTACCATTACCAACACCCCTCAAGTTTGATCTCAATGCTAAGCAACATGATATTCTTCCTCAAATTCTCACTCACAGTTGATCAAATTTTCATCCACTAAATTTTATCCTCCTTATCATATTTCCAAGTACTTAGATCTTCAATTTTGTAATTATCATTGAATTAATGGACATAATGACAATGATTGTTATGCTTTACAACAAATAATTCAAGACTTTACGCATCAAGTTTTTATCTCATTTACTTCACAACATCCTACTATATCTCTAATTTCTAAATCCAAATGGGCTCCTAAATATACTCCATTTATATCTAATGAGCCTCATTCCATAGTCACTAATGTACCTCCTTCAGTCAGTCGTGTGTCACCTATTCAGTCTAGTGTTAGACCATATTCAAAAATATTTACTCTATTATCTCCTCCTACTAAGTCTTATACAACACTACCGATTCCAACTAAGCAACCTCCTCTAAAAATTAGTCCATTCCCTCCTCCTCTCAAGTATTCTAAATTGTTATCAATCTCAAATAAGCTACCACCATTCAAGGTCCCTCTCCATCCTACTCAACTTTAATGTCCAATTATATTTGGCAAACAAGCTAATCCTTACATTAATGACCAAGACACATTTCAAGCTTTGCCACCATGACATGGTCCTTCTCACATCACTACATAGATATTCATCATTCACATACTTTGGGGGGTAGCACACTTTCTTCCCCCTCCTAACATCCTAATTCATCTCTAGCACCTACTATCATACTTCACACTCTGCGCTTCATGTCTAATATTTCTAACAAAATTCAAACCCTTTGATAATAACATTATATTGCCACACCCTATGATGCACTCTAGTTCCATGGTTCATACTCGACTCTTAAGGGTCTAAATCTGAAATGAACCTCACCACATTCACTCTACATGATCTATATTTCTAGCGCACATTCTTAAACTATTTCCTGATGACGCACTCTTGTTCTATAGTTTATTCTTGATTGTTGAGGGGTATTTTATAAATGAACCTCATCTCATACTCATCCACATCCATTGGGAGGATCAATGCCCCTATCAAATTCACATTGCATACCACTTCATCACACACATACACAACATTTACATATATTGGTTGCACTAACTCTTTCTTGTTTATACTTACATGTACACTTTGTTTTCCATGATAAAAGGATTCTTAGTATGCCATTATCATTATATATATACACATGCACATTCACTTGATCTTTTATAGTGAATGAAGATATCTTATAGGTACTTACATGCTGCAATGATGCTTATCACTATACCTCTTACCAGTCTCACTGAAGCTCTTGGGGGCATCCACTTTCTCACACATTACATGTGCAATAGTTTCATTATTTACTACTCCTAATTTCTAGCACATTACTTTCCATTAATACATACTTGCTTTGACATACTTTCTATCTTTATAACATGCTAATGGGTGCTTCATGTGTATTATTTTCTTTGCAAGACTCTATGCCACCATGGTTGTCTATTACATCTTGTTTGCTATTTTTTGCTATTGTATGCCATTATTTGCGGGTTATAATCTATTTCTTATCTAATCATTTTTGTATGCTTTTCGATGCTTTGGCCTTGATTGTTTGTCTTGTAACATTGTGAGTGATGTCCCATGATTGAAACCCACTTTTTGTGTTCTATCTTGTTTGTACATATTTTTGTTACATTATTTTCCTATGACATTCTTACTCTTTATTCTACTAACACGTGTCTCTAGCCACTTTGTTTGCATGTGCCTTAGTTTCTACCATGCACATCCCCTACCCCCTGCAAGTATCATCTTCATATTAACATCAAGTATTATCTTTTGGGTCATAAACTCCTATTGATGTTGCATACACCCCAAATGAGGGGGGGGGGCATACATTGGGTAAAAAAATCACACCATATAGTAGCTTAGAACTACAACATAGCACAATACAACACATAATCTCCACAGGTTACATTTACAACACTGGATCAGAATCAGACTTGGGTTAGAATCACAACATAGACACCAATGCCTAGGCTCAAACACTAGTGCATAGGTTCTCCTGTCTTCCCATGGGTTCTAATGTCTTGGGGGCACACATTATCAACTTACCAGATCAGCACAGTTCACATAATCCTTTAGAGTAGTTTTACAGTATTAGGAAATGGCCTCATGATACATAATGCATACAATTTCCTATAATCCATTTCAATAATAATAATTAGTACATTCAAAACTAATTCTAGATAACATGAACAAATCAGGGATGCACCATCTGTAGTGGTGCTTATCGGGCAGAGTCATAGAAGGAGAGTAATACTAGACCTCTCTCCCCAACACTCTTGTTGGCATGAGATTTCCCAAAAAACTTGCACTTGGCGTTAGATAGCCCAAAAAACTCACTCTTGGTGTGAGATCACCCAAAAAACTTTATATTGGTGTGAGATCGCCCAAAAAATCACTCTTCACATTATTTCAAGAACTTTTTCTATCCCTTTAAACTCTTATACATTAGGTACACACTTTCTTTTGCACACTTTTACATACTTATGCATAGTTTTGTCTGATTTATCATATAGGATACTTTGACTACATATTGGTATTCTTTTTGTATGTTTATCCTTACAAGAAGTAGCAACAACAAGTATAACAATAGGTACAACACAACACACACACTTTACCCTTAGGGTCACTTTCTCTTCCTAGTCTCACGCTTCACTTTTCGTCATTCCACGCTTTACTTATCCACTAGGTATGAATTTCATCTCACACTCTAGATGTTTATTAGGTATGCATATTCTATCTACTTTATGTTATTGAGTATTCACTCAAAAACATAAAATGGGGGCAAATGTTGACACAAAATCATGCACTTGGGTACATTTCTAGTTCCTAAATGCATACTAGCATTCATATGATTCTTAAGAAAAAGAACCAGTAATTGATGACTATCTTTCACCTCTTGTCTTTGTTTCCACATTTCTATTTGGTCATACACACCATACATCCTATTCAGGATTTTACTAATTTATCTTTTATGGCCTCAAACATTAGTGCCCATATAGGACAAAAGTGCCCAAGTACCCCTGTCCCCTCTAGGAACCCCTGACCCTTTTCAACCTTACTCGATCTTTTTGGTCCTCTATTATATTTTGGGCATCTTTTTCCCTTATGGTTTGGCCTTCCAATTGTCTATTACAAAATTCAAACAAGGGAATTGTATAAATACATAGTTATATGTTCAAAATAAAGAACCAAGCACTAACCATTACTATCATCACCTAATCTTGTATCCAAAATGCACCTAAAGCACTCTAAATCATCCATAT